>OY776128.1:22356672-23606672 GCA_963675135.1 Galeopsis tetrahit
CAGAAGACTTCCAAGAGAAATCAGCAGACCTTTTCAGGAAATCAGAAGACTTCACTCTGCTGATCAGATCACTTGATTTTTGAGTTTAACGACTATCTTTGATCATGTAATTCATTCTAGATTTATTCCTGAATGTAATTAAACAAATTGGCCTATATAAGGAATGCAATTCACTTATAAAAAAAAAAAAAACGGCCTTGATGATCAATTCTTGCCACAAAATTAGTCACAATGGCTATTTTTGGTAATGATGTCATTAATACTCAATTACCAAATTGCCAGCAAATCAACTGTTGCCACATGGCAAATTCAGCCGGCAAATTTAAAGGAAGGCCCAAAATCAAAGAAGGAAAATCTTGGGCTCTACTCCACAATTAAACCCAAATCTGACCGTTAGATCAAGATTTGTTGGAGTATATATACACACCCTTAAAACTCTTCCAAACCCTTTCGCTCACAATACCCTATTGCTCTCAATACTCTCTCGTTCTGCAAATTTCTTTCAAGCTCTCAAAACCTAAACACTTAAACTCTACTATGGCAATCATTGAAATTTACGACGAGAAGACCAAGAGCACTGGCACCTTGGATGCTGCAAAGTGGTCCAAGGATGGGAAGATGTTCACAGAGAATGCTTTGTTTTTCAAAGGCAAACACACAGCTGCAAACAAGGAAATCCTTCTCCGTTGCATCAACCTCAACCTTCGAGATTTTCTGGAAGCAGCACCCACCAACGTTTATGAACAAGATGTGCTGGCTTTCTATGCAAACGCTGTGATGAAGGGATCGTATGTTGAAAGTGTCATGGGTGGACACAAGGTCAAGGTAACAAGGGAAATCCTTCAGGAACTGTTTGGTTTGTCAAGGGGGAAGATCAATATCTCCACCTACATCATGAATAAGGAGAAAGAGTACATGGAGATGTTCACTGATGGGAGAATCAAGGCTGCTGATGCCTCTGGACTCAAGAAATCCCAATTAGAACCTAAGTTTCAAACCCTGATGGATATAGCAGGCAAGATGTTGCTAGGTAACACATTCAGTCATGATGCTGTTACTACTCTAAAGGTTAGAGTTATGGCTGCAATCTGGGATCAGAGTGATGGAGACTGGCAAGGGCTTTTCTTGGACAGAATTGCTCTTGAAGCCAAGAAGGTGACTTTGGACCTTCAATCAAGAGAATGGAAGGTAACCTCAACTGTCAGCTTTGTCAACAAGCTGAGTATCATCCTTCCAGAAGTACTCCCAAGAAAGTACAAGATGGGACCTCACAAGACCTTCCACATCTCCAAATATTATTTAAGGAAGGACGCTCTTGCTGAGGCAGCAAGGTTGAAAGAAGAGAGGAAGAAGATGTTAGCTGAAGCATCTTCCAAAGATGTTATTGAAAAGGCAGAAGAGTCCACTCATAACTCTGCTGCTGAAGAAGAAGAGGAGCCATCGAAAGAAGAGGCTCAAAAGAAGGTTGCTAAAGAGGATGATGATGACAATCAGACCTTAGCACAAAGAAGATATCTGATCAGATCAGGGCTCATCTCCCCATCTGATTCAGATGTCTCTCCCACTGCCTCTCCTTTGAAAAAGGCAGGTACTTCTAACCCCTCTCTCACTTTCACACCTTCTAAACTATCAAAGGGTCAGAAGAGAAAGAAGAACACTTCTTCTTTCACAAAGAAAGCCAAGAAATCCAGGCTCCCTACTCCAATGAGCATAGCCCCTATTTCATCCTTCAACCCTTCTGATGATACCAACCCATCTGAACCCTCACACACTGATGCCCAAATCCCTGCTGATACTCACACAGCAGAGGAACAAGCCCAGCCTAACCCTGCTGATGTTCAAACAGCAGACAACCAACCTGAGACCACCTCCACACAACCTGCTGATGATCAAACTCAGATTATATCCACAATCCTTGCTGATATTCAAACAGCAAATCTCAATCCTCCACTCAGCTGATCAGAAGACCAACTCAGCTGACCAGAAGACTTCCAAGAGAAATCAGCAGACCTTTTCAGGAAATCAGAAGACTTCACTCTGCTGATCAGATCACTTGATTTTTGAGTTTAACGACTATCTTTGATCATGTAATTCATTCTAGATTTATTCCTGAATGTAATTAAACAAATTGGCCTATATAAGGAATGCAATTCACTTATAAAAAAAAAAAAAACGGCCTTGATGATCAATTCTTGCCACAAAATTAGTCACAATGGCTATTTTTGGTAATGATGTCATTAATACTCAATTACCAAATTGCCAGCAAATCAACTGTTGCCACATGGCAAATTCAGCCGGCAAATTTAAAGGAAGGCCCAAAATCAAAGAAGGAAAATCTTGGGCTCTACTCCACAATTAAACCCAAATCTGACCGTTAGATCAAGATTTGTTGGAGTATATATACACACCCTTAAAACTCTTCCAAACCCTTTCGCTCACAATACCCTATTGCTCTCAATACTCTCTCGTTCTGCAAATTTCTTTCAAGCTCTCAAAACCTAAACACTTAAACTCTACTATGGCAATCATTGAAATTTACGACGAGAAGACCAAGAGCACTGGCACCTTGGATGCTGCAAAGTGGTCCAAGGATGGGAAGATGTTCACAGAGAATGCTTTGTTTTTCAAAGGCAAACACACAGCTGCAAACAAGGAAATCCTTCTCCGTTGCATCAACCTCAACCTTCGAGATTTTCTGGAAGCAGCACCCACCAACGTTTATGAACAAGATGTGCTGGCTTTCTATGCAAACGCTGTGATGAAGGGATCGTATGTTGAAAGTGTCATGGGTGGACACAAGGTCAAGGTAACAAGGGAAATCCTTCAGGAACTGTTTGGTTTGTCAAGGGGGAAGATCAATATCTCCACCTACATCATGAATAAGGAGAAAGAGTACATGGAGATGTTCACTGATGGGAGAATCAAGGCTGCTGATGCCTCTGGACTCAAGAAATCCCAATTAGAACCTAAGTTTCAAACCCTGATGGATATAGCAGGCAAGATGTTGCTAGGTAACACATTCAGTCATGATGCTGTTACTACTCTAAAGGTTAGAGTTATGGCTGCAATCTGGGATCAGAGTGATGGAGACTGGCAAGGGCTTTTCTTGGACAGAATTGCTCTTGAAGCCAAGAAGGTGACTTTGGACCTTCAATCAAGAGAATGGAAGGTAACCTCAACTGTCAGCTTTGTCAACAAGCTGAGTATCATCCTTCCAGAAGTACTCCCAAGAAAGTACAAGATGGGACCTCACAAGACCTTCCACATCTCCAAATATTATTTAAGGAAGGACGCTCTTGCTGAGGCAGCAAGGTTGAAAGAAGAGAGGAAGAAGATGTTAGCTGAAGCATCTTCCAAAGATGTTATTGAAAAGGCAGAAGAGTCCACTCATAACTCTGCTGCTGAAGAAGAAGAGGAGCCATCGAAAGAAGAGGCTCAAAAGAAGGTTGCTAAAGAGGATGATGATGACAATCAGACCTTAGCACAAAGAAGATATCTGATCAGATCAGGGCTCATCTCCCCATCTGATTCAGATGTCTCTCCCACTGCCTCTCCTTTGAAAAAGGCAGGTACTTCTAACCCCTCTCTCACTTTCACACCTTCTAAACTATCAAAGGGTCAGAAGAGAAAGAAGAACACTTCTTCTTTCACAAAGAAAGCCAAGAAATCCAGGCTCCCTACTCCAATGAGCATAGCCCCTATTTCATCCTTCAACCCTTCTGATGATACCAACCCATCTGAACCCTCACACACTGATGCCCAAATCCCTGCTGATACTCACACAGCAGAGGAACAAGCCCAGCCTAACCCTGCTGATGTTCAAACAGCAGACAACCAACCTGAGACCACCTCCACACAACCTGCTGATGATCAAACTCAGATTATATCCACAATCCTTGCTGATATTCAAACAGCAAATGTCCAAGATCATCAAGCTCAAACACCTACTGATCTTCAAGAAGAAACTGAACCAGACCAGCAGACCCATAACCCTGCTGATGAACAAATTACTGAAGATCAATCCCAACCTCCTACCCAACAAGAAGAAATCACTTCCCAAATCCCTGCTGATACTCACACAGCAGAGGAAAATGCCCCAACTACCCAAACCCCTACCATCATTGTCCCTTCTGCTCCAGAAGACTTGGCTGAACTTGCTGAAGCCAAAAAGGGGGAAGATATGTTGATAAAGGCTCTAGAGAAGTCTACTGCCCAGCAAGCTGAACTGGTAGTAGCACAAGATGACTTGACTGAAACCTTGGGTGGTTTAAAGAGCAAAATCAAGAACAGGCAAGGCAAAGACAAAGAAATTGCTCTAGAAGATACTCAAGCACCCACTCAAGCTCCTGCCAAGAGTCTACAGATCACTGCTCCTGTAGAACAAGTTTCTGAAAAGAGAATGACAAGGAAAAGAAAGGCAGATGAGCAAGCTCAGTCAGCTCAGACCAGCAAGAAATCAGCTCCAGCAGAGCCTACTGCAGAAGAGAAAGAGGCTCTAGAGTTGAAGAAAAAGAAATTGCTTGAAGCTCAAGAGCTTAAGCAAAAGAAGCTGAATGATGCGAAGGCAGTCAAAGCCAAATTTGAAAGAAGAATTGCTAAACTCAGGAAAGCAATGAAGGACAAAGCACAAGAAGACAGTGTCCTAGTGTTTGACAGCAATTATGTGGATTACTTAGCCCTTCAAGATGAGCTACCAAGATGGTATCCCCTGAAGAAGAAGTGGCAAATTCAACACCACATAGTAAGGAAATTTGGCCCTCTCCCTTCTTATGAAGAAGAATTTCTTCAATTCTCCCAGTTCATGAACATTGAAGATCTAGAGTTCTGGGAAGAAATTGTCAAGACAGCCAAAGGACTTGACAACTGCAGAATCCTAACTCCTGAAGAACCCAAATGGGATGCACCCCTTCTGGATTCAGGAAGAGCCAACATGATAGAAATCAAGAAGATTTTGTACAAGATCTATGAAGAGGAGAATGTTACAGATGTACAGCACATGGAAGAAGTTCGAGCTCGTCTGTACCTTGCCTACCGCATTTGAAGATCAGAAGACCTGATGAAGACTAGCTTAGAAGTTTAAAGAAACTATTACTTGTAATCTGTAAAAGTTCTATCTATATTCAAGTTCTAGTTCTTTTTGCTTACAAGACAAACTCTCATTGTCTTCATTAGATGCTTCAGTCTTAGCATGTTATAAACTCTTATCTTATTTCATTAAGAGCATTTATCAAGTATAGTTTTGGCTTCATCAAAAAGGGGGAAATTGTTGGGATATAAATTCATCCTAAGCCCCACTTGATGTTAGAATAGTTTTGATGGCCAAAACACTTAGAGTTTATAAATGTAATAGGATCAGCTGACTTGTATAGAACAGCTTAGACTAGTCTTGTGTGATCAACTGTATTGATATCAGCTGATCAGCACAGTCCTGGCTTACATGCCTATCCTCAAGATGAGAAGAGTAGAAGACATGAAGACTAGAAGATCCTTGAAGACCAGATAAGTTAAGGTGCTTGTATACCTACCTATCTGATGGAGTCCCAGATTGAAGATGGCCTAAAAGCAGTACAAAGAATTTCCAGATCAGAAGAGTGTTACTCGTCTGATATCAGAAGACAGAAGACCTAAGGCCAGAAGAGTAGTCAGAAGACTAGAAGTACAGATCAGAAGACTATGTGCTCTTCCAGGACTCGGCTGATTCCCAAGTCATCTTGCAATTCAAACGAAGACCTACCTTATTTAGAAGATTGACATGATCCCAGGATTGAAGCAATCAAGCGGCTGGAATCAAGGAATCAAGCTATTATGGAAAGATTGCTCAAACGGCTAGTCAACTCCAACGGCTAGTTGCAACTAATCTCCATTATAAATACAAGAGGATGAGAAATCACAAAAAGAAGTCACAAGAGAGAATTCAACAAGCCAAGCAAGCAATCAAAGCTAAAGCCATACAGTTCTAAGAATTCTCAAAAGAGCCAGAAACCATTAGATTATCTATAGCTCTTAAGTGATTTCTATCCAACCCTTAAGAACCTGAAACCTGTTCATATTGTATATCAATTGTTTTAGGCATAGTGGTTAAGCAAATTATAAGCTTGAACCATTAGTTGGATACACCTCAAAAACCCCAAACCCTCACCGAAAGGTTAAAGTTTTTGAAACCCCTTAAAGTGCAAGTGCTTACAATCACTTGTGGAGACCGTAGCTGTTAGGACGGCTCAGATCTCAAAGTCCTAACCTTGGGACTATAAAGGTCAAGACCCTTGTAATTTGTGGAAATTAAAGGGATTAAACATCACGTTAGGACGTGAGAGTGGACGTAGGAACGTATATCCGAACCACTATAAATCCGGTGTTATTTACTTTCTGCACTTTACATTTCTGCCTTTACATTCATTATTATATAGTGCATACTGTGATTTCAACACTCTTCAAAACAAGGCCATAACTTTCAAACCAGCATCAGCTGAGTATTTTCATTAAGTAAAACAAGTTACAAGAACGAGTCTAAACCAGGGCCACCATAATTCTGCATATAACCTCCTCAGTCAGATCACTATAGTCATCTGGACCAGCAGACTTGCAGTCCAGTTGACATAGCAATCAGAAGAGGTTCCCAACTCTGTTTGAAAAAATTTTAAAGTCTATTCACCCCTCCCCTCTAGACTTTAAACCCATTCACTACTCGTTCAGGGACCAACAGAATTAATAAAATAAGGCAAGACTTAGTCAAATTAAATATTTCAGAGAATAATATTTAATAATTATCAAAAATAACTAATTCCACGAAAATTGGGATAAGAATCTGAGTTTACAAGTGTTTTGACTATTGTTGGCATTCTATACACCTCAACACAGTTTTTTCATGATTTTTCATCATATGTGTTGCTATAATATCTTTTTCTATTTATCACATTTCACAATGATCCATCTTTTGAAAAGAGTGCATCGTAGCAGCGAACTCCGTGCCCCATAGTTACTCAATGGATTTGTGAATATATTGATGCAATTTATATCACCTTTTGAAAAGAGATCATCGTAGTAGCGAGCTCCGTGTCCCATAGTTACTCAGTGATTTATAAAGCATCTAATACGTGATTTTTCTTTTGTAGCATTTGAGAGGTGTATAGGCTCTTTAGTATTTTTCACAAGTCACTCAGAATTCAAATATCAATCACAAGGAATTTCATTAATTCAATAATTACAAAAATCAAAGCAAGGAAACACATAAGTGACTTATCTTAGTGTTGTCTCAAATGCTGCCGCATTTGATACAACACCCTTGATCATATTTTATGATATTACATAAACCAAGAGATTTTTCGTAGAGATGAAAACCTCTTGTCATCAAGAGCTTTAGTAAATATATCAGCCAATTTTTTTTCAGTAGATATGTACTCCAACTTAACAACTTCCTTTTTAACAAGATCTCTAATAAAGTGATGTCTAATACTTATGTGCTTTGTTAATGAGTGTTGCACTGGATTTTTTGAGATATTTATAGCACTAGTATTATCACAGTACACAGTCAAAACATCACTAGGTAAGCCATAATCATGAAACATTTTTTGCAACCAAAGTAATTGAGTACAACAACTCCCTGCTGCAATGTATTCTGATTCAGCTGTTGATTGAGACACACAATTTTGTTTTCTACTGTGCCAAGAGATTAAGTTGTTTCCCATATAGAAGCAACCACCACTTGTGCTTTTCCTATCATCACAGTCTCCTGCCCAATCTGCATCACTGTATCCTATTAAGGTACAGTTTGTGTCTTTCCTATACCAAATGCCTAAATCACATGTACCTGCAACATACTTAATGATTCTTTTAACAACATTCATATGTGATTCTTTGGGGTTAGCTTGGTATCTAGCACATAGACAGACACTGAACATAATATCAGGTCTACTAGAACTTAAATATAGAAGACTACCTATCATAGACCTATACAGTGTTGAGTCAACACTCTGGCCAACATTGTCCTTACTCAGTTTCTGAGTTGATCCCATAGGTGTTTTCATGTGTTTAGCACTTTCTAATCCAAACCTTTTTACAAGACTTTTAGCATACTTACTTTGTGAAATAAAAATCCCATATTTTTGTTGTTTGATTTGTAATCCTAGGAAGTAATTTAAATCACCAACCATGGACATTTCAAAGGTAGATGTCATCTCATTCACAAAGTGTTTAAGCATATTGTCACAAGTAGAACCAAAGACTATATCATCAACATAGATTTGAGCAATCATAATAGCATTTTTATCATGTTTGATGAATAGTGTTCTGTCAACTTCTCCTCTTACAAAACCAAACTCAATCAAGAAATCAGTTAACCTTTCATACCATGCTCTAGGTGCTTGTTTCAAGCCATATAGAGCATTTTTAAGCTTAAAGACATGATCAGAAAAATCAGGGTTTTCAAAACCTTTAGGTTGTTCAACATAAGCTTCTTCCATTAGAATACCATTTAAAAGGGCAGCCTTAACATCCATTTGGTGCAGTTTTATATCAATATAGCATGCAATGGCAAGTAAGAGCCTAATGGATTCAATTCTAGCTACAGGAGCAAATGTTTCATCAAAGTCTACACCTTCTACTTGTGTATACCCTTGAGCAACCAACCTAGCTTTGTTTCTAATAATGTTTCCCATCTCATCAGTCTTATTCTTAAAGATCCATTTGGTCCCTATAACATTAACATGATCTGGTCTAGGAACTAATGTCCAAACATCATTCCTAACAAACTGATTTTGTTCTTCATGCATAGCTTCAATTCAATTCTCATCATCTAATGCTTCTTTAACAGTTTTTGGTTCAATTTCAGAGTGATAGCATTCATGATTTACCTTACTACACATGCATGACATACATATAGATCTTACCACATCCTTTGAGTTTATGTACATCCTTCTTCTGTTTTGAACACTTGTGAATTGTTCACCAATGATTTAATCACTTGGATGATACTTCTGAATCCTTATGGATGGAGTTTTCTAGAGATTATACAGATTTTCAGGATCTGCATTATCAGATGATTCCTCTGGTGTGTCATCATTCTTCTCAACATTTTGAATCTGTTCAACTTTTTCAGTATTGACTAGAATATCAATCAAGTCTGAAATGTCTTCATCTTCAATGTTTTTACCTGTAATACTTGTATCATCATCAAAAACAACATTTACAGATTCCTGTACAGTATCAGTTCTAAAGTTATAGATTTTGTAGGCCTTGCTATTTCTTGAATAACCAAGGAAGAACCCTTTGTCACTTTTTGAGTCAAACTTATGTAACTGATGCCTGTCATTTAAGATGTAACAAACACAGCCAAAAACATGGAAATATTTAAGGTTAGGCTTTCTATTGTTCAGAATTTCATATGGAGTTCTAGTAGAATCTGTTCTAATATAAACTCTATTAGCAATATGACAAGCAGTATTAAGAACTTCATCCCAAAATCTTTTGGATAAGTTCCTAGAACATAGCATGACCCTAGCCATTTCTTGAAGTGTTCTATTCTCCTTTCTGCAATGCCATTTTGTTGAGGAGTTTTAGGAGAAGAAAACTCTTGTATTATTCCTTTAGATTCACAAAACTCAGTAAAAGCACTATTTTCAAATTCTCTTCCATGATCAGACCTAATTCTGCATACTTTAGAATTGAAAACATTCTTGAATCTTTTATACAGAATTTTGAAAATGGAAAAAGTTTCAGATTTATCTTTTAAGAATTCAATCCATGTGAATCTAGAGTAATCATCAACCACATCTAAAGAATACCTTTTACCTCCAATACTTTCTGTTTCCATAGGACTCATAAGATCCATGTGTAGTAATTCGAAGCAATGTTTGGTTGAGCAATGTCCCAACATTTTGTGAGACACTTTAACCTGTTTGCCTTTTTGACAAGGTCCACAAACCTTGTTATCTGAGAATTTCAGATCTGGTAAACCTGTAACAACTTTCAATCTAACAAGTTTATCAAGTTGTCTGTAGTTAGCATGTCCAAGTTTGTGATGCCATAATATACTATCATCAACTTTAGCCTTATTACAAATAAGTTTAGATTCAATGAGATAGCAATTATAAGCAGATCTATTTCCCATCATGATACATTCAAAATCTTTGTCTAGCACATAACATGAGTTTTTGTCAAATTTAACATGCTAATCATCATCACATAATTGACTAATACTTATAAGATTGGCCAGTAATCCATCAACATGCAGAACATTTGATAACTTAGGAAAACCAGGAACATTTAATGTCCCTCTACCAATGATTTTTCCTTTTGATCCACCACCATAAGTGACATTACCACCATTATAAACAGTATAATCAATAAGATAATCAATTTCACCTGCCATGTGTTTAGAACAACCACTATCAAAGTACCATAATCCAGGAACACATGCTTTTGGTGTCCACACAGAATGTGATCTAGAATGTTGAGTCATTTCAGGCAATACAGAGTTTTTCAGATGATTTTTCTTCTTCAAACAGTGAGGACTTTTGTGAACCTTTTTGAAACAGTAATGGCAAATCACATCTTTTATATTTATCTGAGACTTAGCAGAAATACTAGGATTGTAATTCACTTCAGCTTTTACAAAAACAGTAGGTTTCTTAAGATCAGACTTCTTTGAATTTTTACCTTGATAGCCAATACCTGTTTTTCTTGAGTTGTTGGTCATAGGAGAGTCTTCCAGTTTCATCTTTCCTTCAGAAAATCTTTTAAAGCTCAGTGAGGCTTCCTTCAACCTTTCTTCAAGTTTAGATATCTCAATATCTTTTCTTGTTAAAATACCTTCAAGCTTGGTAATAGATTCTCTTAAATCAGAATTTTCAAAGTTCAGAGACTTAACTATGTGGTTAAGTTTCTCATTTTCAGAAGATATCTTGCAAACTTTTTCATTTGTTAAAGGTTTTTCATAAGAATATTTCTTAAAATCAAGAACAAACATATCTAGTCTTTCTTTGAGTTTAGAAATTTCTTTATCCTTCTTTGTTAAAAGACTTTCCAGTTTAAAAACAGTATTAGACAAGTCTTGGATGTCAGCATCTCTTCTGGATAAACCTGTTTTACTTGATGTACCTGTCTCTGTAACAGAACTTGTGAAACAGTTAAATTTAGGTGCATTATTATTCAGTGATTTCCCAAATTATGGCTCATTTGTCCTCACATCGTAATAATCATCCAGATCATCATCAAGAGTATCATCATATACAATTCTTGCAGAGAAAGCTTTTTCAATGTCTTTTTCAGGATCATGATCAACATCGGACTCATCACTTAAAGTAGCACAAAAATTAAGTTTCTTTTTTAGAATGGTGTTGGCACATTCATTAGCATAATGACCATATCCAGAACATGCATCACATTTAACATTTTTCCTATAATCTTGGTCAGATCTAAACCTGTTTCCTCTTTCTAATTGTCTAGAAGGATTAAAGTTGTTCTTCCTAATAGGCAATTGTTGAGTATTATTAATCTGAACCTTAGGTTGAATGTTATCCTTAAACCTATTGTTCTTGTTCCTCATAAATGTCTTAAACTGTTTAGTAATGAATGCCATGTAATCAGGATTATTAAGGTATTCCTCAATATCATCTTCATCAGAATCAATTTCAGTAACATAAGGAGACTTTCCAGAACCTGATGATGCAGATGATGAGGCATCACCTTTGAAAACAAGCACTTTCTTTTCATTATCAGTCTTTTCAGAAATGTTCATCTCATAAGTTTTCAAAATACCCAATCAATTCATTTTGACTTAACACATCAGTATCCTTAGCTTCTTCTATAGAACATATCTTAAGTTCAAAACGTTTAGGAACTGGTCTAAGAATTTTATGTACTAACCTTTGATTGGATATTGGATCTCTAAGAGAATGGGCTTCATTTGAAATCTCAGTCAGCTTTTCATTGTAAGATGAAATGGTTTCATCTTCTTTCATCCTCAGATTCTCGAACTTGGTTCCAAACATACGTATTCTGGTCCTTCGTACACTATCCGATCCTTCACAATGCTCTTGCAGTCGATCCCATGCATCTTTAGATGAAATGCAGTTTGAGATAATTTTGAACATTGAGGCATCAGTTGAGGTGAAGATTGAATTCAATGCCTTTGAATTGTAACTTGCAACTGTGATTTCTTCATTTGTCCAGTCCAGCTCTCTCTTGATTCGTGCTTCATTATCTTCATCCGCCGTGGTTCTTTGTTGAGTCCAACCAGCAAGAACACTCCTCCAGACTCGTTCATCAATGGATTTGATGTACATTCTCATCTTTGGTTTCCAGAAGGCATAGTTTGTGCCATCTAGAATCGGAGGTTTTAGTGCGGGTGAAAGTGGATACTCCATTTCAGATTTACACACTCTAAGCAGAATCTCTACTTAGTGTATCAAGTAGTTGGCTCTGATACCAACTGAAAGTGTGTGTGCGTGCGAAATCAGAGATGCTGTCTAATGTGTTGGCACAATCCAGACAACACTATGCAGCTGAAATTAAATTGCACTACTGAAAATAGAAGTATTCAAAATTTACGTAGATTATAAAATAATCTACGTTGTTCACTATATTAAATATGTGAAACGAGTACAACCTCTTAGAGGTGTATAAAAACACTACGAAAGTGTATACGATTTACTAAGTTCTATGAAACTATCTCCCTCATAGATCTATACACATAACCTAGTAAATAAGACTATGTTCTGTTGGGATATGAATCCTATAAACAATGTTCTAATTGATGATTATATGTTTTGATGGCCAAAAGTAACTTTAGAATTAATGATATATGTGATTATATGTTGTTCTATGTGAGTTATATGAAGTTTAAGGTTACTGATCTTAGTATGTTACTAATCTGATATATGAACTGTTTAAGAACTAAGCTGATGGAAGTATTGTATAGACAGCTTATAGTATAGGACTTAGTTATACTCATTTGTATGTAGTTCAGTTGATGTATAGATAGGTTTTATATTTGTAAAAGTTGTATTCTATTGTATTTCAGCATTGTAATAGTTAGAACAGTATATTAGATTGAAGTCAGAAGACTAAAGATGACTAAGAAGACTATTTCAGAGATTGAAGAAATCAAGTGAAGTTTTTGAAGGAAGCTGAACAGTTTGGAAGAACTGTGCTGACTGACCAAGAGCAGTAAAACTAAGAAGAGTAGTTTACTGTGCTGAGTTGGTTTGTTTGAAGAATAAGATTGGATGACTTATTTCAAAACGTAACTGAAGATTTATATGAAGATATGCTGACTTGGAAAGATAAGATAAGTTGGTTACAAACAGAAGGAAGTTACAACAAGAAACGGTTATGAGTTAGTTGAGAGTTAGTTCACAAACTGCTAACTGTCTTACTAATGCTTATAAATACCGTGTGATCTTCTACTTGAAAAGACTACTGAAACTACTACTACTCAAAGTGTTCAAGAGCAAATCAAGAAGTATTCAAGTATTCAAGCACTCACAGAGTTGAAGATCAAGAACTGAAGAGAAGCCACAGATCTGATTTGAAGAATCAAAGGCTATTACAAAGAGAAGTTTTACTTTTCGTTTTAAGTTTGTATTGTTGTAAACAAGTGTGCTAGTTACTTGTGAAATTACTAGTAGATCGAAGATATACCTGGTGGTATAATCGACAAGATCAAAGTCTTAATCTTGGGACTCTAAGCTACAAGTACTCAAGTGAAAAAGAGTAATAAAACATCGCAACTGGAGTTGTGAGAGTGGATGTAGACATTTGTCGAACCACTATAAAAATCTTGTGTTCTTTACTGCTTTATGTTTTGATTAACTGTTGATATATTTGTTGAATAAGAACAGTAAGTTTTCTAAAGAAAAGATTTAAAGAAAAGTTGAGTATAAAAGCTAATTGTTAAGTACTGAGCTGATTTTAAGAACAGTACTATACAGAACACATTTCCGCACTAAAAACTCTGATATTTTGATAGAATTTGAAAAGTCTATTCACCCCTCCCCTCTAGACTTTTTCTTAGCTTACTCAATCTTAACTCAACTTTGGGACCAACATGTTCTAACACACTATTGTTCGGGTTTACAATGATGTGAAGAACTACAAGAAGAAACAAAGGTTTTCCTAACTAGAAGCGTATATAGCGTTCAATAGAGTAGTAGTTGATTTTAGCTTTCCTTCTTGTGTATCTTGTGTTTAGGACAGATTCTGTATTTATAGGCTTCATCCACGAACTGCCATCAACTCCCATGATCGTCTCAACCGTGAAATCATGCGGTTAGAAACTTCTCTCCACCACTCCTATAATTTAGGGACTTGTTATCCCATGTCTAATAACTTCTCACTCCCACGCAGTGGCATGACTTGGTGTTGCCCACGTCTTCTAACTGCTCTGGGGACATCATTAGACAACAAGCGTAAGATAAGAGTTAGTGAGAAAAGGAAGGGCAAATTCTGATGTTGCCATAAGTGTTGGGAACATTAACCACAACACTCGACTGTTAGTGTTGGATCATTAAACAAAACACTTATATCAACATCAACAATTGTCATCAAATCGCTAACAATTGAATCGTCTAATTTTGAAGATCCACCATTTGCACCAGCACTGTGAATAAATAAATAGTAAATTAAAAATAATTTTCGGAAACTAAATATTGAAGTTAAATTAAGGATTTATAATTTAAAGTATACATATAAATGAATATAAATTACATGTATTATTAATGTACATAGAGATGCACTCACCTTATTGCAGTCTTTCTATTCTGAATTTCATTCTCAGTGTCGTAAATGTACAACTGACAAAACTTTGGTTTGTTGTTGGGTTCAGGCAACAGACTACCAATTTTGTGATAATTTGCACCGTGCATTTTGAATGCATATGGTGCACCGCTCTTGTTTATGGAATTGTCAATCATGCCACCCATTGAAGTAAAACTGAATACCATGTTGTGTGCTCTTATATTTTTTGTGAAATTTTTACTTCTTCGATCTCTACCAAAGAGAAGGTTATTTAATGTGTGGGGTGGTTATGTTAACTTAGGTAGTTGTATTTTCCATTGCAACAACAATTTTGGAATTTAGGCTTAGTTGTTTTCTTCTTTTTACCAGTCCGTTCTTCGTACCACATAAAGGCATTACAATGGGCACAGGTGTGTGTGGTGATCACCGAAGTCAATTTATCCTATAATTTAAAAAAATAATAATAATAACTTAGAGAATATAACAGATAATTTATGTATATTTAAAAAAATTGTTTTTATATACCTTTATTTTGGACCATGAAAAAATCTCTGATATTTTGTGTTGGATGATTGTATCGCACAGGATGACCTACATTTAATAATATTAAAAAATATAAGTAATATAATTATACATAATTTAGAAAGGTGTGAAATGAAGGAGTGGGCAGGTGAACTGTTTTGAACGGGTTAAACTCTTGCAATTCATCGTCGAAGGTTTATCGTGTAGTGACTGAGGTTATGACTTCATTATTCATTCGTAGAGGTCGTGTTTCATCCACAATTGCCTTTCCTTTATCTATATGTTTTAATAACATAAAAAATGTTACTACACATGATAACATGTAGGCTACGTAACAGACATGAAAAGGGAAAATCTTATATGCACACGCGTGTAGGTAGGGCTGAAAACGAGCCCAAACAAATCAAACACTACTATGTACAAGCTCGGCCCGAATTTCAAGGCTATGAAACTCGGCTCGAGCTGAAGCGAGCCACAAATCTGGTATTTGAACTCGGCTCGAATGAAGGTGATTTTGTTCATAAGCTGCTCGGCTCGCCTCGATGGTGTGACACAATGTTGCAGTCAACTAAAACCTTCAGGCTGTAGTACACTTTTTCTACACTTTGTTGTCCTTTTTTCTGCAATGCTGCTGAGATGTTGTACTTTTTTGCTGCAATGTTGCAGCTGCAGTCCCATTTTTCCTGCTATTGTCCTGTTTTCTTTATTTTTAATCAGTAAACAAGCAATATATTAAAGGGTTAAGTGAGAAATTGCTATAGGACATGTCCCAAAATACAATAGTTGAGAGCAGAAGCAAAAGGTACGAAAAAACCAAAAGAAAAAGTTACAGCAACCTTACCTTATTCCTTTAAACTCCTGGAACATTCTGGGTTGATAAATCTATTTCTATAATTGAAGTTTGAGCACCTAAGTTCTTTTAAATCCAACCAGCTCCAAAGTCAAATGACACAATGCTTATAAATGGTAATTAAATCTAGCACAAATTGCACAATCGGTAATTAAACAAGTAAGCAACTCAAATATTCTATTTAATTAAGAAACGGTGAACAAATCTGATAATTAAACAACTCCAAAATTCATTAATAAAACTGAGTCTCATTACACCAAAGAAAAAAAAACTGCATAATCTAATAAAAAGCTTAATTGTTTATTGTATAATTGTATAAGTAAAACTAGATTACCTCCAACTTTACTTTATGTAGCATCACTTAAGTTAACTTTTTGCATGTCCTCATCATCAAGCTACATATATATAAAAATTTATGTTATTTAACATAACTTCATTTTTTAAAAATACAATTGTGTATAAAGTAAAAATACCTCTTCAAATTTTGCAACCTTCCACTCAGAACGCAACCAATCCCCTGTACATATAATTGCTTGAACAGTCTCAGGCTTTAAAGAACTTCGATATTGATCAAGAACTCTTCCTCCAGCACTAAAAGCAGATTCTGAAGCAACAGTTGTTATGGGAATAGATAATATATCTTGTGCCATATTAGATAGGGTCCGAAACTTCAAAGTATTCATTTTCCACCAATCCAAGACATTGAAATCAACATTCAATTCTTCATTGCAAATATACAGGCCTTCTTCAAGGTGGATATCCAATTCAGATTTGTAAGGAACAACAGAATCTAATTCTTGTGCCCACAAGTCAAATTCTGTTCTACCTTTAGTTTTACCTCTTATTCTTCCTCCACCAGAATTTTCATCCAAGAACCTTGCCTCTTTTGTATTATTACTTGATCTTGTTTCACCAAAAACACGATTAGAAATATATTCTGCATAGAGATCATGTAAATTAAAACGCACCAACTCAATCTCCTCATTCGCCTTAGTAGATGGATAAATTTTGGAGTAGCAAAACTCAATCAATTTCATCTTATATCTAGGATCAAGAACAGCACCCATAGCCATCAACAAACTACAATCTCCCCAATACTTATCAAATTTTTCCCTCATTTTCAAAGCCAATCTTTTAACATAATCAGCATTATCACCACAAGACTTTTCATTTAAAATTTGTCTTATTTTCCAAACTTCAGGCATGAACGGATTTGATGTGGGATAATTGACACCGAAAAATACAAGTGTTGCATCATTGAAAGCTTCTAAAAACTTACAAACCTCAAGTGCCTCATCCCAATCTTTAGAAGATGGCAACCACTGGTAATGTGGGTCCCTTTCTTGGTATCTGGGAAACACATCCTTAAATGCTAAAGTTGATTCTAACATAGCATAAGTGGAATTCCACCGAGTCGGCACATCAAGGATTAAACCTTTTGAGGTTGGAAGCTGAAGTTGCTTTACAATCTCAGTGAACTTATGAAGTCGAGATGGTGACATTTTAAGATACTTGACACTTTCACAAACATTTCCAATGACACTCTTAATTTGGTTAAGACCATCTTGCACCATAAGATTTAATACATGTGCACAACATCGTACATGAAAGACTTTCCCCTTAAAATAAAGCTTTCCTTTTAATGAGAAGTTATCTTTTAGGTTCCTCACAGCTACATCATTAGTTGAGGCATTATCAAGGGTTATAGAAGATATTTTATTCTCAATCCCCCAATCAATAAGACATTCAGAAATGCAATCAGAAATAGTTAATCCACTGTGTGGGGGTGGTAATGCACAAAAGTTCAGGATACGTTTCTGCAACTTCCACTCCGAATCAAGAAAATGACATGTAAGACACATATACCCAATATTCTGATTAGAGGTCCACAAGTCAGAGGTTAAACTAAACCTTTCAACACTCTCAAATATGACTTTTAGCTTCTTTTTTTCTAAAGCATATAACTTCATACAATCACTTTTCAATGTAAAACGTGACATCTTCTCAAACCTTGGATTCAATGTTTTGCAAAACATCACAAAAAATTCATGTTCCAACATTCGAAATGAATACTCATGCACAATAACCATTTTTGCTAAGCATTCTCGTACCTTTTCTTTGTCATACTTGTAAGTAGTAATTGTGCCCCCTGAACCACCTCCAAAGTCACTTGGACCTAAAGGTTGAGTAGTCAAAAGTCTTTGATTCTTAGTAGATGCAAGACAAACTGAACAACTCTCTAAGTGCCGATGGAATTGGGTGGTTGAACCTTGAGAATTGATAGAAATCAGTGTACCACAATATTTACACTTTGCTTTTTCCTTACCATCATTCATCGTAATAACTGTGAACTCCAACCAAACTTTTGATTTCCTTTTCCGTTCTTTCTTATTTGGATCAGCAACATCAGTTTCGTTGTTCCCTTGAATTTGAACATTTTTAGTGGCTTCATCTGTCATGTCTTCAATAACTATTGCTTCTTGTTGCTCGTTGAGAGAAGAATCCATTATTTGGGATCAATTCACCACTGTACATAAAACATAGATAATAAATGCCAAACAGATTCAACACTGATACTCTATTTTCTGGCTAATGGAAATGAATTTTTACCAATAAAAAAAGTAGTAGCAGATGGTGTGAATGTAAGGTTAACAAAACTCTATTGCAAACTGATTATAACAAATTTCTATTGCAAACTAACTTGATATGAATGTAACATAGTAACAGTAGTAAATGATACAATCTTATAGAGTAAAATAGATGAAGAAACTATCCTAGGAATATTATCAAACACCTGGTGTGCATTACCTGAATGAAGGAATCTTGAAAAATATTGATGGGTAGAATCAAAAACTCATTCAAAGAAATGCAATGGGAAGTAGATGAGATTCAAACAAGTTGTGTAACAGTGTAAGTGCAGTGTGTTCAATAAAACAATCAACCCCAATTTTATAGCAACAATGCGTCTCTTGATTTTCAATTTTCATTATTGCATATGAACTTTCCATTTTCCAATCTAAATATTAATTGCCGACTGTTTGATTCTTCAAATCCTTTAAATGAACGCCATAAACTCCTCTATCAATACCAATGTACCATTAAAACAAAGGAAAGACTGAAAAGTTAGAAAAGTAAACTTACTCGCAAGCTTCACGAATCGAACAACCAATTGTTCAAGCTCGACTCGAAATTTTTGTCGAATACAAAATGGTGTTCAAGCTCGGTTCAAAATGAAGGCGAACGATCTCAAACGAGTCACCGACGAGCCGAGCCCTAGCCGAGCGGCGAGCTGCTCGAATTGATTTACAGTCCTACGTGTAAGTGCACATGCCTTTGTAACCGCCTCCTTTTTTTCCTCCCTTCTTCTTCTTCTCACACTCTTTTTTAACCGCCTTTGCAGGAAAAGTTAACCATCTGTAATATGAAAGAACGTGAAGAGTTAGTTCCTTTTGGAATTTTCGATTACTCGTTAGGGTAGATCTGTTATGAAAGAACGTGAAGAGTTAGTTCCTTTTAGAATTTTCGATTACTAATTAGGGTAAAATAGAATGCATTTAGGTCAGATGTCTTCACATAGATGGAATTTGGAAAAATTATTTTCATTTAGATTAAATAATTTTAGATGTAGAAAGGTATAAAGTGGGATGAACAGGAAGAGGCAGATCATGAATTTACTTTCCTGTTTCTTTTTTACTGTAAAGTGTAAGTCTTATTATTGAAAAATTGTAACTATTATTATTGAAAAGTGAAAATTGGAAATTTTGTTAGTTAAAAGTTGTAACTATTATTAGTGAAAAGTGAAAATTTTGTTACTGAAAAGTGGTAAATAGTATTAGTGAAAAGTGAAAATTCATGTGACCTCATGCTTAGTAAGAGTGTCTATAACCACTCGGACATCAATTATTTAATTGTATGTGTTCACCTTTATTGATATAGAGAGTTTATCTGTGCATTAGTGTGCATGTGCACACTATGCACAGGAGACCAACTCACATGAAAATATTTACACATTAAAACAAAAATATCATGTTTTAACGAGTCTAGTTAACTGTGTGTTTTTAGCCGAAATAGAGTCTTTGCCTTTTTCCGTAGGATTTGAAACATAATATTCCACTATAAAAAATGCAAACTCATGTTACTAATCCAGAATAATATTTCATTTTGGAGGTACTAATGTGAAATTATTTTTCATTAGTCATAGTTGGTCAGGTGATTGAAAGACGTCGGTATGTTTGCTGACGATGAAGAAGGATCTAATGAAAAAAAAAGTATGTGATTACAAGGAATACTAATATCAGGTGAGTAAATTAAAGTAAGTGCACAAAATAATGGAATTAAAATTGGATATTCTTGAATAAATATTGAACTTGGATATGTAACATGATGGAGTACATGTAGTTAATTAAAAAGATACATGTTGACATTTTTAACCTTTTACTTGAAAGTATTTCGTTTATCGTAGGTATCTCTAGTTTAGGCATATTGGTATGAGGTGTAATCGAACCTTCATCCAATTTATACACATTCCAAAATAAAGCAAAATTAATACTACAAACTCACAATTGCTTAATTAAATAAAATATATGTTGGTGCTTTGAGGTTCGACATACATATTAAATGAATATTTTAATCTGTTAGTGGTAACAATTTCCTTCCTTGAGATTCTTGCTTTCTTGGTGAAATTTCTTTCAATCATTGGATCTGAAAGTAGAAAAAATATAAAAAGTAGTGAGTTTATATCGTGTTACACGTAGTATGTAATAATAAATTTGATACGGACTTACCATGGGATGTAGTGCGTTTTTTATAAAGACTGAATTTCCTAATGATTCTTGCATATCTAGCATAATTTTCTTGCATCGGAGAAAATATTATTGAAATAGTTAATTTAGTAATTAAAAATAAGAAATTTAGGAGAACTAATTAATACAATATAAAGTCATTTGGATACTACAATATAAAGTCATTTGGATACTAACTCTTGGATATTTCAGTGAACACATAAGTCGAATGTGTGACATGATTCGAAGGTCCTACATAAGAAAAAGTACGATGTTGTTAAAAATAAATTTATAATTTAAGTACAAATATATATAGATAGTTTTATAGGTAATTGACCGATGTTGTGCGTTGTTCACTGTTGGAGTTTTGTTTATTCATTATTGTATAAGAGACACCTACAATGATCCATAAAGAATGTAATTAGGTAGAGCTTAGTTTGCCCTACTTGAAAAAATGGATAACTGTTGAATTTTGTACATTTTTTAAAGCTAGCTTGTGTTATATCTTGCAGAAGAAAACCATACATAAACTGATTGAAGTCCAAAGATATGGATATCACGGTTGAGTTAAATTCCACAGTTATTGTGAAATTTCATAATAAGAAGAAATTAATTGAATAGAGTGTATATTGAGACAATCGAGAAATACAGAATTCATATTGAGTAGTAAATGAAATTGAATAGTGAATTAGATGATCATCACTCCTCTATATAAGAAGAGGTTTACAAGAGAGGTTATAACTACTAAACTAGAAGTTACAACTAGAATAACTACTATAACTAATATTCTTTCATTTGTTGGCTTGACTTGTTGTTATTCTTCACACCCTCCCACTTTCATTTGTTGGTTTGACTTGTTGTTATTCTTCACACCCTCCCACAAGATGAGATGAGCATGGATGGTAATCAAGCACATCTTGAAATTGTTATTAAAAAAAACTCCAAATCTTGAAGAGTTGAGACCATGTGATATCGAGTTGAAGAAAACCATAAGCGCAGCCATGCCAACATCAAGAACGGAAGAATAGGAAGCCAAAATTTCCATTTGAACGTCAATATGTCATCACCATGGAAAGAATTTTTCAAATTATAGGATCGTGGTAGACACGAAAGAAAGAATCGTGATAGACACGAAAGATAGAACCGTGATAGACACGAAAGATAGAACCGTGATAGGCACGAAGAGAAAATATTAGATTGAGTATAGAACTCTTGAATATAGAAAAGAATCCCTAAATTTTTAGGGCAGAAAAGTCGAGTATAAAACTCTAAGAATTTGATTTTAATCAAGATGAAATCGAATCTAAAACTCACGAGGATAGAACCCGTAAAGAAGAAATCTCGAAAAGATAAAAAAAATAGGATATAAATCCAAACTCATCAAAGATTTGGTATAAATGAGTATAGAACTCAAAAAACTCAAGAAATTCATCCTAATTGAATTGCGAAAGCGTACCGACAAACTTGTTCGATCGATCATAAATTAATGGATACATAGCTCTGATACCATGTGGAATTTCATAATAAGAAGAAACTGGATAGAGTGCATATTGAGAGAATCGAGAAATACAGAACTCATATTGAGTAGTAAATGAAATTGAATAGTGAATTAGATGATCATCACTCCTCTATATAAGAGGAGGTTTACAAGAGAGGTTATAACTACTAAACTAGAAGTTACAACTAGAATAACTACTCTAAATAATACTCTTTCATTTGTTGGCTTGACTTGTTAGCTTGACGTATGCATGAATATGGATCTATTGAACGCACTACCAAGCCTGCCCCAAGCCGCTGAAGTCGTAGAACAGAATACGCCCAGGTAGTGCTCGACTGGTTCGACGTTCCGTTCCCAAAGGTAAAACGACTTCTACTTCGTAATCAGTAGCACCACTGTAGACGAAGCCTTCAACTCCATTAATTAATTTCTCACTCACCTTAACTCGGTTTTGAGATATTAAATATACCACGTTCATCTACTCCGCGAGTAGATCGACTATGTCACGTTTAATTATTTTATAATTAACGTTTAGTCCTTCTAATTAATTGATTAGATAAGGGTATCAAAACCCAATTAATCCCACATTAATTCCAACAATCCCCCACATGAGTGAAAATCGTGTCTATACAACATCAGGCTCAGTGTTCAGTTCGATTGAGATCTCCGTGCATCCGAAAAAGTAGTTTTTGGCTTTGAACTTTTCGTAGCCAAACACTATCGGGTACACCGACGGCTTAGTGGACGCAGTGCCTTGAACTAATCCTCCATAGTGTATACCTAATCAACAGTGTCAGCACACTTCAATCTCGACTTCGTAACATTCTCACATTTTTGTCCGTTTTGGCCATGGACGTCCTTTGTGTTCAAAAATGTTTGGTCGAAGCGGCCCTCACTTCTCATTTATATAGGTGATCTCCTTTCGAGTATCCCGTTATACTTCAGGAATCATTATGAGTCGAAGACTCAGCCTTTACCGCATCTTACGGGTTGTTAACACTTGAGATAGTGCTATCAGGAATAGTCATGTTTTTCAAGTGTTGTATCACTAACTTTCACAGTTTCGTTTTCCCATTGAACCAAGTTCTTGGGATCTCCAGTCATCATGGTTGGGTTTCCACTGTTTCGGTTTTTCTTGTGGGTTTTAGACCCATTCCTTCTACCAGCTTATTCAATTGATCTCGGTTTATGCTCTTCGTGAGCGGATCCGCTATATTGTCATTTGATTTCACATAATCAATGGACATTACTCCAGTTGAGATCAATTCTCTAACGGGGTTGTGTCGACGACGTATGTGTCTCGACTTTCCGTTGTACATGACATCATAACTCTACTAATAGCAGCTTGACTGTCACAGTGTACCGTCATAGAAGGTACTGGTTTGTTCCAACATGGAATGTCTTCTAGAAAGTTACGCAGCCATTCAGCCTCTACGCTGGCTAGGTCTAAAGTAATAAATTTTGATTCCATTGTGGATCGGGCAATACACGTTTGTTTTTTGGATCTCCAAAACACTGCTGCTCCTCCAATAGTGAATATATATCCACTAGTGGATAACGAGTATTTAGTGTCTGATATTCAATTTGCATCACTGTATCCTTCTAGTACAGCTGGATGTCTCGTGTATTGAAGCCGATATTCAAGGGTGTACTTCAAGTATCTTAGGACCCTTTTCAGTGCTTTCTAGTGCTCTTGACTTGGATTGTTCGTGTATTGACTCAGCTTGTTTACAGAACATGCAAGATCAGGGCGTGTACAATTCGTAATGTACATCACACTTCCAATGATCCTTGCGTATTCCAGTTGAGCTACTGGTTCTCCTCTGTTCTTTTTCAAGTGAACATTGAGTTCCAAAGGTGTCTTAGCAGGTGGATTGTCAAAGGCATTAAATTTCTTTAGTACCTTCTCCACATAGTGAGATTGTGTCAAGAAAATTTCATTAGACGTTTTCTCAATCTTGATTCCAAGAATCACGTCTGCTAATCTCATGTCTTTCATGTCAAAGTTTCTACTTAACATGTTCTTCGTATTAACTATGATATTGTGATTGTTACTCATGATTAACATGTCATCGACATATAAGCATACGATAACAAATCCATTTGGTGTATCTTTCACATATACACACTTATCACATTCGTTAATTCAAAACCCATTTGACAACATCGTATTGTCAAATTTCAAATGCCACTGTTTTGGAGCATGCTTAAGTCCATACAGTGATCGAACGAGTTTGCACACATTTTTCTCATTTCCAAGTGCAACATAACTGTAGATGTTGTTAACTCTTAAATGCTTTAACATTATCAACAACGTCTTAATTTGACCTTCCTTGATTTATTCTAAGTCTTTTCTGAAATGTTACATTAAATGTTGTATTAAATGCTCTCACATTCAGGAACGATTCTAGAAGCTTCTACAAGAGTCTGGAACCTGGAAGATTCCAGAATATTGGAGAACGTGCTAGAAGGCCTTGGAGCATTGTAGAACGACCTGGAAGATGGAAGAAGGATCTAGAAAGATCATGGAAGTTGAGGTCCTAAAAAATAGGATGTCATAATGGAAGGATCTAGAATTCGGCTATTGCTCTATAAATACCGCTGGAGTCTTTCATTTCAAAGTATGCACTATTCGAGTAACACCTTCTTGAGAGTTCAACCCTAGTTCGGAGTTATGGTCAGTAGTTGTATCATTTAACGTACGCCGAGGGATACCACACCTTCTAGTGTACTTAGTTCTAGTCTTGTATCGAGTGAGAGTGAATCATAGATCAGATTAGTTCTTTAGACAGTGTTCTTACACTTAAGTCTATTTGCGGATTCAGGCACCTGCCTCGATTGTAGTTTCTGTTTGTGGAATGTTGAAGTAATTGCTGAGACATTTCACACGACATTTTATATAACTTAGGAACTAAGTTGTTGTTTTCGCCGTAAGGCTTAGTATAGGTTTTGTTATTAATAAAATATATGTTAAAAATTATTCCATTGTGTTCTTATTTTGTTTTAGTGTTTTAGACTTCCGTTGTGTACTGTGGTTACTTATTCACATTCTGTTAGAGTTAATGCTACACTAATTGTCACAACATTCAGTGTAACATTGTTCTGTTTTTTACTTAAACACTAGATACTACCCCACGCACACGTTCAATTGGTATCAGAGCCGATACCTGACGACACTAGGTTTATATCCTTGCTTAAAGTGTGTTTTAGTTTATGTTAGCAACAGAAACACATCACATATCCACTGCACTTAGGCCACCCGTTTTAGATGGTTCAAATTATGCTTATTGGAAGCCTAAGATGCGTATGTACATCAAGTCAATTGATGAACGTTCTTGGAGGACTATTCTTACAGGTTGGGACGTACCAAAGAATCCAGCAGATGCCGATGGTGAAATTCAACTCAAGAAAGAAGTTGATTGGACGGCCGATGAGATAACAACAGCAGGATATAATTCTAAAGCCTTAAATGTTATTTTTACCTCTGTTGATACCTCTATGTTTAAAATTATATCTAACTGTTTTACTTCTAAGGATGCATGGGACAGGTTACAAGAGCATTGTGAAGGTTCCGATAGTGTTCGAAGGACAAAGCTTCGAATGTTGGGGACAAAGTTTGAGAATCTGCGAATGAGGGAAGATGAAACAATTTCATCCTACAACGAAAGGTTAAGTGAGATTATTAATGAATCACATTCTCTTGGTGACCCTATTTCTAATGTTAGAGTAGTGCATAAGATATTAAGGTCTGTTCCTAAAAGATTTGATGCTAAAATTTGTGCTATTGAAGAGGCAAAAAATACTGATAAGTTGAGTCAAAATGAATTAGTGAGTATTCTTAGAACCTATGAAATAAACACTAATCAAATTGATGAAACTAAAGATGATAAGAAAGTTGTTGTTTTTAAAGGAGAGACATCAAACAAATCTGAGATTCAACTAATAATTACTGAGGTTGATTCGGATGAGGAATTGCTTGATGAATGCCTTAACAATCCTGACAGCATTGCCCTTCTTACAAAGCATTTTAATAAATTTCTTAAGAAGTCTATGCATAAATCTAAAGGAAACATTCAGCCTAAGATCCAAATCAACACATCAACACCACAACCAGAAAGGAGGAAGAGTCAATTCACACCAAGACCATCAAAGAGTGAAGGTAAACCAAGGTATGATCCTGAATTTAGAAAATCAGTTCAATGCAATGCATGTTCTGGTTATGGCCACTATGCAAATGAGTGTGCCAATACCAGACTGAAGTAAAAACTGAATTTTAGTGCTACCTTGAGTGATGAATTTGATAATGATGATCTTGATGAGTTTAATGAAAATGAATATGCTCATTTTACCAGAATTGATTATAATGATTCCTCAGATGATGATCTGGATGATACAGATTCTGATGTTGCACTTGATGTCTTCACATCTACAGTAACATCAAAACAGAGTCACCCACATTTGAACTGTTTTAATGGTTTTGTTGATGATGCAGGAAAAATGATTGATGATGAGACATATTAGAAATTGTTAGATGATTGGAACTCTCAGAAACTCACTCTGAATTCTTTGAATAAAGAGAATGAGGATCTGAAAGACACAATCACTAAGCTAGAAGTCTTACTTACCAGAAGAGATCTTGAAGTTTGTAAACTGAAGGAGAAATTGATCACCTCTACTTTAAGTTTCAGAAAGTTTTCCAAGAGTGCTTCTGATGTGAATGATGCTATAGCTGTAGGTAAATCTAATAATAATGGTTTAGGTTATGATGGTGAAACTGCTTCTATTTCTGAAAATTTTAGAAAACCTGTGAAATTTGTGAAGGCAAATGCTAGCACATCTGGTGTAACATCTGCACAAACAGATTGTCACAAGGTTAAAAGGAAGTATATTTGCCATTATTGCTTTAAATATGGTCATATTCTTCCCTTCTGCTTGCAAA
The DNA here is from genome assembly GCA_963675135.1 of Galeopsis tetrahit. Classification (NCBI taxonomy): domain Eukaryota; kingdom Viridiplantae; phylum Streptophyta; class Magnoliopsida; order Lamiales; family Lamiaceae; genus Galeopsis; species Galeopsis tetrahit. Next base: position 22,383,996 of record OY776128.1, read on the forward strand.
TGGTTAAAGATATGAAAATTGAGTCTATGCTATCCAGAATGTCTTCACATCCTAGGAAACATTCTATGAAATCTGCATGGAAACCAAAAGTTACCTGTAATGTTGTTCACACATCCTTGAAAGCATGTTTATCTGGTCTATGGTATTTTGATAGTGGTTGTTCTAGACATATGACAGGACAAATAGACTACTTATCTGATTATGTGACCTTGAATGGTGGTAATGTTACATATGGTGGTGGATCAAAAGGAAAGATAATAGGAAAAGGAACTTTGAATGTTAAAGATTTTCCTAAACTTAAAAATGTTTTGCATGTTGATGGCTTACTTGCTAATCTGATTAGTATTAGTCAACTTTGTGATGATAATTTGCATGTAAAATTTGACAAAGAGTCTTGTTGTGTTCTTAATGAAGATGGTGATTGTTTAATGAATGGTACTAGGTCTGCAGATAATTGTTATCTTATTGGAACTAATGTATGCAATTTGTCAAAACATGATGAGAATGTCTTATGGCACCAAAGGTTAGGACATGTAAATTACAGGGCAATGAAGAAACTAATCATATCAGATGCAATCAAAGGATTACCTAAACTGAGCTTCCTGAATACCACTGTATGTGGATCATGCCAGAAAGGTAAACAGGTAAGAGTGCCGCATAAAATGCTGTCACATTGTTCTACACATCGATGTTTTGAATTGTTGCGCATTGATTTGATGGGTCCTATGGAAACTGAATGCATTGGAGGAAAGAGATATTCCTTATTTGTGGTAGATGATTTTTCTAGATATACTTGGATTGAGTTTTTAAGAGATAAATCTGAAACATTTGCTGCTTTTAAAGTTCTCTATAATAGGTTCAAAAATGTGTATAACTTGAAAGTTAGCCGTATTAGAACTGATCATGGTAGGGAATTTGAGAATAGCATGTTTAATGATTTCTGTGATAAGAAAGGTATCTTGCAAGAATATTCATCTCTTAAAACTCCAAAACAGAATGGAATTGTTGAAAGAAAGAATAGAACTTCACAAGAAATGGCAAGAGTCATGCTTTTATCTAAAAGTCTTTCTAAAAGATTTTGGGCTGAAGCATTGAATACAGCATGTCATATTATTAATAGAGTTTATATTCGATCTGGCACTAATCAAACACCTTATGAGATTCTGAATGTTAGAAAACCAAGTGTGAAATATTTTCATGTATTTGGTTGTGTGTGTTATATTTTGAATGATAGGGATCAACTTCACAAGTTTGATTCTAAAAGTGATAAAGGTTTCTTTTTAGGCTATTCTAGAAATAGTAAAGCTTATAGAGTCTATAACCTTAGGACTAACACCGTTCAAGAATCTGTTAATGTTGTGTTTGATGATGATAAAGGTCTTACAGATGATAAAGATGAAGAAGATGTATCACAAGTCACTGACAATTCTGAGAATACACTGAAACCTGAAAATGCTGCACCAAATGCTAACACATCTGGAGCAACATCTACAGAACAGTCAGTTGTAATTCCACAGAATGATCAGTATGTTTCCAAAGCGAATCCTTCTTCAAGAATAGGGAAAAGTCATCCTTCTGACCAGATCATAGGCGATGCTACAGTTGGAGTGCAAACAAGAGGAAGAATAAGATCAAATAAGGTAGATATGGTAAGAACAATATGCATGTCTTCTATTTGCAATGTTGTGAATGCAGAGTGTTACTATTCTGAAATTGAACCTAAAAGTGTGAATGAAGCATTAACTGATGAATATTGGATAAATGTTATGCATGAGGAACTTAATCAATTTGAAAGAAATGAAGTTTGGACACTTGTTCCAAGACCTAGTCATACTAATGTCATTGGAACAAAGTGGATTTATAAGAATAAAACTGATGAGTCTGGAAACATTGTTAGGAACAAAGCTAGGTTAGTTGCACAAGGTTACACCCAAGTTGAAGGTGTTGATTTTGATGAAACTTTTGCACCCGTTGCTAGGATAGAATCTATTAGGTTATTACTAGCAATTGCATGTTTTATTGATATTAAACTACATCAAATGGATGTAAAAGCTGCATTCTTAAATGGCATATTGAATGAAGAAGCATATGTAGAACAGCCTAAAGGTTTTGAAGATCCACAATACCCGGATCATGTGTACAAACAAAAGAAAGCATTGTATGGTCTAAAACAAGCTCCTAGAGCATGGTATGGTAGACTTACGAACTTTATTTTAGAGTATGGATTTATTAGAGGAGAAGCCGATAGGACTTTGTTTATTAAGCACACTGGAGAAGGTTTACTTATTGCTCAAATATATGTTGATGACATTGTGTTTGGTTCAACCTGTGATAAAATGCTGAACAGATTTGTTGAAGCAATGACAGCAACATTTGAGATGAGTATGGTTGGGGACTTGAATTATTTTTTAGGTCTTCAAATCAAGCAATGTAAGGATGCTATTTTCTTCTCTCAAGGTAAGTATGCTAAAAACTTAGTCAAACGGTTTGGTCTTGAAAGCTCAAAAGTAATGAAAACACCTATGGGTTCTACTTTGAAACTTTGCAAAGACAATGGTTGAAAGGATGTTGATCCAACATTGTATAGATCTATGATAGGTAGTTTACTTTATCTAACCTCTAGTAGACCTGACATTATGTATAATGTGTGTGTTTGTGCTAGGTACCAAGCTAATCCAAAGGAATCTCACCTGAATGCAGTGAAAAGGATTATCGAATATGTTTCAGGTACAAGTGAACTAGGGATATGGTACACTAAGGACACCAACAACACATTGATTGGATACAGTGATGCGGATTGGGCTGGAGATATTGATGACAGAAAGAGTACGAGTGGAGGATGTTTCTACATGGGGAACAATCTAGTGTCTTGGCATAGCAAGAAACAAAATTGTGTTTCTCAATCCACTGCCGAATCTGAATACATAGCTACAGGAAGTTGTTGCACACAGCTATTGTGGTTAAGTAAGATGTTTCATGACTATGGAATTGAAAACAATATCCTCACAATTTTCTGTGATAACACAAGTGCTATTAACATATCTAAAAATCCGGTACAACACTCACTCACTAAACACATTAGCATTAGACATCATTTTATGAGAGATTTAGTGGAGAAGAACATAGTTAAGTTGGAATATGTGCCTACTGAAAATCAAAATGCTGATATTTTTTAGGAAATCTTTTGGTATGTGTAATGTCTGAATAATTCTTGAGAGGATGTTGTCACAAATGCGGTAGCATTTGGGACAACAGCCTAAGGTGGTATAGTTGTTATAAATTTGATTTATTTCTTATTTTCGTTGAATAATTCCTTTGTAAAATATTCTTGAATCTGAAATTTGTTTGTGCAAAAATAGGCATGTACTACACCTCTCAAAAGCTTGAAAATTTGAGAATGTTACAGCATACTAAAAGATGTACCAAATTCACTGAGTAACTATGGAGCACGGAGTTCGCTACTACGATGCCTTCTTTTCAAAAGGTGAATTTTGGTAAAAACATCAAGAGGTTCGTAATCCATTAAGTAAGTATGGGGCACGGAGTTCGCTACTACGATGTACTCTACAGGAACAATGGATCAATACGAATAAGATGCTGTAGCACAAAAAGAAGAAATGCAATGAAAAGAAAAATGCTGAAAAATTGGCTACATTGGATAGGTAAAACCTGTGAAAAACCAATTTGAGGTGTATGTCAAATCCTTGAGCACAACATTACATGATTTAATTATATTTTTATAAGTTGTAATTATTTAATTAATTGTGGAAATTTATTTTATTTATTTATAATTATACTAACCACGTTCTTTTATTATTTCAGATTATACACATTTTTTTTATTTTAATTAATTCTAGAATATTCTTAATTTAATTAATTTATTAATTAAGATTTTACCCCACTAACTCACCCATGATTTACTTGTGGCTGAATTTGTGGAGCATTATCAATTTAATCTAGAATTTTCTTTAAGTCAAGCCTTAATCTCACGTACAGTATTCCAACTACTAGCTCTCTCTATATAAATACTCCCATTTCATGATTTTCTAAGCTTTGTAATTAATTGAGTAAGTTGAGTATTATTTTGCAGATTTTGTTATAAGTTATTTTGTGCTTATCTCGATTCTTGTGTAGTGCTTTTCGAATTCTTGGTTTAAATGGCAGGAAACAAGAAATTAAACTCACAGAAACCAAACTCTCCAAACTCACAACCGTCATCTCCATCCCTCTCGAATCTTCACACTCTAGCTTCCATGGCTGCTTCACACGAAAATTCACCCCCAACTGCCGCAACCGTCACACCCATTCCTGCTACTCCAACAACTATCCACATCCCAAACCAAGCTACACTCTCCGAGCTGAACCAGGCGGTTGAGAATTTTTCTCAATCGATGAGATCGTCTAATCCACCCATCCTCACAATTGGCGATATGTCCATAGACATCTCTCACTACTTGCGCACCAACGAAGTGATCACTACTGCACATTCTTCATCCACAGCCGAAAAGCCCCAAAATCTGAGCCCTAATGTTGAAACAGAGGCCCCGACTGCTGCCTCTATGGGGGAGACTGACAAGGAGATTGAAGAATCCCTTGTTGCTGAGTCAAAGGAGCCGTCGAATGCGGAGACGTCCGACAATGAGGACGCTCAGATGGAGGATGCTGAAGCACTCGAAAATTCCGACAAAACTGACTCTGATATTTCGAAGTCGGACTCTGAACCGATTCCTTTCAAAAGGAATGTTGAGAAAGGGAAGAGAAATAGGAGCTCAGTGCAAAGGAGACGATCAAACCGAGTTTTCACTCGAGTTGATTACTCAGACTCTTTGAGGAAGAAGAAGAAGCTAGGTGGTGATGTTGCTGAACCGATTCAGGTATTCTCTGAATCTGAAGAAGAAGTGGTGATTGAGAGGCCAACCAAGAAGAAGGTTGATCCAAAGGGGAAAGGAAAGGCAAAGGTTGATGTTGTTCGAACAATGCCTGAAGAACCAGAACCTGATTCTGATTCTGAAATGGAGGTTTGTCTCAGGGATATGCAGCAAGCCCTGAAGAAGAATGTTGTCTCACATGCTGAATCCAGTGCTCCAGCACCAGAACCTGATGATGGAGATGATTCAAGCAGTGCAGCTTCAGACAAAAGCTCTAAAAAGAAGGTGAATCCAGTTCTGAAGAGGAGAAAGAACCAAGCTCTAAGGAAAGTACTTCTGAAGAAGGTAATTCTGAACCCGGTGATTCTGATATTGATGGTTTGGTTGATAAGATAACTAGGTTGTCTAGGAGAAAACTGTTGATGGAAAGGAGAATTCAAGTTTCTGATTTTGAGAGTAAGAATTTGATTCAATTCTTAGAGGATAGAAAGTTGATGAAAGCTCTGAATTTGTGTGATACTTTTGTTTCTTATTGGGTGTATGAATTATATGCATGTTTAAGGAAGAGTAATGGTAGGAGGAGTTCCTGTTGGTATGGGAATGTACAGTTTAGGGGGAGTATAGTTCCTTTTACACCAGAGTTGATTAATGATTTCTTAGGAATAGAACCAGTACTTGATGATGATGAACCTGATTTGGATGTTGTTACTGCTTCTATGACTGGAGGATTGTTAACTAGATGGAAAAATGGAATGCTGGCTAAGGACCTTACATCTCTTTATTATGTGTTGCATAAATTGATTGTCTATAATTGGATACCCTCTACCAACTCAACCAAAGTGACAAAGGATCAAGCAATCTTGCTTTATAGGATAGTGGTTTTGAAGAAGTTTAATTTGAGATTGACTATTTTCCACCACATGATGAAGTTTAGTGGTGACATTTCTGATAAAGGAAACCTTCCATACCCTGTGCTTATATGTTCATACTTGAAGATGCATGATTTTAGCCCTAAGAAGACTGAAGTTCTTAGAGGTAAGGTTCCTTTATACACCATTTCACCTGCTTTGCTCATTGGTGAAAGAGTGAAAGATCTGCCCTTGCACAATCCTGGAAGTTCTTCTCAAAGACCAGCTCCTGCTCAACCTCAACCTCAACCCACACCAGCACAGAGACCTGAACAGAACACAGCTGCACCTAATGTTGCACCAGATGCTGAGAACATTGGTGGTAATTCTGATACCACATTCTCTGTTCCCAGATCTTTTATTTTATTGCAGTTACAGCACTTACAGGACCAAATTGATGAGCTCCAGTTCATCAAAGACAAGTGGAGTAGGCTACTTTCCACTACAACAGGGGGAGTGTTGGTCCTGAAAGGAGTATATAACAAGTGTATGGGGGGGAATACACTTGTATGCAAATTCTTTTCTAACTTGATCAAACCAGAGCTCAGCAAGGTTGTCTTGGACAACTCTGCTGAAGATGATTAACTCTTCTAAGATAATCAAACTACTAAGTACTATTGAGTACTTAGTTGAATAACTATCTAGGGGAGTTATATGTGCGGAATAGTGGTTGGCCCTTTTAGTTTAGACTCCTTTAGTTTCTGAAATCACTTAGTCAATTCAATACAGTCCTGTTTCAGGGAACTTGTCCAAATCAGTTTTGCACAGTCTTTGAATGTTTATCCTTTGAAAGATCAGTTTTGTGTGCAGTGTTGAATGTATGAAAGTACTTTGAAAGTAAATCAACACAAGAGTTTATAGTGGTTCAGAGACTCAAGCTCCTACATCCACTTTCCCTGATTGAACAGGATAATTCCTTCACTCTTGGAATTAACTTGTTTTATAGTGCCAAGGTGCACTTGATCAATAACACCACTCCTTGGTGAATTGATCCCTAGGATGTCTAGAGTCCTAGTACCCTCTTCTCAACTCAGAACTGAACTGTTCTTCTCTCAACAGTCAGCTCCTACCACTTCTACTACTACAACCTTCTCACTTTCACTCTTGAAAGATATGAGGATTGAAGTAAGGTTCCAACTAATGAGATATCCTTTACAATGAAGATCAGTGTATAAGGATAGGATATCTCTCTAAACTTGTGTATGGATATACAATGTAGTTCAGCTTAGATGAAGTGATTGAAGACTAAGATAGTCTTTGAAAGCTTTGAAAGCACTCTAGCTTGTAAGAACTTAAGGTTAGAGGTGCTTGGTTGAGGTTGAAGTTGGATGCTTTCAAATGGTCTTCACACTTCTGTATTTATAGACAAATGAAGGATTTGCCCGTTGGAGAGGCAGCCCCAAATGTCCATAAATGTCTTCTTTCAGTTCTTCAACTTTGAAGACAGAATCTTGACAGTGACATGTCCTCATTTGGGAAATAAACGGTTGTTAAGACTTTGTCTTCATTCTGCAGCACTCTACCCAATGTCTGACTTTCAGATTCTCTTGTTAGGACTTGGACATGGCTTCTGATGGTTGTTCTAATGATAGGACAACATTCCTCATCATTTGGACAACTCTCCTTATCACTATCAGCAAGGTTGGCTTGCTCTTCTTCAGATGACTTGACTCATACCCTTTGCTTCACTTCAAGGTGATCTTAGCATGTTGATTTGTAGTTCTTTAGGGTTTGGTTGTCTCTATCTTTTCAGCATAGTTGACCTCAGGCTTTCAGAGCACTTGATCTTGATTTCTTGTACTGAGACAACTCCTCTGGACAACTCTCCTGATCAGCATAGTTGGTCTTCCAAAAGACTTAGTGTTGTATCCAGAGTTTGAGCCTTGAGGGGACTTGTTCTTGATGGACTTCAAAGCATATGTTCCCCCTCAACTTGTGCATATAATCAACTAAGAGCTGCCTAACATTTTAGCTCCTCATCTAGCCTTTATACTATATGTTCTATCTCTAGAACATACTGAACTTGACTTAGGCATGTCTCAGGGGGTTTTGGTATCAAATCAAAACATATCTCATTTTATTCCCAACAGGGAGTACCACCTTCCACTTCAGCTAGAGTTTCTGGAGTTGTTATTGAAGAGCTGAATCCTGAAGCTGGAGGTGTACCTGATGTTGTTGCCATAGAGAATGGAGGAACTGCTGCTACTAACAATGTTGTTGCACTCTTTGCATCAACTTGTTTTATTGAGGAACCAGAGGGTGATGAAGACAAGTTTGCAGATGCTGCTAAAGATGATGAGGATATGGAAATCCTCTATGCTGATATCTAGAACAGATGCTGCAAGACAGGGGGAGTACTGAAGTACAGATGGCACATGTGCAGGACCTTGATGCTGCTGCTATTGTTATAGCAATTCATGCCATTTTCAGTCCTACTTTTATTTTTGTTATTCTGTTATGTTTAAGTTAAAATTCTGTTTATTCTGATACAATATTTATTACTTCTAGTTGATAGGATGTTTATATTTATCTTGCTTAATTAGTTTGCACTAATGATATTTGATTACTGCTTTTTGCTTAATTTGTTTTCTTATCATTAAGTGTTTACTACATGATGAATATGTTTTGTTTTTCTTCATATTTTGCTCTGATTATTTTGTTTAGTCCTTGTTCTGATTTTTTTTGTTTTGTTTTTTAGTCTTACATAAGTCTAAGAACTAATTTGGTATATACTCTTATGCTCTGATTTAATCTTTGATTTCTGTAAAGGTATATGTTTTGTAAACAAGTGTACTGTTTATACTTGTTTTGGTTTTTAATAAGATTACCTTGATCTTATGGCACAGATCTTAGTAAAATTATTCTTGATCTCTTTTTGATTTGATCCAACGGTTACAACAGGTATTGTCTTGACTAGTATTTAGACTTGATGTCAACCTCACCTAAATACATAATACTGAGTATGTATAGAAATATATGTGCATCAGGTGTGTTGTAGTCGAAAGGTCAAATTGGGGGAGATTGTAGATGTTGTTAACTCTTAAATGCTTTAACATTATCAACAACATCTTAATTTGACCTTCCTTGATTTATTCTAAGTCTTTTCTGAAATGTTACATTAAATGTTGTACTAAATGCTCTCACATTCAGGAACGATTCTAGAAGCTTCTACAAGAGTCTGGAACCTGGAAGATTCCAGAATATTGGAGAACGTGCTAGAAGGCCTTGGAGCATTGTAAAACAACCTGGAAGATGGAAGAAGGATCTAGAAAGATCATGGAAGTTGAGGTCCTAAAAAATAGGATCTCATAATGGAAGGATCTAGAATTCGGCTATTGCTCTATAAATACCACTGGAGTCTTTCATTTCAAAGTATGCACTATTCGAGTAACACCTTCTTGAGAGTTCAACCCTAGTTCGGAGTTATGGTCAGTAGTTGTATCGTTTAACGTACGTCGAGGGATACCACACCTTCTAGTGTACTTAATTCTAGTCTTGTATCGAGTGAGAGTGAATCATAGATCAGATTAGTTCTTTAGACAGTGTTCTTACACTTAAGTCTATTTGCGGATTCAGGCACCTGCCTCGATTGTAGTTTCTGTTTGTGGAATGTTGAAGTAATTGTTGAGACATTTCACACGACATTTTGTATAACTTAGGAACTAAGTTATTGTTTTCGCCGTAAGGCTTAACATAAGTTTTGTTATTAATAAAATATATGTTAAAAATTATTCCATTGTGTTCTTATTGTGTTTTAGTGTTTTAGACTTCCGCTGTGTACTGTGTTTACTTATTCACATTCTGTTAGAGTTAATGTTACACTAATTGTCACAACATTCAGTGTAACATTGTTCTGTTTTTTACTTAAACACTATATACTACCCCACCCACACTTTCAATAACCTTCAGGTTTATGCATGTATATTTCAGCATCCATTTCACCATTAAGAAACGCAGTCTTAACGTCCATTTGGTGTATTTCGATATTGTGCAATGCAGAAATAGCGACTAATACACGAATGAAGGTGATTCTTGTCACTGGTGAATATGTATCGAAGAAATCATACCCTTCCTTTTGTTTAAAAAACCCTTTGCAACTAGACGAGCTTTGTACTTGTCAACAGATCCATTTGCTTTGTACTTTCTTCTAAGGATCCACTTGCATCCTAAGGCTTACAACCTTTAGGGAGATCAACCAACTCCCATGTGTGATTTAGCAGAATTAAATCGTATTAACTTTTTATGGCTTCCTTCCAGAGGGGTGCATATGGTCTTGCCATAGCTTCTTTGATAGTTTTAGGTTCATCTTCCTCCAAAACATAAGTAATGAAGTCTGAACCAAAATTCTTATCAATTCTAGCTCTCTTACTGCGTCTTGGTTCTTCACTCTCTTGAGTGGAAGGACCTGCAGTGTCATCTGTTGCTTCATGAGTTCTTTTATTCGAACTCACTTTCCTCTTTTTCCTTAAATGGAAAAATGTTTTCAAAGAACACAACGTTCCTTGACTCATTTGTAGTACCTTCTGTCATATCAGGTATTTCAGATTTGTGAATCAGAAACCGATAGGCACTACTCTTTGAAGCATATCCTATAAAGATACAATCGACTGTTTTAGGGCCGATTTTAACTTGTTTAGAAAGTGGTACTTCAACCTTAGCCAAACACCCCCACACTTTGAGGTATTTGTATGAAGGTTTTCGTTTCCTTCATATTTCATAAGGAGTTTGATCCTTAGTTTTATGTGGAATTTTATTTGGTTAGCCGATAGAATGGCTTCCCTCCACAAGTTTTGAGGCAAACCAGAGCTGATTAACATAGCGTTGAATCCTTCAACTCCATTAATTAATTTCTCACTCACTTTAACTGGGTTTTGAGATATTAAATATACCATGTTCATCTACTCTGCGAGTAGATCGACTATGTCACGTTATAATTAAACGTTTAGTCCTTCTAATTAATTAATTAGATAAGGGTATCAAAACTCAATTAATCCCACATTAATTTCAACACTATCAATAACATATGAATGAATATGGATCTATTGAACGTACTACCAAGCCTGTCCAAGCTGCTGAAACCGTTTCCTATCAATAACATTCTTTGATAACAATCTGTCAATGTACGATGTTCAAACTCACATCCTTCTGAACCTTCTCTAAGTAATCTGGCAAGATCGCACACATATGCGGTCATTGAATTCCGTTCGACCTCAATCTCAAAAGCCAATTCATCCTTCTTCACAGTTCACACACAATCGCTTTCTTCGAATTTATCGGGTTTATCATCATTACAATTCCACCTTCAGATCCTTATCTTAGAATAGAAGGCCAAAACATTTTGAATCTCACTCAACACCACTCTCTTCCTCTTGATGGTGTGTTGCAATGATTCAGTCTGGAGGTACGTTAAAAAATTTAGGAGGAGGAAAAGAAATAATGGCAAATCTGAGTTTTGAATAAGGTAGCCTATTTTGAGATTGAGCGCGGCCAAAAGTGGAAATGTTTTGAAATTCGAACTTTCGAGTACATATTATTTTGGTTAGAAATGTTTACTGAATTATTTTTTTTTGTTATTATTTATTTACACATAAATATTACTTATGTTAAGTTTAGAATAACAAATTATCTATGGTGCATTTTTTCTTCTTATTCTTAATTATATATACTCCTATTTATTATATTATCTCTCCCGATATCTTCTCACGAGAATGAGGTAAAATTAAAAAAAAGTGAGGTATGACATGATCATCCACACCATACATTATTTTTTTAAATAAATCACACTTAATTACCTCTCTCTCTTGATGAGATTCATATGATTTCACACAAAAATAGATGAAAGAAGATATTTGAAAATTTAAAAAACATAAAATTAATAATACCCATATATTTTTATATTTGGTGGAGATTTTATACAACGGAGTGAAATTTTCAAGAGCCCTCAATAAATTTTTAAAAATTTCTAAAATTTTATGAAATTATTGTAGAATGTTATATATTTATTATTGTAGAGGGTGCTACATTATTTGTTAAATATATTATGGAATACAAATAAAATTATTACATTTAATCATATTCATTAAAGTTATATACTCTTTCATTCAATTTTATTATTCTTTTTTTTTTATTGTACAGTTTTATTATGTGCATTCTTGTTGAATATACCGTTTTCATACTTTCTTTTTTAGTTTGTTCCTAAGAAATTACTATTACAAATTCGCAATCTTTACCTTCACATTATACACATATTTATGAATTTACTTTTCAAGTCTTTATTTTTTAGGCGCCCAAAAAGCACCGCAAACTTTTTAAATACGGGTAAGTAATATTTTTCACATACTTTATTTATAAATTGACTCTTTTATTTTTATTTTATTTAATTTTATCTTTATCAAATATTATATCATGTTTTTTCGAACGCAGTCAATTTAACTTTTGACTCTAAATTGATCATAACTTAATTGGAATTCTAATGTAAAAAGTCCATAGCAGACCCACCTTACTCAAATAACTTCACGATTTGATCTATGGAAACAAGTGCACTCGAGTCCAGATTTTAAGTATATATTAAAATAAATTTATAGTAGTATATTTTAATTTTAATTTATTAATTAAAAATAATTTTTAAAATACATATAAATTTGTATATTTATTATTTGTTAAAAGATAAAAAATGAAATGTTGTAGTTACATCACATATATAAAAAAAATAGAATATAAAATTAAAATTTTATTTATAAAAAGAAATTAATATACAAAATTACAAATTGTCGAAAATATTCTTGTAGACAACGAAATACTCCATTAATACTCAAAATTGTATATCTTCATGTATCATTGTCAACACTCTCTTATTAATACTTTCAACTTCATTATGTGTCGGAGCAAGTTATTTTTTTATGAAACACTATAAATATTTAAAATTACTCACCATATTGAGAATTATGAATTATAAATATACTAACATCTAGTATAGCTCGTAAGTAGGGTTCACAATTTTAACCCGTCTGTCATGTCCATCTCGGCCGGTCCTAACCCGTATTGTTTGGGTTGTCCCGTTTCATGCCCCACAATGGAATTAGACGGGTCTAGATATCACTCTTGTTCTAAGTCCCATGATCATCGTTTTTTAATATATATATATATATATATATATATATATTGTATTATACATATAACTGTAATAATATTTCTATAACATATTTATTAGAGTCATTCTTGTATGGAGAATTTGCACTGTGCAATTGAAGCAATTGAACCATACATTTAATTTTATTTTAAAGCGAGGATTAAAAATTCAACTGGATAATCACTTAAAATTCACATGCATGTATGCATTCAATTATATCCAAAAGTTTGTTTATCAATATATATAACATATATAGAACAATAATTCAACTTCATATATATTTTTTAACTCAATATAACTTGATAAGACATAATATGAAATACAATATGATATTTTACCAAATAAATCTTATATCAATTTCAACCTCTTTATGATGTGAAAATAAATTCATGATAAACATGTTTTAACTTTTAATAAGATTGTTTTATTTATTTTTCAATAGAAATCTTAATATTATGTTATATACTTATATCTTTTAAAATATATATGTATTATACAAAAATAATTTTTTATTTGGAGTGGATTGACCTGTCCCGTGTCCTGTACGTATCGAATTGCCCTGCCCCTATACATAGAATGAGGCGCCTTTGGATATCTAGATACCCGTCCGCCCCTTCATATCCCTAATCATGTACATTCCCTTTTACTTAATGAAAAATAATTTGATAGTGTAAAATAATATTTATATTAAAATAATTAGTATTGTAAAGAATAATTCACAATCTTTAATTTATTTTTAAAATAAATATAATTATATAATTCAAAATAATAAATAATAATGATACTAAAATTATATTTAATATTTTTTCAAAATTACTAAAAATATGCAATTTAGCTAAAAACAATCAACATAAAAACGTTAATTACATGATATATGGTTGATCAAAATTACTCAAACAAAATATTGCATAGTAATTGTTTTCTTAGATAATTTCATTTTATATAGGCCTAATTCAATTTAAATCCTCTAAGTATTCATCTTTTCAATTTACGCCTTTTTTGTTCAATTTACATAGTTTTCGTCGATTTTTTTAAAACTCACCCAAAACAGAGGAATAAATTGAGATTTTGGTTAAATGGTCAAATTTACGTCCTTTAAGTTTGAAAATTAAAAATTAAAAGATTCTAAAAATGTCCTTAAAAATTAAATTTTAAAAAATCTCAATAAAAATTAAACTCGTTAAATCTCTTATAGAGTTTGTATTTGTTTGCAAGTTCTTAATAGTAAAAGTATTGGTACAACTTTTTAAATCTCTTGATACCTAGTTATTGATATATGTATTTATACCTGAATTTTAAAATGAATAATTGTAGCCTAGATACATATTTAACATGTCAATTTTGATGAAAATATATATGTCAAAGTGATCATAATGTGTACTTATAGCCTTAATAGATACATTTGACATGTCGATTTTGAAAAAGGATAGTTAAATATGTTGGTATCATCTTTTCGCGCGAATATGAACAATGGTATTTTCATTAATGTATACCTTATGGAGTAGTACTATTTTCAAACTTTTTGTTTTTGATTTTTTACTCCGTATAATTGATCCTCTAAGTGAGTGAATTTCTAATCCTAATTAATTTTTCTTTTTTTTATTGTGCAAGACATTTCTTATATTTTAAGTTGCAATGCGCGAATGAGTGTTATTGTTTAGTAAATATTAATTTATCAATCATATCCCAAAATAATTACTAAATTGTTTAGTACATTGCAATAGCTACAATTTTTTGCATTGTATAATTTTTTATAACAATACACATATGTATAACTTTGAATCACATATACTTAATACTGTTAATTTAATTTGTAATAAAATAATCACATATGTATACATTAATTTAATTTAACTTTGAATCACATATAACTTTGAATCACATATACTTTATTTATAAATTGACTCTTTTATTTTTATTTTATTTAATTTTATCTTTATCAAATATTATATCATGTTTTTTCGAACGCAGTCAATTTAACTTTTGACTCTAAATTGATCATAACTTAATTGGAAGTCTGATGTAAAAAGTCACCTTACTCAAATAACTTCACGATTTGATCTATGGAAACAAGTGCACTCGAGTCCAGATTTTAAGTAGGGCAATTCTTACGGCAGTCACATTTTACGAAGTGACTACATAGTCACTTTATCGAATCGCGCCACGTGGCGTCGTAAACGTCGTAACGACCTGCTACCTGTTATACAAGTTTAAGTTATTTATATCATTTTTTAAATTATATTTTGTTATTTACTATATTACCCTTCTTTTTAAATTTTATTTATATTTTACATGGACCCACTAATTTAATGAGTGCACCCCCTAATCATATTTTTACTACAATTATCTGCACCCGCTAATTTAATGAATTCACCCCCTAATCATATTTTTACAACAATTATCTGCACCCGCTCATTTAATGAGTTCACCCCCAAATCATTTCTTTTTTACAACAATTATCTACACCCACTCATTCTATGAGTTCACCCCCAAATTATTTTTTACCACAATTATCTGCACTCGCTCATTTTATGAGTTCACCCCCAAATTATTGTTTTACCACGGTTATCTGCACTCGCACATTTTATGAGTGCACCCCAAAATATTTTTTAAAAAATAATCACATTTAAAAGACTATATTATCCTTTTATTATTTTACACAAAATATAATAAAATAAACTCTAAAAAATCAATTCACCACCAAATCACCCATATTTAAAAATAAAAACGTAAAAATATAATTAATAAAAAACTATCGAAATTAGTCACAAATCTCAATTTTTTTCTTTTTAATTTTTCTTCTCATTTTCAATTTTTTTTCAAATTTTTTATTTCCTTGTTTTTTTGTTTTTTTTTCCTTTTAAATTTTTCTGTCTTTCTTTTCCATTTTTTGCATGTGTATTTTTTAAATTTTAATACAAAATAATATTATAGGTATAATTTTATTAAAGTCGATCAGCGGTGCACCTAAATTTTAATTTTAATTTGATGAGTAAAGGACCTGCCGGAAATCCATGCATGTCGGCGGGTGACCCAGCCACCACCATGCCCGACCACCCCCTCGACGGCGACGGCGACGCTTCGGTCTCGGCCGCTAAAGCCCGAGACCCCTCCTCGAATCGCAATCGCGATTCTTCACTTCCATAACAATCGACATAATCTTCCATCTCGGCCACGATCCATGGCGGCCGAAATCCTCTCCTCATTTCGACCACCGACGCGACTGCTTCGATCAATCTCCCTTGCGTTCGCGATCCAGGAGCTTCTCCTACATCAACGGCACTCGCCTGCAACACTCGGATCGACGCTGCTTCTCTCTCGTCGTTCATCTCTGTCCAAATCGAAACTACATTGCTTCATCCGTCTTCTTCACCCTGCTCCTGCGTAGCCTCTTCCTCCGGCTGACGACGGCCCGACAGAGGACTGTGAGTATGTTGCTGATGGATCACTGACCGGACGACACTCGGAGCCGGTGACCTTGCTGATGAAATCCCAAGTGACGACTGCTGACCTTGGGTGCCCTCCCATTGGGCTAGGGTTTCCTTCAATTGGGCTTGGTAATGTGCACCATCTATTTTCTTTAGTACACCCCGATCTGCACTCTCTCCACTTTTTTTATGGTATTATTGTTATTGGTATTATTGATACTGGTATTACTAGTTATTGATTGCGGTATTACTATTAATACACTATTGAATTAATATTAATGATTATTGATTATTAATTGGGGTATTACTGATTATGTGAAATTATTTATTACTGATTATTATTATTTTTATGGTATTACATATTATTGTTTATGGTATTACTGATAATTGATTTTGGTATTATTGAATATAATTAGATTTGTGGAATTATTTGTTATTGTATGAGATATTACTATTCGATGTTCATGGTATTACTACTTATTGTTCTACTCCCTCCTTCCTATTGAAAGCTACCCAACTTTCCTTATTCGTTTGTCCCAATGAAAGTTACTCATTCCTTTTTTGCCAAACTATTCCCTCTCACATTTCATTATATTTTTCTCTCTCTCGATCACATTACCTCTCATACATCCACTTATTATATCATATTTTTTAACCTCTGTGTACGAAGCTCATGAGGAATTTTCACTGGGACGGAGGGATTATAATAAAATCATACATATAATATTATTTTGTATTAAAACTAAAAAATATACTAATGAAAAAAAAGTAGAAAACAAAAAAAACGAAGAAATAAAAAGTTTGGAATAAAAATTGAAAATGGGAAGAAAAATTAAAAAGAAAAAAAATTAAAATTTGTGCCTAATCTCGATAGTTTTTTTTAATTATGTTTTTACGATTTTTTTTCTAAAAATATGAGTGATTTGGTGGTGAATCGACGGTAACTCGGCAATGACTCAGTTGTAGATTGTAAATGTATAAATTAGGGTTGATTTTATTATATTTTGTGTTAATTAATAAAAAAATAATATAGTCTTTTAAATGTAATTATTTTTTAAAAAATATTTTGGGGTGAACTCATAAAATGAGCGGGTGCAGATAATTGTGGTATAAAAATAATTTGGGGGTGAACTCATAAAATGAACGGGTGCAGATAACTTTGGTAAAAATATAAATTGGGGGTGAACTCATAAAATGAGTGGGTGTAGATAACCGTTGTAAAAAAAATGATTTGGGGGTGAACTCATAAAATGAATGGGTGCAGATAACTATGGTAAAAAATGATTTGGGGTGAACTCATAAAATTAGCGGGGGGTAGATAATTGTTGTAATAAATTATTTTATTGTATAAGGATAAAAATGTAAATTTACAATAATATATTTTAATTAATTTAATTTAATAGAAAATACAAATTTACGACACATTACGACACATTACGACAATACATATCGTAAAACTTACAAAAGGTAACAGGTCATCAAATCTAAACCTTTAGATTAGATTTTTAATGGCTTAGATTAACTGACTACGGTAGTCGTTACGACACTCTGACTACATATAGAAGGTCCCTTTTAAGTATATATAAGAATGCGCGAATATCTCTCATTATTCGATTATAGCCTAATGGTAGAACTTTCTTTATTTTACGAATCACTTTAGTGTGAGTTGGAAATATTGCACTTTTCAAAGTACTTTATCGTGGGTTGGGAATATTGCACTTTTCATAGTTTCAGGTTCACACAAGTAATATTACAATAATATTTTTATTTATAAAGACTTACACTTTTTACTTTAATATTGTGTTGCACTTTTCAATTATAATCAGTGACGGTAATATTGTGTTGCACTTTTCAGTTATAATCAGTGACGGATCCAGAAATTTAGTGTTGGGGGACCGATTAACATTATTATAAAAACGTAATAAATAAAAGTTTCAGATTCACACAAGTCATAATAACATTGTCAATAATATCATTCTATTAATTTAAATTGAACAAGTTGATTTTAGTTATGTTTTGAAGGATCATTTGATTGTTTCCGTTCATGCTATAACTCAATTATTAATCATTTTTTTAGGCAAATTACTAAAATATGATTATCATAAAAACCAAAAAAAAAATTTAATAATCATTTTTTTCCTAGCAAATTCTTGTATGCATTTAGATATATACATACAATTGAATTTATAATCCTCACATTAAAATCAAATCAAAATTGTAACTCAATTACACTAACTACACTATGCAACTGAGTGTGCACAAGAATGACTTCTTTTTCCTTGTAAAAATAGCATTCAAGTTTTGATTGAAAATAGTCACACTGAGTACACTTAATTTAACTTATTTTTAATTTAATGAGTCAAAAATTAATTTGACAATTAAAAATATATTCAAATCAATAAAATCCAATTAAAAAAATATATACTTTCAATTTCAATAGCATTAAAAATTTGGATTCACCTTTGAAAAAGAAAAAAAAAATCTTAGTATTGAGGAATTGAGCTTGGGTCTTTTGCACATCTTTTTAAAGACCAACCAACTGAGTCATTTTCATTTAGGAAGCAGAATATGATACATATACTAAATAATTGGTTATAATGACTTACACTTTTTACGGGTAAATTGCAGTTTTGATCCCATGAGAATTTTTCAAAAACAATTTTGGTCCCATGTTCTTTTTTAGTCCCATTTTTTGTAAAAACGGTCCCAACCGTTAAGTTTTTAACAGTTTCCGTTAATTTTCAAAATTTATTGTAAAAATAAATAAATTATGTAATTAATGAATTCATAAATTACAAATTAATTATAAAATATTATACAGAATTTCAATATAATTAAAAAAATACAAAAGTTAATTTTTCACAGTAGTAGTTTTATGTAGAATCCGAAAAATTTAAAATATATATAATTTGTATATAATTTAAAATTACAAAAAGTAATTTTTTTTTTCAAATCAAATACTAATAATTTGGGTAGAATTTGAAAATAAAAAACAATGGAACAACAATTTATGTGGATTTAAAAATTAAAAAACAATTATATATAGAGCCTACATATTATTCAAAATACAAAATAAAACTTTTAGATGCACATATATATACACACATATATATATATATATATATATATAAAATCGTAAAAAGTTAACAAATAGATTCAAAAAATATCAGTAATTTTTTTTTTAAGTAAAATTTTGAAGAATTGAAATTAAAAATTACAAATTTCATAAAATTTTAAAATTAAAGATAATAATAATAAAAAATATGGGGTTGGTCTGCTATGGACTCGAGTGCATATTGTGCACACTTTTTGGTAAATGGTGTTGCACTTTTTAATTATTAAACTGTATAATAATATTTTTAGTCATAGTGACTTACACTCTTTAGTAAATATTGTGTTGTACTTTTCAAGTTAATAACATACACTTTTCTTTAGACTAGGGTGCACAACATGTACTCAAGTGCATCTAGACTTTACCAAAAATATGTATATCAGTCATTTACCTCTCCTTCCCCTGTTCATCTCACTGTCATCCCGTTGTCATTGCCGGCGCCGTCAGCCGTCACCTTTCCCAATTTTCATCGCCATCTTGCTATCACCCGGAAAAATTGAAAATCAATCTCTCAAAAATTCATCTCACAAATTAAGGCCTCTCAAAAAATAAATAAAAAATTAATCCTTTCAAAATCAAATCTCTGGATCTGGTTTAAATAAATCCGCTTGAGTCTTGTCTCGAAAATGTTGAATCCGGTTCAACCAAAAACACATTACACATCCATGGTGGTCACTGGTCACCGATGCCACCAACCCCAACAGATGGAAAAGCAGAACAAATCAATAGCAGCCTTAGATTAGAGCCCAAGATCACTGATAAATCGTGAAAACACCACCACGGTCACCGCTCAATGCACCCCACCAGCCCCGTCCAAAACATAAACACCAAATTTCACACTTAAAATTGCAAAGCCTTTCTCCACAAAAAAAAAAAATCAGTGTAAAATCAGTTATCGAAATATGAAATTGATAAGGGGGTTTGTTTCCTAGCATTTAGATGAGGCTGTGGTGGTATGGAGGGAGACGGTGGTGTGGAGGGAGGAGGTAGTGGTGATGTGGAGGGAGGAGGGGCTAGGATATGCGACAAATGCAGGTTTTAATTTTTTTTTTTTATTATCTTTTTATTTTAATTTTAGATTTGCAGCAAAAAAAATTAATATTTTTAAAAAAATATTTGAAACTAACGGCGCGTGTAAATCACCTCTTTTTATCCGTTAAAATTGGATGGAAAAATCATATGGGACCAAAATTGCTTATAAAAGGACCAAATTTGTGGGAGGGAATTCTCGTGGGACCATAAATGCAATTTACCCCACTTTTTACTAATATTTTGTTACATTTTTTAGTTATACTGACTTGCACTTTTTAATAATATTGTGTTGCACTTTTCAGTTATAGAAACCACTTTTCAATTATATATAGTGACTTACACTTTTCATTAATATTGTGATGCATTTTTCTAGTATACTGACTTGCACGTTTCAGTAATATTGTGTTGCACTTTTTAGTTATATTAATTTACACTTTTCATTAATATTGTGATGCACTTTTCACTTGCACGTTTCAGAAATATTGTGTTTCACTTTTTAATTATACGGACTTATATAAATTTTGTGGTGCACTTTTTTAATTTACAAAAAAAACACAAATTTTAATTAACAAAAAAAAAAGAAAGAAAAACCTAACTAAAATAGGCTAAAAAAAAAAAGGAAACTTAATTAATAAAAAAATACAAACAAATACAATTTTTAGCATGCGAAAAAAATATCCCCTTATATACTAATAGGGAGTTTAAATTGATGATGTGTCATTTTGTGGTTAATTTGACTTATGTGTCATTTTGTGGTTGATTTGACTTATGTGTCATAATTTAATCAAGTTGTTAATTTTAAAAAGTATGATGTGTAATTAAGTTATTGGTTAGGTAAGATATGATTCATAAACTCTTTCCAAATATTATATTCTTATTAACTACTCCCTCTGTCCACCAAAAGTGTGCTCACTTTTTTTTATATGTGTTTTTAAAAAAATTATATTTTAATTATAAAGAATATATTTAATATAATGAGTAGAAAATATATTTGGTAGATACCCAATCTTGTTAGTAAAGTAGAAAAAATATTCAAAAGTTAACTATTTAAATAGAATAAGCACGTTTTTTGTGGACCCAAAAAAAGAAATGAGCACACTTTTGGTGGACGGAGGGAGTATTTCTTATTATTTAACATTCACTAATTAAATTAATTTTTATTTTATTTACTTAACTTTATTGTAGTATTCATTTTATTCTTTAGTTTAATTTATTTTTGAACTATTTAATGTACTTTTGAGTAAAATACAATCTAAAATGTATTTTTATTGGGATATACAATTCTTTATTTAATTAGTTATTAAATTGTATTTTATAATTACTTTTATCTTATATATCAAGTAATTTTTTCTGCAATTATTTTAAATTTATTATAAGTTTAATGTATTTAAAAAATAGAGCTCAAAAATATATATGTAAAACTTATTATATAATTTTATACATAATATTTATTATATAAATAATTATATTATTTTACAAGATTAACAAATTTGTTATATATACGTAATACACTACTTCTATAATATAGAATCCCCTTATATACTAATAGAGAGTTTAAATTGATGATGTGTCATTTTGTGGTTAATTTGGCTTATGTGTCATTTTGTGGTTGATTTGGCTTATGTGTCATAATTTAATCAAGTTGTTGATTTTAAAAAGTATGCTGTGTAATTAAGTTATTGGTTGAGTAAGATATGATTCATAAACTCTTTCCAAATATTATATTCTTATTAACTATTTCTTATTATTTTAACATTCACTAATTAAATTAATTTTTATTTTATTTTATTTACTTAACTTTATTGTAGTATTCATTTTATTCTTTAGTTTAATTTATTTTTGAACTATTTAATGTACTTTTGAGTAAAATAAAATCTAAAATGTATTTTTATTGGGGTGTACAATTCTTTATTTAATTAGTTATTAAATTGTATTTTATAATTACTTTTATCTTATATATCAAGTAATTTTTTCTACAATTATTTTAAATTTATTATAAATTTAATGTATTTAAAAAATAGAGCTCGAAAATATATATGTAAAACTTATTATATAATTTTATACGTAATATTTATTATATAAATAATTATATTATTTTACAAGATTAACAAATTTGTTATATATATTATAAGTTTAATGTATTTAAAAAATAGAGCTCAAAAATATATATATAAAACTTATTATATAATTTTATACATAATATTTATTATATAAATAATTATATTATTTTACAAGATTAACAAATTTGTTATATATACATAATACACTAATAGAGAGTTTAAATTGATGATGTGTCATTTTGTCGTTTGTGATTGATTTGGCTTACGTGTCATAATTTAATCAAGTTGTTAATTTTAAAAAGAGTTAATTGTAAATTAAATCACGACTTTTCGCTCATTTTCAATCTAATCTAAATCTTAAAAGAATTGCAAATAAATCACAAACTTTAAATATTATTGCAAATTAGGCTTCTTACAAGTCGCCTTTGTCCCTAAATCATACCTTTTGATATTTGGTTTGATTGAAAAACAATATTGTTTTATTAAATTGGTGTTATGTCATTAAGAAGTCTAAATTATGTTAGATTCGAACATAATTAAAATTGTCAAATAGACTAAATTGCAACTATATTTAAAGTTTGTGATTTATTTGCAATTACCTTAAAGTTTAGATTAGATTGCAAATGAGGAAAAAATTATGATTTAATTTGCAATTAATTAAAAATATTTATTTATTTAAGGTGTTGTGATTGATATTGAAGGTTGACTTACAATTTATTAAGAGTTATTTTAATATTATTTAAATTATTTATTCCTGAAACTTTATAATTTTTTTAAAGTTATTTTCATATTTATGGAGTACATGTAAGGTGTTGTGGTTGATATTGAAAGTTGACTTACAATTTATTAAGAGCTATTTTAATATTACTTAAATTGTTTGTTTCTGAAATTTTATACTCCCTCCGTCCCCTATAAGTTTCTCACTTTCTTTTTATGAATGTCCCACAATAAATTTTCCATTTCATTTTTTCCATTTTTGGCAATATGATTTTCTCTCTCCCAATCACATCACTTACTCTTTATCTATTATTTTATCATACTTCATCTCACACTCATCTATTATTTTCTCTCTCACTTATACTACATCTTTTATTTAATCATATTTCTTAATCAAAACAATCAAAAGAAAGGGGAAACTTATAGCGGGACGGAGGAAGTAATCTTTTTAAAAGTTGTTTTCATATTTATTAAATGTCAACGTCTCATTTCGTCTGATTCTCACAAATTTTCTTTAAAATTTACTTTATAAATTAACTAACATAAGTGTAATTATTTTGTATAATTCAAAATATTATGTTAGTTAAACTTTTATATTATAATACAACGTTATAATAAATATAATTGAAAAAAATGTTAAATTTTTTTAACAAAATAATTATAATTCTGCAAAATCATTTTGTTTAAATATAATTATAAAAATATGAAAAATTAAATTAAGTAAATAAATAAAAATTTATTATTAAATATTTAAAAATATATTTAAAATTCCGTGTAATATACGGGTTCTACCATATATATTACACGGGTTCTACCATATATGGGACTCGACACACACTCGAGGAGTCCATACTGGACTAAACCTTTGAGAAAAAAATCACAAATATTAGTATTTCTTAGTGTTCCCCTTTTTGGAACTCAGTTTTTTCGTCAATCAAACCTTGAACATGGAGAAAAAATATGAGATCTATTGACGTGGCAACCACCCATACCACATTTTGCTCTTCAACTTTCATTACCTACATTTATTACCCATACCACATTTTGCTCTTCAACTTTCATTACCTACATTTATTGAAGATAGAGCCGTCAATTTGGGCCCGATCAGATGGACCGATCCGGTCAACCCGAAATCTATAATGGACTGGACTCTAAAATTAGAGGCTTATAAAGAACTTGACCTACCGGTCCATAGACAGTCCGATCAATTTTTTTCTTTAGACAAATAAATAATTAAAATAAGTAAAGTACATTATTTTTATATTATTGTGAAATATATAATTAACACGTAATGTATATTTTTAATTATAATTATTTGTATAAATAAAAAGTATACGTGAATATTTGATCAATACATAACAAGTTTATATATATAATTTTTGCTAAATTTTTTTTTTTTAAATTATTTCATGGGCTGGACCGGCGAACTGGAGTGGGCTCAAAATTTATAGGCCCGATTAATTCATGGACCGACCCAATCTAGCCCACGAACAACACTTGGCCCGGCCCAATGGGCTGGACGGCCGGATTTACCCGCTCTAATTTAATTGAAGATAGAGTTTAAACATGGCGTTTAAATTTGTATATAAAAAAAAATACTGTAACACAAATTTATTAGACATGCAAAATATATAAAAAAAAATACTGTAACACAAATTTATTAGACATGCAAAATATTGATAAACGGCCGAACCTGGCCCAAGGTAAGTGAAGTTGAGTTCGAGCTGCGCAGGGAGTCGGACACGGTCGCCTAATTGACCGAGTCGGTGTCGGTTGAGTCTGCTGGGCCCCAATTTTTTTTTTTTTTTTTTTAAATCTTAGATACTCAAAATCAATCTTGCACAGAATTGAACATGTGCAATAGAAATTCTTGAATTTGAACTCAGATTGGAATTTGTATTTATCTTCAACATAATTTCGATTATTGTATTCCCAAATATTTTAAAGAAACAATTTCGATTATTAATTGTATTCACAGATATTTTAAAGAAATTGAGGATATGCAAAGATCCTATAATCAAAACGAATTAGATCGACTTAAAAAAAAACAACATAGTAATTTTATTCATAGAATAATACTAAAAGAAAACACAACACATGATTATTAACATAAATGCATACAAAATCAAACATACACCATAATAATAATTAAACAGCTAGCCAGAACAACATCGATCATGCATATTTCTCGAAAGACACAATTAAAGAAACAAAACAGCCTTCAATTCCTTCAATCAGCAGCAGCACTCACAATTAAGAGGATGGATTGACCGAAACATTATGCTGCCCATACTGCTCCGTTCGGCTCTTCAAATCTTGCGCCTTGTTCGCCAGCTTCGAACGCGCCGTGTCCAGTTGATCCGCCCCGGGTGGGTGCTTCCCGGTCATGTACCTGTAAATCCACGACAGGACACTCAGGGCCGCAACCCCGAACCCACCCGACGCCACGAACCCTGACCCGAGCAAGAAAACCGCGATTGCCGCCGGAACCAGAACCGGGCTGAAGATCACCAGCAGGGGAGTGGCGAGAGTGAGGGCGATGACAGTGCCGACAAGAGTCATGCCCGAGAGGACGAGCAGAGAGCCTCCGGCTGTGACGGCAGTGGCAGTCTTGACGATCTGGTGGGCGAGGGGTCGCTGCTGCTGGGACTGGTACGGCCGCCCTGCTGCCTGCTGCTGGCCGTAATGCATATCAGCCATTATTATTGTTGTGAGAATTGAGAAGGGGGTGTGAGGAATGAGGGGGAGGAAAGGGGGGATAAATAAGGAGGGGGGAGGTGTGAGGTGTCAGATGGAAAGGGTGCATGTAATTGTCTTGAGACACCTCTATTTTGGATGTATTTGCTTGCTTGCTTGCATGTATGAAACGTGGTGCTCTTATAATACACCTATACCTATACCTATACCTATACCTATACTCTCTTAAAAGCAACACCATTTTTATATTACTATTAAAATATGGAGTACAACCTATTTAATTATAAAATATGAAAATTTGCACCAAAATATAGATGTTTATACAAAGTGACCGACGACAATAATGATAGATATTGTTTTTTTATGTTCCAAATTATAACTACATTTTCTCTTTTACTTAAATATTAAATGTTTTATTGATACCTTTACCCTTTGTTAAACTAACTCAATAATTACTTTTAAGATTCAACTGCTTTAAAATTTATACCAAATTTATAGAATATCAAGGATAAAATAGACATATTAGTTCAACTTGATCACATTTATTAATTTCTTTTAATCTGTGTAAAATCAAATGTAGGTATATTTATGGGAAGGAGAGAGTAACAAATAAAATGTTTTAAATAACAATAAAGAGTGACCGACGACAAATAGATGTTTTAAAATGTACAACCTATTATTTTATTTTTTACAAATTATATGGCTTTTATATTTTTTAATGTAAATTAATTTTATTTTTAAGATTTATAAATAATTACATAAACGTGTTCTTTCTCTAGACTGTAAGTACAAACATTTAATAAATGAGGAATCAAATCTAAAACGACTTATATATTTTAAATTGTAAAAAGCAAAACAGAATTGAGAAACTCTTGTGTCTCACATTGGACTCTACAAGAAACCTCCATTCATTTTGGCCCAACAGCAAATACCCCTTCCAGTATTTTTATTTAAGCCCAATGACCCAAAAAAAATACATGAATTGTGAGTTAACAATTTAGTTAATATTGTTTAATTAATTAAAACAATATCACAAACCACTACTTACAAATTTAGTAGCAAGATATGGGTAGAGAGAGAGAGTAGGAAAGGGAGAGAGAGAGTGCGAGGGAGAACGATTGGAATTCTTGGCAACTTGTGGTTCGTCGTCGGCCTAGAAACCGCCGGAACCCTACCCCCGTCCCTTTTCAACCTACCAAATCCTTCACCAGAACCCAACCCCGGTACCAAGCCCGCGACCAGTCCAACTATATTTGCCCCGAACCCTTACCTAGCCACCTTACCCATCCCAGCCGTACCCGTACACCCAATTTCGAGCAGCGTCGTGCCGTCCATAAAGGGGAGAGGATCCGCCCCTCGAGTTTCAAATGTGCCCACCAGGTTTTCGTATCCAACTTCTCGGAGGACTGGAAGGGTTTCGACCTTTTTGAATGGCTTCATAGGTTAGGGAGAATTATCGATGTCCACATCCCAATCAAAAGAACGAAACATGGAAGGAGATTCGCGTTTGTTAGTTACGAAAGTAACACTGATACATCCAGAGTTGCGAAGGAAATAGACAAAATGTGGATTGGCTCTAGAAAGATACGAGCGTTAGTTGCCTTCCGATCGGACAAACCGAATCCTCTCGCTTATAAGGTGACGTCGAATCGGCGCGGCACACCGATCAAGGGAGGCTTTTGTGACGTCTGTAGCTTCGCCGAAGCTGTGGAGAGTATGAGGATTTTATCCCTAGGTCAAGTTTCTAGGTCTTGCTCACCTGCTATTCAGGGCAAGGTGATGGGGAGTTCAAGTGAGGAGGGACCTGATATGGGCTCGTTCGTGTGTTGTCGGAGAGGTTTTAGATGAGGAATTGTTGAAGAGAAGGAACTTATTTGCGGAGGATACGAAAATTATAACTTGGTGTTTCTCGGAGGACTCAAGGTTCTCCTAACTCCCGATCCTTTCAAACGAGGAGAGAACATTCTTATGGAGGACAATGAGTGGAAACGCAATAGGTTTTCCTGCCTTAGACCTTGGAGCCTGATGGACGTGGTGAGAACACGTCATGTTTGGATTAACATCTTTGGCGTCCCTTTGCACACCTGGAACGAAGATTCTTTTCGAGCTATTGGTTCACATTTCGGAATGGTTCGCGAGGTGGATAGTAGAACTAGTCAGAAACAAGATTTATCTAGAGGGAGAGTGTGCATCGGGACAAACCGATGGGTTCATATTAACGATCTCATTCAATTAGCTGTGGAGGACACAATTTTTGAGATATGGGTTTTGGAAGCTTATAACTCAGGCTACTCTCATCCACTTCGATGCGGGCAGGCGACGTAGAGTCATCATATGAGTCAGAATCTTTGTTCGGCGTTATGTCCTCCGTGGTGGACAGTTCGGATCTCGGGTCAGATTCGGGAGAGCCGAAGACCCGAATTTTAGAAACCCTAGAGAGAGTTGAGAAGTCAAAAAGTCTGGACGAAAGAGAGAGAGAGAGAGAGAGAGAGAGGAAGAGGTATGCTTAGGGGGGACAGTTGTCCGATCCCCTCTCCCCGAGATAATTTATGATGATCATTATGAGAAGACACCCGAGGAAGCCGTTATTTCCCACTCCCAAGAAGCTCAGAATGTCCCTTCGGATTATGTGGGCCTACACGCATAGACACCGATTATGTTGCTGAGGTGGATTCTAATTTCCCTGAAATTGTAGGCCCAACCGAAGTTCATGTTGGGCCCAAGGAGTTAGAAAGGCCCACGACTGTGGAGGAAAGTGCTACTAACCCTTCTCAGGAATCTGATCCCTTTAACTTGGGCCCCATTATCAACCAAGCCCAACTAATTTTGGAAAGGTCTTTTCGCCCGAAGTCAAAGAAAATGGCCTAAACTGTTTTTAAAGAAAATATCAGGGAAGTATGGCCCAAGTTTATCAAGGGTCTTGACCCAGATCAGATCGTAGAGTCACCAAAAAAAGGAAAGAAAAGGAAACTGCGTAAGAAATCGAAAATTTCTAGGGCACCGACCTCTAACGCCACTCGTGAGGGCGCAAAAACTAGAAATCAAAGGTCGCCGATCGATTCTAAAGCGAATATGCTGCTAGAGGTATGTAAATCTATGGGATTCTGCACGGAAAATGACTCAATTTTTCTAAAAGGCCGATTCAAGGAAGCTGAGACAAGAGATAGAGTGGGCGCCGAACAGTTGCGGCAGTGATTGGGGATAAATCGGAGGAGGCGAGTGTATATCAGGTTATTTATGAAGATTTTGAGTTTTAATATAAGAGGAATTGGGAGCAAGAGAAAGAGGGATGTAGTGAGGGAGTTGATAAAGAAGGAGAAAGCAGAGGTAGTTTGTTTGCAGGAAACAAAACGCGACCTGATTAGCTTCGATACGTGTGTTGCTCTATGGGGTGACAAAGATCTGGATTGGTATTTTAAGGGGGCAGACGAATTATCTGGGGGGATTCTTTGTATCTGGAAAAAATCGTGTTTTGCGGTATCTGAGTGATAGGAGGAGGGAGACGCCCTTAGTTTATCAGGTTACTGGGGTGCTGAAGGAGAGTGTGTTCATATCGTGAACGTCTACGCTTGTTGCGATCATAGGAAGCGGAGAGACCTATGGGAGAAGCTTAAATCTAAAATCGAGTTGCGGTCGACGGATAGATGGTGCCTGTGCGGCGATTTCAACGCTACACTACACATTTCAGACAGGAAAAGCTTCGTCTCCAACAAGCCCAAGGGAGTCGATAAGAACTTCAAAGAATTTGTAGACGTCCTGGAATTGGTGAATTTACCCCTTTTGAGGAGGAAATATACTTGGTATAAGGACAATGGTGAGAGCTGTAGCAGACTTGCCCGGTTTTTTGTTTCCAAGAATTGGGTTGTTTCGTGGCCTCATGTTAAACAGAGTGGACTGGAGAGGCTCATATCTGACCATGCTCCCATCAGTTTGAGCATGGATGAACCTCAAGATTGGGGACCAAAACCCTTTAAAACCTTGAATTGGTGGGTAGAAGAGGAAGATTTTAGAAAATTGGTTCGCGATTTTTGGCAATCGAGCAAAATCGAAGGTTGGGGAGCTTTCGTGATAAAGGAGAAACTTAAGTCTCTAAAAAAGGAGATAAAATTGTGGAGGGACAACCGAAAGAAGGCTGTAGTGAGGCAAGTAACAGAAGCAAAGGACGCCTTATCGAAACTGGACGTTAAGTTGGAGGAAGGGAGTTGGACTCAAGCAGATAAGGTAGCGAGATCTGACGCGATGCAAATGATGGAGGAAGAGTATTTCAGGAAAGCTAGAACGGATTTTCAAAGATCGAAATTCAAGTGGTTGAGTGAAGGGGACTCTAATTCCAGTTTCTTCCACTCGATGGTCCAAAAGAGGAAGAGATTTAGCGAGATAAAGGGCATTAATAT
Organism: Galeopsis tetrahit; assembly: GCA_963675135.1. Classification (NCBI taxonomy): domain Eukaryota; kingdom Viridiplantae; phylum Streptophyta; class Magnoliopsida; order Lamiales; family Lamiaceae; genus Galeopsis; species Galeopsis tetrahit. The sequence continues at coordinate 22,414,341 of OY776128.1, forward strand.
CAGAGGCAAATAGGTCGAGGGAGTCAAAGAGGTTAGGAAGGGGATTTTTTATTACTTCAAATCTTCTTTCACGAAGCAGAAGGGTCTGAAACTCAATATTATGGGAATCAGTGGACGTTCTTTGGATTAGGTGGATAACCTCTTCTTATGAAGCATGTTCTCTAGAGAAGAATTAAAAAGGGCGGTAGCGCTATGTGGTTTGGTTAAAAGCCATGGGCCTGATGGGTATAATTTAAGATTCATTAAAGCTTTCTGGGATTCTTTGGAGGGCGACTTCTATCGTGCCGCTGCGGAGTTCCATAGAAATGCTAAGCTAGCCACCGACATCAATTCCGCATTCATAACTCTCATCCCAAAGGTTAAAAATCTCATTGATATAAAGGAGTTCAGGCCCATATCCTTAGTGGGTTGCCTTTACAAATCCATCACGAAAGTTCTGGCGACCAGATGTCAAAGGTCCTCGACAAGGTTATTTCAGCAAACCAGACGACGTTCATTAAAGAGAGGAACATCCTTGAAGGGGTAGTTATCGCCAACGAGATCATTGAAGAGGCCAGATATTTCAAAAAAAGTTTATTCATGTTTAAGCTTTGACTTCGAGAAAGCTTATGACTCTATTGATCATAAATTTTTTCTTGAAATGTTGAAGTTCTTGGGTTTCGACAGCAGATGGATTCGATGGATCAAGGAATGTGTTTGCTCAGCACCTTTATCAGTGCTTGTGAACGGAGCCCAACGAAGGAATTTGTCACGGAAAAAGGCATTAGACAAGGGGATCCTCTATCCCCTTTTCTTTTCACAGTGGTGGGCGAATGTTTGAGTTTGATGATTAAAACGGCACTGGGGTCGGGACAGTATAATCCAAATCTGGTTGGTCAAGACAAAGTGGCTGTAACGCAGTTGCAGTTTGCGGACGATATCCTTTTCTTCGGTGAGGTTACTAGCAGAAATATCATCACACTAAAAAGCACGCTAAGGATGTTCGAGATGTGGTCGGGCCTCAAAATTAACTTCCACAAAAGCACTCTTTCTGGGGTGAACGTGCCAATCGAGATGTTGAATGATTGGGCGTCGATCATGAACTGCAAAGTTGATGAGTTTCCACTAAATTATTTGGGTCATAAAATCGGAGACAATCCCAGACATCACTCTTTCTGGAAGGAGATTATTGGCAAGGTGGAAACAAGATTAAACTCGTGGGACGTTAAATCTCTTTCTTTTGTAGGTAAGATGGGGCTCGTAAAATCGGTTCTCTCTAACCTACCCACATATGCCCTTTCCCTAAACAAAGCCTCATCTAAATCCATTAAAGTTATCCAATCAAGTCAAAGGCGGCTTCTGTGGTGCAGCGGCGACCCCAAGGTTAGTAAAATTTCATGGGTGAGTTGGGATATTGTGTGTAGACCTAAAAATAAAGGGGGACTGGGAATAAAAAATTTGCATCTGTTTAATCTTGCTTTAATTGGAAAATGGGGGTGGTAATGTTTTGATTCAAGTGACTGTCTCTCGAGAAAAAAATTACTCTCTAAATATGGCAGCCTTGAATGTTGTGTGGAGAAGTTTAGGTTAGCTGGTAGAGGCTGCAAAAATTGGTTTAAATGGTAGTCTGATATTATTAAGTATGTTGGTTCAAGCCAATGGTTCTTAGATAATTGTTCTAAAATTGTTTGCAATGGAAAGAATACCAAATTTTGGGAAGATAATTGGGTAGGGGGGAGCTGTCTTAGAACTTTGTTCCCTAGGCTTTATAGACTTGAGAAAAAAAAACAGTGTTTGGTAGCTGAGAGAATCGTTTGGGACAGAGGGAATTTATTATTACAATGGGATTGGGAGAGAAATCTTTTTGATAGAGAAACTGTGGTGGCTAACTCCATATGTAGCAGGATTAGAAGTTTTATTGCAGAATCTCAGGAAGAAGATACATGGGATTGGAAGCTGGAAACGAGTGGGAATTACTCTGTCAAATAAACGTACGAGTATCTTCTGGCGCAAAACACGAAGGCGAGACAGGACCTGGAAGAACTCAACATAGTTTGGATGAGAGGAATTCCACTGAAGGTGGCTGGTTTCTCGTGGAAGCTTATTCAAGATAAAATTCCGACTATTATGAATTTGAGGAAAAGGGGAGCGTTCAACACGAACTTCTCAACGAATTGCAAGCTCTGCGGGGAGGAAGACGAAGATACAAAGGCACTTGTTTTTCCTTTGCCCAAGGGCCTCGTTAATCTGGTCTAGTGTTTATTCTTGGTTCGACTTGCAGTATACACAAGAAGAGATAGGCGTGAGTCACCTTAAAGCCCACGGAAGTTTGGCTGAACCAAATTAGAGGAAGCCTTGGATCATGATTTGGCACTATGTATTAGATGTCCTTGATTAGTGTCCTACCATACATACAAAGATCCGCTCTCAATTAAGTCCTCAAATCAAGAGATTGACCAATTTATATCCTTGATTATCCTTGATTAATTTTTTCCTTGTACAGGCTTCTTTTCCTTTTTACAAACCTTGTAAATCTGTATATATTTACACATGGTGGAAATACAATATTCATTCGAGTTCTTATGATTATTCAATAAAATTTTACATGGTACCAGAGCCAAACCTGGCTTCATCACACTCGATTCATTAAACATATTTAAATTACTGCAAGTTTTTTCTCCATCTAAATACCATGGCCAGTGGTAACAACACCATTGATATGTCATCACCATATTTTCTTGCAGCCGCAGATAACCCGGGACAAATTTGGGTCGGGGAATTGCTTAAAGATGGAAACTACAATGATTGGGCAAGTGAAATGAGCAATGCCCTCTTTGCCAAAAACAAGATTGGATTTGTTGATGGCACTCTTGTGATACCGAATGCAGATTCAAAGGATTTGATGAATTGGAAGCGCTGTAACGCCATGGTCAGAGGATGGCTTACTAGCGCAATGGAAAAGGAAATTCGCAGCAGCGTGAAATTTGCCACAACAGCTCAAGAAATTTGGAATGATCTTAAGGAGCGATTTGGTCAAGAAAGTGCTCCACGTGCATATGAATTGCGGAGAGCAGTAACATCAGTTAGACAAGATCAATTGTCTATTCCTGCCTATTTCACAAAACTCAGAGGTCTATGGGACGAAATCAACGCTGTTACGGCGACACCGAAATGCACTTGTGGTAAATGCACCTGCAACCTAACCAAAGAGCTCATTACGATCCGCGAGAAGGAGTGTCTATATGAGTTTTTGATGGGACTCAATGAGGAATACAACACCATTAAAACCCAGATTTTAAGTACCAAACCGACACCTTCCTTAAATGTCGCATACCACCTTGTTGCAGAAGATGAGCAACAGCGGGCGATTACAGCCACACGTAAGCAGATGCCGGAGGTGGCAGCCTTCCAGGTTCATGGGAAAAGAGATCAGAAAATGAGTTTTGATCGTCGACAAGATGGAAAAGATGAAAGGCGATGCAGCCACTGTGGGAAAGATCGACACACGGTGGAAAATTGTTATGAGATAATTGGGTACCCTGATCATTGGAATATTAAGAAAAAAGATGGAATGGGTCGTCCCAATGGTTCCAGGAAGCATCAACCCAAAGCAGCTGCCGTCCAAAGCGAGCCAAGCCCAATGCCTGGCCTTACTATGAAGCAATACACGCGACTGGTACAATTGATAGGCCCATCCTCTGACTTTGATTCATCCACCACTGATCCTTCGGCAAATATGACCGGTAAGATAATACATGTTAAGCCCTGGGTTATCGACTCAGGGGCGACAGACCATATCACATGTGATAAGCAACGTTTGGAAAATATAATTGATGTGGGGATGAATTTGCCCGTGAAAATTCCCAATGGTGCCGAGATACCCGTGAAAGGCGTAGGAACTGCACGCCTATCGAATGGAATTAAAATTAAAAATGTCTTAAATGTTCCTGAATTTAACTGCAATTTACTTTCTGTGAGAAAATTAACTCAAGATTTAAATTGCTCGTTGACTTTCTTTTCGGATCATTGCATTATGCAGGACTTACACTCGAAGAAGCAGATTGGACGGGGTAAGGTATTTAATGGTTTGTATTGCATGGAACCTACCGAACAGAAGGGGGCAGCATTATCAGTCTCAGTTGACTCAAAGATTTGGCATATGAGGCTCGGACATGCTTCAAATTCAGTTTTACACAGAATTAAACATTTGGCAAGTTTTAATAATCTGTCTTTTTGTGATTCCTGCATTAGAGCAAAACAGACTAGATTGCCTTTTCCTACTAGTTATATTAAAACGAACTCTTGTTTCGAGTTGATTCATTGTGATATTTGGGGGTCATATAAAACTGCTTCTAATTCTGGTGCACATTATTTTTTGTCTATTGTCGATGATTTTAGTCGTGGGATTTGGGTATATCTTATGAAACAAAAGTCTGAAGTTCATCATCATTTAATCACATTTTGCGAAATGGTAAAAACTCAATTTGGTACATATGTGAAAAGATTGAGAACTGACAATGGGGTAGAATTCAAGTCCAATTGCATGTTAGATTATTACAGAAATAACGGCATGCTATTAGAAACTTCATGCACTTACACGCCTCAACAAAATGGGGTTGTTGAAAGAAAGCATAGACATATCTTGGAAGTAGCGAGGGCTTTGCGCTTTCAAGCCTCTTTGCCGATACAATTTTGGGGTGAGTGCATCCTAACTGCCGTATATATCATAAATAAACTGCCCTCCAAAGTTATCAAAAACAAAACACCACATGAGGTCTTGTTAGGAAAGGCACCCACATATGATCATTTTAAAGTTTTTGGTTGTCTTGTTTATGCACACAATAAAAGAATCAATCATGATAAATTTGGCGAGAGAGGGAGACCTTGCATGTTTGTGGGCTATCCTATGGGACAGAAAGGATATAGGGTTTTTGATCTTGAAAGCCATAATATTTATACGTCAAGGGACGTCACATTTTTCGAGGATATGTTTCCTTTTTCTCAAAATTTTGCAGGCCTAAAACATGTGAATTACATGAATTTTGGGGATGCTGTCAATGAGGCCCAAACCAGAATCCAAAATATGAGCTCACCTGGGTTTTTCCTTGATGAGACAATGAACCATGAGATTGATGCAGATGCTGGTATAAATTTGAACAATTCTGATGAGCCACATAATGAATCAAGTGGGTCAACATTATTACATAATGAAGAGCCTAATCAAGCACAAATAAATCAACACATTAATATAGCTCCTGGGGACAATGGCGACACTAGAAGAAGTCAGCGCCAGAAAATCAAACCCAAACATCTACAAGAATTTGAGACTGATTTGCCACCCTCCATCGACCATTCATTGCCCAGGACAAATTCAGTAACCTCGACGGTATATCCCCTCTCTAACTTTATTTCATACAATAATTTTTCGACGACTCACAAAGCATTTCTAGCAGCCATCACATCACGTGATGAGCCAAAATATTTTTCACAGGCTATTAAGGATCCCCAGTGGCGTGAGGCCATGAAAAGTGAGATCCAGGCTCTAGAAAACAATGGCACATGGTCGTTAGTCCCTTTACCTCCGGGAAAAAGGGCAATAGGTTCGAAATGGGTGTACAAGATAAAGTATCAACCCAACGGAGAAATTGAACGATATAAAGCACGCCTCGTAGCTAAAGGCTACACGCAAGTGGAAGGAATTGACTTCCATGAAACATTTGCTCCGGTGGCAAAGCTAGTCACAATGCGATGTATGTTAACAGTGGCAACTAAGAGAAACTGGGAGGTACACCAGTTGGATGTCAATAACGCATTTCTCCACGGAGATCTCATAGAGGAAGTTTACATGCACGTCCCACAAGGATTTGCAAAGGCGGGTGATCAACGTGTATGTAAACTACAAAAGTCATTGTATGGTTTACGACAAGCCTCTCGAAATTGGTATCATAAGTTCACGAAGGCCTTGATTGCAATTGGGTTTCGCCAATCCCATGCAGACCACTCCTTATTTATCTTCAGGCGTGGTGTGATTTATATCTCCGCACTCATATACGTTGATGACGTGCTCTTAATGGGAAATGAAAGGACGAAAATTCAAGAGGTCAAAGCATATCTAGACAAATTCTTTAGCATAAAAGATTTGGGGCCATTAAAATATTTTTTGGGGATAGAAGTAGCCTGATCACCGCAGGGAATGGTGTTGAGTCAACGCAAATATACTTTGGACATCTTGGAGGAAAGTGGTTTTCAAGCTAGTCGCCCAAGCACTTTTCCAATGGAGCAAAATTTAAAACTCAGCAAGGAAGACGATAGTCCAGCCATTGATCCTGCACAGTATCGTCGTTTGATAGGAAGATTGCTATATCTTACCGTTACTCGGCCCGATATAGTTTATTCAGTGAACCAGTTAAGTCAATTCATGAGTGAACCACATCAATCGCATATGGATGCCGCGAACCGGATTCTTCGATACCTTAAGTTGACTCCAGGCCAAGGTATCTTTCTACCTTCTGATGGGAATCTCACATTAGAAGCATATTGTGATGCTGATTGGGGTGGATGTCCATTCACTCGACGTTCTAGCACAGGCTATTTTATCACACTTGGTGGTTCACCCATTTCATGGCGCACAAAGAAACAAACAGTTGTCTCACGCTCTTCCGCTGAAGCCGAATATCGTGCCATGGCCACCACCGTTAGTGAACTAATTTGGCTGCGATGGTTGCTTAAAGATTTTCTCGCCCCACAATTTGGGCCCACAGTTCTGTTTTGCGACAATCAAGCAGCTCGACACATAGCCGTTAATCCAGTATTCCATGAACGCACTAAACACGTAGAAATGGATTGTTACTTCGTTCGTGAACGTGTGGATAGTGGCGACGTCAAACCATGCAAAATATCTTCTGCATCACAGGTTGCAGACATATTCACAAAACCCCTTGGTGCCGAACGATTCAGTTTTTTGCGCAGCAAGTTGGGCGTTTGTGACCTCCACGCACCAACTTGAGAGGGAGTATTAGATGTCCTTGATTAGTGTCCTACCATACATACAAAGATCCGCTCTCAATTAAGTCCTCAAATCAAGAGATTGACCAATTTATATCCTTGATTATCCTTGATTAATTTTTTCCTTGTACAGGCTTCTTTTCCTTTTTACAAACCTTGTAAATCTGTATATATTTACACATGGTGGAAATACAATATTCATTCGAGTTCTTATGATTATTCAATAAGATTTTACACTATGTGGTGTGGGCAATGTGGCATAGCATATATAATTTGATATTCAGGGGAGAAGAATCTATAGAGAAACAATGAATTGTGAAATTATAATTTAATTGAGTGAAAGAAAAGTGTTTACAAGAGAAGTATTTATAGATACAGAGTGTATCTATATTTACAAGATACAAATGAATATTTACAAGATATTCTAGAGATCATATAATATGAAAAGATATATTCATATCCTAAATATTATATTCCTAATACGCCCCCTCAAGATGGAGCACCGTAGGAGAGTCCAATCTTGGTCATAAGTAGTTGCAGTCGAGCACGAGGTAATGGCTTGGTGAGAGCATCAGCAAGTTGGTCTGCGGACGAAACATGTGAGACTCTAAGCTGAGATGTCTTGATCAAATCTCGAACAAAATGAAAATCAATTGCAATATGCTTCATTCGAGAGTGAAAGACAGGATTTGAACAGAGATAAGTGGCCCCAATATTATCACAGTAGATAACAGGAAGAGTCGAAACTGAGAAACACAATTCAAGAAATAAGGACTTTAACCATTGAACTTCAGAGGCAGCGGAGGCAATGGCACGATACTCGGCTTCCGTGGAAGAACGAGCAACTGATTTTTGTTTCTTTGAAGACCATGAAATAGGATTAGCCCCAAGAAATACAATGTAAGCACTTGTAGAAGTACGATCATCACTGTTGCCGGCCCAATCAGCATCAGTAAAACAATGTAGAGATGAGGAAGGTTCAGGTTTCAAGGTTATTCCTACATCTCGAGTTCCATTTAAATAACGAAGAAGACGTTTAACTGCACCCCAATGAGTAGTGGTTGGAGCATGCATAAACTGAGATAACTTGTGAACAGCAAATGCAATATCAGGTCTGGTGAGTTGGAGATATTGAAGACTACCAAGTACTTGACGAAATTGAGTGGCATCAGCAGGAGGTGTCCCATCCGAAAGAGTGAGACGAGCTGAGGTGGATAGTGGAGTCTGAACTGGTTTGGAGGTGATCATGTTATACCGAGTAAGGAGATCAACCACATACTTTCGTTGGGAAAGAAAGCATGATTTCTTGGTACGAAGAACTTCCACACCTAGGAAGTAGGAAAGGGGGCCCAAATCTTTCACTGAAAATTTTGTACCAAGGTCCGTAGCCACTCGAGTGAGGAAGGGAATGTTATTTCCTATGAGAATCAGATCATCAACATACACAAGGAAATATGCAATAACACCAAATTTATTGTACACAAAAAGAGACTCATCAGACTTTGTGTGAATAAATCCAATCCCTTCCAAGAACGTCCTAAGAGCATAATACCAAGTACGAGGTGCCTGTTTTAAACCATAAATGGACTTATGCAGTTTACAAACATAGGACGGAAAAGTTTTATCAACAAAACCAGGGGGTTGTGCCATGTAGACTGTGTCAGACAGGGTACCATGAAGAAAAGCATTATTCACATCAAAATGTTGAAGGGGCCAATTTCGAGTAACTGCAATACTGAGAACAGCTCGAACAGTTGAAGGTTTGACAACAGGACTGAAGGTTTCAAAGAAATCAACACCCGGACGCTGATGAAAACCTTTGGCCACAAGGCGTGCTTTAAATTTGTCTAGGGACCCATCAGGCTTGCGTTTGATGCGAAAGACCCACTTGGAGCCAACTATATTTTGAGACTCATCAGGGGGAACCAAATCCCAAGTTCCATTCCTGAGAAGAGCATCAAACTCGGAGGACATGGCTTCCCTCCACCGTTCATCTTTCAAGGCCTGAGAAACACAACTTGGTTCAGTATCAGAAGGTAAAGCTGATGTAAGACAATACCTTGGATTGGGCTTGAAGATCTTGTTTTGAGATCGAGTGACCATACTGGATCTGTGCAAGGCCGGAGGTGGTGAAGGTGGTGCGGGGGGCCGCGGAGGAGCGTTTGGCGGCACAAGAGCAGCTGGAGGTTGGATAGGGTGGGCGAGAGGTGGGTTTTCGGTATTTGGGGTGATGGGGGTGTATTTATCATTTCAGGAGGTGTGTTCAGCGGAACAGTGGGTGTAGGGGAAGGGGGTGCATTTATCAATTTGCTGGGTGTATCAGGAGTGGGGGGTGTATATATCAGTTCTGGGGGTGTAACTGTTAGATCAGTGGGTGCAGGAGGTGTATCTACCAGAACAGTGGGTGTGTCAGAAACTGAATTGATTTTGGCAAAGGGAAAGGTGTGTTCAACAAATTGAACATGGCGAGAGGTATATATTTTGTGGGTGGTAAGATCTAGGCATAGATAGGCACTTTGAGTGATGGAATATCCAATGAAAACACATGGCATGGAACGAGGGTCTAATTTGTGAGCAGTGTAGGGGCGGAGCCAAGGGTAGCATAAGCACCCAAAAACTCGAAGTTTGGATAGGTTAGGTGGTTGTTTTAAAAGGCATTGGAAGGAAGAAAGCATGTTTAGGTTAACTTTAGGAAGGCGATTTATGATGTAGGTAGCTGCACAAACCGCATAAGGCCAGTATGTGAGGGGCATGGAGGCGTGGTGTAGTAGGGCTAAGGCTGTATCAACAACATGTCTGTGACGACGTTCAGACATGCCGTTGTGCTCGGGAGTATGGGGTGGGGTGGTGAGGTGGGATATGCCATGGTTTTGGAGAAACGAGCGAAGAGCAATAAACTCCCCCCCATTATCCGTGTAAAGAGTTTTAATTTTGGTGCTGTAGTAGTTTTCAACAATGGGTTTAAAGGTTGAGAAGGTGGATAGAACATCCGATTTGCGTTTTAGGGGGTAGATCCACATGTATTTACTGAAATGGTCAACAAATATGACATAATACTTAAAACCATCATGAGATATGACCGGAGATGACCATACATCGGAGAAGATAATTTCGAGGGGTGTATGTGAAACAATACTAGATTCATTAAATGGTAGTTTGTGACTCTTAATACAATGACAAGAATCACAACTAAACAGTTTTGTAGGATTACTAGGTAAACGAAATTTAGACAAAGTATGGGATAGAATTTTGAGAGATGGGTGACCTAAACGGGAATGCCAAATCGGAAGGGGAAGGCGGTCGGAAATGAATGTGGTAGGGGAGGGTTTGGATGCTTGTGCCGGCCATACGTAAAGATTATCAATGTGACTCCCCATGAGGAGAACGCTCCCCGTACGGCCATCTCGCACCTGAAAGTAAGTTGGGCCAAAGATAACATTAACATCATTGTCTCGACATAACGATGAAACGGAGATAAGATTTTTGGCCATTTGCGGAACAACTAGTACGTTTGAGAATTTTAGCATAGTAACATGAGGAAACGATAAGGAACCAATATGTGAGATATGCAAACCGTTACCATCACCGATGACTACGTCATCTGAGCCAGAATATGGAGAGTGGAGGGACAGGTTTTGGAGGTCGGCGGTGATGTGATGTGACGCACCAGAGTCCAGAATCCAAGGAACGGAGTGGGTACGAGAAATAGTCGAATGTGCGGAGGTGGTGTATGTACTAGGAGGATGGGTGTATATACTGGGTGGGGTGTATGTAGTATTGATGTGGGTGCGTAGATGTGGAGGGGTGTATTTACCAGAGTTGGGTGTGGTTACTGGATAAGTGGGTGTAAGGATTCTGGGTAGGGGGGTATGTTTACTGGATAGGTGGGTGTAAGGATTCTGGGCATGAGGGGTGTGTTTTGGATTAAAGGGTGGGGTGTATTTACTAGAATGGAGAGTGTGATTACCTGGTGAGGAGGGATCGAGTTGACTCGGTGAGTAGGGACCGAGTCGACTCGGTGAGTTTTGGTTTTGGGTTGTTTCTAATTTGAAGATTTCTGGGCAAGTTCTTGCCGTGTGGCCGAGAGCACGACAGAATTGGCAAGTGGGTGGCGTTCGTGTGCGAGGCGGGCGGTTGGAGGCTCTGCCAGCGACCATTGCCGGTCGTAACGTGTTACCGGCGACCATGGCCGAGCTGGATGCGGCGGATGAGGGCAGCGCAGGCATGGCACAGAAGGAAGTTATATGATGATTATAACTTGGGGAAAAGAGCTGGGCGTGGAAGATTAATCCTCTTGGACTGTATTTAATTGCTTGGAGTGGGAGGAGGAAGAAGTGGAGTAATTAATTAATTGGTATGGGTGGTTAATTGAGTTGTTGCAGGTGTGAGTGGGTAGAAGACACTTGGACGGTGGTTATGCCGTGAAGAAGGTTGTATGTAGGCAAACGTTTGGAGTAATTAATTAATTAATTAATTGGTATGCAGGCCTTCAATTTGCAGAGTAGTAGCCTTTAATTTGCAGAGCAGGGCCGTTTGAAGATTGAAGAGGAAGAAGACAAAGCTTCTTGGGAACCGTGGGTTTGTTAGGTGATGGAACCGAACTACGGTTAAGGATGGATCGGGGCGTGAGCCAATTGACTCGTTGATACCATATAGAGAAACAATGAATTGTGAAATTATAATTTAATTGAGTGAAAGAAAAGTGTTTACAAGAGAAGTATTTATAGATACAGAGTGTATCTATATTTACAAGATACAAATGAATATTTACAAGATATTCTAGAGATCATATAATATGAAAAGATATATTCATATCCTAAATATTATATTCCTAATAGAATCGGACTGTGAAGAAGTTGTGGACAAAATTAAAGGGCACACATTTAGATGGTTAAAAGTGAGGGGGTCTATTGTTAGGGGGGTGTCTTTAAACGAGTGAATTAGGGAACCTACACAATGTATTAAGTAATTCCTGTTGTCTTTCTTTTCCATGCTTTTGATATGTTTCTTTGTATTTGAGTGAGGGGTATTCCTGATACCTAAGCAATAAAATTTTGTCGTTTTCCAAAAAAAAAAAAAACCACTACTTACACGATAACAAAACCAGCACTGTAATGATTTCTGTGCAGAAACCAACTAAAAAATTACAAATTCTGATTTTTAAAGCAAACTCATTTTTGTTTTTATGAGTCAATATCTAAAGCATTGCTCCACTAAACAAACATTATACTCCCTTCCTCCATTTGGAAGCATTGTAAAAATTTATGTAAGAAAAATTGTTTATAATATTGTTGAATATACAAATAATTTTATACAATATTCTATAAACATAAAAATAATCTTAATAAATATATATTCCCTCTGTTCCACAACTGTTTGGGCACTTATCTTATTTGTGCGTCCCACAATTGTTTGCACACCCATAAAAGGAAACTCTCTCATAAACCCTACCCTCACAATATTCATATATTTACATAAAATGTCATTACTTTTACACTCTCTCCAATCACATTTTTACTTTATTCATATAAGTTTACAAAATTACCCCTCAACACTCCACTCATTACATTTTTTTCTTAAAAAATGTGCCCATTTTGTGGTGCAAACACTTGTGGAACGGATGGAGTAATATTTAAATAAAATATAAATAAAAAAATCATTCAAATATATAATATTCAAATAAAATCTACATAAAAAATCATTATGTAATTTAAATTTGGATACAAATAATTTTAGAATAAAATTTAAATACAAATATAATACTAATATAAGGCCTTGTTTGATAGCCAAAGGTAAGAATAAATTAATTTCATCTTAACTATTATGTATTGTTTGATAGCTAAGATTAAAAATATATTATACTTTTAAATCTGTAAAGTTTAGATATTATCATAATCTTAACATAATTAATGTTTACTATTAAACAAGAACTAATAATACTTCTCATTACTTAATGATGTGGGAAGTGAACATGAAAAAGTTGACCATAGGGAATCGAAGTGAATGAAAGACTTTTCAATTTGACTTAAGTGGGGACTGGGGAAGTGAACAAATGAGGGTAAAAATATCAATTTAGATGTCATTTGGAGTATTAGTTTTTTAAAAAAAAACCCTGAAGGGACTAGTTTTCATTATTGCATAAGTAAGGCGTAGAGAGTAGTTCGGTCAAGTCACAGTAATCGATGGGTCTACCAAATAAAAAGGGTTATCGAAGTTTCGAGCTTCTCTAGCTAGAGTGTGGGTTAATAAATTTGTACTTTTAGTGTATGTAATGGTAACATTCATGAATTGGGAGACCAAGTCTCTACATGAATTTGGAGTAATAGTTTTAAATAATAAAATTTAGAGTTTGTAGTTTTAAGAACTATAGGTTTTAAGTTAGGGCACGGCTAAAGGCACACACAGTTCCTATGAGGACACCCACGCGATGAGGACACACACAAAATGGATGAGGACACCCACCTAGAAATTTCAAAATTACCCCCTCTCTCAATTAAAACCTAACTCATTCTCTTCTCATAATATTCAGACACCCACCATTTTTACACCTCCATTTCTGCCGCCGCCCACTACGCAACCCCTCCCTCTCCCCGTTCGCGGCCACCTCCTTTCGTCGCCGCAGCCCCTCCCACTCACCGTTCGCGGCCGCCTCCTCTCGTTGTCGTCGCCGTCCCCGTCTCCCCACCCAACACGCGCGACAACGCCGCCCTCTCTTCCAACGTCGTCGCGTCGCAGCTCCGCCTCCCTCTCTCCCAAAGTTATTGACATTTGTTGCAAGGACGAGGCCCACTAGGCCCAGCCCCACTAACTTTTTATGCATGTATATTTGCTAATTTTTTTAAAAAAATAATTATATATGTTGTTGTGGTATTTTTTAAGCTCTTAGTTTAGACTTTGTATACATAATTTATTTTTTACGAATTTTAAGGTATATTGATTGTTTACATATAAAATATATGAATTGGATTGTATTATGGGTACTGCAAGTCTACTTATAAATAAATTGATTATGTATGAATAATATGAATGACAATTTGAATAAATATGTGATGATAAAAATATTATTTTCAATTTGAGATATACAAATTAAGTAAGTTTAGACGAACTTAAAAAGAATGCTTACATACAAAGTTTGGACGAAGTTAGTTATTTTTTTTCTTTTTTAACTAGGACTCGCGACAAGTTATAGTTCAAAGGGCGCGGCTAAAGGCACCCAGATTTCCTATGAGTACACCCACCAACCATTTTTTTAAACTTTCAGAACCTGTGAAATGTCCAATATACCCCTAGGTTAAAATTTATGAAAAAAATAAGGATGAGAACACCCACTCATTCTATTTCACCACCTCCACCTCTCCTCTACCACCACCACCACCACCACCATTCAACAAAAAAAACTCCAAAATTGCAACAAAAATTAATCCAAAACACCAATTGTTCGAAAAAAAATTCAAAACAAACATGTTCGAAATTTTTTCCAAAACAAACTCAACATGTTCGAAAAAAAATTAAAAAAAAACTCAATATGTTCGAAAAAAAAGATTGAACATTTTGTTCGAAAAATTTTTCAAAACAAAATCAAATTGTTCGAAATTGTTTCCAAAACAAACACAATATGTTCGAAAAAAATTTCAAAACAACTTAAATTTGTCCGAAAAAAAAAATCGAACATCTTGTTCGAATTTTTTCCCAAAACAAACTCAAGTTGTTCGAATTTTTTTCCAAAACAAACGCGCTATGTTCGAAAATAATTCCCAAACTTAAAAAAAAATCCTAATTTTTTTTTCCCAGAAAACCCTAATTTTTTCTAAACCTAAACTTACCTGTTGTTAGCGGCGGCGAGGCGGCGAGGGGAGGGAGGAGGGGGTTGGCGGCGGCCGCGATTGTGGGGAGGAGGGAGGGCGGCGGCCGCGAACGAGGGGAGGAGGGGGGCGGCCGCGAACGAGGGGAGGAGGGAGGGCGGCCGCGACGAAGGGGAGGAGGGGGTGGGCGGCGGCCGCGTCTGTGGGGAGAAGGGAGGGCGGCCGCGACGAAGGGGAGAAGGGAGGGCGGCGGCCGCGACTGTGGGGAGGAGGGGGACGGCCGCGAACGAGGGCGGCGCGACGGGGAGGGCGGCGTTGGCGGAGTGGAAGAGGGAGGGCGGCGCGACTGTGGGTGTCTCAATTTTTGAAAAAGAGAGAGGATGAGAAAGTGAGAGGAAGAGGAAGGTTTTATTTGAAGAGGGCATTTTTGGTTTTTCCAGGTGGGTGTCCTCATCCGATTGGCGTGTGTCCTCATCTCCTGGGTGTACTCATAGGATCGCCGGGTGCCTTTAGCCGGCCCTAGTTCAAATATTTCGGCCCACTGTTCAACCAAGAAATGTGGCCCTGTTGTTAACTGCAATTCATACCCTGCTTTATACTCCATCTTTTCAAGCCCACAAACGAGAATTCAAGATAAAATTCCAATATTTAATACAGTAATCAATTGCCAATAGTTATTTTTCTAGGAAAACTACAGTAAATATACAAATATTAAACTGAACATTACATTCATAATTCAATAAAATGGTTGAATCAAATTAGAATTAGACATTAGGTCGATTAACAAAAACTCTTAGGATAATTATTTTTAATAAATACTGATTAAAAATCACCAAATCTTATGCGAGATCCTTCCTATTGTGAGATAAATATTATTTAAAAGTTCAAAATCAAATAAGTCAACATTTTAGTGTGAAAATTGGTCAAATATACTATTGAACCTTTAAATGATCTCTCACAATTTTTTTTTTTTAAATATATTAAATATCACTAATTAGCAAGACTGAGAATGTTGAAATATGTTGAACAAGCAATTCGGGTCGCCCAGTGGGCCAGCCCGACAAACACCTTAGCCCTAATGGGCCAAGTGATTTATTGGGCCGGGCCGCATTGGGCCTACAAAAAAATGTAGCACAATGTTTTACATAGGCCGCTCAATCTAATGCTCAAAAAAATTTTACTAAACATATTTATAAAAATAATTTTAGTTTTTAGAGATAAAAATTTAGTATAAAAATACTCACTTACCATTTATAATATTCTCTTCATTTTATAATAAATGATGTTTTAATTTTATTTTTTTCGTAGAATTAAAAAAAGGAATATAATGACTAATGACAAAGTTTACCCTTAATTAAGGAGTGGTTTTAGCTTATCACGAAAGTAATTTAAAAATTATAATTATTTTTTAAAATTAAAAGGATTATCAAATTGGAATAAAAATACAAAAAAAATATATGAAATATACATTTAATTGTGTACACAATAAAATGTTAAAAACATTATTTATAAGAGAGTATAATATTAATCTATATATTAAGGTTGTACCAATCATCATTTACAGTGAATCTCAAAATTGCATGTAATGCCAATAAAGAATTACGGAGTATCATGTATTCAAATTGGTTAAACAGCTTTGTTGGATGATTAAAGTAATTAAAAACAACAACTAACAATTAGTGTATTTTGCTCGTATTTTTTTAAAAAAATTGATTAATTGATTTAAGAAATTATCTATATTTATATTATAAAAATTTAAAACTTAAAATGAATTCTATCCAATCGAGCTGCCCATGCCCAGTGGGACGGAACTTGGGCCGCTACGACCCAAGTTTCGTCGGCCCTCTGGATGGATTGGTCAAATATTTTATTAATATTATTTTAGTAATATCATTAATAATTAATAATGAAGTAAAATATTACTCTCTCTCTTTCACAATTATTTGCACTCTAAATATTGAAGGGAAAGTCTTATATGCACCATATGCACCAATTTGATTTTGGTGCACTCTATTTTTATCCATACTCGCTTTTGACCCGTATCCGACCCAAAACTTGAATTCGGACTTATTATATAAAGGTAAAAAAATATATTTTATTTTTTATTGTTTTCAGACTTTTAGCCTTTCTGCGTCTCTCTCTCTCTTCACGTTTCCTTCGATTCTGTTTTTCGATTGTTTTCGTGGTTTTTCTCGGTGGTGTTATGGCGGTTTTACGACTGTTTTAGCCTTTCCGCGTCTCTCTCTCTTCACGTTTCCTTCGATTCTGTTCTTCGATTGTTTTCGTGGTTTTTCTCGATGGTGTTAGGCGGTTTTACGACTGTTTTAGCCTTCCCGCGTCTCTCTTCACGATTCCTTCGATTCTGTTCTTCGATTGTTTTCGTGGTTTTTCTCGGTGGTGTTATGGCGGTTTTACAACTGTTTTATGGAGGTTTTACGGTTGTTTTACGGTGGTTTTTCGAAGGTTGTACGGTGGTTGTACGGAGCTTCTTCGACGGTCTTATTGAGGTTTTACTCTTGTTTTATTGTTGTTAGTTGTTAATGACGTATTTTCTGAAGGTTAATGTTTCGTATTATTGTTTTCTTCTCCATTTTCTTCTTTGTACTGTGTTCGTTTTACTTCTTCTTCCTCGATTAACACTCCGATACCATGTTTTTTCTTTCTTTTTTTTCATGGGGCAGATTGCAGATTAAGGTCCCGAAGACCTTCCTATAAATCACATCTTTCCTCCCGTGTAAGAAGATCGAGAAGGATAGGTCTAGTTCGGAAAGGAACCGCTTTGATTTCATATTTGCTTCTTGGGAGCTTCTTCCAATAGCCCGATTATTTTTTTCAATTTTTTGGTTTAGATTTTTATTTAACATGTGTTTTATATTATTGAAAAATGGTAATCTCTATTACTGAAAAGTTGTAAATATTATAAGTGAAAAGTGGTAAGTATTATTATTGAAAAGTTGTAATCTCTATTACTGAAAAGTGTTAATCTTAGTATTGAAAAGTAGTAAATATTGTTAGTGAAAAGTGGTATATATTTCTTTTCTTAGTAGATAATTATTATTTTATAAAATAGTAGTTTTATTTTCGGTATACTAACAAATTTTCTTATTTTTTTCAGATTTTTATCCCATTTTGCTTGAATAATCACTATGCTGCTGTAGTAATAAATTTCACAGATCAAAAAATTCAGATTTTAGACAGTAGGTTGTATGAAGATGAAGATGCAAAACTTCTGAACTCTTTCACTGATTGTGTTAATTTGCTTCTAAGTTATGATCTCACTATATTTTTTTGTTTAAAATTTTTGTAACTTATGATATCCCTATATTTAAAGTTTTATTTTTATTTTTGTAGATTTGTGAAATGTCTTCCTTTTTAAAGTTAAGGAAGCATTATCAAGCAGATAACATAAATAATTTTTTGTTTGAAGAAGTTAAATTTGAATGGAAAGGTTCAAAGGTGAAAATGATTGTGGAGTTTTTTTGATGGACTACTTGAAGAATTTCAATGGTGAACCTTACAAATCCACTTCTTTGAAAAAAGTTTTTTTTTTTAATTTTTTTTTTAAATCTGATTTTTTTTTTCAATTTTTTTTCTTTGTTTAGGGTAGAGTTATGTGCTAGCATTCTGTTGTCTCACATGAACCATTATAAATTTGAGGTCATTGAAAAAACTAAGGTGTTTTATGAGATGAAGCCTAAGTTGGTTAAAGGAAAAGGAAAAGTTTAGACATTAAATGAATTTTTATGCTTTATTGTATAATATTTTTAAGGTGAATACGTGCTTCTGTATTAATGAAGTGTTGTTTTATGATTTTGAAAAGTAGCATTATTAGTGTTTGTTTAATAATTGAAAAGTGGTAAATACTATTACTAAAAAGTGGTAAATACTATTACTAAATGTCACATCCCGATTTTAGGGCCTAGATGAAAATACTATACACTCTAGTATTTGACTTAAAATATGCATATTTTATAAAACTTGGCAGCGGAATTAACTTGGTAAATAAATACTCAAAACACATTTAAGAATATTAAAATTTAACTTCAACTAATGAGTACCAAATCTTGTCCCAAAAAAAAAGAGATGTGAACATTACTAAGATGAAAATAGTTTAAAATTTAAATGCAAATAATAAAATAAAATAAAAGGCATTTCTTAATGACATGTACCGCATCCACCGTCCCTCCACTTCAACTCCTTCAATCTGTAGAATATTTTGATTGGGGTGAGTAAACTAACTCAGTGGGATTAACTTTGTCACAGTTAAATATAATATATGAATAAAATCATAACTCACAAACATGCATACAATTTCATAAGCTTGTTGGCAAGGCCAACCATAATAACATAGGCTCGTTGGATAAACTAACCATAAGTTTGTTGGATAAACCAACCATAATAACATAGGTTTGTTGGATAAACCAACCATAAGTTTGTTGGATAACCATAATAACATAGGCTTGTTGGATAAACCAACCATAAGTTTGTTGAATAAACCAACCATAAGATGTAAGATGCAGCAAGAAATAACGTCACTCATACGAAATACTTAAAAATGACAAAGTATAGCCAATCAAGAAAATCCCACCTTAAAACTTGAGTAATCTCGTAAGTACGTAACTTGAATTAGTGCAAAAATTCCTCGTCACCTATAATAATGAATATTATCTTAGAATAATCTATATAAATAAATTAATGAATACCTAATATATTATTATTAAATTAATAATTACTAACATATATTCTTTACCGGAATCATACTGGAGTGATTAGAAATAATTAAATAAGAGCATATATTTTATAACTTAAAAAAAAATAGAGACACGGAAAATAACTAAGAATAAATATGGATTTACTTAGATCTAATTTAGCTTGATTGGGTTTTTAAGAAAGATATGAAAAATCGGTAAGATTTATCCTGACTCCTAACTAAATGGCGAAATAATATATATATATATATATATATATATATATAATTTAGAATTATCAGTGGTAACAGATAATTAATAACCTATTATTAAATTACTAACTAATGATATTTGCTTTACGGATCTAAGCAGAAGTAAAATTCCTGAAATCTTAAGATTTAAAAATATAAGCTAACAACCATTTTAAACCATAATGAATCGGATGTATATATATATATATATATATATATATATATATATATATATATACACTACTGTATGAGAAACATACCATTTTAATTAATGCGTGCGTAGTTATCAGTTTTTTTTTTTTTTTTTTAATTTGATAAAAATTAACAATTAGCTTAGATATCTAATTAGGGTGAGGATCGCATGTTTCTGTATACAGAACACTATATAGCTGCCTATAACGAAATTCAGGATTGGAAATTTCAAGAAATAAAGAATTAAAAATAAAGAAAGGGAGATATTAAACTTTACAGTGTTCAAAGCGAAGAGAAGACGCAGAAACTCTTCGATCCAATGCGGCTGCTAAGGACTCGATCAATTAAATATTTAGGGTAGAGTTTCTTTGCTGGAAGGAAATTGAGTTCTTTTCTGTATATGTCTAGAGAAAACTAAACTACCGTATAATATACTACGAGAGGGGATATAAAATTAGTTGAGAATTATATGGAAGGTTGAGAATAATCTGGGATTATCTGAATTGACGTAGAAAATTAGTCTTTCGATTTGAATTCTAATTGCCAACCAAATAGAGATACTTCAGGAATGTGATTAATTAGTGGGCGTGTTCTATTTCAAATCAATATCTTAAAACTATTAATATATATATATATATAATTAAAATCTAAAATATTTAATACATAACTAATCTATTAAAATACATACGTACTAACATATATATACATATATCCTATGCAAGTCTTCCTATGTTAAATATATATATATATTTATTATTATTATTATTAATTTTTTAACTAATGGTGATTAAAATAAAATAAAAATATAGGGTGCTACATTCTATCCCCCTTAAAGAAAATTTCGTCCTCGAAATTTAAACGTACCATGGATAAATAGTTCTGCATATCTTGCGCGTATTTCATCTTCGCGCTCCCATGTCGCCTCTTTCTCACTATGTCGATTCCACTGAATCTTGATTAATGCAATGTCCTTGTTTCTCAATCGATGAACTTTCCTCTCAAGTATTGCAATAGGTGCTTCCTCATAAGCCAAATTATTATTTATCTCCAATGTCGAGTAATCGATGACATGATCGGGATCTTGCACATACTTCCTCAGCATGGACACGTGAAACACATTATGCACGGCGGCAAACTCAGGAGGTAGAGCTAGTTGGTAGGCTAAATCACCAACTCTCTCAAGTATCTCGAATGGACCCACATACCTTGGTCTTAACTTGCCCTTCTTTCCAAAACGTACAACTCCTTTTGTTGGCGAAACTTTCAAAAACACCTTCTCTCCTTCATTGAACTGTAAATCCTTTCTACGCTTGTCAGCATAGGATTTCTGTCTATCTTGCGCAATTCTAATCTTTTCCCTCACATTCTTTACTACTTCAACTGTTTGTTTTAACAATTCGGGACCCACAAACTTGCCTTCACCAACCTCATCCCAATACAATGGCGAACGACACTTTCTCCCATATAACGCCTCATAAGGAGCCATCCCAATGGTCGATTGAAAGCTGTTGTTGTACGCGAACTCAACCAGAGGAATATTGTACTCCCAACTACCGCTCAAATCAAGTATGCAAGCCCTCAACATATCTTCCAAAGTTTGGATTGTCCTCTCTGATTGACCATCGGACTGCGGATGGTAAGCCGTACTAAAGTTTAGTTTTGTTCCCATGGCCTTATGTAAACTCTTCCAAAATTCCGAAGTAAATCGCGTATCTCTATCAGAAACAATTGAAACTGGTACTCCATGCAATCTCACGATTTCTTGAATGTACAAGTGTGCATATTGTTCCATCTTAAAAGTAGTCTTTATGGGAAGAAAATGTGCAGACTTAGTTAGACGATCCACGATAACCCAAACTGCATTATTCCCTTTAACTGTTCTCGGCAATCCTGTAACGAAGTCCATCGTTATGTGCTCCCACTTCCATTCTGGAATCTTAAGTGGTCGAAGTAATCCTGATGGACGTTGATGTTCGGCCTTCACTTGTTGGCAATTCAAACACTTCTCTACAAATTCTGCAATGTCTCTTTTCATTCCATTCCACCAAAACATTCTTCGTAAGTCGTGGTACATCTTCGTGCTACCCGGGTGTGCAGCATAAGGTGTACTATGAGCTTCTTCAAGTATTACTTTCTTTAGTTCAACGTTCTTAGGCACACATATTCTTCCTTCATAATACAATGCTCCATCCTCAGCTACTGCAAAACCTTTATTCTCTCCTTTAAGAGTACTCTCCTTCGCTTTACTCAAAAACTCGTCTTTGGGTTGTTCTTTATTAATCGTGTCCCTCAAATCTGGTTGTACCACTAGAGTTGATAGAACTGCTCTAACACTTCTTGGTGGTTTCAAAATCTCGATCTTCATTTCCGCAAATTCTCTTATCAACAATTCTTTCTTAGTTAGCGCACTTAACTCGCTACTTGTCTTTCGACTTAGTGCATCAGCTACTACATTAGCTTTTCCTGGATGATAGTGTATGGTGCAATCATAATCTTTTACTAGCTCCAACCATCGCCTTTGTCTCATGTTCAACTCTTTTTGCGTGAAAAGGTACTTTAAACTTTTGTGATCCGAGTAGATCTCACACCTTCCGCCATATAGGTAATGTCTCCATATCTTTAATGCGTGAACAACGGCTGCCAACTCCAAATCGTGCGTTGGGTAATTCAACTCATGAATCTTTAGTTGTCTTGAGGCGTAGGCAACAACCTTACCATTTTGCATCAAAACACACCCAAGTCCATGTTTCGACGCATCACTATAGATCACAAATTCCTTGGTGGGATCTGGAATTGTCAATACAGGGGCTGATGTAAGTCTCAGTTTGAGCTCTTGAAAACTTTTCTCACATTTCTCGTTCCAATCATACTTTTCTCCCTTCCTCGTCAGTCGCGTCATTGGTGAAGCTATTTTTGAAAATCCTTCTATAAACCTTCGATAGTAACCAGTCAATCCCAAGAAACTACGTACCTCATGTGCATTCATAGGTCTTTTCCAATCATTGATAGCTTCCACTTTGGTCGGGTCTACTTCAATTCCCTTTGCTGTAATCACATGTCCGAGGAATGCAACTTGATTTAGCCAAAACTCGCACTTCTTAAACTTTGCATATAACTTTTCCTTGCGAAGTGTTTCCATCACGATCCTCAAATGCTCTTCATGTTGCTTTTCATCCATTGAGTACACCAAAATGTCGTCTATGAATACTATGACGAACCGATCTAGGAATGGATGAAACACTCGGTTCATCAAATCCATAAAAACTGCAGGAGCATTAGTTAATCCAAAAGGCATTACTACAAACTCATAATGGCCGTAACGAGTTCTAAATGCCGTCTTCATGATGTCACTTTCTTTGACCTTCAATTGATGGTACCCCGATCGCAAATCAATCTTGGAAAATACTCCCGCTCCTCTCAACTGATCAAACAAGTCTTCGATTCTAGGCAAAGGGTACTTGTTCTTAATTGTGAGTCGATTCAAATCCCGGTAGTCGATGCACATTCTCAACGTTCCATCTTTCTTCTTGACAAATAAAACAGGTGCTCCCCATGGCGAGACACTAGGTTGGATGAAACCCAAATCTAATAATCCTTGTAATTGCACCTTCAATTCTTGTAACTCTTTCGGTGCCATCCTATAAGGGGCTTTTGACATTGGTGCCGCTCCAGGTGTCAAATCAATTGTGAATTCAACTTGCCTATCTGGTGGGACTCCAGGTAAATCATCCGGGAAAACATCTTTGTATTCTCGAACAATTGGTACGTCAGCAATACTTATCCCTGATGTCTGGCTCCCCGTAATGTTGACCAGATATCCTCGACAATCACTCTTTTTCAACATTGATGCTGCTTTCATAGCACTTATCACTCGTGGTACGGTCCTAAACTTTACTCCATAAAACACAACTTCCTCCTTGCTAGGTAGCTGTAAAGTTACTTCTTTTTCTCGACACTTAATATCGGCTTGGTATTTACTAAGCCAATCCATTCCAAGAATAATATCAAAATCTTTCATATCCAACACATATAAGTCCGCCTCTAAATCATTTTCGTTCACCTTAATATTAACATTTTTAACCATAGAGTAGGCATTTACGGTTTTTCCAGATGGTATCTTATATAATAAAAGGAGGAAAGACTCTCCAGTTTTTTGACATGTGTGATTTGAAACACTCTATCCTTTTGACATGTGTCATATGAGATTCTTCACTCTTTTGCCATGTCATTTTAAACAAATCCTGGTTTGACACGTTTGAAATTTGAGATACATGTGTCAATTTTAGTCCATATCATCATTTTGAAAGGCAGAGGGAGTCGTTAGATTTAGTCTTCCCCTGTAGTACCATGCATCCATCCTTTTGTCTTCTCAGTTTCTCATTTTTTCAATCGAGGGATTCTCATTTGATGAGAATCTATTTTTCAAAAAAGAAAATTGAGGTGCTCAATCGATGGATTCTCATTTGACCCTCCATCAAGAAACTCAATTATTTTTATTTTCTGACTGTGATTCTCGAATTTTTTGCAGGAATTTCAAAAAAGAAAATTGAGGTGCTCAATCGATGGATTCTCATTTGACCCTCCATCAAGAAACTCAATTATTTTTATTTCCTGACTGTGATTCTCGAATTTTTTGCAGGAAATTAAATTTTCGATAAAGAACCGACGATAAGCATATCTAATGGTTGAGTTGAGCTTAGGCATTCTCATTTATATTGTGGATGATGAATGGATGAGAGATACTTTGCCTGATGACGGTACTTGGATTCCATTATTTTTTGAGTGTCATTTTTGTTGGATTAGACGTGTTACATTCAATAAATTTAGGGTTTTAATATAGTGTTTAAAGTGTAATTTTCTCAGATCTCCCATTTATGCAGACCACTTCTGCAAATTGAATTTTCTGTCGATCGACCGTCGTTTCAGTTGTGACACTGTAGTCGGGAGTATCGACCGCCACCGAACCGAGAGAAATTTTAGTTGAGAGTCGTTGCTGTGAGTTTAGTTTTTATTTTTCGTGGTCGATTGCTGATACCCATTAAGGTAATTCAATTCATTGTGTAAATGTTAATGGATTAGGCGCAAATGTTAATAGATTTCCCTCCGGTGCAATTCTGATTAACTCCAATGTGAGTATTTTTTGGAAATTAGTATGGTGATATTTGGAGCCCTTATCGATGGATCCACTCAAGTAAATTGACTTGATAAGTCTTGGAATTTAGTAGAGATATCAAAGAGAATAAGTATTGGAACTTTGGAAGTCTGGAACCTGATGCATATAGTTCATGATTGAATTGAATTGTTGTAGCAATTAGCATTACAATTATTTCTCTCCATAATATGAAATAATGTTTATGAAAATATCCTATGATACAGGTTGAAAGCATATAAATTAGAGTTCCAGTTATATGATTACAATAGATGGATCCTCCGCAAATCATAAACCCAATTCCTTCCAACTTCTCCCAACTTTTTATTTCCTGAATCCGAAAGGCTGAAGGCGGAGACCTAAGGTTGAAAATATACGCCCAAACCCTCGGTCGAAATGTTTATCTATTAAGGTAATACTTCTTGATCTATCGAAGTTTAATAATCTATGAGTGCAAGTCTCTACATCTATGAATGAATGCATGTAACTTTCCCTGTTAAATAATGCGCGAAAGGTGTTTGATACTTGTCCCAAAGATTTGCTTTTTCAGCTCTCCTTTCTGGAACTCGATGTTACGTGCTTACTTTAAAGGTGTTTGATCAAATGCCTCTGAGGAGTCATGTTTTGTGGAATGTTATGATATCAAGTTTTGCTAAAAACTATGACTGTAATGGTGCGTATGGGATGCTTTGTAAATGGAGAATACATAAATTTTGAAACGCTCGCAAGGGGAAGAATTTTGGAATTCAAGATGCCCGCGTCTTTTTCCTTCCAGTAAGGGTCATAAGTTTTGTATTTTTGTTGCTAATTTTTTATGATATAATCTTTATCCAACTGTAGTAGCTTGGGAAAGAAAAAGCTTACATGAGTGAGATTGTATTTACCATCACTTTCTATCTTTCGTTTTGGTTAATTTTTTGCATTATTAGTTTATTCTCTCTGAAAAGTCTAATTTCCAGTGTAAGTTTAATTATTTCATATTTTTGATGCTGTGAACAGTGGACTTTCCATCATTTCATTTTGAAGAACAATTGTCTTGATATGGTGCAGCCGTGCAGGGTATTGGCATTCTTAGTTGTGAGTGCAATTTTGGCCATCTTCTTTATAGTTTTCTTGTGTTTAGTGGATTATTGAATGTATAATTTGTAATAATATAATCATATATGAAGCCCAATAAGCTTTTTCGAGTTTTTAATCGATTGAGTTCTACATGAATTTTGTTGAACATTTATTCATGGTCGTCACTAATAATTTTTTGGTGGGTCACATGTGTCATTCCCATTACAATTACATGTATATATAGCCTTCATCTTAATTCTTAACAATATAAAATCAGATAGGTTTAGCTTTGCTGATGCGGTTTCCATTTTGGTGCTCTACAAGAACTACACTTTGTTGTAATGTTGTATGCTACTAAAGATTTGGTGGATAATTATAATGAATTTTAGAGTAGTTTCACTTGGCTTTTGTTGTTTTAAGAGATTTACGGCCCGCCTGGTTTGGGGTAATGGGAATGTGTAATTACCCCCAACCAAGCGGGCCCTTATAGTGCTGAAACTTCTCCGACTTCTTATTATGACACTTCTAATCTTTAGATGAAGAAGAGCGTGGTAAACTTGTTTGCTAATAAATATATCTCCCTTATGATTCATGTCTATTTTAAAAATATTTGTGAGGAATCCACCAATTTCTTGCAGCTATATGCTTTGTGATAATTGATTTATTCCATAACATGTGTAATGAAGAAAGGCAAGCACTGCTACATGTAAGTTTTGGAGTGAAATATTGGGGCTCTCCAATTCTAGGTTACCAACTCCATTAATTTCTTATGCAGTATGAACTCAATTCTTTATTTTTCTGCTTTTCAAGAAGGTGCATGCCACAAGGTGCTATCAGCATTTGTGGAGCTTGTGTTCAATCTTATAAACCCTATTTTCTTAAGTATGTTTTAATATTGTCAATTTGCAGTTTGGACAGTTCAACAATGTCTCAACAATTAGCAAAAGGTTTATAACTTAAATTTTGAGTTGATTAGTTGTACAATTCCAAAATTTCAGCATATACTCACCGGAAATCATTCAATTAGTATATGTTTTCATCTGTAGTTGCTTTGGCGTTATTTGACTCTAAATAGTTAGTATCTATCTTGCCTCTGTCATCCTGAGAAAAAGAAATAAAAAAAAATGTCAATAAATTCCACTACACTGAGAGGCTGAGAGCCCTTTCTTATGCCTTTATCATGTTCCCTCTCTTTCTTTCACAGAAAGAAGTTGTACAGGAACAAGGGAAGCTGTACATTGGAGAGGACCTACAAACAGAGAATCTGGAATTTTATCTGCAATATTGTTAGACTATTCAGGGGTGAGAGTATTGGAAATTATGTAGAATGTAATGGACACCTTAACTCCAGCTTCAAGTAGGTTAAACTATCATGTGAACTTCCCATATGGGCTGCCTTCTTCTTTAGGAATGTTATTGTAAATTACTAAAGAAATGAATGAAATTTAGGGATTAATTGCTTGGAATTGGTGACATTTTATTTTTCACTTTTGGATTTTCATTGGATTATTAGAACAATTCTTTATATACAATTTTCATTCTATATATATATATATATAAAAGAAGAATGTGGCTCTCCAGAGTTCAACACGTGTCAAATTTGAGGTATGGGTTTTCTGCCATGTGTCATTCTGAAACTTAAATTCCTATGCCAGTAACGTTCTAAATCATTCATCATCCTTTATTCACTTCATGTTAAGGAAGATAAAGAGATATAGAGAGACTCATGGAAGAAACGCCCAGGAAATAGAGAGACGCACGGAATAAGAAACGCTAAGGAAGGGTTTTTGAAATTTTAGTAGATCTATATGTTCTTTGTGGATTTCCAGCTTCTGGCGTCAAAGTCTTGTCAGATCGCCGCCTATTTTATTCTTTCCCTTCCCCTTAACATAAAGTTGGTAACGCTACTTCAATCACACATGCAGTGTTCTCAACCCGTTTTGTAATTAATCAAAATATTATGCATAATAGATTAGAGAAATTAAATCTTGAATCTCATTTATACATGCATTTCTTTGATTTTATGATTATAGAAATGTATAGCGGTTAGGGAATTCTTATGATTGGTGATTTTGTTAGAGTGATGCTCCAATTGCTGCAATGACAATGGCTACAACGACGGGGGCGATGGTGACGTTGTGAGTCGGTGCATTTCCGCGACGACGAACGGAGAAGATTCTGGTGGTGGCGATTACTCGAAATTGAAGAGTAGACCAGTGAAGAGACAGTTGTACGCACGCAGAGGCATTGTGAAAATGGCCGATGATTTGGCTTTTGGATTTAACTATCATATTCGGAGGCAGGTTTGACTCTCTCACTCTCTCTCCACAAACCTTCATGAAAGTGAGGAATTTGCAAAAATTAGCAGAAGTCCATTATTAGTATTGAATTTCCTTTTCATGATCTATTTTGTGTGTATATATTTGTTTGAGTTTATGATGTTCATGTATCTTGAAGTGGATGTAAAATTTCATGGATCTGAGATAGGTTTTGCGTTATTGATTGTTTTGCTTTATTGTTAGAAATCTAAACTGTGAAATTGAGGAATTTGAGAATATTATGGGGAATCTGTCAATTGTCATTATTAGTATTGAATTTCTTTTTATGGTCTATTTTGTGGGTATATATTTACTTGAATTTATGGTGTTTAATATAATAGAAATGGAAATTGCGCAAATGACTGGTGATTAAATTGAGGTAAAAAAATCATGGTGAAGATTCTTAAGGTAGTCCTAGGTGTGTCATGTCTTGATTTTATACATTTGATTTTAGGTCCAGAACCAGTCAAATGTACAACGTGAAAAAGACTTCAATTTGGACGATGCACGACTTATGAGAGGTGTTTGGAGGAGTGAATATTATATTTGATTATATTCCATTGTCTGGAAAACAAAAATAAATTCATGTGATTTAATAAGTGCCTTCTGATAATGAAAATTGGATGTGGTTCCAATGAAATTTCTATTTTTATTTTTTTTATCATCTAATCATCTTTGTTGATTTCCCTAACATATGAGTAATCGCTCTGGAAAAATGATTTGCTTCAGCAGGAATTCTTTAGGTGTCAAGCAATATGTCAAACTGTGCTCCCCGAGGAGAGGTGTCTCCCTTAACGAATCTTCTTTGATTAAAAATTGGTTTCTTTTTCAACAGGTATGTAAAAAATCTATGGTTGTTTTCACTGCTTTGAAGATATTATAACATCGAGTTAGACTTGAAAGAGTTTTGAAAGCAGACGGACACCCACAATAATTTATATTCGCGAGTCACATCTTTGGAACATAAGAAAGGTGTAGGATGTTTCATATGAGATTTTAAATGTCTTTGAGTTTAACATGTAACTACTATTGTTAACATGCTTCAGAAATTTGTCTGCTCAATGCCTGATCAATTACAAGATTTTAGGTTACAACAAATAAGTAAAGAAAGTTTTTGTTGCTAACTTGCATTGCTGAATTAAGGAGCGTTTTTTTTTTTAAATGTATCGATTATTTGAAATCTAGGGTGAATAAGATCTTGATTACTGTTTTGGGCATTGCTTCTTGATTGTAGTTGATTATTACTTGAAAAATTGAAGATTAATTTTAGGAATGACAATACAATGTACTACAAAATTACTACTTGCAAGATTATCTATAAAGAAATGTGTTCTCATATAGTTTTGAAAAAAATCTTGCAGGTATGACATATGCTTTCACGGGGTCCTTTAGGTGAAGATGTGCAGTTGCTTGTGAGTTTTGAATGTGTTTGGTAGTGCTTTCACTAGAGGATGGCTGTCTATCTTCGGGTAACATATGCTCCACTTGAACCATTGGTTTTCACATTTGGGACCAGTATTTGTAAAAGAAAATTTGTTTCTTTCTTTTGAGAAAGTAGAAAATTAATTATTTCAACAAACCCACGTACAATCAACACTATGTATAGTGTATGTGCGGTGATAATTAACTGTTCTGGGAGACACATAAGAACATAACATTATAAAAGCAAGTGTAAAAAACGTTGACATCATTGTTTCATAGAGTAAAAGTAAAAGTGATGGAGAAGTTTCTGATTCTTATGTTTCTATATCTTCTTCGTGCGGAATGTATACACAACATGGTTTCCGTTTCTTGATTTTAATCTTTGGTTTGGCTTAGACAAAATGAATTTGAATATGAGGATTATGAAGATATTCTACTAAACCTTGCAAATAGTGGCATCCCATATTTGACCATGTTTTTTTATTTCAATTATCCCAAAATTATGCAATAAAATATTGATATGCCCTGGATATACATATACAGGGGCACCCAAACCTAATGCTAAGCAAGTGAAACCTAAGTTAAAAGGCCAAGCAAGAGAAATCCGAGTTCATAATGTTTTTTTTTTAAGAATGCTTATTTTTCTAATTGTGACCTTCTATGTGTTTATTGGATTGACATGTGATAGTAGGACTTGTCTTTTTTTCTTTTTTTTTATCTACCTTTATTATCCACGAATGTAGAAAAAAAAAATCGAAATATAGCTACAAATCGAAAAATATAAGTAATGTAGTTTGGTATAATTAAATTTGAAATAAGATTGAGCTCAAAATATTTCATGACATTGGCAAAATTTATTGCATATAAAAACTTACAAAATCAAAATTAAAACAAGCCCGTGCGATGCACGGGTAAAAAACTAGTACTAATAACAAGTGGTTCTTCTACACTCACATCCTTATTTTCAGTTAAAGCATGAAATTTAGCAGACATAAATGAATGTGTAGCTCCCGTATCGAAAAGCACAAAAGCTGGTATATTTGATACTGTGAACATACCTGCCATAGTGCCCGGCTGTTGGTCGGCTTCCTCTTGAGTTAAGGCAAACATTCTTGCATTGCCACCAGCTCCCGTATTCGGTCTCCTCCTATCACCTTTGTTTTGATTCAACGGGCAATTCATTAGCATATGTCCTTGCTCCTTGCATTTGAAGCATCTATTTTGTCCCATCAAGCATTCACCGCCGTGCTTCTTGCCACACTTCGTACAGTTTGGTCTTTCTACATAACTCCCCGTTGCTTGACCTCCATTGACCCGTCCTTGCTTGTTAGGATTCACATTTCTGTTTGAACCTGCATCATTCCACTTTCTTTTCCCAAAATTTTCAGTTGGCCTTCGACTGTTCTTGTCAAGTTGTTGACTTGCTGCAATTTCCCCAGCTCTCTTCACCAGATTACTAAAAGGCATGTCTCCGTGACTAGCAAGGATACTGCGTATTTCAGAACGTAGTCCCTTCTTAAATTTCTGGGCTTTCTTTCGTTCGGTATCTACCATGTGTGGGACAAAACGAGCCAACCGACTGAACTCTCTCTCATACTCCTCCACAGTTAGGCCTCCTTGTTGGAATTCAAAGAATTCCGACTCCATCTGCTCCCGATACATCTCGGGGTAAAACCTTTCCATAACAATCTCCTTAAATCCATTCCATTCTAGTACGTTACGTTCTTCATCTGTTCTTGATCTCTAGTAGCCTTCCCACCAATGGTCAGCATCCTCCACCAGTTGGAATTCAGCGCAAGCCACACGTTGATGCTATGTGCATCCGAGGAGGCGAAACACGCGCTCAAGAGCTCTTAACCACTCCTCGACTGCCGTGGGTCCATCACGTCCGTTGAAGGTAGGTGGTTTATAACGACGAAACTGTTCCACGATGCTAGCATTAGTTCGTATGTTCTGAGGCACATTGTTGGCTTGATTCTGGTTTTCCTCCACCTGATTTTGAATAGGTTGTCGACGTGGCGGCATCGTTTCTATTTCTGCTAGTCATTATCAATAGTAATGAGTCATTATCTCCTTTTATAAATCTTTAGAAATTCCTCATTCCTTGGAAAACAAAATAAACACTTAAGCCTTGTACTATGTGTTCATCTTATCTATCAATTATTTGAAAATAAATATCTTGTAATACCTACTCTATCATAATTCTTACATAATTCTTATTGTAAATCGTACCAATCTCAACAACATAATATCTTAACGTACCTTATTGGAGTTGAAGCAGTGGGCGGTGGTGGATGCCATAACTTATAACTTATAAACATTATGAATGCAAGGTTAAAATTATTGACACTAAAAGAATGTTTTTTTTTTCTTTTTAACAAGTCTACAAGAACGTAGACCTGCTCTGATACCACTCTGTCACATCCCGATTTTAGGGCCTAGATGAAAATACTATACACTCTAGTATTTGACTTAAAATATGCATATTTTATAAAACTTGGCAGCGGAATTAACTTGGTAAATATATACTCAAAACACATTTAAGAATATTAAAATTTAACTTCAACTAATGAGTACCAAATCTTGTCCCAAAAAGAGATGTGAACATTACTAAGATGAAAATAGTTTAAAATTTAAATGCAAATAATAAAATAAAATAAAAGGCATTTCTTAATGACATGTACCGCATCCACCGTCCCTCCACTTCAACTCCTTCAATCTGTAGAATATTTTGATTGGGGTGAGTAAACTAACTCAGTGGGATTAACTTTGTCACAGTTAAATATAATATATGAATAAAATCATAACTCACAAACATGCATACAATTTCATAAGCTTGTTGGCAAGGCCAACCATAATAACATAGGCTCGTTGGATAAACCAACCATAAGTTTGTTGGATAAACCAACCATAATAACATAGGTTTGTTGGATAAACCAACCGTAAGTTTGTTGGATAAACCAACCATAATAACATAGGCTTGTTGGATAAACCAACCATAAGTTTGTTGGATAAACCAACCATAAAATGTAAGATGCAGCAAGAAATAACGTCACTCATACGAAATACTTAAAAATGACAAAGTATAGCCAATCAAGAAAATCCCACCTTAAAACTTGAGTAATCTCGTAAGTACGTAACTTGAATTAGTGCAAAAATTCCTCGTCACCTATAATAATGAATATTATCTTAGAATAATCTATATAAATAAATTAATGAATACCTAATATATTATTATTAAATTAATAATTACTAACATATATTCTTTACCGGAATCATACTGTAGTGATTAGAAATAATTAAATAAGAGCATATATTTTATAACTTAAAAAAAAATAGAGACACGGAAAATAACTAAGAATAAATATGGATTTACTTAGATCTAATTTAGCTTGATTGGGTTTTTAAGAAAGATATGAAAAATCGGTAAGATTTATCCTGACTCCTAACTAAATGGCGAAATAATATATATATATATATATATATATATATATATATATATATATATAATTTAGAATTATCAGTGGTAACAGATAATTAATAACCTATTATTAAATTACTAACTAATGATATTTGCTTTACGGATCTAAGCAGAAGTAAAATTCCCGAAATCTTAAGATTTAAAAATAAAAGCTAACAACCATTTTAAACAATAATGAATCGGATGTATATATATATATATACTACTGTATGAGAAACATACCATTTTAATTAATGCGTGCGTAGTTATCAGTT
Organism: Galeopsis tetrahit; assembly: GCA_963675135.1. Lineage (NCBI taxonomy): Eukaryota > Viridiplantae > Streptophyta > Magnoliopsida > Lamiales > Lamiaceae > Galeopsis > Galeopsis tetrahit. The sequence continues at coordinate 22,447,941 of OY776128.1, forward strand.
TTTTTTTTTAAATTTGATAAAAATTACTCCCTCCGTCCCGGAAGTGTTTGCACCACTTTGTGGGCACACTTATTAAGGAAAAGATGTAATGAGTGGAGTGTTGAGGGGTAATTTTGTAAACTTATATGAATAAAGTAAAAAGAGTGGTTGGAATAAGTGTAAAAGTAATGGCATTTTGTGTAAATATGTGAATTTTTTGAGGGTGGAGTTTATGAAAAAGTTTCTTTTTTAGGAAGTGCAAACAATTGTGGGACGGACGAATAAGGAAAGAGTGCAAACAATTGTGGGACAGAGGGAGTAACAATTAGCTTAGAGATCTAATTAGGGTGAGGATCACATGTTTCTGTATACAGAACACTATATAGCTGCCTATAACGAAATTCAGGACTGGAAATTTCAAGAAATAAAGAATTAAAAATAAAGAAAGGGAGATATTAAACTTTACAGTGTTCAAAGCGAAGAGAAGACGCAGAAACTCTTCGATCCAATGCAGCTGCTAAGGACTCGATCAATTAAATATTTAGGGTAGAGTTTCTTAGCTGGAAGGAAATTGAGTTATTTTCTGTATATGTCTAGAGAAAACTAAACTACCGTATAATATACTACGAGAGGAGATATAAAATTAGTTGAGAGTTATATGGAAGGTTGAGAATAATCTGGGATTATCTGAATTGACGTAGAAAATTAGTCTTTCGATTTGAATTCTAATTGCCAACCAAATAGAGATACTTCAGGAATGTGATTAATTAGTGGGCGTGTTCTATTTCAAATCAATATCTTAAAACTATTAATATATATATATATAATTAAAATCTAAAATATTTAATACATAACTAATCTATTAAAATACATACGTACTAACCTATATATACATATATCCTATGCAAGTCTTCCTATGTTAAATATATATATATATTTATTCTTATTATTATTATTTTCTTAACTAATGGTGATTAAAATAAAATAAAAATATAGGGTGCTACGCTAAAAAGTGGTAATCTCTATTAGTGAAAAGTGGTAATCTCTATTACTGAAAAGTGGTAATTGTAATTATTGTAAATTGTTATCTTTTTTAAAAAAAAAAAAAATTAAAAATACTAAAAAGTAGTAAATATTATAATTGAAAAGTGGTAAATATTATAAGTGAAAAGTGATAAATATTATAATTGTATTTAAACTAAATATTATTATTGAAAAGTGTAATCTCTATTTGCTGTTAATCTTTAATAGTGAAAAGTGGTAATCTCTATTAGTGAAAAGTGGTAATTGTAATTACGGTAAATTGTTATCTTTTAAAAAAAAAATTAAAAATACTAAAAAGTGGTAAATATTATAATTGAAAAGTGGTAAATAATGTAAGAATTGTTTATCAATATTAAGTTGTAAACTGTATAAAGTGGTAAGTATTATTATTGAAAAGTGGTAATCTCTATTACTGAAAAGTGAAAAATTTTATTACTGAAAAGTAGTACCTCGTACTCATGTTGAGGACATTGTAACCGTTCCCGCAGCGGCTATCTTGTTTAAATTCTTCTCCTTTCCAAAGAATAAGGGTTGATTGGTGGCATAGTGTGTCAGAGACCAACTTAATATTGAAATAACACACAAAATTAACACCTCAATAACATAATTTTATTTTCAAAAGATTGTCACTCATTTTGGATCAAAATTTTACATCACACCTCACTAAATTCCCTTTATACCAAACTAAAAAAAAATTTATACCTCGTTAAATTACCCAAAATACCTCTCTTTCATTTGATCCCACACATCACTTGTTTTTTTTTTTTTTTTGTGTTCACACGTGCAAATAATCTCGGGACGAATCGAGTATTATACCACTATCAACATAATAATAAGATGAAGATTTACAATAATAAAAATATTATAATAATATACTCCCTCCGTCCAATTTCATTATTCTCATTACATTTTAATAAATAATATATATTATTCACACTATTTTATATTTATCATTCAATCATTGCTTATTTATTCAATTTGTTATTCACTTTATACATAAATAACCATACTTTGTATTATTTATAATTTGACTTCGTAATAACTCATTAATTATGCCCTCAATCTATTTAATTTGATTTATATTATTAAAAATCGTGCCTAAGAGATCAACATAATAAATGGGGACATTGGGGTATGATATCTTGATTTTACCCACTTAATTAAGCACTCGCTAGTCCAAATTGAATGCTATCTAATTAATTTGTGTCATCATATTCAAGTCATGGACTAAATATATTTTGATATCAATAAACATCTAATTTGGTATTCACTGGGGAACTTATGGAGAGCGGAGTGAGAGAGTGCGAGAGCGGAGAGAGTGAGGAGGGGTGGGTTAGGGTTGAGGGCCGCCGTCACGACAGAGCCAAGAATGAAGGTATGCAATCACGGTGGCCGAACCAGAAACACATAGGGTCAGAATACAGGAGTACAATGTTCTATGTGTGCAACTTCCCGGATGAATGTAGAAAGCGGGACCTGGTGGAAAGCTTCAGTAAGATAGATCGGGTTAAAGACTGTTATATAGTAGATAAAAGAGACAAGAGGGGGTGGAGATTTGGCTTTGTGAGGTTTGGCAGTCACATAAATAGGGATACGACAACAGAAAAACTTAATAATATCTGGTTTGGATCCTATAAAATCAGGGCAAACCTATCAAAGTTTGGAAGACTAGGGGTGGGGGAGAAAAAACCTGAGAGACCTGCAAGTCGGACGAATCAAGGGTCAGATAAGGCGAATTTGGTTGGGGCTGACTCTGGTTTCCGGAGGCTGGAGAAAACATACAGCGGAGTCCTCAAGGAGCAGGATACCCCAAAATCCAAGGTAATGCAATCGGAGGACGGCGATATCGATGGTTGTCTACTGATTGGAAATAAGGGTAGGTGCCCGACGGAAGCTGCTACTTTCAACGACTCTTCCTTCTCTTCTAACGAGGAGGACAGGAAGTGGCTTCAAGGAAGCTATCTCGGAAATATTAGAAGAAAATATTCCTGGCCTGTGTGCGAGGAGGAGATAGTCAAGGAGTGCAGCGAGGAGTGGAGGCTTTCGCCACTAGGAGGAGACATGGTTTTGATTAGACCAACTAGTTCTAAGAAGGAACGCAATGACGTCCCCTTGATAGCGGAGTGGGCGGAGAAGTGGTTTGAAAGAGTGGAACCGTGGTCGATGGAGTTCAAGACGAGCCAAAGGGTAGTATGGACGAACTGGTATGGTATACCATTACAAGCATGGAATAAAAAATTCTTCAAACTGGTAGCGGCAAGATTCGGTGGAATTGTTAAGATAGACGAGGATACTACAAATAGGATAAACCTACAGTTTGCTCGAATCCTGATCAGAACATCCCTACCGGATGTGTCCAAAAGGCCGGTCCGAGTTCAGATAGACGGATGTGTGCAGGACATCAGAATTAAAGAAGAGGATGAGGACTTCGACAGCGAGATGGAGCTTTGGGACACAGTATCAACAGACATAGTGGCGACCGAGGATGAGGAATGGGAAAGGAGGGGTTGTCCGGCGACACATGAATCATCGGAAGACCAGAGGAACGGGGCGGTTGATAAGTCACAAACCCTAGGTGACGTCACAGGAAGAGAGAGAGACAAAATATTTAATGTGGACCCGCATGCAATATCGGACAAAGAGAATTTGGTGGATCCCAAAAAATTCGTTGGGACTCCCAAGACCCTAATCAATGCTTTGGGTTACCCAAGATACACGCGGGAAGAGGAACGGATGCGGAATGAGTTGTATCTTGGTCCGAACTACGCTAGCGCGGGGAGTGCTTTGGGCCACAAGTTTAGAAAAAGCCCAATAGAAGAGGCCCTGATAGGAAGCGGTATCACGAGTGGGCCCGGACAGGAAAAACTAGAGTTAGATCTAAATTCTCTATTCGAAGAGACGGGAGGGGAAAGCATGGAAAAACTTGGGACCCAAGAGACAGGTGCAGTGAGATCGATAAAAAACAATGTGGAGGAGACCGAAGGGGTCGACATGGATAGTGAAGAGTCCGAGGAATCATACGGAGATACAGGGGAGTTCGAAAGCGATGGTGAGGACGAGGAGAACCGAGATTACGATACAGAGGAGCAGAGGCAAAACAGAAAAGAAGGAAAGAATTTAAGGAGGAAAGGATAAAGGAATGGGAGGAAGAAACTGGAGTGTATTGAAGTAGAGAGATGGGATTATGTGAGAGAGGAATTGAGAATCCGGGAGGAAGCCGAGGAGACTTGGTCAGTGGGAAAAAAAATCGGGATCACGAATGCAGAATCAGACGAGACCATGGTAAAAAGACTGGAAGATCTACAAAGAAAAGCAAAGAAGAAAGCTCAGAAAGTAGCAGACATTCTGAAAGGAGGCAAAAGAGGAGGTAGATAGATGAAGGTATTAAGCTTCAACATGAGAGGGCTGGGAGGAAAGGAGAAGAGAAAAGAAATAAGGGAGCTGGTCAGAAAAAATGATACGGAGATTTGCCTTATCCAAGAAACGAAAGTAGAAAACATGAGTAAGTTCATATGTAAATCAGTGTGGGGTAGAACAGGCTTCGATTGGGAATGTAGACCGGCGGAAGGTAGATCTGGGGGAATCCTAACAATTTGGGAGGAAGAATTATTTACTAAACAAAGCGCGTGGCATAGGAAAGGAGTGCTAATTGTTCAAGGGGTATGGAAGGAAGATGGACGGAGATGTATTCTGGGAAACGTATACGCGCCATGTAATACGAGAGAAAAGATGGAATTATGGGAAATACTGACGGGCGTAGTAGAGCAGAATCTGGATGCATATATATGTATTGGTGGTGACTTTAATGCAATCAGATGCCCGGAAGAGAGGGTCGGCAGAGGAGATAGAGTGGATAGACGGGACATGGAAGCTTTCGAGGATTTTATTAGCCAAGCAAACTTGGTAGATCTACCTTTAGTAGGGAGGAAATATACTTGGTATAGGCCCGACGGGACGTGTAAGAGCCGCCTAGATAGGGTTTTGGTGAACTTGGAATGGAGTGAAAAGTGGACCGACATTACACTTAAAGGATGGGGCCGGACGATTTCAGATCATTGCCCAATTTATGTGGAGAATAAACGCAAAGATTGGGGCCCGAAACCTTTTAGATTCTATAATGTCTGGATGAAGCACCCACAATTCAAAGAGTTCCTCAACAGGAAGTGGGGGGAATATAGCTTGCAGGGCTGGAGTGGGTATATTCTTAAGGTGATCTAAGAGAGTGGAATAAATCGGTGTTTGGAAATCTGGACAAAAGAATTGAGGATAGAAGGAAGGAGATAAATAAAATGGATATTATTGATGACACGTTTGGACTGGAGGACGGGGAGATTGAATATAGACGGGAGATGCTCGCTGGGATTCAGTATGATATGAGAACTAAAGAAGATCAGCTTGGTCAAGTCGCAAAGATAAGATGGATGAAGGAGGGGAATTTAAATACAAGTGCGTTTCATAGATTTATAAATGGTCGAAAGTCCGGAAACGCGATCCACGGACTGACCATAAATGGGCGGTGGTCGGAGTCGGTTTCAGCGGTCAAACAAGAGGTTTAGACATTTTGGTGCGCATTTTAAAGCAGATGGGTATACCAGACCAAGACTCCCATCAGAATTGTTTTCTCGCAAACTAGAACAATGCGACAATGATATGCTCATATCAGAATTTGACGAAGCGGAAGTAAAAGCGGTAGTGTGGGATTGTGATGTAAACAAAAGCCCGGGCCCAGATGGTTTCTCAATGGGATTCTTTAGAGAAAATTGGGTGCTAGTCAAAGAAGAGATTCTGACAATGATGAAAGAATTTCAGCAACACGGAAGGATGGTGAGAGTTAAAACAATTAAAAGGTAAATGGGGTAAGGGTTTTATGAAAATTGTTAAAGGAACTTTGGTGATTTTCAAAGCTGAGAAAAGAAATAATTTGTATGTTTGTTCTGCTCAATCTGAGTTTTTAAATGCTGTAAATGTGTCCAAGGGTGACAAAACTGATTTATGGCATAACAGGTTGGGACACATGAGTAATAAAGGTATGGAAATTTTGCAAAAAGATGGTTCTTTTGGTGATGATAAAATTTCTAGTATTCCTTTCTGTGATGCATGTGTACTTGGCAAACAACATAAAGTCAAATTTCCTGTTTCTCCCTCCCCCAATAATTCCACTTGCAAAGATGTGCTTGAATATTTACATGCTGATGTATGGGGGCCTGCTAGTGAGCCCACTCAAAGTGGTAACATGTATTTTTTGTCCATTATCGATGATTTCTCTAGAAAAGTTTGGGTGTTTTTGATGAAAAACAAATCTGATGTGTTTTCTAAATTCAGTGAATGGAAAACCCTTATTGAAAATCAAACCGGTAAGAAAATCAAAGTGCTTAGGACTGATAATGGCTTGGAATTTTGTAATGCTCAAATGAATGATTTTTGTACAAAATTCGGTATTAAAAGGCATAAGACGGTTCCTTATAATCCCCAACAAAATGGTGTGGTGGAAAGAATGAATCGTACCTTAATGGAGAGAGTTAGAAGCATGCTTGCTACTTCGGGTCTTTCTAAAAAGTTTTGGGGTGAAGCTGTTTGTACTGCTGCATATTTAATTAATAGATCTCCATCTGTGCCTTTAAATGGTAAATGTCCTGAGCATGTTTTCTATGGTAAGAAAATTGATTATTCTAACTTAAGAGTGTTTGGTTGTGCTGCTTTTGTTCACCAAAAACTTGATAAACTTGAACCTCGTGCAAAAAAGTGTGTTTTTCTTGGTTATCCTGATGGTGTGAAAGGTTATAGATTGTGGTCTATGGATGAGCATGGTTACAAGATTATTATAAGTCGAGATGTTACTTTTAATGAGCATGATTTTCCTTGTTTACCTGCTTCATTGCCTTTACATGAGTTTAATGACACTTCTAGCGAGGTGGAGCATGATATGCCTAAACTTGAAATTGATGATGTTCATGTTGATAATGAAAATGCTGAAAATGAGTTTGATGATATATCTGATAATCTTGAGAATGTGAATGATGATAATTTGCAAGGTGGAGCTAATGATAGGCCTAGAAGGACTGTTAAGAGACCCCTTAGATTTGATGATTATTATTTGGATACTCATGCTTTTCATGTTTTTGAGTTAAATGATAATGAACCTAAAACCTACAAGGAAGCTTTAAAATCTGATCATTCTAAAAAGTGGATTAATGCTATGAAAGAAGAAATGGAGTCTTTGCATGTTAATCACACTTGGATTCTTGTGCCTAAACCTGTTAATTGCTCTGTTGTTGATTGCAAATGGTTGTTTAAGGTTAAGAATGAACTTAATGATATTAGATACAAAGCTAGGCTTGTGGCTAAAGGATTTACTCAAAAAGAGGGGGTAGATTATACTGAAATATTTGCTCCTGTGGTGAAATTTACAACTGTGCGAATTATGCTTGCTTTGGTTGCCCATTTCAATTGGGAATTGAAACAAATGGATGTTAAAACTGCTTTTTTGCATGGTGATTTGGATAAACCGATTTATATGAAGCAACCTGAGGGTTTTGTTGATACTAAACATTCTAATCATGTTTGCTTGCTTAAAAAATCTTTGTATGGTTTGAAACAATCTCCTAGACAATGGAACAAAAAGTTTGATGCTTGCATGATCTCTTTGAAGTTTAAAAGAAGTGCGTATGATCATTGCCTATACTTTAAAGATGATGTTAATGTTCCATTTTACTTGCTCATTTATGTTGATGATATGCTTTTGATAAGTCCTAGTGTAAAAGCTATTGAGCATGTGCAAAAATGTCTTGGTGATAACTTTGATATGAAAGATCTTGGAGATGCAAGGAAAATTTTAGGCATGCATATTGATAGAGATAGAAAACAGCATACTTTGTTGTTAAACCAAGCTTCATATGTGGAAAAGATTTTAGAAAAATTCTCTATGTCTACTGCTAAATCGGTTAATGTGCCCCAAGCTGCTCATTTTGTGTTAAGTAAGGATCAGTCCCCCAAGACTGATTCTGAAATCAATGCTATGGAAAATGTACCTTACTCTAATGCTGTTGGCTCTGTTATGTACTTAATGGTCTCTACTAGACCTGATATTGCTTATGCTATTAGTTGTTTGAGCCGATACATGTCCAATCCAGGTAAAACTCATTGGGAGGCCATGAAATGGCTTCTCAGGTATTTGAAAGGTACAGGTAACGTTGGTCTTAAATTTTCCAAAGCTGTTAATGATGTAAATTTAGTTGGTTATGTGGATTCAAATTATGCTAATGATAGAGATAATAGAAAATCAACTACTTCTTATGTTTTTACCTTGTGTGGTTCGTGTATAAGTTGGAAGTCTCAATTACAGCATGTCGTTGCTCAGTCCACAACTGAGTCTGAGTATGTTGCTATCACTGAAGCTGTAAAAGAGGCTATTTGGCTTAAAGGGCTTGTCACTGAAATTGGCGTACTTAAGGGAAAAGTAGTTGTTTACTCTGATAGTCAATCTGCCATTCAATTATGCAAAAATCCTGTGTTTCATGATAGGACTAAACATATTGATGTTAGATTTCATTTTATTCGAGATATCATTGAAAAGGGCATAATTGATTTAGTGAAGATTCCTACTGAAAAGAATCTTGCTGACATGGGAACTAAATGTTTAAACTTGGACAAATTTAAGACTTGCATGAAACTATTGAATTTTGATTCGATTGATTGATAGCATGAGTTTTATGTTGCTTGGGGATCGAGATTGTATTTTCTTAGCACTTCTTATAATCTCGATTGTGTGTTTGAAAGTGCTTAACTTTAAATCTGTGCTAACTAGTGTGTTGTGTGTGCAGGTCTGACTGGACTCATACTACTAACATGTTTGTTGCTTGTGCAGGTTTAACGGGCGATGATGAATAAGTCCTAGATTCAATATAAGTGGATGATGATGCTTTAAAGGGGAATGGACCAAAGAGGTGGAGAAATGTTGGGCCTTTGTCTAGCCCCACTATTTTAGTGGAATGGTTTCTTGGCCCACAAGATATGGCTTTGGCCCATATGAGAAAAACCCTACTTTTCCTTTCTTACCAAATCTCACACTTTAGGCAGACTTTCTCTTAATCACGGTAATTTGTACCAATCCCACGATTTACTTTCCTTTCCCTTCATTGGGAATTATGGCTAATTGCCGGAAATCGTGGGTGGTCTTCACTATATAAAGGGCATTGGTCCTTTGGTGAAAAGTGTGGTTTACAATACAATTCTTGTATGAGTGAGAAAAGAGAAAGAGCTACCAAGAGTGAGAATTCGGTGAGATAGGAAGGCCTCGAGGCTGTTCCCTTGCATCGTGTGACGTTCCACTTGAGTCTAGGCGCTGAGCCCGGCGTTTTCGGTTTTCTCTTTATTTATTTTTTTCTCTATTGTTGTTTTCCTCCATTTATTTTCTTTTGTATTACACTTGTTTTTTAGTACAAGGAAAACTTACAGTGGCATCAAGAGCTGTCCGATCTGGGAGACGCCGGAAAATCTGCCACCGCCACAAACTGCCGCCGCTGCGAACCGCCGCCGATCTACTGTTGTCCGGTGGAGAAGGCTGTCCGCCTGGTGGAGTAATTGCCGACAATAGGTAAGGGTTGAAAGTTTGATTTTTTTCCCTTTTCTGTTTTCAAATTTCCGCTGCTACACTAGTTATATATATATTATATATCCACTGTCATATATATTATATATTATAATACTCTTCGGCTGCTTCAACTTCTGTTGTCATAAGTTCATATAGTATATATATATATATATATTTCTGCAATCATACTGTTATATATATACATATATATTATATTATTATTTTAGATTTATTTTTTCTGCCGTGGTCTACTAACCTCTGTTTTGCAGAAAATAATATTTTTAAATTATAAAGCTCATCTGTTGATCTTTGATTGAGTGTTTTTTGTGGGAGAATTTTAATTTGTTGTTATTCTACCCAAGACAAATATTGGATCCATTATTCAATCGCTCAGGTATATTGGCTTATCCCTTCTTTTAATTTTTTTGTAAAATTAGACCGCTGGTCGCGGATAGGCTTGGGATTACGTGCTGTTAGAATATAGGATTCTTGCTCGATATTTGTGATTTCTGTTTGCTTGATTACTTGTGTTAATGGCTACTACTACGACGAATATCACGTTGGTTCCTTTCAATGGTAAGTCTGATTTCGCTATTTGGCAGCATAAAATGAAATGTGTTTTAATTCAAAATAGAGTTGTAAAAGCCATTGATCATTCATATGCTACCACTGACACTGATGATAAGAAGACTGAAATGAACGAACTTGCTATGAGTGCCATTATATTGAACTTGTCTGATTGTGTGATTCGTAAAGTTAAACATCTCAAAAGTGCTCGTGAGTTATGGGATAAACTGTCTGAATTATACTATGAAACATCTTTACCCAGTAAATTGTTTTTGTTGGAAAAGTTTTTCCGTTATAAACTTGACATGAACAAGGATATAGATGAGAATCTTGACAATTTCACTAAACTTATACAAGATATAAAGCAAACGGGTGACAAACACATTGATGATTACACTGCTATTGTTCTTTTGAATGCTATACCTGATTCTTACAATGATTTGAAATCTGCTATTAAATATGGTAGAGATGATGTTACTTTGGATATTGTTGTGAATGGCTTAAAAAGCAAAGAACAGGATTTGAAACAACATGGTAGTGTGAAGGGTGAGGTCATGCATGTGAGGGGTAGAACTAAGACGAAAAATCAGCCTAAGAAACATGATAAAAATGATGGTGAGAGAGGTAGCACTAAGTCTCGGACTAAGGCTAGAAAATGTTTTCACTGTCATGAATCTGGTCATTTTATTAAAGATTGCCCTAAGAAAATTCAAGAAAAACATGATAAGAATGAGCATGCTAATATGGCTGTTAGTCAAGAGAATTATGGTGATGTTTATATGGTTATTGAACCTAGTGTGAACTCTGTGCATTCTTTTGATATGAAAAAGCATGAATGGCTCATTGATTCTGGTTGTACTTATCACATGTCTCCTTTTAAGGAGTTGTTTACTACTTTTAATAAGGTTCAAAATGGTTTTGTTTCCATGGCGAATGACAAGAAATGTGATGTGATGGGTATTGGTAATGTGACTTTAAATTTTTCTTCTGGTGTTACTTATACTTTGAAAAATGTTAGATATGTACCTGCTCTTTGCAATAACCTTATGTCTTGTGCTGCATTGGAAGATGATGGATTGGAAGGTAAATGGGGTAAGGGTTTTATGAAAATTGTTAAAGGAACTTTGGTGATTTTCAAAGCTGAGAAAAGAAATAATTTGTATGTTTGTTCTGCTCAATCTGAGTTTTTAAATGCTGTAAATGTGTCCAAGGGTGACAAAACTGATTTATGGCATAACAGGTTGGGACACATGAGTAATAAAGGTATGGAAATTTTGCAAAAAGATGGTTCTTTTGGTGATGATAAAATTTCTAGTATTCCTTTCTGTGATGCATGTGTACTTGGCAAACAACATAAAGTCAAATTTCCTGTTTCTCCCTCCCCCAATAATTCCACTTGCAAAGATGTGCTTGAATATTTACATGCTGATGTATGGGGGCCTGCTAGTGAGCCCACTCAAAGTGGTAACATGTATTTTTTGTCCATTATCGATGATTTCTCTAGAAAAGTTTGGGTGTTTTTGATGAAAAACAAATCTGATGTGTTTTCTAAATTCAGTGAATGGAAAACCCTTATTGAAAATCAAACCGGTAAGAAAATCAAAGTGCTTAGGACTGATAATGGCTTGGAATTTTGTAATGCTCAAATGAATGATTTTTGTACAAAATTCGGTATTAAAAGGCATAAGACGGTTCCTTATAATCCCCAACAAAATGGTGTGGTGGAAAGAATGAATCGTACCTTAATGGAGAGAGTTAGAAGCATGCTTGCTACTTCGGGTCTTTCTAAAAAGTTTTGGGGTGAAGCTATTTGTACTGCTGCATATTTAATTAATAGATCTCCATCTGTGCCTTTAAATGGTAAATGTCCTGAGCATGTTTTCTATGGTAAGAAAATTGATTATTCTAACTTAAGAGTGTTTGGTTGTGCTGCTTTTGTTCACCAAAAACTTGATAAACTTGAACCTCGTGCAAAAAAGTGTGTTTTTCTTGGTTATCCTGATGGTGTGAAAGGTTATAGATTGTGGTCTATGGATGAGCATGGTTACAAGATTATTATAAGTCGAGATGTTACTTTTAATGAGCATGATTTTCCTTGTTTACCTGCTTCATTGCCTTTACATGAGTTTAATGACACTTCTAGCGAGGTGGAGCATGATATGCCTAAACTTGAAATTGATGATGTTCATGTTGATAATGAAAATGCTGAAAATGAGTTTGATGATATATCTGATAATCTTGAGAATGTGAATGATGATAATTTGCAAGGTGGAGCTAATGATAGGCCTAGAAGGACTGTTAAGAGACCCCTTAGATTTGATGATTATTATTTGGATACTCATGCTTTTCATGTTTTTGAGTTAAATGATAATGAACCTAAAACCTACAAGGAAGCTTTAAAATCTGATCATTCTAAAAAGTGGATTAATGCTATGAAAGAAGAAATGGAGTCTTTGCATGTTAATCACACTTGGATTCTTGTGCCTAAACCTGTTAATTGCTCTGTTGTTGATTGCAAATGGTTGTTTAAGGTTAAGAATGAACTTAATGATATTAGATACAAAGCTAGGCTTGTGGCTAAAGGATTTACTCAAAAAGAGGGGGTAGATTATACTGAAATATTTGCTCCTGTGGTGAAATTTACAACTGTGCGAATTATGCTTGCTTTGGTTGCCCATTTCAATTGGGAATTGAAACAAATGGATGTTAAAACTGCTTTTTTGCATGGTGATTTGGATAAACCGATTTATATGAAGCAACCTGAGGGTTTTGTTGATACTAAACATTCTAATCATGTTTGCTTGCTTAAAAAATCTTTGTATGGTTTGAAACAATCTCCTAGACAATGGAACAAAAAGTTTGATGCTTGCATGATCTCTTTGAAGTTTAAAAGAAGTGCGTATGATCATTGCCTATACTTTAAAGATGATGTTAATGTTCCATTTTACTTGCTCATTTATGTTGATGATATGCTTTTGATAAGTCCTAGTGTAAAAGCTATTGAGCATGTGCAAAAATGTCTTGGTGATAACTTTGATATGAAAGATCTTGGAGATGCAAGGAAAATTTTAGGCATGCATATTGATAGAGATAGAAAACAGCATACTTTGTTGTTAAACCAAGCTTCATATGTGGAAAAGATTTTAGAAAAATTCTCTATGTCTACTGCTAAATCGGTTAATGTGCCCCAAGCTGCTCATTTTGTGTTAAGTAAGGATCAGTCCCCCAAGACTGATTCTGAAATCAATGCTATGGAAAATGTACCTTACTCTAATGCTGTTGGCTCTGTTATGTACTTAATGGTCTCTACTAGACCTGATATTGCTTATGCTATTAGTTGTTTGAGCCGATACATGTCCAATCCAGGTAAAACTCATTGGGAGGCCATGAAATGGCTTCTCAGGTATTTGAAAGGTACAGGTAACGTTGGTCTTAAATTTTCCAAAGCTGTTAATGATGTAAATTTAGTTGGTTATGTGGATTCAAATTATGCTAATGATAGAGATAATAGAAAATCAACTACTTCTTATGTTTTTACCTTGTGTGGTTCGTGTATAAGTTGGAAGTCTCAATTACAGCATGTCGTTGCTCAGTCCACAACTGAGTCTGAGTATGTTGCTATCACTGAAGCTGTAAAAGAGGCTATTTGGCTTAAAGGGCTTGTCACTGAAATTGGCGTACTTAAGGGAAAAGTAGTTGTTTACTCTGATAGTCAATCTGCCATTCAATTATGCAAAAATCCTGTGTTTCATGATAGGACTAAACATATTGATGTTAGATTTCATTTTATTCGAGATATCATTGAAAAGGGCATAATTGATTTAGTGAAGATTCCTACTGAAAAGAATCTTGCTGACATGGGAACTAAATGTTTAAACTTGGACAAATTTAAGACTTGCATGAAACTATTGAATTTTGATTCGATTGATTGATAGCATGAGTTTTATGTTGCTTGGGGATCGAGATTGTATTTTCTTAGCACTTCTTATAATCTCGATTGTGTGTTTGAAAGTGCTTAACTTTAAATCTGTGCTAACTAGTGTGTTGTGTGTGCAGGTCTGACTGGACTCATACTACTAACATGTTTGTTGCTTGTGCAGGTTTAACGGGCGATGATGAATAAGTCCTAGATTCAATATAAGTGGATGATGATGCTTTAAAGGGGAATGGACCAAAGAGGTGGAGAAATGTTGGGCCTTTGTCTAGCCCCACTATTTTAGTGGAATGGTTTCTTGGCCCACAAGATATGGCTTTGGCCCATATGAGAAAAACCCTACTTTTCCTTTCTTACCAAATCTCACACTTTAGGCAGACTTTCTCTTAATCACGGTAATTTGTACCAATCCCACGATTTACTTTCCTTTCCCTTCATTGGGAATTATGGCTAATTGCCGGAAATCGTGGGTGGTCTTCACTATATAAAGGGCATTGGTCCTTTGGTGAAAAGTGTGGTTTACAATACAATTCTTGTATGAGTGAGAAAAGAGAAAGAGCTACCAAGAGTGAGAATTCGGTGAGAAAGGAAGGCCTCGAGGCTGTTCCCTTGCATCGTGTGACGTTCCACTTGAGTCTAGGCGCTGAGCCCGGCGTTTTCGGTTTTCTCTTTATTTATTTTTTTCTCTATTGTTGTTTTCCTCCATTTGTTTTCTTTTGTATTACACTTGTTTTTTAGTACAAGGAAAACTTACATTTACGGCTATATCATAGAAATTGACCATTGAAACCGACTACCAAATTTTTTTCCGCTTGTCCCACTAAAGATGAATTAGTTTCTCACTTGAAAAAGCTTTGGGTGGATTCCAGATTTGAATTCTGAGGTACAAAAAAGACATTATTATTATTATATTATAGTAATTATTTTATTATTAAAGAATAATATTACTATTAGTTACTATATTACTCCGTATTACATTATTGAGAATTATTAATAGTAATAAACAATAATATAATAATTTTCAACAATATAAATAATACTAGTATAATAATTCTCAATAATATATTAATAATATTCTTTTGTACCGCAGAATTCAAATCTGGAATCCACACCAATGCCTTTTCATATCACTTCTAAATTAATCACATCTTTACATATATTATACGGAGTATTATATTTTTATAAATTATATACTACTGTATATATTTATATATATAAATTAATTTAAATAGGTCGGCCTGTTGAC
Organism: Galeopsis tetrahit; assembly: GCA_963675135.1. Taxonomy (NCBI): domain Eukaryota; kingdom Viridiplantae; phylum Streptophyta; class Magnoliopsida; order Lamiales; family Lamiaceae; genus Galeopsis; species Galeopsis tetrahit. The sequence continues at coordinate 22,463,301 of OY776128.1, forward strand.
TTAAAACCCCCATGAAAAAGTTCAAATCCAACCTATTTAACTAAATACATTTAAAAAAAATTAAATTTAACTTATTTATTAAACGAGTCGAATTTTGATAGACTGGGCCGTAGACCCCCGTCGGGTAGCCTGACTCATTTCAAACTTAATTAATATTCATCTTCATTGCACATAAAGTAAAAATAATTCAAGCTGAATTTATATCACAAAGTATTATATTAATATAAATATAGGGTTATTAGCTTGATTATAAATTTAATTTTCAAATTAATATCTATTTATATATTTAAGAATTAAAACATGTGATACATATATAATCACACATATTATACATCAATTAATATATGTGTGTTGTGGATTAGGTTTCACATGTGAATTCTGTAAAAATTACGATTCATTTTAAATTGGGTTCAAACTCGTTTTGAGTGGGACCGAAGGGTCCCTTCATTCTGAGTATGAGTTTGAACTTGTCTTATTATCATGTCTAATGATATAAATAAGATTAGAAAAAATAAATAACAAAGGAACAGTTCTACCCACTTAAACAAAACAGATAAAACAAATATGGCCCTTCAACAAATGTATACAAAAACAACTATTAGAGTGTCAAATAATATGACATTATGAATGTATTGGTATCTCCATTGATATAAAATGTATTGGGAAAGCTAAAAAATAAATTTGTGCAAGTTAGATCCAAAAAAGACAATATCATATTAGTGACGATATTGATCGAGGTCGTCCCGGGACCCAACAAGAATAATATCTTCTTCCAGCTAAGACATGTCACATTGTTGAAAACAATAGTTTTGAAATGTAAGTTGGAAGATATCAAGTTGGCTTGGGGTACGAATTCTGTAGGCCTGTTTGGATGGTTGTCAAGTTATAATTGGACTTGTAGACAATTAAACTTCATAATTGGAATTGTAGACAATAACACTTCATTATTGGAATTACGGCTGCTCTTAGACCCACCAACCCAACCGTTTATTAATTAAGGTGCCTTAGGTGATAGATTGGTTGGGGTTTGAGTGTGATTTTTCAAATTTAAGGATTTTGAAATTATGATAATAATAAAATTTGAAATCTCAACGAGTTGGTTTAGTGGTGTAGTTTTGAAATTTAAGAGTTTTTTTTAATCGGGCAAAGGTATTTTATAATGGAAAACTTTTGAAATTTAAGAGTGTGCTCATCTCTAGGTATCTGACTTTAAACGGTCCCTCCGTAAGTGAACGGTATGATTGATCCTCTAAATTAGTCGGTCCTTGAATTGAATTTTGTTTTGTGATTTTAAAGGTGTAATTTAATTTTATGTCAAATTAATATATAAAAGTGAATAATGTTATATTATTGTATTGTTGAATGTGATTGTAATGATGTGGTTAATAATTTAAATATATTAAAGTATAATTAACGAGAGAGAAATAATCGATTTAAAAAGCGTGATACTAATTTAAATATATCCAATCATTTACTTTATTTATAAAAGTTTATAAAATTATTCCAACACTTCACTTATTATATATATATATTTTAATTTGTGTATCCACTTTTTAATGAAAACATTTATAGGACGGAGGGAGTACTCTATGGTTGTTTATAAAATTGGAGTTCAAAATTTCGAAGTTAAACTTAATTTAAATTTAGAAATCTTAAAACAAATATTAGGTGTCAACTTATTTTCATTATACATTCATTATATGAGGCGACAATGTACCCAAAATAAATTAATTATTATCTCATTTTAATTAACTATCTCACCTCTTATAATATATATTTTTCTCAATTATTTATCAACCCACAATTAGTTTTTATCCCTACCTACTCCTAAATTATAACAACTAGATGAGCACCGGCCTATTACGCCGGAGTGTCAATAAAATAAACATTCATAATATATTACTCCCTCCGTTCCACAGGAATTTGCACACTTTTCATATATGGATGTCTCATACCAATTTGCACACTCCATAAAAGGAAATATCTTCACGGCGCTCACCCTTGAAATATACTCATATTTACCCATATGTCATTACTTTTCCACACTCAATCTACTTTTTACTTTACTTTATTCATAAAAGTTTACAAAACTACCCCTCAAAACATCAATCATTACACATTTTCTTACACATTTCTTAAAATATGTGCCGGTCAAAGGGTGCAAGTTCCTCGAGGGAGTATATATTTAAATAATTTTATAAAATAATATTTAAATAAAAAAGTTTCAAAAGAAATATATTAAGTAATTATTTTTAAATATTAGTACAAAGAAATGTTCAACAAAATTAGTATTCAAAATATTAAAAGATTTATAAATTGATTTAGTTGGTAAACAACATACCTTAATTAATGTTTTTTTCTTAAATTGTACTTAATATTAAAATGCCACATGGATCAATAGAAAAATGACACATCATTACAATCATTATTACACATATATATACATTTCATGAGAATGCGACACATCATCCAAATTAATCTCAAGACGACACATCATCATATTAAACTCCCTATTAGTATAATAGGGGATATATTAATAATATATGTAATCATCACTATACAATGATTCTTATAAGGAATCGAGTTGACCAAAAGTCAACTTTTTTTTTAAAAGTATATATTAAAAAATGTAAGTCATTATAACTAAAAAGTGCAACACAATATTATTGAAAAGTTTAAGTTGCTATAATTGAAAAGTGCAACACAGTTTTTAATGAAAAATGTAAATCATTATAACTAAAAAGTACAACAAAATATTACTGAAAAGTGAACATCTATATAACTAAAATGTGCAATATAACATTATTAAAAAGTGTACGTCAATATAACTTAAAATATTATTTTAAAAAATGTAAGTCACTACAATTAAAAAGTGTAATAAAAACTCAGTTTCTTATAGAACTCAATTCCACATAACACCAACCCAAAGAACTTAAATCAAACCCTATTCTATTTTGGTTTCATCTTGTATTTTTATATTATTTTTAATAATATTGATTTATAATATCATTTATATAAACTAATGAAAACACCAAAGCAAATCAGCATATTTAATTTATGTACACTAATTATTTATTCATCTCATTAATTAACTACCTAGATGAGGATCTTTTGGTGTTTCAATTTCCATATTAATTATTTGTGAATAGACATGCTCGTTCATCATGAGTAGGGTAGGAAGTTGCTAAAAAGTGCACTAAAACTAGAGTTGTATTAATCTATATGTATAAAACCAACTTTTGGCAAAAGAAAAATTAAAATATTTTAAAGAAACTTATTATTTTCTAACGTTTTCAAGAGAAAGTGGTGGCAGATGGAGGTCACTCTCTGATCGGATCATGGCGGATCCAAAAATCCAACCTTTTGTTTTTTGAAGAGACATATACAACTCGATTAAAAAAGACAAACATATGTACGAGACGATCTAATGTTACGTATATGAAATAAATTTTTATCACATGTATATGGTATAATTTGGGGTTTATGATCTATTTGCATTATGTTTTAAAGTAAAATAAAATATAAATATTAAAGAAATTTTTTATCTTATATACGTGAAATCGTCCCACACAGTTAAACTATCTAACGTAGGATTGCCTCATTAAAAATATTAATCATACATAACAATCTTAAAAAATAAGATCATAAATAAATAACAATTTCATTAAAGTCAATATATATTACTCCCTCCGTCCCAGAATAATTTACATAATTTGACCGGGCACGTTGGTATTTTAGGTAATTTGATGATGTGTAAAGTGAAATGTATGTAAAAAATGAGTGACAAATTTAAAAATAAAATGATGTTGTGAGTGTTGGAATTAATGGGAATTAATTGGGTTTTGACACCCTTATCTAATTTAATTAATTAGACGGACTAAACGTTAATTAAGAAATAATTGAACGTGACATAGTCGATCTACTCGCGGAGTAGATGAACGTGGTATATTTAATATCTCAAAACCGAGTTAAGGTGAGTGAGAAATTAATTGAAGAAGTTGAAGGGTTTCAACTTGGAAGTTTGAGAATGTGGGAAATTGTCCCACATAGGAAACCTACAAAACATTTATGATGTATAAAGGTATTGAAGTAGCATGGTAGTTTAACTATCTAAAAGAGGTACACTCCTCTAAGAGCCACACGCGCGCACGCGCTCGCCCGCCTGGCCGGCTCGGATTCGGCAATTGGTCTTTGGGGCCCGCCTATCTTTTTGCAGACCCAAAAACTCCGAAAAGCCCAACTCAGGAATGGGCTCGGCCCATTCGAATTACTTCAAGAATATTCCAAAATCATCTGGAAATCTCAAACTTGGTCTTCAAGATTGAATCTTCAAGACTTATCCACGTACGAGATATTATCTCAACCGCTTCGATATTTTCGAGGTATATTCCCATAAATCGGGCCTGGGCCCACGCTGAAATTCGCCCCTCAACCTTCTACTCTCCTCTCGACCCTACGCAGTGTACTGAGCTACCGAAAGCCTTACACTGTTCTTTTTTGTGACGGATTAATATCCGAAGAGTGTTCAGTTCGTAACTAAGTACGTTCGCCGTTTTACCTTTGGGAACGGAACGCCGTAACAGTCGAGCACTATCCTGGGCGTATTCTGTTCTGCGGGAAAAGGGATTCCCTTGACTCGACTTATTTGAGGTATTCTTTGTGTTTTCTGTTTATTCTGATATTTTTGATATTGCAGTTTACACGGCGTAAACCGGAACCAACAATCGCAGAACAGAATATTTAATTAATATTTTCGAATTTAATTAATTTTTTCAGAACTAATTAATTTAATTAATTTACTGCAATATCAAAGATGAATGATAACATTGATGTTGATCCCGTTGATACGGAAGCAGTACATGGTACTGAAAATATTGGCAACGATGCTAATAATGAAGCGTCTCCCTTTTGGATATTGGGACTTTCTGTCTATCCATTGGCGCTTTCTCGCGGGATGAGATTTGGTGATTCTGAGAACAGAATTGGTTTTTGATATTAATTTATTTATCTTCGGATAATTAATTAATTAAGTTTTGGATAATTACTGCAGGTATTTACTCCTTAATAAAAGGGGAAAAACCGCCTTCTCCAATTCTTACTCCAGATTAAATTCTGGGAGTTGATGATATAAAGCTTCAGATTAAATTCTGAGATTAAATTCTGAGAGTTGGTCTAAACCTCCAGAGATTCTGGGATCCATCCATTGAGCTACTGGCGCTATCTCTGGGATCCATCCATTGAGCTACTGGCGCTTACTCATGGATTTGAGAGATTTGGTTACTCATGGATTTGAGAGATTTGGTGATGGTGATTCTCAGATTTGAGAGACTCTGGGAGGTGGTCTCCATCCATTGAGCTACTGGCGCTTACTCATGGATTTGAGAGATTTCTGCACAATGCAGAATTCTGAAAGAGCACGCCTGGAAATCCAATTAAATTAGAATTATCCATTGAGCTGCTGGCGCTTACTCGCGGGGCGGGGCCGTGCCTGGAAATCCAATTAAATCAAATTGGAATTGCACATCAATTAATCTATATGATTAAATTAGAGAATGTGTTGATAAATTGATTAATTACCGTAATTAATCAAAGAGGATTAAATTAGATTTAATTAAATCAATTAATCAAGAGGATTAAATTGACTAATTAAATCAATTAATCAGGAGTATCAAAGTATATTTGATATGGAGCATGGCTTCGTTGTTCGTTGGAGCATGGCTTCGTTGATATGGAGCATGACTTTGTGGGGAGCATGGCTTCGTGTGATAACCTCTCCGGCTTTAGGCAGAATTTGATGTATTCTGTTTTCTTAGACCGAGTATTCTGAGAACAGAATTGACTTTGTCAATTAATTACAGAATAAAACAAAGATTAAATTAATTTTGAAGTTGGAAATAATTCCAATAAAAGAAAAATCAAAGATCGATTTTTTTAATGTATCGAGGCTGTGTCCAAATTTGGTGAATAAGAGAAATTCACAAATAAAGTGACAAGCAGCTCGAATGTGGGGATATACATCTCCTCACATGGAAACATTCAAATGTGAGGGAGAGAGGTCTCCGTCGACATGTTTGAATAGGGTAGCTAAGGTGTGACCTTAAAGCTAAATATGGAAAAACCTAAAATGGTTGAATTCAGTGGAATGTTTTCCACAAGTAATGTGGATTTGTTCATCATGAAAAATCACATTCGAGTAAAAGCTCCACACGAGGAGGGAAAAAGTACTTTATTAATTTAATTGATGATTGTACACGATTCTGCTACGTTTATCCTTTAAGAAGTAAAGACGAAGCTATAGAGGCTTTTAAACGTTATAAAAATGAAGTAGAGAATCGATTGGACACTCGAATTAAATCAATTCGTAGTGATAGAGGTGGAGAGTACGTAGCTCCGTTTGAACAATTATGTATTGAATCAGGGATTATACATCAAACGACGGCCCCTTACTCGCCTCAGTCTAATGGTGTTGCGGAAAGGAAAAACCGAACACTAAAAGAGATGATGAACGCAGTGTTAATCAGCTCTGGTCTACCTCAGAACTTGTGGGGGGAAGCTATTCTGTCGGCTAACCACATTCTGAATAAGATTCCTCACAAAACTAAGGATCAAACTTCTTATGAAATATGAAGGAAACGAAAACCTTCATACAAATACCTCAAAGTGTGGGGGTGTTTGGCTAAGGTTGAAGTACCTCCAAGGGTTTGTTCTGCCTATAAATATCAGACTCTTCCCTCATACATCCTACGCTGAAATTCGCCCCTCAACCTTCTACTCTCCTCTCGACCCTACGCAGTGTACTGAGCTACCGAAAGCCTTACACTGTTCTTTCTTGTGACGGATTAATATCCGAAGAGTGTTCAGTTCGTAACTAAGTACGTTCGCCGATACTTCTTACACAGTGGTGCTACTGTGTATTAAGTGAAAGTCGTTTTACCTTTGGGAACGGAACGCCGTAACAGTCGAGCACTATCCTCGGCGTATTCTGTTCTGCGGGAAAAGGGATTCCCTTGACTCGACTTATTTGAGGTATTCTTTGTGTTTTCTGTTTATTCTGATATTTTTGATATTGCAGTTTACACGGCGTAAACCGGAACCAACAGTGAGGTTATTAATTTTGAGGGGTATTTCCATATTAAGAGTGTGCAAGTAATTTTGGAACATTCCAATAAAAAAAAGTGTGCAAGTAATAATTTGACAATATCTAACATAAATTAATTTTTTATAGTATCGTTCTTCCACTTGTTATTATTGAGTGTGTTTGTAATTTATGCTCAAAAAATCGTATGACATGTCTATGAATCTTATTTATTTATATTATACTCTTTTCATCCTAATTAAGTTACTCCCTTATTAATTTACTCAATATTATTTATGTCAATACATCACAATCTCTCTCTACATTTTCTTTTTCATACATTTCACTGTATTTTATCTTTTTACATAAATATTCCATTACGCATTAAGTAATACGGAGTATTTGCTTAAAAAATTTATAGAAACCTTGAATGAGTAATTTATTGTGAGACAAAAAAGTATGACACATTAATTTATGTGGCTCAAACTCAACTATACTTTAAAGAAAAATGTGACTCAAATATTTAAGTGAAACATTGTGTCATGTAGCAACAACTCAAATAAGAACACCTGTTTTTACATGTGTGTTTTTTCCATTTTCTAGGAGTGCAAAAAGGAACTATAACTATTAAACTAATATTAAATCAACTACTCCGTATTGCACAAATTATAACTTAAATTTACCGTGAAATTGTTCACAATTAAAACTCAAATCTAATCGTTCATATTAAATAATCAAGGATATAATTATGAAATTGAAATAAATAGTTCTAAAATCAGTCCATAATTCGTTAGGAAAAGAATTAAAACTCCTAATTAAAGAAAGTATAATAAATTCAAATATTAATTTTTTTTTTTTAATTTCATATATTTGAATCGAGTGGGATATATAATCACAATTTAATTGAGGAAGCTAGGAAACCAAAAATTACTACTGTCCCTCAAATCAACACCAATTAATTTCCCATGAAAAATTAATTTCATCAAGTTTAAGATCCATATATATCCTTATTTTTTAAATAAAAAATTCTTAAAATAATTATAATTATAAAAAATATAAATGGGTGCAACGTGCAACACAAATCAACACGACGCTGCAAATTTTTGACATCAATTTTTTTTTTGTGGTGGGGTTTTGCACTGTCGATTTTCTGTAATTAAACATAATTCAAATCCTTACGAATTAAAACTCATTAATGTAAAAAACACAACAGATGAGAAGTAATTATAATAGTTTACCACAATGATTTGTTATTATTATTATTATTATATATTTTTTTGAAGGCGTTTGTTATTAATTAATTAATTAAAGAGATCGATGATTGAAAAAAAGTAAATTAAGAGATATTTAATTAATAATTTTAGTTATTTTACTATTAAATTATTACTTTTAATTAGGATATAAGGTTAAATTTGTAAAAAAATTATAGAGACATTTTAGTAATTTTATAAAGAAAAATCTAGAATATTAATTAGTTTATCTCATTTTGAAGCAACATCGATTCATGACGAAGTTATATAAAATGTCAAGTTTTAATTGGATATTTAATGTTGAAACATTTCAATCCACAATTTAGACTTGGAATCTCTTGAAGGAATTTTATGCCTTCTGAATTTTGATAGAGGTCAATGTCATACTCAAATTTCTATCCTATAAACTCTTTATTCTCAAAATCTTAATTACTATGCTATATATAGCTGATTTCAATACTCCTATTACAATAAAACTTTCGCAAATCTTAATATTGTCGGTACCGTGAATTTTTTATTACTGTATTGATGTATGCATATTTATATTAAATTATAGAACGAGTTAATCTTTTAATAGTATTATATTATTTCTTTCATCCGTACATGAAGGTCCATCATAAATAAAATGATTATTTATGAATAAAATTGATGACATTGATAGTTGAAAGGTGGTGATTTTACTATTGTACATTTTCTATAACATTATTTAATTTATATATTTATATTTACCTATTTGATTGAATTAAGTTTTTTAATAGTATATATTTTTACTAGTATTATATTGAATTTGAATTGAAATGTGAGTGTTCAATTTGATTATTTTTTTGTGCAGCTTAGTGGTGGACCAAAGTTTTATACTCAGAATTGTGCGAATTTTCAATTAATCCACTAGAAGAATGAAGCCAAAATTTCAGTTTCATATACACAACCAACCAAACAAGCCCTATTGCAATTCCAGCTCACATGCATTTCAGGCCACCACTAACTCTCCGCCACCTGGCAATGACGTCATTGCACACGCAACGTTATATACATTAGACCGGCCTTCAACTTCCGGTTCGGCTTTCTTCTTTCTCCTCTTGGGCGAGCCGCTATCTGAGCCGGACGTAACGGTAGACGCCGTTGAAGCCGACGGCTCAGGTGACCTTCGCTTAGCCGTCACTCTAACCGGCTCCGGCTCATTCAAGCTAATTCTGTGCGGAAAGTTCAGCAAAGCCTTGGAGCCGCGCATTCTGTAAGCCGCTCTGTCGTAAGCCAGAGCGGCTTCCTCTGCAGTCTCATAAGTCCCAAGCCAGACCCTCGCGCCGTTTTTAGCCGGGTCCCTTATCTCGGCTGCGAATTTTCCCCACGGCCGTTGCCTCACTCCTCTGTAGTGCCTCCCTTTAGGCCGCGCCGGCGCCGGAGCCGCCGCCTCAAGCGGCGGAACAACTACCACAAACTCTGTTCTTGCCGCGGCTAAGTTGACATGTACATCCGGCTCGGCTTGAAACCTGGGTTCGGGTTTAACGTCGTTGAACGGCGTCCATCCGTCATTAACGGCGTCACGTAAGAGGCCGTAAATGACCATGTCTTCAGAGTCGTCAACCTTTAACGGCAAATCCCCCCAGGTTTCCGTTAAACAGGGCATGAGGCTACTGAAACTGGAGCTCCGGCAGTATAACGGCGTAAACTCCGGCGGCGTTATGTTGCTGTAATTGTGAATTGGTTGGTACATAATTGTGATTGAAATTGTGGGAGATATTTGGGATGAAAAAAGATTTGAATTTTGGAATAAAAGAAAATTGTGGGGTATAAATAGAGAAAGAAGGTGCATGCACCCGTGGGAAAGTGGGGGAAATAGAAAAGTAAAAATAGCTTTTACATAAGGGAGGGGTTTCTAAGAAAGTTCAATAAATGTGCAAGTGGAGCAAGTTGTTGGGTGCTAAATGATATACTAGGATTGCATTTGCATCACGTGCTCTTAATGACAAACAACTTGGAATTTTTTTGCGGATAAGGCACGCTGACGTCAATTTCTTGCGTCGCCTTTCCTTTTTTATTTTTTATTTATTTTGAAGAAACGAACACATTTTACGTGAACAATCCAAAAAGAAAAACAAACGTACTTAATGTGGACGTTGGAGTACTATTTTCTTATTACGAGAGTCGGAGTACTCGTAACAGTGATACTTCGTATCCCTAATAGTGATACATCGTATACGAGTATCAAAATACTCGAAATAGTGATACTTCGTATCCTTAACAGTGATTCCTCGTATACGAGAAGTATATTACTTGTAACAATGATACTCGTATACGAGAGTGAGAGTAGTCCTAACAGTGAGTGATACCTCCTATACGAGTGTCGAAGTACTCATAACATTGATACCTCGTATACAAATGTTGGAGTACTCGTAACAGTGATACTTTGTATTTGTAATGGTGATACTTCGTTCTTGTAATAGTGATACCTCGTATACGAGAGTTGAAGTACTCGTAACAGTGATTCCTCGTATGCGAGAGGTGGAGTACTCGTAATAGTGATACTTCATTTCTGTAATAATGATAGCTAATATACGAGAGTACTCGTATACAAGGGGTTAAGTACTCGTAACAGTGATACTTCATACTCGTAATAGTGATACTTCAATACTTGGAATGATAACTTATGAGAGAAAATGTGAATGTAGGAATTAATGTTAGAATTTATAACTTAAATGAAAATTTTGAACTTGAGAGTATATTAGACATTTTAATACAACTTAAATAAGAAAATTATAAAATACCCAATTTTGAATTCTATACATATTCCTTTAGGCCACTAGGGTTCAGTTGGGTCCATAATCTTTGGAGCTTTGGCGTGTGGGACTTCGTCATTGCTATTTGGGCAATTTGGACTCTGTGGAACAGAGTGGTTTTCAACGGAACTTCGTCTTCTGTTAGGGAATGTATGGTGCAAATCATTTCTGGCATCACGGAGGCCAGCAGCATAGCTGGGGGCTATTCTGACGGCACGGTTCGGGATCTGATAATTGTCAGGGCTCTTGGTGTCTCGAGCAGATATAGACCGACAAAACAGGGTTCTCATGTGATATGGTTTCCGTCGGATCTGGGTTGGTATAAGTTTAACACGGACGGCAGTGCTTCTTCTTCCCCGAGTAATCTTCATGCAGGAGCGATCTTTTGAACTTTTAGGGGATTCTTCGTGGCTGCAATTGCCATTAAGGTGGGCTGGAGCCTTCCTCTTGAAGCTGAGCTGGTTGTTGCTCTTACGGCCATCAAGTGTGCACATGATTAGGGCTGACACTTCCTTTGGATTGAATCGGACTCGATCCTTACGATTGACACTTTGAAGAGTTCCAGGCCTTCCATTCTTCGGCATCTGCAGGGTCTTTGGAGCCAGATCCACCCTCTTACGCATGACATGCACGTCAGATACTCACATGTCTTTAGAGAGGTCAATTAGGCGGCGGACGCTATGACTAAGACAAACATTGACTGTGTCTAGAGGGGTTACCCCCCAGACTTTTTAGTCTCATTCCTGCACAATGATTTGTACTCTTTTTTTTATAGACATTGATCTTTAGAGGAGTGTACCTTTTTCCTTGACCTGAGTTTTGTCCCTAAGAAGGATTTTTTCAGACAAAATTTAATGGCGTTCCGACCTCTGACTCGACATGTGAACTTATGATCCTAGGTTTCTTTTCTTTTATCTTATCTACTCCCTCTGTTCAGTAAAATTTTGCTCACTTCTTTTTATACATGTGTTTAGAAAAATCATATTTTAATTATAAAAAATATATGTGGGATAACGAGTAAACAATATTGTTGTTACATACTCAATCTTGTTAATAAAGTAGAAAAAATACTCAAAAGTTAATTATTTATATAGAATAAACATATACTTTGTGGACCCAAAAATCTGTCTGAGCAAAATTTTACAGGACGGAGGGAGTATATTTTATTAGCATTTTTACCTCTACCATTTCTATTTTAATTTTTTGTTGTTACTCTTAAACTAAAAAATGAGTTTGATAGTTCTAAGATAACAAATTGTTAGAACACCATTATTTAAATTATCTCGATAATGGTTTCAGAGTCATAAAAATAAGTTGCAAAATGCAATGACCAAAGTTAAAAGAAATGAAGATTTATGCACAATAAACAAGAAAAAAAATAAAAAAAAACATGAGAAATTAAAAAAAAATGGGAATTAATAGATTATAATTTCGAGTGGTACGATGGAATTTGTGATTTACGCTTTAGGGTTCGATATTTCGAGTAGTGAATTGAGACTCAAGAAGTAGATTTATTATTTTTAATGATATTTTTTCATATTTAATTACTTTCTCTATCTTAGTACAAGTTATCCAATTTTAATTTTTTTACAACTCATTCTCCCTTTTTTTGACATACTACTATTTTTCTCCACATTTCATTATATTTTATTTTCTCAATCACATCAACTAGCTCTAACACATAAGCTAATGTGTAAGTTTTCAGAGGAAATATTTTTTTCTTAAAATTTAAATATCCCATTTGGATAATTACATTCCGAATATCCAAATGAGATGTTTATCTTAACCGTTTATATTATTACCTTTTATTTGCTATAAATATGATTATGTAGAAATTGATGATGTATTGAAGCTATATCCAACTGCGTGACTTTTTGTCCTTGTATAATGACAAAAATGATTCCTTTTCAAAGAGAAATAAATATAGAGCCATCAGCCATGACGTACAACGACAACACAGATAATTATATACGCCGATTTTTTTAATTTTTTTATAGTCATACAGAATATATGAAGAGATAAATCTCATCTAAATATTTTTTGAACAAGGGTTGGTCTGCTGTGTACTCGAGTGCATGTTGTGCACCCTAATCCATATTGCACTTTTCAGTTTTACTGATTTACAAATGATATTGCACTTTTCAATTATTAAACTGTATAATAATATTTTTAGTCATAGTGACTTACACTTTTTTAGTAATATTGTATTGTACTTTTCAATTTAATAACATAGACTTTTCTTTAGACTAGTGTGCACAACATGTACTCGAGTGCATACTAGACTTTACCTTTGAACAAATGTGTTATGTGCGAGAGAAACAAAAATAAGTTTCAAATTTAAAAGTACGAAATTAAAGTTTTCGAAACAGTGGAAAAAAAAATCTTTAAAAAATATGAAAAAGAGGAGCACTGGAAAATAAATAAATTATATATATGAAAAAAGGAAAATAACTAGTACAGTATTTTTTATCTTAAATGTATATTACTTGAGATTCGAGTTCGACTTGATAACAATGAAGAACAAAGTAACGAGCTCGACTCGTTAACTAGCCTAACGAACCTATCGAGTCGAACTGAGCCTAATAAAATTAAAATAAATTTTTTACTCTCTCCTATTCAAAATGTATGACGTTTTGACCTATAATTTTATTTGCAAATTATATGACGTTTTACACTTCTCAATACAATTAATTACAATTTTTTTTTTAAATTACCCTCAAACTAATTAATACTTCAATAACTTAAATACTGGAGTAATAATTTTTAGGGGGTGTATTGGTTGTGGATTCTGTATAATTTTTTTGGACTTTCAAAGTTAGGGGGTATTCAATTCGAAATTATGAAGTATTCAATACGAATTTTAAAAAGTCTTTAAAAATCTTTAGGTGTTCAACCGTCTATGAATTTTAATACTCTATAAATTTTGTTAGATTCTCCTTCAAAAATATAAATAAATTTTACTATCCAAAATCTCTTCTAAAAACCAGAGATTTCAACGGATTCTCTCAGAGAATTCTAAAGACGAAAGATCAGAAGTAGGGATGACAATATTGACCCGACCCGCAGGTACCCAGGCCACCCCACCCCGCGAGCTTTGGGTCAAGTCGGATCCTCCCCGTATTGAGTATGGGTAGGGTCTGAGTCTTACGCCCGATCCGCAGGTATCCGACCCACCCCGAATTAATATATAAATTTTGGGTTGGTCTGCTATGGACTCGAGTGCATGTTGTGCACCCTAGTCCATGTTGCACTTTTCAGTTTTACTGACTTACACTTTTTGGTAAATGGTGTTGCACTTTTCAATTATTAAACTGTATAATAATATTTTTAGTAATATTGTGTTGTACTTTTCAGTTTAATAACTTACACTACTTTTCTTTAGGCTAGGGTGCACAACATGCACTCGAGTGCATACTAGACTTTACCATAAATTTTATATACTCCAGTATATATATATATATTATTGGTAAAATATATTTTATATATAATATTAATTTAAAAAAAATACTTCACATTAAAAAAACTTTTTGCATCAATATCGAAGTTTATGAATAAATTAATAAAAAAAATATATTCCACAATCCTGTCAAGTCTATGAAAATTCATATAAATCAATAAAAAAATCAGTCAAACTCTGCATAGATTCTATGGATTTTATAAATCCGCATACTTTTTAAAGTCAAAAAAAAATTCAATAGAATCTCAATTGAATACACCCCCTTTAATCTATAATGTAGAATTTTAGAGCAATTAATTAGGAGTATAGCAAGAAGTTATTAATTTTTATAATATGTGAGTATAAGTTTAAAGTGACATACATTTTGAATAGAAAAAAGTAGATATCAAGCCTAACGAGCTCTAACTTGACTCTTTTATTGGGTCGAGCTGAGCTCACGAACAACTTGGTTTGTTTAACAAGGCTTACATGTAACAAATTTTATGATAGTCTCTCCTATGAGTTGTTAATAATGGACAATAATACCTTTCTTATCTCATAGGAGTATTTTGTTATTTGGTGCTTGCAACTAGCTCCTTTTACTCTAAGACCACATTTGTTTTGTGGAAATACATAAGAATGGCTATTTTATCCAAACTTTTCTCATGTTTGCTTTGGATGAGAAATATTTTGGGATTGTAAACGAAATTTTGAAAATTCCACATATACAAGATTTGATTATTTGATCGTTCCTCTCCCAATTTTATTTGTCCTGCTTAAGGCATGGAACGTTAATTTACAATTTTGTCCTATTTTTTTTACCCCAATAAAAGGAGCTCAGTGCAAGCATCGATTAACAAAATATGATATAAGAGGGTATAATTTTCAATTATATTATATATGTATCACTAAACCCTCAATCCAAACATGTAAAAATAACTTTTCAGAATTATATAAAAAATGTAATCCATTTAAAACTAAACATAAAAGCTACTTTTAAATATTACAACAATCGTATTGAATTCATCCTATTTTATTCATCTCATCTTGTAAAGCAAACCAACCCTAAAAATATGCGAATGCACATTTATAAATAGAAGGATTTTATTGGAACTATATTTTATTCTCTTTATTTTTTTTTTCTCCGAGCTAGGGTACGTAAAGTCACTGACAGACACAATGAACATTGGGTACACCCTGTTTAAAAAAAATAAAAATTAATTAATGGCGCCGGATTGTATAAATCAACCCACTTAATTTTTAGTATAATTTTACCTTAACAAAAATGGATAAACTACCATTATAATTAGTAAATAAATATGTATTCACTTTTTTCATCAATCAAAACTCGCCATATGAAAAATCCACCACTATTCTCTGCAGAAACTTAACAAACGCTCCACCTATTTTCATTGCACTTTCACCGCAATGCATTGGTTAATATTATGAATTAATATATGAGAATTAATTATCCACCTCTCTATAAATTCGGATTTTTAGAGGAGACGAAATTTTTTTATGGTATCTCGATGGGCCTCCTCCCCAAAGGGTAAGAGGTGATAATTCGAAGTTCGGACTTTTAGATAAAACAAAATTCTTTCAATTTTATTTTTTTTTGGTTGAGAAACAAAAGTACGTGTGTGACTTCTTCGACATGTGTATGACTTTAAGACATGTTAAATGTTTGTGTTTAGTTTTTTAAAACTCGTATTGTATTAAAATTTTAAGACATATATTTATGTATTTTTATTTGTATCTATTGATGGATTTCAAATTATAAGGATTTTACGTACATATTGTTTGTCAGAATATCAATCAAAGTGGCCATTTTTTTTAAGTCGATGTTGACAAAATTGTTACATAATTTTAGTCATATATTATGGTCGATCTAATATGATAATTTACTGTAATTGTTATGTTCATTTGAATTTTGTATAATGTCCTATTTATATACACCGTATATTTTAATTGTAACATTTTGACACACAATTTTTTGTTCAATACACCCACTTCATAATTTTATATGTTTGTACATAGGTAAGATTGCAGGAACGGACCCATGATTAATGCAAATATCGTAGAAATTAATAAACAATGAAAAAAATAATGTAATGTGAAAACTTTCATAAAATAATCTAATGTGAAAAAAATTACAAGATCATACAAGAATGCGATCAAAACACGAAAATAGATCAAAATTATATTCAATCGTCGTAAAAATTTTAACTTGTTGATATTTGATTTAAAAATTAACAACATTTATTTTAGACATTTCATCAATCGAGATTTTTACGATTTCATGCATAGGAAATTTGATTTATCTACACTATATATAAAATATATATGTGTGTTACAAAAAGTTTTGTAGCACAGTCTCCAAATGTTCAAGTTTGATGATTTATTTCGACCACAATACGAAGGGATGGTGCTTTTATTTTATTAGAGATTAGTAAAAACCGTCTTTAAATGAGAGAAATTAAGGTAATTAATAATGAAAAGAGTAATTAAATATTTTAAAACATAAAATATATAGTAAGTAAAAATGAGAGCAATAAAGAGAAAATCCTTTTTTTTTTTTTTTTGTAGAGAATCAATAAAAAAAAAAGAGAGATAAAATATATAATTTCTTACTAGAAAATTTCCTCATAATAACCTACATATGGCTAACCAATCTCAAACCCAAGATGAAACTATTAAAAAAAGGGTGCGGCTAAAGGCACCCAAAGATACTATGAGTACACTCATTAGAATTTTTTTTTTGTCACAAGGGTGATGCGAAATGGCGTATTTACCCCTCTTGCACTTTTAAAAAAAATGCCGGATGAGTACACCCACCGCTTCTATTTCACGACAGATCCATCTCCACCACTACCAAAATAAACACCATTCTTCAACAAAACACAAAAAATCAACAAAAAAAAAAAAAATTCTTAAGATGTTCGAAAATATTAACCGAATAAAGTTAAGATGTACGAAAATTTTTACCCAACAAACACAATGTGTTCGAAAAAAATTCATGAACAACTTTCATTTGTCCGAAAAAAAATTGGACATCTTGTTCGAAAATATTTACACAACAAACTCAAATTGTTCGAAATTTTTTAATGAACAAAATCAATGGGTTCGAAAAAATATTCAAAACAACTTAAATTTGTCCGAAAAAAAAAATCGAACAAGATGTTCGAAATTTTTTCCAAAACAAAAACAGAATGTTCGAAAAAAATTTCAAAACAAAAACAGATTGTTCGAAAATGTTTCCAAAACATACTCAATATGTTCGAAAATAATTCCCGAACTTCTAAAAACCCAAATTTTCTTAAAAACCCTAGTTTTCATACAAAAACCTACCTTGAAACGGTGGCGGCGAGGGCGGTGGTGGACGAGAGCAGGGGCGATGGCGGTGGCGTAGGATTCGCCCTTCTCCAGCGGAGGCGGCGTTCGAAGAAGAAAACGTAGCAGCAAGAGACAGGGGCGGTGGCGGACGAGGGCAGGAGCGGCAGCCTCCTCCAACGGCGGCGACGATTCGTGGGCGTTCACCGCGTGGGGAGGGGAGGAGAAGATCGGTGCTGTCGCCGCGTGGGGAGGGGAGGGGAAGAGCAGCGTTGTCGCCGCGTGAGGAGGGGAGGGGAGGGGAGGAGCGGCGCCGCTAGGGAAGGAGGGGTGATGGGCGGCGTCGCCGATTGGGAGGGAGTAGTGGTGGGCGGCGGCGCCGATTGTGAGGGAGGGGGAGGGGAGGTGGGTGCACCTTTTTGTGTGAGAAATGGAGGAAGATAAGATTTAATTAGGGTTTGAAATGAGGAGGTTATTTTTTAGATTTCCACGTGGGTGTCCTCATCCGTTTTGTGTGTGTTCTCATCGTGTGGGTGTACTCATAGTATCCTCGGGTGCCTTTAGTCGCGCCCTTTTATTTAATATAATACATATATGTATATAAAAATAAATGGGGGAAGGGGACTGAGCCACCCAATGACGGAGCCAAATTAGGCCCAGTGAGAGCAGTGGCCCCCACTATTTTTTTTTAATATACTCCCTCCGTCCCGCTGTAAGTTTCCCACTTTCCTTTTTTGAACGTCCCACAATAAGTTTCTCATTCCATTTTTGGCAAATTATTTTCTCTCTCTCAATCACATCGCTTATACTTTATCTATTATACTTCATCTCATACTACTCTATTATTTTCTCTCTCACCATCATATCATTTGTACTACATCTATTATTTTATCATATTCCTTAATCTAAACACCCAAAAGAAGTGGGAAGTTTATTTCGGGACGGAGGGAGTATATTTTTATGTTTTTCATTTTGTTTCATTTTAATTAATACTCCCTCCGTCCACGAAAAGTAGTCCCATTTAACACATATTCTTTGTCCACCAAATGTAGTCCCATGCACTTTATGGAAACTATCACCCTTCAACTATCACTTAATTACTCAATTTGCCATCAACTTTATTCCTAAACAATCACTTTATTCACAATGGACCCCACAATACCCTATAATACCCTTACTTTATCTACTTTATCTACCATTTTCTTAAAACTTGTGCCCCATCCCCATGTCCCTACTTTTCATGGATGGAGGGAGTATTAAGTATAATTGATGCGGCCTAAAAATGTCATCCAATAAGAAGTCGACACGTGTATTGAGGATAAGGATAAAGGAGGAAACATGGGATTAAAGAATATTCTCTGGATACAGAGTCTCTTCTGGAAGTCCTTCTGGAGGGAGCTCTGCCCGGAGAGAAACGTCAGAAGACTCAATCTTGGTATGACTTGGCAAGCCGAGATTATAGGAGAACCCCCACGAATCGGCCAGGAGTGATTGAAAGAAGACTCCTTCCTCCTTCATCTTAGGGGATGAAGTCCACTAAAAGGGGATGATCCCGGTTCTTTAGGAAAGAATGAGGAGGGGTGACCTTGTCAACATAGCTGGGCTGGGTCCAAAGGGTAGCTCCGAAATGGAAGGAAGCCATAACTTCCCTTTGAGAGGAATTTCCTATAAATAGGTAATTGGAAGGATGCTTTCAGGTTAGATTTTCTGACTCTTACTAGACTTTAAGATACTTCGTGTAAAACATATTTTCTGATATTCTTGGAGAACCTGGTTTGATAAATCAAGGATCTCGAGGTCCTTGTGATATATTGAGAAGCCCTATACTGACTTAGGCATCGGAGTGTCCGCGCCGGACCCCCCTCCGGCGTGTTCTTTGCAGGTTCTGGAGGATTCTATCAGAGGCAGCAGCATACTTGGATTGCTTCTACGTGTTTGGGAAGTCAGATATCCAACTCGGAGGATATCCAATCCCACTGTGCAAATTTTGGCACATCAACTGGCGCCGTCTGTGGGAACGAGTTGAAAGATTTTCTCACGAATTTCTACCTGTTCGAGTAATGGGTGGCGGAAACAACACGGACACGTCTACTTCGGGAAAGAAACCCCTTACAGGGAAAAATCCTCCTTTGCCGAATGACCCCACACCAAAGGGAGGCCGGGGGAAAGATCAAGTTCATACCCTTTCCGGATTAAATCCGCCAGTGACGCCTAACACAGGCCTAGGTGAGGAAAACCATCCCCTCCCGATCGAAGAGGGGATAACAGTGAACATTGAAGCCCCAGGGTTCCGGACTGCGGATCCCCAACGGGAGGATATTCCAAATTCGGAACCATGCCTGGTTTCTCCCGATCAATTGAACGCCCTCATTAAGCATGCTGTAGAGAGAGCTTTCGCGGCTCAAGGAGATCGAGCCCCCAGAGCTACACCAGGGAATTTGGAGATACCTACCCCGAGACCCCAGGAAGAGGCACCAGGAGCCTCCCAAGTGCTATCCAAGGAAGTAGGGATGCGGGTAGAAGGAGATGATAAGGTGCCCTCCCGAGCGGAAATAAGCATTCCCCCTTGGAATACAAGAAGGAATGCAGATTTGGCACCTCGAGAGACAGAGCTCCCTGAAGCAGAAGAAAGCACCGATGATACCTACGGAGGGCCAGTCAGCGACCAAATACAGGCCCTACAGAAGGAGATGAGGGATATGAGGAAACAAATTAATAATCGAGCAAGTAGATCCGCTTATGTTTCTGGATGTCAGTTCTCTCCTAACATATTACAGGATGAACTACCATTCAATTTTAAGCCCCTCAATTTTGAATACGATGGTACGGCAGACCCATATGAACACCTAGTAAGGTTCGAGAACGCTGCGTTATTACACTGCTACGGAGAGGGAATCAAGTGCAGGGTGTTCCTGACCACCCTAGCAAAAGCGGCACAGCAGTGGTTCACTCAATTGGAACCCAATACAATCCGATCCTGGGAGGAATTCAGTGAGTTATTTCTCCATCAATTTGCAAGTGCCCGGAGGCAGCCGCAGGCCACTTTGACCCTCTTCAATCTGAGGCAGGGGGAGAGCGAGAGTTTAAGAGCTTTTCTCCGAAGATTCAATCAAGCAGCTCTGGAGGTCCCTACAGCCTCTCCGGAGGTGAAGATCAACGCTCTTACTAACGGATTACGGGATGGAGACTTCTTCTCCTCCTTAGCTAAGAAGCCGGTTAAGAACTTTGATGAGTTGCTACATAGAGCAGAGAAGTACCTCACCCTGGAGGAGGTTCGAAAAGCCAAGAGATTGGAGACTAGGCCACAAGATTGAGACCATTTTTGATTTTTGCTTTGCGAGTTTTGCATCAATTCATATTTTGCTTAATGTATTTAGTGGCTTCACCGGAGCTCTTTTTCCCTCTTTACAGGTTTCCCCTTTGGGGTTTTTCCGTAAAGAGGTTTTTAATGAGACCGGCGTAGGTTATCTATGGCCTATGTTGAAAACTGACAATAATCAATGAAGCTTTATCCCTTTTTGAAGAAAGAGTTATACAGAATTATTGTGTCTTGATTATCTTTCTCTTACTCGAATATATGATGTATGAATATGAAAATGATGAGAGTAAGAAACACTCAAGAGGCCTAGAGGCCGAGGAGCTCCAGAGAGCCCTCACCATATTTGAGACCCAAAAGGGTTAATCAATGAAATGAGAAGATATTTGTGAATCAAAATCTTTTAAGAATAAGAGTGAGAAACACTCAAGAGGCCTAGAGGCCGAGGAGCTCCAGAGAGCCCTCACCATATTTGAGACCCAAAAGGGTTAATCAATGAAATGAGAAGATTTTTGTGAATCAAAATCTTTTAAGAATAAGAGTGAGAAACACTCAAGAGGCCTAGAGGCCGAGGAGCTCCAGAGAGCCCTCACCATATTTGAGACCCAAAAGGGTTAATCAATGAAATGAGAAGATTTTTGTGAATCAAAATCTTTTAAGAATAGAGTGAGAAACACTCAAGAGGCCTAGAGGCCGAGGAGCTCCAGAGAGCCCTCACCATATTTGAGACCCAAAAGGGTTAATCAATGAAATGAGAAGATTTTTGTGAATCAAAATCTTTTAAGTATAGGAGTGAAAAACACTCAGAGGCCCAGAGGCCGAGGAGCTCCAGAGAGCCCTCACCATATTTGAGACCCAAAAGGGTTAATCAATGAAATGAGAAGATTTTTGTGAATCAAAATCTTTTAAGTATAAGAGTGAGAAACACTCAGAGGCCCAGAGGCCGAGGAGCTCCAGAGAGCCCTCACCATATTTGAGACCCAAAAGGGTTAATCAATGAAAGGAGAATATTTTTATGAATCAAAATCTTTTAAGAATAAGAGTGAGAAACACTCAGAGGCCTAGAGGCCGAGGAGCTCCAGAGAGCCCTCACCATATTTGAAACTCAAAAGGGTTAATCAACGAAATGAGAAGATTTTAAAATCTTTTAAGAGTAAGAGTGAGAGACACTCAGAGGCCTAGCGGCCGAGAAGCCCCAGAGAGCCCTCGCTATATTTGAGAATCACCAAGATCGGTTAATGAAAAGACAGGTTTTATGATTCAAGACCTTTTAAAAGCAAGAGATAGACAAAGGCTAAAAAGTCAAGGAAAACCTTCTCAGGCCACCTGAAACCAGAAGATTATGCAACCAAGAGACGATTATGGTATAACCTACAAGACCAATAAAAGGGGGGGAGAAGAGCACACCTCCAACATATTCTTTACTGGTCTTATAGGTTACTCATGCAAGCAGAAAAGGAAAAGACAACATGCCAACAAGCAAACGATATGAAGCTAACACAACTACTACAAAAAGCCCCCACATATCCAGGAGTGTGGGGTCCCCTACAGAGTATGAGAAAGCAAATATTACGAGCATAAATTAAAAGAGTGTAGCAAAACAAAAGAAAGGTAAATTGTTTGTTATGACCATGAAAATATGAAATTTAAACTGCTTTTTCAACAGCATCTCCCCCAGCAACAGCTCCTTCGACCTCAGCTCCCTCGACCACAGCTCCCTCAAGGGCACCCTCCTCCACAGCAGCATGGCTGATAGATCCTCCGCCCTCCTCTGGGCCCTCTTCACCTCTCAAGGTATCCTCAACACCCTTTTCTCCATCTACTCCGGTTACCATATTTGGAGCAGAGATGTAAGGATAAACCAGCAGCTCCAGAGGCTTTAGCTCAGCCATACCCACCTTGGCTGCCTGTAACTTGGTGATGGCCTGACCCATTCCGAGTAGCCACCAAGGACTGTCGGGGCTCTCCTTAGGATCCCCTAAGAATTTTGGAGGAGTAGCGAGCTGATCCAGGCGAAATTCACAAGAGTAGCTCCCATCGAACCCCGGGGCTGAGTGCTCGGCCACGGCATTGCTGAAGCCATGGTCGATGAAGTGAGGAATATGCGGTCCCATGGCGCATAGGAAGCTTGAGCTTTTTAGAAAACTAGATAGCCACTGAGTATGGAGAGTCCCCAAGAATTCTTGACCTAAGGAGGAGGTAAACAGGGATTTAATGCAAGCCTGCACTCCAACATCCGGCAGCTCGCGTTTCATCTGTTCCACCTCCTCTTCCAGATGCTTAACCCTAGCTGCATCCTGCTTGCCTTGAGCCCGTGGAAGAGGCAACTCCTCAGCCAGAGCTTGAGCTCGTTTATGAGCTTTGTCCTTCTCCGCAGTGGTACCCTTGAGGGTTGACTGGAAAGAGGATGCTTCAGCTCGGAGAAGTTCAAGCTCAGCCACCATCTCAACGCCTTGGTCGAATATATTAGCGTAGACGAGACCAAACTACATGAAGAAAAGGGACAATGTTTAAGATGTAAAGAAGATAAAAGCTATGAAGGTAATGGAAAATACCTCTGAGAAAAGATGAGCACCATGGAGCAGTTGATCTTCAGGAAGGGGCTTGTCGGATAATTCAGTGTTGGAAGGAGGAGGACATTGGCTGATAAGGCGATGGAGAGGTTCGTACACAGCAGAAGGGGGAACTTCTTTCTCGGCAAGAGCTCGGGCAGTCTTTCCCTTCTTCTTTTTAGAAGTGCCGCAGTCAGAGAAGAAGGCATTAGTAGCCGAGCGAGTTCTCCTGGCAACAGAACCCGGGACTTGAGTAGAAGAGCTGGGGAGAGGAGGAACCTTTGAAGGACTCTCTGGAGCCGGGGTCTTTGCTGAGCTTTCTAGAGCAGGAGACTGGGGAGCTTTTGGGGGATCTTCAGGAGCAGATAACACAGGGGCCTTCACTATTCCGAGAGCAGGGGCATCCCGTGAGATATGAGTTAACCAACTCATTGCTGCAGATAACCAAGAAGATTCTCAGAACTCAGAAAAATAACCACATGCAAGAAACGAAATACAAGAACAGGAGATTTTTTACCATCTCGAGGTTCTAAAGGGAAGTCTTGAGGACAGAAGCCAAAGTGGGAGAGGATGCGAGGATTTTTGCAGATACCAAGAACATCAAAATAATCGTGCAGACAGACGTGGGTATTGAGATTAGTCATAACAGTGTGATTTGAAACAGAGTAAGCTTTCAGAGAAGGAGGAAGTATTCCTGGACTATGGAATATCCAATTTTCATGAGGAAATGACCAATCAGTGGGGCTAGTAACGAAAAAATAGTAATCTCTCCAAGATGACTCTTCTTCGTGGAGTTTTTTCATGAACTTGCAAACACGAGACCTCCTCCCACAAACATAGAAGAAGCCATCGTTCAATTTGCAAGAGTGTTGGCTCAGGAACAGTTCGGCAGAAGGCTCACCGCCATTCCCCTTCACCAAAATAAAAAATCCTATCATGGTACGGATGGCGTTCGGAGTGAACTGATTAAGAGGGATCTGCATGCGGGTAGATATGGCGGCCAAGTAGGGGTGAACTGGAAATCGAAGTCCTGCCCTAATTTAAGCCTCGAAAAAGGCCAGAGTTCGGGGTTCAGAGAGATCGGGGCGTTCATTCGAGCAAGGAATTCGAAAAGTGTATTCTGGCGGAAAAACGTAGGCTTGAATAAGACTGGCTAGGTGAGTATTATCGATTAGGGAAGAAGTGGAAATTCTATTTTCTGGGCTCCCTATCGGAAACGGAGTGGACTCAGAAGGGTTTTGACTAAGAGCTTCAGGCGGAGAAAGGGGGCTAGACATCGACTAACAGTGCTAATAAAAGAAAAAGAAAAAGATAGCTATGTTACCTTGATTGGGAGAATTACAAAGTCAGTCGGGGCGACCGGCGACGGTGAAACTCGGGAGGAAGAACGCCTGAGAAGAGAGATGGAGACAACAAAGAACTTTCGGAGGAAATGAAATTCAAAAGGGAGAAAAGGAAAGGAAAGGACT
Source organism: Galeopsis tetrahit (assembly GCA_963675135.1). Classification (NCBI taxonomy): domain Eukaryota; kingdom Viridiplantae; phylum Streptophyta; class Magnoliopsida; order Lamiales; family Lamiaceae; genus Galeopsis; species Galeopsis tetrahit. Next base: position 22,488,506 of record OY776128.1, read on the forward strand.
GTGTGAAGTAAATGAGAAAAGGGGGAAATCGAGGTTTTTCCTCGGGAAGACAGTTAGAGAGAGAAAAAGGCGACTGCGTGGGACCCGGGCACGGAAGTCGAAACGTCTTCAGAGCTGGAGGCGGGAAAATTTGTGGAAGAAAGTATTTTCGAAATTTCTCTCTGGAGCTAGAATCATACACGTCTCTCCAGAAATGTCTCCGTGCTAGACTCACTTGAATTTTCTACTCTCACAAAAGGTATACTCCTTTTACGAGAGTAGGGGGAGTAGATGATGCGGCCTAAAAATGTCATCCAATAAGAAGTCGACACGTGTATTTAGGATAAGGATAAAGGAGGAAACATGGGATTAAAGAATATTCTGTGGATACAGAGTCTGTTCTGGAAGTCCTTCTGGAGGGAGCTCTGCCCGGAGAGAAACGTCAGAAGACTCAATCTTGGTATGACTTGGCAAGCCGAGATTATAGGAGAACCCCCACGAATCGGCCAGGAGTGATTGAAAGAAGACTCCTTCCTCCTTCATCTTAGGGGATGAAGTCCACTAAAAGGGGATGATCCCGGTTCTTTAGGAAAGAAGGAGGAGGGGTGACCTTGTCAACACAGCAGGGCTGGGTCCAAAGGGTAGCTCCGAAATGGAAGGAAACCATAACTTCCCTTTGAGATGAATTTCCTATAAATAGGTAATTGGAAGGATGCTTTCAGGTTAGATTTTCTGACTCTTACTAGACTTTAAGATACTTCGTGTAAAACATATTTTCTGATATTCTTGGAGAACCTGGTTTGGTAAATCAAGGATCTCGAGGTCCTTGTGATATATTGAGAAGCCCTATACTGACTTAGGCATCGTAGTGTCCGCGCCGGACCCCCCTCCGGCGTGTTCTTTGCAGGTTCTGGAGGATTCTATCAGAGGCAGCAACATACTTGGATTACTTCTACGTGTTTGGGAAGTCAGATATCCAACTCGGAGGATATCCAATCCCACTGTGCAAATTTTGGCACATCAATAATATATATAAATATGGCTTCCCCCAATTAGAAATGGAGAAAATTTTACTTAACCTGATCCAGTGTATATCATTTAAATTTTTATTTTTTCAATTTACGTCCTTTTTGGTCCAATTTACATCCTTTAGGCCGGAAAATTTTCAAACTCACCGGAAAGTGAATAATAAATTTGAATTCCGGCCAAATAGTCCAATTTACGTCCTTTAAGTTTAAAATTTAATAATTAATTTTTTTTTAAATCCCATTAAAAATTCTATTAAAAATCTTAAAATCTCATTAAAATAAAAAAGGGTAAAATGTGTAAAATTAAATTTAAAATATCTAATTAAAATTTTTAAAAATCTCATTGAAAATGATAAAATGTGTAAAATAAAAAAAAAATGTGTAATTTAAAAATTAAGAAATTCTAAAATCTCATTAAAATTTCTAAAAATATTCTAAAAATCTCATTAAAATTTTTAAAAATCCATTTTTTAAATAATTTTTTATAAGAATAATAAAAAGTATTAATATTTTATTAAAAGCAAACATGATTCGAACTCGTCAGCCATTAAAGTTTTTCTCAAGCTCCTAAATTTTTTTGAAATTTTATATTTTTATGAGATTTTCAAATTTTGAATAAGATTTTTAAAAAATTGAATTTACACATTTTTTCGATTTTTTGAATTGTATACTTTTTATTTTACACAATTTATAATTTTTTTTGAGATTTTAAGATTTTTTAATTTAATTTTCAGAATTTTTAAATTTAAAGGACGTAAATTGGACTATTTGACTGGAATTTCAATTTTCCGGCCAAAATGATGTAAATTGAATTGAAAAGAACGTAAATTGAAAAGGTGTAAACTTAAAGGATATATATACTGGATTAGGCCTAAGTTACAGGATGTAAAATGAAATTTTCAGGATTAGAAATGCACACTTTCATGCTTTTTATTTTTATTTTCATGAAATGTGAATATCTAGTAATTAAACATTTTAACAGAATAATTTAATTTGTACCACTCAAGATTTTACAAATTTATAAATAACGATGCATCTACTATATTGTATAAATTATTATCAATAATATTAATGAATTGAGGTGATTGAACTATACTATAATAAAAAATAATGATATCTTTTGATATTACTTTATTCTTATACTTCCTCTGTTTTAAGATTATTTGTTCGTATACAATGAATACAATGACACATAAATTAAGAAAAATAATTTTAGTCGGATGTAAAGTCAAATAAAAGGATACGTAAGTTGAGTGCCTTATGAAAGTGTAAAACGAATTCAATGAGATGCAAAGTAAAATGTGGGCCAAAAAAACGATTGACAATTTTAGAAGTGTGCAAATAATTTAAAAAAAAAAATACAAATAATCGTGGGACGAAAAAAATATAATATTAATTGGGCTCCCTACCCAATATTTCTAACTCCGTCACTGAAGCCACCCCATCCATAACGTGGATCCGCTACTGCACTTGGGTGTCTTAAGTTATTATATACATACGCACGAATTAAAAAAAAAAATTGAATGTAAGTAGTCTCATAAGAAAGAGACACATGTTTTAAGATATACATTTTTTTTTTTTTATTGACCATGTCCTTATTTTTCCATCTACTATAAGTAGTCTCATTGGAAAAAGATAAGTGTTTTAAAGAAAGGATATATAAAATAGATAAAGTAAGAGTATTGTAGGGTATTGTGAAGTTCATTGTAAATAAAATTGACGATAATTTGAGTAATTAAGTGATGATTAAAGGGTGATGATTTTCATAAAGTGTATGAGTGTGAGAATAGGTATATGATCACCATTAATGAGGTGATAGAAATGAATCACTATTTATAAGTATTTACAAGGAGATAAACAAGGTAAATATAACAAACCATATCAAAGAGATATATACAAAGATATGGTCAAAATAAAAAAGGTATTATTCCTATATTTACATTATTCCCTATTACCCCCCGTCAAGCGATGTTGAGGATGAGGAAGAACGCAGAGTTTGGATCGTAACAATTCGAAGTTCGGTAGAGGAAGACTTTTGGTGAAGACATCGACGAGCTGAAGGTTTGACGGGACGAACTGGGTGAGGAGGCGACCAGAGGAGCCAACTCACGAATAAAATGACAGTCAGTGTCGATGTGTTTTGCTCGCTTGTGGGCGACCAGATTTTGACTCCAAAATAAGGCACTTTTGTTGTCGCACAAGAGAGTTGGGGCGGACACTGGGAGTTGGCCAAGCTCCCGAAGAAGATTGGTGACCCAAACGACCTCCTGAGTAGTGTTAGCGAGGGCCCGATACTCGGACTCACAGTTCGAGCGAGCAATAGTGGGTTGTTTCTTCGCACTCCAAGAAACTAGATTGCCGCCGAGAAAGATGGAATAACCGTACATGGAACGCCGAGTGTCGGTGCAACAAGCCCAGTCGACATCAGAGTAGGCGACCAACGAGTAGTCACTGTGCTGACCAAAAGTAAGGCCAAAGTTAATCGTGCCTTTAACATACCGTAAAATCTGTTTTTATGGCGAGGAAGTGTTTAACAGTAGGCGACTGAAGGAACTGACTAACATGATTGACAACATAAGAGAGATCTGGGCGAGTGATAGTCAGATATTGATGGGCACCAACGAGCGAGCGATAAAGAATGTGGTCGTCGAAGGGTGTCCCAGAGCGAACAAGAGATTCCCCCGCGACAAGAGGAGTGGAGATAAGCTTGGAGTCAAGCAGCTCGACACGGACGAGGATATCATGAGCGTACTTTGCCTGACTGAGGAAAAGTCCACCAGGGTTGTGCGAGACCTCAAGGCCGAGGAAGTAGCTGAGGCGACCAAGATCCTAGATCGCAAATTATTTGTCGACACAACGAATGAAACGTCGAATGACATTATGGTCGCTCCCTATCACAATAATATCATCGACATAAAGTAAGAGGTACAAGTTAACTTTACCACTCCGGAAGTAGAAGAGAGAAGTATCTGCTCGACTACACAGAAAACCCAAGGTCTTAAGGAAGCTGTTGAAGCGAACAAACCAGGCGAGTGGAGCTTGTCGAAGACCATACAGAGCTTTCTTGAGGCGACAAACATAGTCGGGGAAGCGAGGATCAACAAACCCAGGGGGCTGAGCCATGTAAACGGTGTTTGTCAACTTCCCATGAAGGAAGACATTATTCACATCAAGTTGATGCATGTGCCACTGATTCCGAACAGCCAGACACAGGATGATGCGAACAGTTGCAGCTTTGACGACCGGACTGAAGGTATGTGAGAAGTCAAGGCCAGGTACTTGAGAGAAGCCCTGGGCGACCAGACGAGCTTTGTAGCGATCAACAGTACCGTCCGCAAGATATTTGGTGCGAAAAATCCATTTCGAACCAACAATGTTTGTAGAAGGCGGGCGAGGAACCAATTCCCAAGTTTGGTTAGCATGAAGAGCATCAAGCTCGGATTGCGACTTGGCCCGAGTGATCATCGGGTGAGTCGAGGCAAGTGTTGGGCGAACAATAGGTGGTTGGGCAGGTGGGGGCTGGTTGGTTGAACGAGCAGCAAACACTTGACCAGGTTGGGTTATAACTGTTATGGATCTTCCGGTGGACCCTTCCATATTTCCCACTTGATATGATATTGTTCGCTTTGGATTTGACAAACCCTCACGGCTTTGCTTTTTAGTTTCCCCAAAATGCCTCATCCCAATGGGGGTACTAGTCCATAATTTTATAACCCATGATATTTCAATGCTTTTCCAATGTGGGACTTGTTTGACCCTTTAACAATAACAAACCATATTAAAGAGATTTATACAAAAATATGGTCAAAATAAAAAAGATATTATTCCTATATTTACATTGTTGTGCAATAACTTGCACGGTCAGATTGTATATCTCGTGGATTAAATATCCGGGATTTCTCTCTAGTATGAATGGTCCTCGAATGTAATGTCTTCTTGGAATTAGCCTCTCGAGAACCTGCAAAAAATACGCCGGAGGGGAGTCCGGCGCGGACACTCCGATGCTTAAGTCAGTAAGCATATTTTCGTATCAGGTAAGGACTAGAGAGTCCTCTGATCGTCAAAGAGATCCTCAAGAGGTATATGAGTATCAAGTAAAGGACTCAGTGTGTAAAAATGATGTTAGAGATCGTAAAATATGAATGTACCTAAGCTTACCTATTTATAGAGGAATTCTACCTGAGGGGAAGTTAGGTTTTCCCCCTATTTCGGACCTGCACCTCTTACTATCTTTGAATTAGTCCAGCCACCTTTGACAGGGTCTCCCGATCCCTCAGTCCCTGAAGAAACGCAACCACTCCCTATTGTGGACTTCAACCGTTGAGAAGAGGAAGAATGAGTCTTCCTCTATCCAATCTTATCCCGTTTTATATGGAACCTCTCCTAAACTTCCGGCCTACTAATTCCCCCAGGACCGGGTCTCCTCGGTGTTCCTCCCCCGAGGTCCTTGGGTAGAGCTCCCTCCGAAGGTCATCCGGGCGGACTCCTGCATTCTGAGGAGTCCTCTCCAATCCGTATTCTCCCGTTAATCCCATCATCTATATACGTGTCGACTTCTTACGGGATGACGATTTTAGGCCGCATCATCTACTCCCCCCTACTCTCATAAAGTGCTCATATCTTTGTGAGAGTAAGAAAGCTAGGAAGGCCTGAAATATGGTACCTCTACGAAGAGGTGCATTTTACCTTCGCTCTGGTGCCCTTCTCTCTCTCTCCTTCTACTTTCTCGAGGAGAAGCCCTAAATCCAGCCCTCTACCTCTTTTTTTTTTAATTCTCATCTTCTCCGACTTCCGTCGCAACTAGCAATCCCGTCCGATTTCACAGCCCTTTTAGCAGGGTAACCCAACTCTCTTCTATATATAATTTTTCTTTTATGCTTCATGTTTGCCTCTCAAATCATAACTTCTTATTTTCAAATTTTCCATTCTCAAGCTCTAACAATCTCTTTCTATGTTCTGCAAATAAAACTCTTTATATTTCTTGGAATAAGGTTAAGGTATCAATATGACGCCTACTCCCCCTAGCCTCGAAGCCTCTCATGGGTGGAGTTCTCATTTCTCTGGATCGTCAATCTTTCATAATCGTCATTCCTCTCAATCCTTATGAGCTCTAGCACTTTTCCCATGTGCTATTTGCTTTATAACCTTTTTAGAAATTTCGGTCGTATCATAATTTGTCCCGTAATGTAGTTCGTATCCTAAATCTCACAGGCTTTCCGATGTTCAACACCTGATGCTCCATCATTCAACTTCATCAAGACTCGTTAAAGAGTGTGTTTCATCTTTTGAACCTCATGATCTCTCAAGTGTTTCATCACTTGATATTTCAAAGAATTCAACCATATCGTGGCTACTCAGAAAGGTATGGTTCATATCTTGAACCTCTCGAGCTCTCAAGTACTCAGTACTTGATATTCAAAAATCTCAGCCACATCCTGGCTTATCAAACGATGTGGTTCATACCTTGAACCTCATTACTCTTAAGTGTTTCTCACTCTCAATTCAAGGTGTTGATCATATCAAAACCTTTCAAGTTCAAGTAATCCGCTTGGATTTAGAGTAGTGTGAGGAGCTCTCTAGCTGTCCTCGGCCTCGTGGCATCTGAGAGTTTCTCACTCTCATTTCAAGGTATTAATCTCATTAAACCTTTGTAAATTAAGTAAACCACTTGGATGTCGAGTAGGGTAAGGGACTTTCTAGCTTCCCTCGGCCTCGTGGCCTTTAAGTGTTAAGTGTTTCTCACTTTTGATTCAAGGTGTTGATCATATCAAGACCTTTCAAGTTGAAGTAATCCGCTTGGATTTAGAGTAGGGTGAGGAGCTCTCTAGCTCTTCTCGGCCTCGTGGCATCTGAGTGTTTCTCATTCTCATTTCAAGGTGTTGATCATATCAAGACCTTTCAAGTTCAAGTAATCCGCTTGGATTTAGAGTAGGGTGAGGAGCTCTCTAGCTCTCCTCGGCCTCGTGGCATCTGAGTGTTTCTCACTCTCATTTCAAGGTATTAATCTCATTAAACCTTTGTAAATTAAGTAATCCACTTGGATCTCGAGTAGGGTGAGGGACTTTCTAGCTTCCCTCGGCCTCGTAGCCTTTAAGTGTTTCTCACTTTTGAATTCTCATATCTCATATATGCTCAGTGATCTACAGATCATTCATCATTTCATCACTCCTAATTTTCAAACTTAGCCATCCGGCTACTCAGGGTGGTTAGCCCTCACGCGTTTCAGAATGCTCAAAGTATGCTTATGAATCATATCTTAAATTGTTAGGAAATATGTGCTCATACAAATTTCCAAAAATCTCAAAATATTTTCATCACATCTCATAAAATCTTCAAATATTCATCAAAGATAAACATACATTTTAACATAATTTAGAAAAAATTTGACTCATCACTAATCAAAAACACGTTCTTAACCATGCCTAAATTCTCAATCATTCTCTCGATTCAATCACGCAATTCTCCTAAGTAATCACCTTAGCATTTCTCAAATCAATCATTTCTGAAGCCTTAGCAAATGTTCATATGCTTCGAGGTTTTATGCTCTAAACAACTACGTCTAGGTAACTCATATCATATCACAAAGTAAAATATAAAGTAAAAAAGTAAAATATACACTTTTCACTTACGTGGCTTCATATCAACATCTCGGAGGTAGTAGGCTTAGACCCTTCATCACCCCCTTTAAGCATCGAAGTGTAAGACATTTGCAAGGTCCGTCATCATGCTCGTCTCCGAATATCGCATCTCAACGCCAAGATGATCTTACTCACCTAATAGATCGACTCTTGGGTATATCCTTCTTTACAGTAGCCTTGTAGCCCTCATGACTACCTGCACATCCTTCATGGGTTTCTTTTATCATGTAATCTCCTTCGGGAGACATCTTAGATAGGGATGAGTCAACGATCGCTTGTATAATTGGCCACCCAAGATGCAGTATCTTAACCGCAAAGCTCGAGCTTCTTAAGAGGCTGCAGGGGCTGGTCCTTTATTCAGCTCTTCCAGAATTTATTTCCTTTAGTCATCCCCTTCTTCGATCGCCACAATCATGGGCTCAGTAGATTCTCTTTGTGCTATCACAAATGTTATTTTTCCTTGCCCTTCAGGCTCTACGGAGCTAGCCAGCTTCGACAGACTGTCAGTCTTCATATTCTTCGACCCAATCTTTTACACTCGATCTCCTGGTTTACCCAGAAGCCTCACAAGATCTGGACGAACTTAATCTGAAATCTAAAATCATATCTAGAATATCTAGGCATGTCAATCACACATAATTCAAAGATATTTAGCCTCATATTTTAAAAGCCTGGACCACCATCCATCCTCAATCATGAATTATAAAGCATATAATAACCACATAAACTCAACATGCGGGTTTTCTACTCATACTTACTGAGATCATCAAGTCATTCCCATATTCAGAGCACCGGTGGTCCCAAATGTACTCGTCATTTAGGGATCAGCCCAATAATAGGTTAGGTGTTATGGTCCAGCGACTCGGCTGGTTTTCCATGGCTCCATTCTTTCTTCGGTAATCTTGCTCTCTCGAGCTCCTCTAGTACTTCTAGGTTCTCCAGCCCCTCCTCATGAGCTCATTATTCGTCATAGACCAGGTAAACTGACTCATACCAGCAGCATTATTAGATCTAAATTTCACCATCTACCGAGAGGGTAAAATTACTCATCAGATTCCTCAGGGACCTCGCATCCTTCATCCGTTCTCAGGTAATTCGATTTCTAATATGCCTCATGGTCCTGGACCTCCAGGTCTTGGTCCTTCATTGCACGTCTCTTGATCTGGTTCCTAAACCTCAAGGTCTTGGATAGTCGTCTCGGGCATTTTGATCTTTGTAATCTATAGATCCTCAATCTATAACAACCTCCTCCTCTAACTAGGGCAGTGTTTTCTTCCAGCCTAATCAGCGGCTAGACGTCTTTTATATCATGGTTCTGATACTTAACTCAAGCTTGGGGAGCTCCTAAGAGAAAACTCCCTCGTTATGTTCTAGTTCAGGTTCTGGACTGACATGTAGATCTCCAGGTTTACTCGTATATCAATCCCGAATTGATCCTGTAAAGATACACCAAAAAAGGCCTCCAACACAGGCTCTCAAATGCTCAAATAAGCTTCATAAGCCTCAATTATATAATTTAAATATGAAATAATTAAATAATGCGAATCAAGTCTCTTTTGATCTCAAACCTGAAACATGTACCCTCTCCAGGGCCTCCAGTCTCGACAAGATGATTAGTCTCTCTAATCTCAAATCTCAGAAGAGGATCATTTTCTTTGATCCTCGAACCTCTTACGTCCTCGCGAGCTCTGAAATTCTTCCCGGATCTCAACTCAGGAATATCAACTAAGGGGGTCGGTTTTTATCCCGATTCTGGGAGGCCTCCTCCTTCTTGGTCTTCCTGTCCTCAAGTTCTCTCCTCTTCTGCCCTCGAGGGCCTCGGTCAACTACGTAAACAAATTCTCTCAGATGTCCAACTTGAATCATTTTCTCAATTTCATCCTCCAAATGGTAATATTGATTGCTATCGTGCCCATATTCATTGTGGAGTCTCCAAAATCGGTCCGACTTGGGCTTTTGAGGACCTCGGTTCCTCGAATAATGGAATTTCAGATCTGGATGATCTCCAGCAACCTCCAAGACCTCTGTAGGTTTCAATCTCAGTTGGGTATATTTCTAAAACCTCCCTCGAGGCCCAGATCGGGATCCTCCTGCAGCATTGCGGTTTCCTGTTCCTCCGGAGTTTCGGGGAGCTTCTGGGCTGGACCTCCTTGCTGTAGATTCTCTCTTCCTCTCTCCACTAGCTGGTTTCACCTTCAGCCTCTTGGCTTGCCTCACCTCTTCGAGGGTGAGATACTTTTCAGCTCTGAAGATTCTCAAGTTCTCTACCCGCTTCAGGTAATCAATCATCCTCTCACCCACTCTAGTTTTCGGACTTATCGTTTTGTCTGTTTAGGGCTATTGGCCTTGATCTCAGGGACCTAAATAGGCTCAATCTTCACTTTCCATTTCCGAGCTTATCCCGAAATCCTCCAGGACTTGGATAGAATCAACCTATAATCTGAAATCTTCTGAACCTACCCAGAGATCCTCCAGAACCTGGATAGACTTAATCTATAATCTGAAATCTTCTGAACCTACCCAGAGATCCTCCAGAACCTGGATAGGCTCGGTCTGTAATATGAAATTATATCTAAAATATGGAAACATGTTAATCGTGTGCAATAAAAACAATAATTATGTTAGTCTTTGCTTCCAAAATCATAATCATCATCAACGTCTAATCATTAATTCTACGACATAAAGTAATCACAAGACTCAACATGTGAATTGCTTACCCATGCTTCTACGATTTCAAGTAATTCTCAATTCTAAGATCGTTTCTAGAGTATCAATCATGTAAGCTTAGGAGAATCATGCTTAATTCAATGGAAAAAATAAGTTCGTGTCACATATGTCAATATCATTAAAATATGCTCATAGCAATATCAAATTACTATAAAAGATCTAATACTTTAGGCTCTATCAAACACCTGTACTAACCTGTAGTACCGATGCACTTATCATATCTCTGCCTCGTATTCCCACGTTTAGATTTTGGACCTCGAGGCCCTAAATACTCTACCTCATACCTCCAAGTTTTGATTCTGGACCTCGGGGTCCTGAATACTCTGCCTCGTACCTCCAGATCCGATCCTAGGATTCTGGACCTCGGGGCCCTGAACACTCCACCTCGTACCTCCAAGTTTTGATTCTGGACCTCGGGGTCCTGAATACTCTGCTGCTCGTGGAGGGGCACAAATGTTGTCATCCCCTGCAGTGGCTGGAGGTATCTCCTTGCCAGGTCCACTCCCGAGGGCTCCAGACGTGCCAACAATATCACCCCCTGTAGAGATAGGGGTGTCTCGGGCCTCTTCCATCAGGTTCTGACCTTTTACAGGTGCGGGGGACGGATTTGCCCCTGAAGGAACGAATACAAGTTATTTTCCCGAACTTCCCTAGAGTAGGCGTGATTGTGTTATTCCCTCCGCCCATAGTTCAAACAGATAGAAAATCGTGAGAAGATCCCTTAGACGTTCCCACAGACGGCGCCAGTTGTTGTGCAATAACTTGCACGGTCAGATTGTATATCCCGTGGATTAAATATCCGGCATTTCGCTCTAGTATGAATGGTCCTCGAATGTAATGTCTTCTTGGAATTAGCCTCTCGAGAACCTGCAAAAAATACGCCGGAGGGGAGTCCGACGCGGACACTCCGATGCTTAAGTCAGTAAGCGTATTTTCGTATCAGGTAAGGACTAGAGAGTCCTCTGATCGTCAAAGAGATCCTCAAGAGGTATATGAGTATCAAGTAAAAGACTCAGTGTGTAAAAATGATGTTAGAGATCGTAAAATATGAATGTACCTAAGCTTACCTATTTATAGAGGAATTCTACCTGAGGGGAAGTTAGGTTTTCCCCCTATTTCGGACCTGCACCTCTTACTATCTTTGAATTAGTCCAGCCACCTTTGACAGGGTCTCTCGATCCCTCAGTCCCTGAAGAAACGCAACCACTCCATATTGTGGACTTCAACCGCTGAGAAGAGGAAGAATGAGTCTTCCTCTATCCAATCTTATCCCGTTTTATATGGAACCTCTCCTAAACTTTCGGCCTACTAATTCCCCCAGGACCGGGTCTCCTCGGTGTTCCTCCCCCGAGGTCCTTGGGTAGAGCTCCCTCTGAAGGGTCATCCGGGCGGACTCCTGCATTCTGAGGAGTCCTCTCCAATCTGTATTCTCCTGTTAATCCCATCATCCATATACGTGTCGATTTCTTACGGGATGACGATTTTAGGCCGCATCATACATTATTCCCTATTAATGAGACTACATTTAATGAACGAAGAATATAAGATAAATAAGACTACATTTAATGTACGGAAGTAATATTTATTTATGATTGAAGAATAAGCAATGTAGATTTATTTATACATATTTGTTAAAAAAACAAAATAGTTTTAGTCAACAAATACGACCATTCGTATGTCAAAATTAAACCTGTACTTGACTTGACTACGTAATAGTAGTAGATACAGCTTAGTCAACTTTTCAAATTTTTGAACGTTGAAAATCGGCTCACCTGTCTTGTTCTGTCTCTACTATTTTTATTTATTTATTTTATTACTTAACTTCAAAATAAAATTTAATAATCATTGGTCAACATACATCAGGTGTGTAACGCACATTTAATTGTATTCATATTCAGCCTCTTAGATAATTAATCACCTAATTATGCCTTTGCTAGTTGCTACTAAAATAATTTAAATATAATCTGGAATATTCACAATCAATAAAATAAAGGGATTTATTATTATAAATAAAAAAAGCCCATGCATTGCAGGTTCGTTGCATCTTTTAGGCCATGACTTCCAACTTACATTATTGATATTTGGTCTAATTTTTCTCCTAAATTGAACTTAAAATTTCAAATGTGTAGCTTAAAAAATAATATTCCCCACGTCCCAAAATAAATATTTCATTTGTTCATTTTGAGCGTCCCGACTTTATAGTTTTATTTTATTTTTTATAATGATAAAATTCATTATTTCTCTATCTTTTCTCATATTATTCCTCTATATTTTTCTCTTTATTACATTTCTCTATCTTTTCTTTTTTTTATCACTTTCTACCTACTCAGTATACAATTTATACTATAAGGAGTATTTCTTAATTTTGATGCAAAAAAAAATAAATTAAAAACTTATGAATGAAGAGAGAAATTAAAGTATTAAATAACACACGTGCATATATGGTAAGAATTTTCAACAACTGTTTACTATTCTTGTGTGAGAATGTAAATCGTCGTCTCTAATTGGATATTTTATTACAAGAATTAGTTTGGGTGTTTAAATAGAAAATATAAATGTGCGGTGAAAGTAACCTAATCCCATCAAGGGGATTGGAATGAATTGTGGAATTTTTGTAGATTTTGTTTTAGATTCTATTTTTTAAACTTAAATATCACTGAAAATCTACGAGGCGTATCACGTCAGCACTATGCATGAAAATGCCACATGCTAAGATTTCCTTAACTTAATTATTTTGATTTATTTAGTAAGGGTTTAATTGAGATTGCCTAATTTTATTATATATTCATTTTTGTTTAGTTGGACATAATAAATTTAGACGAAGGAAGAAATACTAGACAAGTCACATATATATATATATATACTTAGATGACATTCCGCGTGTTACACGGATAACTATTAAAAGTTATTTTACAACATAATGTTTTACATATGTATAAATTAAAATTTTAATCATATAAAATAATAATATAAATAAATATAAAAAATTATTTATATTTCTAAAGTTTTATAATATATATTAAAGCTTCACTTTTTAAATATGTAAACTTATAAATTATTTAAACACATTTGAAAAACTAATTCGTTGGAATTCTATCACATTTTTTATTATTATAATTACGTGAAAAATGTATTATTATTATTATATTTTTAGTAATAATATATACTGTATATATTGATTAGCAATTGATTGAGTACTTATTCCTTTTTTAATTGTATTTACACATTGTATTAAAAAATGTATTATTATTATATTTTTAGTAATAATATATACTGTATATATTGATTAGGAATTGATTGAATACTTATTCCTTTTTTAATTGTATTTACACATTGTATTAATACTCATGACACGTCATTATTATTAATACACTAAACTCTTTATATATTTGACACTTAATCATTTACATAATTATAACTTCTCTATTAATCGACACATCATCCAAACTCACGAAAAATCGACACATAAGCAATAAGAACTCCCTATTAGTATATAAGAGGATATTTTTGGTTGTAATTTTGTTATTTATTACCAATTAAATTTGAAAATACTAAAGCCAGATATTATTTTAGAGATAAATCTAATGTTTCATAAATAATTTTTTTAAATAAAAAGAAACATAAAAACAAGAGCTATTGAGATGTCATTCACATATTAGTTTGAAGTTCGACCGATTTAGACTTGCTAACAAAATATTAATGAGTCAAATCATTGATTTTTACTAGGAATTAATATACAAGAATTAATTTTCACCCTCTCTACAAGTTCGGACTTTTAGATGAGACGAAATTCTTTCATGGTATCAGAGCAAATCAGGCAAACGACCTGGGTTCGATTCCTGTTGAAAGCACTCTACACCCTGGGTTCGATTCCTGTTGAAAGCACTCTACCCATTTAAATTGTCCACTCGATGGGCCTCCTCCCCAAAATGGATAAAAGGTGTTAATTCGGCCCACGAGTGAGAGGGAGTGTTAGGAATTAATATACAAGAATTAATTCTCACCCTCTCTACAAGTTCGGACTTTTAGATGAGACGGAATTCTTTCATTAATTTTTTTTTTATGCCACGATATTCGGTACGAAGACCGACTAATTCGAGGGGACCAATTCCACTGTTCACTTGCGGGAGCTCCGTTTAAAGTCAGAGTTTTGCGCTTTGTATGGACATGACCCCATAGAAATTGTTTGCACCTTACGAGTTTCGAATCTGAGACCTAAAGAGGAGCACATTCCTAAGTTCCAAGCCTACACCACTAGGCGAACCACATAATTATATATTGAAAGCAATATGCGTGCTTCTCAGTCGAATTCATGCAAGTGTGTCTACATGTTGGTCGCAAACTGACTTAACATGGAATTTGATTTGAATCCCCAACGACAATAGTTTTCTAATATCTTTTATGTGTCTCGAAAAGGGTGGAGCGTCTCTTTCTTTTTTGTCGCGTCAACTCCATAATATGTGAAAATAGAATCTGCACTCACCCATCTTCACCGGAGCCCATGAACTTGACTCCAAACTATCAACTTTACAATACAAAATGAAGAAGAACAAACCGAAAACTAGCTCTCAATCAAGAGGAGAAATAAGAGACTCTCAACAAAATGAGAGAAAAACCAATTGAGAGGAAATCATAGGCTCTCAACCACAAACTCTGGTACATGATGGTCATGTGCAAAAGTGATCTCTTTGGATCACACACACCCGCACTGATGGATCCAGTTGGGGACATGGAGTACAACTGTACCCCAATCCCCAAATTTCAGTTTTTATTTTTTTTTAAATTATGTACAAAAATAATTTTATAATAATAAATGAGTAAAAGATGATGAAAAGTTTGAAGGGATGAAAGTGAAGAAACCCATAAATTTTGTTAAAAAGTTCAATATATTTATCTTTTAAGTCCATTTGTGTGTCTTAAGCTTATTTTATACTCATTTCGTTTCAATTTAAATTTACTATTTGTAAAAAAATGAATGTTCACACATTTATCTTATTTTTCATATTTTATCATTACGCCATATAAACCCTTATTTGTCATATTAAAAATTCCTAATAAAAATTAGAAGTATGTCATTAAGCCATCTAAATTTTTATTTTTCTTATTTTGTCGGAATACTTACAACTCACATAAATTTGCATATATCTTAAAACATTCATACATATATTTTATTTATTTGCACATATTTAGAACATTTATACATATTTGTATCTTATTTATTTATAAATATCTTATTTATACATTTATCGTACCCCCAAATTTATAATTCTGGATCCGCCACTGCACACCCGTGTGTGATCCAAGGGATTACATCTTGTATAGGACCCTTCTATACCATAGGTGATCCAGCATTTTCATACTAGCTATTTAGGGTTATGTCAAATCAGTGTGTCAAGTTATTTAATTAGGTGGGTTGGGGAAATTTGAGATTTTATTAAAAAAGAAAAGAAAAAACACTTAAAGTCATAAGTTCACATGACGAACCAGAGGTTGGGGAGCCGTTAAAATCTTGTTCAGGAAAACTTTCCTTAGGGATAAAACTAGGGTAAAAGGAAAAGGTACCCCCACTAAGTAACAATCTTATTGAAATGAAGATACTCAAAGTTCATATCACTATATAAAAAATGAGAGATAATATTCAAGCATTGCCCTCTCCAAATGGTGGAGGTGGTCCGAAACTTGGCAAGAGAATCAGCTGCCTAGTTCGCTTCCCTGAAGATATCGGGGAAGTGGACCGTTATGTCCCCCAAAAGGTGGCTTGTAATGCTCCACAGGCCCCGTAGTCTCCAAGGAATAATCTGAATGAGACCCTGCCAGGTCCGGACTGCCAACTCCGAATCAGACTCAATCCATAAGTGTCTCCAACCCTGAGAGTGTGCAAACATAATAGCATGAAGTCCTGCTGCAATCTCGGCCTCAAGGGGAAAGCCCCAACCAACACTACGGACGAAAGCCGCCACAAAGAAACCTCTCGAGTTACGGAACAACGCCCAAAAGTGTCCCTGGAGGATATATTACTACCATCCACATTCACCTTGTACCAGCCTGGATCAGATGGGAACCACCTAACTAAGACGGGACCCGAACAAATCGACGGCGACACTGAACCCCCAAGGCTCGACAAACAACCAAATCACGAATCGAGCCATCCCCGCAACCCCTGAAAAGGCCAACGAAGTCACGCACTCCTAAAAGGACAAGAGCTAAACATCTATGAACAGAGGGCCTCACACCATCAAATTAATTAGGTGAGTTGGGTGAACGAGTTACTTTAAAGTTAATAATATTGAGTTTATATGTATATTTAAGTATGAATTGAATATACAATTTGAAACTCGAATTTAAAATATCTAACTCATATATAAGACGGAAATCCTATAGTTCTAAAGGATAGAATATTGAAACAACCCTAATTAATAACTAGGGGCTTATAGGCAGATTCAAAAAAAAAAAAAACTAGGGGCTTATAGGCTGGATTTTGTGACCGGCAGTCCATAACAAGCATACCGGCCCCATTGAAAGGACTAAAAGTGCAAAACATAAAAGTCAAATTAGTTTGGGGACCACTTGTGCAAATGTTGGATTGAATTTGCAACAAGCCGACGTCCTATGAAACCAAACCGTTGAACTATATCTCAATATTTTCTTTATTTTTGTCAGCCCACGTCTTAATGACTTGTACCTTACCCTTCGAAACTAGTACGCACGAAGAATCAAATTCCATGTTTTGCTCTTCATACAAATAAATTTATAATCGCTTGATCATATTTTTTTTTATAATTTCATTTAATTTATTAAGTATTTTATTTTGGGTGTATATATTCTACGTTATCAAAGTGCATCCCGTAAATATATCTGGCATGCATGTGCTGGATTATATGTTAAGTATATTATCTCTACAGTACTAAAGTAGAATATCATAAAATAACTTTAAAATACACACATAAAATAATAAACTGTTTTGATAAAATTCCAAAACATATAGGTATATCTATGCAAATTAAAGTAAAAAGATAAGACACACCATACCCCATTCCAATTAAATTAATTTGTCTCAACCGAATCCTCTATTAATTTAGCCAACTTTATACCTCATCAATGATTAATGTGTATGTACTACGTGACGAATGTTAATTTGGTTCCTGTCAAATAAGTAGAAAAAATTGCAATTATATATAGATAAACACCACGCTTTCAATCACTATCGATCTTATTAATGTTACCCAAATTAATTATACCAACAATATATCTCTCTTATTAATTACTGGGAGACGCAACTCGTAAATTATACTACAATTTGTAACAAAGTTTGGCCCGATCCACGCCCGGCCACTTTCCCGTCGTGGGGTGTTGCGCCTACGGGTTTGAGTATCACTTTAGCCTTGACCCGACATCCCAACCCTTCGTACTTCTTCCGTCTCAGGTCAATTTTCATATTGATCAGGACACAAAAACTTAGAAAAGAGTATAGAGTAAGGGAATTGAGGTCTTTTCAACCTTATTATTAATTAAAGTGATAAAGTAAGGATATTGTATAAGAAAATATAATGACATAAAGGGTAAATAAGTAAATAAGAGTCATATTTAATGGACCAGTTGCATTGTACGTGCAACTGCAACTCAGTGTGAAATGTGATACAAAATTTAACTAACATATTTGACACTAACTCTAATGAAGGCTTTGTAAGTGAAGATAATTGAAAAAAATATTAGTTTATGTAAAATAACCCAAATTAACTTTATTTAAAAACTGACATTAACTTTATCTAGAATGTGAGCACCGGTATATATGAGACATTGTCCATATATTCCTCCGTCCATTTATGAGTTTCTCATTACTTTTTGACACATGGATCGATTAAGAAATTAATTAAATAATAGATATAATATAAATGATATGATTGAAAGAGATAGAGAGAAAAAGTAAATATGAAATGAAGTGAAAAAATTAAAAAATATTTATAAAAAATGATATCATGAAAAACTTATAGTCAAACGAATCAAAATAATAAAATAGGAGAAGCTTACAAGCTTATACGCAAAATTCAACTACAAAAATAGATATTTTGTAAACGAAATTATATTAATAAAACTTAATATGAAATGCAATATACTCGATCTTAACATTTTTTAACTAAGAATTCATATTGATAACAACATTTTAAAATTGAGGAAAATGATTTCATAAAAACGCATCTAATAACTAAGAAGTCGATCATTTCGCCCCACTTCGTTGACATACGTGAGAAAATATGGTTTGATTCATCTGTTCCATAATTCCATTTGGTGTTTCATTATTAGATTGATATATCAAAATCATATCACATTAATTACATATAATATAAAAATAAAAATTTTGTCATGATTTTATATTGCATAAAATTAGGAAAAGAATTCAAAAGAGATTTGTCAGTTAGGTGCACAATGGAATAAAGAATGGTATCAAATTGGCTGTTTAAAGTAGAAATATGAACATAATCATTCAAAAGAGATTGAACTCAATTGGTTTTGTAATAATTAAGTTTATATTAATTAATTGCAGAAAAGGTTATTACAGTACTCCAGCCTAATAAGACTAAGAAACAACCATACTTATACTTTTATTAATTATTATACTTCCAAAAAAAAGCAGCTAAGAAGCATTATATTTTTATAATAATACATACATACATACGGGTCAGTCTTTTGTAAATTACTTTTACAATACAATTGATACGCAATTAATAAATTTTAATGATTTTTTTTTTATTATTAAAAATAAGTTTATTTTTTATTTTTTGGGAAAAACTACTACGTATATATGTACGTGCCATTGGTGTATATGGACTTTTAGAAATTATAATTAATGTATGTTAATGAAATCACTAATATTTTTATAATAATAAACTAATACTACATTTTTTGAAAAAATTAATAATGTTATATGCACTTTTCAATAAAAATTGCAGAAAAAATTAATAATGTTATATGCACTTTTCAATAAAAATTGCAGAAACTTTTTAATAAAATTACGGTTGAGAGGGTCAAACAAATGTCCCACATCGGAAAGACTCAAAAGATTTTATGGCTATAAAAAAGTTGAATAGTATCCCCATTGGTATAAGGCTTTTTGAGGGAAACTCAAAAGCAAAGTCAAACCCACAATGTGGGTGCTTTTAATCATTATACTCACTAATTTTACAATTTTGCCCTCATAATTTAAATAATATTTTATTTTTACCCATTATTTATTCAAATGTAATAAGGGTGTTTTTTGTAAAATTATAAAAAAAGTGATTTGTATGATATACACCACAACATCTAAAAAATTTATTAGAATTAAAACACTATTTACTTTCAATTTTACTACAAAAATCAATTTTAATCACTTTGAATCAACTACAATTGTTTACAAACACACCCAATATACTACCGACTACCGACTACCGAGGATCCATTCCGAGACCCTAGCAATTAATATTTTTTAAAACTTGTTTAAAAATAAACACAATATACATGCACGATTGGAGTACTAATCAACAATATTTCAACTGTTGGTGGGAGTAAAAATAATAAACAGAAGTATATACATATATGTGTATATATTATTTATAGTTAGTAACATTATAATTTGATATTTAAAGTTAATATTGATTTTGAAAGTATTTTACGAAGGAATTTTCTATGTCAGGAAGAGTTTTCATCCTTCCTACAACCAGAAATCTATTAAAAAGTGATACATTGTCCACCTTCGCTGTAGTGTAATCTAATTTTATCATGTAATGAAAAGTAATTAATTTTCTAAAAATATATATAAAATTATAAGAATATCTTAATAATATTTCTTTTTAAAAACCCAAATTTCACATATTTATAAATTGCATAATTTTATTTACGTCTCATAGGCTCATAGCATAGACCTAGTTCGGTTTAAATCATTTTAAGTATTTTACTTTTTTATTTTATGTCTTAGGAGTCCAATTTACATTTTTATTTAATTATAAATATCAACATTTGTTTATATATTTTTTTAATTATAAAAAATTGGGTCATTTTGACCCGATGACCCGACAGCCCGTCCATGACCCGACGGCCGGTGTTGGCCCTGCCCAAAAAAGGTGGTCCGGTGGGTCGAGATGTTTGACAACCCTAACTTTATATGTTATTTTATATTTAAATTTAAAAATATATTTATATCATTTTATATTTATTAATTTAATTTATTAATATGATGAAACAGTGTGATTGCACATCGTATTGTATAGAACAAACACATTATTACAAAGTTCAATAATATATATACAATTATATACGTTTAATGATATTTAATGAGTTTTCAATTACTAGAAAAGACGAAGCCTCTCATCATAAAACGACCTTTTAAGAATTAATAAGGTTTCGGGAAAAAGAATTAGTAACACACTTTTTCCCTTTCTATTACACAATTTTATTTTATTTTATTTTTATCTGATTTCAGTTTCATATCTTAACTTTAAAAATTCTCTTTATAAGTCCACTTTAAAAAAAAAATCATAAAAAACAAAATCCATAACAAGTTGATCTTTTTAAAGGATATTATATAAATTAAATAATAATTAGGTGAAAAGCAAAAACAAGAGACAGCTATTATTGATGTTAATAGATGCATGTAAAAACAAATTGGTTGGGCCCACTAATTAAGCTACTAGCCCTCCTCTCCAACTTGCTCACAAAATGTGACCCCATACAAAATCAACTTGGCACGTTATTTATAACTTGACAATTTTCTTTAAAATTAATAATTGCATTTTTGTCCTATAAGAATTGAAAATTTCGTAAATTATCATTTTTATGCAATTGTAACTAATTTCGAACGAATTTGGCTGTGATATTTGTCAAGTGATTAACAAAATACTTAAGAGTGTAAAGCTTAAAACACTTCAAAGTACCAAATTGATGGACCTGAAGCGATGAGTTGACATATGACATAACCCTCGACTAACCAGAATTTGGCCGGAAATGAGTGAATTGCGTATGGACAAATTTCCAATACTCAAATCCAAATTTGAAGCATTGTGGGGTACTAAATTTATACTACGGAGTAAATTACTATGTGATTCGACTCTCGACAAGCCGAAATTGGACCAGGAAATGAATATCGAATTGTGCATGAACAAAAATTGTGAAAAAGCAAACACAAATTCGATACATTGTGGGATATACAATTTGACACAACGAGATACTAAATTGGGGAGCTTAAATATAAAAGTATATTGATATGTAACTTTATTCACTAATCAAGGGAATTTTGTTGATGCTACTCAAACACAAATTCGAGATTTTGTGACTTATGTGATATGAATTTGACACTCTATTGTATCAAATGATGAGTTCAACGAGATGATAAGATTGATATAGCCTCGTTTTTTTTTAAAACAACCCGAATTTCATCATGAAGAAAGCAACAAAACTTTTTTTTTTTTTTTTTAAATATTAAACAGTTTATAATTTTTTTTTTTAATGATTTTCGTTCATAAATTAATGGATATGAGACCAAATATACATTTGAAAAGCAAACTCTGTCTGAAAATGATGGCCCTTCCTCTCACTATTTTTTGAAGTGTATAAAAGTTTATATTACAAAAGTCAAGAAAAAGGTCCATTGGTCTACTCACGTGCTATCTTGAAAGCAACCCTAGAATTAATACAATAAAGAATAATTAAAGAAACATATTCAAATTATAAATTAAAATTCATTAATTACTAAGAATATTTCAAATAATTATGGGGATCGATACTTGATTATCCATTAATTGAATATTCATACTGCTCATTCTCGGATTTTATGCGCATCATGCATGTTCATTTTATTTCTTCATGCACTGTTATTCTAGAATTAGTGGATATATCAATCAATCTAAGAAAGATTTTAATTTTTTACTATAAATACAAGCTGGTCAAATCTAAAGAGTAAGATTACATAAATATTAAAAGAGAAACCAGATCACACATTAGCCCAAAATTTTTGTTAGTATTTTCAATAACACTTTTTAAGTCGAATCCTCTAAGTGTTAATCCTTGTATTCTAAGCATATTTTCATATCCTTAAGCTTAGGGGAAAAGAAATCCAACTTGTAAGAGAGATTTCATATAATTGGAATGTATTTCACAAACCTACCTACCTCTTAAGAGATAGTTTAAGTTTGTAAAGCTCAATTGTTAGTAACAGGAATGGAAATCATCTAAATTCCAGGAGATTTTACCCCGAATGATGATAAGTCTACAGGTGTGCATTGACACTTAAAAACTAAGCATTTTGTTGAGGGAAATTAATATCACAACCGAGTTTGTGAGAATTGACGTATAAGTTAAGTTTTCGAACCAATTAAGCACAACTGATATTGTTTTAACTGCATAAAATTAATCAAGAGTTCTCCCAAATATAAAACACCTTTTTCAAATCAGGCAAGTATAATTTAGGGCTTATACTTTTTATACTCAACTTATTTTGATAGTTATCTAACCGACAAACTTTCGAGCAGTCAATATGTTAATTATCATTCCTAGCTTAAACACTTCACATTCAACAACTTATTTTATACTTCAACTATCGCAAATCCGATCATTTCAGCTACAATTGCCCTGAACTTAGTACGAGGGAGCGTGAAGAAAGGCATGCCAAAAGAAATTAAACTAGTGGAATGTTGATAGAAAATCATTGGTGGTCGACTCATTCATCCTCATAGTAGATGATCTACCCTCGTCCTCATCTAGTTAATTATCAGATGGAGATCAATGAGTGATAACAAACGAAGAATTTGAGGTACAATTTGCTTCTGACTGTTGCTCATCTTAATCACACACACAAAAGGTTAAATTTGATGTAGTCTTTAACAATCATCAACTCTCTTATGAGCAATGGACTATCAATCTCCGACTTGCACGTAAAGTTTATGTGCAAGAAGAACAGGAGAACGAAAAGTTGAGACAACAATTTTTTAAGTTTTTTAAGCAAGGAGTCCAAGCTGATACTAATTCAACTAACCTTACAACTAAATTGATCGAAGAGTTGAATGCTTTGAAGGTCACATACGCTGAAAAGAAAAAAACGGCTTAAGGATCATCTTTAAATCCAAGCTCAAGAATCAATAGAGTTCATATTGCTTTAGTCCAAGAACGATGAATTTTGTCAACAACACGAGCTTTTAAAGGCTAGTGGGGACAACTTAATTACGAAAGTAACAACTATAAATAAAGTTGCAAATGTTTGTACCAAATTTTTTGGCTACTATTTTGTCCAATTGATAAGTACGGTTTAGTCTTAGACAACCCGAATCCTCATACTCATTTGTCTAACTCGTTGATTGCATGAGTGATAACAAGGAGGGTAATGAGAAATGTGAAGACTGTGTTCCTCCGTTGAAACCTAATAAGGGTAAGAGACCATTTGAACAAGCTAAGCCGATGTACAAGCAAATTAAATGTAGAAATATAAATTAGTCGAAGGTTTAGAAGCCAAAGCAGCCGAGGTATCAACAATCGAGTAAATCTCACTTAAAAATATCTCAGCAAGATCATTAAAGTCAACATCACCTAGGACCATCTAGTCAAAAACAGTCACAACTGAAGTCGACTTTACCTCAATTGATTTCCAAACTAGCTAAGAAAGGTAAACTTAATCCTTTTGTGCAAATAAAGGCTCACGCCTTTAAGGGAAAAGGTTAAAACGGTACCTAATGCTTGATCCTCTTCATGTGGAGAGAAATTGTTCATAGATAGTGGATGCTCAAAACACATGACCGCAAACAAGTACCTTCTCAGCTCTTTTGTTGAACAAGATGGACCACGAGTAGTCTTGAGGGACAATGTCCACAGTCAAACCAAGGGTTTTGGAACCATTGTCATCAGTAATATAACATATCTATCTTATGTTAGAGATAAGAGAACTCAACAACTATTACTAACATGTTCGAGAAAATGTATTGTATACTTGGCTAATTGGCATGGAACAATTGTCCTACAGGCATTTGTCTTGTTGATAAGAGTTCAAAAAACATCAACAAGTTATAACATAAAAGGTTTAGTCACCTGAACTTCAAGACTTTTAACAAAATAACAAGGATGTCTTTAGTTGATCGATTACTCAATGAGGTTTATTTTAAAGATCAGGTGTGTGAAACATGCTAGAAGGAAAAGCAAGTGAAAGCCTCATTCAAGGAGATCCCTACCTCATCCACCATCCGAGTGCTACAGTTGTTACACATGAATTTGTTTGGTCCTGTATCCCCCTTAAGTTTCGGTGGCAGGAAGTATACTCTAGTAGTTGTTGATGATTTTTTCTAAAGTCACATGACTAATTTTTCTTGTTTGAAAATAATAAACTGAAACAAAATTGTTTGAGTTATTAAAGTAATTTCAAAATGAAAAAGGGCAAAATATTGTAAAAATCAGGTCAAATAAGGGAATTGATTTTTTTAATTCTTAATATACTTGATTTTTGCACTGAGTTTGACATATAACATGAAACGTCAAGTGCAAGCACTACAACAAAATTGATTTTTAGTCACAAACTCCTCTCATTATTGCTTCTCTAGCTAAAAGTCTATAGTGATAGTAAATAGAGAATTAATGACAGGACCTGTCACTAAAAGTTAATTCCTGTCATTAAAGATTTTTAGTTAGAGAAGCTATAATGATAAGATTTCTGTCACTAAAAGTCAATTTTCTTGTAGTGAAGAACACCACAACAAAATGAAGTAGCTGGGAGGAGGAACATAACTCTAGAAGAAGCTATTCGCAACTATGTTAGTTGAATTTGATGTGTCAAAAAGATTTTGGACACAAGTTATTAATGTAGAGACATATTATTAATACTATTATATAGAGAAATGATATGGAGACCATTAATAGCCTACTTATGGAGCCAAATGATGACTTGTCATTATCCAAGTCATCATATTAGCTTATTTAATTAATCTAAAATATGAAAAATATATAATTGCACGTATATCTCAACCTCTGTCCATAAAATTAGAAAATAAAATATTAGAAAATTTTTTAAAGACTATTTTTAACGAGTTTTAGTATTACATAATTAATAAATATTACACGTTTAATTTATTTATTGTACTTTACTTAAAAAAAATCATTCATTTATATATTTTATTTTTTTAATAACAAAAAATTAAAGTTAAAGTTATAAAAAATAATGACTACATTAATTTACTTAACCCTAAACCCTAAAACCCTAAACTCTAAAACCCCTAAACCCTAAACCCCTAAAACCCTAAACCCTAAAACCCTAAACCCCTAAATCCTAAACCCTAAGATTCAATTAAGATTTGATAATATATTTTTCATCTAAATATAATTATGCCTAAATAATAATAATAATAATATATGTAGCGTGAGTTTAATGTAATATTAATATAATGAATATTAATTATAAACTAATTATTATCCACATAAATTTTTTCATCCTAAATATTAGAAAACATGCATGACTTTTCAATATTTTAGGAGATCTATCATATATTTTTTAAATAAGTATTAATTAATTAAATAGAATGAGGTGGATAATGCCACATCATCAATTTGGCTCCATATCATTTCTGCTATTATATATATACCTTTGTCCGTCAAAAGTATGTTTATTCATTTTATGGAAACATCATTTTATCTTCATTTTATTTTTACCCTCCAATCATCATTTAATTATTTAAATTATCGTTCAATTTTACTTACAAAAATCACTTTATCATAAGTGAATCAACAATATTTCACAATGTTCTTGCTTTATTTTTTTCTTAAAATTTGTGTTATGGTGGACAGAATTAGTATTATTTAATGGAACGACCAATTATTTAAATAAATACACAAAAATGCAAACTAATGATAAAAAAATTCCCTCATTTTACCACCTGTGCACAGACATATTAAAACCAAATTTTGCATCAATGTTTCCTCGTGGAAAGATCATTAGCAATCTTGATTATCATAATTAATTTAATTAACCAGGCTACTATGACTTTTTTTTTTTTTTTTTTTTTTTTTTTGAACTACTAGGATAAACAGATTACACATTATAAAGTACCCTAATATTCTGTGGAATATCATTTTCAATCCAATCGTAAGGAGTTGAAACATTCCAGGAGAGTTGTGCCATTGCATGTGCAACTCTATTTTCTTCCCTTGGGACATAATCACAGCTCCAGTTCATGGCTGAACCCAATCTTGATTTTATTTTCAAAACCAATTCTCTTTCTAGCCCGTCGAGATTATTTACCTGAGTCAAGGCCTTGACTGCAATTTTTGAATCCATAAAGAGGTTAGATACATGATTATCATTGCTTTGACACTTCTTAAGGCCTAACTCTGCTGCAATTAATTCAGCAGCCACTACAGATCCAGGATTTGCAATTCTCTCCCCTCCTACACGAATCAGTTTATCCTCATTATCGACCAAAGCGAAGCCTGTGGCAAAAAAATTCAATGGCAAATTGAATGCTGCATCCACATAAAGGCTACACTTATCCTTGCTATGTCCGTCTTTCCTTGATTTATAACCCTTAACCACACAACTTTGATCTGCAATGGAATTGATATTAAGAAAATCATACCAATAGTCAATGGCCCATTGCACTTTAAACACCCCAGGTTTCCAATCTTTGCGTAGGGCCAAGTCTTCCAAATGTAGCCATTTACATCTGTCCTTCCAAATTGCCCAGGCTATAACTATCACGGTGGGAAATACTTGCTTATCAATAGGCAATCCCACCAGAGCATCCAGTAATTGAATCAAAGATCCTTTGGCAAACTCTTTCACTATTTCCCACAAACCTTGCTCTTTCCAAACTTTCCGAACAAAGACACATTGGAATAAGACATGCAAAGTATCGGCCAGAGGAGCACCACAACAAGAACAAAAGGGATTAATGGGTACATGATGAGAATTAAGATTACCTTCTGTAGCCAAAAAACCATGGAACAATTTCCATCCAAAAATTCGGACTTTTGGTGGAACTTTCAGCTTCCATATTTGATGAAGCAATCTTTGGTGCCCACTACGCGTAGACGATCCAGCTTGCAGGCCTTTGCGCTGAATATCACCCATTTCCATGGCAAGGATATACCCCGATGCCACTGAGTAACTCCCCGAAGATGAAGACGGCCAATATCTTTGATCATTTTTTTGTCGTCCCAATAACGGTACCCTTCGGATTGCTTCTACCTCAATTGGAAGAAAAGCTTGACACAACAACTCACCATTCCATCCATAATTTGGATCCAAAAACCGAGAGACACAGGATGCACTTGCAATACGAGAAAAAATCCTACCCTCAGCTCCTCCTTGAATCCATCTGTCCTTAAAAATGTGAATAGACTCACCATTTCCAACTTTCCATCTGGTTCCAAACTCCACAATGTCCCTGCTCCACAATAATGATCTCCAAATGAAAGAGGGGTTCGATCCCAGACCTGCATTCATAACATGTGTATCCTTGAAGTACCTAGCTTTAAAAACCCGGCTCACCATAGAATCAGGTTGTTGCATTATCCTCCACACTTGTTTGGCCAAGAGCGCTCTATTGAAAGATACCATACTTCGAAAGTTGAGTCCACCATCCTCTCGGGGTCTACACATTACCTGCCATTTTGTCCAATGTACTTTGGTACAATCCTGCGAAGATCCCCACCAGAACCGAGCAATTAATCTCTCAATATCCGCACAAATCTAGACAGGAATTCGAAAGCAAGACATAGCATAAGAAGGCAAAGCTTGAAGCACTGATTTAATAAGAACCTCTTTACCACCATCAGAAAAGTTCTTGTGGCTCCATGAATTAATACGCTGCCTTACCCGATCCACAAGATATCCAAATTGATGTCTCTTGGCCTGAACAGAAATGGTAGGCAGTCCTAAATAAATATCATAGCCCGATGCCAATCTAATCTGAAGTATGTTCATGACCTTTTCTCTATTATCCGAAGCCGTCATGGGGCTGAAGGAAATGACCGATTTATCAAAGTTAATAATTTGCCCCGATGCTGCTTCATAAGTTTGTAAACAGTTCTTCAATGCCTGACATTCTCCCTTCTCAGCCTTCATAAAAATCAGACTATCATCCGCGAAGAATAGATGAGATATCACTGGTGCATTCTTTGCTACTTTGATACCAGAAAACTGCTTATCTGTAACTGCCTTAAGTAGTAGCGAAGACAAACTCTGCGCACACATGACAAACAGAAATGGAGAAAGTGGATCACCTTGACGAAGGCCTCTAGATGGTTTAAATGAATCCGAAAGAGTACCATTAACACAAATAGAGTAATTCACCGAAGAGATGCATTGATGGATAAGAGACACCCATTTCTGAGAAAACCCCAATCTCTTTAAGACTCCTAATAAGAAAGTCCATTCAACCCTGTCATATGCCTTACTCATATCAAGTTTAAGCGCCGCATATCCCTTTTTGCTTTTCGACAATCGAAGCCAATGCATACTCTCAAAAGCGATTAAGATATTATCCGAAATTAGCCTCCCCGGAATAAAAGCACTTTGATGAGGATCAATAATGTCATTCATACCAGGCTACTATGACTTGACGTTCAATCCAACAATTAATTTCAGCCTCAACAGGAGTACTATTATGATCATCTTATGTAATAGGCGCAGACAAGAAATTCCTAGGTTAATTATGTAGGCAATGTGTGAATTGGTTGTGGATTCTGTATAATTTTTTTAGACTTTCAAAGTGTGGGGGTATTCAATTCGATTTTTTAGAAGTTTTTTAAAAATTTTGAGTTATTCAATACGAATTTTAAAAAGTCTTAAAAAAAAATTGGGTATTCAACCGTCTGTAAATTTTAATACTCTGTTTATTTTGTTGATTCTCCCCAAAAAATATAAATAAATTACACTATCCAAAATCTCTTCTAAAAATCAGATATTTCAACGGATCCTCCCAAAGAACTCTGAAGATAAAAGGTCAGAAGTAGGGATGACAATATTGATCCAACCCGCAGATACCCGTCCTACCCCGTGAACTTTGGGTCAGGTCGGGTATGCCCTGTATGTGAACGGACGGGGTCTGAGTCTTATGTCCGACCCACAAATATTCGACCTGACCCGAATTATTATATAAACTTTATATAGTATTTTTAAATTTGTATAGTATTTTTTTAAAAGTTTTAGATTAAAAAATAATTCTATCATCAATTTAGAAAAAGTATAAACTAATGAAAATATTTCAAGAATTTCTCTAATCAACGTACGTATATCAATTCTGTATGAATGTTAAGATTATAAAAAAAAGTCATTCAATAATTTTTAAAAATTATTGAATCTTTATAAAACTACTATTAAGATTTATAAAGAAACTTGTATAATGTAGTGTTTTTTAAAAAAGTTTTAGATTAAAAAATAATTATATCATCCATTTAAAAAAAATATAAGCCAAATACTTGTATACACTCGCATGTACGGTGCATACTTCAATTTTAATTTTATTTGCACCCGTTCATTTAATGAGTTCACCCCCCAAATAATTTTTTATTACGGTTATCTGCACTCGCTCATTTTATGAGTTCACCCCCAAATCATTTTTTACCACGGTTATCTACATCCACATATTTTATGAGTTCACCCCAAATCATTTTTTACCACAGTTATCTACACCCGCTTATTTTATGAGTTCACCCCCAAATTATTGTTTTACCACGATTATCTGCACTCGCTCATTTTATGAGTTCACCCCAAAATATTTTTTTAAAAATAATCACATTTAAAAAACTATATTATCATTTTATTAATTTACACAAAATATAATAAAATAAACTCTAATTTATATATTTACAATATGCAGCCGAGTTACCGTCGATTCACCACCAACTCACCCATATTTAAAAAAAAAAATCGTAAAAATATAATTAATAAAAAACTATCGAAATTAGCCACAAATCTCGATTTTTTTTCTTTTTAATTTTTCTTCCTCCTTTTCTTTTCCTTTATTTCTTCCCATTTTCAGTTTATTTTTCAATTTTTTTATTTATTCATTTTTTTCCTTTTACTTTTTTTATTTTATTTTGATACCTTTCTTTTCCATTTTTTTCATGTGTATTTTTTAAATTTTATTACAAAATAATATTATAGGTATGATTTTATTATAGTCGATCGGCGGTGCACCTGAATTTCAATTTTAATTTGATGGGTAAAGGACTTGCCGGAAATCTATGTCGTTCGGCGGGTGACCCTGCCACCACCATGCCCGACCACCCCCTCGACGGCGACAGCGGCGCTTCCGTCCCGGCCATTGAAGCCTGAGACCCCTCCTCGAATCGCAATCGCGATTCTTCACTTCTATGACAATTGACATCATCTTCCATCTCGGCCGAAAACCTCTACTCATTTCGACCACCGACGCGACTGCTTCCATCAATCTCCCTTGTGTTCGCGATCCAGGATCTTCTCCCACATCAATGACGCTCGCCTACAACACTCGGATCGACGCCGCCTCGCTCTCGTCGTTCATCTCTGTCCAAATCGAAGCTACATTGTTTCGTCTTTTTCACCCTCCTCCTGTACATCCTCTTCCTCCGGCTGACGGTGGCCCGACGGAGGACTGTGAGTATGTTGTTGATGGATCTCTGATCGGCCGACACTCGGAGCCGGTGACCTTGCCGATGAAATCTCAGGCGGCGACTGCTGACCTAGGGTGCCTTCCCATTGGGCTAAGGTTCCGTTCAATTGGGCTTGGTAATGTGCATCCCCCTATTTTTTTTCAGTACACCTCGATCTGTACTCCCTCCACTTTTTTATGGTATTATTGT
Source organism: Galeopsis tetrahit (assembly GCA_963675135.1). NCBI lineage: Eukaryota > Viridiplantae > Streptophyta > Magnoliopsida > Lamiales > Lamiaceae > Galeopsis > Galeopsis tetrahit. The sequence goes on from OY776128.1 coordinate 22,519,665, forward strand.
TAGTGGTACTGGTATTACTAGTTATTGATTGTGGTATTACTATTAATTCACTATTGAATTAATATTAATGATTATTGATTACGGTATTATTGATTATTAATTGTGGTATTATTGGTTATTGTTTGTGGTATTACTGATTATGTAGAATTATTTATTATTGCTTAAGGCATTACTGATTATTATTATTGTTTATGGTTTTGCATATTATTGTTTATGGTATTACTGATAATCATGTTTTGTATTACTGAATATAATTATATTTGTGGAATTATTTGTTATTGTGTAAGATATTACTGATCAATGTTCATGGTATTACTAATTATTGTTCACGGTATTAGCGATAATTGTTTTTTGTATTATTGAATATAATTAGATGTGCGGAATTATTTTTTATTGTATAAAATTTTACTGTAATTAGATGTGTGTAATTATTTGTTATTGTAAAAATATTACTAATTATTGTTAATGATATTACTAATTACTGTTGTTTATGGTATTACTGGTTATTACTTATTGTATTACTGACTATAATAAAATAATACATATAATATTATTTTTTATTAAAATAAAAAATAATACTAATAAAAAAAATAGGAAAAAAATGAAGAAATAAAAAGTATGGAATAAAAACTGAAAAATTAGAAGAAAAAAAATCGAGATCTGTGCCTAATTTCGATAGTTTTTTTTAATTATGTTTTTTTTTTCTAAAAATATGGGTGATTTAGTGGTGAATCGACGGTAACTCGGCAATGACTCGACTGCAAGATTGTAAATGTATAAATTAGGGTTGATTTTATTATTATATTTTGTGTAAATTAATAAAAAGATAATATAATATTTTAAATGTAATTATTTTTAAAAAAATATTTGGGGTGAACTCATAAAATGAGCGGGTGCAGATAATTGTGGTAAAAAAATAATTTGGGGTGAACTCATAAAATGAGCGAGTGTAGATAACCTTTGTAAAAAAGGAAATGATTTGGAGGTGAACTCATAAAATGAGCAGTGTAGATAACTGTAGTATAAATATGATTTGGGGTGAACTCATAAAATGAGCGGGTGCAAATAACTGTAGTAAAAAAATAATTTGGGGGTGAACCCATAAAATGAGCGAATGTAGATAACCGTTGTAAAAAAATGATTTGGGGTGAACTCATAAAATAAGCGGGTGCAGACAACTGTAGTAACAAATGATTTGGGGTGAACTCATAAAATGAGCGAGTGCAGATAAATGTAGCAAAAATATAATTTGGGGGTGAATTCATTAAATTAACAGGTGCAAGTAAAATATAAATTAAAATTAAAATTAGGGGGTATGGTGCATACGAGTGTACGCAAGTGTTACCCAAAATATAAATACGTAAGCATTGTCAATTGAGATAATAAACTTAATTAAAAAATCAAATTAATGAAGAGAAATAGAGATACAAATTAAGTTAAATCTAATTTTAGAAATTAATTTTACTCTAAAAATAAAGATAACAATAAAAACAATATACAGGAACTTCCACATATTATACTTCCAAATAATTATTTCGATTTTTTTTTTTTTTTGAATTATATTAAATACCCATCCCTTTTCCCTTCCCCATAACTCGAACCCAGTATCTAAAGCCTTGAGCTATCCAACTTCGTCCATATAATTATTTCGATAGTAATAATAAGATATCAATAGACTCCCTTGAATTAATCCACATTCGCGAGTGAATCGGTCCGACAGTGAATCGGATGTCTTCATCAACTGAATCGGATCGGGGCAACAAAATGATATATTAATTAGTTGTGACATTACAAACAATACAAATATTGAACTATTACACAAAACCTTTTAATAAGGTACCTTTTAAGTAGGCCTAAACACCTGAAGTAAATCTCAAGATAATATTGACATAATTTAGGGCTCGTTGACCCAACTCCACAACCCCTTAGGGTATGATTGGTATGTGGTAATAGATTTGGAATGGAATGAGCATTCATGAGTCTATTCCTAATCTCACGATTGATATTTTTTTTTTATTTGGAATCGCGATTCCACAGGGAATGGTGATTCCCAAAAATAAAGAATTGTGATTCTTCTCCATCCCCCTGTCTTTCCCCATTCCATTCTGTGTGGAATTAATTATTTTTTAATTTTTTAAAATAAAATCATCACTTATATTTTATTTTTACAAAATTATCCTTCCTATTAATTAAACAAGATATTCATTAATCACGATCTTTAATCAAAACCTTGAACCCTAATTCACGCAATGATTTTCATAAACCTAATTCTCTAATCTCTACAACCCAATTGACGGCTTCACGCAAGAAAAAAGATGTCAAGGAGTGAAGAACGTTGATTCTCTAAGAAAGAAGAACTAGACAGATGAATTAGAGAAATATTCAGAAGTTCTGTTCTATACTATATATATGAAACAAAAGAAGAAGAAATAATTATAGATATAGTTGCAGTTTAATTGTGTTCATTCATGATTTGAAAAGATATAATATATATATATATATATATATATATATATATATGAATCGTTTCTTGATTGCAGAAGGAATTGTAAGATGTTCACTATTTTTTCTAAATTAAAAATTATTTATCTAAAATTTTATTATTATATTAATAATAGCATATTAACTAATTTAATATATTTTTATAAATATATATTGAAGGGTATTTTAGTCATTTAATATAAATCATGTACATTATTTTGCATCTCATTTATTATACCAATCATGAGAATGGAATCAACCAAGGAATGATTTTTCCATTCCTAGTTAATACCAATCATGAAAATTTCATTCAAACGTTCATTCCATTCAGACCTTCATTCCATTCATTAGTTTATTCCATCCAGTCATAATTTCATTCAGTCATACCAATCATGCCCTTATAATTTAATTGAGTAATCGTCATGCTCACCACATAACACTCTTTTTTAATTTCATCCACCTTACCTAATTATATGTTTTTAATTTACATGAGAAAAATTATCAAATTAAACTACAATATGAAGATTTAAATTCATATAATATACTTATTTAATTAATAATATAATATATGAATCATTCACTTACCCTCGAAATCGAGTAGGACTTATTTGAATTTCGAAAAATAATCCACATCCGAGAGTGAATCAGGCAGTGTCTCTGTCAACTGAATCGGGCTCTACGATGTCCCCATTAACTGAATCGGGCACTACCATCTCATTTGAATTTGAGACACATTTTTTTTTCAAAGAATCACAATCGGGATAGAAAAAAATGCGGCCAGGGCTTATAACTGAGTAAATTAAATTAAATTATGGTTTGCATAAAGTTTTTATATATATTCATATTCATATTAGAGACGGATTTTGATCGTACCCAATTCAATACGTGTTATTGGAATATATATTAGTGTTCGTGTATATATAAAAATTTATATAATTTAAAGTTATTTTAAATTACGGGTGGAGTCACACGACGTTGAAAATCGATATTTAAGGGATCTTAGCAAAGGGATACTACGTCGAGTAAGGACTTACGACGGCTACTATGTGAATGGGTACAAATTTCATACATCCGAGTTTGCATAAAAAAAGATCGACTACCAATAGTGGTGTGTGCATTAAAAGTGAATACATGTAAAAGAAATAAATTAATATACATATACAATTAATATTAAATAGTTGGAGAGGGACGGATTTTACAATCAAATAGTTGGAGAGTTGGAACGGGTCGTTTGGGTCCGTTTATCATTTAGATACGAATTTAGAGACGATAAAATGTCATTAAATAGTTTGAGAGTTGGAACGGGTCGTTTGGGTCCGTTTATCATTTAGATACGGATTTAGAGACGATAAAATGTCGTTTCTAAATAGGAACGAAATTATAGACGGATTTTTGACCCGGATGTAAAACGGGTCGTTTATCGTTTAGATACGGATTTAAAAACGAGAAAATGTCGTTGTTAAATAGAAACGACATTTGAAACGGGTCGTTCATCCTGGATATAAAAAGATACGGATTTAGAAACGAGAAAATGTCGTTATTAAATAGAAACGACATTTGAAACGGGTCGTTCATCCCGGATATAAAACGGGTCGTTCATCGTTTAAATACGAGAATATATATACATCTGTTTACAGACAGTGTTTATGGTATTTAATCCGTCTCTGAATCTCAATTTTTTTTTGTAGTGTCAATTGAATACATTCTCTAAATATAACCCCACATGTATATTGGTATGAGTGTAAAATTGTGCGTGAGATTTAGAGATTCAGAAGTATGCTCTTTTTAGGTTTTAGATTTGAAGTGTAAATAATTTTTAAGAGACCAGTCTTATATCTTTAATTAATTGAGACCTCCACTAATGAGCATAGAATTGTCTTTCGAATTAGTCTATCAAAACTCAAAATACATCATGTACTACACGTAAATATTTAATAATTAAGGAAATGACCTCGTCATATCGTATTGAAGTCGAACTTTACAAAAGACAAAATCTAAATATTAAATAAATCTGTACACGAATGCTGAGAACAACGACCATTGAGTCAAGTTACTAAGTATTCAAAACAATACAAATAATTAAATGTATTAGTTCAGTGATTTCTCAATTTTATATTATGAGGTTCAGGCCACCTTAATTAATTTAGATTTCATGACGTAAGTGTTGCATACGAATTACACTACTATCGTTGAGATCCACACACACATATATATATAAACGGACAAAGACTAGTGATACGATTTTATAGTGAGACAAGTTACAAATTAACACTCATTCATTTTGAAATGTTGAAACGCTATCGAAACCGAAATGTGTTAACTTCGGTTTCAGTTTTCTCTTAAATAATTCAGTTTTGGTTCTAGACAAAAAAATAATTTACATCAAGTTACATTTTTTAAAAAACATTCAAAAAAAAAAAAATTAATTTACTTTCCATAATTTTGATAAATTGGTTAATTTTTGTCGGAGACATCAAAATGGCGTCGTTTCACTCACACTTTTGTCACGTGCGCATAAAAATTATAAAAAATCGACGGAAATTATAACGTGGCCAAGCTCGTACTTCTATAGTGTGAAAAAATATTGATCATGTGGATTTTAAAATAATTTACAAGTCACTATTTATAATTTGCATAATGAAGAAATGAGCATAAATTATATTTTTTGGAATGTAAATTACCAATATAATTTACAAAATTACGGGATTAATTATTTTTTAACGGATAATTATGGGACACTCAAATTATTTTTTTATATTTTTTAGGACGTTTTTAAAAAAATGTGAAAATTACGGGATATAAATAATTTTTTTCTCTTAATTCTAAAATATAAAAAATTGTGTTTCTACTTCTTGTTCGGTTTAAAGGGATAAAAATTTGGTTGAACCGAAAACCGAAATTAAACATATACTCCGTAGTATTTTTTTTTTTTTTTTTAATATTATGAATTATGTTATGGACTATATTGAGTATTATCTTTATATTGAGTTACATCTTAAAATTATGAATTTATAGACTTTTTTTTTTTTTGTGTGTGTTTATTGAGTGGTCAATTAATTTATTATTGGATAGTTTGAGTTCATATTGAGATGTTATGTTAGTTTAATTGTGCTTGGTTTCACTATAATTTGGAGATTAATAATTGATTAAATGCACCATCACGTGATAAACAATGAAAAAATCATCAAATGTAGAAAAATGAAAATTCATAAAAAAAAAAAAAAACAAACAAACAAACAAACGAATTTTCTATTCAAGATCTAACCAATAAGTTCGGTCCGTGTGTTGCTCAAAAAAAAGTTCGATTCATGTGTGTTTGGTTTCACTATAATTTTGAGTCGGTTTGATTTTGTATTTTTTAGAAATTTCAATTTTCTCAATTTAATTACAGAACGGATTGTTTCTCACCCCTACTTATAAAACATTATACCTAATTAAATTATAATTTGTTTCATACAAAACCACTCCATATATATGTTAGGGTGTGGATGTCGGTAGGGGAGACATTTTTGTTACTTTAGACTTTAGTTCATGAAGTAATAGGTATGAAAATATTGTGATGGTCAATTAAGTTTTAATTATTGAGCATCTATTGTTGAAGAAAATGGAGAAATCAATAGTAATTCAGGGGCTATTCACCTTCCATTTTTTCTCAATACACACTTATATGACTATATATATATATTTTTAAAAAAAGTACTCCATAGATGTACAATCACACCCAACAATTAAATGTGTGCCTTGAGCAAAAGATTGAGTATTATTAATCAATAAAAAGACATTCTTAACACAATACATTCATATTTTATCTTTTAATTATCATTTTTATTGCTAGGTTGTATTTAGAGGTGTATCATTTTTCGATGACACCCTCATCTATGGTTCGACTTGTGAACTTATGACCTTTCTCTTTTCTTTCTTCCTTTTAATCCAAAATCTGCCATATTTATATTTTAATCTTAATTAGTTTTTTTTTATATATATATATATAATATGCAAAATAAAGATTGTAAAAAGGCGATTATCTTTATCAAATATAATTAGTTTTGTATATATAATATTGAACAAAAGAGTGAAACGGAATTAAAGGTGGTGTCAACACTTGTTGGGAAATTTTTTATTTTAGTCCTTTAAGTTTGAGATATTCTAAAATAAATCCTTTAAGTTTCAACTTTATAAAATACGTCCTTTACTTTTCAATTTTAATCATTTTTTACTTTAATTTTAATCCTTTATGTTTTGAAGGAATTATAATTGACTAATTTGGCGCCACATATATTAAAAAATGCTACATCATCATGCCACATCACTATCTCTCTTTTATATATATTAAAAAAATAGAGTTAATAACACCCAAAAATACTCTATACACACCCCATAATTTTAAATACAATAATAAATTAAATGTATATAAAATGACTAAGTAACCCTTATATTATTTTTCTATATTAATTGAAACGTATAACTAAATTTAATGATAATATCATCATTTTATCAAATATTCATGGTAAATAAATATATTTCCAAAAAATTAATTAATTAGTTTGAAATAGATGAAATTTTTAATTTTTTTTTATATATATATAGAGGAGCAAAATAATTAGTTTGGAGTAGATGCAAATAATTTTTTTTGTGTAAGGCTACTAACATCTAATAAAATGTTATATAAACCTCAAATTTTATACACACCCCACTAAAATTTAAAATTCAATTTTTATTACTAAACACACTCTAATTCTTTCCTATTTACCCTTTATCCCTCAAAACAAATACAAATTGAATAAAAATTAAAAATATAATTTAAAATTCAATTAAATCATTAAAACTATATATAAATTTTAAAAACTAATTAAAAAAATATTCAATAATAGGAAAAACTAAATAAAATTTAAAAATATTTTAAAAAATCAACTAAATATTAAAAAATATTTAAATAAAAAAATCAATTAAATTCAAATAAAATCTATAAATACTCAAATAAATCAAATAAAATTTATAAAATAATTAAATTAAAAATACTAATTAATGATTCAATTAAAAAAACAAAATAAGATAAAAAAATGAAAGAAAAATCAATTCAATCAAAAATAAATATTAAGAAAATTAAATAAAAAATAAAATCTTACTTTTTTATTGATTTTTTTAATTTACCTTTTTTTTTACGTTTTATTAAATATTTTCAATATTTTGAATTTTGTTTTGATGATTTATTTTTTAATTTTGGATTCTATTTAATTTTCTAAGATTTTTTTCAAAAAAAAATTAATTAATTTATGTAAATTAATTATTTTTAAAGATTTAGTTAGTTTTTTAAAATACTTTTAAATTTTAATTACATTTTTTTTCCAGATTTTTTGAAGTTATTTTTTAAAATTATTTTACTCTTTATTTATGTAAAGATTATTTAGTTATTTTATATACATTTATTTTTGTATTTAAAATTGTGGGGTGTGTATAAAATATTTTGGGGTGTTATTAACTCTATTTTTTTAAATATATATAGAGGAAAGATAGTGATGTGGCATTTTTTAATACATGTGGCACCAAATTAGTCAATTATAATTCCTTCAAAACATAAAGGATTAAAATTGAAGTAAAAAAGGATTAAAATTGAAAGGTAAAGGACGTATTTTATAAAGTTGAAAACTTAAAGGATTTTTTTTGAAATATCTCAAACTTATAGGACTAAAACAAAAAAATTCCCACACTTGTTAGAAGCTTTAGGTTGTTTCGTAGATCTTACTATATAATAAAAAATGTCGGCCTTAGAAAAATTATCTTTATACATGATGAACTGTATAGTTATTGAGATTTTTTTTTTTTTTATTTAGAAAACAGATAATTGTGAGAGAAAGTAGAAAAAAATGAAAAAAATATCATCGGACATTGTTGTTTATGGACTACCAAACAAAACCACTGAAATGTCCAACGTGTACCAGTCATATTTTATAATAAATTTTCTACTTTTAGCAAGTAATTTTGGACTTGATCGAAAATTATTATATATATATTTATGAATACTCTCTTTTTTATATATATATATATATATATATATATATATATATATGATGGATTATATATTTTATTATAAATTTTCTACTTTTAGCAAATAATTTGGACTTAAAAAGGAGTATAATATATACTATAATATACATATTTATGAATACTCTCTTTTATATATATCATGGACTGATGGAGTATATTCTAAGACACATTAAGCAGAAATGAGATTTCAAGATGAATGGAGCAGTTAGAGATCTCGGCTCGATCTTAACTTGTGTAAGCTAGAAATCGGCTTGTTTGCTATCGAATCGACTCGAGCTGAAGTTCAATATATAAGAATCTTTTTGTTATTTTATATGGTTTGAACTCGAGTAGTCGATAAACTCATTAAGCTAGTTAGATTTATTTACGGATTGAGTATAACTCTATTTCCAGTTCGTTAACACAAGCCGGTCAAGTTTGTGTTCGGCTCAACAAAAAACTCGAGTCGAATTTGAACTTAAGTAATTAGTTCAATTCAACTTCAATTCATCAACAGTTAATGTGTATATAGAATTAAAGATAGTCAAAGAAGGAAATCGTAGGTGAAAATCAGATAAATGCATGCACTTAACATAGTTTGGGCACGTGCTTAGAAGATTTTTAGAAACCTCATCACAATTTATTAATTGTAGAGAATTATAAACAATTACAACGAAATAGAAGACTTAAATAACGAAATAAAAGACTTAAATAACATATTATACTGCTGTCAAAAAAAATAAAAAAAATAACATATTATACATCTACATCTACAGTAAAATCTCTATAAATTAATAATTGGGACCATGAAATTTTATTAATTTAGAAAGATATTAATTTATCGATAAATTAATATTTTATTAATTAAAAGAGAGACTTTTTAAATTCAGCAAATTTAGTAAATATGTATTGAAAATAAATGAGTTCATATATGTTTAATTGATTATATTTATGTATCAACCCATTCTTTGTAACTAATTAAATACATTCATGTATAATATCAATTCATTGTATACAATTAACTATTATATTTATGGACGCATACATCAATTCATTGAAATTACTTAAATATACATGTTTACATTAATTCATTGCACTTAAATAACTATTATAGTCAATTAAATATATTCATTCATGATGAATGAAACATATAATATATAAATTTCAATATGAAAATAAAACAATTCATAACATCCAACCATGTCTTCTCATCTAAAAGGCATCGCAAAATCATCAACAAATAATCAACCACGTAAAGCATTATGTGAGTATAAGAGACCGAGATCATCCCACATGCACTCAAAAAGATTTACTAGAGTGGGCTGATAAAAAAGATTTATAAGATAGATCATGTCATAATATTTATAATTGCAATATTTATGAATATTAATTTAGAGTTTTAATGGGACCTAATATTTATAAAAAAAAATTTTCGAAAAATTATTATCTTATTATCTTATCGAATTTGATGATTTTTTACAAAGGCCCAGGTCGGGACCAAAAGATTGTATTATTTTAAAAAATTTATTAATTTATAGAGTATTAATTTATAAAGATTTTACTGTATACTAAAGTCATTTTTTTAATGATATTAAACTCAATTCAAAAGTAATACAACACTCGTTCGCCACCTCATCATCCCGTTTTCCATCTATCTCTGGACTTAAGAAAATTCTTCATGTGTAGTTGGATCAACAGTATTAGGAATATAATATTATAAAGATTTGTATCTTTTAATATTATGATTTATCCTTATCTTTTAAAATATTTGATGTAAATATTTATTCATATCTTGTAAATATAGATACATTTTGTATCTATAAATACCTCTCTGGTAAACACTTTAAATTCACTTAATGAAATTATAATTTCCCTATTCATTGTTTCTCTATATGGTATCAACGAGTCAATTGGCTCACGCCCCGATCCATCCTTAGCCGTCGTTCGGTTCCATCACCGAACAAACCCACGGTTCCCAAGAAGCTTTGTCTTCTTCCCCACTCCTCTTCAATCTTTAATCACAGCCTCCAATTTATTCAATTCCTCCCAGTTTGTTACAACTGCTCCCCTCATATACACCTTTGCCGTTCAATCCAACTCCAGCCTCCAATATCAATCAACTATTTCTTTAATCAAACCGTGCACTTTACCCTCTCCACTGTGATCAAACTCCCTTCCAAATTAATTCCTCCTCCCTTGCTGCACAAATAGGTCAGATGGGCCAGATCCACCACTCCCCTTCTACATGCACCCCCAACTCTGGTAAATACACCCCCCATCATCTATGCACTCCCTCTGACACTGCATACTCACTTGCTGTCCAGGTGGGCCAGACCCACTACTCCACTGCAACATACACTCCCAACTCTGGTAAATACACCCCCCCGCATCTACGCACCCACTCCACTACTACATACACCCCACCCAGTATACACACCCACCCTATTGGTACATACACCTCCTCCGTCCACTCGGTTATATCACATACACATTCCATCCCTTGGATCCTGGACTCCGGTGCATCCCATCATGTCACGGCTGATCTACAAAATCTATCTCTACATTCACCATATTTCGGTTTTGACACCATAGTTATTGGTGACGGTAACGGATTACATATTTCTCATATCGGTTCTTTATCTTTTCACAATTTTGGTATGTTGAAATTCTCGAATGTATTAGTTGTTCCACAAATGGCAAAGAATTTAATTTCTGTTTCAACCTTATGCCGAGATAATAATGTTGATGTCATTTTTGGTTCGACTTCTTTTCATGTGCGAGATGGTCGTACGGGGAGCGTTCTCCTCGTGGGGAGTCGCATTGATAATCTTTACGTATGGCCGGCACGAGCATCCAAACCCTCACCTACCACATTCATTTCCGACCGTCTTCCTCTTCCGATTTGGCATTCCCGTTTAGGTCACCCATCTCTCAAAATTTTATCCCATACTTTGTCTAAATTTCGTTTACCTAGTAATCCTGCAAATTTGTTTAGTTGTGATTCTTGTCATTGTATTAAGAGTCACAAACTACCATTTAATGAATCTAGTATCGTTTCACATACACCCCTTGAAATTATCTTTTCCGATGTATGGTCATCTCCGGTCATATCTCATGATGGTTTTAAGTATTATGTCATATTTGTTGACCATTTCAGTAAATACATGTGGATCTACCCCCTAAAACGTAAATCGGATGTCCTATCCACCTTCTCGACCTTTAAATCCATTGTTGAAAATTACTACAACACCAAAATTAAAACTCTTTACACAGATAATGGGGGAGAGTTTATTGCTCTTCGCTCGTTTCTCCAAAACCATGGCATATCCCACCTCACCACCCCACCCCATAGTCCCGAGCACAACGACATGTCTGAACGTCGTCACAGACATGTTGTTGATACAGCCTTAGCCCTACTACACCACGCCTCCATGCCCCTCACATACTGGCCTTATGCGGTTTGTGCAGCTACCTACATCATAAATCGCCTTCCTAAAGTCAACCTAAACATGCTTTCTTCCTTCCAATGTCTTTTAAAACAACCACCTAACCTATCCAAACTTCGAGTTTTTGGGTGCTTATGCTACCCTTGGCTCCGCCCCTACACTGCTCACAAATTAGACCCTCGTTCCATGCCATGTGTTTTCATTGGATATTCCATCACTCAAAGTGCCTATCTATGCCTAGATCTTACCACCCACAAAATATATACCTCTCGCCATGTTCAATTTGTTGAACACACCTTTCCCTTTGCCAAAATCAATTCAGTTTTTGACTCACCCACTGTTCTGGTAGATATACCTCCTGCACCCACTGATCTGACAGTTACACCCCCAGAACTGATATATACACCCCCACTCCTGATACACCCACCGACTTGATAAATGCACCCCCTCCCCCTGTTACACCCACTGTTCCGCTGAACACACCTCCTGTTTCGATAAATACACCCACTGCTCCGACCCAAAATCCCAATGCACCCCCCGAAATGATAAATACACCCCCCATCACCCCAAATACCGAAAACCCACCTCTCGCTCACCCTATCCAGCCTTCAGCTGCTCTTGTGCCGCCAAACGCTCCTCCGCGACCCCCCGCACCACCTTCACCACCTCCGGCCTTGCGAAGATCCAGTATGGTCACTCGGTCTCAAAATAAGATCTTCAAGCCCAATTCAAGGTATTGTCTTACATCGGCTTTACCTTCTGATACTGAACCAAGTTGTGTTTCCCAGGCCTTGAAAGATGAACGGTGGAGGGAAGCCATGTCCTCCGAGTTTGATGCTCTTCTCAGGAATGGAACTTGGGATTTGGTTCCCCCTGATGAGACTCAAAATATAGTTGGCTCCAAGTGGGTCTTTCGCATCAAACGCAAGCCTGATGGGTCCCTAGATAAATTTAAAGCACGCCTTGTGGCCAAAGGTTTTCATCAGCGTCCGGGTGTTGATTTCTTTGAAACCTTCAGTCCTGTTGTCAAACCTTCAACTGTTCGAGCTGTTCTCAGTATTGCAGTTACTCGAAATTGGCCCCTTCAACAGTTTGATGTGAATAATGCTTTTCTTCATGGTACCCTGTCTGACACAGTCTACATGGCACAACCCCCTGGTTTTGTTGATAAAACTTTTCCGTCCTATGTTTGTAAACTGCATAAGTCCATTTATGGTTTAAAACAAGCACCTCGTACTTGATATTATGCTCTTAGGACGTTCTTGGAAGGGATTGGATTTATTCACACAAAGTCTGATGAGTCTCTTTTTGTGTACAATAAATCTGGTGTTATTGCATATTTCCTTGTGTATGTTGATGATCTGATTCTCACAGGAAATAATATTCCCTTCCTCACTCGAGTGGCTACGGACCTTGGTTCAAAATTTTCAGTGAAAGATTTGGGCCCCCTTTCCTACTTCCTAGGTGTGGAAGTTCTTCGTACCAAGAAATCATGCTTTCTTTCCCAACGAAAGTATGTGGTTGATCTCCTTACTCGGTATAACATGATCACCTCCAAACCAGTTCAGACTCCACTATCCACCTCAGCTCATCTCACTCTTTCGGATGGGACACCTCCTGCTGATGCCACTCAATTTCGTCAAGTACTCGGTAGTCTTCAATATCTCCAACTCACCAGACCTGATATTGCATTTGCTGTTCACAAGTTATCTCAGTTTATGCATGCTCCAACCACTACTCATTGGGGTGCAGTTAAACGTCTTCTTCGTTATTTAAATGGGACTCGAGATGTAGGAATAACCTTGAAACCTGAACCTTCCTCATCTCTACATTATTTTACTGATGCTGATTGGGCCGGCAACAGTGATGATCGTACTTCTACAAGTGCTTACATTGTATTTCTTGGGGCTAATCCTATTTCATGGTCTTCAAAGAAACAAAAATCAGTTGCTCGTTCTTCCACGGAAGCCGAGTATCGTGCCATTGCCTCCCCTGCCTCTGAAGTTCAATGGTTAAAGTCCTTATTTCATGAATTGTGTTTCTCAGTTCCGACTCTTCCTGTTATCTACTGTGATAATATTGGGGCCACTTATCTCTGTTCAAATCCTGTCTTTCACTCTCGAATGAAGCATATTGCAATTGATTTTCATTTTGTTCGAGATTTGATCAAGACATCTCAGCTTAGAGTCTCACATGTTTCGTCTGCAGACCAACTTACTGATGCTCTCACCAAGCCATTACCTCGTGCTCGACTGCAACTACTTATGACCAAAATTGGACTCTCCTACGGTGCTCCATCTTGAGGGGGCGTATTAGGAATATAATATTATAAAAATTTGTATCTTTTAATATTATGATTTATCCTTATCTTTTAGAATATTTGATGTAAATATTTATTCATATCTTGTAAATATAGATACATTTTGTATCTATAAATACCTCTCTTGTAAACACTTTAAATTCACTTAATGAAATTATAATTTCCCTATTCATTGTTTCTCTATAAACAGATGAATCCTTCCTAACACACGGTGATCGATCTTGTTTTAGTTTTTTAGTTGTTAATTTTTCTACGTCTTGCATGTGCGGTCTCTCCTCCCTTTTATAAGACTTGGTTTTTTTTTTTCTTTGGATTGTACTTGATAGTCCTTTGAATTTTGATGTTTGATGGATCTTTGCTCTTTATCTTGTTTCTATTTTTTTATACGAGAATTTGGAGTGTGAGATATTTATCTCGCAAATGTTTCGAAGTCAACAACATATAATTCAAAGTCAAGAGATGGTGTAAAAAATAGTCAAGCTATATATGAGATTAAGTAATGTGCACGAACATATGAAGCAACATGGAAATAGAGGGAGTGTTGATAGATGACACGGGTCTCTGAATTGAATAAAAAATAAGAATATTATATTGTCTATTTATTTTTATTTTTTTTGACAGGAATATTATATTGTCTATTAATACTCTAAATTCGTACCATGATATAATACGAGGAAAACGACAAACCGCAGTCAGATATTACAACTTATTCAATTTATTGATCCTTGTGCCGTGACAATTTTAAATACAAAAAATTATCCCATTTTTTTAAAATAGAAAAAAATGGTGAAAAAAGTGCAATATATATTTATAACTTGGTTTGGACTGCTATGCACTCGAGTGCATGTTATGCACCCTAGTCCATGTTGCATTTTTTATTTTTACTGACTTACACTTTTTGGTAAATGGTGTTGCACTTTTCAATTATTAAACTGTATAATAATATTTTTAATAATAATTGAAAAGTATAACAACATTTACCAGAAAGTGTAAGTCAGTAAAACTGAAAAGTGCAACATGGACTAGGTGCATAACATGCACTCGAGTGCATACTAGACTTAATGTTATAACTTAGTTAAGAACATTTTCGGATAAATTTTTTTATTGTAAAATGTGATATCTTTTAAATATATCTTGAAACCAAGGACTGCATGTAGTGAAGTGTGTATACTTTCACGTTGAAGTAATTTTTTTTGTTATTAATATGTGGCATATTTTATTTAAGTTTTGAATTATATTATTACAATTATATAGGGAGTACTATGTTAGAAATTATAAATAAACTTGTTAGTTACAAGTGTGTGCATTCAGTTACACCAGTATTTTAACTTGATTTAATTAAAATATCATTCGCGTAACTTTTAATATTAAATTAGTTGTAGCATATATAGTAGCAAGGTTATCACTATATATCCTAAGAGCATGTTTGATAGTAAAGATGGATTATCTAAGATTAAAATGATAACTAAACTTTATAAATTTTAAAGCATAATTTACCCTTAGTCTATGTTATCAAACAACCAATAAAAATGATATATAGTTAATCTAAGTTTAATCTAAGCTATCAAACATGGCCTAAAGGTATAGGGGTCGATTCCTGATTTATGCTTTACATTAGGACTGAGAATGCGTTGCTGATTAGAACCAAGCTAGACGAAGAGTCTAATAAAATATAGAGAGAGATATAGTAATTAATTTTGTTATTTAAAAAAATGTGAACTTATAATGGAATATTCCAAATAAGTAGGACAAATTATTTTTTAAAATAAAAACAACTAGTTCTCCATCTATTTCTCTTTATTTGTTTGCTCTTTTTTTTTGTTTCCTAATAAATAAAATACATTTTCAAAGATAAAGATTTTGATCTTCAAACACGGATCATCAGTATCGCTCGTCCACTCCAATCGTGAGAAGGGGAAAGACGAGTGTTCCCTTTACTTTAAAAAGTCCAGATCTCCAACCTTTAATTGAGACAACCCCACAATAAGGTGTTCTCATGTCAAGAAAATGAAACACAATAAATAGGCAAAGTTTCACCAAAGTACCAGATCCAAGTAACACAGATTTCAAGGACTCTTGAGCCTATCTCAGAGGAGCCCCATAACCAAGAACAGAGTCTCACAACCACCATAGAGCAGCATAAGGCGCAATGGAAGCAAAAAAAACATAAACTAAAAGCTGGAAAAAACATAAAAAACACTATCTAGAAAACACATAAAACGGGATCAACGAAAAAATATGCGAACGGTCACCGTGGCTCCGTTAAGAATAATTTATACCTTGATCCCTAACAACAAACGAGAAGAAAACTACATACAAAACGGAGAAACTCAAAATGATCGGCGGCGACGATGACGGCAGCGAGAGCTTTTCAAGAAGAACAAAGTAGATTTGAAAATCTACAAACTAAAACTTACGAAAACCCAAATAATTTATTTGTTTGTTTTTATTATTTTGTATAAATTAAAGAACATCATTCCCTCTTTTAATATATATATCACCAATGAAAATTATTACACAAAAACTTATACTCCTATGAAATATATATAATTATGGTAAATTTGAAATAAAAAATGTGAGTTAAATTTATCTATATGTCATGTATGAAATATTCATTCATATAAGTTTTTGTGTATTTTTTCACTTTTAAGTATTGTTTTACTACGTGATAAAAATATTGTCACTATAAAGTCAAAAGTATACCACTACAAGTTTAAAAATATTCTGAATACTTAAATTTTGGGTTAATTGCAAATTAAATCACCACCTTTCTCTGGATTGCAATTTAATCTAAACTTTTGAATAATTGCAAACAAAATCACCACCTTTAAATATTGTTGCAATTTAATCTTCTTAATAGTCTCATTTGTGCCCAAATCTAACGTGGCTAGCTGATGTGACACCTCCTTAATGAAACAACATTGTTTTTTATTTTGATTTAATCTCAAAACGTCAACTTTGAGCATAAATGAAGTTGTTTAGAAGTCTAAATTGCAACAATATTGAAAGATGGTGATTTTATTTGCAATTATTCAAAAGTTTAGATTAAATTGCAATTAAGTGAAAGGTGGTGATTTAATTTGCAATTAACCCTTAAATTTTTAGGCGAATTATTCAAATATTTTTTGACATGTAATAGTACAATTTTAATTTTGTAGTGATAATCTCATAATACTTTGTTCTTTTAGTAACAATATTGTCATATAGTAAACCATCTCCTCGTAATTCACTAATTTTTGAACAATACAAATTTAAACTTTTGATCCACAATTTTTTAAAAAATATCTTAATAAACATACTATAAGTATAAAATATTTTACACAAATATTGTTTGCACCCCAAAATGGGCATACTTTAAAAAAAATGTAATAAGTGGAGTGTTAAGGGATAATTTTGTAAAGTTAAATGAATAAAATAAAGAGGAATTGAAATGAGTGTAAAAGTAATGAGATTTTGTGTAAATATGTGGAAATTGTAAGTGCACAAACAATTGTAAAACAAATAAGAAAAAACAATTATAAGAGGGGGAGTATTATGGGATAGACATTATAGATGGATAATGATTAAAAAGGTGGAATTGTATGATTGGGCCACCACTAGCAGTTAATTCGAAAACATTAAATTTCTTTCTTTCTTTTTTTTTTTGGATAATAAATCTTTTTTAACACAGCACAGGGGATGCTTCCTCCCTCCTCCCACGAACCTCCCCCCAATTCAACCTTCTCCTACCTTTATAAACACCTTCTTCACTCTTCATTTTCCACTCAACAAACAATTTCAAATTCCAATCCAACAAACAAACTCTCTAATGGCTTCATCCGATGAAAATTCAGCTCTCGATCTCATCCGCCAACACCTTCTCGACGATTTCGCTTTTGCCGAAAACTATTGTTCATCCTCTATTTCCAGAACTTCAAGTTCCACCAGTTCCATCATTTCCGAACTCACAATTTCCTCAATACCTCCTTTCGCCTTCACAACTTCCGATAATTCCAATTTTGAATTCTCAAGCTTCTTTGCCGACCACGATTACCTCGATTTCGAAACCAAACCGGAGAAAAAGAAGCCTTCACTCAACATCGCAATTCCCAAAACCAAAACTACTCTTCAGACGAAAGCGGAAGACAAATCCGGCGACAGGAGGCATTACAGAGGCGTGCGCCAGCGCCCGTGGGGAAAATTCGCCGCCGAGATCCGCGATCCTAATCGGAAGGGGACTAGGGTTTGGCTCGGAACATTCGACACTGCTATTGAGGCCGCGAGAGCCTACGATAGGGCAGCGTTCAAGCTGAGGGGAAGCAAAGCGATCCTGAATTTTCCCTTGGAGATTAATGTAAACCTCGCGTCGGAGAACGGATCCACGGCGGCGATTGGTAGCCGGAAAAGGCAGAGGGAAAGCGTGAGTGAGGAAAGAGAGAAGAAAGTGGTTAAAAGAGAGGAAATAACTGAAGAAGAGGAGGTGAAAACAGAGAGTGATTTCACTGCTGCTGTGCCGTTAACGCCGTCAAGCTGGTCGGCCGTTTGGGACGGTGGAGATGGGTTATTTGAGATTCCGCCGTTATCGCCGTACGCAAGCATGGGGTATTCAAGTTTGATGGTTATCTGAATTTGGGGCTGTTTTTTAATTATGGTTAAGTTTAGGGGCTGGATCAAATGCACCTGACGGCAAAAAGTCTGGGGTGGTTTAGGAATTTGGGCAAGATTTTGGGTTCTTAATATAATAATATGGGTATATAGTAGATTTCGAGGACAAAAAAACAAAAAAGAGTGGTGCGACATTTGTTTATTTATTTATATCTTTATTTATGTAGTATTATGGAGCTGTTTTATTGATATTAAAATAATGAAATGAAAGTAACAACTTTTTATTATTATTATCATCATCGAAATCCAAAGTCTTTATTTGTATTTTTGGCACAGTATGTCAACTAACTGCAACACAATGGCCCATTCTCTTCATAATTGCCAGTGTTTTTTACAATAAAACAAACCACTGACTCTAAAATAAATAAATAGAGAAATAAGAGAGGTACACTGAATCCTTTGAAAAAAAAAACTGAGTATTACTTAAAAACTAGAATTCGACTTTAATAGATATTTAGTACTAAATCTCCTGTCAAAAAAAAAAAAAATACTAAATCTTAAAAATAAAATAAATTATGTAAATCTAAGAATAATTATATAACATAAAAAAGATTTAAAATTTGTATTAGACTATTTTCATACATGAGATATCTCACTTAATCCATTACATGACTTATTGAGCCCCAACGCAATCATATTTTAAAAGAAAATATGGTTCAAATATCAAATTGGAGAATCATTAGACTATTTTACATCAGACTCTCTTCGATAAATTGAGGGTGGGCCATGGGTGGATAAAGAATGTAAATTTCTTTATCCCAAATATTTGTACAAATTTAATCAAAACTCAATTCGTTCAAGTTCAATTCAGACACAGTTTCTCGTGCATTTTAATAATTTTTCTATTTAAGAGTGATTTGTATAATACAAATTTGTATGAAAAATTTACAACTTCTTTATATATAATTGTATTGAAATCTTATAAAAATGAACATGGACCTGACTGTTGTAACGATTTATGTCGGGGTCGGGGTGAATCTAGTAAACGTTAACAAATATAATCATTTATATTTTGAGTTGTTTATACAGATTGAAAGATGATCAAAGAAGTTTTTGATGAACTCTTGAAATTATGGTTTGTTTTTTTAAAAAAGTTGAAGAAAGCTTTGAGAGCAAAATAAATAGAAAGTGTAATGTTTTTTTGGGAAAGTTTCGAATGTCTTTATTAAGCCTTCAAAGGGTTTTATTTAGTAGGTTACATTTGCGTGCATTAATTGCTTGCAGCTCAATATTAATCCACCTATTAATTGAAATACAACTGCCATTAATATGATCATTTCATGCATTTAATGCAACTACTTTGCATTAAATGTCTCTGAAACCATCCACTATATGTCTTATCCCACACGATGCTCATCGCCGAACACCCTAATTACACCGCCTTTGACTTGTCAACGCTCCAAAGATGAATTCCATAACTTCTTGTTCGTTGTTGCTCGATTATGCTGGCTTCTGGTTGTCCTCGCCCTATCTTGGCCCTTGGGCGAGCAACTGGTCTTGGATCTTCTCTCAATAACTATACTCTTGAGTCTTCAAGGCTTCTTCTCCGTAACCATGACACTGCTCGTTATCTTTATCATCGCCGACCATCTTGACTTGGATAATACACATTAATTTATTAATACCTCTAGTTCTTCTTTAATTAGGCGACCATTGATTACCAATTCGCCAATATAATATCATTTCTCGTTCTCGCTCCCACGTGAATTTCTTTGACTTGTTGACCCTTTTATGAAGACTTTCTTGCTTGTTTCTTATTGGATGCTCGTCCTCGCTATTGCTGACTAGGACTGAAGACTTTGACTATTCTTCGTTGAATAGTTGACTGGTCAACAAATGAATTGTTGACTCTTTGACTGAACATAATATATATAACACTAGTCCCTGGTCGCCCTTCATGGCTTACTTGATGGGCGAACATTTTGAAAGTATATATTATTCTTGATCGTCCTCGTTGTATAACGTTGGAAATATTTCCTTTACCAAACGACGCCTCGTTTACCCCATATCTCGCACCTTTTCGAGGAGATCTTAATGACATATTGATTTGATTTGTGTCAGGCGCATGCGCCGAATTTGGGGTTTCAAAATAGCTTGTGGGACGCGTACGAAATGCCAATCGCCGCGCGTGTTCGTCACCCGGCGCGTGGACCTCGTAAACGATCCAAAACTTTTGTAATATTACACAAAGTACCCCGTTTTTTGCACTTCGACCCCTGCATGATTTTTGCCTATAAATAGGCCATTTCCCCCAATTTCAAAAATTTTACCTTCCTCAAGCTTTGAAAGTTCTTGCAAGTTTCCGATTTTGAAGCTTTTTCGGCGACTTGTGTTCCGATTCTGACAGTGTTCAAGGTATTTAACTTATTTTATTTTCTTCTTTCTTCATTTCTTGTTACAAATATGGATTTTGGAGACAATGCTAGTGGGGTTGAGCTTGGGTACCCCCTGTTTTCGATGTTAGTATTACTCAAGGGTTGAGTGATACTATTTCAGCAGTGCCGGTGGTGGCGTCCGGCCGTCCACGGAGGCCAGGGGTGGTGGATTTATCCACCGAATCCAAACATTCTATGGATCCCGAGGAGATAACCTCGGCCAATCGGAGGCCAGTGGTGGTGGATTTATCCACTGAATTCGAACATTCTATGGATCCCGAGGAGATAACCTCGGCCAATTCGATTAGTGCTTTCAATCCATCGACCCAGATTGAAATGGTTGATGCCAAGGATGAAGATGACGAGAACCTTTACAAGCCTCCTCCTCGCGAGGACGGGGGGAACGATTTGGACGACATCGTTGAAAATATGAACCTGGATAAAAGTCTCACCCTTGACGAGGGGATGAAAACGAGGACGAGGAGCGTATTGATGATCGATATAGAGTTGTGCTCGACGAACCCAGACCCGAGGAAGTTTCTGATGTGACTCCGGAACAGATTGCTGAGTTGTTTGACTATAGAGATCAAATAATGGATTTTCTCAGAGGTCGCGAAAGATTCGAGAAAGGAGAACTTTTTGGTCCATCATACGACGAGTATGTGGTCGATCATCCAATGCGACCAACTTTCCAAACCCATCGAATTACCATTGTTGCGAGGATGGATGCCAACTAAAACCGCAGTTTAATTGACGAAATTCAATTAATGGACTATCGAAGAAAATTCCTCGTACCTCAAGATGTTTATTTTTTTGTTCCTGAAGACGACGAACGTGCCGACCAACCCCCAGATGGATGTGTGGCCGTCAATTATAGAATGATGGAAACAAGATTAATGTTCCCTCTTCATCCGGCGATCAGCCATTTCTTGAACTGGTTGAGAATAGCTTTGATGCAACTGACTCCGAATGGGTGGAGTAATTTAATCGGTATTTTAACTCTTTTCGGCTTGGAGACTGCCCAGATTGGATACCAAGGATCGTGTTTATCGCCCTTTGAAATAAGTTTTATTTTCTGAGTCTCCAAGGGAGCAGCCACTGATGGAGAAGGATGGAATTATCTGAAAGCTCGAGGTGTCTTTAAAATTATTGAGAAGGTGCTGAACAAAATCTGAGACTGGAAACATAGACAGTGGTTCGTCGGTGGAGATTGGAGAAGTGCAGTTCACACCAACGAAAGCTCGGATAGGATTAACATTCCTCGCGACTTCGATAGAATATTAGGTATACATTTATTTTCTGCTCGCTTACTTTAATACTAACTAACTTTTTTCTGTCATTTTCAAGTGCTAAATATCGTAAGCGACCAGCTTCCAGATCCCAAACTCCTTTCTTTCACTATCTTCTTTACTGTGTCTCTCTTCGCCGTTACCGAGAAAGATTCTGTGATTTTCTCAACCGAGACTGCATTCGAGAAGCTGCTGGGCTTCGAGTGTTTGCTCATCACATCACCGGGGCCTTTCCACCTGGTAAATATTCTTTTTCTTTTGCAAATTCACAAGTGTTTTTGCTCGATAATTCCATTTTTCATATTCCTCATCTGAATGCTTCTTATCTTTGTTTCAGCAGTTCCTCATACTATCCGTACTCGCATTCCTGGGAACGTTGATCTCCTCGACACCATGGTTTCCAAAGCGAACAACTTCTTGAAGAGCGGGCCTAAGAGGGTAGTTGTGGAGACGGGGAAAGTTCCCCCTACTCGCAAGAGAAGAGGAGTCCCTGGCGAGGGTACTTCAGCTGCTGGAGGGCAACCTCCAAGAAAAACATCAAGAACCATTCTGCCAAGGCCCGCTGCTTGGCCTTCGCCCCAATCTCAATCTCAATCTCCTCCTCGAGCGAGGAGTCCCATTGCTGCTCCAGTGAGGAGTCCAGTTGATGCTGATCGCGACACCTCTGGCGATCAGCTCGCCATCATCCCCGAATCCACTCCTCAACCAACTGTCGAGAGGGATTCTCAGGATATCATAATGCTCGGCTGGGATGTCGAAAGAGCTGCAAGGTGCCATTTTTTCTTCCTTTTTATTCTTGTGTTCTAGAATTTTTCAAATCTATTTTCCTTTTATTTACATCTTTTCTTATTCGTCTGATTTTGTAGAGTGGCGACTAGCACCGTCTATCGCTCCGAGGATGTTCGCAACTTTTTGCGATAAAAAAATCCTTCGATCCGCACCAAAGAGAAGGTGGATAACCATGTTCTTGTAGCCATGCATGCGGTTCCTCGTTCTCTGACGAAGCCCGTGATTGAAGACACGACCGCCCAGATCTCCGAGTAGACCACCAAGATCGCGGCCTTAAAACATCAATGCGATCAGCTGAAGATGGCTTGCAATGACTCCGAGAAGCGTCGGATTCTGACTGAAAATAAACTGGTCGAGGCTCTCTCGCGCAATGAACATTTCGCCAAGGAGATGGAGGAGAGCAGAACTCGTCTGGAGTCTGCTCAGGCCGAGGTGGAGGCAAGTAGAATTAGCCTTGAGTCTACTCAGGCTCAAATTGCTCGCTTGAGGACTGAGGTTTCAACTGTTGTTACTCGCGCAGTGGATGCCGAGGGGAAGCTGGTCGAGGCTGAGAAGAATTTTGATGAGGCGGAGGAACTCGTGGAAAAGAAGTTCGGCGATATTGATCGACTCTCTGCCCAGACTGCTTCTGACTTGGACAAATTGGCCTGTTTATCAACTTCCCTCGCCCTTGCCGAGATGTTGTACAACATCCACTTGGTTAATCCTGGCCTTGACCTGGCTGAGCTGGCAATTAAGGTCGAAGACCAAATATTGGAGGAAAAGCCAAAGGCTGGCTGTAGAATGCCTCTTCAAGAACTCCTCGACATTGGACTCAGATTTCCTTGTCTTGAGGCAATGGGTGTGAATTTTGAAAGCTTCAAGGGTCCACCCTCGGCACCTGCGACAATTGCGGCACCTGAAGTGGTCAATGTCGAGAATGTTGGGGCTGAAAATGTTGGGGTCGAGCCAGCTGGAGGCGAGCAAGTTGGAGGTGGGGATGGAGCTGAGATTTCTCTTTTCTTTTTTTTTTTTGTTCGGCCCTTAAGGCCTTCTTTTGTATGTTCGCCCCTTAGGGTTTTTTAATGAATGCAATTTCCTTTTGCTTTTCATCAAGTATATTTATTCGTTATTTATTTTTCTTGTCGAACATCGAACATTTTTCTTTTTTCTTGGTAAGTTCTTGTTTTATCCAAACTTAACCTTTCGGTATGATTTTGTTCGCCATATTCAAGTTTTATCCTCATCAGAATAAACTTGTTCGTTTTGAGACGATCACAAAGTTATACCTTAGTATAATTTTGCCCGTTTTAATATGATCATGATCTTATGCTTCTCAACATAATTTCACTCGTAATTTTTAGAAAAAGGTAATCACGAACATATTTCCTTGGAAATATGTCGCTCGAATGATCGCGAGCATACGCCGAAACGCTCGAATTTTTTAGAAAGGATAAAACGAACATATTTCCTTAGAAATATGTCGCTCGATTAGACGCGAGTATAGCCTTTAGGCGCATGCTCGTTTGAATTTTATAGGAAAGATAACACGAACATATTTTCTTGGAAATATGTCGCTCGAAGGATCGCGAGCATATCCTTTCGGAATATGCTCGCTCGTATTTTTTAGAAAAGATAACACGAACATATTTCCTTGGAAATATGTCGCTCGATTAAACACGAGCACAGCCTTTCGGCGTATGCTCACTCGAATTCCCAAATTTTATACTCGTCGATATAAATTTGTCCTCTTATCCCGAACATAATATTTCGATGTATGTTCGGTTCGTATTTACCAAGACTATATTATGTATAGCTTGTTCGCATACCCCGAACATAATCTTTCAATGTATGTTCGGTTCGTCTTTATCCAAGACTATACTAAAGAGTATAGCTTGTTCGCCTTTATCACACACACTTTTCAGCGTGTGCTCGTCAGTTTATATAATACTTTGTAAATTGACTTAGTATTTTGGTGAATTCTTGTGATAATTTTCTTCTTTTGAGAATTTAAAACTTTGTAAAAAGTGAATTGAATTTGCTCGTGCGAAACATAGATGTCAATGTAAAACATAATTTTTGCTTATGCTCAGAATTTAGAGATTGATATTGTAAACATAAGCATTGATTTATATAAACTTTACATCCATTGCAAATGATAACTTTTACAACTTTGAATAAGGTAATTTACAAATGTATATTCAATTTTTTTTTTAATTTTACAACAAAATTGAAAGACAAATACTTACTGGTAATACTTCTTCAACTTGATAGCATTCGAGGGATACTTGCTCGGACTGCCATCCAGTTCCTCCATTTTGTATGCTCCGTTCGCCAATGATCGGGTGATGCGAAAGGGTCCTATCCAGGTCGGGCCAAGTATGCCGATCGACTGCTTCGTTGCTCGCCGAAGTACAAGGTCGCCAATTTGAAATTTGCGAACTCGGACTTTGGAATTGTAATATTTTTCTGATCTTCTCTTGTATGTGATGTTCTTCTCGTCGTCCGTCAGTCTCTTCTCTTCTAAAAAAATCCAAGCCCACCATTTTTGAATTGTTATTGTATTCCTCGTCGTAGCTCTCTCTTCTGAAACTTGGGACGTTTGCTTCTGCTGGCACCATTGCTTCTGACCCAAATGCAAGTGCAAAAGGAGTCTCGCCTGTTGAGTTTCTTGTGGTCGTCCAGTACGACCACAATACCATTGGAAGTTCATCTACCCATGTCCCCCTCAAGCCATCCATTTTTGCCTTCAGAGTATGTTTTAAAATTTTATTCACGGCCTCCACTTGGCCATTTGCTTGTGGATGGTAAGGTGTTGAAAATAACTTCTTGATCCCCCATGCCGAACACCAATTGATCATGGCGATGTTGTTGAATTGTCGCCCGTTGTCTGTAACAATTGCTTGTGGTAATCCAAAACGACAAATATTGTGTGTCCAAATGAAAATTTTCATTTGGAGAGTCGTTATGGTCTTCATCGCCTTTGCCTCTACCCACTTCGTGAAATAATCAACAGCGACCACTGCGAAAATTACTCCCCCGATGCCTTTTGGAAAGGGTCCGATCAAGTCAATGCCTCACTTGGCGAATGGCCAAGAGCTATATACGGAAATTAATTCATCTGGTGGCGAATGGATGGCTGGAGCATAAAGTTGACATCTTCTGCAAGTCTTCGCGTAATACATTGCATCCTTTTTCAATGTCGGCCAAAAGAATCCTTGCCGAATAGTTTTGAGAGCGAGCGCTTGCCCCCCAGTGTGATTTCCGCACATTCCTGCGTGAATCTCCTCCATGACGAGCTCGGACTCTTCAATATCTAGGCACTTTAATAATGGTAATGCAAATCCTCTCTCGTCGATTATTGTGTACCTTGCTGCTCGGATTTGTAACCTCTTTGCTTTAACTCTATCCGTCGGGAGTATGCCATTTTTGATATATTCAAAGATTGGAATGATCCAACTTTGCTCACTAGTAGCTGCCTCAGTATGTGCGATCAAATTGTACCTGATAGATGGGAAAGAAATTTTTGTGATAATTACCTCATTGAATTCAGCTTTCCCTTCTGAGGTGCCAAAGCATCAGCTTGCGAATTTAACTCCCTCGGGACTTTCTCGATGTATATTTGCTCAAATTGCTCGAGTAAGTTCTTTACCAAATTCTGGTACTTCATCATCTGTTCGTTCCGAGCATCACACTCCCCTTTAACTTGGTAGACGATCAACTGTGAATCGCTGTAAATCTTGAGCTAGCGAGCACCTACTGCCATTGCCATCTTTAAACCGGCGACCAACGCCTCTTATTCTGATTCATTGTTGGTTGCCAAAAAATCAAACCTAAGCGCTGATGCAAAATTTTATCCCCAACGGACTTATTAAAACAATTCCAGCCCCTGCTCGAGTGCTCGTCAAGGAGCCATCGACGAACAATGACCAAGGTCGCACTTCTAGTTCCTTGCTCAAATCTGGTGTGAATGTAAGTTCCATGATAAAATCGGCGAGCACTTGGCCTTTAATTGATGTCCTTGGCGAGAAAGTCACACCAAGTTACCCAATCTCAACAACCTATTTTAAAAATCTATCTGTAGTATCTGGCCTACGCAGGATCTGACGAAGTGGAAAAGTTGTCAAAACCTCCACCTCATGTTCGAAAAAATATGGCCTCAACTTCCTCACACTCATTACCAAAGCATATGCTAATTTTTCTAAAGGGACTCAGCTCGACATCTCTTAGTGCTTGACTTACATAATAAATTGGTAGATGAGTGGTTCCTTCTGTTCGAACTCTTGAAGGATTATGAGTCCTTAATGTGCGGGGTGATAAAGGCAAAGTACTTTCCCAACACAGACTTCTTATCGGCGCCGCTAGGTGCTAATCCGAGCTTCACGTGGAGGAGCATTCGGGAAAGTCAGGATTTGATTAGGCGAGGCTGCAGGTGGAAAGTGGGGAGTGAAGAATCCATTCGCGTGTGGGGACAACCGTGGGTCTGCAACGACGATAATTTCAGACTTGCTGGCCCAGTGGTTGCGACCATGAAAAGACACTAGAGATCCCGGGGCAGCGGGCGTGGGATATCGAGCTGCTGGAAACCCTGTTTCAGGAGGACGAGGTGGATAAAATAATTGCAACAACGATTCCCCCGAATGGCTCGGAGGACCACCTTGTATGGCACTATGAGAGAACGGGAAGGTATTCAGTGAAAACGGCTTATAGGTTGGCGAAAAAGGTAGTTAGTGAGGATGC
Organism: Galeopsis tetrahit; assembly: GCA_963675135.1. Taxonomy (NCBI): domain Eukaryota; kingdom Viridiplantae; phylum Streptophyta; class Magnoliopsida; order Lamiales; family Lamiaceae; genus Galeopsis; species Galeopsis tetrahit. The sequence goes on from OY776128.1 coordinate 22,547,752, forward strand.
AGTGGGGGATGGACGAGAATGGGGGTGAGTTTTGGAAGATTTGTGTGCCTCCAATGGTGATTAACTTTCTTTGGAGGCTCTGCAAGGTGTTCTTTCCCACTAGGTCAAAGCTCAGGAGCAGACACATCATTGAGGAGGCCTTCTATCCGCGGTGCTCAGGCGCTGTCGAGGATGAGTGGCATATCTTTCTTGCATGCCCGGCTATGGTGGATATTTGGTTGGCGGTGGAGTATAGAGTAGCTCTTAGCAGAAGCATGCAGGCGGTATAGATTTGTGTGCCTCCAATGTTGCTGAGGGAGCTGGAGTCCTCGGTTATGGAAGACTTTGGGATGTTATTGTGGCGGATTTGGAAGGTGAGAAATGACTTCCTTTGGAAAGCAGTTTGTAGACCGGCGTGGGTGGCAACTTCTTTGGCGAGAGGATTCTTGACGGATTGGAGGGATGCTCGACCGGAGAAGCCCCAAATAGGGAGACCGACGGGCTGTAAGGCGTGGTATTACCCAGCACCTACGGTCATTAAGATGAATGTCGACACAGCTTTGGTTTGCTGTCGCCGGCACCCAAAAATAATTACCTTAAATACCCACTAAGTAGTAGGGAAGTAAGGGTCAATATCACAGGGAACAGTGTAACTAAATTGAATAAATTGTGTATGAAAGCAATTAGGGGGGGGGGGAGTTTGGTTGGTAGGCTAATAATTACTGGAAAGAATGAAAAATAACAGGAAGCAATAAAAATAAATAGGAATCAAATATTAAAATGATCTAGCCATCGGATTGCTTCCCCCTTAATTAATTTTACCAATTTAATTAGTGAACCCGGTAATCTCAATCTAATCTCAAATCTTATCCCTAAACCAGTGGTACGACCAAACTAGTTCGAATTGTTTCTTAAGTTTAATTAACTAGAAGGTACGACCCCCAATTAATCTATCCCTACGAATAACCCCAAAACATGTATTCAAAGTTCAACTCAAGGAACGTATTAAAGAACTAAAACAATAGAATAAACTAGAATATGAATACGAGACGCTCGTTTCATACAACCTAGACGTTATTATCCCCTAAGGCGTTCTGCCTTAGTTGCTACGATATCCACAATAATATAACAATTACGGATTATAAATTGTGAATTAACTAGAATTGATAACAAATAACTCGGATGAAAAATCATAATAAATCTATTAATCAAAACATGCTTCGCAGAAAATCAAATAATAACGAAATCGAAATATGAATTGAGATAAACCGTGAATCACATAATAAAAAAGGCATAATTAAATCCAGGTTTCACATCCACGGGCTAGAATACAATCTACCTACTAAACATAATTAAAAGAATTGACAAACACACAATTAGAACCATGACTTTCCGCCGCCTGCTGCTTGCTTCCAATTGTCCCGAACGGCGGCTTCCCTCCCCCCAATTCGGCGGCTGCCCAGGTAATATATATAAGGCTGCCTATATTTACCCGTAATGGGCCATTTGAGCCCAAAATTCTTAAATGACTTAATGGGCTTAATTATGTTCTACTTATCTCAACGAAGCTTCCTTGCATTATTTCATATCATGGGCACAATATTGAGTTTCTCATCGTTGGACCAATTTCTTCTCACACGGCCTCTTCGATGTATTATCAAAATGCTTCAATTTTTACCTGAATTAAATAAAAATATAAAATATCAACGTAATTGAAGTCATAACTGATAAGTCGAGAAAATACAATAAAACAGAAATTAATTTTCATAAAATATTCAAATAAAGCACACAAATATGCAATAATCCCGACTCATCAAGCTTTCTTCAAGGATACTAAGGAGATGGGTTTTGGTGCCATAGTACATGACGAGAGGGGGAATTTGTGGCTTGTCGCACACAGGTTCGGCCTGGGCACTATAAGGGTGATAAAGGGGAGGCGTTGAGCCTGCTAGAGGCCCTCTCGTGGATAAAGACGCTGGGATATATAGAGTGGAGGTGGAGGTTGATGCGAAGCTTGTAGCAGATGAAATTAACAAAGAAGAGGAGGAGGCCGACTCAGCGTTTGGAGACTTTATTAAGGCATGTAAGAGAGTTATTTCGACTGTGCATTTATGTTTTATTTCTTATGTTTCTCGTGTGACCAATGCTAAGACACACAATCTTGCTAGAGCAGTTACGATGTTTTTGAATCCTCACGAGTGGTATGACCCTCCGACTATTGTGGTAGGCGTATCGAATGGCGTTTGCAGTTGCTAATAAATTTTGAAGACTTTCCTTCAAAAAAAAATTAATTAGGTAAGTTAATTAATTTTTCTAGAAATTAATTGTTTTAGGAATACATTTATTTGGTATTTTATTTTATCAATATTATAATTTTTGAGATTTTATGAAAAAAAATATTTAGTAATTTAAATATTATTCAAATTTTATTTTTCAGATTTAAAAAAAAATATTATTAGTACTTTAACTAATATTCATAACCTTTTTAAATTAATAAATATAAATAACACTTTAATTGATATAAAAAAAATATAAAAAAAAAAGAAAAGAAAATTCCACATATTACAAAAAATGAAAAAATGAAAATTAAATTATAAATGTGTGTTGGCCTGCTATTATAGGTAAAATGGTTGTTTTAAAAAATTAAGTATTTTTATTGGATCGAAATTAAAATGTGTAAGGAACATTCCCAGAGACACTAAAATTATAGTTATAATCGTAAATACACAGACGCCCCTCTAGCTTAGGGTTTTCGCTCTCGCATCGTCGACGAGTCTTGTCGGTGCCTTGTATCCCGCACTTGTTCTGTGTTGACAGATTCCCCCACCTAACCCCTTTTTCCTTCCTCTTTTTACTGTCCTACCCCAGCTTTGTGTCCCTCTCCCATCTTGTCAATCTTTAACTCCCTTCTTTCTCTTGCTCCGTCCAAATCCTTGTGGGGTATGGCATCTTGGTGCTTTTGGCTCCATGGGCCCCCCGGAGGCTTGGTGGGTCTGCATTTTGTAGGATAGAGTCCTCTCTGTTTTTCTCTGTTTGTGTCTTAGGCGTGTTAGGGTCATAGTTTCACTATCCTGTTTTATTTTAGCCCGCTAGATTAGGTGTCTTTGGTGTCTTCACTGTCCCTTTGTTTAGATCTGCGATGGCATCTGGTAGTTGCGACAAAAATCAGTCAAATCGGAAGAAGGAGACTGTGTTCTTCGAGGAGGGAGAAGCAGCTGGAAATGAAATACCCTCTCTTTGTCTTCTGGGCAAAGTCTTGACTAACAGGCCTTTTAATGCTTTTGGCTTTCTTGAAGCCATGAAAAAAGCTATGAAGCCCCAAAATGGGTTCACAGCAAAGGAAATCGACAACAATCTCTTCTCCTTCCAATTTAATACCCGTGGAGATCTGGAGGAAGTTCTGGCTCGGGAACCATGGCACTTTGAAAAAAAATTGTTAATCCTCAAAGAACTTCGAAATGGTGAGCAACCATCTTTGGTTCGGTTCGATTCCGTGGGGCTCTGGGTTCGAATATATGACCTCCCCATGGGCTTGAGAAAAGAAGAGTGTATTAGAAAGATTGGTAACCAGTGGGGAAAAGTTTCTGAGGTGGACTTGACGTCCATGGCAAGTCTGAGTAGAAGCGTTCGGGTCAAAATTCAGATGGAAACCTCTAAGCCTCTGAGTGATGGAATACACATTGAACAGCAAAATTTCGAACCGGTGTGGGTTCCATTACGTTACGAGCGTCTCCCCTCGTTTTGCTACATATGTGGAACAATGGGCCACATGAAGAAGGAGTGTGACCTAGCTGACGGTTTTGACGAAATACAAGCAGTTGAAGACAAAAAGCTCCCATATGGCGTATGGATGAAGGCGTCCCCTTCTAAGAAGGCCTCAATATCTACTAAATCAAACAAAAAGGAAACTGAAAGCTGGTCTCTGCGAAGAAAGCTTTTCGAAGATTTTAAGAGAAACATTCAAAATGGTGAATCTGTGGAGGCTGAGGAAGATAGAGAAACATATGAGAAAGGAAAAGCAAAAGTCGAAGATGAGGGTGTAACACTGTTGAGGGAAAGCTTCGGAAAGGTGAGAGGCCTAGGTAAGAAAGAAAATGAACAAATGAGTGGAATGGAAATGGATAACAATGATAGAGAAGGAGAAGCACTGTTAAATAGTGGAGGAACAGAGCATTCATCACATAGTGGAATCCAACCAAGCAATCCACCTACCCCACCATTAAATTATCCCCAACATTTTGGGAACCTCCAACCCCAACGTGAGCTCCCTACCCCACCTTCCTGTTCAAAACCAATTACCAACACACCAACCAAATTTTTCCTCACTCCTACTGCTGACCTTATTAACCTCTGCACCAAAACCCAGGTGAAAACCCCCCCACTTTCAAGCATTATTGAACATAGACCCCTTACCCCCAACAACCACCCAAATGAACCAGGAACAACAAATACCTCTGCCACAAACGTAAGGAACACCACAACCACCATCACAAATACCTACTCCCCCGCTGATACCGCTCCAAAGGAAAATTCATCCCAACCAAAAATCCACTAACCCCCCCATAGAGGAAACCACCTTGCAAAAACTCTGAAAACCCAAACCCACCCTACCCAAAGAAACCGAATAACAACTACCCCAAACCCAAGGCCAATGCAACTCCCCCGGAAGAGGAAGGACCACATAACAGATGAAACTCCTGATCTGTTGAAGAAAATCAAAGTGGAAAAAGTCGATAAACCAACGGCGGAGACTGCAACACAGTCCCGCCGACCACAATGATCGCTCTCAGCTGGAACTGTCGCGGTCTTGGGAACCAAGCGACAGTTAGAGCACTCAAGAAGCTCCTACATGAGGAAAATTCGAGTATAGTTTTTCTTATGGAAACAAAACTGCTATGTACTCAAATGAATCGTATCAACTCACGCTCTCTTCACTTTAGGGGGTGTTTTCCAGTGGACTGTGATGGCATCGGAAATAGTAGAAGTGGAGGCCTTTGCCTGCTGTGGAAGGAGGATGTTACTGTCTCCTTGTGCTCGTTCTCACGAAACCATATATCAGTTCAAGTTCAAAACAGCGAGGGGAATCAGTGGCACCTTTCGGGCATCTATGGTTGGCCGGAAAAAAACAAGAAACACATGACATGGCAGCTTATGCATCACATCAGACCGGAGAAGGGTGCTCCATGGTTGTGTCTCGGTGATTTTAATGATATCCTTTGGTCGAATGAGAAAATTGGAGGCCAACCACGTCGAACCAACTCCATGGATGAGTTCAGACGGGTAGTTACTACTCTCGACTTGTAGGATCTGGGATTTCGAGGGTGCCGTTTTACATGGACGAACGGCCGTAGTGGAGCAAGTAATATCCAATGCAGACTTGACAGGGCCTTTGCAACTCCCGAATGGAAAATGCAGTTCCCGCGACACAAAGTCTACCACAGAACCCGAATTCGTTCTGACCATGCTCCGATTTCGATTGACTTTGGCGAAAGTGGCAACGAGCATGACGAGGTTGATGATACTCGAAAAGGAAAGCCCTTCCGTTTCGAAAAAATCTGGATGGAACACGAGGATTGCAAAGAGATTGTAGCTCGAGGATGGGATCGTGAGCGTCATACGGGGAGTTTCACGGACAGAACCGAAAGCTGCGGTATTCATATATCCATGTGGGGGCAGGACACCTTCGGGCACACTGGAAAAAAGCTTAAAGAAGCAAAGGACAGATTGGCAGCACTCCAGGAGAGAATCCAATCTGAAGAGGTTATCCAAGAAATGAGGCAGGTTGAGATTCAAATTGAGGAGCTCATGAAATTGGATGAGATCTTCTGGTTTCAAAGAGAAAAAACATTCTGGTTGAATGATGGAGACAGAAACACCTCGTTCTTCCACAGACGAGCATCCCAAAGGAAAGAGAAAAACACTATAAAAAAATTGAGGAAACCTGATGGCACCTGGACAAAGGATAAAAAGGAAGTAAGCAAAACTCTTGTGGATTTCTTCGCTGATCTTTTCTCATCTGAGGGCACTAGTGAAGTACACCGAGTCATCGAGTCTGTCGAGTCTAGAGTTACAGGTGAAATGAATGAAACCCTCACACAACCTTACACGGCTGAGGAAATAAGAAGGGCTCTCAAGCAGATGCACCCCACCAAGTCGCCAGGACCTGATGGTATGCCTCCTCTCTTCTTTCAAAGTTTCTGGAATATTGTTGAGTCATCTTTCATTTCTACTTGCCTTGATATATTGAATAACGGTGCTGACCCTACCCCTTTGAATCACACTTTCATAACTCTTATTCCTAAAGTGAAAACCCCTGAAAACCCCAAGGATTTTAGGCCCATCAGCCTGTGTAACGTCATTTTCAGAGTCATCTCCAAAGTTATTGCAAACAGACTGAAAGCCCTCCTTAACCACGTTGTGTCCCCGACCCAGAGTGCCTTTATCCCAACCCGCCTCATTACTGATAATGCTATGATTGCTTTTGAGACTTTCCATCATATGAGAAAAAACAGGCAAAAAAGGCTTCCTTGCTCTTAAACTTGATATGAGTAAAGCATACGATAGAGTAGAATGGGCCTTCCTTGAAAGAATGTGTTTGAAATTGGGTTTTTGTGAAAGATGGGTTAACTTGGTGATGCGGTGTGTTACGTCTGTGTCATATTCTATTCTGGTTAATGGAAAACCCTTAGAATGTTTCCTCCCCCAAAGGGGTCTCCGTCAAGGAGACCCTATCTCTCCTTACCTTTTTCTTTTGTGTGCAGAAGGCTTTTCCTCTCTCTTACAGCAGGCGGAGAATAGAGGAGAGATCACGGGCATCAAAGTGGCTCGACAGGCCCCCCCGATCTCGCATCTATTTTTTGCAGATGACATCATTTTGTTCTTTAGAGCAAATCAGAATGAGACAAATCAGATCAAGGGCATTATCGCCACGTACGAGGCTGCATCCGGACAGAGAATCAACTTGGAAAAGTCGGAGCTTTTTGCTAGTGGTTGCATCACGGACAGCGTGAAGGATGAAATGAGCCGTCAGCTTGGAGCCCGCTCCGTTGGATCTTACTCGAAGTACTTGGGCCTCCCCACCCTCATTGGGAGGTCCAAAAAACAGGTCTTCCAAGTGATATACGATAGGATCATTAATCGCCTCAAGGGATGGAAAGAAAAAACTCTCTCTAAAGCGGGTCGGGAAATCCTCCTCAAGAGCGTTATTCAAGCAATACCTACTTACGCGATGAGCTGCTTCATCTTTCCAAAGTCATTGTGTGAAGATATTGAGAGAGCCATGGCTAGGTTTTTCTGGGGTGCTCAAGGGGAGGAGAGGAGAATTCATTGGGCTAGTTGGGATCGAGTCTCTCGATCAAAGATTAATGGTGGCCTGGGTTTCCGAGAGATGGCTTTTTTCAACCTTGCAATGGTGGCGAAGCAATATTGGAGAGTGCTCTCAAACCTAGATTCCATTATCTCTAGAATTTTCAAAGCCCGATATTTTCCTAGAAATCATATTGGAGATGCTACTGTGGGGTACCAGCCGAGCTTTCTTTGGAGAAGCCTTCTTAAGGCCCGTCCGTTGGTTGAGATGGGAGCTGCTTGGAGGGTGGGAAATGGGGGTAGAATACACTGTTTCTCGGACTGTTGGATTGGGACTCGAGAAACCAAAATACCAACCTATCTCTCAAGCAGACTGAACACCTTCCAGAAGGTTGCTGATTTTATAAATCATGAGACTGCCACATGGGACAATGAAGCAATTGAGCAAAACTTCACAGCTGATGATGCATCTGTTATTCTTGGTATGCCTCTTAGCCACAGGCTACCGAATGACCGTCTTTTTTGGAAAGCCTCGAAGGATGGAAAAATTTATGTCAAGTCCGTCTACTTCATGGCAGTCAAGATCCTCTCGCAGTGTGCCCGGGGGCTCCCATCACCAAGCCAACCTAATAAGATCTGGAAGTTAATTTGGCACCTTCAAATTCCCCCGTCTATTCGACATTTTGTGTGGAGAGCTTGCTCGGATATCCTACCCTCGAGAGTTAACCTTGCCAGAAGGGGAGTAAAGTTGGACGTTATTTGCCCTCGCTGTGGTGAGGAAGAGGAATCAACTGCTCACATTCTCCTCCGTTGCCCCTTTGCAGTTCATACCTGGGCTCGGAGCCCCATACGAATCCCACCGCACCCCGTCCCACCCTCGTTCCGTGAGCTCTGCATGATCATGATTGACTCCCTGCCTCGTGAGGGTCAATCCCTGTTCTTCATTGTCTCGTGGTTCAGTTGGAAGGCCAGAAACTCCGCTGCTTTTGAGGATATCCCTGTTGAGCCGCCGGACACCGTTCGTAAATCTCTCCTTTTATTCCAGGATGTTAGAGCGGGAGGAGGGCCACTCTCACGGAAACAAATTGGAAATGCAGGTCCAACCCCAAGATGGAAACCCCCTCCTTCAGGGGGTCTAAAACTCAATTCAGATGCAGCGACCTTTGCGGGAGCTCAGGCTGGCTTCGGCTTCGCAATTCGAAATGATAAAGGGGAGGTTTTGATGTCGGGAGTTCGGCGGGACCGGATTAATGGGTACAGCACTCTTCTGGAGGCCCTTGCCCTCCGTTTCGCTCTCCGCTGCGCCATTGATGCAGGCTTGGTTGATATGCAGGTTGAATCAGATTCTGAAATTCTTATTAAGGCTCTTAGGGAGGATTCTTTCCCGGACCCGTTCTCGGAAGTTATTATTGAAGACATTAGATGTTTATCTAGAAATTGTAATAGCCTGGAATTTGTTGCTGTTAAAAGAGAAGCCAACTCACTTGCCCATGAGATGGCCCATCTTGAATTAGAGGCTAGTACTGAGATGATTTGGGTGGAGGACATCCCACCTTTTTGTTGTAACTTAGCTCTAAAAGATGTAAGGCAGCTGCCTTCTGATTATGAATGAGAATTATTTACCTTTGACCGTAAAAAAAAAAAAAAAATTAAAATGTGTAATGTCTGAACCAAATTTAAAATCGATCCAACTTATTGAACTGGAAAGCATTTAATCCCCAGGTTATATATGAGACTTGTCTTGCTTTCGTATTTCTACTACCATTTGTTCGGATGTTGAAAAGACTATGGCAAAGTTTTGGTGGGGGGATCAATTGTATGGGGGTAGAGAACTTATTGATCGGGGCATGAGATGGAGAATTGGGAAGGGAGACGGAGTTCATATTTTTAAGGACAAATGGCTTGATTTAGGGGATGGTCTACCTAAATCCAGAATTTCTAGTGTGTCAATGGTGAACCGATTTATCTCTACGGGTGATACATGGAATGAGGATTTAATTAAACAAGCCTTTCTTCCGCATGAAGTATCTTCAATCCTGAATGTTCCCCTTTATGGGAAGGAGAAAGAGGATTTGAGATTCTGGTCGGGACATTCTTCGGGACAGTATACAGTTGCATCGGGGTATTTGTTAGCGGGAATGATGCACATGAATAGGATGAGAAGCTGGAACATGGAGGTGTTCGGGTGGATGGAACCAAGCCACACTGAAGCTTCTTAAAGGGGGGAGTTGAGTTTGTGTCTGCTTTTTTAGGCACGCTGAAGCTGCTTAAAGGTGAGTTGAGAAGCTGGAACAGGGAGGTGTTCGGGTGGATGGACAACAGGATCGACAGCCTTAAAACAGAAATGAAACAAATTGATATTTTGGATGATGTGTTTGGCCTCGACGAAGCAGAAGTAATTAGGAGAAATGAAGTTAAAGCAAACCTCCTACTGAACTTAAACAAAAGGGGCAGTTTACTGGCGCAGAAAGCTCGAGTTAAATGGCTCAAAGAAGGCGACGTTAATACCAGCTTCTTTCACAAAGTGGTAAACCAACGCCGTAAGATTAACGAGATCACTGGTATACAGATTGACGGACAATGGGTTAAGCAACCCAACCTTGTGAAAAGTGGAATCAGGAATTTCTTCGAGGATCATTTTAGAAAATACCAAGGAATCAGTCCAACTGTGGCAAATGGTTTTGTGGATAAGTTCGTGAGTGCAGAAGATAATGCGATGCTGATTCAGCCATTTTCTGAACACGAAGTCAAGGCAGCCACTTGGAGCTGCGATGGATCGAAAAGCCCGGGACCAGATGGCTTCAATTTCGGGTTCGTCAAAGAGTTTTGGGAAGTGGTAAAAGTGGATTTCATGAGGATGATGACAGACTTTCATGCAAATGGAAAATTAGTATGTGGGTCAAACCCTTCGTTCATTGTTTTGATCCCCAAGAAGGAGAATACATCAACTCTTAATGAATATCGGCCTATATCTCTAATCGGTTGCGCCTATAAGGTGCTTGCAAAGGTGTTAGCAGCCAGACTCAGTAAGGTAATTGATGACATTATTTTGGAAAATCAAAGCGCCTTCATTGGTGGAAGACAAATTCTGGATGGGGTAGTGATTCTAAATAAGGCAATAGGAGAGGCTAAATGGCGAAACATAGAAAGAGCCTTTCTGAAAAATCGGCTTCGCGAAAGCCTACGACTCGGTGGATTGGGCGTTTCTTGATACAATGCTTGAGCAGTTTAAATTCTGTAGAAAATGGAGGGGTTTGATCAATTAATGTGTGTCAACTGCTACGACTAAAGTCCTCGTCAACGGTAGCCCGTCAGGGGAATTTGCTTTGGAACGCGGGCTGAGACAAGGTGACCCCTCTCACCTTTTCTCTACCTAATTGTGGCGGAAGGTCTCAATTCCCTCATTAACAAGGCAGTGCAGCAGGGCAGGTTCATTGCGGCAGAAATGGGCAGATTTAATTTGAAGGTATCCCACCTTCAATATGCGGATGGCACAATTCTGTTGGGGCTGTAAGTCGAGAAAATGCATGTGTAATGCGAGGGATTATTCAAAATTTTGAGCTGTTATCTAGGCTGAAGATTAACTACAACAAATGCAGTCTTATGGGGGTTAATGTCGAACGCAACACTCTCATAGAAATGGCTAACATCATTGGCTGCGTCGTTGGGGAGGTACCTTTCTCATATTTGGGTATCCGAGTTGGCGCGAAACACAAGCAAATCTCTAAATGGGGGCATTTGGTGTAGAAACTGAATAGAAAACTTAAGGCATGGGAGAATTACTCTTTTGAAGGAAGAATTACTCTTTTGAAGGCGGTCCTAACTTCTATTCCTGTCTATAATTTTTCCTTCTACCTTCTACCTTCTACCAAAGAAAGTCCTGAAATCTTTATCCTTTGTGTGCTGTAATTTTTTGTGGGGTGGCAGGGAGAGTGTGAAAAAACTGGTGTGAATCAAATGGGAAAGTATCTGCAATTCTAAACGGGGGGGACTGGGGATCAAATGGGAAAGTATTTTGGGTGTTATTGGGTTAATGGCTTTGGGACTTCTTGAGGGGTGGTGAGAAATTGTGGGGTAAGGTTATAGATTCACTGTATGGGGGCTTAGTGGAAGATGGGGAGGGTTTTCATGTTATGGGGAGAGGTAGGACCTTACAGTGGTGGAGAGACATAGTGTCTATTGGATTAGGGAAGGGAGTTTGTTGGTTTAGAGGAGGGTTGGAGAGGGTAATTGGGGATGGGGCTAGTACGAACTTCTGGGAGAGGTTATGGGCGGGAGGAATACCCTTAAAACTGCAATTCCCGAGGCTTTATAGGCTGAGTTTGGATAGAAATAGGTCTATCTCCGAGATGGGTTCTTGGGAGGGGAGTGCATGGGTTTGGGATTGGGCTTGGAGGAGACCTCTTCATGATCGAGAAACTGGTAGTTTTAACTCCCTCTTGTCTATAATTAATAGATTCACTTTGACGGAGGGCGAACGAGACAGGTGGAACTGGAAGCAGCACCCGAAAGGTGTATACACAACCATGTCCGCATACCAGGCTCTTCACATTGCAGCTGCAGTAGGCGACCTGGACCCCCAAAAGGAAAAGGCTCTTAAGCGGATCTGGAGGAACCCGTGCCCCGTTAAGGCGACAGCGATGGCATGGAGGCTTCTTTGGGATAGGCTACCGACAAGGTCAAATCTGAGACGAAGATCAATTATTACCTAGGAGGACGAGGCTAAGTGCACTGCCTGAGGCAGGGAGCCCGAATTTGTAACCCATTTGTTTTTCAGCTGCTATGTGCCGCACCAGGTTTGGTCTATTATCCTTAATTGGCTAAATCTGTCGTCGGCTCTTCTTGTTCGGATCCCAGGTCACTTTGGGCAATTTACCAGGATACTCGAGTTATCAAAAGGAAACAACTTCTTGGTTGGTTTGTGGATTTGTGTGGTGTGGGTATTGTGGAACTGGAGGAATAAGGTCATCTTTGAGAACGGAATATGGAATACCAAGAAAATTACTAACGAGATTAAAGGACGGTATTGGAGCTGGTGCTCGGCGGCAAATTTGTTACACCAGGGCTCCTCGTTCAGCGGATGGATCAATGACCCCTTGTTGTGCATAAGGGATATCTAGGAGACTATTTGATTTGAGTTCTTTATTTTATTACTTCTGTATTTTAATTCTCAGTATTACTGTTCTTAGCTGTTTTTCTCATTTTTGCTATTAAAACTCTCTTCTATCTTGTACCCCTTGTACTGTGCAGACCCTTTTTGGTTATGAAAATTTTCTCTTAACTGATAAAAAAAAAAACATGAATAGGATGAGGCTGGAGGAAGCTGGCCCATCGAACTGGGAGGCCCGTAGAAAAGTGTTTAAAATAGTATGGAAACTAAGAGTTCCTCCCAAGGTCCACATCTTTGGATGGAAGATGTTGAGAGATGCTATTGCTATTGAAGGCATTTTGCATAAACGCCATGTACTAGTGGATTCGTATTGTAAGTGTTGTGGAGGGGGAATTGTTGATTCAATGCACGTTATTTTCAAATGTGTATATGCGAAGAGGGTTTGAAAAATGCTGGGAATATGGGGGATGGTTAAAAAACTTACCAATGATTTTTTTGGAGGATCTTTTTGAATTGATATACAGGAGAATGAATGGTGAAAAGATGACATTTATTCTTATGATTGCTTGGGCCATCTAGAGAACCCGATGTGAGTGGCTTCATGTTAATGCTGAGGATAAATTAAAAAGAGAGTATTGTTTTGATATCAGATGGGCAATTGAGTATTGGAAAGATTTTGCAGGTTAACTAGCACTTTAGAAGAAATTATTCATTCACAAAAGAAGATGGGCGTGTTAAAGGAACCAGGGGATAGAAGCCATCTTCTATTTTCTGATGCAGCTTTTAAACCTGACAATAATTTCTTTGCGGTGAGTTACTTTGTATAGAAAGATGATAATACAATACTTCTGGCTGGATATGAACGAATTGATCACCTTGGTACAATAATGGCGGTTGAACTAAAAGCAATAGAAGTAGGAATGAGCAAATGCTTAGAACAGAATGTAAGGCTTGGATGAATCCGAACAGATTCATCAGTGGCGGCGGAAGCTATCACATCGACACGAATGTTGGACGGCTATGAACAGGATATTGCTAATTGTATCAAGAATTTGCTTCGAACAATCTTAGTATGGGATTTCTAGCAAATTTGAATAGCTTAGCACACAAGTTGACCTATAAGTCCTCACGATTGGGTTGGATAAGAGACCATTCTAAACTTCAGGGAGAAATGGATGCTCTAGGAATATGCTTTCTTTGTATCTCCTTGATGTTTTTTCTTTAAAAAAAAAAAAATTATATACGAGACTTCAACTCAATTGTATTTTAAAATAGAGAATAATTCAAAATATTTAAACGAGCATCGTCTCAGGCAGTGACAGACCGACGTGGTGCCCAGCAGGGGCCGTTGGCCGCCCACTTTTTTTTTTTTTTTTTGTTCCAATTATTTATCTATTTTTATATTGAGACGTTATAAGATTACTTGTACACTCCTAATACGAAAATAATTCACAAAATTAATACACTGATCACTACATTATTTTATTTTAAAAATTGCTGCTCATTCTTTACTCACATTTTCATTTACACCTCACTAAATCGTCCAAAAGACTCATTTATTTGACCTCACACCCTTACTAAATTCATTTTTCTTAAAAGTGAGTCGGTGAAGCAAGACATCACGAGACGGGGGAGTATAATTTAACCTCTACATTTATTTAATATTAATAATTAATGTCTCTACAGGGTTGTAAGTTAAATTTTAACACCGCTTAGTAAAAGGCGGAACAATCAAAATTAATTCCCTTCAAAATATAATAAAAGTCGATAAATTTAAATTTAATGAAATGAGATATATTGAAAATTTTATAATCGTAATAAAATAATTTTATAGGTGAAAACATATTTATGTTTTTGAGAAATTTGTTAATTAATATTAATATATTTTGATGAAAATATAATATACATAAATATAAATATTATAATTATGAGTTGGTCTCCTGTGTACAGTGTGCACGTGCACACTGTCACAGGTTCAAATCCTTCCAAACTTGTTTTTTTTTTCCTTTTTTTTTTCCAAACTTTTTTTTTTTTCGTTTTTTTTTAGTTATTTTTTTTTCCGTTTTTTTTTTTTTTTTTTCTACTTTTCATTAATAAAATTTCCACTTTTCACTAATAATTTTTTTTTTCCTTTTTTTTTTTTTCTTTTTTTTTCCTTTTCTTTTTCTTTACGTTTTTTTTTCTTCGTTTCTACTTTTCTTTTTTTTTCGTTTTTTTTTCACGTTTTTTTTTTCTTCGTTTCTACTTTTCATTAATAATTTTTTTTTCGTTTCTACTTTTCATTAATAAAATTTCCACTCACTAATAATAATAGCTACCACTTTTCAATAATAAAAATTACATTTTTCAGTTAAAATATCTACCACTTTTCAGTAACAAAATTTTCACTTTTCAATAATAAGAATTACACTTTTCAGTTAAAATATCTATCACTTTTCAATAATAAAAATTACATTTTTAAGTTAAAATATCTACCACTTTTTAATAATAAGAATTACACTTTTCAGTTCAAATATCTACCACTTTTCAATAATAAGAATTACATTTTTAAGTTAAAATATATACCATTTTCAATAATAAAATCTACTTTTTTCATTTAAAATATATACCACTTTTCAATAATAATAATTACATTTTTCAATAACAAAATCTACCACTTTTCATTACTTAATTAATTAATTTACCATTATTAATTAATTACAGTTCTCATTTTTATCGATCAATATTTACAATTATTAATTAACTTACAATTCTCATCACTTAATTAATTAATTTACAATTATTAATTAATCTATAATTTTCATTTTTATTTTGCTTATTGTTATCATTGTTAACTTAATTAATTAAAACGAGTATATTTAATTATAAATTGTACCGTTAAAATTATTATTAAAATTGAAAAAATATTATTCTTATTATTAAAAAGTGGTAGATTTTGTTATTGAAAAATGTAATTATTATTATTGAAAAGTGGTAGATATTTTAACTGAAAAATGTAGTTTTTATTATTGAAAGTGGTAGATAGTTGAACTGAAAAGTGTAATTCTTATTATTGAAAAGGGGTAGATATTTGAACTGAAAAGTGCAATTCTTATTATTGAAAAGTGGTAGATATTTTAACTTAAAAATGTAATTTTTATTATTGAAAAGTGATAGATATTTTAACTGAAAAGTGTAATTCTTATTATTGAAAAGTTGTAGATATTTTAACTGAAAAGTGTAATTCTTATTATTGAAAAGTGGAAATTTTGTTACTGAAAAGTGGTAGATATTTTAACTTAAAAATGTAATTTTTATTATTGAAAAGTGGTAGATATTTGAACTGAAAAGTGTAATTCTTATTATTGAAAAGTGGTACATATTTTAACTGAAAAGTGTAATTCTTATTATTGAAAAGTGGTACATATTTTAACTGAAAAGTGTAATTCTTATTATTGAAAAGTGAAAATTTTGTTACTGAAAAGTGGTACATATTTTAACTGTAATTCTTATTATTGAAAAGTGGAAATTTTGTTACTGAAAAGTGGTAGATATTTTAACTGAAAAATGTAATTTTTATTATTGAAAAGTGGTAGATATTTTAACTGAAAAGTGTAATTCTTATTATTGAAAAGTGGAAATTTTGTTACTGAAAAGTGGTAACTATTATTATTGAAAAGTGGAAATTTTGTTACTGAAAAGTGGTAGCTATTATTAGTGAAAAGTGGTAATTTTGTTACTGAAAAGTGGTAGATATTTGAACTGAAAAGTGTAATTCTTATTATTGAAAAGTGGTACATATTTTAACTGAAAAGTGTAATTCTTATTATTGAAAAGTGGTACATATTTTAACTGAAAAGTGTAATTCTTATTATTGAAAAGTGAAAATTTTGTTACTGAAAAGTGGTACATATTTTAACTGTAATTCTTATTATTGAAAAGTGGAAATTTTGTTACTGAAAAGTGGTAGATATTTTAACTGAAAAATGTAATTTTTATTATTGAAAAGTGGTAGATATTTTAACTGAAAAGTGTAATTCTTATTATTGAAAAGTGGAAATTTTGTTACTGAAAAGTGGTAACTATTATTATTGAAAAGTGGAAATTTTGTTACTGAAAAGTGGTAGCTATTATTAGTGAAAAGTGGTAATTTTGTTACTGAAAAGTGGTAATTATTATTAGTGAAAAGTGGAAATTTTGTTACTGAATAGTGATAACTGTTATTAGTGAAAAGTGGAAATTTTATTAATGAAAAGTAGGGACTATTATTATTGAAAAGTGAGTAATTATTGAAAAGTGGAAGTAAGTAACGAAAAAAAAAACGAAAAAAAAAAAGAAAAAAAGACAAGTTTGAAAAGATTTGAACACCTCATGCTTATGAGAATTGTAAATTAATTAATTAAGTGATGAGAATTGTAAATTAATTAATAATTGTAAATATTGGTCCATAAAAATGAGAACAATAATTAATTAATAAAGTAATGGATTATAAATTAATTAATTAATAAATAGAAAAAAAAATGGAATTAATCATAAGTAGAGAAAAAAAGATAATAAATTAGGGGTGGGAGGATAAGGACAAAAGCATGTGCACATTTGAGAATTTCCCTATAATTATATGTTAGCTTTTTAAATATTTAAATTTTTTTGACCTTCTAATCTCGATTTTTAGGTCCGTCCCTGCATAATACATTTAATTGTAATTGATTCCCTTTACCTGAAAATTGACATTCTTAATTAGTTCACCACATGACTTTATTCTATACTCCTATATATTAAAATCATTATTTGCAGGTGTCCAATCTCAGGAATTTGTTTTGTCACTCATTCACAAATTAAGGTCAAGACAAATCACAACGTCACTTACCTGATAACTCTCAAATTAATTAACTTAATTAAAAGTAAAATTTCTTTTTTGTAATCCATCTATATATAGTATAATTCAGCTAAAATTTCTTTTTTTCTAATCATGCTTTACGATAAGTGGAAATATGAAGTCGCAAATTGTGATGAGTAAGTGTTGTGATTGATTAACGATGACATGCTCGTCCCAGAATTAATTGATACTCTTTGGGACAGTGAATCAATAGGACGTTTGTTTCTCAGATAAAAAATAGTTTGTCCGTTCACGAGGAAGGCCGAATATAATTATCACAGACATAAACTTGAGTAAGGTTGTCTTACTGTTATTTTTATACATTTTTTATTTGAACATTATCCTTTTTTCTTTTTTTAAGTCAAGGGAAATTTATCACCTTTTACAAAAAAAGGTGAAGGGAGATCTGTCTTAGAGGATAAAGACATGAAACAATCTCATCCTTTACAAGCTATTCATGAGTACATATATACCCACTTCTTTCTTTGAATATTTTTAACGTGCCTTAATTTTTCTCTTCTTAAATTTTGGCTACAACTACTTTAAAAAATTATTTCTCATTCATTCCAACTATAAAATAGACGATAAAAGCTCTTTTCGAAGCACGTAAGCTAATCATAAATGTTGATGTTGGATACCTATTTGATCATAGTCGTCGTAAAGCCAAGGTAAATTGAGACGGGATGACTTTCGGTGGCAAATCTCCTCTTTTTATGTAGTTCTCGAGCCAAAAGTTCCATAATCACTTTTACATTTTTCTTTTTGGAACGTTTCATAATAATTTTTATACCCTTAAAATGAAAAACTCCTTATAAACTTGACTCTCAAAATATTCACAATTTTACATAAAATGTCATTACTTTTAGATACACGCATACACACAAGTTAACTATTTTTTTTTTATATATATATACAAATTTAAAAATTATTTCTCAAAACTCTTATTATTACTTAATATGTGTGTAATTAACACCCTTGATTAGCACTAATAACTTGCAAATTTATACTTAATTTGAACCCGCAAGAATACATGACGCACACCTGTTAATGCATTAAATAGCTTAATTATTCTCAGGAAATTAATAAACTTATAATTATGGGGGGCCCTGCTGGACCACAAAATTTAGTAGCGCAGCCGCAAAAAGACAAAACTTGAAATGTCGCATTCATATTTAGTGTACCTCTACTTCATATTATTGTCAAGACAGGATATTACTTTATCCAACTCAATAACAAATATCTTGTCCATTATTAAGGTGCATTATGATTTATAATCCATCCAATATTAATTAAAGTCATAATAAAAATTTGTATGAGATTATCTCACATAATTCTTTTTTTAAATTGATCATTTTTTACTCATTTTTTCTCAAATGTTTATATAAAAAGTGATACGAGTACTACTTTTAACAAAAAATTACTATTATTTTTTACTTAAATATTATCATTCTTTTATATGGGATCAAGAGAAATTTATCTCATAGAATGAGATATGTGAGACGGTCTCGCCCAAGACCAGCTCTTAAGTCATTGATCGGCAGGGCGAATCCAAAATTTTAGATAAAGAGCTAATAAATACATAAATATTTATAATTAAATATTTTAAGATATATACAAATGTAACTAACATATAGTATTTTTTTATTGATAAAAAAGAAATTCAGTCGGGCTATTCGACAGGAGCCTACGACTTAGCCTATTAAAGTTCGGTTTGGCTCGACTCGTTTAATAAATAAGTCGGGCTTAAATTTTTTTTTAAGTCTATTTAATTAATAAGTTGGGCTTGAACTTTTTCGAAGGTCTTTCAAATACAACTGATCTATTTAATTTAATATAGATATATATATATATATATATATATATATATATATCTAATATATATGGTATTATACATAAATATAGAAATGGTAGGTCTGCTGTGAACTCGAATGCATGTTGTGCACTCGAGTCCGGTAATCATTTATTAATTAATAAGAACAACAATATACCAATCGTGGCGCAATGGTCATCATATGATTGAATTAGCACAAAGTTTCAGGTTCAATTCCCACTTTTTTTAATTTTAGCACCTATTTATTGCACTTTTCAGTTATACTCACATACATTTTTTTATAATATTGTGTTGCACTTTTCAGTTATACTCACATACACTTTTTTAAAATATTGTGTTGCACTTTTCAGTTATATTGACTTACACTTTTTAGTAATATTGTGTTACACTTTTTAGTTATATTGACTTACACTATTTAGTTATATTGTGTTGCATTTTTCAGTTATACTCACTTACACTTTTTAATAAAAATTGTGTTGCACTTTCCAGTTATATACACTTACACTTTTCAGTTATAGTGACTTACACGTTTCAGTAATATCGTGTTGCACTTTTCAGTTTTAAATGACTTATACTTTTTAGTTATATTGACTTACACATTTCATTAATATTGTATTGTACTTTTCAATTATAATGACATGCACGTTTAAAAAATATTATGTTTCACTTTTTATTTATAACACAATTTTATCATTTTATTATAATATATATATATAATAGAAAGTCAATATTTATTAAAATATGTTAGTAGTTTAAATGGTGAGTAAATTTTTTTTTAATGTTAGGTATATAGTTCAAGCAAAAAAAACAAGAAAAAGCGAAAAAAAAATGGAAAAAATTAAAACGCTAAAAAAAAGTTAAAAGAATTGAAAAAAGCGAAAAAAAAAAAATAGAACTCGAGTGTATGCCATACACTTGAGTCCATACTAGAACATTTTAAATAGGAGTATCTAATATATATAATTTCTAACTAGTAAGCATTTAGCAATATAATTTGTGGATTTTTTATGATTTGAAGAAATAAAAGTGTTGTAGGATTTTTTTTTAAATGCACTAATATGACTAAAAAGACCTTTTAACGGCTTTCGGGCCAGGTCTATTTATTAAAAAGACCAGGTCAAGATTTAAAAAAAAAAACTTATGACAAGTTATGGGCCAGACTCGAATCTAAAAAATATTTAACAGGCCAGACTTTTTTTTGTAAAGTCTACCTAGTTCTGGTCTATTTTCAACCCTACTTCTCTTGATCTGACACTTAATCTATCTTAGTCCATAGATAGATACTTCCTTCATCGTCTCTACTCTCGGCATAAACCATGATCTCATATTTAGGAGTGTAAACAAATCGAATTGAATACTACAATATTCGATTCGTAAAAATATTCGAATATTCGTATTCATTTATTTTTCGATTAATAATTTTGATTTGATATTCGATTCGAATTCGAATTTTTGGAACATATTCTAAATAGTATTTTTTGAGTATTCGATTCAAAATTGATCCGTATCTCATACTATGCAATTTGATTTGAAACTATTCGATTTGAAATTTATGGAGAACTTGTAAAATAATATTTTAAATGATATAAGACATGTGACAATATGGACCTAATTGAGAAAGAGAATATTTTAAAATTAGCCTAAAAAATTGGTCTCACATACGCATTCAACCCAAAAAATGGGTATCCCGTGCGAAACTAGCTAAAAAGTGGGTCAATCAAGCTAATTGAACCTGAAATTGCGAAAAAAAAAGTTACGGGTCTAATTTTATCAGTCTGTAAAGTTGCAGTCCTTTTTTTACTACTTCCCGAAAGTTCAGCCCGACATTGGACCATTTGGGCTAAGTTGACCTAAAATTACGGGAAAAAAAAAATTACGAGTCTAATTTTATCGACCCGCAAAGTTGCAGTCCTAAAAATACAAAATTTTCCCAATCTCAATCACCCTTAACAATATTTAATAGGAGTGTTTACTTTTAAATGATTTTATTATTAGGGGCAATCAAAGGTAAATAATTTAAAATATTAAATTTTGTGGGCTACACCTAAAAAAAACTACATAAAAACTAAAAATATATAAGTAATTAAGGTAAATTTAAACAAAAATTTATAAGTAAATTGCTCATAAAACTATGTTGGACTCAAAAAGTACTTTTTTTTTTTTTTTTGAAGGGGTTGGACTCAAAAAGTACTAAACTAAGAATAAAATGTATTTTTAATACTCCAATTCAACCAGTTAGCCCGATTAGTATTTTATGCTTTAGAAACACATGTATGTACGTATATGTATATTAATATTGCCATGTTTATTAATTCAATATATATTGATGGCTTTGTTTATTTTCTTATAAACATTCCTACATTTTAATTTCCAATATGAAATATTATTGGGTACCACAAAAGTCTTTGGTAATATATATAGAGGGGAATTAGAAAAGTATAAATCCTTTATGCGGCTAATATATATAGTGTGAAATTTGACTAAATCTTAATTAATACAAATTAGTTTGACATCGCAGCGCGCTGTTATTGATCATGAACTCTCAAAGCATATTTCTTTCTTTTACATTAATATGTAATGTCTGAAATGTTTTTTCATTAAAATAAGAAAAGGGATAATATATTGCGGCGCAGTTTTTCTATATATAATTAATATATAGTATTAAAAATAAATAGATAATAATTTGTGTTAACTCATTGCAATATTTTTTTAGAGTGGTAACTATAAATTGGAAAGGCAAACTATTTGAAAACAAAGGGAAAAAATTAAAATCGCGCGCTATTACAGATATTAAAGTGTGGTTAATTCATTAGAGTCAATTCTATAAGGAAAGGATCAAGTAAGTTTAGCAATGTACTAATAATAAAAATGATAAGATAAAGGAATGGGATTAGATTATGATCGAAAACAAATTAATTAATGAAAAAGGCTAGCTAGGATATTATATATATTAAGATTTAATATATATGTTAATGCTTGCCACTATAATATATATATTTGACTATTAATTTGTTCATTTTTTTTATTAAGAGACGATTGATAATATTATATTAGAGAAATTTATTAACCATAATATTAATATTATATAATAAAATATATTAATTATAATACTTTATAAATATTATTAAACTAGTATCATTTAATAAAGCAATTGATATATATTGTACAAAAATATACAGAAATTAATCATGAATTAAAGCGCCCAATTCCACCACCCGGTAATTTCTTTTATAAATGAAGGGTAAAAAAATAAATTCATCTCACTTGAAATATACTCCCTCCGTCCATGAAATGTAGTCCCATTTGCCTCATTTTCTTTGTCCACCAAATGTAGTCCCATACACTTTATGGAAATCATCACCCCTCAAACATCATTTAATTGCTCAATTTGCCATCAACTTTATTCACAA
Organism: Galeopsis tetrahit; assembly: GCA_963675135.1. Taxonomy (NCBI): domain Eukaryota; kingdom Viridiplantae; phylum Streptophyta; class Magnoliopsida; order Lamiales; family Lamiaceae; genus Galeopsis; species Galeopsis tetrahit. Next base: position 22,570,242 of record OY776128.1, read on the forward strand.
ACAATCACTTTATTCACAATGGACCCCACAATACCCTATAATACCCTTACTTTATCTACTTTATCTACATTTTTCTTAAAACTTTTGCCCATCCACCATGGGACTACTTTTGGTGGATGGAGGGAGTATTACTCCATGATTAATTTAATAATAAAGTTGACTCCGAAAAAGATTTTTATAAGCAAAATAGTGTAGGCGTACAGGTGCAGGTGGACCCGCACACGTACGGCAGCGGTCCATGCATGCAATGCAACCAACACACACATTAATTATACTAATAAATCTCACAACTTGACTTGCTCTACCCAAAGTCTCTCTACATTCAATGAACTAATTTTGCAAGGAATAATTGGATACTCTTTTATAGGGAAAATTATTTTTTTAGGACCGCAATTTAGGGGCGTTTGCAAAAAGAGGACAGTAACTTTACGGGCTGGTAAAATTAGGCCCGTAACTTCTTTTTTTCTCAATTTCAGGACAAATTAGCCCAATCAACCCAATTTCGGGCTAATTGAAGTCCATTTTTCGGGCCACACTTATTTATGGCAAAAAGAGGACTGTAACTTTTTTTAATGCAATTTTAATTTAAGAAACATGACAAAATAAATAAAAAATACTCGTAAACTTTTAAAAATTAAATTTGAAAGTTGTAGATGTAATAATTTGTTATAAATTAGACAACATTATTTATGTTTAAAGAAACAAATATATACTACATATAAATTATAGTGAATTGAAAAGAACAAAATATTATAATTCGGGATGATAAATTTTTAATTGTTAATTAAAAAGATTGTCACAATTTTTAAATATAAATATAATTTTTAAATTTTTAATTAGTACATTTTAGATTGTATTAATTACATAAATAATGCTTATAAATTTTATTGAAGGAAAAAATTTCATAGATTTATTATTGAGAGGATTATAGTAAACATTAATTACAAAATTTCGATCAAACATTTTCCAGTTTTATTTAAACTATTCGATTTGAAATTTTATGGAAAAAATTTGTATAATATTTTAAAATAATATAAGACATGAGAATGGATCTAATTGATGAAGGGATATATATTAGAGTATATTTTAAAAATTATATATTTACCAGTGAAGACCCGCATGTTATTTATTAATATTTTGACAAAAAAATTATAAGACGGACTCGTACATATTTTTAACACTTATAAATTTTATGAAGTATTATAACCTTATTTAAATCGTATTTTAAAATAAAGACTATGTATAAAGTAAAATACAAACTCTAGAGTAAAGTTCAATCTCATTCATGAAAGTCAATTTCACACAAGATATTCATTGTTTTAAAGTAACATTAAAAAATTAATATTTTAAAGTTTATTTTATTATAAAAGTTATATTTGATTTTACTTTAAAAAAAATTCCTCGTGAGACCCAGTTTAGCTCCAAAAGAATAAAAAAGAGTTTTATTATTTATTTTTTTAAGATTAAAAAAAATGCATTAAAATACAAACACAATTTTTAGAATTTAAATTGTTAAAAATTGGGGAAGATGAGTGGTAGAAGAAGTGGTTAGAGACAATTTTAAACCTTTTAAAAAAACTGTTTTAAAAGGGAAAAAAAAGTAAAATTATGAGAAAATTATAAAATATGAATATTGAATTTTTATTGACACATAGAAAAAAAAAAGATTCCAAATTATTATAATAGGGATATTAAATTGATTCTAAAATTGCATTAAAAAAAGTTGCGGTCCGCTTTTTTTCATAAATAAGTTTGGCCCGAACAATGGGCCTCAATCAGCCCGAAATTGGGTTGATTGGGCTAATTTGGCCTGAAATTGCGAAAAAAAGAAGTTACGGGCCTAATTTTGCCAGCCCACAAAGTTACGGTCCTCTTTTTGCAAACACCCCTAAGTTGCGGTCCTGAAAAAATAATTTTCTCCTCTTTTATACATGACCCTGGTCTACACTTATACATATATATACATACTCGTGCGAATGTGTAAGATATAATGATTTTTTTTTACTGCACATAACAATGCATGTACATTTGAATATCCAATTATTTCAATTTGCAAAATTTTCATCTCCCTTTACTGAACCGAACAAACAATTCACTTCACATTGGTGACAAGTTTATTAGAATCTTAATTATAAAAATGTTACTAGGGTAACAGATACAATAAAAGGTAGATCAAATAAAATAAAAGAAAATTTAGGACCATAAGCTTATAAATTGAGCCAGAGGTCGGAGCGTCATTAAAGTCTTGTTTGGGAAAATCCTCCTTAGGAACAAAACTCAGGTCAAGTGAAAAAGGTACACTCTTCTAAAGATCAATATTTATAGAAAATAAAATACAAATTATTATGCAGAAATGAGAGTAAGAAATCTGGGGGTAACCCCTCCGAACACAGTCAAGGCCAGTTTTGGCCACAACATCAGCCACCTGATTAGTCTCCTTAAAGACGTGTGAGTATTGGATGTGCATGTCTTGTATAAGAGGGTGGATATGGCTCTAAAGACCTTGCAGGCGTCAAGGAATGAAAAGATTGGAGCTCGTAAAAGTGGTCATAGTGTTATAAACTTATCATTTAATTTACTTTTTATACCGAGATTAAAAAATATAGTATAAAATATATAGTGAATAATTGAGATATAGAGATATAGAAAGAAGAAAAAGTAAATAGACATAAGAAGAAAGGAGTAATTAATAAATGTAAAATAATAAATTCACTACACATAATATTATTTAAAAATGAACAACTCTGAAGGGATAGAGGTAATAATTAATAAATGGGAAAACTGGATCAACTTGTGACTTGTCTATTCATTTAATTTGTCAAGTGGAGCAACAATGTAAAACTAATTATTAGAAGATCTACATGTATACACCAAGTTGCCCTAGTGGGCTCAGGGAGATATTATTTTATTTTATTTCTGAACATTAATTAATTTATTATTATAACTCCCAACAAAATCTCGAGTAGTTAATATACAGGACTACAGTAGATAACAAATGTGTGGGGAATAACATTAATTAATAATTAATTCAATACATATATATATATGTATTCATGCAAAAATGCTAAAGATGGAAATTTACATCAACTGTATACTCCTTCTGTCCATAATAATTAATTCAATACATATATATATATGTATTCATGCACAAATGCTAAAGATGGAAATTTACATGAACTGTATACTCCTTCTGTCCATCAAAAATGTGTTCATTTTTTTTTATATATGCTTTTAAAAAAATTATATTTTAATTATAAAGAATATATTTAATATAATGAGTAAAAAATATATTTGGTAGATCGATACTCAATTTTATTAGTAAAGTAAAAAAAATATTCGAAAGTTAACTATTTAAATAGAATAAACACGTTTTTTGTAAACCTAAAAAAAGAAATGAGCACACTTTTGGTGGACGGGGAAGTATAATATATATGATCATTAAAGTATTAATTCTGATTTTTTTTTATTTTAAGATTAATGACTAAATATAATGATCGAGATGCATGCATATATATATACCAATTTAATTATGACGGCTAGCTTACAATATTTGTTTTATTAATTATTAGCTAAAAACACGTTATTTACACGAGTTTCCAGTTATTCATACAAAACACGCATGTGTGTGTAGATTGTAAAAAAGTTAATCATTTGTTTCCCTAGCTATAAAGTTATAAAGCCACCGGTGGCTGTCATGCATCCACTTGACAATAATATTATATATATATATATATATACTCCACTTAAGATAATATTTATAACATTGGAAAGAGTCGCAGGTGTGAGATCGTTTTACAGTGAAACCACGGAGTATACTTTAGACATGACATTTTAACATTTTAGAAGAAATGAATGTTAATTTGTGAATGGTCTCACCGTGTTACTGTCTCCAATTCTTTTTCTTAGATCACTTATATATAGTTAACCCTAATGTGATTAATAATTAATGATAATTTTACTATGTATGTAAATATCATGAAGGTCATGGACCGTATGAGGTCTGTTAGAGAGACAAAAGGGCAGTAAGTTTTGATTGAAAATGGACAATCTAACTTTTTTTAATGAGTTTGAGGAGGATAATTTGAAAAATAATGATAATTAATTAACTTTAAAAAGTGCAAAACAATAATTTGTGAAATAATGTAATTAATTATTCAAAAAAAATTTAATTAATTAACTTTAAATAATATGAATACTCAAAATGATTTTAAATGGGAAATGATATTTAAATGTGAGCTCGTGGTAAAAATGATGGCCAAAAGTCATCATTAATGGTGTTTAAAGTAGTTTATTAAAAAAAATGTTGTTTAGGGTACAGGAGTCGAAATTGCTAGTCAATTTTAACATTTAGACGGTGTAGACATCGCTTAGATGGTCTGATTTTTTTTTTTCTTCAAATGTTTACTAATATTATACGAGTATATAAATTTCAGTATATCGAGATTTCGATATTATACAATATATCAAATTTATGTATAATATTTGTGTGTATTATTTATGGAGTTGTACTCTTATGTATCAGTTATCACTACAAAAATGCGCAGTTTTGCCGACGGAATTATACCGACGGATATCTTTCCGTCGGTTATATTGACGGATTACCGACACTTTACCGACGTAATCGAAAGTCAATAGACGCTGCCGACGGAATTCAAATTCCGTCGGCTTTACCGACGGCATGCCGACGGATATGCCGACGGACACACATAACTCTCTACACGGTGTCGTTTTTGGGTCACTGGCCGACGAATTTTTTCAGTCGGTATTGTAAATTAGGGTTACCGACGGATATTTTCCGTCGGTAACCGCGCCATATTATTGGGCCCTCACGTGAACCACTAAACGGGCGCGTGATAATTTAAATATACGTTTACCGACGGAACGGGATCCTTCGGTAACCGACCCGAGTTAACTAACCGCCTCTTGATTGACGCGTAGAATTTAATATGGGGCATTACCGACGGACGGAAATTTCCGTCGGTAAATGCGTATTTTTTTATATATATAATCTGCATACATATTACTCTTTCGAAAGAAAGAAAAAAATTCCCTCTTTCGTCTTCGTCTTCATCGCGAAGAGGTCCTGACGAGGTGATCTCTCGATTAAAAAATATATACGGTACGCTTTCTTAATTTGTTAATAATTAATTTTTAAGTTATATTGTAATGCCCATTATGAATTAAATTGCATGTGTTAATTTAATTTGTTATATAGATTAATATGAAATTGTTTGTAGTTGATGTATATATATAGTTAATTAGTTTGCATGTACGTAGTTGATATATCTAATTAATTAGTTGGTATTGTACGTGGATAATTGCCTATAGTTGATGTATATAGTTATTTATAATAAATTGATGTGATTTGTTAATATCGATATTGTTTTGCATAATTGATGTTATATAGTGGATATTGTTTAATTTGCATATACGTTGGAGTGGAGTTAATTACATAATTAAATTATGATATTGTTATAATTAGCTAGATTAATATTGTTGATTTACTAATTATGAAATTATTGATTAAATTAGGGCTTTGTTAATTATATTAGGAAATTGTTATTTTAAAGTTAGAAAATTATTACTAAATTTATTAGGTTATAGATTGTTAATTAAAATAGATCATGTTAATTAAAATAGAAAATTATTGATTAAATTAGTTATTGTTGAATAAAATAGGAAATTATTTATTAAAATAGGTTATTATTGATTAAATTAGGTATTGTTGATTAAATAGAAAATTATTTATTAAAATATGTTATTATTGATTAAAATATGTTATTATTGATTAAAATAGGTTATTATTTAGGGATTAAATTTTAATTAATTAGATTATTGTTTTTTATTAAATTAAGAAAATTATTATTAATTAATTAGTATTATATATATATTTATTAATTTGAATGTTTAAATTAAATAGATGAGTCAAGATGGTGCTGGTGGCTCGGGATCTCGCGGGGCCTCCGGGTCACATAGCCGGTCGAGGAAGAGCCGAGCCGCACTTAGACCCGAGGCGCCGCCTATATTGCGGCGGGCACCATTGTCGTCTCCACCGCCATCCATTCCACAACCTTTGCCGCCACCCATTCCACACCCGTCGCCTCCGCCGTCGTCTTAGTCGTCTGCACATGTAGATGGCCGGGAGCATCCTGCTGTTCCTGCTCGGGATGGCCGGGAGCCCGTTTGGGTTCTCAGAGGAGTGTAAGTAATTAAATACTTTTATTGTTTAATAATTAATTTCGCATTCATTTTAATTTATAATGTGTTTTGTTTGTTAATTAATGTCACAGATTGTTACCTGGTAACGAGGTCTCCAGGGCATGCACGATTGCTTTTTCCACTTTACCGATCAGTGCGGGTGCAATTACCTGGAAGAAGGTCCCAAAACAAAAAAAGTGGGCGTACTTCGAGGAATTTCATGTAGTAATTAATTACTTAATTATTTAATTAATGTTTGTTAATTTGTTCAATAATAAACAATTTATTATATGTACAGAAACATACCACTTGGGATCGGGATATCTACTCGGACGAGGTTATGTTCAAGTATTTCACTAAATCGGCGCAAGAGCGGTATAAAGATTTAATGTACGAATGGAGAATGGCATGGCGGACGGATGGGACGACGCAGAGCTTGGGTAAGGATGCTAATGATGTTGTGTTGTGGGATTCATTGACGAGGGAGTGGCTGGATCCTGAGTACATTAGGAAGTGTGAGATTGCTAAGGCCAACTGCAGATCCGACGTTGGGGGTGGGATGTCAAGGCATCGGGGTGGAGCCCGGTCCATCTTTGAGCAGTCGCTTGCCATTGTAAGTGTTTATTAATTTTAAAATTAATTTCAATAAATTTAATTATTTAGTATATATAATACATAAATTTAATTATTAGGAACGGGAGACGGGGCGTGTACCCACTCACTTGGACCGGTTGAGCATTGCTCATCCGTTTGACGAGAATACACAGCAATCCACATACGGGCGCACAACTAACCTCCACGTAAGTAATAAAATTGTTTAATTAAATACATTTTTTTATAGTTTATTCTATTAATTTACAATTATTAATTATGTAGTTGGAAATGAACCGGAGGATGGCCGAGGTCGAAACTCAAGTCGACCCTACTGAAGCCGGAACCAGCAGTGCCCCTCCTACAGTTGAGCAGGTGAACCGGACTTATTTGGAAGTTGCCCCGGTCACCCGAGGACGAATTCTGGGCCTTGGTCGTCTGAGCAGTGATGTCAGGTCCTCTGGTCCGTCCCAGACGGCATCGCAGGGTTCCGTATCTTCCACCCCAACTCCTGATGTGATGGCACACTTCAACCATTACATCCATGTGATGCATTTGAATATGGGTCGAGAGTTCGGGTGGTCGGACGAGAAGATCGAGGAGGTTTATCAGAGAACCATGCAAGCTCCTCCACCGACGACCAACGTGAACGTGCCTGTTCCCCCAGCCTCCTCAGCCCCCTCAGCCTATGTCCCGACCATGCGTGATGACGACATCATAGGTCAGCACTTCGGTGGCGAAGATGACCTTGATATGTGGAACTTTGGTGAATGAGTGACTCTGAACAACTTTTTTTTTTTTTCTGTTGAACAATTTTATTTTTATGTCTCATAGAACTATTTACTTTTATGTTTTTTTTATCTACATTATTGTTGAACTATCTACTTTTTTATGTTTAAGTATTAGTTGTTTAGTTTTAGTTATGGTTTGTTTTTTGTGTTAAGTAGTTTAAGTTTATGTTTATTTATTGTTTGTTTTATGTTTTATGTGTTAAGAATGTGTATATTATTATTATTATTTTTTTATACGCGTCCTTTACCGACGGAAAGTAATTCCGTCGGTAGAGAAATGTTCAATGCCGACGGAAATTATCCGTCGACAATGTAAATACCGACAGAATTTTCGCCAACAGAATCTGACTGATTTGACATACATTTGAAATGGGTGTTACCGACGGAAATTATCCATCGGCAATGTCGATACCGACGGAATTTAGGCGCGTGATATACCGACGGAATGGCATTTCCGTCGGCATGTAGTGTTGAAAAATGTCCCCCCCCCCCCCCCCCCGAACATCAAAACACGCGAAAATTTTGGAGTGGAGCGAAAAATTAAGGGAAAAATTTGGAGCGGAGCGAAAATTTAAGGTATGTTTTTCTATTAAGTGTATATAGTGTTACTGCAATTAATTTTTATGAAATGTATATAGTTTTATTTTTAGTTTTAGTGTTTAATTTTTATGAAATATATATAGTTTTAATGTTTAATTTTTATGAAATGTATATAGTTTTATAACTTTTAGTGTTTAATTTTAATGAAATGTATATAGTTTTACTTTTAGTGTTTAATTTTTAGTGTTTAATTTTAATTTGGTCAAATTGTTTAACATATGGAATTGTCGGATCGTCGGTGGATGTATTGTACTCCTAGGCTCGTTTTAGGAAATGTGAATGGTGAATTTTATTATAAACTCGTGTCATTTGTTGAATTTGCAAAGCTACACCCACATTACATGTCTGGGGATTGTTTTAGGTGTCCGTGTAATGCTAAGAAATGTCAGAATAGATCATTTAAAAGAATTGATGAAGTCTTATGCCACGTTGTTATGAATGGGTTCGTTGATAATTACTATAATTGGACAAGTCATGGCGAACAACGGTGGCCTTATAATTTTGATCAAGTCTTGTACTATTACACTGCTGCAATTTATGAACAACCAGTACACGTTGAGCATGTCGGCACCAGTAACGATCAAGAGTTTGGAGTGGAAGAACCCGATATGTATCAAACAATGGTGATGGAAGCTGGTATGTCAAATATAGAGGAGGAGTCAACGGATGAAGCATTTCAGTTTTATGAGATGCTCAAATTAGTCGATCAAGATTTGTATCCAGGGTGTGATTCTCATTCTCAGTTGTTATTTAATGCTCAACTTATGGCTATCAAGACGGAGAACAAGCTATCTAACAGAGCATATGAGCAAATGACACAATTATGCAGTGAGATTTGTCCTGTCGATAATAAAGTACCTACGACGTTTCATCAGAGCAAACAACTGATGAAGAATATGGGTGTGCCGGTTGAGAAGATTGATTGTTGTGTGAATGGTTGCATGTTATACTGGGGTGATGACGATAGCGATCTTCTTCTGTGTAGAATGTGTGGCCATCCCCGGTACAAAGAGCCACGACGGAAGGGACCAGGTGGTCAATTGAGCAAGACAAAAAATAAAGTGCCACATAAGAGGATGTATTATCTTCCTATCATTCCTCGTTTAATGAGATTGTTTCAATCTAGTGCCACAGCACAACACATCACGTGGCATGCAAGAAATTCTGAAGCTACTGAGGCTGGGGATATGAGACATCCGTCCGACTCTGAAGCCTGGAAACACCTTGATAACGTGTTTTCAGAATTTGCTTGTGAACCGAGGAATGTGAAATTAGGCTTGAGTACTGATGGTTTTGCACCGTTTGGGAGTTATGGAAAGAAGTATTCTTTGTGGCCGGTGATACTGACTCCGTATAATCTACCTCCATGGATGTGTATGAAACCTCAAACAATGTTTCTGACTGTATTGGTGCGTGGTCCGTCGAATCCAAAGCATAAACTTGATGTTTATCTCCAGCCTCTTATTAAAGACTTGATCTTCCTATGGGATAACGGAGTCCAAACGTATGATGTTTCTAGGAAACAGAACTTCACGATGCGTGCTGCTTTATTGTGGACCATTAGCGACTTTCCTGCATATGCTATGTTGTCCGGGTGGAGTACAGTCGGAAAGCAAGCTTGTCCGTATTGTATGGAACATTCTGAAGCTTTCAGTCTCCCGACGAGTAGAAAAGTTTTATGGTTCGATAATCACCGAAGGTTTTTACCTCGAAATCATCCATTTCGAAGGAATAAGGTGGACTTCACGAAGAATAGAACAGTCACAAACAATCGACCGCCCCTTCGAAATGGTATTTTATACATTTATTTTAACATGTTTTTTTGGGTTAAATGTTGTTTCTTTTAAACACGTATATTAATCGTACAGGACAAAGGCTGTTATATGAGATTGAGTGGACGGGTTTGAAAAAAACTACGGAGAAAAATGCAGAAGAACACTACAAACGAATCCCAAGTAACTGGAAGAAAAATAGTATTTTTTGGGACTTGCCATATTGGAGTTCACTATTGATCCGACACAATTTGGATGTCATGCACATTGAGAAGAATGTGTTTGACAATGTGTTTCACACAATCATGAACACAGAAGGCAAGACAAAAGATACTCCAAAGTCCAGGGGAGAGTTGAACACTATCTGTCGCCGTGATGAGTTGGAAAAGGATACCCGTACAGGTAAATATCTAAAGGCTTGCTACACACTAGATAAGGCACAAAAACAGAGAACTTCTTCCTCTGAATGTGTGGAGGGCTATCACTGAATTAAGTCTCTTTTTTAGAGATTTAACGTCTACAATAATCAAGGTCGATGATATGAATCGTTTGGAACGAGACATTCCAGTTATTTTGTGTAAGTTGGAACGAATTTTCCTACCTAGCTTCTTTGACTCGATGGAACACTTACCTGTTCACTTAGCGTATGAAGCTAGGATTGGTGGTCCAGTGCAGTACAGGTGGATGTACCCATTTGAGAGTTGAACAATTCTATTTCTCTCATTTAATTAGTTTTTAGTATAAGAAGCCTTATTTTAATTTGTTAACTATTATAATTTTAGGTATCTCCACAACTTGAAGCGCAATGCTAAACAAAAGGCAAACGTCGAAGCATCGATTGTTAATGCATATTTGAATGAAGAGGTTGGCATGTTTTGTTCATATTATTTTGAAGACCATGTCAACACGAGGATCAAGAATGAACACGTAACTTCGATGGTAGAGGTACGCAACAAGAAGTCGATGGCATGCTCTCTGTATTCAAGTCTAAGGGGCGACCTATAGGAAAATCTAGGGGTGTAAGTGAGTCGAGCCTACTCGCGAGCTACTCGTGCTCGACTCGAAAAAAGATCGAAATCGACTCGAAGTTAATTGAGTCGAGTCGAGTTTCGAGCTACTCGAGTAGCTACCGAGTTCGAGTTCGAGCTTATAAATACTCGGCTCGAAAGGCTCGCGAGCCTAATCGAGCTTGAACAATATTTACTATTTTGCCATTATTATATAATTTATATTTATATACGAGTAATCGAGTCGAGTCGAGCTCGAGTTTATTTTAGAAAAAAATATGTTTTAAAATTAATTTTGAAAATTATATAGGTAATCGAGTCGAGTCGAGCCGAGCTCAAGTTTATCGAGTTTCTTATCGAGTCGAGCTCGATCTTCAAAATTTTAAGCTCGACCGAGTCGAGTCGAGTTTCGAGCTTCGAGTATTACAATCGAGTCGAATTTCGAGCTCAGCACTACTCGACTCGACTCGGCTCGTTTACACCCCTAGAAAAATCCACTGAACAATAATGGTCAACAAACACAGAGGCTGAAATAGCACATACGTACGTGTTATTAAATTGTGATGAAGTTCAGCCTTACATTGAGTAAGTATTTCATATATTTATCATCTAATTAAATACCGTACCACGTCATTTTTGTTTGTTAATTAATATTAAATATGGTTGGATGTTGTGAATTATTAGGATGTATACACAAGAACTACGACATGCAGATCAAAACATCTCAGATAGAGACATAGATACTAGTCTTCAACGTCAATTTGCTCGATGGTTCCAACGTTATGTGAGTATCATTAATTGAATTTTACGTAAACAAATAATTATTTTGATTAATGTTAATTTTAACTGTATAGGGACAATCGCACGATTTTCAGAGCCGGTTCTTACAGGATCTCAGCAAAGGACCACTACGTCGTGTGAGGACTTACAACGGCTATATTGTGAAAGGCTACAGGTTTCATACATCAGAGTTTGCATCAACAAAAACGACTACCAACAGTGGTGTTTGTGTTAGCAGTGCGAATTACAATGCAGATGCAAGTGATTACTTTGGGGTGTTGCACGAAGTCGTTGAAGTTGAATATCCGGGATATCCAATGAAGATCGTAATGTTGTTCAAGTGCCATTGGTTTGACACATCCCCTTTAGGAACCAAAATTCATCCGGAGTACAAGCTTGTGGATGTTAATTCGAAAAGGAAGTATAGCGGGGATGATCCGTTTGTAATTGCCTCTCAAGTATCTCAAGTCTACTACTGCACGTATCCAGGAGCTGGAAAACGTAATAGAGAATGGCACGCTGTTTGCAAAGTGAAGGCAAGGTCAATGGTGGAGGTCCCCAAAAAGGAAAACAACGATGAAGATGAACCTCCGTTTCAAACGTAACAAATAGAGAATCAAACTGAAGTGTTTGCGGGAGACTTTAATCTTTCGGTAGACTTGACGGCTGCAAATCCACAATTGATTGTAATTGAAAACGATAGTGGAGATGAGGAGGAGGATGAACATGACGAGAGGGAGGATGAAGAAGATGAGGATGAAGATGAAGAAGATGAGGAGGAAGAGGAAGATGAGGCAAATAATGAAAATGAAGACGAAGATGAATATTAAATTAATGTAACCTATTTTATTTTGTACAATTTATAAGATTTAATTATTTATCATTTGGTTATAACTTATAATTTAATCCCCACTAATATATGTGAGAATGAAAATAAATAAACGAATTTATTAAAAAAAAATGAGAGTAAATAATGTATAACATATACACATTTTAAAATTTCAATCAAAGAAAAAACAAGTTTTACAATATATAAATTAAAAAAAAAAATTAAATTTACAATAGTTATAAGTTATAAATTTAATCATTAATATAAGTTAAAGAAATTAATTTTGTGAATTTAAAAAAAAAAATGGGTCGAAAAAGAGCACATATACAATTAATATCAGAAAATTAACAAGAATTCGACTTGTCCTAGTGGCAAACGTTCCTCACTATGCGCCTGCCCACCCGGGATCGAGTCCTGCCAAGGCCGAAATACAGGCCTATTAAATAGGCAAATGCGCGGGTCAAGAAGCTGGTCGGTTGGGTACCGACGGAAACATATTTTCGGTTGGTAAACCATGTCGATCGATCCAGTGGCAACAGACGAAATCCGTCGCCAAGAGCCAATACCGACCGAAAATCCGTCGGCATTTCCGTCGGTAATCAAGCCTTTTTTTGTAGTGTATATATATGTAACTTATTTATATTTAATATTTGAACTAATACTATATAATATGTGAACTAATATTATACTATATTTGAATTAATATTATACTGTATTTGCCATAACTCATGAGTAACATTCACCCATTAAGAAAATTGGATCAAATGGTACACACAAGTATTTGCCTTATTCATGTAGGGAAAATTATTTTTTCAGGACCGCAATTTAGGGGTGTTTGCAAAAAGAGGAACGCAACTTTACGGGTTCACAAAATTAGGCCCATAACTTTTTTTTTTCACAATTTCAGGCCAAATTAACTCAATCAACTCAATTTCGGGCTGATTCAGGCACATTTTTCGGTCCAAACTTATTTATGACAAAAAGAGGACTGTAACTTTCGGACTAATATATTTATATTGGGCCTATAATTGCATATAAAAAAAAGTTACAGTCCTCTTTTTACCATAAATAAGTTTGACCCGAAAAATTGACTTCAATCAGCCCGAAATTGAATTGATTTGACTAATTTGACCTAAAATTACGAAAAAAAGAAGTTACGAACATATTCACTCCATTAAATTACGATCCTCTTTTTACAAACCATTGTCCTGAAAAATAATTCTCCCTATTCATGTACCAAAAATTTTGGTACAATAATATTATGTTTCATATATCGAATACATCAGTAAAAATTATTGTGCGAGTTTTTGTATACCATATAGAATATATAGAGTATACTCCTCAAAAAAAAAAAAAAAAAAAAAAATATATATATATATATATATATATATATAGAGAGAGAGAGAGTGATTTTAAACTCAATTTGATTTGTTTCTTTGTTTACAAATTAAATACTCATCCCTTTTCCCCTCCCCATAGCTCGAACCCAAAATCTAAGGCCTAACTAGTGGTGCTCTAACCACGTGAGCTATTTCACTTTGTCAATTTGATTTGTTTCGATTATCAATTAATCTCTTTAACCTCCAAAAGTTTTCATAATTTTCTATTTAATTTGCCCGTCAAAAATTTGCCTACTCTAAAATAAAAATAATCACTACAATTTCCATCTTCATAATATACACATATTTACCATTTATGTCATTACTTTTTAGAGTTCACCGTACACTTAATAATTCATCTACTTTTATTTATTTTATATTTAAAAATTTATAAAATTACTCTCAACACAACACTCTAATCATTACATTTTTTTTTGAACGGAGGGAGTATAATATTAATGTACATACAGTATATATCTGATAAGAGTTGCCCTAAAGATATGAGGTCCCCAGCCTAGCTATAATATTATTATAGCGACTTTGGCTTCCCAACAACATCAAAACACACTATATATATATATCTCTCCCCCTCCCTTCCCTTCCTTGTATATTGTATGTATATCAAAAATCAAATTTATAGTATAGTATATTGCAGATAGAAATGGCAAACCCTGATGAGTGTTTTACATTAGAGCTCATAAGCAAACATCTTCTAGAAGACGCTCTCGACTTTTGTTTCTCCGATCATCCTGCTTTTCCCACCGACGACATATGGAGCCCCGACCCGGATTCCCCCCACTTCTTAGAAACGAAGCCACAAATCAAACCCGAATCCGAAAACATCGAACTCGGGTCGGTGCTGGGAAGGCGGTACAGGGGGGTCAGGAAACGGCCCTGGGGCAAGTACGCGGCGGAGATTCGGGACCCGACCCGGAAAGGGACCCGGGTTTGGCTGGGTACGTATGAGCGCGATATAGACGCAGCTAGGGCTTACGACTGCGCCGCCTTCAAGATGAGGGGAACCAAAGCCATTTTGAACTTTCCGATGGACGCCGGAAAATCAGGGCCACCGCCCGCTTCTGGCCGGAAGAGAAGGAAATCAAGGGCTGATTAGTAATTTCAAGATATTTAGTGACGTCGTCGTATTTGGATAATGTCAATCCATTATGGCGTAAATGCAAACGTCTTTA
Organism: Galeopsis tetrahit; assembly: GCA_963675135.1. Taxonomy (NCBI): domain Eukaryota; kingdom Viridiplantae; phylum Streptophyta; class Magnoliopsida; order Lamiales; family Lamiaceae; genus Galeopsis; species Galeopsis tetrahit. Next base: position 22,585,379 of record OY776128.1, read on the forward strand.
TTTTATTTATTTTTCTAAAATAGAAATAGAATTATAGTATTATTATTATATTAGTAATAAAAGTGTAGGTGAGGCATGTGAATATTGTACGATTTTAATGAGTTAATTAATACTCCAATAAGGTATTGTATTTGTAGGGTTGCATTCTTGTGTAAACTAATACTACTATACAATATGTAAATTAATATTATACTGTATTTAAATTAATATTATACTGTATATTATATCATATTTATTATAATTTATAAATAACATTTATCTATTTAAAAAATTGAATTAAATAAAAATAAGTTATATATGTACACACAAGTCACATCAAGAGTTATTTAACAACATAATCAAGTGCGGTGGGCATTTAATTTAAGGAATTGAAAACTAGTAGAAGTAGTAATTAATTTTGTTACATACTTGTCCGACCATATTTAATTTCTCACCTAACAAGTATTTCCTCCATTTTTATTCTCAAAAAAATATAGTAGGGGTGTTTAAAATGTTAAATTTATTTTTATTTGATGAATATTTAAATTACAATGTCAATTCCAAGTTTATAAATAAATTTTATACACAATAAATAATATTTTATTAATTTTGAGATGGAGAGAATATTTAAAATAAGTGTCATTTTAGATCAATTCATAAATATTAAAAAATTAATTGATTTGTTATAACAGCTGATCTATTTAATTAAAAGAACACATTTATTAAAAAAGTAAACGATTTTAAGTTTAACTAGAAAAATGCAATAAACATAAATTGAGAAATGTAAAACATTGTCTAATTTACAAAAAATTAAAAATAAAACAGTTATAAGACCAAAACGACACTTATTAAAAATAGGAGTTAGTATTAATTTGTGCCAAAAAGCACTTCACTCTAAATACTATATATATATATATATATATATATATATATATATATTTTTGGATGAACACATATTTTCTTCTTATACTTTATATATTCTACTCTTTCCGTGTCATAGAAACTTGCATATCTGGGATGGGACACAAGAAAATGTGTAATGAATGATGTTTTGAGGGGTAGTTTTGTAAAATTTTATGAATAAAATAAAGTAAAAAGTAGATTGAGTGTGAAAAAGTAATGTGTAAATAAGAGTATATTTTGAGGGTGAGAGTTATGAAGACATTTCCTTTTATGAATGCAAATTGATATGAGACATCCATTTATAAAAAGTGTGTAAATTTATGTGGAATCGGAGTACTAGTGAAGGTAAAAATTAAGATAATAAAAGTACGATCGATAGAGAAAAAATTAAGATAAATAATAGTACGAGGAGACACAATTAAACTAAAATAAATATTATTTCTATCTCATAGTAATTTTTATACATAAGTGAACATAAATATTAAAAAAATGTAATGAATTAAGTTTTAAGAGATAATTTTATTTTAAAAAGTAAAAAAATAAATTAACTTATATGTATGTATTAATGTATGTACTGATATAAAATTGTAATATTATAAAAGTTTAATTTATATAAAAAAAAAAAAGTGCGTCCAAACAAAATAGTGTAAAATACATAAAATAGAGAAAAAGTGGGGTTGGTAAAATTAGGAAAAGTAAAAGTAAAGTGAGGTAACACCTAAAAACAAAAGTACAGTATAGGGAAAAAAAAGTACAGAAGACAAATAATGAATTATGCCTAATTTGTATATGTAATTAATTTAAAATAAATTTGTGCCAAAAAGTACTTCACTCCTAACACTATATATAATTTTTTGTATCAACACATATTTTCTTCTTATACTTTATATTTTCTGTTAGTGAAGGGAAAAACTAATAATAAAAGTACGAGGAGACAAAATTAAATTAAAATAAATATTATCTCTATCTCATAATAATTTTTATACGTAAGTGAATATAAATATTAAGAAAATGTAATGAATTAGTTTTGAGAGTGAATTTTTTTTTTTTTTTGTATGAAATAGAGAAAAGGCGAGGTTGGTAAAATTAGGAAGAGTTAAAAGTACAGTGAGGTAACACCTAAAAACAAAAGTACAGTATAGGGAAAAAAAAAAGTACCAAAGACAAATAATGAATTATGATTTATGCCTAATTTGTATACGTAATTAAATGCATGCTGGGTTAATCTAAAAAAAAGGGTACAAATAAATTATTTAATGTGTGTGAAATATTTCAAAAATGTAATATAGCTACTTAATGTAAATGAGATAAAAGTTGACAGGTTAAATCGAGTTAAACATTTACAAAAAAAAAAAAAAAAAAAAAGGCAAAACAATTTTTTTTTGCTCACAGATCTTTCGTTACTATAAAATCAAAATATGCTATTGCACATAAAAAATGCATACTTACTTATATAGTAACACATGTGAGATATGATATTAAAAAAAATATGTTATTACATGAACTAAAAATGTTGTTGTAAAGAAAAGTATATGTTATTATATGGAACAACGTTATTAATGAATGCGAATAAATTACGCAAGGTAAAAGAGATGAAAAAACAAAAACAAAATATATGGAAAAAATCAATTTTGAAGAACATTTAAGAAAATAGGCAAAAAAAAAATTCTAATTATTAAAAAATTTATTCTTACAATAACACACAGTGACGAAGCCAAATTTTTTAGATTGAGGGCTCGATTTACATTACTATAAAAATAAAATAATATTATATCTACAAAAACATTTTATTATAAAATTTTCAATATATCTCATTTCATTAATTTAAATTTAACGACTTTTGTTATGTTTTGAAGGAAATTAATTTTAATTGTTCTGTCTCATAAGGTAAAACGATGTTAAAATTTAAGTTGCAACCCTGCGGGGACATTATGCATTATTAGACAAATGTAGAACTTAAATTATACTCCCTTCGTCCAGTGATGTCTTGCTTGACCAGCTCACTTTAAAAAAAATAAAAATATTTGGTGGTGAAATCAAATAAAGAAGAAATATTTTTTTACTATGATTTAGTGAGGTACAAAACAGATTGAGTGAGGTGTAACATAGAATTTAGTGAGGTGTAGAAGAAAATATGAGTTTAAAATGAATGACAATTTTAAAAATAAAAGAATGTAGTGAAGGTATTAATTTTGTGGATTATTTTTATATTAGGAGTATACGAGTAATATTTTCAATAAAAAATATGTGTAAATAATCATAGAACGGAAAAAAAATAAAAATAGTGAAAGGCCCACTGCCTATAATAACACACATTTATTTTTACAGTAACATATTTTGAGCTATTGTATGTATAAAAATTTGTTTGTGCATGTGTGTAAGGTTGTCATGATGTCATCTTAAAGAAGATAGTTGAATTAACAGACATGAATTGTAAGGGACTCGGTGACCTCTTAAATTTTTAATGTAACCAATATGTATATCTATACCTATGTAAAAATGTGAATCATTTGTGGGCTTTTTTGTTCTTTATATTTTTTCTTATTTACTATTTTTGTCTTATTATTATATCCCTATTATGTAGTGTAAATGTATTCAATGTGAGTAAGGTATTGAATTTTGAATTATAGTATGATGTGTGAATTAATGGAATTTTATTTTTGTGGGAATTTGTGTGAGTGGTTTTTGTTGAATTTGTTTGTTGCTTTCATTTTCTGATCATTTGACGGTTAATTTAACTTTTTTTTGCACTCTTCTCTCCATGCCATTTTAATGGCTTTTAACCTTAAAAAAATACTCCTTTTTTCAATTTCAATGAAAAAAATAATTCATAAACTAAGGACAAACTTATCACTTATCCATATATATATTTTTTTCAATTTCAATGAAAAAAGCTGAAATGTTTTTTTTTTTTGTAAAATACAACTTCATGTCTCCTTTTGTACAGGTCCTCTTTGTTATATTATATGCAAAGACACAAATTATGCATAACACATGAAAATAATTAAACATCTCTTTCTTTTATCAACATCTATGACAAATGTTGACATCTCTCTATTTCAATTAAGTTTGGACTTATTGCATGTTATCTTGCCTGGAATTATTATTGTTCAATCACCATTACATATATCTTTTCTGAATTTTGTCAACTCATAGCCTATTCATTCTCTCTTACATGTGCCTACATAACTATCATTAGTGGTGACTCTTAAAAGGTAATGTAAAACCTATTTTTAAAATCTTGAATTTTTACAATTCTAATTGAAAATGTGTATCGAGTAAAACAAGACTGATGAATGTTACGACATACAATACAATATTGACTCGAATACAGAAAATACCAAAATTGATAACAACTAAAGTCTAAAACACTAAAATGCATTGTAAATATTTTGACATAAATTTAAAATTAAAATCTATGTGTGGGTTTTGAATTTTAAGATCCTAAATCCGTTTTACTTCGTGATTTAAAAACCTGTTTTCAAAATCTACTAAAATCCACCCCTATCAAATATATTGATTTGACATAAAATTATATCTATATAATATCACTTCAATCATTATAATTTTTATCAACAATAATATAATAATACAATGGGAATTTCACATAAAAGGTCTTTCCACCTAGTGTTTTTTTAAATAAGGATCTGGTTTAAAATAGTTTCAAATTAAGGACAAAATGTAACATAAATGTACCATCATGCCCTTACTATCTAATTTTCGGAATTAATATAGAGAAAGACAATAAATTTTTTATATTTAAATCAATGTCTATCAACTCCGTGCATTACGCTAATGAATTAACACCTTCCAAAATTAAAACCTCTCAACAGCTCCGGTCAATCAATTAAATGATTTGCAGAATTTTGGGGAAGAAATCTTTGTATGATTATTCTACATCTCCAATCTTGGTATTCAATTCTTCCCTAAATCTCTAATATTCAAGTCTTTTACAAATATCGCATTTTCCCAAAGCTCTGATATTCAATTTCATTGTCAGACTTGAAGATCTGCACAAAAATCGTCAAATCAAATTAGATATTTTCTCCAGAAAAATCTCTGACTTGATTATGCAGAAAGATCTGCAGGAAAATCGCCGAATACAGAAAAAAAAAACTAAAATTGCATGAGCATATAAATAATGCAGAATTAAAGTTGCATCAACATATAAATAATGCAGAAGTGTGCAGTACATTATGTGCATATACAAATATCATTATGCAGAAAAATGACTTTAATGCAAATTTGATCTGCAATAATAAAATTCGTCTATTAATGTAGGCCACATACCAGTCACTTGATTCAAGACTTCTAGAAATGTTGAAGATTGATTAGCACGAACCAACTTGGTTTTCCCATCGAATTCGATCTTGAGTATCACGAAATAATCCATTGATTGATAATCTGTTATTTATCAGAAAACCCTATAATAATAACAAAAATTGAACCAGTCACTTGCACCGTGTTAGGAATTAAATATACAAGAATTAATTCCCCAACTCTCTACAAGTTCGGACTTTTAGATGAGACGGAATTCTTTCATGGTATCAGAGCAAACCAGGCAAACGACCTGGGTTCGATTCCTGTTGAAAGCACTCTACCCATTTAAATTGTCCACTCGATGGGCCTCCTCCCCAAAAAGGGTAAGAGGTGTTAATCCGGCCCACGAGTGAGGGGGAGTGTTAGGAATTAAATATACAAGAATTAATTCCCCAACTCTCTACAAGTTCGGACTTTTAGATGAGACGGAATTCTTTCACACCGTGTCTGTATTGTCACGTCGCCACGAATGAGATTGGGTGGGGGGTTCGATCGTGAACGACGATGGCAAGGAAGATCTGCCATGTAGAAACGATAAAAAATCAGTCTTCATCCGTGAGATTCGCAAATATATGCAGATATAATTAGAGAATTTTTAGGGCAAAACTCTTCATCTCACCGGATTAATGGTTCCCATGTGGACCATACGCTGCGTCGCCCCACTCCTAGGCGACAAAATCGTCGTCAAAGGCCCACCTCCGCCTCCTCCACCACCTCTGGCGTCCTCTTCGTCTACACACACCGAACACTCACGGATCCAATCATCCTCTCCGCCATCCTTCGTCGTCACATCCCCGCCGCTACCTACTCTCTCTCCCGCCTCTCAGAAATCACCCCCTCGTCCCCACCGTCCGATTAACCCGAATCCGAGATGTCGACTCGGAGAAAATCAGATCGTGCCGGTGAGCGGTGGTGATTAATTACAGATTTTGTGTAAATCTGAGAATAATTGTGCATCTTTGATTGGAATTATGGAATTGACTGAATCTGAGAATAATTGTGATTGGTTTAATTGCATACAAATAAAGAAGGTCAGATTATTATTTACATAGCTGACATATTAAACAGAAGGATTCTTTATTGAGTGGAATGTGGTTGAATATATGGCGACAAACAAGGAAGATGACGACTTGTTATTTAATTAATAAATTAATAAATTAATTTCCATATTTAAATATAAGGGCATAAGAGGTTATTAACATGCGTTTTTGTCCTTTTATAAAAAGATTATATTTTAGGTCTTTTATTAAGAAGGTGAGGCTATAAATGACATTTTTTATAAAAATTCTCTAATACAATTTCATTCAATCTTACACATTGATTTGACATAAAATTAAAATATTTTACTATTCCAAAAGGGTGGTGGTAAATATTCAGATTCTGGATATCCAGAATGTGGTATTTTTGTAATTATGATGTTTTGTGCTATTTAAAATGTCAAATATACCCTTAAATCATAAATACTAAATTAAATCTGAATTAAGTTTCTCTTTCTCTCTCATATTCCCATGAAACAATCTTTAATGTTCATTTCCCACTTTTATATTTAAAGATTTTCATTATCACTTCAATTTTTTAATATACTTTACACATAAAATAATTACTTTAATTGTAATGTAGCAAAAAAATTAATCATGATTTTAAAATTTAGTTACGTTTTAAAAATTCCACAAATTAATCATGAAGTTGTAACATACATAATGACTATAATTAAAACATAAAAAATTAATGTCCATCAAATTTAATAAATTATTAAAATTTAACCATGAAAAATTAATTTCAAATAAAAACATGGCTCGTGTTACTTTATTTAAAACAATAAAAATTAATTTTACGTAAGAATATGTCACGTGATACTTTAAATAAAAAATTTAATTAAGAAAAGTTGTATTTCTGCTACTTATGTCATATTATTAATTATTACATATTATGTATTATATCACTAAATTATTTTACGATTTTTACTACTTATTTCATTATATAAATATTGTATTAAATATTTTTACATGCACGTTTTTTTGTTAAGCATTAAAAAAATTAATATTGTATTGAAATTTTATATTTTTAGATTTCATATTCAAAAACTAATTTTGTATTAATGAGATTCAAATTATTTTTAATGTTATACCGATATATTTAATGTTATCATTGTTAGGGTTCATTACTCAAATTAGTGAACATATTCATCAAACGGTTGTGCGGTTGTGCCACCAAGAATTTTAATTTAATTTTTTTCTCTTCATCCCTGCATAATGTATAATTATGACGCATTTTATGGTTTAGTTTTAAATTTTCAAAATTCAAGGGTGTAACAATGCTTAATGTCACTCATAGGATTTAGGGTTGTTCGTAGTGAACATATTTATCAAGCAGTGACGATGTCAATTATTTCAATTTAATTTATTTTTGTACATTATTCATGCATAATGTATAATTAAGACATGAATCATCAAGCAGTGACAATACTAGAGATTTAGAGTTTATGGTTTAGGGTAGAGTTGTAAACGAATCAAATAATTTTGGTCGATTCGATATTCTATCCGAAAGTTTGTTATTTGAATTTGTATACAAATTTTCTTTTTAATTCGATTAATAAACAAATACAAATATATTTAATAAACTATAATATTCGATTTGATATTCGTAAGTATTCGATTATATTTATAATATATGTACATAAATATATTTTTTTAAATGTATATTTGTCTCATTTCCTATAATATTATTTAAATTATTATTTTACAAATTTTCTCCATAAATTTTTTAATTGAATAATTTCAAGTCAAATCGAATAGTATCGAATACGAACCAATTTTGAATCGAATACTTGAGAATTAATGTTTAGAATATGTATCAAAAATTTCGAATCGAATACTCGAATCGAATAGTATCGAATAATCATTAGAATTGAATACCGAATCGAATTTATTATTCAAAAAAATAAACGAATAAGAATATTCGAATACTTTCACGAATCAAATTGAATACTGCAGTATTCGCTTCTATTCGATTCGTTTACAACCCTAGTTAAGGGTTTAGGTTAGGGTTCAAAGTTTAGGGCTCCTTACTCATATGATTGAACATACTTATCAAGTAGTGACGACACCCAGAATTTAATAGACTAGAAATTATAATATAAATGATTTAAATGTGATTTTAATATTTATTTTAATAGACTAGAAACTATATTATAAAATTAAATAAAATAAATAGTTACATATATATATACACAATATTTATTTTTTAATAAAAGAAATAATAACTTAGATAATATCTATACATATATTTATCATAATCTTTTTTAAATAATATCTTATGCATATTTTCTAAAATATGATGATTGATATTAATTTTTTCATTTAGGATTTAAATTTTAAAAATTAATTTTTAATTAATTAAGGATTTTCAATACATTGTTTATTTAATTTTTTTCATTCCATTTAAGTGTTTGCTATCACAATTAAAAAAATATATTTAAATTTAATTTTATTTAAGGTAAAATTAATAAAACTATAATACTAAATAATTAAAATTTATTTATTTTTAATTAAGATATGTTTTTATTTGTTCATTAGTTTATGATATGTTATTTCTGTCCGAATTTTTATAACTTAAGTTTTTGTAATTTTTTTTAAATTAAATTTTTTTTAAAATTGGTGTTATACACAATAATGTAACATGGAGTATACAATAACATGATTTTTTTTTATTATTATTTTAACACTTCAAAAAGAGTGAAATATTTTTTCATAATCTTGTGGACCTATTTTAAACCCACAGAAAGTTGAAGAACCTTATTTTAATTATATTTATAGTACACGACTGAAAATATCAAATTTTAATTACAAATATAAATTTTCACTTATGATAACCATAAAAATGTTGAAATTTAAAGGATATAGGGAGATCAAATTTTTTAACCATATATCAAATTTTAATTACAATTATAAGTTTTATTTACAATTATAAATTTTACCGTTCAAATTTTCATATATCAATTTTTTCATTATAATTAGAGATAAAAAAAAATTAGTGCATGCTTGTTTTGGGAGTTGAAAAATCTTAAAATGAAAAGTTATGTTGTAATGAATAATGAGACAGATTTTGTCAGAAATCAAGAAAAAGGAAGAGAGTAGCATGCATGTATAATAATTAATTAGATATGTTTATCTATAGGTAAGGTAAGGGTATTTGGATATCCAGATTGTGGATGAATAGGATTACCGATTTCAAAACTCAAAAGAAACACAGACATTACTATTCATCAGGGTTTCAAAAACCCAAAATTTTAAAAATCAATTTTAAAAATCGATCACTCAAAGCCTAAAGTAAACATCACATGTGAATACAAATGTTATGTGAAATATTACTACATAAAGTAGTGTCAGACGCAATTTTTCTTCTTTTTATTAACAAAAATCTAATTAGGAAATGTGAATGATATATACATATCAAATAATGATATATGGAGCAACTGTTATTATTATTTTTTTAGGGAAACATTTGTTATCCTTAATCTTTAAAAAATGAAGGTTAAACGGATCAGTTGTAACGACAAAAAATATTACATAATGATTTCTATTATCTATCAACATCCAATTTTAAAAATTAAATAATTTTTTTTTTTAAGTTACAAGTGAAATTTGGAAAATGAATCCCTAAGTGTGGATGCAACCGGAGAGCTCAAGGAGTAGCAGATTTTGCTTGACGAAGCCCTCAAGCAAGAGGAGACGTGGTGGTTCCAGACATCCACGACTTTATGGTTAAAGGACGGCGATAGTAACACGTCGTTCTTTTATGCCAAGGCAGTCCAAAGAAGGAGAAGCAAAATCTGGATTCATTTTTTTTATAAGTTACAAGTGAAATGAAGGTTGCGTCCCCGCCATGTTCTATTTTGGGATTCATTTTCCGAATTTCAAAATGCAACCTTCATCCACACCTAAAAATACATCCACCTACTTGATTTGACAAAAAGTTTATACAATAATACTACATTTATTCTTTCTTATGCACACATAAAGTTGCATTCTATTCAAATCTCAAAACAAAGACATACAATTACTATTCATTACTACTATTTTGAAATCTCTAGATTTCACCATCTGAATTTCCACCATAATCCTCCCAGAACAAGCATATAGCCAAAATGAATCAATTAATTTTCGACGATAAACCAGCTAAAGGAATCCACACATATGCGCCAATACAGACACAACCGTAAAAAAAGTTATCTCGGAAAATTGAAAAAATGATGATCAATTCTAAGTCTTCTTCTATATTTACAATTGAGTTACATTATCCTTAGAGAACACATTGATATGTTTAGCACATTTTTGTGTGTTTTTACTAAGTACTATTTACTTTTTGAGTACCATCCCGGCCCTCCAATTATGTAAACCTGGACACCTGGTATCCAGAATATCATCAAAATTGCTAAGAAATAATGAATTTTACCTGGTTTATTCCCCCCTATTCTGAATTTGTCAACTATCTTATTGGTATCATGACCTCTCCTCTTGAAGTTTGCAAGAAAGTTCCACCGCGCTTATGAATATCATTCACAGATTTTGCAGGCGTGTCAATTGGACAGTATTTTTCGAATAGAATCCCCTACTATATCCTCCCTGAAAAATCTCGATATGATATGACTCACTTATCATATTTTTTAAAGTGCAAGAAACTACAAGGGGCCAATAATACATCATGCATGCCTCACAAAAACGATAGCCTTGCATCAACTGAGGCATAATAATGCTTCATCAGTTCGTCAAAAACTAGAAAGGTTAAACAGACAAGTTGTTTAGTATTTTTAATCAAATTCATGATCAGCATGGAGAGAGTCCTCCATTAATGGGAAGAAAAAGAAAAAGAGAGAAGCATACACAAAAAACAGCAATAAGCACTATGTGGTGGTGGTGGGTGTATAATGAATGCTATGGGCAGCAGATTTGGCCCTGCTATTATGGAAGCTTACGTCCACTTTCTCCCATGGCACACGACAGAGGCCATTCACTAGTTCCTCTGTTCACAACAAGAATATTTTGCAACATGGAGAAATATTGAGTTGAAACAGAGAGAGAAGGCAAACATAAATAACAGAGGGAAAAAAAAAAGACAAAATTTCAAACACTCCAAACACAACGAATTTAGGAAAAACTCATCATGTCTAGCAAGCACTAGAAGTCATGCAGCATTGTTGTAATAAAAACTTAGCAGTGATAGAAGACGAAGACCAAAAGATTGGATTAAAAATATGAAATTGGAGCTAAACTCAAAGTTGGTTCCATAACTCAAAAAAAAAAAAAAAAAAATCATTTACCAACCACACATCCTCTAACCAAGTAAAATTCTCTCTCTAATACAGTGATGAAAGTGAAGACAGCCTCCATGAAGACTATGATGCCTTAGGATTACCAACCTTATACTTTGCTGATTTTGACATTTCATTCGTTAGAGACTTAGGTCATGATCTATAGATGTTCCACTTTAATTAAAAAAGTTTGCTGATAAAACTTGGTTAAGTCATTCCAGATTTTAATAAATAGGCCGCTGAAACTTGGAAAGCTATGGTTTAAGAAGATTTTCTTTGAATATCCTACTTTTAAATGAATACTCCTTGTAGTATATATTTCTACTCTCTTCTAATAGATCTCGCACATGCTTTAGTCTAACTCAAGATGCACATGCCAAAATATAAAGTAGGGAAACGGTTTTTTTTTGGTCATGTAATTTGTCCATTTTTGCTTTCGGGAAAATCCAACTTTTTAGTCCTTTGACAAACTACAGTGGGTTAGCAGCCGATTTTGAAAGTTAACAAGAAGAAATTAAAAAAGAATAATAAAACATTGAAAAAAAAAATGCCATGTAAGCTCAAAAGCGACTGTAGTGGATCAAAGGACTAAATGTTGAGTTTTGAAAATTAACAAGACGAAATTGAATTCAGGAAAGTGGAGTGTCCTGAAAGCAAAAACGGGTAAACTTATGAGACTTAAATAAACCTTTTGCCTATAATGTACTGTATGAATATATTGCTAGAGGATACTTCATTTAGGTAACATTTTACTTGCAAACATCAACATAAAAGTGGAAACAGCTCTGCAGAAAGAAGAGGAAGTCACAAACCTTCTATCTCGTCTAAACCATCGTTTTCTGTGGTTGGCTCAAGGCACTCCTTGTCATATGCCTTGCAGCGCTCTTCATACACAACAAGGGGATATTTTTCAAATAAGCATACACAAAAAACAGCTATAAGCATGGTACATAGAGGACTCGTATAGAGTGAACCAAGATAAGTGTTATCTACAAATTTCTTTAGGGTATGTTTGATCAAGGATCTAGTGGATTTCAAATCCCGATAAATAATGGATTTTCGAAGACCGGATTCTAAAACCCCAAAGTAGAACAATATCTAGATTTTGAAATCCCAAATCATGTTTTAAAATCAAGCATATCATTAAGTAACCATGTTCAGAAGAGAAAACAAATGCGCAGGATACAAACAAACCTGAATTCCAAGGATTTCATCTACTCCATATATAGTACTCAAACCGCAAACTATCTCACGTATCACCGTATTAATTCCAGGGCATAAACCTCCACATGTCACAATACATGCACGCACTTCCTCTGATGTGAAATACACCTAAAAAATATGTAAAACAAAATGTTAAGACCACATGACAACAGAGAATATTGATATTATGCATTCTCAATTTCTCATGAAAAAAAACACTAACAGTTGTGCCAAATATTTCTTAAAAAACAAACATACCTTTTCACGGGGCCCTGCACACCAAAAATGTTTTCCCCTTCGACTGTTCTTTTGAACAACTATCTGCAGGCAAAATGCAGCATCTTGATTTACATAATCTCAATGAAAATCACAAAAAAATGCACATAAAAGATGATTTGATCACTAACTTTACCTGCTGGGCCACAACATCTTCGGGGCTGACAAATGTTTTCCTAGGACAAATTACCATGTACAACTCATTCAATAAAGTGTTTATTCATCATTAGAAAAGAGTGAATTCAATAATCTCTAAAATCAACAGTAATGATACACAGCGCACTTTGGCAATTGCACACTTCAAAAAGCACCTATAATAAGAAAATGAAGCATAACAAACTGACTGGAAGAAATTATTAAGGTTTTAACCTCTTCCCTTTTTTCTTACCTCAGCAAGGGCCATAGCCAGAAGCACATCATGAATGAACAAATGGCTTTGATTCTGGGTGCTGCAGTGCTCTTTGTCTAATTCCTAGCACAAGCTTCCCTTCCCCAGCCTATATGAATCCAGTAGAATGGCATCAAATCCAGAACTTGTGGAATATTTTTCCCCTCTATATTCTGCAAAAAGTGGAGAAAAGGTATATGGCATATCAGTATGGTAACAAAACATAACACTGAGATGATGCAAAAGTAATATACTCCAAAATGAAGAAAGTTGACGCTGGCCCAGTATTGTACGTAAATGCAGATAGGAAAGTAGTCAAAGATGTCTAAGTGCACAACTGAGCTTACCTCATGAAGAAGGCATAAAGCACCAGGCAACCAAGCAAAACTTGCTTTCCTGGGTTTCCTCAATCGAAACCACAGATGAAAGCAGTTCAATATTAGGACAAGATATGAGATCAAAGCCCTAATGAATCAGTATCTGAGTGCATTCCCCTATTTTTCATTTCATTCATTAGCTGCAAAACTCTGTCCACATATCCAAGTTTATGGCACCCACGAATGAGAACAAAGTAGGTTACACGATCAGGACAAACATTCTTCCGATTCATTTCATCTATCAGCATGTCAGCCATATCCATGCGACTAATCTTGCAGAATCCATCGATCAGACACGTATAATTAACAACCGATGGTAAAATGTCTCTACTCACCATCTCCTGAAACAGTCTCCATGCATTTTTCATATCTTTGTTCCTACAAAATCCAGCTATCACCGAGTTATAACAGATTCTATCAGGATCTAGCCCACTTGATTCCATTTCCATGAACAACTTATATGCCTCATCCACCCTTCCTGCACTGCACAACACATTAACAAGAATCGTATATACTATCACATCAGGACGAATCCCGATTTTCAACATCTTTGTATACAACATTAAAGCCTTCCTAGGATTCGCCTGTTTAGCATAACCGTCAACGAGGGTGCCATAAATCACGACATTAGGAAACTGATTAGCTTTAAGCATTGGTGGAATAAGCTCTAATGCCTTCTCTGATTTGTGCTCTTTGCAAAGCCTGCCGATGATTGCAGAATAAGAATATACATTTGGAGAAATACCCAAATCCCTCATTTCATCAATATATTGCAAGGCTTCCTCTACCCTTCCTTCGTTGCAACACTCATATATCACACGATTCCACAAATAAGGCTCGGGTTTGACACCAGCTTCTCTCAAGCTATCGAAAAACAGTGAGACATTCTCAAATGAACCAACTTTACAGAATCCTAGGATCAAGCTCTTATAAGTAACATAATTTGGAGCTAAATTATTGTTGATCATTTCTTCTAGAAGCTCATTGGCAATGCCCATCTCACCCTGAACACATAAACCAGTAATCAAAGTGTTGTAAATGCGCTCGTCGTATTCATATCCAGAAGTCCCGATCTTCTGAAACATATCTAATGAAGTCTTCATCAAGCCACTCTTGGAGAGACCTTTTAAAATCGAGGTATAAGTGACAATCGATGGTCTGATATTACTATTCTCCATCTCCTCAAGCAAGCTAATACCTTTCTCAACGTTTCCACATCTGCAGAAACCCTCAATCAGAATACTATAGCTATATAAATCTGCTGCAACTCCAGAGTTCTCCATTTCGTAAAAGACTAACATAGCCTTATCCAGTTCATCTCTATTAACAAATCCATGAATAACTATGTTGTAGCAGTAAAAGTTAAGTGGCTGACCGTTTCGTTTCAAATCTTGAATAAATTTCCAAGCAACCTCAACAGTCCCAACTCTGCACAGCCCAAGAATGAATGTACTGTATGTTACAACAGATGGACTAATTCCAACTGTCTCCATTTCCTCCATTATGTTAATTGCTTCTTCGATATCTACTGGATTTTGTCCACTGCAGTAAAATTTCAACATAACCGTGTAGGTGTATACATTAGGATACGGGCCATATTTCTTCATTTCTTCAAATACAGTCACTAAGAGCTCCCTCTCATTGGCTTCTGATAAACATTTAAGCAAGAAATTACATGAACGAATGCTCGGTTGAAAGCCTAACCTCCTAGCCTGTGCTAATACTTCAATTGCATTCTCAAGGAACTTGTTTGAAGCAAAAACCTTAATGAGCACACTTAACACAAAATTTGATCTCTCGACACCACTACCCAAATCCAATAAAGCATACGACAAACCAAATAAATCGAGCTCAGCCGTACGATAATAACAAACAATCTCTCTAAGCAAGGCATATACTTCCATTTGCATATCGGCACACACATAAACATGCAAAATCATTTTAAAGGCTGCAAATGATTGATCGAAGCCATATCTTTCCACATTGATTGGGAAACAAAATGCTCTTGCAACCTTCCAATTCAAAGTCTTGAGCAATCTAACAACAGCATAACACAAGTGAATGCTTTTAAATTCCCTACACTCTTCTCGTAGTACATTAATTTCACTTTCTGAACTGCTTTCACTATTTGAAGCAGAATAATCAGAGTCTTCTACTACAGAAACACGACTGTACACATTGCAGAAAAAGAAGCTAACTGGTAAAGTTTTCCACCTTCTAAGAATTCCCGATGTCCAATTTTTTTTACAGAATAAGGAATTTCTTGGGGGAAAAAGGGCACCCATAAAATAAAAATTCAATCTTCAAAGTCGGAAAGACTACTAACCATCAGTTCGCCGGCTGGGAATTGTGTTCGGCCGCCGTCATAAACCCTGAATTTTCCCTTGGAGATTAATGTAAACCTGAACGGATCCACGGCGGCGATTGGTAGCCGCAGAGGGAAAGTGTGAGTGAGGAAAGAGAGGAAATAACTGAAGAGGAGGAGGTGAAAACAGAGAGTGATTATGGGGTATTCAAGTTTAAGTGTTATTTGAATTTGGGGCAGTTTTTGAATTATGGTTAAGTTTAGTGGCTGGATCAAATGCACCTGACGGCAAAAAGTCTGGGGTGATTTAGGAATTTGGAGAAGATTTTGGGTTCTTAATCTTATCTTACCCTATATATAAAGAGTGAATAAGTTGAGATGGTCAGGTATTCAATCGGTGTCAAGTTACCAAATGAATGTGTTTGTTAACGTGTCATTTATCGCGCAAGCTACTTGTCATTTCTCCCTAATGCTCTTTTGTCTTTCCTCTTTCTTCACCTTCACGACGGTTTGTCATCATCTCTCCGCCAGGATAGTTCTCTGATTTCGTTCTCTCGACCTTGTCGCCTTCACGATCGTTCGTCATCATCTCTCCGCAGGATAGTTCTCTGATTTCCTTCTCTCGACCTTGTCGCCAGGATTGTTCTCCATCTCTCACGGATTTCCTTCCCTCACAGTGTACTTGGGTTTATGAATTTATCTATGCTCTCGCGTTTTCTCTCTATTCTTGTGTATCTAGGTTTATAAATTTGTGTTTGCTTTCTTTTGATTCTCGACTTTTTGGATTTTAATTTGATTTTTCAATTTTTTGAGTTGTCTTGCTGAATAGTGTAAGATTTATGAATTTGTCTATGCTCTCATGTTTTCCATCTATTCTTGTGTATTTGGGTTTATCAATTTGTCTCTGCCTTTTGTTTCTGCCTTTTTTAATTTTAATTTAGTATATATATAATGCATAATATTACGAAGTTCAATTGATAGATAGGTTGAAAGAAATTCACAGCTTGAATATATTTTATCACTCCTACAAGTCTAAATTAATAAACACTACTTCCTCAAGATATTGTTCGATATTCTCTCGATATTTACCGATATTAGGCTCAATATTGTTATTGTCTACCGATATTTATCGATATTTTCAATTTTTTTACAAATATAGTGGAAATATCGATTCTTCCTAATATCGATAAGAGACCCTATAAACAAATTAGTCATATAATAAGCGATTGATAGATATGTTGAGATATCTACTGTCAATTCCGATATCTCAACTTACCGATATTGAATTGCACATATTTTAGTCATTTGGTATGTTCACAATCGAGTGTGTTTTATTTTAAGTCTGATTAACCAATATCTATTTCGAACTAATATACCCTACCAACTTCCCTAAAAATATATATATATTCAGAGATTGATTATCCAAATTATTTGTTATAAGCTGGTGTGCTGTCGTCGGCACCCAAAAATAAATACCTTAACTAACCACTATGCAGTAGGGAAGTAAGGGTCGATCCCACAGAGAACGGTGTAACTAAATTGAATAAATTGTGTGTGAAAGCAGTAAAAATGGGGGGAGTTGGATTGGTGGTTTCTAACTGACTACTAGAAAGCATGAAAAATAAAAGTAAGCAATAAAAATAAACAAGAATCAAATATAAAGAACGATCTAGCCTCGGATTGCTTCCCCTTGAATAATTTAACCAATTTAATCAGTGAACCGGTAATCTCAATTTAATCTCAAATCTTATCCCTAAACCAGTGGTACGACCAAACTAGTTCGAATTGTTTCTTAAGTTTAATTAATTAGAAAGTACAACCCCCAATTAATCTATCCCTACGAATAACCCTAAAACATGTATTTAAGGTTCAACTCGAGGAACGCATTAAAGAGCTAAAACAATAGAATAAACTAGACCATGAATACGATATCCACAATAATATAACAATTACGGATTATAAATTGTGAATTAACTAGAATTGATAACAAATAAACTCGGATGGCCAGTCCTAATAAATCTATTGATCAAAACATGCTTCGCATATAATCAAATAATAACGAAATCAAAATATGAATTGAAATAAACCGTGAATCACAAAATAAAAAAGGTATAATTAAATCAGGTTTCACATCCTCGGGCTAGAACTAAGTATTAAACATAATTAAGAGAACAAATATAAAATCAAACTCATTGCTCACGCTGCTTCAATTTCCGCCTGCTGCCTGCTTCTTCCTTGATCTCACCAACGGCGGCGCTGGCTCTCCTTTTTTACTCACGGTAACTAGGTCAACATCATGATGTTGCATGGGCCTTCTCCTTCCAATTTTGGGCCTTGGAGATAAATCAAGTCATCATCCCAATAGAACTAGTCCATCGACCCCTTTGACTTGTTGCTCACGTGTCCACCTAGAATTAGGATTAAGATTTGGGCTCTCATGGGCCCACCAATTCATGGGCTCAATTAAATGATTAACTAATGGGTCAAATTAATGGCCTGGTCGACAACTGAAAATCTTCGACATCGCTAAATGCTAATTGTCAACGCTGAGCTCCTTACAACTAGTTCGGCCGACTCTCGTCGTCTCATGTATCTTCAAAATACTTTAATTATACCTAAATTAAATAAGAAATTAAAATATCAAGGTAATTGGAAATCACATAACAATAAGTCGGAAATATACATTAAAATACCAAATTAATCCATATAAAATATCTAATTGAAGCACAAAGATATGCAATAATTCTGACTCATCATAAGCTCATGATTTCCAGCTTGAGCAAATTATTTAAATCATTTATATTTAATTATACATTCATATTGAGTACTCAGATATACTACTACATTTCACAAAGCTTAGTGTAAAAAAAAAAAAAAAAAAAAGGAAACTACAAAATATAGCTAGATATTATATTATTCCCAGGCTTGTACTACTTCAAAGGCACCATTCCATGCTCCAGCATCATCTCATCTGCACTCATATGGAGTATCAATTAAGCATTGGAACCTGAAAATTGTTGCCAAAATCCCTTTAAAATCACACTTCAATGTTCAAATAATTACAAGAAATAAAGGGGGGAAAATACATATAAATAAATACATATAAATAAATACAGAAATCTAAACTGAATTACAAATAAAAAACCCACGGGTATAAAAAAATAAAAATAAATCAGAATGAAATTCAGTGCATAGATAAACATAAATCTAAACTGAATTACAAAGCAAGAACTCACCGGTATAAAAAAAAAAAAAAAGTAAATCAGAATGAAATTCAGTGCACAGATAAAAAAAAATATATGAGCGCAAACCCTGAATCAGAAATCCATACTCATTCATTTGAATTGGAACTCCCTACAAATGAAACATCATAAAATTTTCCCCGTCTCCTCTTCTGGGTCTCCTCTTCTGGAGGATTGAGCATGCCGTTGTTGAAGATGGTTTCAAGGATATGGATTTGTTCTGGAGGATTGAGCATGCCGTTGTTGAAGATGGTTTCAAGGATATGGATTTGCTCCGGCTTCGGGGACCACCTCACCGGCTCCGCCCTCTGATCGCCCTGCAGCTGCCCTGATACGCCGTCTCCTGATCGCTCATCCATGGTGTAAAATTAACAAGGTTTTTTTGATGAAGAAAAGAGTATGAGTTTGGATACTCACTAGCTAGTATAATAATATGCGTCTATAGTAGATTTCGAAGACAAAAAAGAGTGGTGCGACATTTGTTTATTTATTTATATCTTTATTTATGTACTATTGATATTTTAATGATGAAATGAAAGTAACAAAGTTTGTTATTACTGTATTATCGAAATCCAGTCTTTATTTGTATTTTTGGTACGCAACACAATGGCCCATTCTCTTCGTAATGCAGCTATCATTTGGCATTTCATAAAATACCAGTGTTTTTTACAATAAAACAGACAAGAGATACACTTATACACTTAATTTGACATAAATTTTATACAACAATAATAACATAATAATACCACATCACTCATTCTTTCTTATAAAGTTACATTAAATCCTATATAAATCTCATAACAAAAACATACTACAGTAATACTATTCATCACAAATTTGAAATCGGTAGATCTCATCATCTGAATTTCCACCATCCACCATAATCCCATAACAACCATAGCCAAAATGAATAAATCAATTTTTGACAAGAAACCATCTAAACGGCATCCATGCAGTCAATACAGGCACAACTGTAAAAAGTTGTCGCTGCCATGGACTTGGAAAATTGACAAAATGATGATGAATCCATGAAGAACGCTATATAGAAGTGATCTTCAAATTATGAATATCGTCAACAATCTGCTTACCAACTCTTTCTTGCACAACCTCACAACTTAGAAAACTAGGTTGATTTGTGGATGCAAGAAGTCGAGCCCACATTCTATCTGTCAATTTCACGATATTTTGAGCCTCGGTAACTCGCTGAGAATACAAACAAACAAACAAATATGTTATTGCCACAAACTATCTAAGCATTTGTCTATCCAGATGCATACACATTAGGTTCTGTGAAATCAACCTTGCTCACGTGACAATAGAAATGAACTAAAAGCTTATGTAACACTCTGCAGAAACATGGTAGATTAATGGTATGTAACATTCATCAAAAAGAGCTGAGCTTACGCTGATTGGAATATAGGCATGTTTGCTGTTTACAGGGCCAACGGTGAAGCCAGTGTAGCCTGCCATGGCTCCATGGACGGCGCTTTAAGCAAGAAGTGTGCAGTATATGTTATCTGATGCATTACTAGGAATTGCTCGTATCATGTACGTTGGATCTGCACAAGTACCATCAAACCTTGAGATGATGGATACTAATGCAACTATTAACTTCATCAAATACCAGACATAAAAAAAGGCTGATAAAATCATTTGGAATATTTCTGGAGAATTTGAGGGGGGGATAAGGATAAAGATATTATCAGGAAGAGTAATACTCTTGTACACCGGCTGTACAGTGCAACTGTACACAACTAATACCAACAAACTATTTAACTAATACTCCATACCTTTTAGTAAACCAACTAATACCATTTAAAAATACATTTGAGTTGTACGGTCCACCTAATGTATACAAGTTTTTGTCTATCAGGAAAAAACATGACCCTTGAATTTTCCTCCTTTCTTTTGGCTCTCGCCCCTTATACTTTAATTTCTTCATTTTTACACCTATTGATTTTTATATGCTTCTGCTCCCTAACTTTTATTTTTATTAGCTTTTGCCCCATACTTTCAACTTTCTCTCAACTCATATCCCTGTTTATTTTATTACTATTTTATTTTTGGAATTTTCCCCATGCTAATTGCTATGTTATCGAAGGGGAAAAAGTCAATAGAAATTAAAGTGCAAGGGCAAAAGTAAACAGGGGGCAATATGTGTGAAAAATATAAGACATAGTCATCTTTTACTTTTGACTTCACCTAACCATGTCCCTTCATTGTCATCTCTCATGAGCAACAAATCTTAATTCCGTCCAGCTTAAAAGTGTAAAAGTAAAAGCACGTGCATTGCCCGAAATTCCCAATACATTCAGCTACTGAAATGAAATACAGCCTATGAGAGATTTTCTAATTTCACAAAACTCTAATACACTGTAATGAAAGAGTTACCAGCCACCTAAATATGCAGTATTTAGAATATTTTTACTTTCTCAATCAGTATGCTTGCCAATAATTTAAAATCTGATCCACTCTTACAAAAAGTAGAAAATTGAGAAAATAACAAACCAAATGGATAATCATGTGATACATTTATATATTACCTATGTATTTCATATTGATTGCCATCTTCCGGACATTTGTGAAGTGATCCTGGGGAAGGAAACAAGAATCTGAATTCAACAGGTAATGAATCGAAAAGAGCTGATAGGAAAATCTGACACTAAATCCTAACATACAACATCATAGATGCAAATTATCAGCATATAACACATTTTACAGATTTTTTTTATGGACAACTCAATCAGAAACAAATGGCAAGGGATGAACAGATTTCAGAAATTCAGTACAGAACAATGATCGATATCAACGAGGGAAGAGGTGATGTAGCAATCATAACAATTAATTGGAACAAGATAAATCAGAAGAAAGAATATCAGGGTGCACAGAACCAGGTCAAAAGAATTCCATAACCAGTACGAACAACCATGGGAGAGAGTAAACAGTAGATCCATACAGTTTCATATTAGTTTCGAATGCAAATTAAAATGTACTAAAGTAAAATAATGGAAGTGAAGAGAAGAGAAGCTCCAAGTTAAGCTGTTAATGTATATGAAAGAAAGAAGCTCATAAGTGAATAAAAAAATGGGTTAATTGAAAAATAAATCACAACTGTTTCATAATTTTTTAATTACAACATATGTTTTTATAATTTTATAACTTGTAATTTGATACACGACCTTTTAATTTTTTGCAATTCTATCACACAAATTACTTCTAGCAAGTCCTGCTGACGTGTCAGTGTATGAAATTGCAAAAAAAAGGGGGGTGGTGGGGTGGGGTTGAGATTAAATTGAAACAATAACAAAAGATTGCAATTAAAAAAAAAATGGCTGACACATCAGCATAAGTTGCCGGAAAATAGTCATATGATATAATTGCAAAATTTAAAAAGTATGTGTATCCAATTGCAAATTTTACAAACATGTGTTGTAATTGAGAAAATGTGGAAATGTCGTGATTTTTTATGTAATTAACATCATTTAATGAGAGTTTTGAGCAGACAAAGAATGTTTCATTCCCAGGATACCTTAATCTTTTGTGTTAGCCAGAGGCCAACATCCAAAAGTAGCCTATTCCCAGATGCGTCTTTTTCATCAGCTGCATGATAGCTTTGTGCAATATATTCTTGTCCTGCCCCTTCAGCTAACACAATCACCATATGTCCATTTTCTTTGAGCCTCTGTTCAACAAATTCAAATAGTCCTCCTTGTCCTTCCAAATAGAATGGAGACTCCGGTATCAAACAGCAATCCTGATAAAATCCAGAACCTGTAAGTAGACATTGCAAGTGCATTCACTCTTCTTCAAAATATTTCAAACCAGAGGAAGTTTAAAACCAGTCAGCCTGAAATTTAAAATTTCCAGTCATGAAGGATGGGATATTTTCTTTTTAGGCCCGTAAATTAGGGAGGGTAGCAATTATAGGACATTATGTTTGGTAGCCATATTTAGGCCATTATTTTTTTAATTTCCGCAAATTTATGCCAAATTGACCTGAAACACCCCACTCCAGGCTAAAATGTCACGTGTTGGACATACATGTGAGAAAAATAAAATATAATGACCTAACATAGCAGATGAAACAACACATTTTGGCTTAAATGTGCGAAAATTAAGATATACGGGCCTAAATGTGCCAAATTAAAATTTAATGGCCTAAATGTGTCAGCCGGCAAACACATTGTCCTACAATTGCTACCCCTTATGGTTACGGGTCCTAGAAAAATTATATCTGAAGAAGGATTAGAAGAAACACCTAGGAATATGTAATTATATCTTGTTTCAAACTACCTCAATGAAGAAAACTTGGTATAAATGTTTTAGTATACCCATCAAATAGGACAGACATAAAGAAAGTTTTAATAACCTAATCTTTCAGCCTGGAACATAAATATAGCAATGAATGAAAGGAGAAACACGCATGTGGTGGAGGGGGTGGGGGTGGGGATAAAATGTAAACAATGTGAAGGATTTAATGTCTCTCACCACATCGCGGCTTGCTAATGTTGCGTGCATTGCAATGAATCCTGCACAATTAAATGAGTTATCAAAAAATCCACACAGAAAGTTAGGAAAACAAGTATGCTGATGAACAGGGGTGTAAATAAGCCGAGTCGAGCAGTGTCAAGCTCGAATTCGGCTCAATTAAAAAACTCGATGCTTGAAATCGACTCGAACTCGATCAAGCTCCATTCTTTTTGCAGTCGATCTTGACTAGATAGAAAACTCGATATACTTGAGGTCAACTGATAACTTACATAACCTTAAATTAGAAAATTTTAGAGCATATTAAGGGTAAAATTATGTAGGCCCGATTAAGCTCGATTGGGCTCGCGAGCTTGACAAGCCTAGTATTATTGAGCTCGAACTCGAGAACTACTCTAGTAGCTCAAGCTCGACTAGATTAAATTCGAGTCGATTTCGCTGCATCGAGCACGAGTAGCTCGTGAGTCGCCTCGACTCACTTACACCCCTGCTTAAGAACAAGCAGCTCTTTTACCACTGTATCGGCCCATAAGCTTCACGATTCCAACTCCATTTTCAACGCTCTCAACTTCGACATGTGCAGCATTTATTGCTCGCTGAGCCTCCTCTACAGCAGTATCAAACCCAAAAGACTTGTCTATCACCTGTATAATCATCCAATTTGCCAAAACCAGCAGATTCATGAAGAATTATTCTTTTTAAAGTATTCTATGAACTGAAGAAAATTTATCAATCTAACAAACAATGTCAAACCACAATCCATGAACTGCAGAAATATATTCATCTACATTTCAGAAGAAAATTTAAAATTACTATCCTCAAGGATTCAACCCTTCACCTCCATTGGAAAACTCTAAACTTTTCCACATACAACGCCATAACATAAAACATCAGGGTCTTTAAATGATACATAAATAATCAACAAAATAGACTAACCTTGAAATACCAGGATTTGGTTTAGCATTTTACTTGTATTTTACCATTTATGTTTTAACGTCTCCAATTTAGTTCTTTTTTAATTTTTGTCTCATTTACTTAATTATATCAACCTAACTTTATTTTATTCTAGATTTGGCCCTTTGTCCATTTTTTTGACTGAATCAGTAGCAGTTTAGACCTGTACAAATCCATCATTTCAGAAAACCTAACTATTCATTTTTTAAAAGAAATTAAATAAAAGAAAAGGGAAAGATCACTTTTTTCCCTTTTTTTCCCTCTGACAAGATTACCCTTTTCCCTCAATCTTCCCCTCATCAATTCTAAATCTTTTATATTTACAATTGAGTAACAGGACTTGTGTAAAATTACCTTTTTGACTTCTTCCATTAAGGTCCCTTATTATTTTTGTTTGTTTACTACTATTTACTTTTGATTGATCATTGCAAGGTTACTGGATAGAATTCTGAGACTAGATCATATTTCTATGCTATGCTTTGTAAATTACAAAGACTAAAGGCCAAGGATCAGTAGATTTTGTTGCATCGTTTGCCCAAGATTCTGCATTATTAAGGTATTCTACACTATCTTGTGTTAAATTATCAACTACTCTTGTTATATCGATCACATGTATGCCATGTATGCCATAACTTGTGCAATCAAACACCTGCTGAGTGTATTCCTTAGTTTCAAGTCTTGATTTAAGTATTTAACATATGCATTTTCTAATTGGAAGTTTGACTTAAGTTGCTCAACCATTTTCTAATCAAGTGAAAACAATCGATGCTGTAAATTATTTAGTAAAAAATCAAATCTAATTCTAAGCACAATTCCAACTGAAGGTAATAAAAGAAACACCTCACAAATGGAGAGATCGTATCGACAGAACTTACAGCAATATCATTATCAATTGTCTTGGGAATTCCAGCTACTGCCACTTTAATCCCCCGCCTTTCCACTTCCTTAAGGATTGGTAAGTCATTATCTCAAAGCATTCAAATAACCACAAAATTTGAAGAAAATAAAATATCAACCACCACCTTATAAATTGCTGCAGCACCTTTTTGAGTACCATCCCCTCCAATTATGTAAACCTGGTATCCAGAATATTATCAAAAAGCCAACAAAATTGCTAAGAAATAATGAATTTTACCTGGTTTATTCCCCTATCCTGAATATTGTCAACTATCTTATTGGTATCATGACCTCCTCTTGAAGTTTGCAAGAAAGTTCCACCGCGCTTATGAATATCATTCACAGATTTCGGCGTCAATTGGACAGTATTTTTCGAATAGAACCCCCTATATCCTCCCTGAAAAATCTCCATATGATGACTCACTTATCATATTTTTAAAGTGCAAGAAACTACAAGTGGCCAATAATTACTCAGATACATCATGCCTCACAAAAACGATAGCCTTGCAGCTTGCATCAACTGAAGCATTATGCTTCAATGCGTCAAAGACTATAAATTTTAAACAGACAAGCTGTTTAGTATTTTTAATCAAATTCATGATCAGCATGAAAAGAGTCCATTTATGGAAAAAGAAAAAAAAGAGAAGCATTACTTAAAGGTATAAATGCATACACAAAAAACAGCAATAAGCATGGTACATAGAGGAATCGCATAGAGCAAACCAAGATAAGTGTTATATACAAATTTCTTTAGGGTATGTTTGATCAGTGATCTAGTGGTTTTCAAATCCCGATAAATAGTAGTAATGGATTTTCTAAGACCGAATTCTAAAATCCCAAAGTAGAACAATATTTAGATTTTAAGTAACTATGTTCAGAAGAGAAAACAAATGCAAAACAAACCTGAATTCCAAGGATTTCATCTGCTCCATATATAGTACTCAACCCACAAACTATCTCACGTATCACCGTATTAATTCCAGGGCATAAACCTCCACATGTCACAATACATGCACGCACTTCCTCTGATGTGAAATACACCTAAAAATAAGCAAAACAAAATGTTAAGACCACATTACAACAGAGAATATTGATATTATGCATTCTCAATTTCTCATGAAAATAACAGTTATGCCAAATATTTCTTAATAAACAAACATACCTTCTCACGGGGCCCTGCACGCCTAAAATGTTTTCCCCTTGGACTGTTCTTTTGAACAACTATCTGCAGGCAAAATGCAGCATCTTGATTTGCATAATCTCAATGAAGAACACAAAAAAAGATGATTTGATCACTAAGTTTACCTGCTGGGCCACAACATCTTCGGGGCTGACAAATGTTTTCCTAGGGCAAATTACCATGTACAACTCATTCATTATTAGAAAAGCGTGAATTCAATAATCTCTAAAATCAACAGTATATTTTATTTTAAAATGTAGGTTGGCTTACTTGACGATGGCATAACCTTGAGTTTTCTTCAATGGATTTATATACGACTGTAAAATACCAAAATCCAAACAATAACTTATAAGCATCGAAATTTTCATCTTCAAAGTTCAAAGTAACCAGTACTGAGACTTAATCTATACCGGCAAATCGGGGAGGAAGTCGGTCAAGTGAGGGACGTCTTCGAGGATGAAATCGTCGTCAGTTTCACCTTGGTTTTTGACATTGATTGCGCCGTCGGCCTCAGCTCGGACTTTGATCGAGCACTTTCGGCGCGAAACCAAAGGCCTTCTGAGAGAGACGTGACTTGCGAGGGCGACATTTGCAAAACTGAAAGATGAAATTGGGGTATTGTGAGAAGTGAAGCGACTGGAAAGAGAGAGTGGATTAGCGGCGGAGATAAGAGCCGTTTCCATGGCGTCGGAAGAGAAGCGCGGAGAGACGACGGAATTGACGCCGTTAGGATAACAGTTGCGGGAATCGTAACGGAATTTTCTTCCGTAAATTCATAAAGTTGACTCTTATACAACTTCCGAAAGGGACCAACAGGGAAGATCCAAGACTATTCTAACTTCAGTCGAATTTTAAGTACTCATCAATTTTATTTGTACTACTTTTACCAAATTTATTTGATATTTTATTTTTACACTTCAATAATTATTTAAATTGTTATTTAACTTTATTGAGAAGAATAAGACAAGAAAATATAATTTTGTATAAGAAAAGTAATAATATTTGATGTTATTTTAAGATATTTAAAATGAGATAATTAAAAATAATGTTGACGTTAATAATTGATGTCTCTAAAATATTTTTAAAAAAAGTGATGTCTCAAATGATCCAACACACATGGCAACATTGTATTCCTGTGTTGTACCTAGAGTTGTTAAACGAACTGAGCTACTCACTCACTTGTTAAATGAATTGAGCTCGAGCTCGTTAAATACTCGATTTACTAACGACTTGACTTGTTAGGCTCGATATCTAATTTTTTTTCTTTTAATTTCATTAGACTCGGCTCGTTAGGCTCATTAGACTCTTTAACGAGCCGAGCCCCATCTCAAGCTCGAGCCTCAGGTACTCGGGCTCGCTCGGCTCGTATAACAACACTAGTTGTACTTTTTCTTTTTTTTTGAACGGTAAAAGGTTAAATTTATTGAAAGAGAGTACAGGGGGTACTCAACACATACGTTTTATTTGTTTAGATCAAGTCGTGTGATCTTACTCAATAATACAAAAGAAAGGATCACATGACCAAGCCGAAATTGAAGAATTCATCATCAGCAGATTCCGTCTCCCTAGTCAATCCCACAGTTGCATTTTTATTAGGAATTACAGTAATATATAAGAATTAATTATCAACCTGTATACAAGTTCGAACTTTTAGATGAGACGGAATTTTTTCAATTTTAATTCGCTCCATCGTCTTCTTTGCCTCTTGTTGTTCACCCCTGAATCTTTTGTTATTGCGGCAATTCCAAATATTTTCACATAATCACACTTGTAATCATATAGACCAAACAGCACACACATTAGAATAAAAATGCTAGTGCAGAAAAATAAGTATTTCTCCTGCTGCAGCGGCTTAATAATCATTTTGCAACTACTATTTCACACAAAAGAGGAATTGGTTGTGCAGGCAGAGTAGAAGCAAAAGTAGAATAAAAATTTTAAGGCATGGAAGCATGACAAATGAAGATTACGTACATGTCTGATCAATTTCCACATAACTGCCTGATTTGAGACATCTGCAGTATTGCTGTTGTCACCTCCAAACATATAAACCTCAATGGTGTGTCGGAAATATGTAACTTCAATTGCTGCTTGAGTATGATAATTATGTAAACTTGAATACTTTTGCACAACTACTCTGTTTGATTAGTGACTATTTCAACTTATACCAAACAGTAATCTTACATGTATTAACCACAACGCCTTTCAAATGTCATTTTATGTCAGTTGGATTTGTAGCTAGCGTCTTCTCTCTCCATTCTTGGTTGATACTCTTTACCCATTCTTCTATGCCAACTATGGAATTATAAGTATCATATTTTTAAGTCTATAGTATTATATCTAGGCTGCTAGCTAGCTTAATGATCTCCATCACGAATGAAACACCCTTTTAATTCATGATCTTGCATCATTTGATACTCTTTCTGACACTGAATTCATAACTGTTTGTTTGCATGCATTCTGTCATGCTAGTCTCTTAACAACTACTCCATCTGTTCCTGATTAACAGTCTGATTTTATCCATTCACACGAACCAATTTTTCATCAAAACACTATTATTATATCCTTATTTATTAGTACTACTTGACTTGATGATGATAATACTATTATATCCTTATGCTTCTCTAGACCTATCATCTCCGTATGCTCGCTCCCCTATGGTATGTACTGCTCGTGAGTTTTGTTTTTAAACACTCGTCTTTTCTCCTTGAATCCCTTGTCAATGCAGGTACTTAGGCATTGGCCTTTTTTCCAAGGAAATATCGAGACCTTAGATTTATGGAAATATCGATGGATATATCGAATATCGATATTGGTAAATTTTAAAAATTTAATAACAAACCTTTAGTACATAAAATCAACAAAATAATTTGAATACATTTTATTTCAGTGATAAATTTATATAAAATATAATGTACTATGTTATTTCGTATGACATTTATCGATATTTTTCGAAATTTATCGACATTTTCTCCATATTTTCCGATATTTTTTCGATATTTTACCGATATTAGGTTCGATATTGTTATTGTCTACCGATATTTATCGATATTTTCAATTTTTTTAAAAATATCGTGGAAATATCGATTCTTCCCAATATCGATATCGGTGACCCCGAAAAATGGATATATCGAGGATATATCGGGGATATTTCCGGATATTTTCATCCATGGTTAGAACAAAGCAGCGTTATTTGCCATTGGATTGAGCTAACATTTTTTCTTCCCAATTTGTTTCAAGTGAATCTTGATAACTTGAAGACTGGCATATTAGAGCTGCGTTTATTTGTGACGATTGAAACTAATATCAAATTTACAGTAGAACGCCAGAGTACTTTTCTGCCCATTTTATAGTCGGGTTCTTCTGTTTTCAATCTGGAAATCAGAGATGAAAATCCATTTAAAAAGTAGGCTCTCAACTTCAACACAGGGCAGGCAGGATCTATGGTGTCCACATTCTTGAATGAAACAAACGAATCATGCACTAATATTACAGTGATTCAAGAAAAACATACGCCAAAAGGGAGAAAATAAATCATCATTTTACACTGTCCAATATCGTCTGAAAATCTAGAAATTGATGACTAATAAGCAAGAGTTGAGGCAGAAGAAAAATTAAACACCCAAGATCCAGAATTGCTGCATTCATTTTAAATTAGTCATCCCAGTATTCTAGGATTAAAATACAACAAAATTTGTCCTCTTGAAACTTCTATTTCTCAGCTCCATTCTACTGCACAATCCGCCGCCACCTCCCATCACCAGTATGGCTAACTGCTAGTCAATCCCACTGCCCGTTTTAGACATACTACTAAGCTTTTACATACTCTCTGATAAACAGCTCTAACTGTGAGATGTCACTGGTCAAACCAGATGCTTCTGCAACCGTAACTTTGTTAACACACTGAGAAAAAGCAAATGCTTCTCCAGGTACCCCTAGTGTATATTCGTTAGTAACGTCTGCTGAAGATAGTGCTGTTCTTGAAGTTCGGAGCTTGTCACTTGAGCAAAGAAGGAAAACAGGGAAACGAAAAATGTTAGAAGAAGGAATGTGAACTCTTATTAGTAATATTAACTCAAAACGTCTGCAACGTGCAAACCATAACAAGGAACACCAAGATAATATGGCTTTGTTGGTCATTGCCTTCTTTAACATTACACATTATTCTTGTGGAGATTTGTAAACCAAATACTTTTTTACACCATAGACATTTAAATTAAGGAAGATATGAGTGAGAGAATAATATAGCAAGGGTCGATAAGAGACAGTAATATATATAGGCAGATGAGGGATGAAATTATCTCACATTTCTTTCTCCAGCTGTTTTCTGATGAAATCCTTTGTGTGTGCAGTAACCTTATCCACCTTGTTGCACAGGAGTAGTAATGAAATCTTTTTCTTCACAACTGTTGCCTTGGTCAAAATATCATATAGGTACCTTCAGAAGAAAAAAACAAAACCAAAAATGAGAATATGACTAATCGTTTAAATAATTGACTCTCAAGAGTCATTCCTCATGCTACACTTAAAATCATAATGCACCATGAACATACTCAGAAGCAGCACGAACATTAGGTAGGAACTCCACAGCATCCACCACGAAAACTAAGCAGGCTGCTTGAGACAAGAATTCATCCAGTTTAGGTCGAAGTCGTGAATGCCCAGGAACATCAACAATGTGAACAGGCTTTATCTTGCCCTTCTGCAAGTAACCAAAAAGGATTTTACTTCACTTTTATTCAGTAAATAAGAAAGTGCCCCACTGAGTTCTCGTGATACTTGGAAGAGAAATAGTCCTACTGTAAGATTTTATGACGTTCCAAGAAATACGTTAAACTACCTTACTAATCTCAGAGTGCAGTATGAAAGTTCCTTCATTTGGTTCCATTGATGTCACAGTACCCTGGTGGGATGAGCCGTCTCGAAGCTAGAGTCGACAAAAAACAACATAGTGGTTAGTCTAGATAAAAGCCATAAGGTTCTGGCAATTACTTTCACTATTCTGTTTGATGCTTACCTGGTAAAAAAGGACAGTTTTCCCACTTCCACTAAGCCCAGTTAGTAAAACGGTGTTCAATATTCTACGCTTGAAAAGACGTACTGCAAAGTAAAAGAGCATGACTTTAAAGTCGAAAAAAGAACAGGTAAAACAAAGATATATTTGAAGCCCTATAATTGTGCAATCACTTGATGAATGTAATATGTTGTACAGAAAATGGAAAATATCAATGCAGACTGCAGATCGTTAAGGTAATCACAACATCAGTACTATTATGTTCATCCCTCCTAAAAATAAAGCTAAATTATCTAGTACTCGTATCAGCTTGATTCCTAAACATATAAACAGGCTTCAATATCTTGTTAAGTTTGATAGAATCTAAGCACAGGTTGACCTTAAGATTGATAAGAAAGAAAAGATAAAATAAGATCAAACTATTCTAACTTTACTCGTGTTTGGGTCAATTAAAGCACACATCTAAATTCTAACAACCAATCAACCTTGAACAATTTTTTTCAGCTTGATTAGATTTGTTACGCCCCGACCAAATAACTTGTGCATATACTCAAAATCAAGCACACACCATAAACAAAACAAACGCATACCATACAAACCCAGAAAAATATGTACATGCTTATTACATACATAGATAAAGACTCACCCATCAACAAACATAAAACACTTGCATAACCATAAACGTCAAGAAGGGAAACTTATAGAGTTATATCAAGTTGCATGGTAAGCATGTCAATAACCTGTATTAGCAAATAAACTAGCAAAGCAGGAATAAGTGTTCACCCAAGTACAAGTTAAGCATTAGGGAAACATTGACACAAGAACACTAAAAAATCCCTAAAAACAGATGCAAAATTCCAAGATTTCAAAGTTAAGATTAAAAACCCTAAAACGCATCAGTGTCGAGAAATAATATGTGCAATTGAGAAATTTCAGCATTTGCGAACACAGACAACAAAAGATCCGAATGCACAATGTTCACAACGTGGTAATTACACAGTCTGTAGAACTCAAAATTTTCACTGAAACTGAAACAAAAGGCGAACTTACTAATAAAGAAAAGGAAAATGGTGAATATGACGACACCAGTAGCGGCGTATAGCTGCTCCGGAGGTACCTCATGAACAAATTCTTGCGCTTCGTTCAACCATTGCTGCATTTGGATCTTCAACTCCCCTATCTTTTCTTTATCCATGGTTTCTATTAAAAAAAAATCAAAATAGTAACCACCACCGTCTCTCTCGTTCAACCCAACATTACACAGTTTAAATAAATAAAAAATACAAACTCTATACTACAATCATAAATTTCAAAATATACAAACATTAAACTACAAACTCCAACAATCAAGCAAAAGAACAACCTATCATTCCAAGATCTCTAACAGTCCCTTTTATTTTTTACATTAAACTACAAACTCCACAAGGTTTCGAAATGTAGGGCAAAATAAATTGAAAAAGGATAAAAAATTTATGGAAGGCTTATAGATCTTGATTCAAAAAAATCCGATTGATTTTTATAGTCCTGGATTATAAAAAAAAATAGAAATATTTTGAAATCTTATTTTTTCTAACCTGATTTTTTCCGATCTGTGGGGAGCCGCGGCGATGTGCCGTGGCGAGGTTGGGAGGAAGGGTGGCGCTGGCGGCGAGGCGGAGAGAAGACGGGGAAAGAGACGCCGCAGAAAGCAAGTGGGTGTGCGGATAGAATTGAAAATATGGAAAGAAAGGAATTAGGGTTTTAAGGAAGCGAAGGGTATTTTTTATTTTTCAAGGTGCGTGTACTCATCCCACGATGAGTAGGTGTCCTCAACAACTCTGTGTGTACCGTGGCCTTAATAAATACTGTACACGTTCGACTACCATATGATTATTGGACATTTGGACTAGCCATTCTATCATTTGATTCATTTCTAAAAAAAAACCATAGTTTCTATTCAATTTGAATCGTTGAGAGTATTTTAGCAATTTCATAAAGGCAAAAATTTGTGTGAGACCGTCTCACAGAAAAAGATCCGTGAGACGGATCTCTTTTAACCCACATTTTAAAATTTTAGGTAGGATAATCCATATATTTTTTCAGATTTTGATTGGTAAAAAAAGTGATAATGTTTAAGCGAAAAGTGATAATATATTTAATAAAAGTGACTGTCACTTTTTACTTAAACACTATTACTTTTTGCTCAAACATTATCACTTTTTATATATGAGGGTCGTCTCACGGATCTCATTCTGTGAGACGGTCTCACCCAAGACTAGCCCTTTCATAAATTACATTAAAGTTAATTAATAAAAAATAATGGGGGTGTATTTACAGTTGAGACTATATATGTAACTTAATAATTTAAGATAAAAACTTCCATGGATCTTTTTTATGAGACGAATCCCTTTTGACTCATGTTTTAAATTTTTAAAATGAACTGGGACAACAGATTTTTTTCAAAAAAAAATGATAGAGTAATATTCAGGTAAAAATATTTTTAACAATTCCAAAATCCTCTCTCTAAAAATTTTCTCCACCTTCTCTACTCGATCAAATTCGCCGCCCACAATTCTACATATTCAACCCACCTCTCTTCTCCATCTTATCAAAAAACCACCTAATATATAAGATTAAAGAGATCGGATATAAAATAAAAAAAAGTCGTCACACCGCCTGTTGCGCTCCTCTACTCTCTCTTGTTCAAATTATTTTTGTAGATTTACCGTCGTTTTTTCAAATCTGTTCGAATCTAGAAGTTTATTATTTCGATTTTAGTGGGATCAATGGGTCTTCCCTCCCTGATGGTGCTACGGTGACCAGTCGGGTGAGCGATCCGTTGATCCCGTTTATTTTTCTGTTCTCTAGTTTAGTACGTTTATTTTCTACTTTCTTAGTTTAGGTTGTTTAGTTTGTTGTTCTGGGTGCATTATCCATTTTTTCTGTCCCTTTGTGGAGCCTGCCCCTTGTTGAGTCCCTTTGTGAAGCCTGCCCCTTGTTGAGTCCCTTTGTGAAGTCTGCCCCTTGTGGAGTTTGTTTATTTCTCTACTGAAAATGAAGTTTTGGATTTTGGTGCTAAGTGACTTTTGTCCTTTTATTTTCCTTATTTATCATAACAATAGACTATCTTAGTGTGGGGTTTATTTTGATGTTAAAATAGTGGATTGTGCTTTTTCCGTGGGCAAAGAGTACACTCGCATCCCTACTTCTCACGATTGGAGCGGGTAGCGACACCGGTTTGATTCGTCTTGGTTTTGAAGATCTGGTGCTTTGGAAAATATTTTTGTATTTGATCTGATCTTGTAAACCTTAAAAAAAAAAAATAATAATAAATAAATTATTGTCCTAGATCTCGGGAGTGTCCTGACAATTTAGATGCTTGGAACCTTCCCCTAGATCTGCCCTTGTCCCCGAGATCATGATTCCCGAGGCGCGTGGCGGCGAAATTACTGCTCCATTTTCCGCTGACGTCACCCGTCCATCCTGACCTTTCCGTTTCCACTTTTCTCTAGTGCTCTAGTAGTAGTGCTTTTGTCTAGTCTGCCAGGTTCCAGTCACTCGAGTCGTCGTCGATAATGCCCTTTGACTCTGTAGACTATGTGTATCCTGCCGTCTATGTGTATTTGGATTGGTTTTCTAGAAATCTCTGGCTGGGATGTATGAACCAAAATCCTTGCAAACTGGAGATTGCATTTGTTGCTTATGTCTTCATCAATTTTGATCACACTGCTAAACCTCGATGTGACCATTCTGAAAAACTTATCATTCTATGCCTGAAGCGGCACACCAAACCAGTTGGTCCATACTACCCGCCGCTCCGATAACATATTCGGATCCCATGGATATATCCCTTCCAGTTAGTGCTCTGCCCATACCTTGAATTCCCTGACATCTGTGTCAAGGTTGTTTCCTTATGTGGGTGATATCGGAATCATATCACCTCCTAAGGTTGTAACCCTCCAACTATGTCGGTAGTCTTTCTGCAGCTCTTCGCCATTCATAGGCCAAGAATAACTGTTTTTTATCTTGCCCAGAAAACGACCTTCTAACCACTTACAGTCTTCTTCCGATGAAGTGTAGTTCATGCTCATAAACCTAGAGGCTTCTGCCTCTAGTTTGCTCCGTTTTATTAGGGTTTGAATTTTTGGCATGTTGCTTCTTGATGTCCTGCCCCACCCAGTGCAGTTTATTTTTATCTGTCATCCTGATTGTTTCTATGTACGGGGCCTTGTCCTTTCTGGCTCCGTTCTTTTCGTCCTCAATGATGTGACAGTTGTTATTTTTGGTCTTGTTTCTTGTGTCTTTTACACCTTGCCGCTCATATTCGACTCCTGGTCTGTCGAACAATGATTTGTTTGTCCTTAGTTTGTACGTCTCAATCCAAATATTATTTAGTTCATGTTCCCGTCTCTTTGTATCTGTATCTCCACTGAATCGAACAAAGCCGAATCTCGAGTCTCTTTTATCTGCTAGGAATCAATCTTTTACCTGTTCAATCTTGTTAAAATTGTCAGTCAGATCTCTTTTCTTTCAGTGGTCAGGAAAATTGCAGAAGAAGAACGTCACATCTGATTTGTTGAAGAGTGATTTTCGTTCCATTGCTTCCATCCACGGTTCCATTGTATTACCTACTTTGTGGCTAGGGAAATGATAGGTTTATGCCTCGCCGAATTGCGCTCGAAAAAGGCCTGGCATGGCCGAAACCTACGATCTACCATTCTCACCCTCACCTACTCGTCTCTCTCTCTCTCTCAAAACATCGGAATTTGCCCAAAAAATCAATAAAAAAAATAATCAAAATGAAAACACTTTCGGTGACCAGATCCTCCCAAGCCTTCGAATAATCTTATATTTTTTTTTTTGAAAAAGGGGAACCGGCTTTCTTTAGAATAATAAGACTATTCCAATTCCAATATTCGTTGAGAAACAAGGCTTGTTCCAAGTATTTCAACCAAATTTTGTCATGTGTCAATATCCAATTAGTCATTTTAAATTGTTTTGAATAAATTTTATAATTTTAATTTTATAGGAGTAATATTTATTAATGAAATATATATGTATATTATATCAAAATTTATAATTTTTTGTTTATAAATAGAGACCAATATTAATAGGTTTTGGATCACAATTTTAAATTCTTTATATTCTATTTTAATTTTCTTTCTCCAAACTTTTACTCTATTATTTTTCACGGTCGAATACAAGTTATTCAAATTATTTTTAAAACTCCTTAAATTATTCACACTCCCAAAAAAATTCAAATTTTCAATTCTAGTAATTTAATTTTATCATTGAGATTGTAGTTTATTTTTCTATGGATCCAAGTTATCCAAATTATTTTTTAAACTCCTCAAATTATTCCAAAATTATTTAAATTTTTAACTCTTGTAATTTAATTTTATTATTGAAATTGTAATTTATTTTTCTATCATGAATCCAAGCTATCCAAATTATTTTTTAGGGATTATAGTTTTTTTAGTCCTTTAAGTTGGACTAATTTTGAATTTGGTCCTGATGGAATACATATTTTGATTTTGGTCCCATAAGTTGGTCGAAATTTTGAATTCAGTCCAATTACTACCATTATAGGTAAATAAACAGATCAAATTCTTAGCTCGTGTGCAATTCAAATCAACTGTGAATTTGCTCATGTGCAGAAAAATGCAAATATCAATTGATTTGATCGATTTATTTATCTCAAATTGTAGTAATTGGACTGAATTCAAAATTTCGACCAACTTATGGGACTAAAATCAAAATGTGTATTCCATCGGGACCAAATTCAAAATTAGTCCAACTTAAAGGACTAAAAAAACTTTAATCCCTATTTTTTAAACTTCTCAAATTATCGTAACTCCTAAAATTATTCAAATTTTCAATTCTTGTAATTTAATTTTATTATTGGGATAGTAGTTTATTCTAATTGTATGGTAAAATGTCTTTTTATTATAATTTATAAATTATTAATCTTAAAGAGTGGCTGCCTCAACACAAGAACTATCGAGAAGAAATGTTAAAACAGATTACTAGTCTATTGAATGCAAGTCCGCTTCTAGTTAGGAATACTCTTATTTCTTCTTGAAGATTGATATATTGTTGTATACCCTATTAATTTATATATCAATCATGTTCATCTACGAGATTATATGTATAAATCTATGAGGGAGATAGTTTCATAGAATCGAGTAGATTTTTCAAACTCTTAAAGTTTTAGTTTCCAAACATCTAAGAGGTTGTAGTTGTTTGTGTCACTATTTTGTTATAGTGAACCATGTAGACTTATTTATAGTCTATGCAAATTTTGAATACTTCAATTTGTAAAGTATTTTTTTTATTTTTGCTGTACATTGTTGTCTGGATAGTGTCAACACAACACATTTGTTCACACTTGCACACGCACTTTCAAATAACAAAGTCATCTTTATGTCATTTTAGGAAGAAATAACCTAATAAGAGACTGTCTGAAATGGAAAATAGACAATTTAAATAAGGATGGAGGAAAAGGGTATTTAAAGTGATAATTTTTTTTTTTTAAGAAATGAATAATTTAGATAAAATAAAAACATATGGAGTACTCTATTTTTCTTTAAAAAAATTGTGTCCAAATCTACGTGAATAAAAGTAATGGACTGAAAGAGTGTTAATTTATATAAACAATTAAAATTAAATGTAACGAATATAGAAATATAAGATTTGTGTACCAAAAGTGCACGAGACTTGCTTTTAGCAGTTTTCAAAATTAGCTCATTAAAATTCTCAAAAAAAATAAAAATAAAATTAGGTCATTAAAAAAATAAGTAATACTAGTGTTTATTTTTAAAGGGAGGGCATTCTTAGCTCATTTAGCTCAACAAAACAAAGTGATGTTGATTTAAGGGAGGACATTCTTATTAAGTTAGCTCGTTAAAAATTAATGGAGTAATAATAAGACACGTTCGTTCGTTTGAGATGAGATTTTATTTTAAGGGAACACATTCTTAAAGCAAATTATTACTCAATTAAATTTACTGTATTAAAGGACTTATGTTCAAAATCAATATTAAAAGAATCTCATTTTACAATTCAAATGATATATTCAAACATAATATTTCAAAATGCCCTTAAAATACATGATTATTCATACCAGTACACGCACAAGTAGCACCCACCGATAGACTATCCAAAAAGTGTTTCATAAATTAAAAACTAATACTGTACTTCAAAGTCTCTTTAAAATAAAAATTACTACTTATTTTGATTTTTAAAAAAAAATGTTGTACAACTGATATACAATGGACTTGGTCTATTTTATTTGCATCATCATAAAAGAAAAGTCTTATAAAATGAAACTGTGGTGGTAATGGTATATAGAGGTGTAAGACTAAGCTACTCATGCCCAACTTGAAAAGAACTTGATATCCACCAGAATTTAATCGAGTCGAGCTCAACAATAGTAGAGTTCTTAAGCTCGCGAGCCTAATCGTAATTTTACCCCTAATATGCTAATTAAATATAAATATATTTTAATTATAAATAAAATAAAATAAAAATTAATTAATTAATGTTATTTAAGATCGAGCTAGAGTATTATGAGTTTTTCCTCAAGTCGAGCTCGAGTTCGAGTTTCAAACTTTCTAATCAAGTCGAGTTCGAGTTTAACACCTCAAGTGGCATATGCCAAATATCAGCAAGTATACAAATGGAACCTATCCGATTAAATCTTCTAAATTATCAACACTAACAACCCACCCTTCTCCAAGCTTGCATGTGATATTTACATCATATTGTATAATTTGAAGGTAGTAACAAGAAAACAATAATTGGATTACTAATCCAATAAATTTTCCAACTTATCGTCAACATACATTGCCAATGAGATGTCTGTGTAAATTATCTCTCAGTAACTTCTCATAACAATAAATAATAAGTGAAATAGGCTACCTACAACCAGCAGTTGAAGACAGAGAACCCCATCCCGTGTATATTATAGGCATAATTCAGGCCTGTTTGGGGACTCTCTCCTTCCTATAAGATAAAATGATCAACCATATGTTGTATAACATCTGCACCATCTGAATGCGCCTTACGGTCTTTGACCTGGACGATTATCAACCGAGAAAAAGAATCAATCTCTCTTCTACGAAATATAACACTTCTTGTCATTTGCAGTAGTGTGATTGAGTTTTTTGGATAGTGCATAAGCCAATTAGTTGTGCCAAAGGTAAGTGAAGTGATGAAAATCCATAAAACAGCATTTGTAGACAAGTCAGGGGGCGTTAAGTTCAAATTCTTCAATGAGGATGGAAATGGGAATCATCGAATAGAGAATTGCAATAAGAAAGATAATTACATTGTAACGGAATGGTAATGAAGTGAATTACAATGGTTATAGTGGTTATGTTATTGTATTGATATGATCTTGGAAGAAGTGGGGATAACAACTTATTGTTGGCTGAGAAATAGTGGAATGATTGAGGAGAAATGATTATAAAAGGGGAGTTAGTTAATCAAAATGAGTAATGGTTAACTTATTTAGGAGGGAATGTAGTGAATTGATCATCTTTTATTCTCATTAACCACAATAATTTGAAGAATTTTTAACCAAGCGCGCCCAGTTGAGGAAAAAAAATGATTGTTGGTTGAGAAATAGTGGAATGACTGAGGAGAAAATGATTATAGGCGAGGAGGTAGCTAATCAAAATGGATTATCTTAATTTGAGTCTTACTACCTCGTAAAAAGTATGATGAAAGTGAATTGATCATCATCTTTTATTTTCATTAACCACCACAATTATGCCGACCAAAAAAATTATTATATACTCATTTTCATTACTATTCACATTGAATAATTATGAATCAAGCACCCTCATACTGAATCTGCCACACTGTGCGGGAAATAAATGAAGAAGAAAGACTGAGAGAGTGACCTGTATAATGCTATGGGCAGCAGATTTGGCCCTGCTATTATGGAAGCTTACGTCCACTTTCTCCCATGGCACACGACAGAGGCCATTCACTAGTTCCTCTGTTCACAACAAGAATATTTTGCAACATGGAGAAATATTGAGTTGAAACAGAGAGAGAAGGCAAACATAAATAACAGAGGGAAAAAAAAAAGACAAAATTTCAAACACTCCAAACACAACGAATTTAGGGAAAACTCATCATGTCTAGCAAGCACTAGAAGTCATGCAGCATTGTTGTAATAAAAACTTAGCAGTGATAGAAGACGAAGACCAAAAGATTGGATTAAAAATATGAAATTGGAGCTAAACTCAAAGTTGGTTCCATAACTCAAAAAAAAAAAAAAAAAAATCATTTACCAACCACACATCCTCTAACCAAGTAAAATTCTCTCTCTAATACAGTGATGAAAGTGAAGACAGCCTCCATGAAGACTATGATGCCTTAGGATTACCAACCTTATACTTTGCTGATTTTGACATTTCATTCGTTAGAGACTTAGGTCATGATCTATAGATGTTCCACTTTAATTAAAAAAGTTTGCTGATAAAACTTGGTTAAGTCATTCCAGATTTTAATAAATAGGCCGCTGAAACTTGGAAAGCTATGGTTTAAGAAGATTTTCTTTGAATATCCTACTTTTAAATGAATACTCCTTGTAGTATATATTTCTACTCTCTTCTAATAGATCTCGCACATGCTTTAGTCTAACTCAAGATGCACATGCCAAAATATAAAGTAGGGAAACGGTTTTTTTTTGGTCATGTAATTTGTCCATTTTTGCTTTCGGGAAAATCCAACTTTTTAGTCCTTTGACAAACTACAGTGGGTTAGCAGCCGATTTTGAAAGTTAACAAGAAGAAATTAAAAAAAATAATAAAACATTGAAAAAAAAAAATGCCATGTAAGCTCAAAAGCGACTGTAGCGGATCAAAGGACTAAATGTTGAGTTTTGAAAATTAACAAGACGAAATTCAATTCAGGAAAGTGGAGTGTCCTGAAAGCAAAAACGGGTAAACTTATGAGACTTAAATAAACCTTTTGTCTATAATGTACTGTATGAATATATTGCTAGAGGATACTTCATTTAGGTAACATTTTACTTGCAAACATCAACATAAAAGTGGAAACAGCTCTGCAGAAAGAAGAGGAAGTCACAAACCTTCTATCTCGTCTAAACCATCGTTTTCTGTGGTTGGCTCAAGGCACTCCTTGTCATATGCCTTGCAGCGCTCTTCATACACAACATGGGGATATTTTTCATCAACCATATCCTCCCACTGTCAAACATCAAAAGTCAGAAAAATACAGCAAAAATGATGAGAGAAATCACAGTCAAGGTGAAAATAAGACCTTAGGTAGTTCACTGTTCCGTCTAATTGACGATGTTCTCCAGCCCACAATATCTAACAATTACTTTGTTAAGAAAACAAGGACACCTCATAACAGGCTAATTAGGGTATATATATGAATGGGGTTTATTGCACGAAACTCCCTCGTGGTTCAGAAATGCTGCGCAAATCCCCTCCTCATGGTTGGAAAATTGCACGAAATCCCACGTGGTTTATAAATAAAGCTAACTCCCCCTTTTTTCAGAAACGAGTTAACAGTTTATGGCCTTCATAGTAGTCTCAAGACTTCAGTATTTGAGGAAAATCGAGGAAATAGATAACCAAGGGAGGATTCCGTGCAATTTCTAAACCACGATTAGAATTCACTCAAGATTTCCAAACCGCGAGGGGATTTCATGCAATTAACTCTATATGAATGTAACAAGGTTATATATCACGGATACGATCATAGCCAACATTTGAATATGCCACCCTGCGTTCAAAGGACCGTAAAGCAGACCTGCATAGGAAAGTTACGATACATTTAGACTCTAGCATAACTACTGATCTATCTTCCTAGCTCTAGCCAGGGATATGCAATCCAATTGAAATCAGAGATAAAGAGAACCTACAGAAAGCAACATTCTTCATTATCTTCCACCATGCGTTTTAGCAATGGTGGCTTTCCTTCATCATCATCTGTCAGGAAGAGATGCCTGCCTGTCCTCCTAAATATCAAATGAATTACACGACCAGCAAGGCTCTCAAAAGCAGGTACTCCAAACAGAAATGGCACCTTAAAGATGGGCAAAAATGAAATGTTGTTGAAAATTTCAATGACTAAATAAAATCCACAATCAATACAAATGAAATATTTTAAACACCAAGAGTTAAAGTTATCCTCCATATAGTAAAGATTTTGCTTCTCAGCTTCTCATGGATCAGTTTTAAGAAAAAAAATCTAACACGATTTATGAGGGGTGCTTGGTATTCAAATGATGGCATTGGATGATAGGTTTCATACTTCCCATTTAGGAGAGATTAGGAAATTAAAGCTACTATACAGGAATCATTCTCCAAACCAAGCAGCCCCTGTCATTTCCTCCTCAATCCCCATTCCCTAAACCGCCCTATCAACCACCCCCACCCCCAGGGAGACTTTTTAAGTAAAAACAATCATATTCTTGATCTTCCTTCTTTTTGTATGGCATAGTTTGAGAACAGGGCATGAAAATAGATCGAATGGATCCTAACTTTTACAATTGTATCTCAGTGATCCAAACTAGATTTGAATTTGTGATCACTCAGATAAGGATCCACTTCAAGAACCAACAAAAGCTGCACATTACATGATTAGAAATTACATAACACAGATATTTAAATTGCAACAATGGCTTATAAAATCTATTAAAATAGCTCCCATTGTCTTATAAAGTGAAAAAACACCCAACTGCACCTCTCTTCCCAAACAAAATTCATACAGCCACTTCTCATGTACTCTGTGCAACATACGTCAGAAAGATGGAGTTGATAAAATTTTAACATGCATTCTACCTTCTATTTTTCTGTACCTTTAGTTTCGAAAACCTGAATGAAATGTGTTTTCAACCCTAACACATTAATATCTTCTATTGCAAAGTGTGGTACTGTGTTTTCAGCACCAAGTTTTGTTATTCTCCAGATAGCATCATCGATTCATTTAACAGTGAGTTAATAAATAAAATGGCTGCTAAAATAATTCTGAGTTTGCTGGATAAATTTTCCAAGATTTTAAACATTCTTGAACCCCAAGGTTTAGTTTACCAAAACAGCACCCCCTACTTTTATCTAGAAACATACACAAAAATGTTAGTTAGTATCATCTAGGCTACCGGTATTTCACATCAGCCATTCAGCAAATTTTGTTTATCATAAAACTATAAAAGGAGTCAATAATTAAGAAGAGCGGCATGTACCTGCTTATTACCCCTAGAACCAAGATGAGGAGTGGCAACAG
Source organism: Galeopsis tetrahit (assembly GCA_963675135.1). Lineage (NCBI taxonomy): Eukaryota > Viridiplantae > Streptophyta > Magnoliopsida > Lamiales > Lamiaceae > Galeopsis > Galeopsis tetrahit. The sequence continues at coordinate 22,629,464 of OY776128.1, forward strand.
TAATAAAGTTAATTGGTTCAAGGTCAGCTATTGTACCCTTTGACTCGTCATTAGTTGATACTTCATCTCCACTTCCTCCATTTTGAGGTTTATACAATTTTCCAACAGCATATCTTGCCACAAGCCCCCCAACAGAATGTGAAATAAATGAGATTTTTCTCAAACAAGGTTTCCTTTTGATTACTTCAAGGACCTGAAATGCATTTCCAGGTCAGAATCAAACTGTGGTACAAGCATTCTGTTTCAAATTACATTGTTCAAGAAATCAAGGGTGCGAAAAGGCAATGAGGTGCATAGATAGAAATCAACCTCTTCAGCCAGGCGATTGCCCATTACATCTACGCCATCCAATGTCAGCGTCGATGCATTGCGTTCACTACCTGCAGATCAAAAAGGTTTTCTTTGAGAGGTGGGCAAAAGAACTATGCTAGTGTAGTAATAAAGTCCTGGAAACATAGGGAAGCAAAATAGAGTAAATTTTTCTTATACGTTATACCAGATATGAGAGTTTTCTGGGATATATATGAATACTCCCATTGTTGTATCAGCAACAAAATTATAGAAAATTAACCCCATCTCACAACAATATCTACACTAGACAGCATGCTCCTTTATACTCCTATTACTGAAAATTAAAAAAAAAAAAAAGCCTTTAGCCCATTGTAGGGTTGTGTTTGGATTCATGGATTTGACCTATGACAAATTGCAAATCCATTCATATTGGTTTGATAGGTTCATTTTCTGATGGGGTTGAAATGTATAGCTCCCCAATATGATAACTTTTAAGTGACTCTTTCCCCTAAATCAAACCCCTTTAACTCAGATGCAAGCTAAGAGCATTTGAAAACTGAAGGTGTAGTGAAGAAAAGAACACAGCAATTAGAAGGAATCTTTCTCATTTCCTCACTCACGGAAAAAAACATAGCACAGAAGGTAACTATAAAATTTCATACAGGTAACACATAATATACCTATAATGCAATTGCTACTTACAGTGAACGTAAACTTTATCAGGAATCGTCTTGACAAATTGCTCAGCTCCATATTTCCAGTCTGAAGCGCTGTAATAACAGACGAGTAGAAACAATGTGAAACTGTGAATAGCAAATAAACGTGAAAATCTTCAAAAAGAAAAAAAGCACCATTTTCCAGAGCTCTACATCGATTTTGTATGCGATCGCCATTAGGCAGTAACTCTTTACCCACACTCACGCACAAAAGAGAGAGAGAGAAAAATACTCAACATCTGGTACCACCAGATCAGAATGAAAATAGCCTTAATAAATCAGTCAAAACTTAGATAACCGACTCAGGAAACAGAGGTTCAACATTCCATCCATCCAGAATAGAGTGAATTTTCAAACACTATGCTCGGATGAAAGAGATAATAAAACAAATAAAAGTAAGACAAGGGATATAATAATTTCAATAAGAAAAAGTAATCTAAACAAACAAAAAGCACCTTCCGAGAATCCCATGGACCATAACAACAAGATGATCAGCGGACGAAGTATCAGATTGTTTACAAGTGTAGACATCCTCCCCTCCTCCATTACTGGTTTCGGTTGAGCAAACGCCGCCATTATCACCGTCTTTTTCCATATCCGTTTAGTTTTAGATTGATGAACTCACTCAGCATTCAGTGAAGAGCATCGTCTCAATCAATCAATCAATCAAAATATAGAGTAGAAAGGAAAAGGAAGAAGTTGAATCTATGAAATTGTGATGAAAGAGGGGTGGGGGTTTGAAGTCGGTTGAAAAGACGGTGATTGTGTGCCGACGTGGTGGAGATGGAGGTGGAGAGTAGTGCACCGTATCCCAATTTCTTTTCTTCGCTTTTACGCTTCGCAATCTCAAATTTAACTCGGATTTTAAATTACTCCTAATTACCATCATCATCATTTCTTTAACACAAATTTTAACAAATACTCCGTCCGGAATAATTTGCATAGTTCGTTGTTTAAGAAAAATGAATTTAAAGGAGTGCTAAATTTAAAAATAAATTTTGTAGGATATTTTCATATTAAGAATGAATGTGCAAGTAATCAGGAGGGAGTATTATTTAGTTTATGTATTTTCTTCATCCGTATACAAGTTTTTTATTATTTTTACACATAAATTAAGAAAGGGAAATTTATTTAAAGGACCTATGGAAATAATAGATATAGCGTTCCATAATAGATATAGCGATGTGAGTGAAAAAGAGCTAGAGAGAAAAAATAAGATACTATTTCCATCCATACTGTAAAATCTAGATGATTACTAACTGTTTCTAAAATCACTTTTTTTTAAAGCTCTCTTTTACGGCTTTTAAATAAAAAATGATTATAAGAGCGTTAATGTGATTATAATTAAATGTGAAAATAGTAGTTTGCTAAAAATAGAATGATAGTTTTCATTAGAACGGACGAAAAAAGAAAGTTGAGTAGTTTTTCACGACAACGGGAGAGTATAAAGTAGAATGTAGAATAAAATATTAAAATATATGGAGTACTTTGTATTTATCAAAAAGTGTGTGGAAAGTTTATTAACGAACATACCAAAATAGCAAAATAGGAAATTTATAGACGGACGGAGGAAATATAAAATGGAGTAATAATTTGAATAAACAAGTGATGATTGAAATGTAGTTATTTTAAAAAATAAAATTAACATAATAAAATTAGGCAAGAAAAAAAAAAGGTAAGAATAATAAAATTAGACGAAGCGAATATATATATATATATATATATATTTCTTATACACTTTTTGTCCATCAAATTTATTTTATTGAATTGAAAACAAATTTTAAGATAAAAGTAAATAAAGTAAAAACATTATCGAATTCATTATGAAAATGCTTTCTTTTTTATGTTACATTATTCTGTACGAGAATCAACTAAATTGAGTAGATCAATTATATCGTTCACTTGTAAATTGTGGAGAACTCGTTTAAAGTTAGAGTTTTGTGATATGTATAAATATAACCTATAGGAATTATTTATATCTTGGGGTTTGAATTTGAGATTTAGAGTGGACACACCCCCAAATTTTTTACAGAAGTTAGCAAACACTTTTGGTACAAGTTTTAAAAAATGTGGAATAAAAAGTGTTAGGGGTAATATTATAAATTTTTACTTTTTTAAAATTGTTTGAATTGAATATTCTCTCTTTTTTTTTTTTTTTTTTTAAATGAATCAAGATGAGATGTAGACTAGTGAGTAGTGAGATTGCGTGATGGGAAATTTGCTTTATTTCTTTTTCGATTTCAAAACCTCTCTATGCAAAGATTTTTTTGTCCTCTCCCCGTTTAAAATAAATAAATAAATAAAAATTGTCCTTTTTTAAAATGTATGAAAATAGAAATAGAAATGAGGTGTTTGCAACGTAGAAACATCCATTTATCTATAATAACTTTCATTACGGAAATTTAATGGCTTTCTCGCAAAAATTTCATACTCAAATCAGAAAATATTTTGGACTGTACAATTATTTTAAAATATTTATTATAAGTATTCAAAGTATACAAAATTTTACGGATCAAATAAATTTACTTAATATTTTTCCCTCTTTAACAAAAATATTTAAGTTTGAGTTAGTCTCATGTGCAAAAGTTTTACGCATAATAAAATATGATATCAATTTTAAATGAAACGTGATATTAATTTTAACTAAAATCTATATGATGCGTCGAAAAAGAACGCCTTCGGATATCGATAGTTCCTTTGCGAGCACTATTAATCACGAGTTTTAATCGTCTATTTATCCTTGGCAATCTCCTCGTAAATCTCCCAAGAATCCAAGAATAACCTGCAAAAGTACGCCGGAGGGGGGCTTCGGCGTAGAAGCTCCGACGCTCAAGTCAGAATCGATCGTAGGCGAAATCAAAGAGGAATTCCCCTGTATATTTAGGGAAATTCCGGCGAATACAGTAATTATTCTTCTCAATTCAGTGTGTAGTTCTTGTGAAAGTATGTATAATATGTAAAACGTAAGTAAGAATATGGAAATAACCTGTTTAAATACCTGGCCTCCCTATCCGGAGAGGGAGAGACTTATTCTCCCTATATTCTCGGCTCCTTCCCGTAAATCTGGCCTCAATTCCCTAAAGAACCGGTCTCACTCTCCCTGGAGACTTGGTTCTTCAGCATATCCACCCTATCTTCGTGGGCTGATCCACTTATTTGACTTGGCTAGGAAAGATTGACTAGTCTTCCCCTACTTGGTCCGGATCCTTTCAGGCCCAAGGGCCAGTAATCTCTTCGAATATGGGCCAAAGGCCCAATCACCCTAATTTCCCTACTTAGGCCCAGGGGTGTATTAATCCTGTTTTCCCATAAATCGACCTAATCATGACTATCATAATTTTATCTTGTTTCCACGTGTCGACTTCTCCGGGAGCGACATATTTATCTACATCAACCACTCCCCCCTACTCTCATAAAAGAAATAATTTTTAGGAGAGTAGGAAAACAATAATCAATAAGATAAATATTAAAGGAATATTCCATTCCTTAAAATACTCCTCGAAATGCTGCTGATTTAATTTGTTTCCTAATAATTATCTTCAGAAAGCTCCACGCCTTTTCCACTTCCACACGCTAACTTACTCTCGATTCTTGGAGCCAAGCGTCTGCCCGAGGGGAAACATCCAGCCACCTTTTTTCAGCCACGCGCCTTTTTATTGGGGAGTATTTAATTCTCCTCGACCTTCCCCCTTCTCTCTCTTCCGCACCATTATTTCAAAATTCTCGTTCATTCCACCAAAAACCCTTTTTTCTCTTCTTTCAAACCTATCCACTCTTCTCTTTCTCTCTAATATTTCTGCAATCAACTTCTCTACACACGTCCAGCGACCATTCCGTCATCACTCCTAAAACCGACTTTGCTCCAGGTATCTACTCCTTCCTTTCTTTTCTCAGTTACAATACCCTCATGTCCTCCTCCTCAAACTCCACATCCATGGAGAGTTCCACTTCTGACTCGTTTCCTATATTTCCCGTAACTGACCAAGCTTTGGAGGACAAAATTTCTGGTCCCTCGATTCTCACTCCTGAGCGCGTAGCCGCTTTTCTCCGTTCAGGGATCTTCCCCGCCGATTATTCAGTTAGGGCTGCACATAGGAAAGAGCGCCCTAATTTTCCAGGCCATAACACCTTAGCCTTTTGGGAGGCCCAACTAAAAGCAGGCCTTCGATTTCCGATACATCCTTATCTCTGTGAAATTTCCACCTATCTTCGCATACCCTTGAACCAATTTACTCCCAATGCCATACGCGCAATGTTAGGTTTTTATATCCTGATGAAGGGAAATGGTGGGGAACCTTCGGCTCAACTTTTTCTAACTCAGTACGTGTGCAAGTTTGCGGAGGGGTTTTTTTACGCTAGTGGTCGTACTTCCAGGACCGGAAAGTTCATGGAAAAGCTCCATGAAGGGGTCCAGGACTGGAAAGACTATTACTTCTTTGTTACAAATCCTCTTCCTTGGGAGTTTCCTCATGAGGGGTGGATTTATGAGAATCCTGGGGTACCCCGTCCTCCTCTTTCTGTTTGTTCTTCTCTAAACTTGGATGTAATGAACCATTTAAATGACCATGTCTCTACCCATGGCTTTTTCGATGTGATGGGTATTTGTAAAAATCCTAGAGCCCTCTCTCATTTCGGTTTTGGTCGCCCCGATTACCCCTTAGGTCCCGACGATGGTAATATCATTTCTTTTTCTGAGTAATGTCTTCCAAACTAGAGCTGCCTTGTTTATTTAATGTCGTTTCATATTTCTTTGTGCAGCTATGAGTTGGTTAACTCAGATTTCCCGTGATGCCGCTCCTCTCTCGATGGTTACTAAGTCTCCGGCTCCTGAAAGCTCCTCCAAGGCTCAAGTTCCTCCTTCCCCAGTGAAACCTGCCACCGGGTCAGTTGCTAAGCGCACCCGATCCTCTACTGAGAAAGCCTTAGTTTCTACTCTGCCTCCTGCCTCTGATGCTAAAAAGAAGAAGTCCAAAACCAAATCCTCGCTGCCTAATGCCGCTTCCGACGCTCCTGATGAGATTAATGTTGACCATCTTCTGGCTTTCATAGAGCGTCACACTCCGACCCCCGCCACGGAGGCTCTTAATGCTCTGTCCCCCGAGGAGCGAGTTGTGCATGCGGCCCATAGCTTTACACAGGTAGACTCTCCATGCAAATATACTTCTGGATAATTTAATATTGTCAAAAGTATACCTGTCTTACTTCTTTAGATTGTTCATTGTGTAGTTTGGTCTCCTGTTTTCCAACATGTCTGAGCGGGCTCTCCAGTCCCTTCAGCTAGTGGATGATCTCCAAAGCCAAGTGGAGCTGGAGAAGGTGAAGAAGGAGATCCTCGATGCAGAATTACAGAACGCTAATCAGAAGTGTAAAGTACTCCAGACGACGCTTTCGGGGGAGATTTCTTCGTTGAAGAAAGAGTTTGGTAAACGAGTTGAACAACTGGAGGTTACTCTCCCTCGGGCGGGTATGAGATTATGCATAGAGTCCCTGTTTACCTCTGCCATAGGTCAAAAATTTCTAGGTACCTTGCATCGGGAGTGGTTGGAGGCCTTTCTTCAGAGCAGCAGCTTTTTAGGGGCGATGGGTGCATATATCCCCCATTTCATCGATCATGGGTTTTCCAACGCCGTGGCTGAACATTCTGCTCCAGGATTTAATGGTCAGTATACTCGTGCCCTCCGTTTAGACGAACTGGATACTCCCCCCAAGTTCCCTGGAGATGCTAAGGAAGACATCAATACCCCTTGGTGGTTACCTGGGATGAGGAAGGCAGTCTTGGAGCTGAAAGATGCTGCCCTGAACTTGGATGATCTTGCACCGGCAAAGGATATAGATTTCCCTATTCATGTGGAAAACCCAACTCCAGTGGCTACCGTGGCAGCAGGTGCTCTGATGGAGAAGGCAGAGGGTGGCGATTCCAGTGGGCGAGCTGAGGAGGCAGGAGAAGGTTCCGAGGGGAAGAATGATGTTCCCCTCTCTTCATAACTTTATTTCCCTGATAACACTTTGGTACTTTTAAAACACTTTTTATTTTGTTAAGGCCTCTAAGGCCCTTTTGGTATTTTCCGGAGACTCCACACTCCGGGGTTTTTCTGTGGAGGGCTTAGGCATGGTGCCTTAAGTCTTGAATATTCCTGCTTCTCTTTCGTTTAATATCGTACCTGCACATTTATTACTTGGCATGCATATATACATATATATCTCTATCTCTGTTATAAGGTGTGGTATCTGTTAGCATGTTTTCGACATTTTCTGGACACGTAAAGGCTCTAAAGCTCCTAGAGGAACCTTAATGAGGAGATAGGGTTTATATCCCTGTACTTACTTGGTGATTTGCTAACGTTTCTAGTCTTTCTCTTGACACTAGAGTTTTTAGGGATTATCCTCTCCCCTAGGTCAGAATTCGTAGGGATTATACTCTCCCTTAAGTTGTTTATACTCGTAAGAGTTGTTTATACTCGTAAGAGTTAGTTTATACTCGTAAGAGTTGTTTATACTCGTAAGAGTTAGTTTATACTCGTAAGAGTTGTTTATACTCGTAAGAGTTGTTTATACTCGTAAGAGTTAGTTTATACTCGTAAGAGTTAGTTTATACTCGTAAGAGTTAGTTTATACTCGTAAGAGTTGTTTATACTCGTAAGAGTTCTTAGGGATTATACTCTCCCTGAAGTTTAGAATGTTTAGGGATTATACTCTCCCAAAAGGTAGAATTCGTAGGGATTATACTCTCCCTTAAGTTGTTTATACTCGTAAGAGTTTGTTTATACTCGTAAGAGTTTGTTTATACTCGTAAGAGTTTGCGAAAGTCGCTAGGGATAGGGTTTATTGACAAGTTAATTATATCTTCTGCTGCTATACCTCCTACTCCCCCTAGCTTTAGAGGCTGTCGTGGATAGAAACTTTAGGAATTCTTCCTAGGTATTTTCTATTCGAATCTTCATGAGTTGGTGTAAATCTCTCTATTTTGCAGTATCTCTATCATGTTATGTTTTAATTTTCAAAACATGTTCGTTATTTCAGTACTCATTATGCAGGCCCTTAACAGTTGTCTTGACATGATATTAACATACGAGAAACATTTCATCATAAAATCGGCATACAACAGTATTAACATGCATTTAGGGAAATTGCTGAAATTTTATCAAAACCGGTGCTCCATTGATCAAAAGTGTTCATCAACATAGGCAAATAAGGGGAACCTATGCCGGCTTCATTAAAAACCTCTCCATGGTAAAACCCCAAAGGGAAACCCACGTAGAGGGAAAAAGAGTGCCGGTGAAGCAATTATTCGAATAAGAAGTAAACATTCAAAATTGTTCATAAAGAGAAAGGAAGTAGGGGAATAACACCTTCCTCAAACATAAAATCTCTTCAAGTGGCACACGTTCCATGGCCTTAGTATCTCTTTCCCGGTCATGTCTTGGAGCTTGTATGCTCCGCCTTTTAGTACCTGTACTACCCTGTACGGACCTTCCCAATTGGGTTCCAGCTTCCCCGTGTTCTTCAAAGCATCTGCTCTGCGAAGGACTAAATCTCCCACTTTAAAGGAGCGAGGGATCACCCTGCGATCATATGCTGCCTTGATCCGACTCTTGTACCTTTCTGCTTTTAATCTCACCATCTCCCTTTCTTCATCTATCTGGTCCAGCGCCTCCCTCATCAACTCTTCATTTCTTTTTTCTTCAAAATAGGTGATCCGGTGCGATTTGAGTCTGGCCTCAGGAGGTATCACTGTCGCTGCCCCATATACCAAGTAGAAGGGAGATTCGCCCGTAGCTGTTTTAGGGCTGGTCCTGTAGGACCAGGGGACGTTGTCTAGCTCTTTTACCCATTTTCCTCCTACCTCTTCCAATCGTGTCCGAATACCATCCACTAGGATTCTGTTTGTAACCTCCACCTGCCCATTAGCTTGTGGATGGGCTACTGAAGTAAACCTCTGTGTAATGTTCCACCTTTCGCACCACCTCCTTACTTTCTCTCCATTGAACTGCGTTCCGTTATCGGAAACCAAGATTCTGGGTACTCCAAACCTGCAACAAATATGTCTAGCAAGAAAAAGAATTATATTATCTTCTTCGATTTTGGTCAAGGGCACAGCCTCTACCCATTTACTGAAATAGTCCACAGCCACGATCAGAAATTTTCTCCCTCTAGGTGCCAAGGGGAAGGGTCCCACCAGATCTATTCCCCATTTGGCGAAGGGACAAGGCGAGTACATAGCCCCCATTTCCTCTGCGGGTACTCGTATCAAAGGTCCATTCTTCTGACACTTCTCACATTTCTTCACATATTCTCTAGCGTCTCTAATTATGTTAGGCCAGTAGAAACCGGCCCTAAATACCCTTTTCACCATGGTCTGGTAACCTTCATGGCTGGATGCGCAACCTTCATGGATGTCCTTGATCACTAGCTCTGCTTCTCTTCTTGAAAGACATTTTAGATAAGGTTGAGTGAAGGACCTCTTGTACAATTGACCTCCTAGGATGCAATACTTCCTTCTCCAAGCTTTGGCCTCTCTGGACATTGGGGTTACTGGACCCCTGTTCAATTCTTCCCATATTTCTTTCCTCCAATCATCCCCTGCTGTTATCTCTCCAATCAGGGTTTCCGTAGCTATTTGATCCGCCACCAGCAGGGTCACCTTTCCGTCTCCCTCGAATTCAGTGGAACTAGCTAGTTTAGACAGTCCGTCTGCCTTCACATTCTCTTCTCTTGGTACCTGTACCACTTCAAAAGTATGGAATTTATTTTTTAATTTCTTTACCTCCTCTAGATAAGCGATCATTCTCTCATCTTTGGCGAGGTACTCCCCCATGACCTGTTGTACTACCAGCTGCGAATCGGAGTACAGGGTGACTTTCTGTGCCCCTAACTCTGCTGCCATGCTAGCTCCTCTAATCAGGGCCTCATACTCTGCGCCATTGTTTGAGGTTGAAAACCGGAATTTGACAGCAACCTGTACTTCTTGGCCATCAGGGTCAACCAATACTATCCCTGCTCCGCATCCCGAGGCGGATGCTGAGCCATCCACGTACACCTTCCATCCCTGTTCTTCTTCCACTCTGGTAGACTCTTGAATAAAGTTTGCTAAAGCTTGAGCCTTGATGGCTCTCCTTGGTTCATAGTCAATATCATACTCCTGCAGTTCCACTGCCCACCTGACCATTCTTCCTGATAAATCTGCTCTCCCTAGTGTCTGCTTCAACGGAAAGTTAGTCCTCACCATCACTTTATAAGATAGGAAGTAAGGGCGTAGTCGCCTAGCCGTTACTACCACTGCCAGCGCTGCCTTTTCTACCTCTGAATACCTCGTCTCCGCTCCTTGGATGACCTTGCTCACATAATATATGGGCTGTTGTGTGGGGCCTTCCTCTTTCATCAGGGCAGTACTCAAAGAATGTTCCCCTACTGAGAGGTATAGGAGTAAGACATCTCCCTGAGTAGGCTTGGTTAACTTCGGGAGTTGTTCCAGATGGAGCTTCAGTTCTTCAAAAGCCTTTTGACACTGTTCATCCCATTCGAATTTTGATCCCTTCCTTAGTGTTCTGAAGAAGTGGTGGCTCTTCTCCGCTGATTTTGCTATAAATCTGCTAAGGGCTGCGATTCTGCCGTTCAAGGTCTGCAACTCCTTCAAGTTCCGAGGGGGTTGCATGTCAAGGACCGCTTTCACCTTGGCAGGGTTAACCTCTATTCCTCTTTGCGTCACCATATATCCGAGGAATTTCCCTGACCCTACTGCAAAGGAACATTTAGCTGGGTTAAGTTTGATACCGTTCTCTCTAATTACCTGAAATATCTCCTTCAGGTCATCAATGTGTTCCTCTGCTTTGATGCTTTTAGCTAGCATGTCGTCTACATAAACCTCCATATTTCTCCCTATCTGTCCTCGGAAAACCGAGTCTACCATCCTTTGATAGGTGGCTCCTACATTTATTAGTCCGAACGGCATACGTACATAACCAAAAGTACCACACGTTGCAATAAAGCATACCTTTGGTATATCGAGGGGGTTCAACTGGATTTGATGGTACCCTTGATAAGCATCCATCATGCTGAGTAATTCAAACCCGGACGTGGCATCCACCAGCTGATCAATCCTAGGCAGGGGATAGTGATCTTTAGGGCACGCCTTGTTCAAGTCCCTGAAGTCAATGCACATCCTCCATTTGCCGGGTCCCTTGGACACCAGTACTGCATTCGAGAGCCACTCAGGGAACTGCACTCTCTTCACGTGCCCTGCACTCAACAATTTATCGATCTCCTCCTTTACAATGAGGTTCTTCTCTTTACCGAAGTTCCTCAACTTCTGTTTCACGGGCCTAGCTTTGGGATCCACATTCAGATGGTGCATATCTATTTCTGGAGGGATACCCGTCATATCCGTCGCTGTGAATGCAAAGATGTCTGCATTCTGCTGGAGGGCAAGTATCATCTTTCCCTGGAGCTCAGGGTTCATATTCGTACCTATCCTGGTTGTGAATCCCTCCTTTCCTGGGTAGAGCTCGATGCTCATCAACTCCTCGTCTGCTTTAGCTTTGGGCTGCTCTTGGATTAGCTCACCCACTTTCTGTCTCTTCAGCTCAGGGTCTTAGCCCTTAAATCTCTCCATTCCCCAGAACACGGCCCTGTCTGCTATTTTGACCGATTCCACGTAACACTTCCTTGCCTGATATTGGTCGCCACATATCTCTCCCACACCCCCCGAGGCAGGGAACTTCATCTTCATGTGGAAGGTGGAGATCACTGCCTGAAAAATATTCAAGCTTGGCCTTCCCATTACTACGTTGTAGGAAGATGGGACGTCTACAATCAGGAATTCTATGATTTGTACTCGACGGTTAGGGGCGACTCCTAACCCTACTTGCAATAACGCTGAACCAAGGGGTTGAATGGCTCCCCCTGAGAATCCGTAAAGAGCGGTTTCCACCGGTCTGAGCTTTATATTCAGGTCCATCTTCTTAAAGAACTCCAAAAACATGATGTCGGCAGAGCTTCCAGTATCTACAAAAATTCTTGCTACATCGTATCCTGCTATATCCGTGGTAATGACTAATGCGTCATTATGAATTTCTCTAGGTTCCCCTGCGTCTTCTGGCCCGAAATGAATGTCTGGACCTTCTGTCATCTTTCCCACCTCATGGTGCTCTACTTTCCTCTCATTTTTCAGCGACCGAACGCTCTACTTTCTCTGCCTGAAGGAGTCCCCATCAGCAGGGTCTCCCATAATCATGTGGATAGTTCCCCTCTTCTGGGGAGGGGGTGGTGGCTCCTCATTGCCCTTCCTCTGATCTCTTCTATCATCTTCCTGCTTCCCCTCGGGGTCCTTTCTCTTTTGACCCCTGGGGCCTTGTCGATCTCTGAAAATAAACTCTTTCAGGTGACCTGCCTGAATCATCCTCTCTATCTCATCCTTCAGATGCCAACATTGGTTGGTATCGTGGCCATAGTCGTTATGGAACCTGCAGAATTTGTTTGACTTAGGATTTTGGGGACCTCTGCTTCTTGAGTAGGGGAATTTCATATCCGGATGGTCCCCTGCCACCTCTAGGACTTCGGCTGGCTCTATCCTCAAAGGGGTATATCTCTTCGCCCCTCTCCTGGGGTTCCAGGGTGCGGCTTCCTCTCTTCTTACATTTTCCAGCCTCCTGGAGCTTCTGTGTCTCTCCGGACTTGGCCTCCTAAGCGGAATTTCTTTCCTCCTTTCTCCATTACCCACTATGGCCCTGGTCTCTGATCGCTTAACTTTCCTTACCTCTTCCAGGGTAAGGTATTTCTCTGCTCTCCTCAATAACTCATCAAAGGTTCGAACTGGCTTCTTGGCTAGAGATGTGAATAGATCCCCATCTCTTAACCCGTTGGTGAGGGCGTTGATTTTGACCTCTGAGGAGGCTGTAGGTACTTCGAGAGCTGCTTGGTTGAATCTTTTTAAGAAAGCCCGTAAGCTCTCGTTCTCTCCCTGGCGCATGTTAAATAAAGTAAGGGTGGCTCTAGGTTGTCTCCTAGCACTGGCGAATTGATGCAGGAACAATTCGCTGAATTCGGACCATGAGTGGACAGTATCTGGTCCCAGTTGTGTGAACCCTTGCTGTGCAGCCTTAGATAGTGTGGTCAGGAATACCCTGCACTTAACGCCCTCTCCATACCGATGTAATAGAGAAGCATTCTCAAACCTCATCAGATGCTCGTATGGGTCCGTGGTGCCATCATATTCAAAGTTTAAAGATTTGAAATTAGAGGGCAGTTCATCTTGAAAAATACTAGATGAGAATTGATATCCAGTGGTATAAGAGGGTTTACTTACATTGTCAGTAATATGTTTCTGCATATCCCTCATCTCCTTCCGCAAGGCCTGTATCTGATCACTGACGGCTCCTTGATATGTGTCGTCCGTGCTTTCTCCCATCCCTGCATCCAGGGTGGTATCCCCCAGGACCTTCTCCACATCTCTCCGAGGGGGTCTTTCCAGGATGCTTCTTTCAGCCTGGGAAGGTACTTTTTCTTCTGGGTTTCGAGGGGGATCCTCGTTCCTGGAGGGGACTGGAACCGAATCGATGACATGCTCTGGTGGATTTGGTCGCGTGCCCTTATGGGTAGGTTCGGGAGGGCGAAGTCCTCGAGTGACAATTATTCTTTCCACTGATTGTGCGATCATCTCATCTAACTGATCTCGAGAGACAGTCAGGAGTTCCGGTTGAGCGTTAGGGTTATCCCTATTGCTCCCACTCCCCGAAGCTCCTGAGGTACCTGGTACATCTCCCTCTTGAGTGGGAGGGATATCCTCTAATGGGTGACCTACAGGTTGTTTCCCTAGATTTCGATTTGAGGGAAAGCCTGGAGGGGGAATATCTTCTGGTGTATGATCCACGGGTCGTTTCAGCCTGGAGGGGGAATATCTTCTGGTGTATGATCCACGGGTCGTTTCCCTAAATTTCGATTGGAGGGAAACCCTGGCGGAGGCGGAGGAAGAGGAGGAGGAGTAGAATCTCCTTTCTCCTTTGTCTGCTTCGTTGGATCTTGTCCTCCACCCATTTAAATACGGAACTTTTCTCACGCCTTAGCTTGAAATGTTCCCACAGACGGCGCTAGTTGATGCGTCGAAAAAGAACGCCTTCGGATATCGATCGTTCCTTTGCGAGCACTATTAATCACGAGTTTTAATCGTCTATTTATCCTTGGCAATCTCCTCGTAAATCTCCCAAGAATCCAAGAATAACCTGCAAAAGTACGCCGGAGGGGGGCTCCGGCGTAGAAGCTCCGACGCTCAAGTCAGAATCGATCGTAGGCGAAATCAAAGAGGAATTCCCCTGTATATTTAGGGAAATTCCGGCGAATACAGTAATATTTCTTCTCAATTCAGTGTGTAGTTCTTGTGAAAGTATGTATAATATGTAAAACGTAAGTAAGAATATGGAAATAACCTGTTTAAATACCTGGCCTCCCTATCTGGAGAGGGAGAGACTTATTCTCCCTATATTCTCGGCTCCTTCCCGTAAATTTGGCCTCAATTCCCTAAAGAACCGGTCTCACTCTCCCTGGAGACTTGGTTCTTCAGCATATCCGCCCTATCTTCGTGGGCTGATCCACTTATTTGACTTGGCTAGGAAAGATTGACTAGTCTTCCCCTACTTGGTCCGGATCCTTTCAGGCCCAAGGGCCAGTAATCTCTTCGAATATGGGCCAAAGGCCCAATCACCCTGATTTCCCTACTTAGGCCCAGGGGTGTATTAATCCTGTTTTCCCATAAATCGACCTAATCATGACTATCATAATTTTATCTTGTTTCCACGTGTCGACTTCTCCGGGAGCGACATATTTATCTACATCACTATAAATATATAATACACCTACAATTTCCTTTTTTGGTTTCGGCGGGAAACATTTTGGACCATTGATCAAATCTTCTATACTTGATCTTAACCGTTCAATTTTATTTTTGCTAATAATGGTAGGTTTGACAACTCTAATTGTCATTAAATTCATCATTTTATCCTACTTCATATTGACCGTCCATTTTTGTTGATGAATTATGGACCTTTGGATCAATTGCTTAATTGTAGGGTCTCAACTCTTTTCTAATCTATTTATACCCTTCATTTCATGGTTCATTTTCATCTCACATCTCCATTCATGTTCAATTATTTTGGAGAACAGTGATTATTTTGTAAATTTTCAATGTATTATTCTTTAAATAGGATTATGTAGATATGCATTGTAGTCGATTTTGTAAATGTATATTAATTTTCGTATATATATATATATGAAGTTTAGTTGTAGATTTTTCTTTTTATCCACCAAGATTTGAAGACCCGTTGAAGATTTTCAATCCATTCATCGGATATTTGAAGATTTATTGATCCAAGATTCGAGTTATCATCAGAAGTTTAAAGAGTTTGTTAAAAGTTTTTTTTTTAATATTTCAAGATTCTTTTGTAGATCTATAAATGATCTTTTGTTAATTTTATTAACTATTTTCTATTCTCTTTTATGTAATGCTGTAATATTTTTGTTTCATCTTTTTCATTTATGTTTTATTCGTTATGTATTTTTGTCTAATTCTTAATTTTTTTAAAATTTGATGTGTCTATATTTTCTCTTTATCTCTAGCACTCTGCTATTTATTTATTTATTTTTTTCATATTTGCTCGGCCTATTGAATTTAGGAAGCTTTAGATCTCTAAAATTATTTTTTATATCAATTTAGTTTATGTTAGTTGTTTTTCAATTCAATCAATTTGAAACCGGTTCCTTAAATATTGTTAATCGTACCACAAAATACTCTTGCATTTACTATTTTAAATTCGCAATTATTGATGAGATTTAATTAATTGTTTAACAAGATCAATTTAACCTCCTTAATTATTCGATTTTGTTATTCAATATAATTTTTTTTTTCTAATGTTGTTTATTGTATGTTTATGATTTGGCGTGGAATTCAAGTTTGTTGGATTATAATTTTAACCAAATTTTATTAACTTGAAGATATTAGAATTTATTTCATTTTTAAAAAACAGTCAAGTAATTTTATCTCTTAGTTAAACCATTATAACAATCTTAGTAATAATTTAAAATTTTAGTCAATGTAAGTTTTTTTGTTTTGCCAATATCTTAATTAATTATTGTTAATTTTAACCACGTAATAATTTAAAATTTTAGTCAATGTTTATTTTTTTCTATTCAATTAATTTTGTAACCGATTTCTTAAATATTGTTAATTGTACCACTAAATACTCCTGCATTTACTAATGATATCCACAATTATTGATGAGATTTAATTAATAGTTTATAAAATAAATTTAACAAAATTTTAATTGTAATATTAAATTTAAATCAATATTTATATTTATCAATTAATTATAATTTTATCTTCGAGTTTTTAAATGGGTTGCAGTCTTAATTTTAGAAGCATAATTTCATATTTATGTTATCATACTTATTTTAGTATACTGGCCTTCTATTTTCACATTATTGAATCAATACTTTTATTTATTTAATTCTATTCAATTGTATTTTTAATGCATTTAAAAAAATTGATTTTATTTTTCAATGTATTTTTTTATTGATGTATTTATTTTTTCTTTAAATATAACAATATTAATAAATTTGTAAGATTAATCTTTAAATTTTATTATTATTGATTTAGATTATTCAAGATTAAATTGGATGCAACGAATTTTTCTATGATTAAGGATATTAATTAAAAATAAACTTTGTTGACTTTAAAATTATGTTATATACATGTTTATGAGACTCCAGCATATGGAATAAAAACATTGTTAAGAAATCTTTAGTGTGTTTACTATGAGTCTATGATTTTGAAGTAGTCATCTAATTTCATTATACTAATTATATTTATTATTTAATTTTCGTCTTTCCTTCAATGTCAATTATATAATAATTAAAATAAAATTCTTTTATTTTTGTTACTCTCTACAGTATGAAAACGTTGCATCAGATGGGTTATATGTTAAATGCAATATATTTGTTACTGTTATTTTAAGACTACTTTAAACAACATAAAGATACAATTCATTTCCAACACACAGGTATCAAAGTTTTCTTATGATGATTGTTCTAGGGATATGTTTGTTTTAAATCATACTTCAGTCTTATTAAATGAATGTTTAGTCAATTAATTGATAATCTTTAATTTGTCTTATAAATATAATCTATCTATTTAAATTTATTATAACTTTTATGGATATTTTTAATTTTATTGTTTTACATGATTTTAATTAATTTTTGCTCAAAAAATTACAAATGTTATTGGAAGAATTTATGAAATTGTTGAGATTCAAGACTAAGATATTAATATGAAGCCTACCAATCTATTGAAAGTTTATGTTGAAGATGTTCAATATGTTAATTTTCTTCACTCTTAATTAATTTATTATCAATTATACTATAATCATAGTTTTTTTAAAACCTATTTGGCTATATGTATATCATGTAACCCTTAAGAGTGATTTCATTAAAAAACTAATAAAATGTTCGATCATCATGTTGCAGTGATCGTCCGATTTTAATCTTTCAAATATTTTGTGTCAAATTTTATAATGGTGTTTATTTTTTTGTTGATAACTAATTATTTTAATATTTGAATTCAATTACTATGTATCTTATATTTTCTTTCGAACATTAGTTAATTTTACAAATGGTTATTTAAATTTTTTATGTTGTAGGGATATTTATATATAAATTTTGAAGTTTTTAATTTCTTATAATTTTTCTTGCTTACCAATGTGATATTCAATTTTTCTATTATTTTTTAATAGGTGAGTATTCAATTTCAAACTCTTTCACCACATCTGAAATTGTATACGGAGATGGTGTTCAAGTGATACTTGAATTAAAAATAATGTATAATTTTTTATTAAAATATTTTATGTTTACAGTTTATTGTTATTCTTAATTTTAAATTATATTTTGTATAACATTTTTTAATTTTAGATTTGAGTTTGTTTTTAAAAAAAAATTTAAAAAATTAATGGGTTATTTTCTTGGTCGCCATTGTTTGGGAATTGAGGAATCATTGGTATTTGAGAGCTTTGAAGTTCCATCTATTTAATCGATTCTTCATAATCGAAAGATTATTTTTGTAATTGAATTTTAATTTATTTATTATCTACAAATATATTAATAATTTCAATTAAAAATATTACTCTTCTAATCTTATTTAATGATTAATGTTTAGGTTGGTATGTATTGGATCAGTGCAAATTTTTTTGACCTTGTGTCATATAATAATTGATAGTACCGTTCATGCTCGAAATGCTTTCGAAAGTTACTAAGGATAATGATGAAGTTTATTGTACTAATTGTGGGAAGTATAATATTATGTGGTTATTAAGTAAAAAAAAAATATTTTTTATATTAAAATCGAATATGTATAAATTTACTGATTAATTTATTTATGTTTAACATTATTTATAAGTATTATTTCAATTATTCAATTTTTTTTAGGTATGGAAGGAAGGTTATCGTACTAAACGTTACTAATAATATTACTACCTTAAACCTCTGGAATAATATATACAATGATTTGGGTCATAAAAATATTTAAATTATTATAGAATGATAGAGAATGTATGTTAAATTGTTTTTATATTTAAAAATAAAATATTACTGTATTTCTCGGATTATTTTTATTATTTTGAAATTTATTTAAAAAAATGTGTTATTAATTTTATATTTTTTTTATATTATTATGCCCTCATTATATTATTATGTTTTTAAATATGTTTAATTTTGTATAATTATTAAGTTTAATTATAATGTTTGCTTAAAAAAAATTCATTTAGTAATATTTTTGATATAATTATTTAATTAAATCCTATAAGATATTTTTATGGTATGTATTTTAACATTTTTTGTGATTAAATATTTTTTTAAGATCTGAGTTATTTTTAATTATACTTTTTATGATATATAATTATATTTTATGTTCACCTTTTATTTGTTATGTTTACTTATAAAAAAATTGAAAACATTTTAATAGAATAGTGACGATACATAATTATTATTTAAATAATTTTAATTGTAGAATGGATGTGGATTGCTCCATTTTAAATTCAAGATTTACTTGAGTGTGGCACGTTGTTTAAGATTCAAGTTAAACCATGTTAGATGAACAACAAGTATTTATTTTTATACGAATATTTTTTCTATATGAATTTTATCAGTGTTTTATTTATTTTTGTCCATTATAACGATTGATTACTTATTTTTTTATAATATATTAATTAAAAGTTATTGAAAAATATGTTTTTGTAATTAAGACTGAAAAATCAGCCATAACATTAGCACAATATCAAACGACTGAGATTAGAGTTTAAGAAATGTACGATCAAGATTAAAACCGTTACAATTAACATTAAATAAATAAGTCAAAGTAAGTTACAAAATATATACACGTGTACGGCTATGATTAGATGATAGATTAAGATCAAGGGCTATAAAAAAAGGACGGGAAACTATAAAAGGAAATGTGACGGTGTATTATATATTTATAGATTAGTACTAATTGATACTCCGTAATATAATACGTTTATTTAGTAAGTTTTGTATCTTCTTAATTACACGCATTAAAACTAAATTCAAGTATACGCAATAGATTAAATTGAATCATGGTTGAAAAATATAAGTAGTAATATGATGTAGTGTAAATTGTGTAATTGTAATTGCCTAATATTGCACTTAATTGTTGGATCAATAAAAAATAACAAATCAATTTAAATTATAAAAGTCAACTATAAAAATAATAAGAGAATAATACAAACGTCAAGAATATTATTAGTTCATAATACGAAAATTTAACCGTGAAAATAAAATTATTCTAATGATATTGTACTCATTTCATCCATAAAACCTGGAAGTAATTATATACATGCAAATCGAACCATTACATATTATGTGTATAATTTTTTTTTATTTTGCGAAAATACATGCTTATTATTTCTGACTAAAATATAAAAATATTCGTTTTGCTACATCTGCGCTGCATAGAGCTGGAACGCATAAGTTTGTTAGTTTTAATGAGTACTTTGCATTTTGACTTCAACATAGGAATGGTGATTACAATTTTATCTTCGAAAAGGCTCACTCAATAATTTATTGTTGATGCCTATACTATGGTTGAGGCTGGTAGATTTAAATACATAAGGACACATCAATTAGAGCTTCGTAGTGAAATGTATAGTGGTGTTCAAGATACAATTTAATTTAGATGGTGAGATAGATGCACGTGCATTGGGAGGTGCACGCTACATGGTCCAAAATTATCAAGATGCAATTACAATTTTTAGATGGGCCGATTTTCCTCAATTATTTATAACCTTCACATGTAATCAAAAATGACTCGAGATTGTATGTTTTTTAAAACAGAAAAGACTTAATCCTGAAGACCATCCATCCATATATAATGTGTCGAATATTTAAGATTAAACTTGATTGAGTATTAAATGATATTCGAAAGTAAAAAAATATTTGGGAATGTCAAAGTAGGTATTTAAATTTTTTTTTTTTTGTTTAAAATAATAATTTTATTGTCATATAATAACATGTATTTACTACATTTTATTTTTTTTGATCAATTTTATTTGTAGTTCTTTATATGATTGAATTTCAAAAGCGCGGTCTTCCTCATGCACATATATTGGTGTTTCTTGAAAATCACAATGATGTTTGTATATATTTGAGCTTGCTACATGATATTTTTATTATAATTAATTATTTTTTATCTCATGATTTTATTTTTTTTAAATTGTTACAATTTTCATTTGGAAATGATATTGATCGCATTATTTATGTTGAGTTACCTGATAAGAAAAATGATCGAGAGTATTTTAATGTTGTTTGTGATTTAATGTTCCATAGTCCCTATGGTGCTGCAAATCCACGTTCTCCTTACATGACTGATGAAGATGATTATCATATTTATAGGCGAAGGGATGATGGAAGGACTTTGAACAGGAAATGTTCTGTTTTGGATAACCGACACGTTATTCCTCATAATCGTTATCTTCTTTTGAAGTATGGTGCACACATCAATGTTGAATGGTGTAATGAATCAAGATCTATAAAATACACGTTCAAGTATGTCAACAAAGTACATGACCGTGCTACTGTTGAAACTAAGGAACAGTCTGGTGGGAAAGCAGATTTAGATGAAGTTAAAATGTATTATGATTGTAGGTATATATCTCCAACCTGCTTGGAGAATTTTCGGGTTTGAGATTAATTATATAAATCCACCAGTTCAATGTTTGAGATTTCATCTTCCTGATAAGCAGATTGTTTTATTTGGTGATGGTGCAAGTTTGAAATCTATCTTGAAAAGACCATCGGTAAAGTAAAGCAAGTTCTTAGCTTGGTTTGAACTCAACAAGAATTCTTCTAAAGCAAGCAATTTGACTAATGCTGAAATATCTCAATTCTTCGTATGGAAGCAAAATACTAGAGAGTGAGTTAAAAGGAAGAGAGGTTTTTCAATCGGACGTATTTGTTACGTTCCTCCTGGTTCTGGTGAAGCACATTACTCGAGTATACTCTTGAATGTAATTCGTGGACATACATCTTATGATGATTTGAAGAAATTCAATG
Source organism: Galeopsis tetrahit (assembly GCA_963675135.1). Lineage (NCBI taxonomy): Eukaryota > Viridiplantae > Streptophyta > Magnoliopsida > Lamiales > Lamiaceae > Galeopsis > Galeopsis tetrahit. The sequence continues at coordinate 22,651,069 of OY776128.1, forward strand.
GAGTAATTCATCCAGCATTTCGGGAAGCTTACTTTGATCTGGTTTGTTGGACAATGATAGAGAGTATGTTGATGGTATGGAGTAGTTTAGCCGTTGGGCTTCAGCATCTTCAATGAAGTCTTTATTTGGTACGCTACTAACATCAGGTTCATTGGGCCGACCTTATGAAGTTTGGGAAAAGTGTTGCACACATCCACCTGATGACGTTCTTTATAACAGAAGAAGAATTAAGCATTTTTCAGGTATATTTAATTATTTTTGTGTCGTAATTTAATTTCATTATAATTATTCAACTTCACCAATATGCAAGTCATTTTAATTTAGTTGGTCAATTAATTACTTTAAATTATTGGCGATTTATTGAGAACTTTGATTGCTTGAATTATTTCACATAATTCAATATTACCTTAAAAATCAAAATTTTAGGGATACAACAATTTTTTTTAATTGTATTTAATTGACTTTTTTCTTTATAGTTTTGATTTTAAGAATAAAACAAAAATAGATAATCTTTTTATTTATTTTATCAATATTATCTAAGAAAAATGTAGTTAATAAAAGATAAAATTTTAAACTAAAATTTGATTTGAATATGTAGTTCTTATGTATATTTTTTGGGATAGATAAAATATATTTTAGTGTTTATTAATTATCTAAATGAATAACATTTGAAATCAATTTCTATATCTAAATCAATAATAATTATATGTATTGATGGAAAATATTCATATATTTATATTAAATTATTTTTTCATACTGTTTTAATATGTGAAATTATTTTTATTGAAACAATAAATGTAAATCTTTAAATTATATTTATAATAAATAATAATTTAATTTATTATATACTTATTTATCATATCAAATATAAATGCCAATTTAATCCTAAATTTCAATTGTTTTGCATAAATTTATCACTCATTTATTTAAAAAAAACAATCAAATATTATATGTTAATTTGTTTTATAATAATAATGTAACTTTTATATGCTTATTTATTAGATTAAATATAAATATCTATTTAATTCTAAATTTCAATTACTTTGCATAAATTTATCACTTATTTACTTATGAAAAATCAAAGATTTATATTAAATTATTATAGAGTAATTAACTAATACTCCGTATCATTTTAATTTTAAATTCTTTGTAAAATTAAGGGTGATAGATGATGAAATCAAGAGTTGTTATTTGATAGAAATTGAAAATATGTTGCGGACTCTTGGTAAGTCTTTGCACGATTTTGAAGGCATGCCGCGCGATGGAAAACCATGATCCGAATTTTTCATCTAAAAATAGATTGATTTTGAATGAGTTTACATACAACAAATCAGATTTAAAGTTAGAGTATGAGAATTTAATTAGCAAATTTAGTGATGAACATCATGGTGTGTATGATAGAATTCAGTCCGGTAAGGGTGGCGTATTTTTTTTATTTATGGATGTGATGGTGGAACATGCAAAACTTTTATATGGAAGACTTTGTCAGCATGTTTGAGATCTAATGACAAGATTGTAATTAATGTAGCCTCGAGTAGTATAGCTTCACTCCTTCTTCCTGGTAGACGTACTACTCATTCCATATTTTCCATTCCAATTGATGTTACTGAAGATTCTACATGCAATATTCATTAAGGAAGTTCTCTTGCTGAGTTGTTGATTAAATGTGATATTATAGTATGGGATTAAGCGCCAATGGTGAAGAGATATTGTATTGAGACTCTCTATACGACTTTGAAGGATATTATGTAGCTTATAGATCCTTTGTCATCTGAACTGCCTTTTAGCGGTAAGATTGTTGTGCTTAGAGGTGATTTTCGTCGGATATTACCCATTATTCTAAAAGGAACGAGGCAGGATATCGCTCACGCTACTATCAATTCATCTAATTTGTGGAATGATTTTACTCTTATGAAACTTACTAAGAACATGAGGTTGCAAACCCTGAGATCTGATGAAATTGTACATGAATTGAATTCTTTTTCTGAATGGATATCATCTATTGGAGATGGTAGTATAGGGTCAAAAACTGAGGATATTCTGCTAACGTATGGTGATGATCCTATTTCTACTATTGTTGATAGCATTTATCGTGATTTTAAGAATATGGTGGATAATCATGACTATTTACAAAGTAGAGTTATTCTTGCACCCACGTTAGATGTTGTTAGGTCAATAAATGAGCACATGATTCATTTAAATGAAAATGAATCACGTACTTATTTGAGCTCTGTCAATCCCTGCAGATCTGATATGAATATTGATAATTTGACTAATGTTCATACTCCTGAATTTTTGAATAGTTTGAGGTCTCTGGTTTACCTAATAATGAATTGAATTTGAAAGTTGGAACACCAGTGATGTTATTGAGAAATATAGATCACTCAATTGGGCTATGCAATAGAACTATGTTTGTGTCATTTTTTTTTTAGTATCTTTCTCTTTATATTTTTATTTATTTTCTATCGTTTAAAATGTTGTGGAGTATTTGTTTTATCTATAAATTTATAATATAACATTTTGTTCTATTGGTAGGTTGGTTATAACTAGGTTGGGTGATAAAGTTATTGAAGTTAAGGTTCTAACTGGAAGTAGTGGTGGACAATTGGTTTTGATACCACGACTTACATTGACACCTTCTGATCCGAGATTACCTTTCAAGTTTCAACGTAGACAATTTTTGTTAATTGTGTCATATGATATGACTATTAATAAAAGTCAAGGGCAATCATTTTTTCATGTAGATTTTTTTTTTGAAAAAGTCTATATTTAGTCATGTCAATTATATGTAGTTGTATCTAGAATAACAAACCGTCGTGGTTTGAAGATCCTATATGTCATGATAACAATCATGATTGTAATATCACAAAAAACATAGTGTTTTATAAAAAAATTAGAAATGCATAAATTTATAATAATTTTAAGTTTTATAATTATTTCTTAATTTATTTTGTATTAAATTACTATTTATATTAGATTATTTCAATTGAATGTAATTTACATTATCAAAATTACTGTAATATTCTTCAACCCTTTATAGTAATTTAATCATTTTGTCATATCATAAATGTACCTATTATATATATGTGTGTGTTAACTTTAAATTTTTATAGTATAACACATTGATTTAATTAAATTTCAAGATTAATAATTTAATCTAAAAAATATATTAAAAACATTATAAAATATTCTTTATTATTTTTTAAAATTCAATATAGTATAATAAATACTATTAGTTAACAATAATAAATTTTATACTTGTGATAAAATATATATATATATATATTTTTTAATGTAAATTAGTGATATTTTAAAATGAATACACGGTGATACAATAAAAAAATTTAAAATTTAAAATTTAAAATCTTTCAACATATTTTAATATATTTGGCCGTGCATCAGTACGGGTGCCTACTAGTATAGAGTTATATAACGTACATAACACTATTGATAAATGAAGCATAACATTAATTTTAAATGAAACGTAAGATTCATTCACTGGATGCACATCACACCTTGTATTTAAGTTTTGTTATAACAAGAAAGTGTCGAAGATTTATTGAAACTATAATTGCATGCATATGTATTAATTCTTTTTTTTTTTTTTTTGAAGCAAACATATGTATTAATTCTATGAGCTATTCTTGTGTGTCTTTTATGAATTATTAAAAGAAATCCTTTATTAGGGATATATATGGACATTTAAATGAAAAGAAATTTAATCTCTAAAATATCATTTACTAGTGTAGAACCCGTGTATTACACGGAATTTTAAATATTTAATAATAATTTATTTATTTAATTTAATTTTTCATATTTTTATTTTGTATGATAAATTATTATAATTATATTTTAAAAAATGATTTCGCAGAATTATGGAGTAGTAATTATTTTGCTAAAAAAATTTAACATTTTTTTCAATTATATTTATTATAACGTTGTATTATAATTTAAAAGTTTAACTAATATAATATTTTGAGTTATACAAAATAATTACACTTATGTTAGTTAATTTTATAAGGCAAATTTCAAAGAAAATTTGTTAGAATCAAACGAAATGAGACATTGATATTCAATAAATTTGAAAACAACTTTTAAAAAAATTATAAAATTTTGGAAAAACAAACAATTTAAGTAACACTACAAAAAATGCCTCAATTAGAGACCAAAGTTTTGAGACCGGCATAAATCAGTCTCAATTTGAGACTGATTTAGGACTGATCCTAAAAAAATTTGAGTTTTGAGACTGTTTTCAATTCGGTCTTTAATATTATGTTTTCAGACCGCTTAGAGACCGAATTTCAGTCTCTAAACCGAAATTAAAATTTTGATTTTGAATTTTGTTTAGATACCGACAATTCAGTCTTTAATTGGTATCAAATATTTTGAAAAGTATAATTTGAATTGACTACCAATTTTGACCGCTCGTTTAAAGACTATTTTCAATTCGATCTTTAATATTATGTTTTTCAGACCGCTTAGCCACCGAATTTCAGTCTCTAAATCAAAATTAAAATTCTTATTTCGAATTTTAATTGAAATTAAAACTCTGATTTTGAATTTTAATTGAAGACCGAAAATTAAGTCTTTAATTGGTATAAATAATTCAGAATCCCAAAATTTTAATTAACCGTATCAACTTTCATCGAATCTGGCTCTATGACTTTGTTCGAGAGGGAGGAATCAGAATTAGGGGAAGAGGAATTTTCGTCCATCATTGAGAGAGATAAATAAGTTGGCGATTATATCTATATTATATTAGATATTCATCCTAATATTGTATATATAGATAATTTTTAACAGTAGAGACCGCATATTTCGGTCCCAAATCAGGCGTTTGTTTTTATAGACCGATATTTTCGGTCTCGAATAGGTATCAAATTAAACTGTTTATTTTATAGAGACCGATTTTAGTGGTATCTGAACACTCCAGAAGAATATTCTTAGATAATTTTTAACAGTAGAGACCGCATATTTCAGTCCCAAATCGGTCCCATAATCAGGTGGTTGTTTTTATAGACCAATATTTTCGGTCACGAATAGGTATTTAATCAAGCTGTTTGTTTTATAGATAATTTTTAACATAGTAGAGACCGCATAATTCGGTCCCAAATCGGTCCCAAATCACGTGGTTGTGGTTATAGACCGATATTGTCGGTCCCAAATGTCACTCTCTCAATTTAAACCGACAAACTAGCTTCTAAATAGACAATTCCTTGATTTTACTCTCCAATATCAGTTTGAAGATCTCGTTTCGAATTCAACCGTAAGATTTCTCATTCCCTCTTTATTTAAATTAATGTTTTCTCATATTAATTAATTAAGTGTTCGTTGATAATTTTATTTTCATATAATTAATAGATATGTATAATAGTAGTAAATAAGATAGATCACTGACGTTGTTATGACATCAAATCAAATACTAATTAGAATTAATTATTTTGAAAGATATCATAATCGTATGTGTACTATTATATGTCCAATTAAACCTGTTGAAAGTATGAATACATGTAAATTAGGTTTTAGAGTGAATTAATTGTCTAATATTAAATTAAAACTGTTAAAATATTTCACTCAAAATTTTTTGTACAATTTTATCTATACACATATTATAAGACCGAGTATAAGTACAATTTATTCATAATAATCAATTTAGAATTCCACAATTAATATTTTTGACTTAAGTAGTTAATACTGACAAATTAAGTTTTTATGAAATAACTGAATTCCCAAAATTTTACTTTATATGGTATACGATTCAAAGTTGATCTACTTGAAAGTCAAACAAATTAAAGATCTTGAATTAATTTCTCATAGAGCATACCCTGTTTGCTATCAAATTTTTTAGCTTTAAATTTTGGATTAACGATGGGCTCCACCACATTCTTCTCACATATCTACCAAATTAAATATTATTATTAACATTATTAATTTTAGTACAATAATGCAACAATATTTATTCTTTGAATATAATAATATAGCAATATTTATCTTATATACATATGTCAATTATGTAATCATTTTGATTTTGAGTACGTATAGATGGAACTACCGGATCGTCGGTGGATGTATTATACTCCTCGATTCGTTAATGGAAGTACGAACAATGAATTTTACAATCAAGTTCGCAAATTTATTGATTTTGCGAAGACGAGGCCACAATATATGTTTAACGATAAAATCAAGTGTCCATGTACTTTGAAGAAGTGTCAAAATAAAATATTTAAAAGTAACATTGATTTTTTAAAGTAACATTGATTTTTTAAAGTAACATTGATTTTTTACAATTAATTCAATAATTTTTATCAGTTAATATATGTGGAAATGATTTAATTATTTTGGACTTCTTTAAAGTAATGTTGATTTTGAAAATTTATTATTTAAAACATATATAATAAAGAAATTAATTACATATGTATATAATTATTTTTAAAAGTTACACAAGACAATTACTTGTCAAAGTGGTGGGTGCCCATTTCTGCGCACCCATCCACCAGGGATCAATTCCCACAAAGGCCAAAATAAAATGGCCAATTAAATAAAGTGGGTGTGGGTTGGCGGTGCGGGTCGGGTCTCGAAGGCGTGTGTGGGTGTGGGTGTGGGTTGGCGGTGCGGGTCGGGTCTCGAAAGCGGGTATGGGTCGGGTTGGGTTGGCGATGCGGGTGTGAAGGTGGGTGTAAATAAAGAGGGTGGGTGTGGGTCAGCGGGTCGGGTTTCGAGGGCAGTTGCTGGGTAAGATCTGAGACTGTTTTAGGCCCGAAAATAGGTCGGACCGACTCACGTTTAGGGACCGTTTTAAGACCGAATTGTCGGTCTCTCATTTAGAGACCGACCAAAAATCGGTCCTTAATCTGAGACCGATGTGAGACTGTTTTAGGCCCGAAAATAGGTCGGGCCGACTCACGTTTAGGGACCGTTTTAAGACCGAATTGCCGGTCTCTCATTTAGAGATCGATTATTAGGTACCGATGAAATAAGGACCTCCATAAATCGGTCCCAAATCAGTCTCTAACGTGTGTTGAGACCGCCTTTACAGTCTCAAAATCGGTCTCTAATCGATGCGTTTTTTGTAGTGTAATATTAAAATAACTCTTAATAATAATTGGTAAGTCAACCTCCAATATCAACCACAACACTTTACATTTAATAAATATGAAAAAATAACTTTAAAAAATTATAAAATTTCGAAAACAAATAATTTAAGTAATATTAAAATAACTCTTAATAATAAATTGTAATTCAACCTTCAATATCAATCACTAACCCCTTAAATAAATATTTTAGTTAAAAATACATTTTAGATTGTATTTTACTCAAAAGTACATAAAATAGTTAAAAAATAAATTAAATTAAAAAATAAAATGAATACTACAACAAAGTTAAGTAAATAAAATAAAAGTTAATTTAATTAATCAATATTAAAATAATAAGAAATTCAACATTTCATATCAACCAGTGAATAAAAATATAATATTTTGAAAAAGAGTTTATGAATCATATCTTACTCAACCAATAACTTAATTACACATCATAATTTTTAAAATTAACAACTTCATTAAATTATGACACATAAGCCAAATCAACCATAAAATGACACATAAGCCAAATCAACCATAAAATTACACATCATCAATTTAAACTCCCTATTAGTATATAAGGGGATTTTAAAATGGATGGAGGATAATTTAATAAGGATATTATTGTGTATTAATATGCATGACTTTTAGTAATATAAACATGCAAGTCACATCACATTATTTAGAATTGGATGGGAGGTTTGGTTGGAAAAATGTGGATGATATTGGAATAACAAAAAAGAGTAGACAACACATTGTGGTAGGTATTACATTTCTGAAAATACATATTTGGGACCATTTTGATGGCTTTATTTGGATATTTAATTTAATTTAATTTAATTAGTCCATCACTCGGAAATTGCTATGTATGCAAGGAAGATTTGTTATTATGACGATTTATGTCCTCCTATATCACAATTGTTGTACATTTATCTTGAAATATTAACATAAGTATTTATTTTATGTACAATCAATCCTATTAAATTCTTTATTTTATTCATCAAAATTTATAAAATTACTTTTTACTATTTTATCCATTACACATTTTTTTTAAATTTAAATGTCAAGAATATGATACAAATAATGTTGAATGAAAGAGATAGTAGTATTTTTTTTCGAAAGATCTCCAATGAGACGCACTTATTGATTTAAGTCGGATTTATAAAAAAAAATGAAATGTATAATTAAAAAGATAAAATACATCTAAAGACCCTTAAACTATCAACATTTGTTTTATAAGGTCACTGGATTTTTTTTTTTTAAAGAGTCTTCAAACTATACAAATCATGTTTCACGAAATTCTTTTTTTAATCGTCTGTTAGCATGTGTTTTTCAAATGCGGATTTATGTGAATGGACATTTATTTAATATGACAACTAGGATTGAAATAGTCACATAGATAAATAATTCTTTTTTTTTAATTCATCAAAAAAAAAAATTCTTAAAAACTAGATACGATTTCGTCGAAAAAATGCACAACGTGACTTTAGATTTTACACATGCACACACATACTTATGTGGATGTACGTGTGAGGTCTAACGATTCTTCTTCTACATATGACCGTCATGTACGGGGGAGAGTCCAATTCCATCAAATATATGTCCACACACTCATGTCTTGTAAAAAAATCTTCAAAAATCGTAAAATGTAGAAGAAGATCATTTTTAAGCTAACAAAATTCATCTTCGTTTAACAAGCCATCGTTATCAATATATTTATGCACTCGAGTGCCATATTTTCCTTCTTTTTTATTTTACTATTTCAGCGCAATTAAAAAAAATTATGTTCCTTTTTTTCTGATCCGTCTGAAATTTTCTCTCTTTTTTTTATTTTTCTAATTTTAACCCACTTGAAGTGATTAAAAAAAAGTGCAATATTATTAAAAATTGCAAGTCAGTATAACTGAATAATGTAACACAATATTTAATAAAAAGTCTAAGTCATTTATAACTGAAAAATGCAACATAATATTACTAAAAGGGGTAAGTCACTATAACCGTAAAGTGTAAATATCTATAACTGAAAAGTGTAACATAATTTTTATTAAAAAGTGCAAGTGAGTATAATTGAAAAATGCAACACAATATTAGTGAAAAGTATAAGTCATAATAACTGAAAAGTGCAACACAATATTACTGAAAAGTGCAACACAATATAACTGAAAAATGAAACACACTATTATTAAAAAATGCAAGTCAGTATAACTGAAAAGTGCAACACAATATTTAATGAAAATTATAAGTTATTATAACTTAAAAGTGCAACACAATATTACTAAAAAGTGCAAGTTCATATAACTAAAGGTACAATATAACATTACTAAAAAATGTACATTAATATAACTAAAAATATTATTAAAAAGTGTAGGTCAATACAATTGAAAAGTGGAATACAAAAAAAAATTGTACAACTTATGTAAATTATATATTTACTTCGTTGCATTCATTACATGCTTCCAGCCCACCTTTAAAAAAAAATTCTGGCTCCACCCTAAGCATCCTGATCGGAAAAAAAAAAAAGACACATGAGGTGCAATGCGCACATGCATATTTTTTGACTAAATTTAGAATTGTCCGTTTAAAAAGGACAAAAATTAGGCATAAAAAATGAAATTGAATTCACAGTGAACATTTAAGAAATAAAAAAAATGCTAAATAGTAAAACTGAATTCATATAAAATAATAGAATCAAAATTAGATGGAGATATTGATATATAATTATGGAAGATGTGACTTGCCAATTAGTATTACCCCACATGACATGCATAAGCTTCCTTCCTATCTTATCCATAAGAAAAAAATTTATATCCAAAATTATTTTTAGAAGAAACAAACAACACAAAAAAATTAAAAGAAAAAAACAATCAAATATCGTGTGTCCTATCACATAAATCCTCATCATATTTTATCTATTCCATCGTCGACATAACACAAATTAACATACTAATATTCTTTCAAAATTATAATTTTAATAGGAGTAACAATTGTCTTTTATACAATCAAATTAATTCAATTGCCATTTAACTTTGAAACATGATTGAATGTAAAAGTTATTTATTGATATTATAAGGGATAATATATTTTTTTATTGAAAAAATATTAATCAATTGAGAAGAATTAAAAAAAAAAAATTATATTAAAAAATAATGACATTTAATGTAATTTTAAAATATTTAAAAAAAATAATTAAAAAAAATAAAGTTACATTTTTTGGACTAAATGAAAAAGAGACCATCTGATTAGAGGCGGAGGAGTAGTGTATAATTTTGTTTAGTAACGGAGTAGTAAACAACCACATTAAAAACGAAATAAATTAATTTTAACTAAATTATTTAATAATACAAAATAATTTTAATAAATAACTTGAAACGATAAATAAATATATAAATATTTAGGTGGAGAATAACTTTAAGATTGTAATAAAATCAAAACGTTTTAGTTTGATTTAATATATAAATAATTAGCGTCAAGTTTCATATGTACTCGGTGCACGGATCTTAAATTTGTACATTCTACACGTTTCAATTAAAATTAATGTTACGTTTTATTTATTTGTGGTTGTTTTATATAAACGTTTACACGTTTTAATTAAAGTTAGTGTCACGTTGAGAATTTTTTTTAGTCCTATAAGTTTAAGATATTTTAAAATAAATTCTTTAAATTTCAACTTTACAAAATACGTCATTTACCTTTCAATTTTAATTCTTTTTCACTTCAATTTTAACCATTTATGTTTTGAAGGACTTATAATTGACTAATTTGGTGCCATGTATATTAAAAAATGTCACATCACTATCTCTCCTCTATATATATTAAAAAAAAAAAGTAGAGTTAATAACAACCCGAAATATTTTATACACACCCTATAATTTTAAATACAAAAATAAATGTATATAAAATAACTAAATAATCTTTACATAAATAAAGAGTAAAATACTTTTAAAAAATAACTTGAAAAAATTTAGAAAAAAAATGTAATTAAAATTTTAAAAACTAACTAAATCTTTAAAAATAATTAATTTATATAAATTAATTATTTATTTTGAAAAAAATCTTAGAAAATTAAATAGAATCTGAAATTAAAATATAAATCATCAAAACAAAATTAAAAATATTGAAAAAATTAAATAAAACGTAAAAAAAAGTAAATTAAAAAAATCAATAAAAAAGGAAGATTTTATTTTTCTTAATATTTATTTTTGATTGAGTTGATTTCTCTTTCATTTTTTTTTTTAAAAATTGAATCATTAATTGATATTTTTAATTTAATTATTTTATAAATTTAATTTTATTTAATATTTATAGATTTTATTTGGATTTAATTGATTTTTTCATTTAAATATTTTTTAATATTTAGTTGATTTTTTAAAATATTTTTAAAATTTATTTAGTTTTTCGTATTATTGAATATTTTTTTAATTAATTTTTAAAATTTATATATAGTTTTAATGATTTAGTTTAATTTTAAATTATATTTTTTTATTCAATTTGTATTTGTTTTGAAGGATAAATGGTAAATAGGAAAAAATTAGGGTGTGTTTAGTACGGATTAATAAAAATTAATTTTTAAATTTGAGTGGGTTGTGTATAACATTTGAAGTTTATATAACATTTTATTAGACGTTAGTAGTCTTACACAAAAAAAAATTATTTGCATCTACTCCAAACTAATTAATTGCTCCTCTATATATATGAAAAAAAAATTAAAAATTTTATCTATTTCAAACTAATTAATTAATTTATTTGGAATATATTTATTTATCTTGAATATATGATAAAATGATGATATTATCATTAAATTTAGTTATACGTTTCAATTAATAGAGGAAAATAATATAAGGGTTAATTAGTCATTTTATATACATTTATTTTTGTATTAAAAATTATGGGGTGTGTATAGAGTATTTTTTGATGTTATTAACTCTATTTTTTTAATATATATAAAAATGAGATAGTGATGTGGCATGATGATATGACATATTTTAATATATATGGCATCAAGTTTATCAATTTTAATTCCTTCAAAACATAAATGATTAAAATTGATATAAAAAAGAATTAAAATTGAAAGGTAAATGATATATTTTGTAAAGTTAAAATTAAAAAAAATTATTTTGAAATATCTCAAACTTAAAGGTTTAAAATAAAAAAATTCCCTGTCACATTTCAGTAACGTTATATTACACTCATTTGTAAAATTAGACGATGCGGGCACAACCGTGAGTCATCAATAGTTGTTGTATAAAAGAGGTTGATTCACTAATGTGCCAACTACCTTATTTCCAAAATTTGAGCTTCATCGAATGCTTCCTTCAATAACTTAATATTCTTCATCTAATTTTTACGATCTATGTTAAAATTTAAGTAGGATGAACATAAAAAATAATCTACCACATATATATATTTCTTACAATATTTATTCCGATGGATAATTTGGTACAGTGGATTATACTTTTGTACAGTTGTGGGGGAACCATGTTCAAATCCAATCAACACAGAAAAATTGATTATCTTGTCTTTTTTGTTCCCTTTCGTCAAATAATACTGCAAAAGAAGAAACACAAATCTTCTTATATATATATATAAAAATATAAAAAAAAAAAATTACTTTTTAGAGAAAATAAATTAATCAGAACACACTCTATACTTCACAAATTGATAAAAAAAAAACCATTAAAAAATACAATCAATTCAAAACCTCAATATTGTCATCAGGGGTAATTAATACTTGGCACTTAAAGTTATAAATTTCTATATCAAAATATTTATTAATTTATAATGAGTTGATGGTTGATTAGTGATAATTTATGAAAAAAGCTTTGCATCCATTTATATATGATCAATAAACATTATCATTGTAAACAAGACATGATATTATAATTAAAATAGGAGATATATTGGCAACACAATCATCCTAATAAGCTAGTTACATAAACAGATTAAAAGTATGTGGCCAATTGAGATTAAAAAAAAAAGGCTTCATCATTCTTTGATTTCTTTCCAACAATCAATACTAAGATCTAAGAAATAAAATAATTCATCATACAAAAAATTATCAAAGAAAATTAGTAGATGGACAACACATGCTCAAACTAACAGTCCAAAGATACACATCTAGATTAGATTTTGAAGATAATAAGGTTAGATCCAATTTCATCGTCGAGCTGAAGTTGCTTCGTTCAAGCTAAAACGATGCACACTCACATGACAATATATTCAATGTTAGAGACAGGCAACAAACCTCAATCATCGGAGCTGTAATCGGTGGATTCTTGCAATAGGGGCAAAGCAGCACAACAGAATAACTCCTTGTCTTTGAGAAGAAGACAGCTCCCATTCAAATTCCATTTCAAATCAAGTACAGAAAAACGAGGAAACGGGACGTTGATGCAATAAGCACCCGTTGGTGTCCACATGTATAAGTTTGTGGTTCCGGTGCACAAAACTAGACGAGAGCATGTGGGGTCCCATGCTGCAGCTCGAATGGGGTCTTTCTGTATCAAGATGGATGCAAGCTCTAGATGCTGTACGTCCCATATCCAGAGGACAGCTGGCATGCTGTCGTTTCGGGTGCATATGTATTGGCTGTCACTGCTCCATGCCATGAGACCTGTAATTAAGTTTCAAGCGTGAGATGGAAACAGACCAGGACGGAAAAATTTATCCAATTTTGGCCCAATTAATTGGTCCCATAATGTTGGAATCAATTCTGGTGACTTTGGAACCAATAGGACCAATCAAGGAGTTGTAAGATTAAATTAAACATGATTTTTTCGAGACCTTTTGTGGAAAAGGCTAAAGTTATGGGACCAAAATGGATTTTGATGCTAATATTCAAAGACAGGTTTAAAAGCTACAGTTGTTGTATCAACACTTTGTCACGATGTCGTGCTCTTTTTCTTTTTTTAATACGGTTATAGTATACTCAACAAAGACGAAAGAAAGAACTCAAAAAACACATGCTTTAGAAGCAGTAAAATATTTCAAGAAAATGATAGCACATACTAGAAGAATAAACATTAGTAAGTAAAAGTTGCGATAAATAATGTCTCACTGATTCCTTGCTTGGGGTTTGGCTTATCAGCTTGAGGCTTCTGTGAAGGAAGAGTAATCGGGACATCCATAACATCATATCTAACTTGAACTAATGCCTCACTACCATTATCTGCAAAAGGAGAAGCAAAATCCATTAGGCTCCGTTTGGTTGGGTGGATTTGGGCTTATGGATTTCAAATTCACAGTCCAAATCCATTCTCCATGTTTGGATTATGAATGGATTTCAAATACTTAGGTTTGTGTCCACACACTTTTAGTTAAAATTTAGAGAGATTTCGAATCCTCACTAAAACCATGTCATTTGAAATCCATCTATTCTTAACTCCTCTCATTTGAAATGCCTCCTCAAATCAAATCCCTCCATCCAAACACAACCTTAGGGTATGTTTGATTTGGGATTTCGAAATCTAAATATTGTTGGGATTTTAGAATCCAGTCTTAGAAAATCCATTACTACTTATCAGGACAATCAAACATACCCTATAAATCTGTTTTTTCTTCATTACACTCCCTCCAATGACATGTAAATATGATTTTTTTTTATTCTCACTCTTCTTTTATTTATCAATCTCCACACATATTTTCTCACTTTTACAACTTCCAATAAAACACATTAATTATTACACAATTATGCAATCATTATAATTAACAATAATATAAATAATACAATATCACACACTCTTACACATTGATTAAACATAAAGTTAAATACTACCATACTTAAATCTCAAAACACACTCCAATATTATTTTTTAAATCCACTAGATTTCAAAATCCACTAAATCCCAAATAAAACATATTGTTAGACAGTTTTGAGAAGAACTCTGAATAAGAACAGAACACACAGTCCAGGAGATATCAAATTTGCCACAAGGTCAGAGATTTTATTAATGATGGATGAAAAGAAATTCCCATAGAAAGTTTGATTTTCTGCAGCAGTTGCACCAGGATAAAGTCAATTTACTAATCAAGATTCAATCAGTTCTTATGGTATATGTTTGTAGGGAATTTGTTATCATACGTGTGCTGGAACTTCTATGTTTACTAGCCCTATGGAGCAATCCCATAATAGAGATTACATAGAATAGTTTTTCAGCAATATCAATCCATTAATATAAACAAGTGCAACCAAATCAACCAAAAACTCAACATTTGGCAAAAGTCAGAAAAGTCAAGTTTTTATTTATCTCACAATAGTTACATAGGAACAAAAGAAATCGTAAATTTATGAGAAAAATTTATATTTTAGTAATCAGATCAAGGTCGTTAACTGAAGCTGCTACCTAATTAAAAGAAAAATGAATACACTGCACATGCCTTATAACATATGCAATATAAAACATAAATGACTTATTTACAAATTTTAGATATTGCAATGCTTATCAACATGTTTTTAACTAAATTTAAAAGCCTTATAAAGATGGATTTTCTTCAAAGAACAAATAGAGGCAGAAATACATTATTATTTACAGTATAAGAAAAGATGCGAGATATTGATGATCATATTCATTGGGAGCTTACCAGCATTTCTTTGAACAAATTCATCACTCAGTGATAACTCAGACATGTCAAGATTCAACGGCTCATCTACTTCCTGAATGAATGGAAAAAAAATTTAAACAAATTTTAGGAAATATGTAAAGCTATATGAATAGTATTTTTCTCTATTAAAAAAAGTAATTTTTCTACCTTAAAAACAGCAGCGGCACAAGGACCACGAACAGTAGATAGATGTGTAAATTCTGCAAACACTTTCCATGTCAAGTGATTTAAGACCCGTATCATTTGGTCATAGCTTCCAACAGCTAAGAATTGGCTACAAGGTGACCAAGAAACACTTTTTATTCCTAATCCACTTTCATATGCTTGATACTTAGATAAACAGCGCCCGTCCGGAGAATATATCAGAACCTAGACAAATATGACACAGTATGAAATAATTTATGTTGGTCACTATGAATTCAGGTGTGATTGGAGAGGAGCAAGCTCTTCATCAGCAATAGACTTGCAACCTATCTAATTGAAAATATCAGTAATGATGTTCACCTTTTGACAAAGGGAGATGACATCATCATTAAGGTTGTGGTTGCAAACTATACAAAAAAGGGGCAGAAACGTTTTTTTTTTTTTTTTTCGGGTTTAGGGTTTATTGCACGAAACCCCCTCTTGATTTGGAAATGTTGTGCAAGAACCCCTCGTGATTTGGAAATTGCACGAAATCCACATGTGGTTTATTAAATAAAGCTAACTCTCCTTTTATTTATTTTTTCAGAAACTAGTTAACCGTGCCATATATTTCCTCAATTTCCCGTTTCTTGTATTTCCAAATACTCAAGCCCTGAGACTATACTATGAATGACATAACTAGAAATAGAGGAATCAAATAACAGTGTTAACTCGAATCTAGGAAAATGGAGAGTTAGTTTTATTTAACAAACCATGAGGGGAAAAAACAAAAAAGTGATTCTAGAAGTTGTTAATAGAGCTTGCAAACACAGCCTAAATAAATAAACAGGATTGAGCAGATAATTTCAACTCCTGAATCTACTCATACCAAAAGTGACTATTCCGAAACACAGAAAGTTATAGCTCTTTCTTGCCCAGGTAATTAAAAAGAAGATAAAACCACAGGCAGAGGAAATTAAAATAGCGTGCTTCTTTTCTCTCATCTATATGAAATCCAAGCTCATTCATAATTTTGGTATACAGGCTGCCAGAAATAAACATAACTGCCACTACTCTCACTTTCCATCTCATTAATACTAGTATGTGTTTCCAGCCTTATTAAATGCAGGTGTATGATTAAAAATATGGCTCCCCTAAAAAATAGGTGAATATGTAATGTATCATATGATGGAGTGAAAGAGAGCTTAAATTCATTTACTAACATTATGATGCACCACAAAGCTCATTAAAATTGACAAACACAAGCTATAAAATAGACATATTTTAGTGATTTTTAGACAAAATCAATAGTGGCATCCATAAATACCTTATATTCAAGAATGGAGTCCCATATAACTATGGCACTGTCATCAGGGGACCACTGAATATCAGACAAATCCAATGTGTCAACTGCAAAAACACCCATAATCTCCCAAGTCTGACAAGAAAGAAGATTAACATAGTCTTTGCAATCCCGTCTAGTGCATATTGCTGCAAATTTGCCATCTTTCGTAAATGATACTCCCTTAGAACCATGTTTTGGCCATTGCAAATGTATGCATGCGGTGTTTAATAATGACCAAACCGTTAACCGGAGCTGAAATTCAGAAGTCGTAAGTATGTGGCGACTATCGGGGCTCCACCTGGCATAGGAAATACCAGCGGGACCCTCATCTATTTTGCATGTCCACTCGGGCTGTGCTAACGACCACGCTTGTAACATAGGCCTCTTATACAGGCCACAAAGTATATACTCCGAATCGAGGGCCCATTCAATGTAAGTTATTTTGTCCAAGCATGAGAACAGGTGTACTACCTGCAAGGAAACTTAGACATAATCACAACCAATTCAACTGAAGCCCAAATAACCAAGATATACCTCAATGCAGGTACTAGGCAGTCGTTTACTTGGCATTCATGCAAGCAAGCCTACCATTTTTAACAAATTGAAAAACTAAGCGGGTGCTTGGTCCAAATTTCTTCAATGGGAATGAGAATGAATATAGGGTAATAGTGGTGCTTAATGAGAATAAAGGTGATCAATTCACATTCATCATACTTCATATGAGGTATGAGACTCAAAATAAGTTAATCCATCACCCCATTTGATTAACTATCTCCCCTTCTATAATCATTTCCCCTCGATCATTCCACTATTCCTCAGCCAAAATTCATTTTGTCTCCACATTTTCGAAAGATTAGAGCAAAACACTAACAATATAAGCATTATTCACATTATAGCTCACTATTAATGATTCTCATTACCATTCCAACTGAAGAATTTTGAACCAAGTGCCCCCCTAATGTAGTACAGTTACACGGTGATGCATAACATTGAAAGAAGGTATTGATTCATTTTTTCTTAAAATAAATTATTACTAAGTTACTAATAGCATTCAATTATAGCCAAGCCATATGGTCAAATGATTTGTTATTCATTCATTCTATATCAAACAATAATCCAGAAAGGCACTTTAGTTCTCTGAATTTTTTTTTTCCTATTGACCTTTAATCCCTTTTTATTAGAGTTTTGAAGAAAATAAGCAATTTTTTACATTATACTGAAAATGCTCGGATATAGTCATTATATAAAACTATTCAAGCTTTAAACCGAACAATTTCCCCTCCATCCTCATTAAACATGTCTTAAATGCTTATAATTGTTAATAATCACAGGCGTTGTAGCAATTTTATTCTCTTAATGCAAAATTCAGCATTCATCTGCATATAGCAAAACTCAAGTGTTCAAGCTACAAGTTCCAAACAGTAAAAAACCAATTGTTTAAAATTCAAATAATTTTTTTTTAAAAAAGTTAATGAAAATTACAAAATCAAATCCGAAAGTGGAAATGCGGCAATGTGTGTACCTTGAGCGTGAGAACATCGCGAATAACTAAGCGATAATCTACAGCGACGGCGAGAAACCTGGCATTAGGTGAAAATGAGCAGGGGCCCGTGTGCTTATATGTTTCGGTGAACTCCATTTTTCACCACCCAGAGAAAAAAAATTCAGATTTTGTGCATATGAAACTGAAGCAGTTAAATTGTGGAGTATATAGCTTATGGATCTGCAAATGGGAATGTGGGATCTAGGGAGTAATTTGAAAAAGTAGAGAAGAATTTCAAAATTTTAGGAGGTACGATACAAGAATCGAGGAGAAAATATTTGATTTAAAAAGGGGAGAATGAGCAATAGATACAGATATATACACACTTTTCTCGGATAGAATGTTTGGGCTTCAACTTCCACTCATGTCTTCAGGTTTTTTATGTTTAATCAATATTCTATTTCTATTTACTAATAATTTCATTCAAATTCAGGTTTCATGTTTTAATTTCTGCAAAATCTTGCTTACATAATACTCCTAATAATAACACTTTCGTACGTTTTAATATTCAAAATTATTTGAAAATAAAAATAAAAATTACTCCCTCTATAGTGGGTTGCTTCTTTGTGTACAAGCTTTATTAAAAAAATTGAAAAAAAAAAAAAAAAATATACGGAGTACATTTTATATGAACGAAAAATATATTAGTAAAATTTATGAACTTCTTATGCATGAGCCCAATTTTTATTAGTATAAATTAAAGTGTGAATCAAATAAAAAAAGCAGAGCTCGTGTCAGTATGCCATTGCCTCACAAAAGAGGGAGTCCGCTTACTATATTAGGGATTGTTTGGTTCAAATTGTTCAATGGTAATCATACTGAGAATCATAAAATAATAAATTACAATGAGAATAATGTTTACATTGTTTAGTGTTTTGCTCTAATTTTTGAATAAGTGGAGATACAAAATGATTAATTGTTGAGATATAGTTGAATGATTGTAGAGATAAATTATTACTATCAGGGGTAGGGGTGGACATTCAGTTGGTCGGTTCGATTTTGAGCCTTTTTCAATTGAACCGAAATAATCAAAATTTTAAAAAATGAAATCGAACCGATTAAATCGAAATTCTTGCATACAAAATTATTTTTCAACCACAAATTCTTCTATGAAATTAAGTGTATTCAATGTTCAATTTAATCTTTAACTCAACATTTGATCTAATTCATTAGAGCTTTTCGAATGCAATAAATTGCAACCAAGTATCAATATTTTTCAACAATTAAACATTTTTTAAAAATATTTTACATTAAAATTCAAATTATTTCCCCACGCTGGTTTTGCTATTCGTGAAATGATTGGTAATTTCATCCGGTAGATTGCTTTCCTTCTAATTTGTTACTTTAAAAAACCAATAATATAAAGTGGTCATCTTTTATTTCCATTAATTACCACAATTATTGCATTTTCACTTTGATTAAAGTATTTTGTACTAAACGCTCCCTCAGAAAAACAAACTTACATGAGACGAGTATAATTAACTACTGTACTGTGATCTCTCTGATTTATAGACTCATGAGACCAACTCAATTATATCTAAAGACAACACAGTGATCCAAATATCAAAGCAAACCCACTAGACAAGACTCATAACTCATATAACAATATTCGAATAATAAATCACACACCTTTTGAAGTAGAAACCCTCGTGCAATCTCTTGCTTGGTTCTATAAAAATATAAATAAATTATTTCAATTTTTCATATTACATGGTTCCAAATCCAAGCATCGATAGATGAAAGTTGTTGTATATGATTATGATTTGAAGGCTCATTGCATCTATTTATATTCAACACTAAGACAAACAATTTAGATCATTTCCATTATTGAGACCCAGTGGTATTCTTTGGCAAAATTAGTGAATCCCACCCTGATGTATTTTTCATATCCTCCCAATCACCCCCGCTGCACTACTTTTTCATAGTATCGGCAGAACCTGTATCCAACGACGTGAACCTGAAGTTGCCCGATAATATGGCTTCTTTATCTACAAAATATACCACCAGAAATTGTGACTTAAGTTTGCATTAGGTGTAATAATTTGGTTAAAACAGTTCAAATATCCAAGTGCTAGAATAAAAAGTTCAAATACAACAGAGGTGAAAAAAATGATATTGTTTCTATTCTCAAGTCAAGAGGAGTTGAATAAAAAGTCTCACTTACAAACATGGAAGTTTATTTTAGTCCAGTAAGTTTGTCCACTTTTTATTCCCAAATTGAATTTCATCATGTTAACTTTTGATTTTATACTGTAGTAACAGGTGAGCAACTGGTTTTGAGCTGACATGTAAGTTGATTTCAATTTTTTTTATGTTTTTTGAATTTTGAATTGCGTCCTGTTTACTTTCAAAACAGTTAAAGGACTAAACCCAATGTAGCCGGTTAAAGGACGAAACCGTTGAATTTTGAAAGTTAACAGGACAAAATTCAATTTGGGAAAGTGGATTATCCTGAAACAAAAAATGGGAACTTACAAGACTAAAAAATCATTATTTTTCTTATTAGCCATTTAAAAAAGGAGCACACTTCTGAAATGCAATCCGGCAATCCCTAGCAAGGATTTATTAAATAAAATTACATAAGATCTTCTGCATACCTGTTAATGAGAGACAAGTCGCTTCCCTAATAATATACCTTGTCATTGCCTAAAAAACAATAGAAGGTTATATGAGCAGGTGATATCTTAATCTTTATCATTGAATTAAATTAAATGCAAGGAAAAAAGCTTGAGCTACCCAATTAATTTAAGGACAAAGCAACAATTTGCAACTACAGGAAATACAGTAACACTCTTCATTTTACCATGTAAAGTATCATAGGATCCAGAAAAACATGCAACGAAATTTTTCACACATGTATCACCAACTGTAATCAAATAACCAAGCACCTACTGTAATCAAATAACCATCTCTGAGGATTTTAACTTGAAAGAAGTTAGAATCTTTGGACCTCACATCCACCACAGAATGTTAGAAACTTCCGTCTTGCAGTGCTTAGGTGTACTGGGTACAGATAGTTTGTTTCTGTCCTATTATTTTAGATTTCATTTACTAAAGAGGCATAAGGTAAGATTTTGTTAGTATAATTCTCAACTTCCCTTCCCCGACTCACCATAAGACACTCGCAAAACCCACATTCTTTAAAATATTCATCATACAATCCAACATTCTTCCATCACTCTCAAATTTGTATTTATTAAGGCACCATCACTAATCAAAGAAACATCGTAAAGCCCATTGCCACAAAATTTGTGTACTACTCCAAACCATAATTAGTGGAAATTCATAATGAGATAGACTGACAACCCCTTTCCCTTGATTCCAACTCATTAAGTTTTGGGGCTTTTAGATTTGCATAATTAGTTATCTTAATCGAATTCTTTTCACATTCATCATTTGGAGTGGTTAAATATAGTTGAAGTTAAAATAGCACACACCCATCACTACCTACCCACAAGGTTAAAGGTAAAACACTCCTATTAGGTATTCTTAGTCTTGCTATGAAATATCAACTCTTATGTTGTTTGATAAGGAAATCTTGTATGGCATTCAGAAAATGATCATGAACATGTTTAAGAAGCATTTGTGTGGGTGCTTTAACTATACAGAGCAACAAGACAAAGCAGAGTGGAGATGGAAATCGTGACAAGTCCAAAGTATTAGCCTTTTTTTTTTGAAAATAAGTGTTTATCTGATTATGAGCAAGGAATACCCATCTTTCTACTAAAGAGGATGTACTGAACTCGCGATTCAGTAGATAATTTTTCTGAATGCCAACTGAATATCTTGTTCAATCATTTGATACATTCTTTGATAATTGAAACTCAACAGATTTAATGTAAAGTTTTATGTGAGAAACAACTTGTAAAAGCAATCACCTTGAGAGGTGTTAAGGAGGAAGAAAGTAAGAACGGATCTATATCTGTCATAATAACTGTTTTTACATGGATTGTCCCTCCCCTTTTCTTTCAGCTCAGAAAACCATAAATTGCATACAATGATGATGATGATGATATTATGCGTTGATTCAAATGCCTAATTATATAGAGGCGATTTTAGGAGCATGGGATAGTGAACTTAACCAAAAAAATATTGGGCTAATTTTCAATACAAGTCAAACTAATGACTAAAACTACTTCCAAAATAAAATTTCAAAAGTTCTAGTTTTTCTGTATATTCTTCTGAAATCTGAATTCGTATTCGAAATCCTATCAAATGCTTTTTTAAATTTGAATGAAGTTTTTAGTTTTAATGCTCTATCGGTCTATCCAGTAGCCAAAAGGAACTGAAATTCAAATTTGGCCAAGGATATCAACTAGATGGATGTGAGCAAGATTCAAATTCAACCAAATTCAAATTATCACCTGATCCAGCCATAACAACTATGTATCAATTATGAGGATGAGTCCATAATAAACCATAATTCAAATCAATCATGCAAAAGAAGATATGTGAACTTGCCTGGACAGAAAGTAAGGCAGCTTCACTTGGTTTCGATGTACCATCATCTGAGTATACATTCCTGCATTACACATACAGCAGTAACAAATATATCAACATGATTACCCCAAAATCTTTTATTGTGATAAACTTAAACCTAAGCTTGGCCTCAACCAATTTGCTTGCATAAGATGCAAAACTTTAATGATTGAAGAGCGATATTATATATTCATCATGAGTCACGCAAAGTACTTTCTCTTAGTGCCATCCTTATTTCTAGCATAGCATTACATTGCTGGCTTGACTGCAAAAAGCTAGCTCGCTATTTATTATTTCACCGTCAGGACTAAAAAAAACTCCAATGCCAGCTTTATATGGGCAGGTAAGAAACAAAGATGCTAAACAGGCATTTCCTAAAAAGCCATACCTCCAAATGACCTTTTGCAGCTCATCTTGTTTCCCAATGGCAGAATCATAAGCAACTATATTTCCATAAAATATCTTCTCCAACTCTTTCATCCATTTCGATAACAACAAATTTACCTGCACTTTTCGGAGAATGAAAAGTGTTGAGTAGCTAAGAAACTGTGGTACTAGATAAGTATAGCAACAAGAAGTAATAATCACAGCATATAGAGACACTTTAAGTTTATTTTAATCACTGAAACTCTCATTCCATTCTTATTAGTTAGTTGATATGTTTCAACATGTTGATAAAAAATTTAAGACTTATTTGCTGTTAAAATCACCACCTTTTCGCCAATTGCAATCTAATATAAACTCTCGAGTTTTAGCAAATAAAATCTCGATTTAAAAAAAGAAAATTGAAATTCGAATTTCTAGGCAGATTGACGCTTGCCCGTTCATGACGTGTCAAACAATTAACCATGTCAGCACCCATGTATACACTGTGGAGTAGGATAATAACATTGTTAATTGTATGGAACGCCATAAACAGGCAAAAGTGCCTGGAAGTTCGAATTGCAATTTTTTTAAAAAAAATTGAGGTTTTCTTTGCCAAAATCAAAAGCTTAAATTAGATTTCAAATTTTTTTTTTTAAAAAAATTGAGGTTTTCTTTGCCAAAATCAAAAGCTTAAATTAGATTGCAATTTTTGAAAAGGTGGTGATTTTAACAGCAATTAACCAAATCTTAAAAACGGCGATTGATCATGTTCAATGGCCCTAGCAATAAATAACTTCTCTCAATAATCATATTTGGAACCTTTGAAACTTGAAAGATCAATAAACAATGGGGTACAAGAAACAGAACGTGTGGATAACTCACCCCAGCCTTAGACACCTTCAATTCCAGATCATGATTGAAAATCTCATATACGTACTGCCCCAACTCAACACCTTCCTTTCCTTCTTCCTTAAGACGACGTAAACAAAGCCACATATGGATTACAAGCAAAGAAAAGTTTGTTTTAAATGTCTCCTCCAAGCTAAACACTGCATGTCAAATAGGGACATACTCAATGTTAGACAAGTTAACAATTAGACAGCAGTATAGACACAGAGAATATCAGAATTTTGATCATTCAAATACGGAAGTAATTGTAGGGGTGTAAACAAATCAAATAATTTCGGTTCAATATGGTATTTGTAGTCTAATACTGATATTCGTATTCGAGATATTAGAATTTGAATACAATTTTTTTTTTACTTGATAAGTATTCAAATACAAATATGAGATCACGGTTTTCGATTCGATATTCACAAATGTTTGAATAAATATTTAAACATATAATAATAATAATAATATACTGTACTTATTTATCTGTTGATCATTTATTGTTGAGCATTTATGTTGCATATTTCCCATACTATCTTGCATATTATGTTACAAATTTTCTAATAAAATAAAACAATTGGACAGGTGCAAAAAAAAAAAAAAAAAGAAGAAGAAGCAGATTTTGTCTAAAAAATTAAATTTCGAATCAAATACTCGAATGTTAACAAATAATTTGAATATATTGAAAATGTATATTCAAATAATTTCACAAACACGAACCAAATACAGTAGAATTTGATTTGATTAGGTTGGTTTACATCCCTGAGTAATCGTAGTCAGATCACATGCTCAAGATGCAAATGTGAACACCAGGCATTCACTTCAGAGGTGAGCTGCTAATGGTTCTACGTATCCATGAAATTTAACATTGCCAAAAAAAGATATAAAAGAAAACAGAACCCTGAAGAATGACTCTCATATACGTACATATAACCAAAAAAAGAACCACAAAGCGAGAAAAACTGACCATCATATATAGCAGGTCTATCAACTTGATCTCTTACACGACAGTAAATAGCATTGGCCCAACGGATTTGCTGACTTTGTTTACTGTAAAATAGCATCAACTTCAACATAAACCGTTTGAACCCCTCATATTGTGGAACATCAATTCTATATGGAGAATCAGCTGCCAATGCCAAGGAATGAGGCTTGGAGATAAACATCTTGTTAAGATTCACCTGCAGATAAACGTTCCTCAGTAAGGAAAATTGAATTATGATTCATGGTAGTCTATAAGAATTAAAATACAAATTAAACTTGTGATAGATTCTCATTAATTTTATTGAACTCTATATTACAATAGTCCCCATCCCATGGAGAGAAATGTTTATGTGATGATGATGATGGTGATTATACTCCATTTGTGCTTCAAATTGAGCCACGACATTCTTTTCAAACATAGATTTTGTTACCCGTGAAACATCCTCAATCTCGATATTTTTAACAAACAGGCACCACAAATTGAAAGCCAATTTACTAAGTCAAACCCTAACAATAATGGAGTGCTACGAATCGAGAAGAAAAACAAAAATCTCGATATAAATTCCAAGTCAAATTTTCAGCATATCAGTAATGCATAACTGGTCATTTCAGTATTTCCATACCATTGGTTTATTCGGTTCGGCATTAACAGTTGGCTCCACAGCAGTAGCAGCCGTTGCATAATCACGAATCGGAAAACCGGAAAAACCTTTCCTGACAAATTCAGTATTTTTCTGCAAATTGCTAACCCTGTTGATATGGCTGAATACTCTGCTCCACCTTGGCATCATTTTCTCCTAAATGAGAGATTAAAGAAGAGCTATAACATAGAAAATGATTAATTTCCGGAAGAACAAAAAAAGAATCCCACACAAAAAATAGTGAGATTTGAGTAAAAACGTCCTAAAACCCTACCTGGGAACCAAAAAGAAAATGGAGTAATTTAGTAGTTGTGTTGCAAAGATTTTATTTGAAAACCATGTAGTCCGTTTTCGAACGAAGAAATTGTTCTTTGGTTGAACGAAATGGCCCTGGCTATATACCCTATATACGCCTCCAGCTTTTGTTAATATTAATGTAAATTATCCAATTTACCCTTTTAATAAAATAGGATATGTTAGATACACTCCCCCAACTTATTAACCCTAAATCTAATGACAGTACGACACCACCACCCATACAATGTTATATATTTCGAAATTAAAAAAAAAAAGAAAATGGCAGTTTTTTTCGACCATATACTAGTCGACAACAATTTGTATCGACCGTGTCCAAAAAAATCAAAAAACAAATTCGACAACTTATGGTCGACCATATACACTCTATTGTATTGTGACTATTGTCGTCGAGTGCATATGGTCGAAGTAAGTTGAAGAAAAAAAAAAGGGGAAAAGAAATCTGCTACAGAAAAAAGAAAAAAAAAAAGAAGGCCGGTCGCCGCCGGCCGTGGGAGTGAGGGAGGAAGAGCGGAGACGGTTACCGCGGAGGGAGGCGTGCGGCGTCGGCGCGCGACCCACGGGGAGGAGAGAGCGCCGCCGCCGCGAGCAGAAATTAAAAACAAAAAAATACTTGGTCGACGGCGGCGCGCGGGGAGGATAGATCGGCAGGCGGCGCCGCCGCCGCGAGAAGAATTTAAAAAAAAAAACACACAAAAAACCCTACCTGCGTCGACGGCAGCGGGCGGCGTTGGCTGGGAGGCGGGGGCGATCGTGCCGTGACCGGCAACTTGGAGGGGCGACGCCGTGGAGGTTTATTGGTTTGAGGGGGAAGATAGAGAGAAAGGGAAATGGAAGAATTAGGGTGGACCTATGTCATTTAAGGGGAGTATATCTATCGTAAACAATTTTTAATTTTTTGGAGGAGTGTATGTATCGGGGAGTATACTTAACAAAGCTGGAGGGGTATATAGCCAGGGCCAACAAGATTTTGGTATTGTGGCCTTAATGATACTGCACATTTTGATGCTCGCTCTTGTTCTTTTGTTTATTTATTTATTTTTGATGATGTTTACTTTTAAATTAAAAAATTGAGTTTTGAAATTTGAGAATTTTAAAATTACTGTGAATAGTTCGTTCGGTGTATGTTTACTTTACCTCTAATTAATTGTTATAGAATTCTATACTATACCCAAAAAATTATTTACTATCTAAATTCGTATCAAGTAGTTTGAAGGAAATTTAGAAAAAAACGTAATTTACACGTTGTATAATTTTTTTAAAAAAAGAAAAAATGTCAAAACGTTGGTATGAATGAAACCCCACATTGGATTCACCGCCGGCATAAATATTTTCTACTCAAAATCAATACGGTGGAGTATAAAATATTGGAGTACAATTTTGAAATGAAAAAAAGAGAAAAGAAAAAATCCAACCATTTAATAGAATTGAATTTATTTGCAATTGCAACCGTCTGCATTTGCTAAACCTCTTTTGTCTTCCTGAGGCAGAAATGGAGTTAAATGGCTCCCCATGGAACTTGTGGGTGGAAGACGCCATCTCAATACTCGAATCTCTCAAAGTTTTACGTTCCCTCAGGCCCATTCGCCTCGCTGCTCTCACTCAATCTTCTCCCAATCAACAACTCTTTGATGGCCCTCGCAAATGGGACAGAGCTTCCGTTGAAGTTCATATTTCTGAATCCACATTTCAAAAATGGCTCCACGACCTCCCCAGCTCAGGTCCTTTTTTTTTAGCTTAATTCGCTTCTCTTTCCGAATTACTGGATTTCTTCTTCTGTTTTTGTTTTAGGCGTACAAACCTTTGCTTGCATGTCTGTATTTGACATTTCGAATTCTCGGTACACTTTTTTTTTGGGGGGAAATGAATTTCTCATAAATGATGATCTATCAATGTTCTTATTATCCTTAATTTTCAATTTTTTTTTTTTAATTTATAGGGGATGACAATGATGATACATATGAAAATGTAAGAGCTGATGATAAAGCAGAGCCAGTTGTTGAAAAGCTTAGGAAGTTAATCATCTTCTCTGGAAATGATTACTTGGGGTTGAGTTCTCATCCGTTGGTTAGCGATGTAGCTAGCAAGGCATGTTTAATGGGCCTATGGATTCTTCAATTTTAATGATTTTTTTAGCATATTTATATAATTTTTGATTGTTATGCAGGTAGCTCAGGAGTATGGAATGGGTCCCAGAGGTTCTGCTTT
The DNA here is from genome assembly GCA_963675135.1 of Galeopsis tetrahit. Taxonomy (NCBI): domain Eukaryota; kingdom Viridiplantae; phylum Streptophyta; class Magnoliopsida; order Lamiales; family Lamiaceae; genus Galeopsis; species Galeopsis tetrahit. The sequence goes on from OY776128.1 coordinate 22,679,638, forward strand.
GATCTGTGGGTACACTAGTTACCATAGGTTACTTGAATTATCATTGGCACAGTTAAAAAGAAAGGAGGTATGATTTGATTTTCTACTTCTTAACTTCTTATTTTTTTGAATTTGTATCCACTGGCAATGGGTTTACTCTTATTGGCTTCCAATACAAGTTGCTAGTCTTGACTGAGCTTTCTCATATGAATATGTGCAGTAATTTACTTTACATGTATATGTAAATAAAATATATCTTGCATTTGGATAATTAAAAAAAGTATTTCCCATAAGGTCTTTGTTCCTCGTAAAAAAATTATGTTGGTGTTTCATGCCATATGTATTAAATGACATTACCAATATTAAAGGCAATGGATCATTGAATGAAATACCAAAGTGGAATAGGAAATCTTATTCCCTATTTTAAAATATAAAACTTACTCAAACGTCATTTTCTCTGACTCTAAATCCACAATCTATACAAGAAAGCACAGTGTTCATTAAGTTATCTACAGTTTACCCAGTAACATTTGTTCTTTATTTTCTTTCTGTTGTCTGAATCTACATTATCACCAGCACCGTTTATATTGGTTTCATCTCATTGTTTGTTATTTATATTAAAATGATTTTGTTCTAACATTAAATATTAGGATTGCCTTCTTTGTCCAACAGGCTTTTCAGCCAACATGGCCTTCATGACAACGGTTGGAAATATTGGTAGGCTCATAGCTGGTCGAAAGCCTTCATCAGATGATAAAGTTGCTATATTTTCTGATTCCTTAAACCATGCATCAATAATTGATGGTGTTCGTCTTGCTGAGAAACAAGGAAATGCAGTGACATTTGTCTACAGGCACTGTGATATGTCTCATCTGGATGAATTATTGTAGGTTTCTTTAAAATTTTCTATTTTCTTGCCTGAATTTCCTCTTTTATATAGGACAGCATAATGCTTCGGCTGATTCTTGATTTATGGAACAGGTCAAGTTGTGCTATGAAGAAAAGGGTCGTTGTGACTGATAGGTTAGTCACCATTGCAATGATTAATTTGAGACTTATTTGATTATGCATTCTTTAGTGAAATTTTAATTCAAATAATTCTGAGTTCTTTGTAGCTTCCATATTAACTTTGAGCTTGGGAGTAAATAGAAAATTACGAAGACATTTTGCATTAATCAACAACTGTTGTGTTTGCTTATGGATTTGATTGAATTCAAAATCCCATAGCTGTATTTCATGAATAGTAAAAAGTGTATTTGGATTTTGTATATGTTTGGGAGTGTAGATTTTGTAGGATTTGACAGCGTAGGATTTTGAAAAAGTAGGTGATAGATGATTGATTGTGTACTGGATTTGATAGCTCAAGTGGTTAGAGCACCACTACCTTAGCCAGTATGACCATGGGTTCGAGTCATCTTGGGGTAATGGGGAGAGGTTAAATTTAAAAAAAAAAAAACGAAATTTGATGTAAAGTATGGGAGAGGGTGTGTAAAGTAAAAAAGAGGAGAGAGTGTGTTGAGTTTAGTAGATAATAGTAGTAATAATTAAAAAGTGAGATAGTTAATTGATAGTGTATTGAAAATTGTGTTTGAAAAAAAGTAAATGGGTATATTATAGGATTTGAAATCCTATACCAACATCCAGTTTAACAACCGAGGATTTGGATTTGAAATAATAACGTGGTATGGAGGAACGGCGGGGGCCATAAACAAACACACCAAGCAAGTAGGAACCTTTTTCGTACTCTTTAGTCTTTAATAGTATGGTCTGAAACTGGTAACTTCAACTCGTTGATTATAATATTAGCAGACAACATGAGGTTTCAGTAATTTTATATTTCTTTTATTCGAAATGCAAAATTGAAGCTTTGTTTGTAGCTGTAAAATATAATTAACATAAGTAGGATAAGTTTAACTTTACTGGATGACGTGTTAATCTTGAGTTATCAGAACCTGCAGAAAGAATTTGCGATTATTGTCTTCGCCAATGACATTTTTAATTTGAGTTTAGAATGGTTGCTGAGGAACTGATGTACTTATCCACATAATCAAATAATCTTTCGGCCCATATTCAATGTACTTTTTCATCTTTTTATATCATTAATGCGTCAATTTTGTGCCACTACTCTAGAAAAAACAAACTTAAAAATGCAAATGATTGTTTCCTTTATATGGCTTGCCCTCTACTCTTTGATATCACTTTAATGTATTACATAATTTAACTGTGGATACTTGGTTCTGTTCATTTTGGCAGCCTGTTTAGCATGGATGGAGACTTTGCACCAATGGTTGAGTTGGCAAAACTTCGTAAAAAGCATGGATTTTTGTTTGTAATTGACGATGTAAATCTCTTCTTCTTGTTATTATTTTAAATTCATGAAACTAGGACATGATGCTCTTAAAATGAATCACTTATAAATGATTTTGTATAATCTTGATTATTTTGTCTAAGTTGTGATTGACTTTTGCATAAGTTATGCATGGACTCATTTGTATCTAGGCCTTTTATCAGTATGCTATGTACTAGCTAAACCTCTTCATTTCCTTTGAATTGGTAGGCTCATGCAACATTTGTTTATGGAAAAAGTGGTGGAGGTGCAGCTGAAATGTTTAACTGTGAAGCTGATGTTGACATTTGCATAGGCACTCTCAGTAAAGCTGCAGGTTGCCATGGTGGATTCATTGCATGCAGGTAAGCTTCTCAATCAGCCCCTCAAGATACTTTATCACGTTCGACTTAATGGTTTCAAAATCTGCAGCTTAAGTTTATTTTAGCTTAGATTACATTTAGATGGAAGAATTTGAATGTGTGGATATGATTTAAAGAAAAATTTGTAACAATACCATTTTACATGATTCCTATCTTTCAGAAAATAGCTCAAATTATAGTTAAGGATTTAATTCCCATTACAAGATGAAGTTATCCAAGTGCTATGAATAATAAGACTTTAGTTTGTATCTGAATCAAGTGAAACAAACCACCTCTTTCTTTACAAGCATTAAAAGTTTTACTTTGGCTAAATTAGTGAATTCAGAAAATATTATGGTTTCCATTTATGTGGATGGCAGCAAGAAATGGAAGCTTCTTATCCAATCGAGGGGCCGGTCTTTCATATTTTCAACTTCAACACCAGTGCCTGTTGCTGCTGCAGCCAATGGTTTGTCATTCGAATTTATATTACCAAATCCTTTCACTTGGTTTATACTTTAAGCTGTGCTGCATCAGATATATGAATAAGACCTACATTCAGTAGAGTTGATCTTCATTTCTCCACAAAATTAGTAAGATTAAATTAATGAATATATAATATAAGCCAGAGATCTCAAATGCTTGTGTACTTACTACACAACCATTATGTTTATGTTAAACTATACATATTATCCTCGTTATAGCTAAATATAGTTTCTCTACATGAAGATTTAGTACATCTCTCTCTCTCTGCTTCAGCACCTGTTTCACTTATATTTGTTTTAATTATGCAGCTGCTGTAGTTGTGGCGAAGAAGGAAGTATGGCGTAGGACTGCTCTCTGGAAACGGGTGAACGAGTTCCGTGCATTGACTGGAATCCCTATAGAAAGTCACATCATTTCACTTGTTGTGGGGAGTGAAGACAGAGCTCTCCAAGCTAGCAGGTTATCTCTCTCTCTCTCCCCCTGTGTGTGTGTGTGTGTGTGATTCTACACCTAACAGCTGCACCTTCTGACTTTGATGAAACAGGCATCTTTTAAAATTAGGTTTTCACATAAGTGCAATCAGACCTCCAACAGTACCTCCAAACTCATGCAGGTTTGTTTAACACGATTACCTTGTATTTTCGTATAGTTCCTATATTTCAAGATTTTATGGTGCTAATTCCTACTCCGTATTTTATAGTTTTAAATATCATGCTTTTTCTCATGGGAACTTGTTGAGAAAATTGCAAAATTGGTGCCATATCGATTTGGTGTTGGCGATTTTAGTATGGAAGTCCCATACTAATCAATTTTCTCAATTATGACCCATAATTTCAAAATGCTGCAGTTTTAGATATATTAACAAAGTAATTAAAGTTTTCCATGTGCCGCTATTGTGAGCTGCCAAAATTCCATGTGGCAACCAAACTAATGATTTGACATCGCTAACGTGGTACATTGAGACTCCAACATCTTAATTTCAATTAGAAAAGTGAAAAAAAAAAATAAAAAAAATTCACAAACCAAAAATTTAGAAGCCTCCACCAAAAAATCTCAAATCTCACCATACTCTGAGGATCTTTATTTTTAAAATGGTGATTTATGATTATTTGGTGAAGGGTTCTAAATTTTTTTGTTTCTCAAGCGACACCAAGTCATTAATCCAGTTGCCATATGGAAGTCCAGCACCCCATGTAAGCAACACGTGCAAAAATCCTACAACCTTGTCAATATAGGACTAAAATTGCAGCAATTCTGAAGTTATGAGATTTAATTGAGAAAATTGATTTGTATGGGACTAAAATCGCTAACACCGAATAGATATGATACCAATTTTGCAATTTACTAGGAGCTTGTTTTTCTACTATGTATACGAATTTGAAACACATATTCTCTCCTTGTTCTCCACACACATACACATATATATATATATATATATATGCTTCTTTTGCCATTACTCTTGAATCAAGAATCTACATTGCCATCTTTAACATAGTATATTGTGGTTTTCATGGTCAGTATGTAAATTTGATATGGGTGGTGGTGGTGTTTCAGATTAAGGGTAACTCTAAGTGCAGCACACACAAAGGATGATTTGAGGAAGCTGGTGGAGGCTCTGTTTGAATGCCTGGATTTCAAGCAGATCCAACTAATGACCGGAAATAATCTGTACCCCAAGCTTTAATCTTCTGTAGTTTGCTTATTCACATAATTTATGCTTTTTCAGAAACCATATATTGTGTAGTTTGAGGTCCTGTGGGCATCTTCAGTTATCGCATGTCAATTTTGTTGTTCAAAAAAATAATAAGGTGGTGTTTACAAACTCTACAAAATGGAGTGAAATCGTTTTTTTTTTCCTTCCAAAAGCTACTCACATATTTTGAAAAAGTGATTCTAAAGGCTGTTACTAGAGTCCTACACAGAAATAATTTAGCAACGTTATGAGTATAATTTGGATTTTTATTGGTATGATATTTGCTTGAATAATAATACAAACAAACTAAATTATGAAATAAATTATTCCGAGTTCTTTCTTTTATAAATTTAAACTGATAATATACCACTATTTGATTTTATTATGTTAACTGGAGTTATGTGTTAGGGCTCGAGAAATATTTATGCATTAAACAATATGTATGATTTTTTTGATGTTGGGATTGAGTTTAAATATGAATGGCATGGATGATATTCATTTTATTGTTGTTGAAGTTGTTAAAGTTGTTAAAGTTACTTATTGTATATTTTTTTGAAAGGTAAAGGGGAATCATTTACTACTATAAGGGGCTTGTTCCCCGTTATGATACGATTGTCCAAAAGCACCAAACTTGTGAATCTTTAACCACTTCCACGTACTGAATTTAATCGAATACTCGAATACGTTATCTCCTCTGATGAGATGATACAATCATTGAAAATCAAATCGTTACGACTCCTCCACAACCTCCAAATCGTGCACTGCCATACTAGGCCAAGGATCTTCCTACTGAAGCTGTTTTGCACCTGCTGTAAAATTATGATCACTAACCGAGTTTGAGAGTGGTGGAGGGCCTTCCAATCAATTTTGTACGTCACTTCAAACTAGCAGTGTCGTCGGACATGTGATGAAGGTGTGTTGTACCGACTCAGGCGGGCAGGTGGCATTCATTGCAACTGGATGGATGCCTCTCTTGTGAAGGTTGTCCGCCGTTGCTACTCTACATTGGAATACTCTCCACGAGACGACACCTTAGTCGGGATGCTTTTCCACCAGATTTTCGTCCATGGAAAGGACATATCAACCGTCGCCGCCTCGTGATCTGCTAGGATGTGGTACAAGCTTCTGGTTGTGAAGCTTCCAGCTGACTTTGTTCCCTTCCACTTCAAGAAGCCCTCCCCCCCTGCTATTATCGATCGAAATTAACCCTGGGAGTGCATAACCAAAGCTTAGCAAATTCCATCAATTCATAAGAATCAAAGAACCTAGTCAGTCCAACTAAAGAACCAAGTTTTCTCATCATTACAGAAAAAACTCCCTTAAATTGAAAAAGCCCCAATGAATGTGATATCAACCATCAAAAGAATTTAAAGGAACTTCTTATGGGGGTGGGGGAATCGAGAACGGTAGAAAAATTGCTTGGATTAAATGGGTGAGGGTGTGCAGGGACAAAGCTTCTGGAGGGTTGAGTGTGACTGTGTGATATATGCTTATTTAATAAGGCTCTTCTATTTAAATGGGTGTGGAGATGGACGAGAGAAGGGAGCGCGCTATGGGTTTGCATTCTTAAGTCTGGGTCAATGTATGATAGGACGTCTAGTGTGGGGATGGAGTCAAGATGCTCCTTATGGTGGAGGGACTTGTGTCATATGGTCGGGGGAACTGAGAGAGGGCCGTTCTTAAATAATCTGCAGGTTGTCATGGGTAGGGAGAATACATTAGATTTTAGCTTGATCAACGCTGAGATAACCGAGTTTAGGAGAGTGATCCTTCCATTCATAGATATGTGTCTTCCCTAGTTCCTTCCCACCATGATTTTTTTTCTTAAATCTCTTAATAAGAGGTTTCCATCTATCTTTCCTCTTCGGATTTACCCCAATAGGGAAGTCAAGGTATGTAAACGGCGAGGGGCTAGAATTGCAGCCTGATGACATTTGCTAAGTGGTACTGGTCTACCTTGTCCTTAATTAAAAAATTCCTTACTTTAAAGAAATGATAAAAAAAGAAGATGACCAACATGTTAACTACTCCTTTCAGCCCATAAGAACTTGCACACGACACACAATTTAAGAAATGTGTAAAAAAAAATGTAATGAATAAAGTAAAAAGTAGATTGAGGGTGAAAAAGTAATGACATATGAGTAAATAAGAGTATATTTTGAGGGTGGGGTTATAAAGATATTTCATTTTATGCCGTGTGCAAATTGATGTGGGACATCCATTTATAAAAATTGATGTGGGACATCCATTTATAAAAAGTGTGTAAATTTCTGTGGGACGGAGGGAGTACAAAATAACACATAAAAAAAAAATTAACCTCAAAATAACAAACCATCAATTTAAAGATACATAAAGGGAAAAGGTTGGTCTGCTATGGACTCGAGTGCATGTTATGCACCCTAGTCTATGTTACACTTTTCAGTTTTACTGACTTACACTTTTTAGTAAATGGTGTTACACTTTTCAATTATTAAATTGTATAATAATATTTTTAGTAATAATTGAAAAGTGCAACACCATTTACCAAAAAGTGTAAGTCAGTAAAACTGAAAAGTGCAACATGGACTAGGGTGCACAACATGCACTCGAGTGCATATTAGACTTTACCAAAGGGAAAATATCAATTTTGGTCATCCAGTTTTACCTCTTTTCATATTTGGTCACCCACATTTAGTCACTATAAAAATCGGTCACTCACTTATTATATTCTATCAAAATTGATCATTCCCGTTAGTCAATCTGTCATTGACTAACGGAGAAAGAGTTTTGAGTTCAAAATTGGTCACTCACTTATTATACAAATTCAATAGGGAAAATATCAATTTTGGTCATCCAGTTTTACCCTTTTTCATATTTGATCACTCACATTTAGTCATTATCAAAATTGGTCACTCACTTATTATATTCTATCAAAATGGATCATTCTGTTAGTCAATCTGTCATTGACTAACGGAGAAAGAGTTTTCAGCTCAAAATTTTCAAAACGGTTAAAACTTAAAAACTCTGATGCATCCTCTAGAAACTAATGAAACAAACGCAGTAGCAAAAATGAAACATGTGGAACCTACCGGAGCGTGAAAAAATGTCCATTGAAGAATCTTATTTTATATTTAATTTAAGTTTTAAGTTTTTTATGACAAAATTATTTTATTATATTTATCTTATAGATTAGAAGGAATTCTCATTATATTTATCCAGGTTAGAAGGAATTCTCATGCATCTTTAGAAGGAATTTTCATTATATTTATCCTTGATCAGAAAGAATTCTTATGCATTTTTGGAACGTGAGTAGTCAAAAAAAATTCAGTAAATTTTTAATAATTATTTAACTCAATTATGAATTCATTTTTTGTTGGTTTACTTTCTAGAACGTAATTCTGGTAGTCAAAAAATTTCAGTAAGTTTTTAATAATTATTTAACTCAATTATGAATTCATTGGTTGTTGGTTTACTTTTTATTTTACAGGAAATGAGAAACTAGAGATAGAATGAAACTTTTGTACTCTGGTTTTTTTTTGAACAATTGTACTTTGTTTTTCAATTCTTGGTTTCATATTGAATTTGTATAATAATTGGACATATAAATTTATTTCAATTCATTTCCCAATTTATAATTATTGGAGCATAATTTGTGGTGAAGATTAATTGTTAACAGTTTTCTAAAATTATTCATTCAAGATTTTGTTCTAAATATTTTTCTATTAAGATCATTATTGCAGATTTCTTGAAATGTTAGTCAAATAATTGGGCATTTGAAATTAATTGAAATACGTTAATTTCTAACTCCTGGACTTCTCATTTCCTAATTATCTATAAAATAAAAAGTAAACCACGTAAAAGATGCATCAGAATTTCTTCTGGCCTATTATAAATATTTTTGCACATGTTTCATTCTTGCTTCTGGAAGATGCATGAAAATTTTTTAATCTAGGGTTTTGAGAAATTTCACGGCTCAAAACTCTTTCTCCGTTAGTCAATAACAGATTGACCAACAGAGTGATCAATTTTGATAAAAAATAATAATTGGGTGACCAATTTTGATAGTGACTAAATGTGGGTGACCAAATATGAAAAGAGGTAAAACTGGGTGACCAAAATTGATATTTTCCCAATTCAATATGAAACCAAGAATTGAAAAACAGAGTACAATTGTTCAAAAAAAAAAAGACTACAAAGTTTCATTCTATCTCTTGAGTTTCTCATTTCCTGTAAAATAAAAAGTAAATCAACAACAAATGAATAGTTAAATAATTATTAAAAACTTACTGAAATTTTTTGACTACCATGAATCACGTTCTAGAAAAGTAAACCAACAACAAATGAATTCATAATTGAGTTAAATAATTATTAAAAATTTACTGAATTTTTTTTACTACCCAGCAAGTTGATTGAATCACGTTCCAGAAGATGCATGAGAATTCTTTCTAATCAAGGATAAATATAATGAAAATTCCTTCTAAAAGATGCATGAGAATTCTTTTTGACATACGGATAAATATAATGAGAATTCCTTCTGATCTATATAGGATAAATATAATAAAATAATTTTGTCATAAAAAAACTTAAAACTTAAATTGAAATAAGAAATAATGTACAGTAGTTCCACATGTTTCATTTTTGCTACTGTGTTTGTTTCATTAGTTCTAGAAGATGCATCAGAAGTTTTTAACATTTTGAAAATTTTGAGCTCAAAACTCTTTCTCCGTTAGTCAATGACAGATTGACTAACGGAATGATCAATTTTGATAGAATATAATAAGTGAGTGATCAATTTTGATAGTGACTAAATGTGAATGTGGGTGACCAAATATAAAAAGAGGTAAAACGGGGGGATCAAAATTAATATTTTCTCATACATAAACATTAAAACTAAATAAATAGTGGTATATTAAATATGCATGCAAAATGAATTCAAACCAATATATTGTATGTATTTCGCAAGTTTAATGATAAATAATGTTTGTCGGCTATCTGTTCAACTTCCGCTAGAAACGAATTTACGATTGGTCTAATTCGTTTATATTTAAACTAGTATCATTGATTGGTCTAATTCGTTTGGATGGGACAAAAAAGCGACCAATATTTTTTTTTTGGTGAAGAAAAATTGTATTCAAATCGAAATCGAGTACAAGGGGTACTCAACCCATACATTTTACAAAGTGTGAAGAAGTGAATCAATTAATCGAAAGATTATAAAATCATTATACAATAAATTTTCATTTTTAATTTATGTTATTTTTTATATAATTATAATTACCTCAATTAACACCAGTAATATAATTGGTGCTAATGATGAATTTAACCACAATTTAATTTATAAGTAGAGGTGGATAATATAAAGTTTTTTTTTATTTTTTATGGAAGTTTAAATATCCATCATTTTTCCCCCTCCCCATGACTCGAACCCAGGACCTAAGGCAGTGGTGCTCTAACCACTTGAGCTATCTCACTTTGTCGAGACACTATTACTTGCCTTCTCATATTTTTAGCCATTAAATGGGCCATCGGATAGACAAGATATTCAGTTGACCATAATTTCACGAAAAAAAATCTAGGGAAGTAGACATAATTCACGCACCCTACAAAAAGATATACTCACTTTCATCTTATAAATCTCCAAAACAATTTGTAAAATGTGTGAAAGCTAATAAATTCTGATTTACTCTAAATAAAAGCCATTCATTTTACCCTAAAAATAACTAATTAATTTACCCTTATGACCATATATTAATTGATAAATCAAGAAATTGGAACTTCATTAGACTATGAAACTCCCACACATCTTATCCAAACCTTAAATTTGGATGAATATATATATATATATATATATATATTGATGTCAAATTTTTAATACATAAATTTAACAAAATAATTTTACATTTGTGATAAGTTTATACTATGAAATTAGTAATATCTGATATGATATTTATGGATATTTCTTTTTTTAATTTATCAATATTATTTCAATACTTTATCTTGATATTGTTATTACATATCCACATTATATTTATGGATATCTCCAATTTTTAATTTTACAAATATTGTGAAAATATACTAATTATTTTTAATATCTATATTTTCTAATGGCCATGAAAATTGAATAAGTTTATAAAAAATATATTGAGAAATATTTGTGAATATTTTCATTCAAATGACAATACAAATAGTCGAGTAAGCAATGATTTGAAACAAGTAAGCAGAGTTGAAGTTTGAAGGCCTCCTCCTAATGGCCTATACAAATACTCTTCAATAAGCCATATATGCTGCTTTACTATGACAAAAATGCAGAAGCTACTAATATTGGAGTAGTATTATATTTATATATATATGCTTAATTTCTTTCATCCAAGGCTTGAGGCAGATTTCAGAGTAGAGAGTGCCAACCAGTTTCCCACTTCAGAATTAGTAGCTGATGATGAGCAGCAACATGCAGGATCATTGTATCCCTGACAATATAATATATATATATAGAAATAAGTTCATTATAATTTTCAATTTTTTTTTAAGTTTAAACAAAATATACCTGCTGCTGCAGAGGCAGCATTGCATTGAGATTGGGTGGTGCATCATTCAGGTCAACTAGGGGAGTACTAGTTGTGGTGGAAATTGAGTAAGTGTTGGTGGAGACAGTCACGGTGACCGCCCGCTTCTCCGCCACGGGCTTCACCACAGCTGCGTGGTGGTACAGAGGTCCGGCGGAGGAGACTGACGGTGGGGTGGGAACTTCAATGGTGGAAGAGGAGAAGGAGTTGTTAATGTCTTTGACCATGTCTGGCCACAGGAAAGTCCCCTGTGGTTTACAGATTCTGAAACCACTCTTGAGCCTTTTTATCTTTGCTGCTTTTTCGGACATGTTCTCACCTTTCCCAAATTGCTCCCTTTTCTCTCTCATTCCTGCACCAACTTGCTGCTGCTCCATTAATGAAGATGCAGCCTTTGATCTTTCACCAACTTGTTTTGGTGCAATTTTTTCCTGTTTTCAGAGTTTCCACATTAGTGTAACGATTAATGTCAGAATCAGATCACCCTATTTTAACATTATTATAGGATTACTTTATCATCATTAATGCAACTCCAAGAACTATATGGTCTATACATCAAAATTCTAAAAGTTTATCATCCAACTGAATTTGAAGTTTCAGATAAATTAAAGCAACAATCAATTAAAGTTCTCATTTAATTCCATATATTAAAGCCACAATCATTTAACCACAATGATTTCTAAGAGCATTAATTATATATACCTCTATTTCTTTCACAAAATCAGAGACCACCATCAGTTGTTCCTTGTACTTCTCCTAAAAAAAGCATGGCATAAATGATAGTATTATTATATATAGTACTTGGAGACGAAAAACTAATGACAAAACTAACTTCAAACAAAACAAAATGGTATGAATAACTACCAGTGAAACATGTGCATCCGAATCACATTTTGAGGATTCCAATGAGCTTACAAGCATGTCCAACTTTTGACCGATTTCTGAACGACGACTTGATACTGCTGTGATTGCTTGATTTTCCTCTTGTCTCCTCTTGGTAGAAATTTCAATTTCCCTGCAGCATTCCCAATCAAACAATTATAAGTCCAACAATTTCATTAATTTACATATAGGCATACACAATGTATATATATACTATATGACTATTAATAGCTAGTATCTTACTTTCTTAGTCTTGCAACTTCCTCCTCCAACCGCATGTTTGTGGCCCTCAACTCCATATCCCTATTTAACATGTCAAACATCATTACATTCCAAATAAAATGCAGTAACAAAACAAACAAATTAAGATTATATATAAATATCAATAATTAACCTTTTAATACTGGAAATTTCATCCCTGAGAAGCTTCAACTCCCTAGCACAAATAGGGTCTTGAGTTGGGGAATCACCAGGCTTCCAACCAGGTGGTGGGACCCAGTAAGGATCAGTAACCCCAGCTTCTTTCCTTATGTTAACCAAATCAGCACTTTCCAACCAATACTCCATAGCTCCATCAGGGTTATGCCTCCTTCTGAACCTCTCTTCCCCGCCCGGCGCAATCTTTCCGGCCATGTGCTTTAGCAGATGATCAAGTAGCCCCGTGTCTCCTATCAGTTTTCTTGCTTCTGCTCTCAATTGAGGCCTCAGAATCGGTTTCTCTACTGTTGCTCCTTTGTTTTTCATCACCACCAATAGATTTTGCTCAGCAAGCTTGTACCTATCATCATATATATAGATTTTCCAAATTACTCAAAAAAAAAAAAAAAAAAACAAGCAAATGCCATAGTAAAACATATATGCATGTATACCTTTCAGCAGACCAACGCTCTTTTGGATCTCTTTGAATGAGTTCTTCCTTTAATCTCATTCTGCTCTTCTTTTTATTGGTCTGAATCTTCTTCCCAGTTTTTTGCTGTTGTTTTTGTTTTCTGACTATCTCAAGCTTTTCTTTCTTTATTTTCTTTTTACCCAGGTTTCTAAAAGAGTACCTCTTTCTTTTCAAATTCTTGTTACTCTCGTCCTTAATCTTCTCTACATCTTCTTCTTCTTCCTCCTCCTCTCCCTCTTCGTCTTCTTCATCTCCCTCATCCTCAATAACATCATCATCACCATCTCCTTCTTTCTCTTCTTCCCCAGATTTCCCTCTCTCATCAAAACTAGCTCCTAACTCCATCTGGGATTCCTCAAGAACTCCATTAACAAAGCTTGAAGACGAGTTCTGAGCATCACTCTTATGTCTACCCAAATACTTCACTTGCCTCCTCACCCCCCATCTCACCATCCCATTCCCTTTCAGCGCCTCAGAGAGACAACTTCCCTTCCTCTGTGTAACCAAAACGTTATCCTTCTGCAATCCATTATCATTGGAATAATTATTCAACCAAAACCACACTGAACTCTTCTGCTCAGCGAAAATCGCTTCTGGGATTAATCGAATAAGCACTTTTTCAGCCAAAGCTGATCCCATTACGAACTTCTCATCCAAGGCTGGGTGTGTTTCTCTTGTACTGTAGTTAAAAAATGCTCTTAATGACTCCATGCTTGGGAACCTCACAGTTACATTCACCTCCGTCTTCTCACAAACCTAAAATTTCAAATCTCTCATTAAATTATAACTAACATTATGAACAAATTAATGTTGCAGATATTAATTTACTATATTAAGTTCTTACCATAGCAACTCGGATGGATCTGAGCTGAACTGGGGTTCTTGATGGTAAATGAGCGTGATCAATCTCGTAAAGGTAACCCGTCTCGATATGGTTTTGCATCAGGGATTTATTTCCGTCGTCCTCGGAAAACAAGAACCGGCCGGTATCTGTGCACATTTTTTGCAAACGCAAATAATCAAACATTTTTTCCGAGTTCCAAAAATATTTGTATGTATATAACGGAAAAATTTGTACAAAAAAGTACTACTCCATATAAGTTAATGGTATACCTTGACTTAGGAGAGTACAACAGTGCGGTGAAGGTGATACGTTGTTCACGGGTCCTAAAGCTGGTGACTCAGTGGGTTGATGAGCTTTCTTGGAGCGTCTTCTGTAGAACATCTCCATTGCAATAACTAAACAATAAAGTAGTTGAAATGAAAAGCTAAATTTCAGGGAACTAAAACTGACAATGAAAGAAAGAAATTTAACGGAAATAAAAATCGTAGTGCACGTATCTCGAATATCCAGAGAAAATGAAGTCAAGAATCCATATTTTTACCCAGATCCCAAGAACTACACATCGATCGCATGATCAAAATGTAAATAAGAACCAGAAAACCCTAGATTCTATGTATATACAAAAAAAAAATGTAAATGCATACCATTTTCGAAGTTCTTAGCAAAACTATGAAATTTTAAGAGTAAAATATTAAATATTATACCTTAGGTGCGAAACATTTAGAACTAATATAAAAAAAATGATTTAGAACTGATGAAGGAAAACTGCTTTCTAGCTTCCTTCCTTATTTAGGGATTTGTACGCTGTGTGTGTTTTTAAGAGAGAGAAAGTAAGCGTGTAAGCCGTGAGAGTGATTTTTATAATTTTGAAAACTGCAAACAAAAATGAAGAATACCATGTATGGTAACAGATTTTTATTGCGGCTCAAAATCAGAAAGGGCATATCACTGTTATAGAAATCAAAGCAGACAATATACCTGAAAAAAATTAATGATGCCTTGCGTACTACACCCTCATGCATGTACACTACCGTCCGGCAAAACAATAAAGCTGCTAATTTCTGGAAAATCTGATACATGCTCGTATGCATATTATACACACACACTGATTATACACATGTATATATTTTTGTTTTACATATTACGATTAATTTGAATTAAAAATACAGATGAGGACAAGAAATTGAGTTCAACTTTAATTTCAGTTTTCAAGAATTTGAAACATATAGTTTCAATAACTAATTAACAAAATTAGTTAAATCTCTGTGAACTTAAACTGACAAGGAAAGAAATTAAGAAATGCAACAGAGAATAAATTAAAATCGATCGGAGTGCACGTAGGTAGCTCAAAATCCAGAAAAAATGAAGACAAGAATCCATATTTATGATCCAGATCCCAAACACTACAAATCGATATACATATCTCATGATCAAACGTACCCTAGCTACTGTGCATACAAAAAAAGGTAAAAATGCACGTCATTTTCGAAGTTTGCTTGAATCAAAACATGAAATTTTCGGATTATATATACCTTGTTTGTGATCGATCGATGATTTTTGCTTGAATGAAAAGAGTTGGTACTGAGAGAGGGGAGTTAGAATTGATGAGGAAGAATCGCCATTGTTTTGTATGAAGAAAGAGAAATGAGGCGTGTGAGGTATGAGATATGGATTAAGTTCAAAATGTGAAAATGGCAGAAAAACATCACACACTACACACGCACTACACTGATGAGAGAAATTAGCTAGCAGGTCCCTATATACCCCTTCTTGCTGTTCAACTTATAGGGGCAAAACGGTAAAACTTGCCCTACTGCCTCATGTACCCGTAGAAACAAATACTGGACTTCTTTTTTTTTTTTAAATTTTTTATACGATTAGGTTTTACTGTATTTAATTTATTTTTTTTTCGCTCAAACTGTATTTAATAATAAGATATTTTTTGCTTGATGAAATGTGTAAATTTTATATTACACTTTTTTATACAAAAATATAAAAATTAAACAATTTTTTGGTTATGTGGTTTAGAAAATTTAGATCAAACATAAAATTGGAATAAAAAAGTTTCAAGTAAATGCTACTCCCAAAATATGGGAGATAGTGTATTTACACATTAAACCATACCCTCAACTCATTAAGTAAACAGAGTCTAACTGTCTAAGTGTATGACTATTAATGTGACTAAGAGAAAGAAAATGAGAAAATTTATAAAAAAGGCCACCTAGCTTCTTAAATAAAGACAACTTTTATAATCTTTTTAAAAAAGGACAAAAACATGTGTAAATAACCATTTATGCCCTTACATTTAAATTTGAAGAATAACTATTTAATTTATATAATAATGGAACAAGTCATACATTCCATATATTTCGCCAGCATTCTGTTTAATATCACGCATATGGAAATAAGAATCTCACCTTCCTTATTTCGTTTGCAATCTGCACGATTCATACGAATTTTCAATTAAAGCAGTCCTAATTTCCCAAAAACCGCCTTAATTCAGAATTCCTCGTCCCTCAGAATTTGTTTATCGTGTTCTGCATTTTTTATAGTTTATTGCATCGCCTTCTTTTCTAGTTTATCGTCCCTCAGAATCTGTTTAAATCATACACATTTTTATCAGGATTTCAAAACTCAAAATTTTAAAAATCAAATTTCAAACTGTCGAAAGCCCGAATCTAATTTAGAAAAAGTATAGCCTTTAATCACGCGATCAAGACACTGGACTTTTTCTCTTATTTCCACTCCCGGTTTCTTTCATGGTGCCGGGCCGACCATTATCAAAAAATATCATAAATTAAACCCCTAACTTTGAAATATCATAAATCCCCATGATTGCAAATCTCGATTAGGTTTCATCAATTGATGAAACGCATCTCGTTCGTCTCCTAACTCGCCGATGGATTTCACCGAATTGGAAGCAATCGAGGGTTTGCGTTGGTTGTGGCATTCATGGCCCACTTCCTGGCCCGAAGTTCACCGACTGCACATGATCAAGAGACTTTCCACGCGATCGTTTCTTTATATTCCTAGGGGATTCAAACTTCACCGATTTATTCATTATGGATGACGGACGCGAAGCCGCCGGAGATATAGTAGAAACTTTTAATTCCAAGGGTCAGATGAAGAGTTTTGCCAAGGGTATGATTTTTAATTCCACACGTACACACATAATTTGCAAAGAATTTAGGATTTTTTGAGATGATTTTAATTTAGGTTCAATTTGCTCCGTTTTCGTGTAATTGTGATGATTTACGTGCGCGTTGCTGAAATGTAGTTCATGATTATTTGTTATTGGTTTGGTTAAGGGATAATGCAGATCTTATTTTGCATATGTATACGTATTTCTGCATAATCACATTCTAATATGAAGACACCGTACTATTTTTTCTGCATTATTCATTTTATTATGCAGTTTTAGATTTCATTGTTCTGCATTATTCATTTTATTATGCAGATTTAGCTTTTATATTACTTTTCCAACCATGGTCTAGGGAGCAAAATGTTCTTCTCACTTCTCACTTCGTCTTCTTCCGTACTTCACGGTTTCCTTTCTTCACAAATTGGAAAACCCCAAAATTCTGCACAAAATTAAGCTCTTCTGACCGGTGTTAATTAATTTTAGGAATGTTTTAATTAATTGCGTAATTCTTGGAATTAATAAGCTGATAGAGTCAGCTTTAAATTTCAAACATAAGGTTTTAATTAATTGCGTAATTCTTGGAATTAATGAGCTGATAGAGTCAGCTTTAAATTTCAAACATTTAAAGCATTTCTCCATATTAATTCCGAATTTTATGTATTAAGGGCATGATGGTACATTTATGTGCCATTTTGTCTTTATTCTGAAACTATTTTGAATCATGTCTTTATTTAAAAAAACACTAGGTGAAATGACCTTTTATGTGAAATCCCCAAAGAAAATAAGGAATGCACGAGTAAAAATAAATAAAATTAATACTTCCTTCGTTTTTTTATAAATGTCATTTTGGTTTTTTAACTAATTTTAAAATAAGTGTAATTCTAAAATTTTTTCTTTAATTTTAACAATTTTACCCTTATTCATTTACCATATATATTGTTCATAAATAAATTTTATAAATATTGTTTATACCAAAATTAATTTGATTTATGAATAGTAGCTACATTCTTGACCACATTCTTTATCAAACAAAATTTTTATATCAAAATTAATTATAATTAATGAAGGATAATATAGACCATAATTTATAATCTTAATATGTTGAAAAAAAATTAAAATGACACTTATAAAAAAATGGAGGGAGTATAATAAAGTGATATGATTGAGTGAGATTCTTTTTTACAAAGTTAATGACATTGGCAATATGTTTTTTAAAAGGAATTTTTTAGTAGCATTTGTGTAAAATTGAGGATATTGTAAGTGTAGAGTTTATAAATAGTTTTTCATATTTTAATGGTGTAAAAGTTATTGTGAAATGTATGAAAAGAAAAGTGTAAAAGTAATTGAGAGATATTATTCAAATCCAATCCTACTAAGTTTATTTATGATGCATGTGTTTATACTAAATCGTAAATCAAAACAATATTGATAGTACTATTTTAGTGCTACTATTTAATTATATAATGTACTCTTTAGAGATCAAAACAAAATTGTAAAATGTACTGAATTTTACACTTACTTGTTTGGAGTTTGATGGTTTTGATAGCTCCGTATACTTCCTACTCCCCCCAAGCCTCAAAGCCTATTATGGGCGAAGCTTTCCTCTCTTCCATTTTGTCATCTCAAAATTCCCCAAAGTCTTGGAAAACCTTGGGGATCTATTGCTTACGCTCTTAGAAGTTCATTCTTTTCAGGGGTGTTAGATGATACACTTCGTGGTTTATCACGTGGTAGGGCTCATGCCTTGAAATCCTATTCTCAAAAGAACTTGCAGCATCTCCTGGGGTTCATATTTTAGCCTTCGAGGGCTTTTAAACATATCTTTGCTCGTGGAGCAATAGGATTCGTGTTTTGAACCCTTCAAATTTCTGGGTGATCAACCCTTAATTCTCCAACCTTCTCAGCTATATCCTAGCTTCTCAAGCGATGGGGTTCATGCCTTGAACCCCTCAAACTTCTAAGTGACTCACACTTACCTTTCCAAGATTTCCAGCCTTATCTTGGCTTTTCAAGCAGTGAGGTTCATGTCTTGTACCCCTTAAATTCTTAAGTGGTTCACACTTAGCTTCCTAAAATTCTTAGCCATATTTTGGCTTGTCAGGTTTAAGTAATCCATTTGGATCTCGAGTGAAGTGATGAGGGACTCTCTAGCTTCCCTCGGCCTCGTGGCATCTAAGTGTCTCTCACTTTCAAATCAAGACATTGAGCATATCAAAAAATTTCTAGTTTAAGTAATCCACTTGGATCTCGTTTAAAGCGAGGGACTCTCTAGCTTCCTTCGACCTCGTAGCATCTAAGTGTCTCTTACTTTCAAATCAAGGCATTCAGAATATTAAGGTCTTTCTAATTTAAATAACCCACTTGGATCTCGAGTAAAGTGAGGGATTCTCTATCTTCTCTCGACCTCGGGGCCTCTAAGTGTTTCTCATTTTAGTCAATTCTGGTTTCAGAATCTATCCTTTTGATTACTTAGGGCTATTGACCCTGAAACTCCTCAACACATTCAAGTAATAATCGTGTTTCATCAACTCAAAAGAAGTTATCTCATGCAATATTAAAAAGTCATAATCTCTTAAAAAATAAGCTTCATTGATTAATAGTGCATATCAACATAGATAATTAATGACCTACGCCGGTCTCATTAAAAACCTCCTCATGGTAAAACCCATTGGAAAACCCACAAAGAGGGAAAAAGAGCTTCGGTGAAGCGGTGTACATTTATTTAAATTGAAATAAACATCTATGCTAGAACAAATAAAACAATTCCTTCAAAGTAAATTATGCTTTCAAAGGTAAAATCTCTTCAAGTGGCAGACATTCCATGGGCGATCTATCCCATTTCCCTCCATTTCCTACAGCCTATAAACTCCCCCTCTTAGTACCTGAGTGACTCGTAGGGGTGTCAAAACCAGCCCGGCCCACCCGACAAACAGGCCAGGCTGGGCCTGATTTATAGAGGCCCAAAAAAAATCGGGCCGATTTGGCCCAGCCCAAATTGCCTGTCGGGCTGATCGGGCCCAGGCCGGGCTTGGCCCGAAACTTTTTTTATTTTTTTTTATTTCATTAAATAATTAAATAGGTAACTCCAGTAAATAAAAACTAAACCTAAACTAATCTGTAAGTCTATAAGGCTGATTCACGTGTTATGCAACACTAAAATAAACAACCGCAAGTGTACGACGTCTATCGTAGCGTGATAAGCACGAGGTCGATCCCACAAGGAGGTTTAGCGTAAAAGTGTAGTTTGTTAACGTAGTTCTATTTAGACGCGATCGATAAATTGAAAGTGATGAATTACTCTAAGATTACCTACCAAAGTGTCACAAGTAAGTAATAAAGGGTAATGGAAATCGATCTACTAGCATGCGAATTAATAAAACGAAAGTAAAACGAATGAAGACTCAAAGAGAGAAGGTGGGTTCCAAGGCAATTGTAACACTTAGATTTCCGTTTATGAATGTCAACTCGTTTAAATGACCATTAAGGTTGTCTTCATATAGGGTGATCACACAAGAAGGTTTAATTAATCTCTCGATCTAATTAACCCAAAGGAAAACACAATATAAGTTCGTATCTCTACCTCACAAATATTGTATTACCTAAACTAGCCTCAAATATCATTCAATTCACTCTCCGATAATTAATCCTCTCTCGAGTTCATAATAATACCGGATTGCATGCTTGCATACGATTAAATGGAATAAATCTCTCGATCTTACCCCAATTAACAATGAATTAAGAAAATCATCATGGCCAATAACAACATGCTTTGCAATGGATAATTAAACATACAAATAAGAGACAAACACCAATTAAAGCAAGAAATTAATCATAAACTTCAATCCAAGTATTTACAATGCCTTAGAACCACAAATTGTTTAGCCACTAACTAGCATAATGAAATTACAAAATCCAAATGAAATTAACTAAATAAAAAGAACGAGAACAAGGAAGCTTAGTCTAGATTGTGGTAGGAAATGAAATTTGCAAGCTATTGCATCATTTCTTCCTTTAAGTGATGGAGAATTGAGAGAGATATGGCCAAATCACCTTGGAGTATGTGAAACTATGTGTGAGAATTGATGAATTGGGGGTGAAAGTCTTGGATTTCAAGAAAGAGGGCTTATATAGTGTTGGGGTAGGGTTTGGATGCCAAAATTGTAAGTTGGTCCCTCAAAAAATGGGGAAAATGGCAAAAAACCCCCGAAAATATTGTCACCCGGCCGGGTGGGTTTCACCCGGGCATCCCACCCGGCCAAAACACGAAAGTCCCGAAATTATGGCCTTGCCCGGGTTGAATCCACCCGGCTGGGTGGGTTTCACCCGGGCGAAATACGAAAGTTTTGGAAAATGTGGCCTTGCCCGGGTTGAATCCACCCGGCCGGGTGGGTTTCACCCGGGCGAAATACGAACATCCATTTTTGAATAGCTAGGCCGGGTCGGATTCTACCCGGCCATGTCATTTTTTCGTTCCGTTGTATCTCGAGCTTCTGACCTCCGATTGACTCGATTCTTTTTTTCATTCCACTCCATTTTTCGAGACGAATCCAATGGTCAGCTTCTCTTCTTGATCCAGTAAAGTATGGTCGGTGTTGTGCTCCAAATTCCATCGTATTTCCTATAAAATCGACAAAACACAACCTTTCTCTCATTTTGGCTCAAACAATCATAATCAATGCATAAATCAATGAAATCCACATCAAAATACGCTTCACATGTGCCTCGAAAACGTGTAAATTCCACCCGAATCAAACCCCCCCAAACTTAAAATGTTGTTTGTTCTCAAACAACTAAGCACTTAAAGCAATGAGGGTGAAATGATCACAATGGAATATTCAATGTAATTCACACATGCAAAGTAAGATGTAATGATATCTCTTTCTCAAAGTGCATTTCTCAATGAAGGTCATAGGCTCATTATTGCAATTCACACTCATGGATCAAAGAATGCATAAACACACAACACATTGTGAATGGGAAACATAATCCAAATGCTCAAGTCCTCTACTCACATGACAAAGTGTTTCTCTCAAACACACAAACAAATTGAGGATATTAATGCACTCATCAACCAAGTTATGCTATGCAATCACCATATGCTTGCCCAACTTCTACTTTTCACAACACTCAAATGCTCAACAATGTGATCAATAGGACTTAATCAAGGATGTAACATTGGCTCTTTGGACAAGGTAGGATGAGTTTGGAAATTGTGACTCTTCTTGTGGAGGACAAAGCTTGTTGTTATACAATTTGTGCTTTCACTTTCAAATTTTTACAAACTCCATCCTCACTTCTCATTTTCTTTTCTTTTTCAAGCATTCATCACCTCATCTTTTGAACCATTTTTCTTTTCAACCTTTTGGGGCTCTTTGTCCCTCTTTTCTTTTTCCTTGATTTTCTTTTCATCTTTCTTTTTTTCTTTCAACTTTTCCGATTTCTCCTTTCACCAAAGACATTCATTCAAGCACATGTTTTTCCACTTTGTCTTTTATCCCCACTAGATGTAGGTATCAAAGGCTCAAAAAGGCTAAGTGGTTAATATTGTAGTTTGCCAAGAAAATGAGGAATTAAGCTCAAGGGGCTAACTACGGAAGATTACTTCGGTTTTGGGAAATTTTGGCTACGTGACTCTTTTAGAAAAATATGGCCTATTGTTGGTCCTTGGTGGAGTATGACACAAGTGTATGGGGGGGGGGAATGCACTTGTGTATGCAAATTCTTTTCTTTTCAAACAGTTTGGTCTTATCAGGAAGGTTGTCTCACAACAAGCCTGAGTGTGAACTTCAATAGATACTTGTCCTACTGATTACTATTGAGTGATCAGCTGGATAAATATCTAAGAGAGTTGCTAAGTGCGGAATGTGGTTGGCCTTTTTCTTAAATAAATACTCCAAGTTGATTTCTGAAAACACAGTGATCAGGGACTTTGTCCAAAACAGTTTTTTTTTTAACTTGCTGAGAATAACTCTTTGAAATATGATTGAATGCAAGTGCTATAATGAATGCAGTAAGTAAATGGCACACAATTTATAGTGGTTCAGAGACTCAAGCTCCTACATCCACTTTCCCTGATTGAACAGGATAATTCCTTAACAATGGAATTAGCTTATTTTATAGTGCCAAGGTGCACTGATCAACAACACTCTCTTAGTGCCTTGATCCCTAGGATAAACTGAGTCCTAGTGCTCAATCTCTCTGAGTTAAGACTGTGTTTCACACTAACAGTCCTTAACTCCTCACTTCTACAACAAACACTACTTCACTTAATGAGGTAAGGGTTTGAGGTTTGGTTCCAACTAGTAGAGATATCCTTTACAATAAGAACAGTTTAAAGGCTTAGGATATCTCAATGCTAACCTTTGGATATTACAAGTATTGGCTTAGCTATTTGAAGTGATCAGGAAACTTGGGATTCTAAAGAACAGTTTTGGTTTCCTTTGATTGCTTGATGATAGTTTGATAGAAAGTAGTTGGATACTTGAATCCTTTGATCACTTCTGAATTTATAGGTAAATTTGAACAACTAACCGTTGGAGAGGTAGCCATTCAAACTTGTCTATTTGCAGCACCATTGAAACGGTTATGAAGCTTGACATCCTTTTATCCACTGTGTAAAAGATTCTTCAATGGTTGCTTGAATGAATGTGTTGACTTCTGAAAAATGCGGCTGAGATGACTTGTGTCAGATTCCAAATATGCACATTTCCCAAGTTGATTCGTGGCAGACTCTACACTCAACCAACGGTCAGATGGGACAACTCCCCTGAACATTCCTGCTGCAAATTAGAATGTTCCAACATTCATTCAAAGCTTCAATCTTTAATACTTCTAAGTCTTCAATGCTTGGTTCAGGCTTGATGGCAATAAATGCTTCATTGAATATGTCTTCTGTGAGTATATCATTCAATGCTCTTGATCATTAGCACTTAAACTGATCTGAGACAGTTCTTATCAGTGCAAGAAGCTTTGCCTTATCACTCTTGATCTTTCAGCCAGGTTGTCCATTCAGTAAGCTTGTCTTGTAAATTCAGCAAGTTTGACTTAA
This sequence comes from Galeopsis tetrahit, assembly GCA_963675135.1. Lineage (NCBI taxonomy): Eukaryota > Viridiplantae > Streptophyta > Magnoliopsida > Lamiales > Lamiaceae > Galeopsis > Galeopsis tetrahit. The sequence goes on from OY776128.1 coordinate 22,703,831, forward strand.
AGTACTTAACACTTATCAAGCTGCCTAACATTCCAGCTTTGGACAACTATCCTGAACTATAAATCTCACAACATTTCTGAGATTTTGACTTAAGCATTTCTACTTACTCAAGTATCCTGAGACAACTAAACTGATCTCACTTGAGTGTATCTCAACTAATCTGAACATCATCAATCAGGGGTTTTGGTATCTAAATCAAAATCATTTTATTCCCAACAATTTCCCCCTTTTTGATGATGCCAAAACCTATTACAAAGGGAACTTGACTTATACTAGACTTTACCTTCAGGATGAGTGACCTGGTCATCTTTCCTGAAAAAAACTGTTAGTACAATTATAAATCAAGTAAATAGGTCATGTTAGGTTAGTTGAGATAATGAGTTGTTATCTCTTGATAGAAACATAGTGATCCTTTCATATATGTCATAGAACATTACAATGCAGAAAAATACCAAAGGACTCACTAATCTGAAACTGATAAAACAAGATAACAACAGGCATTAAACTCATAGATAGAGAGGGAAGGAATGAACTTATGCTTCAGAGAGTTCCATCATCCTGAGGAGCAATCCCATACTGAGCCCAGACCCTCTTCTTCAGCTCCCAGATATCCTTGTTGGTTCCTTTAGGGCCAGGCTTCATCTTCTCCATCCTCATGATTGAGATGAACTCCTCCAGAATCTTTCCTTCATCAATTAAGTTCCCATTGAACTTTGGAGGCATGTACAGAATAGGACCAGGGGCCTTGAACTCAACTCTTGCCATCTCAGCTGCTGCAAACAGCTTCTGGTATAGGCCCCTATGGTTCTCAAACATGAACTGCACAAATACCTCATCAACACTCTCTTCAAGCCATTTTCCTATGACATAAAACTCATACACAAAGCTTCTCTTGGCCTCCTCCCATGCATCATTCAGTGAGAATGGCACCCACTTATCATGGTGAGGGTACTGAGTGTCCCATCTCTGCAACATCTAAGGCTTAAGTCTTCTGTATGATGCCCTCCTCCTTGGAGCTTTGAAGTTTGCCCTTCTCTCATCTCTTGCTTTGTTGGCCTCAACCAACTGATCCATCCTTTCCTTAGTTCTCTGAAGAGCTAGCTTCTCCTGGGTCTCAGGATCCTTTCCAAATCCTTCTTCAAACAACTTTGAAGGATCATCAGCAAGCTTGGGCACTCTGACTTCAGGCTCTTTGTCCTGTTCTTCTTCTTCAGCTTCTTCTTCTTGTATCTCAGGCAACTTGGCTGCTTTCTTCAGCCTCTTTGACTGCCTCAGTGGAGTTGACTCTTCAGATTGAAATTCAGATGGAAGGGTCAGGCTGGTTGGGAATTCATTAAAGGCTTGTTGTTCTTTTCTCTTTCTTTCAGAGGCCCTGGTCACCTTCCCCCTTACTTCAACATCCTTCTCCTTGGGGTCAAGGCCTGCAGACTCACCACCATGTCTCTGTTGCCTTCTTGCCTGACTTTCCATCACTGAAACCATAGACTCTTTGACTGCAATCTGGATTTGCTCTTCTTTAGTCAAATTTTCAATATTCATTGGGCCTTTGCCTTTCCCAATGTCTTCTTCTTCCTCCTCCTCAACTTCAGGGACCTTTTCCTTTCCCTTGGATTCACCAATCCTCAAGGTTCCCTTTGCCCTAGATCTCTCTCTTTCCCCCCTTTTGGCATTATCAAAACATTGGGGCTTCAATTAACTCATAGTGACAGAGAGATGTGAGTGAGCATGAGTGAGGGACTTCAATTCCTGCAGCAAATACACATTCTCATCATGAATGTTCTGCATTTTGTCATCAGCCATACTCAAGAAGGTGTGGACAGGCTTCATTTTCTGAGCAACAATGGCATCAAGAGTGGCCTTCAAGGATTGATCAAGTCTGGCTTGCAGTTGGTCAGTGAGGTTGGACACAACTTGATCAGACACCTTGGCCATCAGTTCCACTGTGAACTTTTCAGCAGCCTCTTTCACCATAGCAGCCTTTAACTCCTCAGCTTTCCTTCTTTGAGCTGCTGTCCTCTGCCTCAATGCATCTTTGATTGTCCTTCTTAAAGCTCCCACATTGTGGTTGTAAAGATCTTTGAGGCCTTGCTGCTCTTTCTTCACTGTCTTAGTGAACTTTGCCATTGCATCCTTTGCCTTGGTTACCTCAGTTGAAACTGTTTGCAGTCCAGTTTCAACACCACAAATCCTGGCATCCAAAGTTGGCAAAATCACTTCTTCAGATCCTGTAAGCCTCATCTCCACAGAGGCTAGAGTTTTGCCTTGGCCATCAAGGGTATCCACTGTTTCAGCATGTGCCTTCCCAACTTCCCTGACCAGATTGTCGAACCTTTCTGACTGTTGCTCAATGGATGTTGCAGTCTTTGTTGCAATTTGCAAGCCAGCCTCAGTTGCATTAGCTTGCTCAAAGTAAATCTTGTTCAAGGTGGACACATTTGCTGAGATTGCTTCAAGATCAGTATCAGCATCAACTGGAATGTTAGTGAGGGAAGCATCTGCAAAAATTTGTTCAATTGTAACAGCAACAGAATCTGCAAAACTCAAAGTGTTAGTGAAATCACCCTCAACACCCTCATTCTTTTCTTCTCCCATTAGGTCTGATACATCAGCACCTATACTCTCATTTTCAACTAAGTTCTTTTCTTCATTCATATCAGATGGACTCACATTCACTGGAGAATCAGGCCTCCTTTCACCAAGGGATTCATCAAGTTCAGATTTGACTTGAAGAATAGCCTGACTCTCATATTGGGCTGCACCCAATATTTCTACTTCATCTCCCTCTAATTGTGGTGCACTCAAAGTTCTAGTAATCACACAATCCTCACCTTCTCCCTCTGAATTTTTCAAACTATCAGCCTTTTCAACTCCTTCCATTCCTAATCCTGACACCTCCATATCCTCAACAGGATCCACAGAGGGCAGTTGTTGGGAGATCACAGTGCTTGGGCATCCCAAGGCCACTGAGTCATCCTGAATGACTAAAGGCTGGTCAATGTCCAACTTTCCTGACATTGATGAGGCTTTAGCCAAACTAGCTTCTCCCATGGAAGTCTCAACATTGTCAAGCTGTGCCTCAGGCTCAGAAGAACCATCCTTGGCCAATGCATCTTTGACTGAGTCACCACCCTTGGTCAACTCCTCTGATTGATCAGAGTCCTTGATTGAATGATAGGCCAAGTAATGTACCTGAGCAGAATTGAGACCAGGAGGGTTGGGATTGGTGTTGTCATCATCATCATCATTGTCATCAGAGGTGCTATTAGGATGCTTGACTCCTTGTGCAATTCTTTCTCTCTCAGCAATCACCTTCTCATGAACAATGGCACAAAACAAGGCCTCAGTGGTCAACACGCTGGACTTCTTCACATTTGCAAAATGTAAGAGCCTGTTTTCTTCAACCTGCCACCAGCTAGCTCCTTTATCCTGAATAGCCTGAGCTATTTCCACCATTGTTCTATCCTTGATCTCAACAAGTGCCCTGAGATCATAGAATTGTTGTTGCAGCCTTGGATAATCCTTCAATCCTGGATAGAGCTGGTCCACATTAGCTTTGGCAATCTGCCTTAGCATCCCCTCATATGTATACTCTTCATCACTTCCATCTCCATCAGAAGAGTTGGCTTGGGATTCAGGAGGGTTGGATTGGGATTCAGGTAAGTTGGGCTGGGGCTCAGATAGGTTGGGTTCAGAAGGGTTGGGTTCAGAAGAGCTTAAAACAATTTGGGACTCAGGTGCTTTAGAGAGCAATGATCCTGAGGAGGTAATTGGAATGGCTGGAATGGGTGGATGAACAACTTGATCACCTTCTTGTAGAATAGTTTCAAGAAGTTTGGTGTAGGAAAGAAGTCTGGGATCAAGTGGGGAGAATTGCCTATCTTCAATTTCAACCAAATCAGCCAACACATCAATGCCTGTTCTATCAGGAGCACCTTCAGGAGAGTAAACTTTCTTGGTCACAATTGGGGCATCTTCAGGAGTCTTGCACTCCTCTTCTTCATGCCTTGGTGATATTCTTTGAGATTGAATATCAGGAGAGTTAGCTTCAGGGCTGTTGGGTTTGGATTTTGACTTGGAGTTAGACCTACTTGCTTGTCTAATCTCCTTGAAGAATTCTTTCTTCTTCTTCTCTTCCTCTATCAACTTCTGCTTCTCAGAAGTCTTAATGATCCTTCTCCTTCTTTCTGACCTTGTTGGCTTATCAAGGTCCCTGAACTCAGTCACAGATTCAGGTTGTAGAGGGACAATCTCTCTGAATTCTTCTTCCTCTTCAGGAGGATTGACTCCTTCTTCTACCACTTTGTCAATCTCCTCAGAAGTGGCACCTCCACTTCTAGACTGGCTCTCTGGGGAAGATTCACTCAGAATCTTCTTCATCCTTTTCATCTTGGGCTGACCTTTTGCTGGTTGGGATTTCCTCTTTCTTAGAGATGATCTAACAGCCGGTACAACAGCTAATGCCTTCTTGGAGGCTGCCTCTTGCTTCCTCTTTTCTGTCTTTGAGGACAACTTTCTAAACATCACCTTTTGGGCTGGAAAAGGCTTTGGGTTGGCTTGGAGATGTGTGTAGTGAGCAAATCTTTCCAAGAGCAGGTTTGCTCTTGTGCAAAATTGAAGTCTCCCATCCACCACCACCTTGTGGTGCTTCACTTCCTTGAACTTAAACTTCTCATTCATCATTTTATCTAAAATGAAGCTTTTCCAATCAAACTTGACTCTATTTTCAGCAGAGTCAATCACAGCAGTCATTACTCTCAATTTTGGCATACTAATTTGTTCAACACTTCCAGAGTGGCTCAATAAGCTTTTCACAACACAATCAAATAAGTGCTCATAAACTGGTTTCAATGTTTTCTTGTTTTGAGCACTTACCAGCTTTTTGGGTACCTTCATCCATGGGTTGGAGAACTCCTGCTCCTCTCCCTCTCTGTAGGGTTCTGGATTCAAGCCTTCAGAGGGTAGCCCAAAACTGGCATCAAGGTCCTCAGCAGTGAAGATGATGGTGTGTTGGCTCTCTTCATCTTCATCTTCTTCAGCATAAGTCAACTTGGTGCACACATCACCCTTTTTGCCCTTCCATCTGAGATGGGCAAAGAATTCTGCCATGAATGGATTCAAACAAGAATCAGGCTTGGTGCCTAAGAACTTTTCAAGCCCTGCCTCCCTTAGCCATTGGAGGACTGGATGAACTTCTTTGTCTGGGCTATCAAAGGCCACCAACTTCTCAAACCACAGAGAATTTGGATTACTGAGATAGGAGAAATCAATATCCAAGGATGAATCATTGAAACCTACTAGCTCTTCTCTTTTGATTTTGGGTGCCATGGATAAATTCGTGAGAAAGATAAGTTTGGAGAAATTTGCAGGTTTTTTAGAGGTTTTCAAAAAGTTTAAGGGTTCAAAAATATGAGTGCTTGAGGGAGGTGGGTAAAAACAAAGGGTTTTTATATGAAGAGAATTTATTAACCGTTGGTTAATAGTGATTGATGGTGGATAAAGTTAAAAAACCAAATGGATATTGTGGGGTAGTGGGCTTTTGGGCGGTTTGATGAAGATTAATGTTAATCAATGGCTTTGATGATGGCACAAGAATTAATGTAATCTTAATGGAGATTTTGCATTAAATGCTGATTTGCCATTTTGGTGGCAAAAATCTTAATATCTCACGCCATCCTAAAATAGCCTACTCTTAGCCCAAGAATTCTTTAAAATGTCCAATCAATGCTAAAAATAGCAATTATCACCCTATTAATTCGGACAAACATCCTGAGATGTGTTTTGACTTCTGTTATGGTCAAAATGACTGACCAACATGCCTGAGTGGGTCCCAATGTTGTTGACTGGGTCCCACTAGGACAGATCTCCTGACCAACATTGCTGAACATTCCAAGGACAACTTTACTGAGTTTCCCTTTTTGGCAGACTGCTTCAGTGAGGTTGGTCAACCTTGCTGAAGTTCAACTTAATGAACTTCCCCCTTCATATGAGCTTCCTTCCTTCATTTCTCCATTTTCCCTAGATCAAGTAAGCCCAATTCAGCTGAAAGTTCCAAGAACCTTGCTTCAGCTAATGGCTTAGTTAAGATATCAACTTTTTGCTTATCAGTGTGAATTTTGACAAGCTTGATATCTTTCTTTTCCACATGATCTCTTATGAAGTGATGCTTGATATCAACATGTTTGTATCTGGTGTGGAGCACTGGATTCTGCGAAATGGCAATTGCACTATTGTTGTCACAGAATATTGGAACTTCATTGGTGATGACTTTGTAGTCTCTAAGTTGCTGCATGAGCCAAAGTATCTGAGCACAACAACTTCCAGCTGCTACAAATTCTGCTTCAGTTGTTGATGTGGCAACTGTATTTTGCTTCTTGGAGAACCATGAGATTAGCTTGCTGCCCAAGAATTGACATGTTCCAGAGGTGGACTTTCTGTCAATTCTACATCCTCCATAATTTGCATCTGAATATCCAGTGAGTTCAATGTTGTCATCAGCTGGATACCATAATCCAAGATTCTCAGATCCCTTGAGATATCTTAGAATTCTCTTGGCAGCATCAAGGTGGCTCTTCTTTGGATTTGCTTGAAATCTTGCACAAACTCCAACTGCAAATGTGATATCAGGCCTACTTGCAGTGAGATATAGCAGGGATCCTATGATTCCTCTGAAGTTAGTGGAGTTTGTTGATTCTCCACTTTCATCAGGATCCATTTTCCAGTTTGTATTCATAGGAATTCTGACTGGCTTGCTTGTAGCACATCCAAATTTCTTGATTATGTCCCTTGTATACTTGGCCTGATTGATGAATATTCCTTTCTTAGATTGAGTGACTTGAAGTCCTAAGAAGAAATTCATCAATCCCATCATGGACATCTCAAATTTGCTCTACATGAGTTTGGAGAATTTCTCACACAGCTTCTCATTTGGAGATCCAAATATAATGTCATCCACATAGATTTGGACTAACAAAATATCATCTCCTTCACAGATTCTGAACAAGGTTCTGTCAACAGTGCCTTTGACAAAACCATGATCTAGAAGAAACTGTGATAAGGTGTCATACCAAGCTCTTGGAGCTTGCTTTAAGCCATAGAGGGCTTTCTTTAATCTGTACACCTTGTCTCCTTCTTCAAAGCCTGGGGGCTGTTCTACATATACTTCTTCCTTGAGTACCCCATTAAGAAATGCACTCTTCACATCCATTTGATACACCTTGAACCTCATGTGAGCTGCATATGCTAAGAAGAGTCTGATTGCCTCAAGTCTGGCCACTGGGGCAAAGGTCTCATCATAATCAATCCCTTCAGATTGACAATATCCCTTGGCCACCAGTCTTGCTTTGTTTCTCACAATGATGTCATTTTCATTTTTCTTATTTTTGAACACCCATTTGGTTCCAATGACATCTTGATGAGTTGGCCTATCCACCAGCTCCCAAACTTCATTTCTGGTGAACTGGTTCAGCTCTTCTTGCATGGCTATGATCCAATTGGTGTCTTGAAGTGCTTCCTCAATATCTTTTGGTTCCTGTTCTGAAAGAAAACAACAAAACAGAGCACTTTCTCCATGAAACCTTCTAGTTTTGATCCCCTCACTTGGATTACCAAGTATCAGGCTAGTTGGGTGGTCATGCAACCAAGTCCTTCTAGACCTGATCCCTTCAGGAGGATTGTCCTCATCTGAAGTTGGATCACTAGATTCATTAAATTCAGGAAAATTAATTGAAGGATCAAGTTCAGGATCATATTCAGGGGTATTGTCCTCATTGTCAGATAAGTTGACATTTTCATTGGTTCCCTCTTGAATATTGGATCCATTTACTACCTCAGCATTGCCTGCTTCTTCATTGGTAGTTGTTACCTGGTTTTGAACTGGGATGGGGTCAATCAGTTCAATTTCACCTTCAGGTTGGTTTTCTTCTGGTTGATTGTCATCAGGTAGGTTGTCCAGTTTTTGATTGTCATCAAGCTCAGGCTGGGCAACATCTACAAACACTGTCTCCTTGCTTTGGAGCCTTAATCTGGTTGTTCTTTGTGTCATTTCATCAATATTCAGGTTTCTATCCCTGAACTCATTAATAGACTCATCAAACACAACATGAGGTGTTTCTTCCACAATAAGGGTTTTGCAATTGTAGACTCTATAAGCTTTGCTGATTTGTGAATATCCAACAAATATTCCTTCATCAACTTTGCTGTCAAAAGCTTTCAATTGTTCTTTCCCATTATTATGAATGAAACACTTACAACCAAATATGTGAAAATAAGCAACAGTGGGCAATCTACCTTTCCATAATTGATATGGGGTTTTACCTTGACCTTTGGTGATTAATGATCTGTTTTGAGTGTGACATGCAGTACTAATGGCTTCAGCCCAGAACCTTTTAGGCAATTTGGATTCAGCAATCAATGTTCTTGCTGCTTCTTTCAAGGTTCTGTTCCTTCTTTCAGCAACCCCATTTTGTTGAGGTGTTCTTGCTGCTGAAGTCTCATGTGTGATGCCATTCTTGCTGCAGTACTCATTGATGTATGAGTTTATGAATTCGGTGCCTTTGTCTGATCTGATCTTGACAATACTTAGGCCCTTTTCATTGCTCAATCTCATCATCAATTCAGGTAGCTTGACTTGGGTCTCCTTTTTGTTCAGCAAGAATACTACCCAAGTGTACCTGGAGAAATCATCAACAACAACTAAAACATATTTTCTTCCATTTATACTTACTGGGATAATTGGACCAAATAAATCCATATGCAGTAGTTGAAGAACTCTCTCAGTTGAGATGACAGGTTTTCCTTTGAATGTAGCTTTGATCTGCTTTCCTTCCTGACATGGCTGGCATATATGTTCTTTGGTGAACACTTGATTAGGCAGCCCTTTAACTAGAGAGTTTCTTGCAATCTTGTTGATGGTTTTGAAATTCAAATGGTTTAGTCTTTTGTGCCACAGCCAGCTTTGCTCACTTGTGCTTTTGGCAATAAGACAAACTGCTTCAGGGGTTTTGCTCCAATCTGTAAAATAGACATTTCCCTTTCTCACCCCTGTTAGTAGCACCTGTTGTGTTGAATTATCTTTGATAATGCATTCATTTGGTGCAAATTCAATACTGTATCCTTTATCACATATTTGACTTATAGACAACAAGTTATATTTTAGGCATAGGACATATGAGACATCAGTAATTTTGACACTACCAATGTTTAATGTACCATAACCTCTTGTGATTCCTTGAGAGCTGTCTCCAAAGGTTACTGAAGGACCATCTTTTTCAATGAACTCTGAGAGAATCTCCTTATTCCCAGTCATGTGTCTTGAACATCCACTGTCCAAGTACCATGCTGTTTTCTTGTTGATGCTTCTTCTCTTCTTGTGGTCCTTGCAGTCCTGCAAAGTCAAATTTTAGGTACCCTTTGAATGTTGGGTCCTAGAGGGTTAGCTGTACCTTTTGGAACCCAAATCTTCCTAATTACTCTGATTGACTCAAAGTGACTGACTTGGTTTCCCTTTACATCTACATACACAGTCTTACCTTTAAATGCCTTGGGTGGTTTCTATGCATAAGTGTTAGCCTTGTAAGGTTCAGGAGAGTTGGTGAATTTCTGTGGGACATTTCTCCTGAAGTTACTAGACTTAGGTGCAGCTTGGTAAGACCTTTGAGGATAAGGGCTTGGATGACCTTTTCCTTTTGGCATGAAAGGTCCAGGCTTCCTGAAGCTTTTATACCTATCAGAGGGGTTGGGCCTTAATCCATTCAGTTGAGGTTGCCTCATTTGAGTTGGCCTTTTCTGTGTAGATTTTGGACAACTCCACTGATGAGGATTCAGATGGGTTGACCTTCCATTGGTTCTACCCTTCTGAACCTCATTCCTCCTGTAAGCAATGTTCTTAACCTTTTACTTAGGTATGGGTTTAGAGACATTGTTTACTTGATCAGTGGTTGGTTTACTTCTATTTCATTTTGTTGAGCCACTGATCTTACAAAAGTCATCTTAGAATTGCTTGTTGAGGCAATACTAAGACCAGGTGAGGGTTCAAATGGATTATAGCCTAATCCACCTTTTTGAGCAAATGGTCTTTGAAACCCTTGAATTTCTTCTATTGCTTTAGCAGATTTGTTCAAGGCAGACATCTTCATTTTTAAGCTCCCCTCACTCAATTTAAAAGTATCCAATTCAATTGAGAGATTATCAAATTTAGCTTGAAGGATTCTAAAGTCAAAATCCTTTTTCCTCAAGGCCAGTTCTTGTCCATCAATCAACTTTTGTTGTTCAGTGACTTTGAGAGACATTTCATCATGTTCTCTCACAGTCTGTTGATACAACTCAGTTGATTTAATGTCAAACTCTGGTTCAGGAAGGTTGGGAGTTTGAACTTTAGAATTCAATAGCTCATTTTCTCTCAAAGCCATATTGCATACTTCTTGTAGTCTGGTGAAATCCTCAAGTAACTTCCCAAAGTTGAGTTTCAAGTGGATTTCACTAGACTCATGTGTGTTATTAGAAGAGTTGGAAGATGAACATACCTCTTCATTCTCAAAAGCCATTTGACAGTCATCATCATTGTCACTGTTGGAGAATAGTCCATCATCAGAAGAGTAGACACTCTCTTCACTTGCTGATTCCCCAGCTACCATGGCCTTCCTGTTGTTCAACCTCTTGTCTCTTTTGTTCTGCCTTTCTTTTCTTTCTTTTGAACTCAGGTCAGGACAATCATACTGATAGTGACCCTTTTTCTGGCAGTTGTAACACACGTCTTCATCATCATTCTTCTTGCTTGAGGACTCCTTCCTCCTTGATGATGATGGTTCAGCTTTGATGTACTTCTTTCTATCAGCATATCTATCTTCTTTCTTCTCATCAGAGACTTTGTCCTCTGATTTGTTGTCAGGAGAACTGAATCTCCTTCTGGTTCTGTTGTCTTGGTAGAACTTTTTGTATCTACCAAATCTGGAGTTAAGCTTCTCAAATCTCCTAGCCATGAGTGCCAACTCCTCCTTCATTTCAGATTTTGAAACAGTCTGAGAGGATCTTTGAGTACTCTTCTTTTCTGTTTCAGCAGCTTTGAAAGCAACACCTTTGCTTGAGGAGGATGGCTCATCATGCACTTTCTTTCTGTTCAAATCAAACTCATATGCTTTGAGTTCAGAGAACACTTGCTGCATGGGCATGTTGTCAAGATTGCTGGTGTTTTGCATCATGACAGAGTATATGTCCCACTTGGATGTGAGACTTCTCAGAATCTTCAAAGCAACTTCTCTTTTGGCATAGAACTTGCCAAGAGAGTTTATCTCATTCATGATGTCAGTGAATCTGCCATCAAGATGATCAATAGTTTCATTTGGCTCCATAGAAAATTGTTCATATTTTTGGATAGCCACTTGAAGCTTGTTCTCTTTTATCTTTTGGGTACCTTCACACATGAGTGCTAAGGTGTCCCAAATCTCTTTTGCTGTTGTGCAGTGGTACACTCTTTCCATCACTGCATCTGGAACAGTCTGGTACAAGGTATTCATTGCAATGTAGTTCAGGTTGTGCCTTTTTCTCTCTTCAGCTGTAAACTCATCCTCATCCTTTGGCAGCAATTCCCTTGGATCTGCTTTCTGAGCATTAGTGAGTTTGGGATTTGCTTTGGTGAATGTGAAGGGCCCTCTGGTGATGACTTTGAGCATTTCATCATGCTGGAAAGCAAGATGTGCTCTCATTCTGATCTTCTAGAAATCATAATTCTCAATTGAAAACATTGGCAATTTGTGATGAGAAATATGATTGACTTGGTTTGGACCCATATTGTTGATGGTGTTGACAGCATCTCCTGGAACTACATTGTTAGTCATTTCTATAGAAATAGGTTAGATAAACACAAATAGGCTTTTCAGAAATTTGGATCAGCTCAGTGACCACATAAATAATGTGATTTTTGAAAATCAGTTGGATTTTCAGAAGCAGTGGTCTTTGAACCCCTGCTCTGATACCACTTGTTGGTCCTTGGTGGAGTATGACACAAGTGTATGGGGGGGGGGGGGAGAATGCACTTGTGTATGCAAATTCTTTTCTTTTCAAACAGTTTGGTCTTATCAGGAAGGTTGTCTCACAACAAGCCTGAGTGTGAACTTCAATAGATACTTGTCCTACTGATTACTATTGAGTGATCAGTTGGATAAATATCTAAGAGAGTTGCTAAGTGCGGAATGTGGTTGGCCTTTTTCTTAAATAAATACTCCAAGTTGATTTCTGAAAACACAGTGATCAGGGACTTTGTCCAAAACAGTTTTTCTTAACTTGCTGAGAATAACTCTTTGAAATATGGTTGAATGCAAATGCTATAATGAATGCAGTAAGTAAATGGCACACAATTTATAGTGGTTCAGAGACTCAAGCTCCTACATCCACTTTCCCTGATTGAACAGGATAATTCCTTAACAATGGAATTAGCTTGTTTTATAGTGCCAAGGTGCACTGATCAACAACACTCTCTTAGTGCCTTGATCCCTAGGATAAACTGAGTCCTAGTGCTCAATCTCTCTGAGTTAAGACTGTGTTTCACACTAACAGTCCTTAACTCCTCACTTCTACAACAAACACTACTTCACTTAATGAGGTAAGGGTTTGAGGTTTGGTTCCAACTAGTAGAGATATCCTTTACAATAAGAACAGTTTAAAGGCTTAGGATATCTCAATGCTAAGCTTTGGATATTACAAGTATTGGCTTAGCTATTTGAAGTGATCAGGAAACTTGGAATTCTAAAGAACAACTTTGGTTTCCTTTGATTGCTTGATGATAGTTTGATAGCAAGTAGTTGGATACTTGAATCCTTTGATCACTTCTGAATTTATAGGCAAATTTGAACAACTAACCGTTGGAGAGGTAGCCATTCAAACTTGTCTCTTTGCAGCACCATTGAAACGGTTATGAAGCTTGACATCCTTTTATCCACTGTGTAAAAGCTTCTTCAATGGTTGCTTGAATGAATGTGTTGACTACTGAAAAATGCGGCTGAGATGACTTGTGTCAGATTCCAAATATGCACATTTCCCAAGGTTGATTTGTGGCAGACTCTACACTCAACCAACGGTCAGATGGGACAACTCCCCTGAACATTCCTGCTGCAAATTAGAATGTTCCAACATTCATTCAAAGCTTCAATCTTTAATGCTTCTAAGTCTTCAATGCTTGGTTCAGGCTTGATGTCAATAAATGCTTCATTGAATGTATCTTCTGTGAGTATATCATTCAATGCTCTTGATCATTAGCACTTAAACTGATCTGAGACAGTTCTTATCAGTGCAAGAAGCTTTGCCTTATCACTCTTGATCTTTCAGCCAGGTTGTCCATTCAGTAAGCTTGTCTTGTAAATTTAGCAAGTTTGACTTAAAGTACTTAACACTTATCAAGCTGCCTAACATTCCAGCTTTGGACAACTATCCTGAACTATAAATCTCACAACATTTCTGAGATTTTGACTTAAGCATTTCTACTTACTCAAGTATCCTGAGACAACTACACTGATATCACTTGAGTGTATCTCAACTAATCTGAACATCATCAATCAGGGGTTTTGGTATCTAAATCAAAATCATTTTATTCCCAACACCTATATCATATCACATCATCTCACACAATCATGCTTTCAAACAAGAACTTAGGCAAGTTCTAGGATTACTAGCAATAACCTAATCCACTCTCAAATGAACTAAACCGGATTACATGTTCGATTTATGGCTCAATTCTCACCGGTTTATTCAATAGAACTCTCACATTCATCAAATGTTCCCAAACAACAACACATCATGCATCCATGCTATCAAAGATTCACAAATATGAACACAACATGATACTATACTCCAACACCAATCATGCATACATTCAAAGCAAATAGACATCACCACAACTACTCAACAATGGATTCCAATGATTATTCATTCTCACATTTCACCAAAGATCCACTACCTAACATATGATCAAAACCAACTTAATCAATATAATCATGTGAAAGCCAAGTGTGCGCCGGTGCGAAATGTGACACAAGTAGAATGACGAACCGGTGCAAGGGTAACAACTAGTAGAAAATAAAAGAAAAATAACTCCCCCAAACTTAGAATTTTACTATGTATAAATTCTAAGTTTGGGGCTACAAGTTGTTACCTCCCTCCTTGCACATCCAATGCTTCTTCAAAGATCACCATTGCAACACTTGCTTCCCCCTCTCCAAAGTTGGTTTTGCTTCCTTCTTCATTCTCCAAGATATGATGTCCATAGTGCTCTTCATCCATACCTACAAAATAAACTAAGCCATCAAAACTACTAAAGCAATAAAAACAATAAAACCTTAGGTTGCCTCCCAAGAAGCGCTATTTTTAACGTCCTATGCCGGACGGTTCTTCCTTGAGATGATTATCAAGTCACCCCATCATCATCCTTGCTCTTAACCTTCTTCGCCCATGCAACATTCTTAAACCCATTGAAGCATCCACTAGCTAGCCCATCCGGCTCTTCAATCATGTCATAAGAGGTTGACGCCTCATTCATTCTCAAGCTTGCACAAGTAGCTTTTCTTGATTTGGGGGAGTTTTTGAAGAAAACTCCCCCAAACTTGGCCTTCTTGTCCATCTTCAACTCATGCTCTTCAACTTGGGGGTCCTCTTTCACAACATTGACTTTCAAATCTTCTCCTACCTCCTCTTTCATGGGCATTGGAGGGTAATCTCCCTTGGGAAACCCATACTCTCCATTCTCATCGTTTTGGAGTTTGATAGTTCTAAACATGTCAATCGTAACTATCTCTTGGTTCATTCGAAGCTCCAACTCTCCATTCCTCATATCAATAATTGCCCCTCCGATTGCCAAGAATGGCCTTCCCAAAATCAATGAAATGTATTTGTCTTCCTCCATATCCAAAACCACAAAGTCTACCGGAAAGAGAAACTTGTCGATTTTGACCAATACATCCTCCGCTATACCCAAAGGGTATGTCATAGACCTATCCGCCAATTGGAGGTTCATTGTGGTTGGTGTGAGCTCTCCTAAACCAAGTGATTTGAAGAGTGATAATGGCATGAGGTTGATGCTTGCTCCCGAATCACTTAAGGCTCTTAATGTACCTCCATCTCCAATGGTGCATGACAAAGTGAAGGATTCGGGATCCCTTAGCTTTGGAGGTAGCTTAGCTTGAATTATGGAGCTACATTGTTCGGTTAGGTGCACCGTCTCATACGCCTCCATTTCCCTCTTGCTTGACATTATTTCCTTCAAGAATTTGAAGTAATGTGGTATTTGTTCAAGAGCTTCAGCGAAGGGGATATTGATATGGAGCTTCTTGAACATCTCTGCAAACTTGATGAACTTGCTATCCAAGTTCTTCTTCTTCATCCTTTGAGGATATGGGAGAGGCGCTACATTCTTGCCTTTGTTTTGTGGAGGGATTGCCTCCCCACTCTTCCTCTCCCCTTCTTTCTCTTCTTTCTCTTTCACTAAGCCATCTCTTTTGTCAACACCCTCGGGTGCCATTACCACTTCCTCCTCTAATGGCATCTTGGGCCCTTCGTAGCTTATCCCACTTCTTAACTTTATGGCTTTGCATTGCTCCTTGGGATTTAGCTCCGTGTTGGAGGGGAATTGCCCCGGAACGTGTTGCTTTCCAATGATGGTGGCAAGTTGGCCCATTTGCTTCTCCACAACTTTCATGTGGTTGGTCACATCCTTGATCATCTCACCATGCTCATCAAGTTTTTACCATATCTTTGCCACATTGTGCTTAGTCTCTCTCATGAAATTCTTAGTTTCTCCCATGAATGCTCCAAACATGTCTTCCAAGGATAACTTTGATGGAGATTCCACAATTTCACCATCTCTTACGTTGAAATTCGGAGGTGGTATGATGGTGTTCCTTGTGTTAGCATAAGAGAAGTTCTCATGTTGCCTCAAATTCGGATGATATTGGTTTGGGTTGGAAGGACTCTCACGGGCTTGCCTATCGTTCCAACCCCTCTCTCTAAATTGCATATCCCTTTGATTGTTCATGTAGTGGGCTTCTTCATATTGCTCGTCACGTGGCCCCACTAAAGCTTTAGTCGTCATAAGAGATATCAATTTATCTACCTTGTTGGAGAGTTTAGCATTCTCATCCAAATCTTGGGTTGAGGCAACCTTTCGGTTTTGTCTTCTCTCGGATGGCCATTGGTTGCCATTCTTAGCCATCTCCTCCAAGAGCACATAACCTTCTTCCGTCGTCTTTCCCAACAAAGAACCTCCACCGGCCGAGGCATCTACCATCCCTCTCGTACGGTGATCCATTCCGTTGTAGAAGTAACATATCAATTGGTCTCTCGAGAAACCATGTTGAGGGCAACTCCTTATCAAATCTTTAAAACGCTCCCAAGCCTCGGCTAACGACTCATCATCATCTTGCATAAATGAAGAGATCTTCCCTCGTATCTTGATGGTCTTGCTTGGAGGAAAGTACTTCATTAGGAATGCATCAACAAGGTCGGCCTAATTCTCAATGGTCCTCAAGTCAAGAGAGAGGTACCATTGCTTTGCTCGGTCCCGGAGTGAGAAGGGGAAGATTTGCAAGCGGATGTAGTCTTGGGGAACACGGTTGATCTTAACCGTTCCACTTATCTCGAAAAATTGAGACAAATGGAGGTTAGGATCCTCCTTGGAGAGCCCACCAAATTGGTTGTTTTGCACCATCACGATCAAGGCCGGCTTGAGTTCAAAGTTGTGTGCATCAACGGGCTCCCGACCCGCTCCTCCATAGGGCCTTGGGATAGGACGGAAGTGGTCTCTCAAGACTCTTTGTGGTTCCTCATCCTCCCTTCGTCTACCATCTCTTTCCATACCAATATTCTCTTCAACTCTACGACGAAAGTTGTCTCTTAGCACTCCTTGAGGTCGGTTACCTCCATTCCCATTAGGTTCCTCAACTCCTTCTACCCCGTGATTCTCAAATTCCTCCTCTATTTCTTCTACAACTGGATTTTCCCGTCGATTCATTCTTTCCAACTCTATTCTCCTCCTTTCGGCGTTCCTTCTTCGACAATTGGCTTCAATCTCCGGATCTAAGGGTAACACTTCTTGTTGGTTCCTCCTAGATCGTGTGATCATAAACCATGTCTATCAAAAGAGCAAACGAGAGTGAGAAATACAAATAAGCTCAAAGTAACAAACACAAATATTTTTGGATTTTTCGCAAAAAAAGAAAGCAAGTAAAATTCTATTAACCTACACTCTAGAGCTATAAAAACCTCCCCGGCAACGGCGCCATAAACTTAATTCACGTGTTATGCAACATTAAAATAAACAACCGCAAGTGTACGGCGTCTATCGTAGTGTGATAAGCACGAGGTCGATCCCACAAGGAGGTTTAGCATAAAAGTGTAGTTTGTTAACATAGTTCTATTTAGACGCGATCGATAAATTGAAAGTGATGAATTACTCTAAGATTACCTACCAAAGTGTCACAAGTAAGTAATAAAGGGTAATGGAAATCGATCTACTAGCATGCGAATTAATAAAACGAAAGTAAAACGAATGAAGACTCAAAGAGAGAAGGTGGGTTCCAAGGCAATTGTAACACTTAGATTTCCGTTTATGAATGTCAACTCGTTTAAATGGCCATTAAGGTTGTCTTCATATAGGGTGATCACACAAGAAGGATTAATTAATCTCTCGATCTAATTAACCCAAAGGAAAACACAATATAAGTTCGTATCTCTACCTCACAAATATTGTATTACCTAAACTAGCCTCAAAGATCATTCAATTCCCTCTCCGATAATTAATCCTCTCTCGAGCTCATAATAATACCGGGTTGCATGCTTGCATACGATTAAATGGAATAAATCTCTCGATCTTACCCCAATTAACAATGAATTAAGCAAATCATCATGGCCAATAACAACATGCTTTGCAATGGATAATTAAACATACAAATAAGAGAGAAATACCAATTAAAGCAAGAAATTAATCATAAACTTCAATCCAAGTATTTACAATGCCTTAGAACCACAAATTGTTTAGCCACTAGCTAGCATAATGAAATTACAAAATCCAAATGAAATTAACTAAATAAAAGAAAGAGAACAAGGAAGCTTAGTCTAGATTGTGGTAGGAAATGAAATTTGCAAGCTATTGCATCCTTTCTTCCTTGAAGTGATGGAGAATTGAGAGAGATATGGCCAAATCACCTTGGAGTATGTGAAACTATGTGTGAGAATTGATGAATTGGGGGTGAAAGTCTTGGATTTCAAGAAAAAGGGCTTATATAGTGTTGGGGTAGGGTTTGGATGCCAAAATTGTAAGTTGGTCCCTCAAAAAATGGGGAAAATGGACAAAAACCCCCGAAAATATTGTCACCCGGCCGGGTGGGTTTCACCCGGGCATCCCACCCGGCCAAAACACGAAAGTCCCGAAAATATGGCCTTGCCCGGGTTGAATCCACCCGGCCGGGTGGGTTTCACCCGGGCGAAATACGAAAGTTTTGGAAAATGTGGCCTTGCCCGGGTTGAATCCACCCGGCCGGGTGGGTTTCACCCGAGCGAAATACGAACATCCATTTTTGAATAGCTAGGCCGGGTCGGATTCTACCCGGCCATGTGGTTTCTACCCGGCCATGTCATTTTTCGTTCCGTTGTATCTCGAGCTTCCGACCTCCGATTGACTCGATTCTTTTTTTCATTCCACTTCGTTTTTCGAGACGAATCCAATGGTAAGCTTCTCTTCTTGATCCAGTGAAGTATGGTCGGTGTTTTGCTCCAAATTCCATCGTATTTCCTATAAAATCGACAAAACACAACCTTTCTCTCATTTTGGCTCAAACAATCATAATCAATGAAATCCACATCAAAATACGCTTCACATGTGCCTCGAAAACGTGTAAATTCCACCCGAATCAAAGGCTACTTAAACCAAGGCCCAAGGCCCATCTCCTAAACTAAAATTTAAATAAAAAACTAATAACCTAAACCAAAAAGTAAAAACTCATCCTGTTGGCTTGTCTTGTACAGTCGGTACAGACATTCTCCCTTCCAAATAAATGAGAGAAACCCTAATACAGAGTCGCCCACCTCGGCACCTCCTTATCCAGCCTCGCCCACGACAGCCTACAAGGCGCACGAGCACGACACGTCGGCACCTCCAGCGTCCAGCCACCGGCTGCACACACGGCCACACCCACCTCTACCTAATGATATTACACAGTAATATTTTGAATTTTCAAGAGTAAACAATTTTCTTTAGTAGTAGTGGTTTCGGAAATCCGTAGTTTTGCTACTCTTTTCTAAGATTAACCTTTTGATTCTTCTATATGACTTTATAAATTCTTTTTTGGATTGCTTATGTGTCTTTTTTGCTGCTGTATCTTTTATTTACATTGAAATATTTCTAGGTAGAAGAGTAATGAATCGAAAAAAAGCAATTGGCCTGTATTGTTGTAAAAATATTTATTTTAAAATTATTTATAAAATCGGGCCAAAATGGCCCGGCGGCCCGGCAGCCTGCACAGGGCCAGGCTGGGCCACAGAATTACAGGCCCGATAGCATTCGGGCCGGGCCAGCCTGGCCCGTCAAAAGTTGTTGGCCCGATGGGCTGGTGCCGGGCTGGCCCGGCCCGACCTGTTTGACAGCCCTAGTGACTCGGTAGGTTCCCTCCCAGTTAGGTTCAAGCTTCCCAGCGTGTTTCAGCGCGTCGGCCCTTCAGAGGACTAAATCTCCAGCTCTAAAGGACCTCAAGGTCACTTTTCGATCGTAAGCAACCTTGATCCTGCTTTTGTATCTCTCAACATTCAGCCTAGCCATCTCTCTTTCTTCTTTGATCGAGTCCAAGCTTCCCTCATCAATCCATCATTCTGATCCTCGTCGAACTGGGCAATTCTATGGGATCTCAACATAGCCTCGGGAGGAATTACAGTCATTGCTCCGTACACTAGCTGAAAAGGGGATTCTCGTGTGGCTGATTTCGGACTCGTCCTATAGGAACACAAGATGTTGTCTAACTCTTGCACCCATCCTCCACCTATCTTCCGTAGGCGCGTTCGAATTCCATCTACTATAATCTGATTGGTGACCTCAGCCTAGTCGTTTGCTTGTAGATGGGCTATAGAGGTAAGCCTCTGGGTAATGTTTAGCCTCACACACCATCTTCTGACTTTTTCACCATTGAACTGTGTGCCGTTATCGGAGACTTAGATCTTTGGCACTCCAAACCTGCAATAAATGTATCTCCCGAGGAAATGAATCACATTCTCCTCATCTATCTTAGCAAAGGGGGTAGCCTCTACCCATTTGCTAAAATAATCCACTGCTACAATAAAAAAACTTGCTCCCACCTTGTGCCGGTGGAAAGGGTCCTACCAAGTCTACCCCCCACTTTGCGAAGGGACAAGGTGAGTACATAGCTCCCATCTCTTCGACTGGGATTCGTATTAGAGGGTCATTCTTCTGGCATTTTTTACACTTTCGCACAAAGTCTTTAGCATCTCTTATCATCGTGGGCCAATAAAAACCCGCTCGTAGAGCCTTCTTCACTTTGGTTTTGTATCCCACGTGGCTTGCTGCACAACCCTCATGGATCTCTTTTATCACATAAGTTGCCTCCCTTTTGGAGAGGCATTTCAAGTAGGGGTGAGTGAATGATATCATGTATAATTGACCCCCCATGATACAGTACCTCAATATCAGGGCTCGTGCCTCTCGAGACATGGCAGCTTATGGACCTTTGCTTAGTTCTGCGAGAATATCTCTTCTCCAATCGTCTCCATCTTCTATTAATTGCTCCAACCGAAGGCTCAATAGACTCTCGCTCTGCTACTACTAAGGTTATCGTCCCTTGCCCTTCAAAGTCTATAGAGCTAGCAAGTTTGGATAGCCCATCCGCCCTTGTATTCTCTTCTCTAGGTATCTGTAATACCTCAAAGACATGAAACTTATTCTTCAAATTCTTGACTCGCTCCAGATAAGCAATCATCATTTCATCTTTGGCTATATATTCTCCCTTAACTTGTTGCACTACCAGCTGAGAGTCAAAAAATAGGGTAACCTTTTGAGCTCCAAACTCGACTGCCATATCCGCTCCTCTTATCAAAGCTTCATACTCGGCTCCATTGTTCGAAGTCGGGAATTGGAACTTGATAGCGACTTGTGTTTCATGACCTTGAGGGTCGATCAGCAAGATCCCCGCTCCACATCCACTCACGGAGACAAAACCGTCCACGTACACCTTCCATCCCTCCATCTCTTCTAACCTTGTAGACTCTTGTATAAAGTCTGATATGGTTTGAGCATTGATTGCCCTCCGAGGTTCATAGTCAATATGGTACTCCTACAACTCTACAACCCACTTTACCCTTCTTCCTAACAAGTCAGCCCTACCAATTACCTGCTTCAAGGGGTAATTAGTTCGAAGACAATTTTATAAGATAAGAAATAAGGGCGTAATCTCCTAGATGTTACCACCACAACTAGAGCTGCTTTTTCAATTTTCGAGTATCAGACTTCAGCACCTTGGATGATCTTACTAACATAATAGATGGGTTGCTGAGTTGAACCTTCCTCCTTCATCAAAGATGTGCTCAAGGAGTGTTCCCCTACAGAGATGTACATGAAGAGTGTATCTCCCTGAGAAGGTTTTTTCAGCTTCGGGAGCTAAGCTAGGTGGACCTTGAGCTCTTCAAACGCTTTTTGGCAGTCTTCATCCCACTCGAACCTCGATCCTTTCTTAAGTGTTCTGAAAAAATGATGACTTCTTTCAGCGGATTTAGCTATGAACCTGCTCAGGGCCGCAATCCTTCCATTTAATGTTTGCAATTCCTTCAGGTTTTTGGGGGCTGCATGTCCAATACTGTTTGCACCTTGGCTGGATTCACCTCAATTCCCCTTTGGGTCACCATATATCCTAGAAACTTCCCTGACTTTACCTCAAAAGAACATTTAGCTGGATTCAATTTAATGCCATTATCTCTAATTACTTGGAATATCTCCTCCAAGTCCTCCATATGTCCTTCAGCTTTAGCACTCTTTGCTAGCATATCATCTACGTATACTTCCATATTTTTTCCAATTTGTTTGTAAAATACAGCATCTACAATTTTTTGGTATGTGACTCCTGCATTGATTAGTCTGAAAGGCATTCGAATATAACCAAATGTTCCACAAGTAGAAATAAAACATACCTTGGGGATATCGAGGGGCTTTAATTGGACCTGATGATATCCCTGATATGCATCCATCATACTCAGTAGTTCAAATACTGAAGTTGCATCCACCAGCTGGTCAATACGAGGCAGAGGATAATGATCTTTAGGGCAAACTTATTCAGATCCCTAAAGTCAATAAGCATTCTCCATTTCCCAGCCCCTTTAGACACTAAAACGGCATTAGAGAGCCACTCAGGGAACTGAATCCTCTTGACATGTTCGACATTCAAAAACTTGTCAATGGCATTCTTCTATGCACCAAAATTTCTTAACTTCTGTTTAATCGGTTTAGCCTTAGGGTCCACGTTGAGGTGATGCGTAGCTACCTCCGGAGGGATACCTGTCATGTCTGTTGGAGAGAAAGCAAAAATATCCACGTTTTTCGTTAGGGTAACTATCACCTTCTCCGCTATCTCAGTTTCCATCTGAGTACCAACCCTGGTGGTGAATTCTGTTTTCCCAGGGTATAATTAGATGCTCATCAATTCTTCGTCAGCCTTGATCTTAGGTTGTTCCCCCACAGCTTCAACTACTCTCTGTTTTTCAGCTCAGGGTAATCTCCCTTAAATCTCTCTAGCCCTCTAGTCATAGCCCTATATGTCATCTTCACTGACTCGACATAACATTTCCACGCTTGGTACTGATCACCTCATACTTCTCCACCCCTTCGGAGGTTGAAAATTTCATCTTCATGTGAAATGTGGATATCACAGCTTGGAATATATTCAAATTTGGTGTTCCCATAACCACATTATATGAAGAGGGAATATGCACTAGAAAGAACTTTATCAATTGGACTCGTCTAGTCGAGGCACTCCCCAACCTTACTTGCAGCATTACGGACCCGAGGGGTTGAATTGCTCCTCTTGAAAATTCATAGAGTGTAGTCTCTACCGGTCAGAGTTTCACATTCAAGTCCATTTTCTTGAAACACTCCAAGAACATAATATTAGTCAAGCTTCCAGTGTCTACGAAGATGCAAGCCATGTCATATCTGGCAATATAAGTAGTGATGACTAGTGCATCATTATGGAGCTCCTTAGTTTCTTCAGCGTCCTCTAGGCCAAATTCAATATTAGGGACGGCTATCACATGCCCCACTTCCTTGTATTCCATATTTTGTCATGTCCTTAGGGACCTTACACTTTGTTATCTTTGTCTGAAGGAGTCCCCATCCGTGGGTCCTCTCATGGTCATATGAATCACCCCCTTTTCTGAGGTTGTGGGGGCTGACCCTCAGGATCATCCCTTGATTATTTCCTATTCTCTTCCGACTTATTTTCGTATTCTTTCATTTTTCTACCCACGAGGGCCTTGTCTATCTAGGAATATGAATTCTTTTAGGTGTTCCGCTTGGATCATCATTTCTATCTCATCCTTCAGGTGGTAACACTGATTAGTGTCATGTCCATATTCGTTGTGGAAGCGACAAAATCTATCTGACTTAGGTTACTAAGGACCTCTACCCCTGGAGTAGGGGAACTTCATATCTGGATGGTCTCCTACCACCTCTAAGATCTCGGCAGGCTCAAGCCTCAAGGGAGTATATCTCTCGAACCTCCCTCGAGGGCCTAAGCGCGATCCTCCTGAGCCATTGGTGTTTTCGGTATCCCCAGGGTTCTTAGGGGTTTCTGGACTGGACCTCCTCGCGGTGGTATCTCTCTTCCTTTCTCCACTAGATGGCTTTAACTCTAATCTCTTAACTTTTCTTACTTCCTCCAAAGTAAGGTATTTTTCAGTCTTAGCAATTCGTTGAAGGTTTGTACTGGTTTTTTGGCTAGTGAGGAGAAAAGGTCTCCATCCCTCAATCCATTAGTAAGGGTGTTGATCTTGACCTCTAGGGAGGCAGTAGGCACCTCCAACGCCGCTTGGTTGAACCTCTTAAAAAAGACTCTCAGACTTTCATTTTCCCCTGCCTCATGTTAAATATGGTCAATGTGGCTCAGGGTTGTCTCCTCGTGCTAGCAAACTGATGCAGAAATATTTTACTGAACAATGCCCATAACCGTATCGTATTTCGTTCTAGTTGGGTGAACCATTGGTGGGCGACTTTAGATACTAAAGTTAGAAACACTCTGCATTTTACACCCTCTCTGTAGCGATGTAGTAAAGCAGCGTTCTCGAACCTCACCAGGTGTTCATACTGATCGGTAGTACCATCATATTCAAAATTGAGAGGTTTGAAATTAAACGGTAATTCATCTTGTAAAATAGTAGAAGATAATTTACAACCAGTGACATATGTAGATTTACTTACACGGTTAGTCATTTGCCTCCTCATATCTCTCATCTCCTTTTGGAGGGCTTGTAATTGATTAGTGACCGCTCTCGGGTAAGTGTCATCTGTACTTTCCTCGATCTTAGGAACTGGAGCATCCTCTACTATTGGTTTGATATTCCTCCTAACGTTCCGGGTAGGGACACTCCTTTCGTCTTGAGATGGCACTTTCTCTTCCCGATCTGCTTGAGCCCCTACCTCCATTGAAAGGACTTGCGAGGTTCCAGGTATATGTTTAGGCCTCTTCTGACCTTCAGCTTCAGCCACTCGTGGGATTGTGTCGGGGGCAGGCGCTCCCTGAGCCGCCATCGCCCTTTCCATAGCTCGAGTGATCACGACATTTAGTTGATCATTGGAGATCAGTAGGAGTTCCGAATTAGCAACTGTAGTAGGTGCCTCTTTATTCACTCCGCTCCCCGATACTCCAAAAATTCCTACCATGTTACCCCCCGTGAGAGAAGGGGCGTTCCGAGTTTCATCTACCAACGTTTGAAATCTTGCCGGAGGTGGGGGCGGATTGAGCCTTGATGAAACAAACGCATGTTCATTCCCTAGATTTTAGTTGACGGGAATCTTGGAGGAGGTGGAGGGAAAGCAGGAGGTGGAGTTCCTCCTCCTTCTTTAGTTTGCTTGGCAATTTCACGTTCTCCACCCATAATGAAAGATAATTCTCACGCCTTAGACCAAGTTTCCCACAGACGACGCTAGTTGTTACGTCAAAATATGACGTGATATGATTATATGAATCCAACGTGCTAGATTGTAATTCTCAAGTGATAGTTGTACGAATCGCATCCTCCAAAGTTCTCAAACACCTGCAAGAACACGCCGGAGGGAATTCCGGCGTGGAATCTCTGACGCTCAAGTCAGATAATGTTCTCAAGGAATTAAGATGGAGCTACCCAAATTAAGGAAAAGCTCTCTCAAAGACAGTAAAATCTCTCGTGTATTTTCCTATCGGAGGGGATGAAATATTAGACTCAAGTATATCTTTTCTTAATTGTGTGTATTCGTGTAGTGAAAAACTATTACTCATATTCATTTAGCATAAAATGCGTACCTTGGGGAGGAGGCCACTCCTTCCCCCTTTTTTCTCCTCAGTCCACGATCTAGCCTCCCTCCTTTCTCGACCCCCTCCCTTCAACGTTAGCTCGTATATTTTCAGGGGTCAATCCCTCGTGCCCCTAAAATCTCGGGATCCTCCCTTCATAGTTTTGATTAATTGGGCCAGAGCCCCACTGACCCTGGGCCGATCATATAATTCTCAGGGCCACCCGGACCCTTTCTATTTTAGAATAGGCTCACTAACTATTATAAAACTTATCCTCATATACAATAAGCCCAAATACCATGCTGCTATGATATGGGCCCTGCTACAAGCTTGATGTTACCACAAATGGACTACAAGAAGGCCCAATGAAATACATAATTAAGTGTGTATAAATCACCCACCAAATAACTAACAAATAATCGACATGGATAACTCATTATGCGTCCACGTGTCATCATCTTATATGATGACATATTTTGACCGCATCAATTTATATTTTATATATAAAATATTTCATATAAATTTTTATGTTTAATTTTTCAAATTTAATCTCAACAGTTAACATTACAAAAAATAAAAAATAATAATAGCGATGCCAATTGCGACGGACAAATCGTCGCAATTGCGAATAAATTTTTGAACTCCATCGCAAATTTTGTAAATTTTTGTACTTTTTTATAAATTCATATATCTAATTATATTCTAAATTAGTTAGTTCTCAACATGCAAATAATAAATTTTGTAAATATAATTTTTTTTTTTACTTTCGAAATTTAAATTGTTTTGTACTTTATAAATTGTAATTTTATACATTTAATTAAATCTAATTATATTCCAAACTAATTAATTCTTAACATGAAAATAAAAAATCTTGTAATTGTAATTTTTTTACTTTCTAAATTCTAGATTTCTTTCAATTTAAAAATATTTAATTGGGATAGAAGTCAATTAATTTAGTCTTATAATATAAATTCAGATCTTTTATTGATGAAAAACCTAAGGTCAAAGAACACATGACGTTCATATGAGTGGAGCCCCGTTAAAAACTTGTTAAGTAAACTCTCCTTAGAGTTAAAATCTTAATCAAGGGAAAAAGGTAGGCTCCTCTAAGAATTGTATCTATAACATTCCGAGTTTAAATCTTTAAGCAGAAAAACCAGAAAAGGACTATCATTGATCACCACTGACATAGCCGTGCTGCTCATCCTCTGAGTCGAATTCATCAAAATCTGAGGTTTCCACATCTCCCCAACGCCCAATCGCTGCATTAGCCATGCGTCTGAATTTTGGCGACTTTGAACTTTCCACTGAGATTAATTTAACATTGTGGATTTTATGCTTTTCTAGTTCCATTGCTGTTCTAAGCGCCTCCTCCAGTAGGTGGGTTAAATCTTGTGTAACCTCCGTATCCTCTGGCACACAAACGACGAATTTGAGTCGTGCTAGTTGGCCTTCAATATTTGTAGTGGCCGACGTCTCCATACTAACCTTTTCCTTGTCTAAAGAATTTCTTCCCTCAGGGATATAATCCCCATTTTCAGACGCCACATTAAGAGGAGCAAAACTTTTTTCATGCTTAGAGGCATATCGAGACTCCTTCTTCTATGGTGGTGGACGTCGGCGATGCTTCTTCCTACGCCTTTCCGTAAAATCGTCCATTTTTTGTTGCTGCATAGGAGGCTCCGTGAGACCGTCCGAATTTTATTGCTGCACAGGAGGCTGACTGTCCAAGTTTGTGGGTTGTTTCGGCCGCTTATTGCAAATATCCCACGAGTGCCCTATAATCGCACAATGCCTGCAAAATGCTGGAGGGTTCTCATATTTGAAATATGCGAACATCTTATGACCTTGTCTTTCAACCTGTATCCTCTCAATCTTGTCTTTTGAGAAGTCAATCTCGACTAAAACACATATGAAGTGACACATTGAACCATCCAAAGAATGCTCATCAATTTTAATCGGTGTACCCAAAGAGTGAGCAATTCCCGTGATCAAAGACTATGTCCAGTATTCAAATGGTAGTTCATAAATTCTCACCCACACCTGTGCCAAAGAGGTGTTCACCTTGTAAGGGTTAAAGTCTTTAACCCATTTCGACAATCTGAAAATCCCTGGGTTCAGCGTCCAACTTGCTCGCCTATTTGCCAGATGTTTATCCTCCTCTGTCTCGAAACTAATTTTGTAGTACCCTAGTCCCACCGGCGTTAAACTCCAGTTGCCTCGAGTCCCCCAGATTGATGCAAGGGCTTCTTTTAGATCCCCTAGTGCCCATGGTTTGTCTTTCTTCGAGTTTGATAGTCGACCGATGAAGGATGCACTGCACTTCGCAACTCTGGCCGCATATTCATCCTCATTCACCGCGATGCACACCATGTCGCCTTTCTTGATTGGCATGGGAATTGGTTGATGATAGTCTGGTTTACTGCGTAGATCTTCAGATACACCCTGCCTGGGTATAAGGGCATCTTTAAACGAGACGAATGGTCGGGTGCGCGAGGGGGACACGTCGCTTTCTATTGAATGTTTTGTCGGCCGTGGAGCCAAGAACTCTTGCAGCCAAGGAAGTGCAGCGCATAGTCCTGTGATTGCCGAGATTTTGTCGATGTCTGGTGCCAAGAAGGCGGAGGCCGCCATTGTCAATCAACGAAGAATTGTAAAGCCCTAATGTAACCGTCTCCTCAATCGCCGGAGAGGTTTATTCCCCACCCTTTCAATTTATGAATATAATCTTTTATAACTTTTAACCTTTTGTGAACTGATTCCAAAAAAGTTAAATGTTCTAATTTACTTCCATTTTTTTTTTCAATTTGTTCTGTTTTGGTCTCAAAAAAGTTAAATGTACTAATTTAGTCCTTTTTTTTTTTTTTTGCAATTTTTGTTTTGTTTTGGTCCCATAAAAGCTAAATGTAATTGCAAAAAAATGAAACTAAATTGGTACATTTAACTTTTTGGGATCAAAACAAAACAAATTACAAAAAAAAAAAATAATACTAAATTGGTACACTTAATATTTTTTGGAACATTTAAAAAAGGTAGAAAGTTAGGAGAGTAACCCAAATTAAGTTTAATTTTTATTTTATTTTTAATTGTAACTTTACTCTTTTAATTTTTAATTACTTTAATTGATCATTTAAAATTATTAAACTTTGAAATATTTTTAAAATGTTCAAATCGAGTATACTATATACGATTAAATTATGAAAAATATGATCAAAATACGACAATAAAATATGAAACGGTTAAAATTGCTTACAAATACAATCAAATTAAAAAAAAATGTTCAAATTGTTCAATAACGATAATCGATGTTAAAGAAGTCTTCACAAGCTGATGGTGTTTGATAAAATGCCTAGTCGACCAATTTTAGAGAGGAGTTCATTTTGAACACGATATGCATGTCATTAACTATATCTATTGCCTCACCATTAAAATAAAACATGATTTTTCAACAACATTAACATTGAGATATTGAATGATGAAGTGTTGATGAGTAGCTAATCTTACACGGGGGCCATTGAGCATGCGGTTGTGTGTATTATATGCTTATTGATATTTTTTAGTTTTCTAGAAGGGCTTCCAAGTCGTGTGCATATTGTTATTATACTAGATTGAGTTCTTGTGTGTTCTAGGAGTTTTGCATAAACCCAAATTGATCGAGGTTGTAGTTAATTATTTTTATGATTTTGTGTGACTGATTTCGCAGTATGTATTTTAATGTGTTCTGTGTAACGTTTTTCTTTTAATCCTGTCTTCATTTTGACAAAATAAATGGTTTTGGATCTAAATTATAAAGAATATAAATTATAAAGAATGGGGTGGAATGCTTGAGGGTAAAATTGATATTTTGACACCAATTTTGCACCTAAAAGTAATTCCAAAAAATGGTAGCACTAGAATTCATTTTTTGGATTCTGGATTCTAGTCCAAAAAATGGTAGCACTATATTGACAAAGTGGGATAGCTCAAGTGGTTAGAGCACCACTACCTAGAAAAAAAGGTAGCACTAGAATGCTTTAGCAAGGTACAAAAAAACACCTATGAGTAAATAAACTCTATTTTCTTTTGTAAATTTTTGAGAGAGATAGACACATAATAAAATAATTGGTAAAAATACAAAAGTGTGAGTCATACTCAATGTATCTATCTCTCCAAAATTTATAAAAGAATTACCAAATAAAATGGAGTAGGATTCAACTTCCAAAATAAATACTAAATTGTTATTGTATCTTTTTTTTTTTTTGTATACAAGAGTTATGTAGGGATCAGGGATCCACATTTCAGGATCTAAAGCCTTCTTCTTGAAACTAGAGGAGTGTGCTTGTGTTTTTGTGTGTTATTTGTTTCTTGGTATTTCTCGTTTTCTTGAGACGAGTTTTATAATAAATAAATACTTCATTGTAGATGAATGATTATGGTTATTGACACCCACTATTAGTATATATGTGGAATACTTGGTTCACATGTACATTCTTTTTTGTGTGTGCAATGTTTGTATTACACGTGTATTTTTTATTCGAAGTGTGCATTTTTTAAGTATAAAATTATAATAGGATTTGTATATACTAATACAAAATTAAAATTCGATTATGAAAAAAAAAAAAAAACAGTGGGCTTTGTATATAATAGGTCTTATTTTAAAATTTGGGCTTTATTGTGACTTTAATGTACTAAAAAAATAGAAAAAATATAATATTGAGATTAAAAATTATATATGGGCTTACTAAAAAAAAGTTCACTTTTTTGTAAAAAAAAAAAGAAACAATATAAATTAGGGTTAGTCTCTATGCACTCGAGTGCATGTTATGCACCCTAATCCATGTTGCACTTTTCAGTTTTACTGACGTACACTTTTTGGTAAATGGTGTTGCATTTTTCAATTATTAAACTGTATAATAATATTTTTAATAATAATTGAAAAGTGCAACACCATTTACCAAAAAGTGTAAGTCAGTAAAATTGAAAAGTGCAACATGGACTAGGGTGCATAACATGCACTCGAGTGCATACTAGACTTTACCTATAAATTATAATTATTGGCCTAGTTATTTTGAAATATAGCTTTACTTATTTTAAAAATTAGTCGGACCAAAAAAAAATCATGTATTGTAATTATTGAAATTGTTGTGAAATAAAATAAACACCGTTTTTTTTTTTTTTTTTTTAAGAATTAAGAAATATTCTAATTTTGGATATCCCAAAATTGAATAAAAAATTTGAGATAAAGATCGTAATATTAACATGAAACTTCTTTGCTTACTTATATATTTTATTTTGCTATACAAAAATTTGACACACTGTGTACAGACCTAATATTAAGCACGCAACATGTATAGGGGTGTACACAGTGACGGAGCCAGGAAATCTCGGTAGGGAGGCCCGATTAATATTATTTTAAAGATAAATTGAACAAGTCGACTTTGTCAATACATTTCATTAAATTAAATTGAACAAGCCGACTTTCATTTTGTTTTGAAGTTTTGATAGTTCGATTCAAAATGAAGCAAAATAATTTAAAAATTGCTAAAATATTAAATTTAAAAAACATTTTATTTCTTCGATTGTAAATGTCTTTTAATTAATACATTAATGTGTTCAAATATTCTATTATTTGCATCGACACAATTTTTAAGAAAAGTGGATTTAGTGGTTGATGAATAAAATATGAGTATTTTGGGTGATTTGGTGAGGTGTAAAGTGAATTTGGTGGTAAAATGTATGCAAAAACGAGTGACAATTTTGAAAATAAAATGATGTTGGGAGGGTATTAATTTTGTTGAGTATTTCCATATTAAAAGTGTGTAAATAATCTTTTGACGTTCCAATAAAAAAATGTACAAATAATTACGGAACGGAGGGAGTATATATATATATATATATATATATATATATATAAAATTGGTGGGGGGCCCAGTGACCCCCC
Source organism: Galeopsis tetrahit (assembly GCA_963675135.1). Lineage (NCBI taxonomy): Eukaryota > Viridiplantae > Streptophyta > Magnoliopsida > Lamiales > Lamiaceae > Galeopsis > Galeopsis tetrahit. The sequence goes on from OY776128.1 coordinate 22,735,268, forward strand.
GACCCCATTGTGGCACCGACACTGGGTGCACATGAATACAAAAGCACAAAAACTTATATGCAATATTGCATGCATTTCAGTCATTCACACACATATTCTTTATAAATACACCCACAAGCTTAATTCACACACACATTTTTTATAAATACACCCACTGACAGCTCAATTCACACCCACATTTTTTATAAATGCACCCACTGACAGAAATTGAACATGGTCGTCTTCTCCGAGTAGTTTTCGATCACCTCAGGCCGCGGTCGGACGCTGCAATTTACGATGACCTTAATCCTTAAATATTTTATATTTCTTTAAATATTCTTTAATACTAATCATTATGGGTCAATGTTATTTTGTATTACGTGCAATAATATATCTTACTACATGCAATAATATATGTTACTATATATTATAATGTGGGTTACTTAATCAATAAAAAAATATAAAAATATAAAAGAATCAATGTTACTATATAAAATTGTGTTATTACTACATGTAATAATTTGTTTTCCTACATAAAAAATTACTATATGTTACTACATACTACAGTTTGAATTACTACATTGAATAGACGTTTGTTACTTTACGTAACTTTATCAAATGATCTAATATTTTTCGCATCATCCTACAATAAAACATTTTGTATTACAACATGATTATTGTGTTTACTACATTCGATAATATATGTTACTACATATTATAATGTGAGTTACTACATCAATAAAAACACTAGAAAAAACGTGTTACTAAATAAAAGAATTTGTATTATTAGATAAATAGTTTGTGTTATTACTACATAAAATAATGTGTATTACTACATATTACAATTTGAATTACTACATTTAATATCCCGCGTTCGACAATAAAATAAAAGATAAAAAAATCACAGAAACGTGTAAAATAAACAGATTAAAAAATTCGAATTAAGCTGTCAGTGGGTGTATTTATAAAAAATGTGTGTGTGAATTAAGTTTGTGGGTGTATTTATAAGAGAATATTCCCTAATAGAGTCATTTCTATAGAGTCTTAAACAAGTAAAACCTGCAACTTTTAAAATTATCTAATAGGGTCAAATTAATGTCAAAAAACCTTAAATGCCCTTAATATTCATATAACTCCTTAATTAATATATTTTACCCATTAATTCGAATTTTAAATTCAAATCTTAATTGCACATCAATTCCCCAATTATAGCGCATATTCAAAAAAAAATTTGACCTTCTTAAAATCGAATCCTGACATTTCATTCCAAAAAACGCGATTACGATTTAATTCATCTCCATCATCGGTTTCTGGGCTGAGGCCGGCGTTCTCAGCGTACTCATACACGAGGTAGGTGGTGCCTTGGCGGAGGCAAAAGCCAGAAAGCCTGATTATGTGGGAATGATTGATCTTTCGAAGCGCATTCACTTTCGGTGTTTAGAGATTCATTAACATCAATGAAATCGAGGCATAATTCTGGAATTTCTAGACATTTAGGCGTTGTTGGATTCTGGGATTGGATCTCATTCTGTTTGGCCTGTTCGCGATTAATTTCTAGGGTTCTTATTCAATTTTATATCTTAGGGCTGATTCAAGAATCAAATATGCGGTTATTCAATCGATTTGCGAGAATCTTGGGCTCTGTAATGGGCAAATCAAGACGCGTCAAAGAGAATAAGGAGGGAGAAACTTCTACAACCCCTACAGCCATGGCGAGATCACCACCGGCTCACAGTAGCCACTACGCGAAATCGTCGACCTCGCTTTCTCCTATTCTGCCGTCGCCGCAGCCCACGTTGCCCTCGTCCGACACGGCCACTTCCCGCCGCCACAGCCTGGCGACCCTATCGCAATTCTGAGATTGGGGCTGTAACTTCTTTATCGCAGTTGTATTTTGTGAAGAAGAATTATGTAATCGTGAAGACCCGATTCCTCCATGGATGACGCTGACTCGAACGATGCTGTCGATTCCTACATGCCTGGAATTATCGGTTAGTATTTTTCTGAGCAAGAATCGCCCTAATTATTACGTTCTTGAGGGTGCAACTTAGTACTCGGGGATTAGGCGAAAAAAGGAGAAGTTTCATGGATACAGCAACTTGACATGGAGGTGAACATTAGATATGCACATTACCGTATGCATATATACATGCATATCGTATAGTGCATTTCACATATGCACATATGTAAAATGCATGTATCCCCGTTTTCCGTGCATATTAAACTTCATAATCTATCTTCATATATGTATGCATATTCAAACAATGGGTTTTCTTTACTTTTTTTTACAGTGTTGATTTTCTTGAATGAACTTTTTACCGGAAACAATGAGTTTTTTTTCCTTGAAATCTCTCCGACGATGTCTGCAGAATATTTGGTAAAGAAATCCTTTCAGCTAATTAATTAGAGGTTGCTTCAATTTAGGAACAAATTGGAAGGTGATAGAACAGCGCGTATAACGAGGAACTGCATTAATTCAAAAGATTTAATGTAAATCTAATTAATATTTATTAATTTCAAATTATTTAAATTGGTAAAGGGCAACTATGTCTTATTAGGTGTCTGACTCTAATAGATTTAAATTAATAACCTATTCCCAATTAGATAAAACTCTTAGTGAAATGACCTTAACAATAATTTTTCCTATTTCATACCAGACTAGCCCATACAAAAGTGTGCACTTATACGAGCACATTTCCACATATCTGAGGTGGATAAGTGTCCACATGTATGGACAAATGTAAACTTACATAAGTAAATGCGCACATACATGAAAATGTATGGACTTACCCCATAGATTTTCATGTATGCACACTTACACGTATCAGTAATAGTGCACAACTAACAAAAAATGAAGTTTATCTCAAAAAAAAAAATCAACACAATTTCAGTTATGAAACTAAAAATTACATCGAAAATGACAAATATCACAAAAAAAAAAAAATACTCTGTATCATTTTTTGGCTCAAACATTTTATGCTCTTTAAAAGACATCAAGAATAAAAAGACATCTAAAATCACAAAAACAATTTGGAGGGGGGAATTGAATAGGTTGTAGGTGTAGAACTATTGTAGTCGGGAACGGACATAACGACACCTTCCCAGCAATCATTGTTGTGGAAAGCGCAACATCTTCTCCGACGTGGAAGTCGCGGTGCGATTTGATTGGAAGTCTTCTACTTCTACAACCCTAGTTCATTGTCGGAGGGAAAACAAAAGAAGAATAAATAAATAAATAATCCCTTTTCAACACAAGTATGCTGGAAATCTTCAAAAGGTATTTTGGAAATTGAAGATGAGAATTTGAATTCTTTTGAAGAAGATGAAAAATATTTTTGCTATTGAGAGAGAAAGGAAGACACACATTTAATGGGAAGAGAGATTGTTCTACAGAATAATCAATGTAACAATTCAAACAAAAAAAAAATTGGCTCAATTGAAGGTTTACCATGTGAGCCAATTTCAATTAAAAGAAGAGTGGTAAAGTAAATTTGCTATCCTTTTTGTATTATCAGTAATACAAAAACATATTTGTATCTAAGAGTAATAAGAGGGTCTAAAATGTGAAAAATTAAAATCAAAACATTTCAGCATATAAATGAATCTATTCATGTAGAGGAACGCTCATGTACGTGCATGAAAGACAGTGTCGTGTTTTCTAATTTTATTATGCAAACAATTCAAAATTTTCCATTTACAGTTTACCACCTACTAACACTCGTGTGCACCAATTATACGTATAATCGTATAAAATTAATATTTTTTTAATAATAATAACTTATAAAATTAATATATTTTTTAATAAATATAACTTCTTATTCCGTACTTCACTTAATTTAACATTTATCAAAACAGTTTGTCCTTCACTTATTTTGACATTTTTTAAAAAGAAAATTAAACAACTTATTTCTTTTTGACGATCACGCTCAAACATCTTATTATTACATCATATGTCATTACTTTTTCTACATTAAATATCGTCTTTTTTGTTATCTAATTCACTTCAATTGACTATTTAACCCATAAAAAAATGATTTTATCCCTTTAAATATTAATAAACAACTCCTATTTTAAAATTTATACTTACAACAAATGTTAGATTGAGTAAGGAACGACGGAAGGACTAATATTTTTCAAGGAAAACAATTGATACTAACCAACTATTTCCTCTATCTCAAATCAATTTTCACTTGAGTCTGAGCATAAAAACTAAGAAAAAAAAAAGTAAAAACATTAAAATGATTTCAACTTTATTAAAGTGGGTATTGTATAAGAACATGTGATGACATAAAGGTTAAACGAATGAGAATTTTGAAGGCAAGAGTTAGTGAAAAAATTTAGGAAAAAAAAAACAAAAGGAAAGCATGAAGACTAACTAGGACAGAAGAGTAATAATTTTTAGTAAAACTGTTAACACTATTTTATGCATACCACTTATACATGTATTTTACATATTTCCATAATTATTTAACAAACCAATATTCAACATCAACTTACTTGATCTCCAGATTACACAGAGTTAAGATTCATGAGGTATGAGCACAATGGATCCTGATGTTTTTCTGTTCTCAATATCCGAATGAGCTTGTGAAGCCTGAGCTAAGGGGTAAGTATGATTTACATGGACCCGTAAAACACCCGAAGCAACATTCGTGAATACCTCCGATGCAGCTTCGAGCAGTTCGTCTCTAGTAACAGTATAATCCTTAAGAGAAGGCCTCGTTAAGAACAGAGATTTGGCTGCAAGAGCTGACAACGGCACTGCATCTGGAGTGCCCGATGACTGTCCAAAACTCACCATGTATCCACGAGCTTTCAAGCATTCCAACGATCCCTGTTCACATTTTTATCCCAGTTAAACATTACACAACAAACTAGAAAAGATAAGATAAGATAAGACAAACTACAGTTATCCCTATTTCAAATCCAGTCATGTCGATTTCATGAATTGAAAATAGTTTTTGACATTTTGGTCTGGTTACCAGCTGCAGGAGAAGATGAAACATACGGTTGATGCTGACTTGACATGACTGAGTATGATTTGTCAACCAGATGTTTTACCTCGTATAGCAGGTTACAAGATAAAAAATGAAGAAAAATTGAAAGTTACTAGATTATTTCGATTCGTGAAAGCCAATGTGACTGAAATCAAAATTTGGGCAACTTACCGGACTAAATAAAACTACTTTCCCAAGAATTTTTTTAACTCACTACCAAAAAAGGAAGGGAAGAGCTAAAAGAAACTACTTGATACTTAAACATGAATGAAAATGTGTATAGACTGTTTTAGATACGATATATAGAGCTGACCTCGCATTATATCCTCATTTGTCAAACCCGATTTTGGTATAGAATTTCAAATCCTATAAAAATCTACCGTAGAATACCAATAATACGTTTATTTTACTTTTTTCAAACACAATTTTCAATACACGATCAATCATCCATCTTCTTATTATCTACCCAACTCAATACTCCATCTACTCCTTTTTCATATACTTTACAACAAATCAATCGTTACACAACCATTCAATCATTTCTACACTACTTTTTACAATATAAGTAATAATTTCACTATCACTTACTTTTCAAAACCCTGCCCCCTATCAAATCCCAAACATATACAAAATCCAAATACACCCTTTACTATTTATGAAATCCTCATACTGGATTTCAAATGACGAGGCTAAACACAACAAAGCATTGAGCTCCTATCTGATTGGCAAAAACTAGTTAAAACTCTATTCTTGTAAACATATTTCAGATTGCCCCAATTGAAAAACCATCTAATGATGAGGTGTGAATGGTCTTGGATGATTAATCGACTTTATATTCATATATACATATGCATATGTACACCGCGTAGGCTGCAAACCCCACCACCCCACCATGTATGACAGTTATATTAAGAGCACAACATACATACCTGAAAGGTGTCTTTCCCAACAGAATCATAGACAACTTCAACTCCTTCACCAGATGTTATCTCGTTGACACGACTAACGAAATCTTCTTGAGTGTACAATATAACATGGTGACATCCGTCTTCTTTAGCTTGAGCTGCCTTCTCTGTAGTTGAGACAGTTCCAATAACAGTAGCACCAATGGCATTTGCCCATTGGCACAACAGAGAACCTGTTCCACCAGCTGCTGCATGAATAAGGACGGTATGCCCTGGTTCAACCTGTAATCTAATACAATTCAGAACAACTTTTTGATGAAAAAGAAGAAAGGAGCCGAGAGCCACTATGTGAAAAGATTCTTTAGTAGCCTATAAAATTCTCCCTTTAATCCAGTTAATCAAAAGTGTAGCAGCCTACGAATTCCCATTCTTTTGTTTTTTTATTTTCTGCTGCACAATTCTTTTTTAAATGTAATAAGCAAGGATATACATTGTTGATTTCCTTAATGAAAGTTTTAATTTTTACTGATCAAAAAAGAAAGAACTGATCAGGGCTTTGTAGTTACAGTTTTCCTAATTGAACTATTGGACTTGAGCTATAAAGGTACAAAGCATGAAGCAGCTTAAAATAAGAGCATAAGAATGGGAAAAGTATCATGATAAGGAGGTGCAAACAACCTATCACATTCATCGGCAAAAGGGAAAAAGTTTTTTTTTTTTTTAAATTCGTTATAAGTTTGTCTATTTTTGGTTTCAGGACACTCCACTTTTCCAAATTAAATTTTGTCATGTTAACATTCAAATTCAACCTTTTAGTCCATTGATCGACTACAACGGGTTAGTAATCGATTTTTAAATTTAACTGCACGAAATTCAAAATTCAAGAAGTATAACTTTTTTACAAAAACTGTCACGTTAGCTTAAAACCTGTTGCTCACCCACTGTACTTGGTACAAAAGACTAAAAAGTTGAATTTTGAAAGTTAACAAGACAAAATTCGATTGGGGAAAATGGAGTGTCTTGAAACAAAAAATGGGCGAACTTATAGGACTAACAAAACCTTTTCCCTCAGATAAATTATACTGTAGAGGAAGACTTGAATTAAAATGACAATCTTCTTATCTAAAGAAGAAAGATAAAAGAATCCTGTTTAGTATTTTAAAAACATTTGTAGTCTGTAGACATAGTTCATCAGGTTAAGCTGCTTTATCATGATACATCAATATATAACACTGATCTTTACTTTAAGTACGAAGGGAAAACCAGAAACGTACTTTGAAGCATTGTCGAACTAGATATCGAGCAGTCATTCCCTTAGTCATAATGGATGCAGCTACAGTGGGATCGAAAGAAGGAGGCACGGGAATCGCTTTTACAGCAGGAATGATATGCTCTTCTGCATATGAACCCATTGGATATCCAGCATAAGCAACAACATCTCCAACTTTTATTCCACTGGATCCGGGGCCCACAGAAATTACTTCACCAACACCCTCCACACCTGTCAGTTAATAGAGGCACCAGTATAAATCAAGAGGACACTTCAGTTCAGGGGGTATTTGGTTCAAAATTCTTCAATCTGAATGGTAATGGAAATGAGCATGGGATAATTAACCCATTTTTATTAACTACATTCCCTCCTCAATCATTTCACTATTTCTCAACCAGCAATAATTTTTTATCCCCACTTATTCCAAGATTAGAGCAAAACACTAACAATTCATTATCATTGTAATTCACTATTCAATGATTCTTATTACTATTCCCATTGAAGAATTTTGATAGACCTTGATATCAGAAAAGAACAAGAACTCACAACTCACAAGAACCAAGAAAGAAATGAATAACTCCAAATTAAGGGCCCAAGAGAATACTCTTGCCACAAGCTATAAGCTGCCAATAATATTTCAATAATGAATCTTGTCCAAATTTGAACCAAGCGCCCCCTAAATTAGTTGACAGTAAGCATGGGACAAACACACAGTGTGAGACTGTGAGATGATCATCAGAAATCAATTGTCACGAGAAGAATATCCTCGTAAAAACTTTGTTCTCAATCATTGAAGTTCTTCAAGGATAAAAATAAACTTCTAAGGGTTAGAGCATGCCTTCAATTACATAATTACAGGCAAATAAGCATGAATCTAACTAATAGGTCAACACTTGCATATTGATATAATTATACACATAAATCTAAACAAAACGGATAAATACAATTATATACATGCACACATATATAGAACTCAAAAACCATATAAATAAGTTAAAGGCGGATGGTACATACACTCACTTAGTGAATAGATGAAATAAAAAGGAATAGAACCTGGTGTGTAGGGTATTGTGGGAACCTTGTATACCCCTTTTCGGAAATACGTATCAATGAAGTTCAACCCAATGGCCTTATTTTTCACTTTTATCTCTCCATCCTTTGGCTCCCCAATTTCAACATCCTCCCATTTTAGTACCTGTATATAAAACGCATCAAAGAACTACACTACAATCCGATGCATAACTAGTTATGTCAAAGGAATATAAAACTTCCCTAGAGTTTCAAATTATTGATCAGAGAGAAACATTTACTATATGAAATCGATTTATAATGCGAAGTAAAAAATATTAGTAAACTGCACATAGAGCTACCCTGCATTTGAAACAACGAAGACTAGGAAGTACATTCAAATTCCATAACCCGTGGGATGTTATCTAGTTCTAGTTTGGAATTTAAAATCCGAATTTCACCATCCTCCTTCATCTAGCCCTAAAAATACATATAAATCTTACTATTACATCTTATTCACACAATAAAACAACATCATTCATTCTTACACAATTGATTTGACGTAAGGTAACATATGTATCCTCCACAAAATCCCGAAAACAAACACACAATCACTATTCATGGCCATAGTTACAAAGCCCTTTATGAAGTCAGTGTACCCTGTAAATAATTTTCTATATATCAATAAAATGGAGTTTTTTACCGATCAAAAAAAGTTCTTGCAACAGTAATAACAGCAGACGGGGCCAAATCCCAATTTTTTTTTATCTATCCGAAAACACAAATTCAAAAGCATAAAAGGTAATTAGCGACAGTAGGATCAAACAATTTCCTCCAACTAAAACCCCCATTTTCTATTCAACAACTAACTGAAAAACCCATGAGTAATCAAATCGCCAAAATAAAATATATTTAAGAATTTAGAGAGGGACCTCGGGGCCACCAAGTTGATGGATTCTTATAGCTTTAACCATCGATCTTACAATTAAATATTCATCCCTTTTTTTTTTCCTAGTCTAAAGTGATGCTCTAACCACTTGAGCTATCCGACTTTGTCAGTCAGCGCATTTTACTACCTGCTAATTTATTGATTGATTGAGGAATTTTGTACAAGGCGATCCTCACTATGAAATTCTACCACCCAATCAACTCTTCACATATTAGCATGTCGCTATCAATTAAATATTTCTATTTTTATTTTCTTTTTAAAATGGTGTAGTAGTATATTTTATGCTGTCAAAAAAAATTATCCTTATTTAATGTATATTGGAATACAACTATTTCAATTTTTTTTTTTTTTTTGACGGGAACTATTTCATTTTGTCATTCAATAAATAAAGTGTATATAATAATATTAAAAGTAAAATCATGAATTTCAAATATAATAAATTACTCACCCTGTCCTTAAAAAGTTTGCACTGATTTTTTAGCACGGAGTTTAAGTAAAATGTGTAACGATTAAAGTATTTAGGGATAATTTTATAAATTTTTTATATATAAAATAAATAAAGTAGTTGAATTGAAGTAATGATATGGTGGTAAATATGTGAATATTACAAAAGTGATGATTTTAATGATTATTTTCATTTATAAGTATAAAAACTTTTGAGGAACATATAAAGAGTGTTTTATTGATTTATGTAAAAAGATTTTAATGATTATTTTTATGGGTTTTTTTTAGTGTAGTCAAATTGTACAAATTGATTATGTAGTCAACGCGTCAAATCGCGTCATGTGGCGTCGTATGCGTCGTATGAACCTGCTACCTGTTATACAGGTTTAAATTAATTAAATTGTATTTTGTTATTTACTATATTACCCTTCTTTTATTAAAATTATTTAAAAATATATATATATATATATATATATATATATATATATATAGCAAAATTACTATTCTATCATTTTTAATATTGTAATATAAGCAAAATTACTATTCTACCATTTTTATGCAAATATTATTATTATAAAAATTAAATAAACCAATTAAAAAAAATAATAATAAATATACTGTAAGTACTCACTTGCACGGTCCAACAGCCATGCATGGTTGCACGGTCGATACTCAGTAAACCGTATAATCCAAACAATGTGTTGTAAGTGCTCACTTTCACGGTCCAACAGCCGTGCACGGTTGCACGGTCGATACTCATTCACCAGTGTAAATTGAAACATGTACTTGAAGTACTCACTTACATGGTCCCACAGTCGTGCACGGTTGCACGGTCGATACTCAGTAAACCGTGCAATCCAAAAAATGGGTTGTAAGTGCTCACTTTCACGGTCCAACAGCCGTGCCTGGTTGCATAGTCGATATTCAGTAAACCGTGCAAACAAATAAAATGTTCTTTTCTTGTTCACGTACTCGAGCCACAAATAGGGCAACGGCTTGACGGCGTCGGTGGAGTGTGTGTTCGCAGGGGGAAGAAAACTAACGCATTCGTGTTCTAGCCTTCTAGGTGTAGGTTCATATGACTTTTTTTTGGTTTCATTTAATTTATTTTTTTGTTGTTAATTTTAATAATAATATAAGGGTAAATAGGTAGTTTTACCATTATATAATTTAATTAAAGTTATAAATATAATAATTTTTTTTATTAAATTAAGGATAAAAATGTAAATTTTAAATTATATATTTTAATTAAATTAATTAATTACGATACTTTGACTACATGTAAAAGTCCCTTATTTTCATTTATAAGTATAAAAACATTTGAGGAACATAAAGAGTATGTTTTATTGATCTATGTAAAAAATAAAAATGAACAGTCTTTTTTTTAGATGGAAGGAATATATAGATAATATTCGATGCTAATTTATTTAAATATTGTAATTTTGAGCATGGACCTTATAAATGTAGTGGTATTTTGAACTCTTTAAAATTTGTTACAAAGGTAAAGGCGCGTTCTTAACTTGCGCTTATTGCGTGTTTTGATAAGAAGATTCTAAAATATGTACATATTCGTCTTGACGAACTTGTCGGCATAATTCGTTGTGTGTTTTGTTCTCTTGATTCTTCACCTGGATATGCAGGCGCGCATTTAAATTTCGCCTATTACAGATTTTACCATGTGCCATTTTTAGATTTGTGTATAGCAATCACAAGTAAAAAAACATGTACATAACATGCGTATTCAGCATTCAAAAAAAATCTTGTGAATATTTTTGCAAGACATTAGGGTTAGGGTTTGCTAAGTCTATATATAGTGTTATTGTTTCACACAATTCTAATTCATTTATACCATACTTCTATTTTTGTTTCTCTTCCTAGAGTCCATTTGTAAAGACAACACCATTGAATGGAAGACCACAAATCACTCTGAGAGTATAAGAACAATTGTTTTTGAACTCCTGATACGAACTTTGCTCTTGCTAAATGTCGTGTGTTTTTTAATAAATATTGATTAGTTTATATATAAGTGGATATGTTAAACGTACAATGAGACATTGTGAGATTCATTTGTAAATAAATTATTTGTTAATTTATTAATAAAGTGATGTGAAGATATGATAAAGGTTTATGAATAATACTATTATTTAAAAAAAAATGAAATTTAACAATAAAAAAATAAATTGAGAACAATGAAATTAGACAGTTGAGTAATAAATAAATAGTAGCGCAAAACTTTGACTTTAAACGGACCCCCAGCAAATGGATAGTGGGATTGGTCCCCCGAATTAGTTGTTACTTGAACTGAAACATTAAAGAAAAAATTGAAATGTCGTGAGCTTATTATCATATCTTCAAGATTACACGTAAATTAATTATAAGAACAAAAATAAATTATTCAGAGATAAATTCATTGTTATCTCCCTCAAAATAACATTAGTCATGAGTTTAATTTGTGAATTTATGAGTTGAACTGATAATTTGATAGTATCTCAAAATGCATTTTAAAAATTATATATACCTTCTCTCTACACATGCATATGTTTTTGTCACTGTAATTAAATTATACTACTCCCTCCATTCCACTATAAGTTTCTCACTTTCCTTTTATGGACGTCCTACTATAAGTTTCCCATTCCATTTTTGGCATATTATTTTCTCTCTCCCAATCACATCACTTCTACTTTATCTATTATTTTATCATACTTCATCTAATACTCCTCTATTATTTTCTCTCTCACCATCACATGACTTATATTTTATCTATTATTTTATCATATTTCTTAATCAAAACACCCAAAAGAAAGGGGAAGTTTATAGTGGGACGGAGGGAGTATGAATTATATTAAATATGCACCATGCGCGTGTTTTTTTTTTTATTAGGTAATGCATGTATAAACTCTAATTGAAAATACTAGTACTAGATAAAAATATTGATTACTTGCGTTTTCCCCTATACCAAAATGGTTTGTTTCCCTTATAAATATTTAGTTATTAAAACATTCAATAATTAATGATGAGCAAAATATTAGTTAATAAAGTATGAGAAAGGAAGAGATCACAAGAAGAAACTTACATTAACACATACTACAAAAAAAAAAAAAAAAAGTTATGCTTGATTTGAGATTTCAAAATCTAAATACTCTCTCCCGTCCCGAAATTACTTGCATAGTTTGACCGGCACGTTGTTTAAGAAAAGTAGATTTAATGATTGATGATGTAAGATAAAAGAGGGGTATTTTAGGTAATTTGATGATGTGTAAAGTGAAATGTATGGAAAAAAAGAGTGGCAAATTTGAAAATAAAATGATGTTGTGAGGTTATTAATTTTGTGGGGTATTTTCATATTAAGAGTTTGCAAGTAATTTTGGGACGTCCCAATAAGAAAAGTGTGCAAGTAATCACGGGACGGAGGGAGTATTATTTTACTTTAAAATTTTAGAAATTCAATACACTAACTTCTACAAATATCATTTTCTCTCACTCTCTTCAATGACTAATGAATGCAAATATTCTTTTTTTATTCTCACACTTTTTTTTTTCCCACTTTTACAATTATTCAATAAAGCATACTAATCATCTAATAATATAATACAACACCCCCACACCCTTATCCATAATTTCACATAAAATTAAAATCTAGATTTCAAAATCCACCAAATCCCAAATCAACAATACAAGCGTGTAAGGATTTATTCGACTTCCTCATTGATGCATTTCGTAAATGCCAGTTAACTAGGATCCATCAGGTATGAGCACAACGGATCCAGATGTCTTTCTGGCCTCTAGATCAGAATGAGCTTGTGCAGCCTGAGATAAGGGATAAGTATGATTGAGACGGGGTCGTAGGATACCTGATGCAACATTCGTGAATACCTCCGATGCAGTGTGCAGTAGTTCGTCCCTAGTTAAAGTGTATTGAAACAATGACGGCCTTGTAAGGAACAGAGATTTCACAGCCAGAGACGACAAAGGGACCGGCTCTGGTGTCCCAGAAGACTGTCCAAAACTCACCATGTATCCACGAACCTTCAAACATGTCAACGATCCCTGATCACATAACATACCCGATTAATTTGTGGAGATTAGAGATGAATATTGGATAGATATTTAATCTAAGTTGATACATCAATAAAATGGCCTAATAACTGAGTAAATTCAAAGGGTTTTTTTTGGCCAGATCCTTTTAAAATTGTGAATTTACCCATCGTATTGTCTATTGGGTGCAATTTGGGCCAATTTGTAAAGTGATTGCTAAATCAGGTGCAATGCTCAATTACATGGAAGACATGTACATGACATGTGTAATAGAAAGCCATAAAATCAGGACAAAAATTATGTCTATGAACTTGGTTCACAAAAGTTTTATGATGAACTCGGTAATACTGATTAGTATACGAAGTAATACAATAATACTTGTTTAACCTATGAAGTATCACGGTTTAGTATTTTGAGAAGAATAACATATAAAATCAAGCTTTTTAAAAAAAAAATTGTGTGCCCATAAAGTAGTGCAAACTGCAAAATGTTAGGGGACATAGGGAGTATAATATACAAAACCATTCACTCTTACACATTGATTTGACATAAATTTAAATTATACCCTACTCGAAAACCCAAAAAAAAACAAGGATTTTAAAATCTCCTAGATTTAAAAACACCCTAGAGTTCAAAAATCGGGTTTTAAAGTCACTTAAACCCCAAAACAAACATCAGCTCATGGATTTAGATTATTTTTGCAATTAGGGCCTAATTCATATCACAAGAACATACTAAGCAAATCATCAATGCAAATTCTACAAAGTGGGGCAAAATCAATTTTTTTTCAAAAGCCACTCCTCACAGATTTTGAAGAAAAAAAAAAGTTTCTGGAAGTTGTTAGTAGTGTTTTTGCAAGCACACCCTTAATAGAGTTCATGATAAAAATATGCCCTGAATAATTCTGTGCCATTACCTCAAAAGTATCCTTTCCAACAGAATCATAGACGACTTCAACTCCTTTACCAGATGTTATCTCGTTGACACGGGTAACAAAATCTTCCTCTTTGTACAATATAACATGGTGGCACCCATCTTCCTTGGCTTGAACTGCCTTCTCTTCAGTTGAGACAGTTCCGATGACCGTGGCACCCAGAGCGTTTGCCCATTGGCACAGCAGAGATCCTACTCCCCCAGCTGCAGCATGAACGAGGACAGTATGCCCAGGTTCAACCTGCAATTCATAAAATCTTGAATCAATGTTGAAATATTTCCTCCCAACAGAGAAAAATCGATATAGAAAGGAAAAAGGGAATTACTTAGTATGTAATTGAACCATAAATATATTGGGTGTAAAAGAAAGAGAAATATGTGATGATAAAAGGAGCAAGAACTAATATTTGATCAAATTCTTTAGTAACCCGTAATTTAAAAATAAACAAAAAATAGACATAATTATGGAACTTATGCTTGCGAAATAAGCAACTGAAAACAAGAGCAAACATAATAGAAAGAAAATAGCTATTATCCCAACGTAAAAGTATGATTCAGAACCTGGATATCATGATAACAAAACTTGAGGTAATCGGAGAAATCTTCTACAGGTGCACAGAGTAATACAAACCTTTTATCAGACTTCTAGTACCCACCCCAATCCTGCCCGGCCCACCCCCCAAAGAAAAATAAAAATTTGTTGTTTATGCAAAAAACTTGCAGACATAATGCTTATTAAAGCTAAAGCTGGTTCAATAAAATATTGACATAATGCATCATAAGGTCCTTAAACTATCAATTTTTGTTTCGATAGGTCCCTAGTTCTTTTTTGTTTTAGAAGCCTTTAAGTGTCAAAATTTTATTTCACAAGCACACTCGAGACATAAATTGACCAAATTTTTCGATTCACCTTAATGGTCCGGGTAAATAATATACATGTCAGTTTTATTAAACTTTAACAATACACAAAAACATTTTTTGCAAGTCATTTTAGGTATCAATCCCCGAAGAATTAAGGTTAACATGACTTGCACAAAATATGTCTGAATATCAGTAAATTGGTGTATATATTACTTAACGGGACCATTAAAATGAATCAAGAAGTTTCGTCAATATCGTTTTGAGGGAGCTCGTGACATAAAATTTAAATACTTGAAGGGATTTTTAAAATAAAAAAATAGTTTAGGGGGGCCTATTGAAACAAAAGTTGATAGTTTACGGATCTGCTAATCCATTATACCTAAAATATTTGGTACAAATCATGAAATATTTAGCTCAGAGTAACACAAACCTACTTTGAAGCATTGACGAACTAGAAACTGAGCTGTCATCCCCTTGAGCATGATGGCAGCTACTATAACAGGATCAATAGAAGGAGGCACAGGAACCACTTTCTCAGCAAGGAGGATTTGTTCCTCCGCATATGCACCCATTGGATAAAGAACATAAGCAACGATATCACCAACTTTTCTTCCAGTAAGCCCAGGACCCACAGCAATTACTTCACCAACTGCCTCCATACCTGTCATCAACAACAGTTAATACCTAAGACTATAACAAAGGCATATTTGTAAGGGTTAATTGCAAAATAAATCAGGACATTCTCACTTTTTTTCAATTACAAGAAATGTTTTTAGAATTCGCAATTCAATGCATGACCTTTCAAATTGATGCAATTCTCATGCCTATTTTCCGGCAACTTCTGCTGATGTGACAGTGTGTATGAAATTGGAAAGGGGGGGGGGGTTGTGATTAAAATGAAACAATAACAATAGGTTGTGAATTAACTTTTAACCTTTTCAAAGAATTTTCGGGTGTCACATCAGCATAAGTTGCTGGAAAAAAAGTCATAGGTTATAATTGCAAATTTCAAAAACATATGTTGTAATTGAAAAAATATGATAAAGTTGTGATTTTTCGTGCAATTAACCCTATTTGTAATATGTGTCGATAGGAAACTGCAACAAAAACAGTTTACAGAAATGTGCTGTGTCAAATGACTGATTCAGCTGAGCAAGAACCCATCGAAAATAATTATTTCTAAAAAAGTATTCTCAGTCTAGTGAAACAGGAAAGAGCAATTTCTTAAAACATTATTTGGAAAACATCATTGCAAACATTAAGACGTCAAGAATATGAGTTATTGTATGTTGCACAAGCAGACACTCTAGTGAAAGGTGCAATATTAAGAGGGGTTGAACCTGGTGTGAAGGGCATCGTTGAAGCCTTGTAAACCCCTTTCCGATAATAAACATCGATGAAGTTCAAACCAATGGCCTTATTTTTCACTTTGATTTCTCCATCTTTTGGCTCCCCTATTTCCACATCCTCCCATTTTAGAACCTGTTAAAAAGCATTAAGCAGCAAGTATCACACTAAGATTTCAATCTGAAGTAACATTTATCTCTTCACAATTCAATTTAACTAACAACATCCCCAATAAAACATTGCAGCAACACAAGACAACAGCTGTCAAGATTATTCAATTTTACTGAGTATACTGAAAAGAACATGTTTCAGTGTATAGTAAATCACCAATCAAACCTCGGAGGGCTCATTAACGTTGCCTGACAGAGATACTAAATTAGTAATGGAGCACCCTTGCATATGTGGATAGATGGCATATTGGTAATAAAAAAATTGAAGCCCGTTACTATACTGAAAATTATGGACCATGTGCATGATACTGAATCCCAAGGGGGTGGTGTGAATGTTATTAACCAACAGTTGAAATAATCCATATAACATAGACACACAATCCAAATTCTTATCAATGTCAATATCTACTGCAACGCAAAGTAAACGAGCCCTGAAAAAATCGTCAAGGATGAGATGACAAGTCTTTTCTGCTAACTATTTCATTATATGAGGGCAGGGTACCTACTATACAAAGTGTATATGTTTGATCTTCCAAACACACAGTACCTCAACTGTATACGAAATAATATTGATATTATACTCCATAAAATCTCCTTATAAACAAAGAATCTACACAAACCTCATGACGACTAAGTGCAATTAAGGCAAAATACTTCACAATCCATCAATCCCAGCAAATTAGGCTATGTTAAACCGTGAACAGTAGATTAAGCTATAGAAACCGAAATGTGGAAATTATGCGACTAAAATTAGAAATCAGAAAACCCCATTTGCTACATCACACCAAAAAAGCTAAGATAATCATCAAACATTTAAACAAGTGATACCTCGGGGCCTCCGAGTTCATGGATCCTTATAGCTTTAACCATTTTTGATGCGGAAGAAGATGTAGCTGCTGCTCTAACTTGAAGTCTGAACGGCGAAGGGGTGATTTTGGTACGAAATGTATGGTGCAGATGATTGAGGGAACAAGTGAAGCAATGTTGTAGAAGTCGAGAGTGGTGATTGAAGTTAAGGAGTAACACCATGCTATGAAATGGGCCCGAAATTGATGATGTAACTGCCTACGCATTCGCGTCTTTCAAAGCTAAAGCTAAAATAATTGGTCTCTAATCTAATAATTGGGGCTCCCATTACAATTTTCTTTGTAAAATATAAAGTGAAATTTTGACTGTTTGAGGATACAAACTTACAAAATATTTGAAAAAAATTGTATGAAAAGCTTATTATAGATATACATATCAAAATGCTAAAATTGAAAGTTTATTCAACAAAGGGGCATCAAAACTAGCGGTTTCAACATAATCGAGCAATCTTCTAAAAAAGATTGTACAAAAAGAAAAATATATTTTTATTTTCAGATCTATGTTACACAAATATATAGTATGGTAAGAGTAAATATATGTTAATATGAATAATTATGTGTTTTAATTAATTAAAGTAATATATTGACATTTGTTTGTAACATTTTGGTGTTAACTCTTAAGCATCTATAAATAATGTTGTGGACAACTTAATTGAAGTTTATCTAGAACTTAATTGAGTTTACCCAATCACATATTTATAGTTTCTCTAATCATTAACAAATGAAATTTCTTTATATACTAAAATTTGAGTCTTATATTTTTTTAGTTATTTTTATTAATACATTTGCGATTTCTATTTCTAAAATTCGATAGAGTGTAACTATCCAATTTTCATGGAATAAATTTTGTATTGTAAAAGATTAATTTCTTGTATGAATCATTTACACCAACTTGGGATGAATTAATATCTTTAAAAATAGCTTAATTTTTCGATGTGCCTATTGTTAACTCTATTGCTCACAATATACAACAATTTGTCCTTGAAATAACACACACTTAGAGCGAGTTTTATGTTTTTTTTTATGCACGATTTTTTAGAAGTATATGTTCGACTCATTTTAAGTCGCAAAAACATCCGCAAATTTTTACCTCAATCAAGTCAGAAATTAATAAATATCATACAAATTTGGTTTGGTCTTGTATGGAATTGATTCCTTATAAGGAATTGAGTCCTACCCATTATTAAAACTATTTGACCCGACCCATATCAATTAAGTTTTTTTTTTTTTTAATTAAACTCAACAGCCAATCGCCTGCATCAATTTATTTTCATTTTTTTTAATTAAACTTAATGATCCCAGCTGAATCAACTAGAAAAAAAAAATAAAATTGCGGAGGAAATGAGTTGTGAAATATTTAACTTGTATTTAAAAATATACACATTCTCCATTTAACTTGTTATCATACTCGTTAAATAAATAATTTTATTAATTATATATAATAAAATAATAAATAATTCACAAAAAAATATTAAGTTCCACTATCCAATTTTTAAGTGAAAATGTTTTACACTTTTCCGTTATAGTGATTAAAACTTTTAAGTGAAATTTTTTATTCAATAAAAAGTTCAATACAATATTACTAAAAAATGTAAGTTGATATAACAGAAAAGTGCAACACAATATTTACTAAAAATATAAGTCAGTATAACTAAAAAGTGAAACATAATTTTTCTGAAACGTGTAAGTCACTATAATTGAAAAGTGCAACATAATATTAATGAAAAATGTAAGTCATTATAACTAAAGAGTGCAACACAATATTACTGAAAAGTGTAACACAATATTATTAAAAATTGCAAGTTATTATAACTGTATAATGTCTGGTATAGTGTGACATGCTTTTCAAGTATATACCTAACTCTTTTTACAATGTTTAATAAGGAGTTCATGAAAGGTGTTTCAGCAACTAGTACACTTGTTCAATTCCTCCATGACACAACAAGTGTATAAGGTATCATCACCCATGGAAGACAGTAGCAATTAGGTTATTTTCGATAGTTGCCTGAATTTATTACTTGTGATTGCTTGAGGTTTGAAGAATTTGGAATGTTGTGTTATCATTGTTTAGGAGTTATTCTTATTAATTGTAAAGTCACTACAACTGAAAAGTGCAACAAAATACGACTAAAATGTGTAGCATAACATTACTAAAAAGTGTAAGTCACTATAACTGAAAATATTGTTGAAATATTGTAAGCGACTACAATTGAAAAGTGTAACAAAATACGACTAATAGGTGTAGCATAACATTACTAAAAAGTGTAAGTTACTATAACTGAAAATATTATTGGAAATTGTAAGTCACTACAATTGAAAAGTGCAACAAAATACGACTAAAAGATGTAACATAACATTACTAAAAAGTGTAAGTTACTATAACTGAAAATATTATTGGAAATTGTAAGTCACTACAACTGAAAAGTGCAACAAAATATGTCTAAAAGGTGTAACATAACATCACTAAAAAATGTATCATTATAACTGAAATTATTATTGCAACACCATATAACCTAACAATGCAAAATAACATGTTAAAAAACTAAAAGGTGTAACATAACATCACTAAAAAGTGTATGTCATTATAACTGAAATTATTATTGCAACACCATATAACCTAACAATGCAAAATAACATGTTAAAAAAATTGTAAAATGCATGTTACACTTTTCCTTATTTCCTAACAATGCAAAATAACATGTTAAAAAAATTGTAAAATGCATGTTACACTTTTCCTTATTAAAAAAATTGTAAAATGCATGTTACACTTTTCCTTATAAAAATATATATGATGCATGTTACACTTTTCCTTATTTTCAATATATGTGAAAATTGTTACATGTGAGAGTTGAACACTTGACCTCAAAATAAAATAGATTATGCTCAACCATTTCAACCACAATATTAAACTTACATATTTTCGCTTATTTTATCCTTATTATTGATCTACCCATTTTAAAAAATGGACTCAATTCCTTTTAAGGAATTGAGTCTACAAGAGACCAACCCTACAAATTTTTGTGAAAGTAAGCAACATCAGTGATAATTCAAGATTTTCAAATTTGAAAGTACTGATTCCTCAAAAAAAATAAAAAAATATACTAGTTTTTAATAAATGTACATTTTTTTACTTTTTACTTGAAAAAAACTATTTTGTACTACATGATAAGTACTAGTGCTATTTTTTTTACTTCGTTGCAAGAAACATGTTACAGAATAATTGATCACAGATTTTTATAAGGTAAAATTAATTCACACAATGACACAAATACTCCAATAATATAGCATCAATATGGATAAGGTCCAAGGGAACGGTTATTTTGCACCTCTGGTGCTCGTTTGTTTAATAGATTTAGAAATCTGATTAGGTTTGTAAATCAACCGCAACTAATTTAGGAAGGGACGGGAGTACTCAACTAACATTTATCTCTTCACAATTTAATTTAACTAATCAACCACATCTCAATTTTTTTTGTTTTTTTTTATGAAAGTTAAATACCATCCTTTTTTTTTTCCCTCCTCATTACTCGAACCCAGGACCTAAGGCCTAGGTAGTGATGCTCTGACCACTTGAGCTATCCCACTTTGTCATCAACAACATCTCAATAAAACATATTGATGTAACAATATAAAAAAAATAAAAAAAAAATAATTATACGTATTCAACGATTGGATTGGATTGAAATAAATAAATTATTGGAAAGATGTAAACCATTATAGTATTAAAATCAAGCTGGTTATACTGTAGTGTATTAAAATGTATATACGTAATTTTATTTTATTTTTAAAAAAATGAATTGGAAAAAATATTTAGTTTTGTTTACTTTTTATCTTTTTTTTTTTTTTTTGAGGGAACAAAGATCAGGAGAAAAAGATACAGAATTAAAAACCTCTCCTGATATGATCTGGAATTTCACTTTCAACCCAATCAAAAGGTGTTGAAATATTCCGTGCTTCTTGTGCCAACAGATGAGCCGTCCGATTCTTTTCCCTGTGTGCAAAATCACAGTCCCAGCACAAGAATTCCTGCAAAAGCTTACGGATGCGAAGGACAAGTATCTTTTCCATTCCTTCAACCTCAAAACTAGCATTTATAGCATTAACAGCCAAAAGAGAGTCCATACGCAGCCCTGAGATCGAGAAGCCTCTATTTAAGCATTGTTCTAATCCAATCTTAGCAGCAGATAATTCAGCGGCCAGAACTGATCCTGGGTTGCTAATACATCTGTCCCCTGCCATTATTAACATACCATCATCTTTAAACACGGCATAACCCACAGCAAAGAATTGATCATTTAGATTAAAAGCCGCATCCGTGAATATTGTACATCCATCACAAGCAAACTCCCCCCAAAGTTTACCATTCTTCAAAGAAACCCCAATCTGGTTAGAATTTTGATTTGAAAAATCATACCAAAAATCAATAACCCATTTCACATCAAATGCTAGAAGGCTTCTAAATGAGTTTCCATCCTGTGTCTGCACATGCATCCATTTACATCTTTCTTTCCAAATTCCCCACGCAATCATAAGCACAAAAGATGCAAATTGTTTATCAAACTTATCTCTAATAGCAAAGAAAAATTGTCGCAAAGAACCTGATAAGAGACAATTCAACTGTCCCCATACCCCTTGCTTTTTCCAAACTTTTTTAGCAAAAACACAATAAAAAAGCACATGTTTGGAATCAGCATAATAAGCACCACAGAAATAGCAAAAAGGATCCATGGGAATGTGGTGACTTACAAGATTTCCTTCAGATGCCAAAGTATCATTCAATATCTTCCACCCAAACAGACGAACCTTAGGAGGAATTCGAAGGCTCCAGAGAAAAACCCACAAGGGCTGCAAATTGACTTTCACTGATGAAGAGGAAGGAGTCATCGTTTGATTTGATTTCCACTCCTTGATTGTCAAATGATATCCCGATGCAACTGAATAATTTCTGGACGAATTGGCTGGCCAAAAACGCTGATCATCACAATTGGGGTGCAGCAAAGGGATCTGCAAAATAACATCTGCTTCAATAGGCCAGAAGGCTTTTCGGACAAGGTCCTCATTCCAAGAGCGATCCGGAAGCAGAAACCGATCAACTTTTGAAGCGCTGGCAATTCGGGAAAAAGGCCTTCCCTCGACAAAATTTGGGATCCATCTATCTTTGAAAATAGCAATAGATTTGCCATTCCCAATGCGCCAACGAACACCCTTATCAAGGATGTCCCTACTCCATATCATTGAGCGCCAAATAAAAGAAGGATTCGAGCCCAAATCTGCCTCCATAATATCATGTTGCTTAAAGTACCTAGCCTTATACAGTTGAGAGACTAAAGCTTGAGGTCGTTGCAAAATTCGCCAGACTTGTTTTGCTAATAAAGCCTTATTAAAAGCAGAGAGCTTTCGAAAATTCAAACCTCCATCCTCTTTAGGTCTGCATAATTCATCCCATGTCTTCCAATGAACCTTTCGTGAATCATCTGTAGTTCCCCACCAGAATTTAGCTATCATTCTTTCCATATCATGGCAAATAGAAGTGGGAATACGAAAGCATGACATTGCATAAACTGGAATTGCTTGCAAAACAAACTTTATAAGGACTTCTCTTCCCCCTTCTGAGAATTGCTTATGACCCCAGGAATTAATTCTTTGACGAATTCTATCCACAAGATAACTGAATTGAAATCTTTTCTTCTTCGCCGAGAAAGTAGGGAGCCCCAGGTATGCATCATAACCATTAGACACCCTAACACCCAAAGTCTGTTTGACCATTTCCTTATTCTTCTCAATAGTGTTTAGACTAAAAAGAATGGCCGATTTATCAAAGTTAACCAGTTGCCCCGAAGCTGCAACATACTTCTGAAGGTAATTCTTTATGCCAACGCATTCCTGCTGAGAAGCTTTCAAAAAAATCAGACTATCATCCGCAAAAAACAAATGGGATATAATCGGTGCGTTCCTAGCAATTCTCAACCCCGAGAGTGTCCCCTAACTCCTTTCGTGCAGCAATATAGAAGAGAGGCTTTGAGCACATATGACAAACAGATAGGGGGATAAAGGGTCCCCTTGTCTCAAGCCACGTGAAGGTTTAAAAGATTCAGTAAGATTGCCATTGATGCAAACATTATACGAGACAGAGGATACACATTCATATATGAGATTAACCCATGTGGATGGAAAACCAATTTGTGCCATAGCAATCTTTAGAAAAGGCCATTCAACTCTATCATATGCCTTACTCATATCCAATTTTAGCGCAGCATACCCTTTCTTGCTCTTCAAAGACCGAATCCAATGAAGACATTCGAAAGCGATTAAGATGTTATCCGATATAAGTCTTCCAGAACAAAAGCACTTTGGTATTGATCAATCATATCATCAATAAACATCTTCAACCGATTTGTGATAACTCGTGAGAGAATTCGGTAGCTAACATTGCACAAACTGATAGGTCGAAATTGCATAACATTCGCCGGTGATTTAATCTTCGGAATTAAAACAATAGTAGTTTTATTCCAAAGCTCCAAATATTGACCCTGATTAAGATGTCGCAGAATTTGAGCAGTCACCTCCTCTCCAATTGTATTCCAGTTTGTTTGGTAGAAAGAAGCTGGAAACCCATCAGGCCCTGGGGCCTTCCAAGGATTAATATTCTTCACCGCTTTAAATACTTCCTCACGAGAGAAAGGGACCTCAAGCATTTTGATTTGATCATCTGAAATCATTTTGCACATATGACTAGTGGCTTCAAAAATACACTGATTACTCGGATTTCCGGTGTGGAACAATTCAGCAAAATATTTGAGAAATGTGTCTTGAATCTGCTTTTCCTCATACATCCAATTCCCCGACTCCCCCTGAATTCTGGTAATCAAGTTACGAGACTTCCTTTGTGTGGCTCAATTATGAAAGAAACGAGTGTTTCTATCACCCTCTTTAAGCCAAGAGACTCTTGACCTTTGCTTCCAATACCATTCCTCTTGGGTGTAAAGTGTTTCCAAATTCTTTTCAAGTCTATCGACTCGTTTAAAATCCGGAGCAACATTCTCATTATCAACTTGAATTCTAATCTGCTCCTGAGTTTGAGAGATTCTTTGTTTAAGATCTCCCCCCTTCTTTTTCACCCACACTAATAGAGCCTTTCCACAATGAGTTAATGTATCTTGCAAAGAGTAATCACTGCCTTTAACAACCCAGATTTTCTTAATTATGTCCTTGAAATCATGCTCCTTTATCCAGTAATTTTCAAACCGAAATTGCTTTCGTTGATTTCTTTGGCCATGCATACACTGAGAGTCACAAGATAGGAGGATTGGGCGATGATCCGAGCCCATATAGTCGAGGGATTTTGCTGTGAAATGAGGAAAACATTGCAGCCATTCCTTAGTTGCTACAAACCTATCCAAAGTTTCCTGAATCAGATCATTACCACATCTTTTGTTTGTCCATGTAAATTTAGGTCCATGGGTTCTTAGAGTAGATAATTGGTTATGATCTAAAGCTTCCTGAAAATCCATCAATCTTGATAAAGGCTTCCTATTTCCCCCCTTTTTATCTGAATGGTACAATGTTTCATTGAAATCACCCCCCAACAACCAAGCTTGTTATTTCATATGATTGCAATTCTTAAGTTTCTTTAATAATTCCCAAGAAAACTTCCTATCTAGCACATTTGGGTTACCATGAAAACCCGTAAACCTCCAAACGAGATTGACAATCAAAATTCTGCAATCAATATGAGCCTTTGAATACGATAAAACATCTAAACCAACATTCTTCCATAACATCATCAATCCACCACAACAACCAACCGCATTAACAGAGAAACAGAATTGAAAACAAAGTTTAATCTTCAGAAACTCAGCCCTAGCCAAAGAGCATTTAGTTTCAGAGATAAACAAAACATCCGGATGAAAATTAAAAACAAGTCTACAAAGGTAACTGAACGCTCGTGCACTACGAACACCACGAGCGTTCCAACAGATTAATTTCATTCACGACGGCGGGGCTGATCCACTTCAGCCTCCGCCATGTCATTAAGCCCGATTGCAGTGCCCAGCTGATCACACATGCTCCGAGCCTTTTTGAACAAGCCCTCCGCCTCCTTCACAATCTCGCCTTCGGACCAACCTCGACCACCTCCCCAAAATTCCATCATCTCACCCGAAGTCTCCTTCCTAGCTCTCTTTTTAAACGGCAGAATCCCACTTTGTGCAGAGCCCGCTTCCACAGCCATCCCATCTTCCACACTTACATTATCAGTTACAATGTTTGCATGTCCCTCCTGAGTATCATTTTCATAAATCGGAGCAAAAGGATTCTCTCCACGATAGATAATCTCAACAAATTTTTCATAATCAGTAGAAGAGAGGTCCTTACCAATATAGTGAGTTACCCTGTAATCATCACCATTATCCACCCCCGAAAGGGGCTCCTTTGTAACATAGTGTTGGTACCCAAATGGAATAGTGAACGACAAAGGGGCTAAAAACATACCAGTGCGAGGATCAAAGCGTCCCTTAGCAGAGGAGGATTCCTGCAACAGAGTATTGTCATGGACCGTTCTTCCCTGCATTAGTTCTTCAAAATTATGCACCACTTGACTCTTATGAATTCCAATCTCTAGCCTGGTTTCAACTTCATCTTCTTCAATCAAAATCGCCTTACCTTTAGACCCCGGACGCACCTCTTCCTGGGCTAACTGCTGCGTTAAAACCTGCTCCCCTGCTCCGAGTTTTAGCAAATCAAAAAAGCTGGTGAGAGCTTCCTCAGAAGGGCTCTTCTTCTTCTCCGCTTGGAGCCAAACCGGAAAAACCCGATGCTGTTTCAGCCAAGCCTCATTTTGTCCAAAACCAAGAGTACATTCATGTTCCGCATGATCCAGCATCCCGCACAAAGAACAAAAGCCCGAAAGCCGCTCATACCTAAAAACAGTCGTGACTGGTTCATCCTCCACCGTAATGTAGAAGAAACGGCACAGTGGTTTAGTGACATCCATCAAGACCCTAATCCTCAAACATTCGCCCCACGCCTCCTCCCCTTCCTTAGCATCAACTTCCAAAACTTCTCCCACAATGCTCCCTATTTTCATACCTAAAATCTTACTCATCGCATAAAGCTGAAGCCCGTGAGCCTGAATCCAAAAAGGCACCATGCAAAGGTTGAGTTGGGAAAGCCTTTCCCCCCCATGCAAAGGCTGGAGAGCAATGAGAGACCGGCGCAGGTTCCAAGGTTGACGATCCAGAATCTCTGTGACTTTAGCTGCTTCAGCAAAGGTAAGGAGAAAGAGGCCTTCTCCTATACCCACAACCTTCAAAGGAGTACGAAGTCGCCAATTCCTGCCCAGAATGTCCTTCAACTCATTTGCGTTAATGGGCCTGGAAGCCACGAACCTCATGGCCACCGAATTTTTTGGAATAGCAAGTTCCGCTCTCTGAGCAACTATATGAGTAGTTTCCCTGCTTGAAATTCTAAAATTCGCCATCATTGTATTAATGGATTCCGCCATTTTTAGGAAACTGAGGGAGAGAGTGTTTAGGAGAGAAAGAACTTTGAAGGATGAGGGAGAAGTGAAACCCTCATACCAGTATATAAAGAGGCACTTCTCACAAATCCGGGTATGAAAAACCACGGCGAAAAATCCCACAAAACCACCAACAATCAAAGGTTTTGTGAGAAAAAACCCCCCGAATTTTTTTCGCCCAATCCCCTTGAGGCTCCTCATATTCTTGTCTCCGAAACAAGAAATCAAAAACAACCACACTCCCAATGAAGACGCGAGTGGGTGACAGAAGTGAGGAAAGGAAAATCTCCTCTCAAATCTTAATGATTGGGAATAAAACGCAAACCAAGAACAATCGAGGCAGAAAGAGTGTTTGGGAGAGAAGAACACAAATCGAGACAATTTGATAGGAAGGAGCTCCGACCAAACCTCGGAAGATGAACCGGTGGAAAGATGTAGGGAAAAGCTTCGAAAAAGGAATGGCAAAAAGGTTTTGAGATTTTGGGGGAAAGCAAGAATTCTCTTGAAAGAGAGAGAAAACTTGAGGAAGTAAAGATAATTCGTAGGCTAGACCAAAAAAATAAAAATAGTGTTTTGTTTACTTTTTATCTTGGGATTGGGGGTTGTTGCTCTAACTTGGGGATTTGGAAAATCATATTTTTGTCTGCTGAAGATGGGAGACGTCGTGGGTGTGTAAGTCAATTATGGTAGTATGGTAACTTGCAATGCCATTTTTTATGGAATAGTAATTACTTTTTCTGCTTGCAATGCCATTTTTTATGGAATAGTAATTACTTTCGTCTCGTTGATTTTTTTTAAAAACAAAATGGATTAGTTTTCATTATTGCAAACGCAAAGCGAGGCCGGGAGCCCTTCCACATTGATCGGAGGGTCTACCCAACAATGAGACGTGTCGAACAGTTGGACACTTCTAGCTATAGAATGTGCTAAAATGTTTTCACTTCTCCGTAACATTCATGAATTGAGTCAACAAATCCTTACATACTATAATGTAATCGCCATAGGTGGAGTGAGAGATTTCCGTCGAATTAATCGCGTCCACTACTAGTTTTGCGTCCCCTTCAATTATGCAATCATCTTTTCCTAGGGATTTAAGCCATGATAAAGCTTCAAAAAAGCCTATTGCTTCTCCAATTTTCGCTTCAAAGCAGCCTTGCAGAATAATAGATTTACCACCTAAAATGTTACCTTGCTCGTTGCGCATCACAAGGCCTACTCCCGTCTGGTTAGTCTCCATAAAAAGCGCTGCATCAGTATTTATTTTCAGCGTGCCTGGGGGGGGCGTGTGCCAAGCCATACACTGATTGTGGGTCGTTGTACTTCCCCTACCCGTGTCCCTTCGAGCCGCCTTCCATTCACGCCAAAAGGCGGCTGATATATGCACGGCCTCATTCGATCTTCTCTTGGTTCCTTCCCAAATCATGGAATTTCTTTCTTTCCAAATTTGCCAGAAAACCATAGCAAAGCTTGCTCTAACCTCCTTGATCGGGCCACTGCACATATTAAGAATCCAATTTTTCCACTCCGAAGTGTTGCCGACAACATTATCTACTTTTGAGAGTAGACCAACAGGAGCGTGCATACGGACAATGCACGAATAAATGCCATTCGTCCTCGTTTTCTACTGCACATAAAGAGCATGTCGTGTCCAAAACAACCAATTTGGTATGGAGGTTATTTTTTGTAGGCAAACAATGACGCCCAACTCTCCAAAGGAGGTCCCTTACTTTAGGTGGAACATCTAGGCTCCAAATCGCCCTCCAATCCCCTGTCACATTCAGCGTAGGGTTCATGATGCTTTCCATTCTTAATTTGTATGCTGATTTCACACTATACATTCCAAGTGTATTAGGGCTCCATATAATTTTGTCCTCCGCTCCAACTGGCGGGAGCGGTGTGTTTAGAATTTTTTGAGCATCAAGAGGCAATAGCTCGCGCATGAAGTCTGTATCCCATTGATTCGGGTGGAATTTACACGTTTTAGAGGCACGTGTGAAGCGTGTTTTGATGTGGATTTCATTGATTTATGCATTGAATATGATTGTTTTAGCCAAAATGAGAGAAAGGTAGTGTTTTGTTGATTTTATTGGTAAAATGATGGAATTTGGGAGCAAAACACATACCACAAGTGATCGGACCAGATAGAGGAGTGCACCATTGGATCCGGCTCGAAAAATGGAGTGGAATAGCCAAAAGAATCGAGTCGATCGAAGGTCGAAAGCTCAAGAAACGGAGGGACGAAGTTGGAGGACGAAAACGAAGGACGAGCCGAATACGAAACTTTGGCCCAGCCGGGTGGCATCACTCGCCCGGCCGGGCGGCCGAGCAACAGAAATCTGGCCAAGTCGAAACTTCGGCCCGGCCGAGCGGCACCACTCGCCCGGCCGGGCGGCACCACTCGCCCGGCCGGGCGGCCGAACGCCACATCGCCCTCCCTCATTTACGAACCTTCCGCCCGGCCGGGCGGCACCACTCGCCCGGCCGGGCCAAACTGCCCCTGTTTTCATGTTTGGTCGACTAACACCCCAACTCGGCCGAGTCACACCAATTTCGGTGCCAAACTTGTATTTTCTCCAATTTTGAGGGACCAACTTGCAATTTTGTCATCCAAACCCTACCCCAACACTATAAATACCTTCTTTCTTGAAATTCAAGCAATCCACCCCCAATTCCTCAATTCCCACACATAGTTACACATATTTGGAGGTGTTTTGGCCATATCTTCTTCATCCCTTCACCAATTCATGCAAGAGAAGAGGCATTAGCTTGGGAATTCAATTCTCTACCATATTCTAGACTGAGCTTTCTTTTCCTTTCACTTTTGATTGCTTTGATCTTAGTTTTCTTTGTAATTTGAGTATGTATTTGATTAGCTAAACAATTTGTGGTTCTAAGGCATTGTAGATACTTGGATTGAAGTTTATGATTAATTTCTTGCTTTAATTGGTGTTTGTCTCTTATTTGTGTACTTAATTCTTTATTGCAAAGCATGTTGTTATTGGCCATGATGATTTGCTTAATTCATTGTTAATTGGGGTAAGATCGAGAGATTTATTCCATTTAATCGTATGCAAGCATGCAACCCGGTATTATTATGATCTCGAGAGAGGATTAATTATCGGAGAGGGACTTGAATGATCTTAGGAGCTATTTTAGGCGGTGTAACGTTTGTGAGGTAGAGATACGAGCCCATGTTGCATTGCGCCTTTGGATTAGTTGTATCGAGAGATCGATTAGTTCTTCTTGTGTGATCACCCTATATGAGATAACCTTAATGGCCATTTAAACAAGTTAACATTCATAAACGGATATTTAGGTGTTACAATTGCCTTGGAACCCACTTTCTCTCTTTGAGTTTTTATTCGTTTTACTTTCGTTTATTGATTCGCATGCTAGTAGATCGATTTCCATTACTCTTTATTACTTATTTGTGACACTTTGGTAGGTAATCTTAGAGTAATTCATCACTTTCACTATTATCGATCGCGTCTAAATAGAACTACGTTAACAAACTACACTTTTACGCTAAACCTCCTTGTGGGATCGACCTCGTGCTTATCACGCTACGATAGACGTCGTACACTTGCGGTTGTTTATTTTAGTGTTGTATAACACGTGAATCACCCATGTGCGTGATTCCAAATCAAACAGTGCTGAGACATGTAGATCTTCAAGCCCATCAATCTCATCTGATTCAACCATCCCAGTGTCTGAATTCAGCAGCCACAGGTCTTTCCAAATGCTCACTCCCTAGCATGTTCCCAATTTCCATCTTAATCCTTTTTTGATAAGATTTTGTGTGGCATATATGCTTGTCCAAACGTAACTGGGGTTGCTCCCTGGAGTAGCCGCTACAAACTCCCCCCCTGGGAAAATAGCGTGCTTTTAGTACTTTGCATACTAGTGCTTCCGGCTCCGAAATCAGTCGCCATCCCATCTTTCCAAGCAATGCGAGATTGAAGCTATACAAATCTCTGAAACCTCGCCCTCCATTTGATTTATCCATGCACAACTTTTCCCATCTGAGCCAATTGATGCCTTTTGACTCATCTGTGGATGAACCCCAAAAAAATTTATTTATCATGGTTTGGAGTTCCTTCAAGAGCGTTGCAGGGAGTAAAAATGTAGTCATACAATAGACGGGAACTGATTGCGCCGCAGCCTTAATTAGAATCTCCTTGCCAGCTTTCGATAGTTTTTTGCTGCGCCAACCTTGTAATTTTGCCCATAGGCGATCTTTTATGTATCCAAAAATCTCGCGTTTGTTGCGGCCAATTAGAGACGGCATTCCAAGGTATTTTCCGGTGTTCAGATCATTGTGCACCCTCATAATATTCATTACAGCCGCCTGCTGTTCCTGGCTTACATTCTTGCTGAAATATACCCCCGATTTCGAGTAGTTAATTGCTTGCCCTGAGGTTCTTTCATATGTATCCAGAATGTTTTTCAGAACCTAACTTTTCGCTGTTGTCGCTTTGCAGAAGAGTAAGCTATCATCTGCGAATAACAGGTGAGTAATTGGCGGGGCCAGGCGACATACCCTATTGCCGTGAAGGCTTCCTTCTTCATTCGCATGCTTAAGTGCCGCTGATAAACCCTCTGAACACAGAATAAATAGGTACGGGGATAGTGGATCACCTTGACGAAGACCTCTTTCGGGAATGATGGGGCCTATTTCCTCCTCATTAACCTTGATGTTGTAGCGAACTGATCTTTCACACATGTTTATCCAAGATATCCATCTCTCTGTAAAGCCCAGTTTATTGAGAATTTATTCAAGGTAATTCCACTCGACACGATCATAGGCCTTGTTTATGTCGATCTTAACTGCCATATCAGCTCGGGTACCGGTCCTTCTGTTCTTCATTGAGTGGATCGTCTCGAAGGCAATCAGGATGTTGTCTTGGATTGCATGACCCGAGACAAATGCCGATTGTGCTTTATCTATTAAATCTGGCAAGACCTCTTTCAAGCGATTACACTAGACTTTTGAGATAATTTTATACACAACGTTACATAATGAAATTGGTTTCAATTCGCGTACCGTTTCTGGTGAATCAACCTTTGGCAGTAGCACGATCTTGGTGTTGTTTAGATCTGGTGGGAAAGAGCCCCTTAGTAGCCAAGACTTTGCTTCTCGGAACACATCTTCACCTAGAAGGTCCCAATGGTGTTGATAGAAGAGGGGGTTGAACCCATCTGGCCCTGGTGATGTATCGCCCTTCATTTGGCGCGCAACTTTATCGAATTCTTTCTTGCTTAACTCCTTGGTCAGATTATTGTTTTGGTCCTCAGTAATCATACTCCTTACTGGTTGTAGAAAAATGGAGCTATCTTCCCTTGTTGGGTCCTGTTTCAAGACATTTCCAAAATATTCATGCACCACCCCACAAATATCAGCCTGTGTCGACACCCATTCTCTTTGATTATTTTTCAGACGATGAATCTTGTTTCTTTTCTTACGAGTTGAGGCTGACTGATGGAAAATTTTGGTGTTGAGGTCCCCTCCACGAAGCCAGTGTACTTTGGTCCTCTGCCTCCAGTACGTCTCCTCTTGTTTCAGAATTCTCCCCAATTCCGCTCGGGCCATCGCATAGTTAGTTCTGCCGGCCTGACTCATGTTACCTTGGAGGCACGATATGCGGTGCTCTAGGTCCCTTTTCAATGTTCTGAATCTTAAGTCGACATTCCTTCCCCATATCATAAGCGTTTCACTTGTGGCATTTAATCTTGAGGTCACTTCCAGGTTTTTGAAATTCTCCCAGCACCGCTTGATCTCCTCTTTCAGGGATGGTTCCTGCAACCATCTATTTTCAAAACGGAACGTCTTCCGTCTGAGGTGAGCTATCTTTGGGGAGGTAGACAGAATTATGGGTGTGTGGTCTGAACAAGGAGCTATCAGGTTGTGAAGTTCCGCATTTTGAAATCGGGCATGCCAATCTAGGTTCGCCATTGCCCTATCCAACTTCTTCGACTGCCGAATGTGGCTCCCGGCCTCTACTCCATGTGAAACGATGCCCTTGTAATGGGATATCCGTGAGGTAGCAATCGTTCACCGCGTCACGAAAACCACGTAAAAGGGCTTGGGGATGTGGTACTCTCCCACGTTTGTCTGAGGGGGAGAGTAGATCATTGAAGTCACCAATACATACCCACGGGAGGGTATTGATTTGAGCAAGAGAGCGAAGTAAAGCCCAAGAAATATTTCGATGGGAGCGTTCTGGGTAGCCATAAAACCCAGTTAATCTCGAGTCCCCATTCTCATCATGGATGTGCAAGTTAATATGGTTCCAAGAGTAATTCAAAACAGAGCATGTGTTATTATTCCAAAATATGGTTGGGCCACCACTATGGCCAATACAATCGACTGAAAAACATGAATTAAAATTCAACTTGACACGAATGGATTCTAAACGAACTCCATAAGACATGGTTTCTGCGAGAAAGATAATATCGGGCTTCTGAGCTCGAACGAGCTCGCACAATGCCGGAACTTCAGCTGGATGGCCCAAACCCCTACAATTCCAACTTAGGATTCTCATTTGTCCCAGCTGGCCTCCGAGTCGGGACCAGCCGATAAAAAATAATCCTCATCTTCATTTGTAATTACGATTGCTTTTCCATGCAAAATATTCTGGCGTTTTCTTTTCCTTAATTCCAGGAGTGCCACTTCATCATCTGCCCTTTCTTCATCCCTAGTAGAGTCAACTGAGTAAATTGGATTATTAATTATTGCATTATTTTCGGTAACTCCACAAAAGTATGATTCTCCCGTAACTGACGTTCTTTGAATTTGGGAATTAATTGTAACTGCTATTGACTTCCCCCAGTTTCCGCGCTGAATTGGCGTTTCCGAATTCAAATTTTCCGTTCCATGGTTTGCATTAACAGTTTCCCCTTTTGTTGCCTCCGGCCCCGTCTTGTCGTCGGAATCTTTGCGCAACCACTTTTCTCCCGTTGGTATCGGCTTTCTCCGGTCCAGGGCTACTAGGTTAGGGCCCCATTCATAGACATCCGATTCCAGCCCCGAGTCGAACTTTGCGGTGCAATAGCTGACTGTGTGGTCTAACATGCCACAAAAAAAGCAGAAAGATTTGAGCCTCTCGTATATGAATGTCACTGTGATGGAGGAGCAATTCCTGAGCCTCGTCGTTCTCAAGTGTTTTAGCGGAATGGTCACGTCCACTTCGACTTGAATGTGCATGTATTGTTTCCATACCGCTCCTTTATTCGAGTTGTCGTATTCCAAGAAACGGCCAATGTAGTTTCCCATTGAAATCCCTACATTTTCCTCAAAGAAACCAATGGGTAAGTTATATATTTGTACCCAAAAGGGCTTAAATGGGGATGTCTCCCCTGGTGAGATGGTGCATGATCAGCATATTGTTTCCAACATGCCATCCTGTGGTTAAAGTTACAAATGAGCCTTCCTTCACCCGCTTCGTTTATCATCATGCCTCGGGCTAGCCTCCATAGCGAGGCAATCCGGTTTTTTGTGACGAAACGAACCAATAGGCTTTGTCTTGCTTTCCTGCTCGGCCGGCTCCAATTGCATCATCAAGGAAGAATTCAGCATCTTCTTCGTTTGGGGCTATATTTAGGTTCTCTATATTGCCAATGAGAAGCAATTCTCCCGCATAAATAATCACTGTGGGTTGCTAGAAAGGAAACTGGATCGGTGGCTTCAAGTATTGGAAGATTTCAAGGGATTGAAAAAGATATCAAAAGATCAATCAAGATCAAGCAAGATCGAAAAGAAATCGCAGAATATCGGCCCGACTCTCAACAGAGGAGAGAGATTTCCTAGTTTGTCATTTAAGAATTTAGGCATAAAAAATTATATTCCATTGTTAAAAAATAATTTTAGCAATTAAATTAAAAATTCTGTTCGTCTCGTTGATAAAATAGAGGATTGTGTGTTTCTCATGAACAAAGAGTACACTTGCGTTTTCACTTCTCACAATTGAAGCAGATAGACACACCGATTTAGTTCGTTTTGATTTGAAGATCTAGTGATTTGGAAAATATATATGTATTTTTTTTTGATCTGATCTTGTAAACCTTAAATATATATATATATATATATATATTTCCCTTATAAGTCTATTAAAATTACAATTTACAATTTAATTTTTAAAAATTTAATAAAGCTAATTCTCGAATTAAATAGTTAAATTATTGATATTTAATATACACAGCACAAGTTGGTTAAATTATACGAGTATCAGTGCCATATACTCCTATGAAGAAAATCAAATCACATCCCTTAAAGAATGGAAGAAAATTAAATCAAAGGAAAACACTTGTGTGGAATATTTCACACATAAAATATGTCTAATTAAGACAATTTAAAAAAAATGTGCGGGCCATAAGCTCAGATCCGGGTTGCCCAGAAAATTCGCGGGTCGCATAGGTGGTTTACTACATGACCAAATAATTGTTACTACAAAGTCAAAGAATTACCACTATAAGGCCAAAAGTTTACTATTATGTGTCTAAAAATATTCTGGCAGATTCACCAAAAAACTTAAGTGTCTAAAATATTTTTGAACATGTAGTAATACGCCTTTGACCTTGTAGTGATAAAATTTTGGTCTTGTATTAACATAATTTTAGTCATGTAGTAGCAGAATATTTTTTACTTCAAAAATATTCTAGTAATTTCGCCCAAAAAAACAAGTGTCCAAAATATTTTTGAACTTGTAGTAATACATCTTTGGTCCTGTAGTAACATTAATTATGGGGTGTGAGATAAAATCTCAGTGGGCAATCTGTATGCTGTTATACAGATTGTCAGGAGATTTGAAATATCAAAGCTTTTATCTCCTTTGGTTTCCTTTGAGTTTCTTCCCGTTTTTGTTGTTATAAAATTTATTCTTTCGTTTGTCAAGGCATTTTATGTGTTTTGTGATCCGAAAGATCACTATATTTTTGCTGTGAATATAACTTTACATAGAAATTCAAAACATAAATTAACTCTTTGCACAAATAAAGGGTGGATTGTTATCTCCACATCACATCTGATCATAGAATCATTCAAACAAGTGGGGCGGCACTGGTAGCTCCCTACCACATCCAATCCCCGTTATCATCCGTACAAGTGGGGCGGCACTGGTAGCTCTCTACCACATCCAATCCCCGTTAACATTCATACAAGTGGGGCGGCACTGGTAGCTCCCTACCACATCCAATCCCCGTTTAACTTCCTTATAATCCCTCATTTGCTTCCTTATAACTCCTCATTCACAAATCACATACACCATGCACATAACTCACATCTATGTAAAAACATATTCATGTTCGTGCATTCACATTTGTGTGATCTTCGTGTATTTTATTAACTCTTATTATGTTTGCTTCAGAAAACTGACAACAGTCTATATAACATTTACATCAGCAATACAGTTAGTGTCACCCACCTGGAAACTTTTAAAGGTAAAATTTAACTTCTTGAAAGACTTTGAACTTCGGGTGACCTCCGAGTTTCCGAATTGAGCTGCTCTTACCTAGCACAGTCTGGTCGTTTAGTTTCATTCGTTCCTTTAGTTCATTAATTAACTCCGTTTCATACTTAGGGCTTTCCATCAAAAGGAAGGTATTTGATTACCTAAAAACAACCTTAGAAGTTTGGCTCAAGTCCAACGGGGGCGTTGAAACTCGTTTATTTGGTCGATAAGGTTATTCTATATCACCCACTGTCCATAGATCGGGGTTTGGTTTTTCGGTCTACTCAAAGCCTAAGAATGCAAGTAAGCACTCAATCACATATTCACAAAGTAAAACGTAAATTATTTAATGACCTAGAAATATGCTTGTGCCTAGTGGTATAGTCATTCATTCATCATGATGCTACTCATTCGATGAAACTACGCTTAAATATTTGTAAATATGATAAAATACTTAAACTCTATCAAAAAATTATAAAACTTCAGAATTTTATACATATTTTAACATGGAACAAAGTTCATTAAGAGCACTAATACATTTGAGCAAGGAAAACATGGTGTATTTGTAGTTAAAGTCGATTTTCTATGGGATTCTTCAAAACATTGCCTACTTCAAAACTAAATTCATATCTCTCTGTAGGAAAATATATAAATTATAAATTTAAATTATGTTATTCAATACTAAAAATGGAACAACTTTAGTTTGGAAACCTATGTCATTTGAGCTACAGATTGTTATCAGAAATTTGAGTAAGTAAAGCTTCGTGTCATGGCTCGTCACACAGTACGTGCCTCACAAATATATTTTTAACTCTCAGAAAACTTAACAAAAATTTAATAAACCATTCTAGACATAAACAAAGGTATATAAAAATTATTTTATGATTTTTATACTAGAACAAAAGGAGTAGAAAAATTGTTTAAAACGTAAGTCTGACTATCGTCGAACATTAAATACAGGGTTTTCAAATAGGTGTATTTAGAAATTCTCTAAACAAACTGCTCTAATTTTAGTATAAGTTATGAAAAACAATTAGGGGAACATCTATGAATATTTGTAGAATTTTATCCCTTTTGAAAGAGGGCGAAAATATTTATTAAAGCCTCTGGTCTTAGTTTCATACAATTTCAAACCTACAATATTTTAAGAATTTATTCTCTTTGCACAGAGATTGGATGACTACCATTTTCTTATATGTTGTTTTATACTTCAAATAATACATCTAGATTTTTTTTTTTTTTTTTTTGTGATTTTACAACACTTTTAAAGCATTGAAAAAGACTCCACAAAAACGAGGCAGTAGCAAATTCGAAGCTTCACATACATCTTCCAGCTTTCATACATATGATTAAACATGTTAAAGTACTTAGGATATCACCTAGCCTGACTTCATACATGACATTCAAATATTTAAAAGGCTTAGGGGAGGTTCTTAGCATGCCATTTCTAAGGGTTTCATGCTCAAACAAGATTATGAACATAACATCAAGATTAAGGCCTCATTGATGCTTACCTTTGTGGTTTCTCTCTTTTAGTGAGGGATTAAGGACTCTTTGTGGTAACCCTAGCTTCTAACACCTTCTTGGCTTGATTAAGACCGAGAGAATGGCTCCCTCCTAGCTTGGTGGTGGTGGTCGACCAAGCAGGGGGGAGGAAAGTGCCCCTTAATTCTTCTCCTACTCTCTCAACAACTCTCAATGTTTTCTCTCCTTACTTTTGTTGTGGAAGGTGCCAAAAATCAGAGTCGATTGCTCGGCGCAGCGGAATGCACAAAAGCAACAATCACTTCCACAAAAGCTCAATAGACAACGGACCAAATTAACAAATTAACTACAGAAATTAAATACGCAATAACACCAAGATTTTTACGTGGAAAACCCCTTCACAAGAGGGTAAAAACCACGGGACCCCGTCCAGCAAAATACTCCACTATATCAAATGGGAATACAAAGTTTCCTTCTCTATTACAAATAGAGGAATCAACACCAATAGCTCCAAACTATCCTCAAGAATACTATTCTTGGAACTCACAATAAATATAGGAAGAGAGTAAACTATAAAATAGTACAATGAGAATGAAAACCATCGATTTCTCTTTGTACCTCTTGGAGACGATTCGTGAAAAACTACCAAAATGAAGAGCACGTCACCACGAACTCCCCCTCGAAATTTGAGACAAAACGGTGAAGAAACGAGTGCTCACGAGACAAACCCTTCTTCTCCCTCTCTCTTTTTCTTTCTCTCCCTTTCTCCCCTGTTTTTCCTTTCTTAGCTTCTGGAATCAAAAAACAAAAGGTCACGGCTGCTGCCTCCTAATTGGCATCTCCCATGGGCCATTCAATGGGCCTTTTAATTATAAGCAAATTTTGTGGGCTTCTTTTAATTCTTGGCCCAACTATTATTGGGCAAGCCCAACAATCTCCCCCTCCCAATATAGTTGGCCATATACCATCTACCTCGAGCTCATGTCGGCCAATCCGGCACACAAATCATGCTTCTCACGAGTAACCACCTTAGTCATCATATCCGCAGGATTTTTGTCGGTGTGAATTTTCTCGAGCTTCATAAGTTGTTTCTCCAATACCATTCTAATCCAATGGTACCTCACATCAACATGCTTCGTTCGAGCATGATACATGAAATTTTTGCTCAAGTCAATAGCACTTTGACTATCACAAAAAACCATATACTCCTCTTGCTTCAAACTCAATTCCTGGAGAAATCTCTTCATCCACATCATCTCTTTTCCAGCTTCGTTCGCTGCAATGTACTCTGCCTCAGTGGTGGATAAGGCAACACACTTTTGTAACTTTGATTGCCATGAGACAGCTCCCCCTGCGAATATAAACAAGTAGCCTGAAGTGGATTTCCTCCCATCGAGATCACCTGCCATGTCTGAATCTGTGTATCCCACAAGAGTCGGCTTCAAACTTCCAAAACTCAAACATGATTTTGAAGTTCCTCTCAAGTATTTGAATATCCACTTTACGGCCTCCCAATCCCAATGATCTTTTCCTGGATTGGAAAGAAATCTGCTCACCAAGCTAACAACTTGAGCAATATCTGGTCGTGTACACACCATGGCGTACATCAAAGAACCAACTGCAGAGGAATAAGGAATTGTTGCCATCTCTTCTCTCTGCTCTCGAGTCGTGGGACAAGACTTCTTACTCAACTTGAAGTGGTTAGCAAGTGGCGTGGACACGGGCTTAGCATGTTTCATGTTGAACCTCTCAAGTACTTTCTCAATGTACTTTTCTTGTGACAACCACAATTTTCCAGCCTTTCTGTCACGAATAATCTCCATGCCCAAAATCTGTTTTGCTGAGCCTAAATCCTTCATGTCAAAGGATTTGGACAGCTCCACCTTCAACCTGCTAATCGACACAATATCCTTTCCCACAATCAACATATCATCAACATAAAGCAACAAAATAATGAAGTTACCATCAGGGAAGTGTTTGCCATAAACACAATGATCCGCCTCCGTTCTTTTATAACGTTGGCTAGCCATAAAAGAATCGAACTTCATGTACCACTGTCGTGAAGCTTGCTTCAAGCCATACAAGCTCTTCCTCAATTTGCAGACCAAATGCTCCTTTCCCTTAACCTCAAAACCTTGTGGTTGATTCATGTATATGTTCTCCACTAACTCTCCATGCAAGAATGTTGTTCGAACATCAAGCTGCTCAATCTACAGGTTCAAGCTAGCTGCTAATCCCAACACAATGCGAATAGAACTCATCTTCACCACTGGTGAGAATATCTCATCAAAGTCAACTCCCTTCTTCTGAGTAAATCCCTTGACGACCAATCGTGCTTTGTGTCTGACTACCTTATCACCATCCTTCTTTAGCTTGAATACCCACTTGTTCTTCAGAACTCTTTTACCCTTAGGCAGCTCAACTAAATCAAAGGTATGATTCTTGTGCAAAGAATCCATCTCTTCTTGCATCGCCTCAAGCCACTGATCTTTGTCTTTGAGCGAATATACCTCCTCAAAGTTCTCTGGCTCCCCTTCATCCGTAATCAACGCCCAATCTGAACTCGGATACAGTGTATTCGGCCTTCGATTTCTCACTGGTCTTCCACCATGTTCTGCATTTTCTGGTGGTGCATGTTGAATCTCTTGCTCAACATCTCCCGGTTCTTGGACAACTGGATCTGGGTCAAGTGCAGTTGGGTCATCATTTTCCATCCCAACTTCATCTTCATTCTCAACTTCTTCTCCACCATTTTCAGCATCAATGGTAGGAATCTCATATGGTGTTAGATCAGCAACACCAGTAGGCATCGGAGTGGAGGTCTCCCCCTTCTTCAAATCTTCCATTGTCTCACTTTCATGGAAGATGACATCTCTACTCCTCACAATCGTCTTCTTCTCCGGATCCCATAATCTGTATCCGTACTCTTCATCTCCATATCCAACAAATATGCAAGGTGTAGATTTGCTATCTAACTTGCTTCTTTGCTCCTTCGGTACATGCACAAAGGTTTTGCATCCGAACACCTTCAAGTGGGAATATGAGGCATTTTTCCCACTCCATACTCTCTCTGGAATATCAGAATCCAAAGGAACTGATGGAGATCGATTGATCAAATAACAAGCAGTCAACACAGCTTCACCCCAGAATGACTTGGGTAGCTTGGCCATCCTTAGCATACATCTCACTTTCTCCATAATGATTCTGTTCATCCTCTCTGCCACACCATTATGTTGAGGAGTGCCCGGAACAGTTCTTTCATGTCTAATCCCACGCTGAGCACAATATGTCTTGAAATCTCTAGAAGTGTACTCGCCACCATTATCTGTTCGTAGACATTTCAGCAACTTTCCTGTCTGTATCTCAACCATAGTGTGGAACTAGGGCTGTCAAAACAGGCCTGGCCCGATGGGCCGGCCCGGCCCACCCGGCCTACGGGTTGGGCTGGGCTGTAATATCAGTGGCCCGAAAACAACCGGGCCGATTTGGCCCGGCCCACTTGAACAACCGGGCCGACCGGGCTCAGGCCGGGCTAAGCCCGAATTTTCGGGCTGGCCCGGTTCTTTCTTTTTTTTTTTTTTTTTTTTTTTTTTTAATATTTTCTTCATTCTAATTTTTCTTAAATAGTTAAAACTAATAATTCTGTACAGAACGCAAACAGAACAAAAAAGAAAAGAAACCCTAACCTACCTTGCTGCAGCCGTGAAACCCTTCTCCCAAACCCAATTCGCACAAAGATCGCCCATTCCTCATTGCGCGTTTCTATTCCCAATATTACCAAATTGAAAACCCTAATTCCTCCTCCTTAAAAACGCCGTACAACGGCTCCCTTCTCCAGCCAGTCGCGCAGCAGCACCTCCGTGCGGCGCTTGCGCAGCCGCACCACCGGGCAGCCCTCGCGCAGTCGACGCTCGCCTATATTCAGGTTTGTAGCGTACCTGTTGGTCCACTGTTGGTACCACTGTGCTGTGAACTTTTGAGAGAAAATGGCGTTAATGGAGGAGAGATGTAGACAAATCAACACTTGAGTTTTTGTTTTGGGTATATCACTCAATATTTTTTAGATTTTTTTTTTAAAATAATGGTAACAGGCTATTTTGGCCTGACAGCCCGGCGGCCCGACCAGGGCCAGGCTGGGCCTCACTTTTCTAGGCCCGGTAGCAACCGGGCTGGGCCAGCCCGACCCGATAAAAACGTGCGGCCCGGTGGGCCGGTGCCGGGCCAGCCCGGCCCGGCCCATTTGACAGCCCTATGTGGAACCACTGAAATTTCTGAAATACTTCACTCTTGTTCTTCAAGAAGTACACCCAAGTCTTCCTTGAAGCATCATCAATGAAAGTGAGGAAATATTTATTTCCACCCAATGACTCCACCTCGAAGGGACCACAAACATCAGAATGTATTAGCTCCAATACAACATCTTTTCGATTAGAATGTGAACGAAAAGAAATTCTATTTTGTTTGCCTAATAAACAATAATCACAAGGGTGGAGTGACTTACTTTGAGCAGTAGGAATTAGAGACTCTTTGGCTAGGATGTGCAATGCTTTCTCACTCATGTGTCCCAGCCTGTTGTGCCACAAATTTGGTGAAGATTCATCCTCGGCTGCAAATAATTGGTCTCGAGCCATCTTAAGCTTCGTCCGGTATAACGTACAACAAAGCTTTCCTTTGCCAACCAACAAGGAACCCTTCACAAGCTTCGAATTACCATTTGTGAATTTTTGCTCGTATCCCTCTCTATCAAGGACATTAACGGCAATGAAATTGTGGCGCAACTGTGGAATATGTCTCACATCTTTCAGTGTCAGTGTGAATCCCAAATCAGTCTCAACAACCATATCTCCAATGCCAATAACTGGTGCAACACTCTTGTTTCCCATGAACAAGTGACCATAATCTCCATCTTTGTAGTTTGCAAACAACTCTCTCTTTGGAGCACAATGATGAGAAGCACCCGAATCAACTATCCACTCAACGTCGGGATTCTCCACATGGAGACACTCATCGCTAACACAAACTACAGTCTGATCATCATCGGAGTGAGTGACAATGGCTGCTGTATTTTTATCTTCTGACTTCTTCTGATTCTCTTCCCTTTGCTCTTGCTTCCAAATTCTGCAATTTCTCTTCATGTGATTGGATCCACCACAATGGTAACACTTGAATCTCTCCTTGGACTTAGACCTGTTGTCTCTTGATTTACCACGACCTTTAGGTCCTCTACTCTTGCTTCTACCTCTATTCTCAGTGACAAGTGCTTGCGAAGAACTAGCCCCAGATTCCTTTCTTCGAGTCTCTTCATTGAACATACTCTCTTTAACCATGTTCAATGTCAACTTTCCATCCGGAGCTGTATTACTGAGCGTCACCACCATAGTCTCCCAGCTATCGGGTAAAGAGCTCAACAAGAATAAAGCTTGAACCTCATCATCGAATGCAATATTCATGGTAGAAAGCTGATTTACTAAGTCTTGAAAAACATTCAAGTGCTCTGCTACAGAACTCCCATCATTGTACTTCAAGTTCACTAACTTTCTGATAACAAAGGCCTTGTTCTGCGCATTCT
The DNA here is from genome assembly GCA_963675135.1 of Galeopsis tetrahit. Taxonomy (NCBI): domain Eukaryota; kingdom Viridiplantae; phylum Streptophyta; class Magnoliopsida; order Lamiales; family Lamiaceae; genus Galeopsis; species Galeopsis tetrahit. The sequence continues at coordinate 22,779,049 of OY776128.1, forward strand.
TCCTCTCATACAATTCTTGCAACTTTTTCCACAAATCACACGGATCTGTCTCCTTAGCCACATGGTAAAAAACACTGATATCTACCCACTGTCTGATTGTACCAATTGTTTTTCTACTAAGCTTCTCCCATTCCTTGGCTTCCATACTTTCGGGCTTAACATCTTTTCCTTCAACAGGATCATACAAATCTTTACTGTAAAGTAAATCCTCCATCATGGGCTTCCATATAGAATAATTTTCTGCAGTCAACTTAATCATCGAGCTATTACCAATGCCCTCCATGGTCCGAGCCTAGTTTAACCCAGGCTCGGATACCACTGTTGTGGAAGGTGCCAAAAATCAGAGTCGATTGCTCGGCGCAGCGGAATGCACAAAAGCAACAATCACTTCCACAAAAGCTCAATAGACAACGGACCAAATTAACAAATTAACTACAGAAATTAAATACGCAATAACACCAAGATTTTTACGTGGAAAACCCCTTCACAAGAGGGTAAAAACCACGGGACCCCGTCCAGCAAAATACTCCACTATATCAAATGGGAATACAAAGTTTCCTTCTCTATTACAAATAGAGGAATCAACACCAATAGCTCCAAACTATCCTCAAGAATACTATTCTTGGAACTCACAATAAATATAGGAAGAGAGTAAACTATAAAATAGTACAATGAGAATGAAAACCATCGATTTCTCTTTGTACCTTGGAGACGATTCGTGAAAAACTACTCCAACCAAAATGAAGAGCACGTCACCACAAACTCCCCCTCGAAATTTGAGACAAAACGGTGAAGAAACGAGTGCTCACGAGACAAACCCTTCTTCTCCCTCTCTCTTTTTCTTTCTCTCCCTTTCTCCCCTATTTTTCTTTTCTTAGCTTCTGGAATCAAAAAACAAAAGGTCACGGCTGCTGCCTCCTAATTGGCATCTCCCATGGGCCATTCAATGGGCCTTTTAATTATAAGCAAAATTTGTGGGCTTTTTTTAATTCTTGGCCCAACTATTATTGGGCAAGCCCAACATCTTTCTCTCTTTAATAACTAATAGTGTCGGCTGCATTTTTGGGGCTGAAGGATGATATAAATAGAGAGGAAAATAGGGGAGGAGGTCAGCTATGATGTGCAAGAATAGTGAAACTTAAACCTTGATGGGAGTTGGTAGGATTTTTCCACAAAATATGGTCTCAAAATCTTGTGTGTGTGCGCCCACCTTTTGGGCGATTTTGTGGGGATTTCTTGGCAGATTTTGGGCTGCCAAATTGGTAGCCTTAATTCTGGACGGGATTTCGGTTCCGTCGGTGTATTTTTTGTATTTTTCGGTTCAAAAAACTACTTTAAACACACTATTAAAATGGTTTGATTTTTAGGGATTCATATAAGGTTCTTCTCCCTCATTTGAATTCTTTAATATATATATTTATATTATTTTATCATTATTAACGGACCTGAATTACAGATAAAATTCGAAAAGTGCTAGTAGGCCTCCGGCATGAAACACTCGTCTGTCACCTGAAATTTTTGTAACTTGCATACATATATTTGGTTTTGTCTAGTATGGACTCGAGTGCATGTTGTGCACCCTAGTCTAAAGAAAAGTGTAAGTTATTAAACTGAAAAGTACAACACAATATTACTAAAAAGTGTAAGTTACTATAACTAAATATATTATTATACAGTTTAATAATTGAAAAGTGCAACACCATTTACCAAAAAGTGTAAGTCAGTAAACTGAAAAGTGCAACATGAACTAGGGTGCACAACATGCACTCGAGTCCATAGCAGACCAACTCCATATATTTATATCAAGCATTTCATTTAGAGAATATAGAAAGTAAAACAACAAATCCCAAATTGATTTCGGGTTGTTACATCAACTAACCAACAACTAAATTTCAACTCCAACTTGTTAAGCAATCGACAAGACAAATTTATTTAAATAATACATTTTTTTGAGCCCCTTTTGAAAATGTAACCAGGATTCGTTTATGAAAATAGTCATAGGCATGATCACCCCCTTAAACGCATGATCACCATTCACCACCCACGCTTCTATTTTTTTATTTTGTATTTTGTATTAAATTAATGAAAAATAAAAAAAATAAGAAAAGTGTTACTGCAAAAAATGCACACCCCAGACATAGTGTCGACGTGCATATCGAGTAAAAGCAAAAAAATAAAAACAAAATAATATTTGTGATGTAGATAAATATGTCCCTCTCGGAGGAGTTGACACGTGGAAACGGGATAAAATATAGTAATCTCAATTAGATCAACAGGCGTAAAGATTGGATTTGTACACTCCTAGGCCCAGAGAGGGGAATGAGGATATTTGGGCTTCCAGCCCATGTTCGAGGCCTAATATCCTTTGAGCCCAGAGGTTAGGCCCAAAGGGAATACGTATGCTTGTTCAGTTTTTCCCAATTGAGTCAAAGGAAAAGGTCAGCCCGTGAAGATAGGGCCAGTATATTGAAGGGCCAAGTCATGAGGGGTATAAACCAGGTCTTCAGGGAGTTGGGCCGATTATGTAGGGAAATGCCGTGAATATAGGGAGAAAAGGTCCCCTTCTCCCCCGAGAGAAGGGGCCAGGTATATAAGCAGATCACTTTTACATTATCAGGTACGTTTTTTTACAATACATACGTTTTACATATTATACATACTTTCATAAGAACTATACACTGAATTGAGAAGAAACACCACTATATTCGCCGGAATCTCCCTAGATATACAGGGGAATTCCTCTTTTGATTTCTCCTAAGATCGAATCTGACTTGAGCGTCGGAGCTTCTACGCCGGAGCCCCCCTCCGGCGTACTTTTGCAGGTTATTTTCGGATTACCAAGGAGATTTACTTGAAGACTGCCAATGATTAAACGAGTGATTCGACTTGTGATTAATAGTGCTCGCAAGAGAACGATCTATATCCAAAGGCGTTCTTTTTCGACGCATCAACTTGCGCCGTCTGTGGGAACATTTCAAGCTAAGGCGTGAGAAAAGTTCCGTACTTAAATGGGTGGAGGACAAGATCCAACGAAGCAGACAAAGGAGAAAGGAGATTCTACTCCTCCTCCTCTTCCTCCGCCTCCGCCAGGGTTTCCCTCAAATCGAAATTTAGGGAAATGACCCGTGGATCATACGCCAGAAGATATTCCCCCTCCAGGATTTCCCTCAAATCGAAATCTAGGGAAACAACCTGTAGATCACCCATTAGAGGATATCCCTCCCACTCAAGAGGGAGATGTACCAGGTACCTCAGGAGCTTCGGGGAGTGGGATCAATAGGGATAACCCTAACGCTCAACCGGAACTCCTGACTGTCTCTCGAGATCAGTTAGATGAGATGATCGCACAATCAGTGGAAAGAATAATTGCTACTCGAGGACTTCGCCCTCCCGAACCTGTTCCACCTACCCATAAGGGCACACGACCAAATCCACCAGAGCATGTCACAGATTCGGTCCCAGTCCCCTCCAGGAACGAGGATCCCCCTCGAAACCCAGAAGAAAAAGTACCTTCCCAGGTTGAAAGAAGCATCCTGGAAAGACCCCCTCGGAGGGATGTGGAGAGGGTCCTTGGGGATACCACCCTGGATACAGGGATGGGGGAAAGCACAGACGACACATATCAAGGAGCCGTTAGTGATCAGATACAGGCCTTGCGGAAGGAGATGAGGGATATGCAGAGACATATTACTGACAATGTAAGTAAACCCTCTTATACCACTGGATATCAATTCTCATCTAGTATTTTGCAAGATGAACTGCCCTCTAATTTCAAATCTTTCAACTTTGAATATGATGGCACCACGGACCCGTACGAGCATCTGATGAGGTTTGAGAATCCTGCTCTATTACATCGGTATGGAGAGGGCGTTAAGTGCAGGGTATTCCTGACCACCCTATCTAAGGCTGCACATCAATGGTTCACACAACTGGGACCAGATACTGTCCACTCATGGTCCGAATTCAGTGAATTGTTCCTGCATCAATTCGCCAGTGCTAGGAGACAGCCTAGAGCCACCCTTACTTTATTTAACATGCGCCAGGGAGAGAACGAGAGCTTACGAGCTTTCTTAAAAAGATTCAACCAAGCAGCTCTAGAAGTACCTACAGCCTCCTCAGAGGACAAAATCAACGCCCTCACCAACGGGTTAAGAGATGGAGATCTATTCACATCTCTAGCCAAGAAGCCAGTTCGGACCTTTGATGAGTTACTGAGGAGAGCAGAAAAATACCTCACCCTGGAAGAGGTAAGAAAGGCTAAGCGCTCGGAGACCGGGACAACAGTGGGTAATGGAGAACGGAGGAAAGAAATTCCGTTTAGGAGGCCAAGTCCGGAGAGACATCGAAGCTCCAGGAGGCTGGAAAATGTAAGAAGAGAGGAAGTTGCACCCTGGAGCCCCAGGGGAAGGGCGAAGAGATATACCCCTTTGAGGATAGAGCCAGCCGAAGTCCTAGAGGTGGCAGGGGACCATCCGGATATGAAATTCCCCTACTCAAGAAGCAGAGGTTCCCAAAATCCTAAGTCAAGCAAATTCTGTAGGTTCCATAACGACTATGGCCACGATACCAACCAATGTTGGCATTTGAAGGACGAGATAGAGAGGATGATTCAGGCAGGCCATCTGAAGGAGTTTACCTTCAGAGACCGACAAGGCCCCAGGGGTCAAAAGAGAAAGGACCCCGAGGGGAAGCAAGAAGATGATAGAAGAGATCACAGGAAGGGCAATGAGGAGCCACCACCCCCTCCCCAGAAGAGGGGAACTATTCACATGATTATGGGAGGCCCCGCTGATGGGGATTCCTTCAGGCAGAGAAAGCAGAGCGTTCGGTCGCTGAAGAACGAGAGGAATATAGAGCACCATGAAGTGAGGAAGATGACAGAAGGCCCGGACATCCATTTCGGGCCAGAAGATGCAGGGGAACCCAGAGAAATTCATAATGACGCACTAGTCATTACCACGGATATAGCAGGATACGACGTAGCAAGAATTTTTGTAGATACTGGAAGCTCTGCCGACATCATGTTTTTGGAGTGCTTCAAGAAGATGGACCTGAATATAAAGCTCAGACCGGTGGAAACCGCTGTTTATGGATTCTCAGGGGGAGCCATTCAACCCCTTGGTTCAACGTTACTGCAAGTAGGGTTAGGAGTCGCCCTAACCGTCGAGTACAAGTCATAGAATTCCTGATTGTAGACGTCCCATCTTCCTATAACGTAGTAATGGGAAGGCCAAACTTGAATATTTTTCAGACAGTGATCTCCACCTTCCACATGAAGATGAAGTTCCCCGCCTCGGGGGGTGTGGGAGAGATATGTGGCGATCAATATCAGGCAAGGAAGTGTTACGTGGAATCGGTCAAGATAGCAGACATGGCCGTATTCCGGGGAATGGAGAGATTTAAGGGCGAAGACCCTGAGCTGAAGAGACAGAAGGTGGGTGAGCTAATGCAAGAGCAGCCCAAAGCTAAAGTAGACGAGGAGTTAATGAGCATCGAGCTCTACCTAGGAAAGGAGGGATTTACAACCAGGATAGGTACGAATATGAACCCTGAGCTCCAGGGAAATATGATACTCACCCTCCAGGAGAATGCAGACATCTTCGCATTCACGCCGACGGATATGACGGGTATCCCTCCAGAAATAGCAGTGCACCATCTGAATGTGGATCCCAAAGCTAGGCCCGTGAAACAGAAGTTGAGGAACTTCGGTAAAGAGAAGAACCTCATTGTAAAAGAGGAAATCGATAAATTGTTGAGTGCAGGGCACGTGAAGAGAGTGCAGTTCCCTGAGTGGCTCTCGAACGCAGTGCTGGTGTCCAAAGGAGCCGGCAAATGGAGGATGTGCATCGACTTTAGGGACCTGAACAAAGCCTGCCCTAAAGATCACTATCCCCTGCCCAGGATTGATCAACTAGTGGATGCCACGTCCGGGTTTGAATTACTCAGCATGATGGATGCATACCAGGGGTACCATCAAATCCAGTTGAACCCCCTCGATATACCAAAGGTATGCTTTATTGCAACATGTGGTACTTTTGGTTATGTACGTATGCCGTTCGTACTAATAAATGCAGGAGCCACCTATCAAAGGATGGTAGACTCGGTTTTCCGAGGACAGATAGGGAGAAATATGGAGGTTTATGTAGACGACATGCTAGCTAAAAGCATCAAAGCATAAGAACACATTGATGACCTGAAGGAGATATTTCAGGTAATTAGAGAGAACGGTATCAAACTTAACCCAGCTAAATGTTCCTTTGGAGTAGGGTCAGGGAAATTCCTCGGATATATGGTGACGCAAAGAGGAATAGAGGTTAACCCTGCCAAGGTGAAAGCGGTCCTTGACATGCAACCCCCTCGAAACCTGAAGGAATTGCAGACCTTGAACGGCAGAATCACAGCCCTTAGCAGATTTATAGCAAAATCAGCGGAGAAGAGCCACCACTTCTTCAGAACACTAAGGAAGGGGTCAAGATTTGAATGGGATGAGCAATGCCAAAAGGCTTTCGAAGAACTGAAGCTCCATCTGGAACAACTCCCGAAGCTAACCAAGCCTACTCAGGGAGATGTCTTACTCCTATACCTCTCAGTAGGGGAACATTCCCTGAGTACTGCCCTGATGAAAGAGGAAGGCCCCACACAACACCCCATATATTATGTGAGCAAGGTCATCCAAGGAGCGGAAACGAGGTATTCAGAGGTAGAGAAGGCAGCCCTGGCAGTGGTAGTAACGGCTAGGCGACTACGCCCTTACTTCCTATCTTATAAAGTGATGGTGAGGACTAACTTCCCGTTGAAGCAGACGCTAGGGAGTGCAGTGCAGATTTATCAGGAAGAATGGTCAGGTGGGCAGTGGAATTGCAGGAGTATGATATTGACTATGAACCAAGGAGAGCCATCAAGGCTCAAGCTTTAGCAGACTTTATTCAAGAGTCTACCAGAGTGGAAGAAGAACAGGGATGGAAGGTATACGTGGATGGCTCAGCATCCGCCTTGGGATGCGGAGCAGGGATAGTGTTGGTTGACCCTGATGGCCAAGAAGTACAGGTTGCTGTTAAATTCCGGTTTTCAACCTCAAACAATGGCGCAGAGTATGAGGCCCTGATTAGAGGAGCTAGCATGGCAGCAGAGTTAGGGGCACAGAAAGTTACCCTGTACTCCGATTCGCAGCTGGTAGTACAACAGGTCATGGGGGAGTACCTCGCCAAAGATGAGAGAATGATCGCTTATCTAGAAGAGGTAAAGAAATTAAAAAATAAATTCCATACTTTTGAAGTGGTACAGGTACCAAGAGAAGAGAATGTGAAAGCAGATGGACTGTCTAAACTTGCTAGTTCCACAGAATTCGAGGGAGACGGAAAGGTGACCCTATTGGTGGCGGACCAAATAGCTACGGAAACCCTGATTGGAGAGATAACAGCAGGGGATGATTGGAGGAAAGAAATATGGGAAGAATTGAACAGGGGTCCAGTAACCCCAATGTCCAGAGAGGCCAAAACTTGGAGAAGGAAGTATTGCATCCTAGGAGGTCAATTGTACAAGAGGTCCTTCACTCAACCTTATCTGAAATGTCTTTCAAGAAGAGAAGCAGAGCTAGTGATTAAGGACATCCATGAAGGTTGCGCATCCAGCCATGAAGGTTACCAGACCATGGTGAAGAAGGTATTTAGAGCAGGTTTCTACTGGCCTAACATAATCAGAGACGCTAGAGAATATGTGAAGAAATGTGAGAAGTGTCAGAAGAATGGGCCTTTGATACGAGTACCTGCAGAGGAAATGGGGGCTATGTACTCGCCCTGTCCCTTCGCCAAATGGGGAATAGATCTGGTCGGACCCTTCCCCTTGGCACCTGGAGGGAGAAAATTTCTGATCGTGGCCGTGGATTATTTCAGTAAATGGGTAGAGGCTGTGCCCTTGGCCAAAATCGAAGAAGATAATGTAATTCTTTTTCTTGCTAGACATATTTGTTGCAGGTTTGGAGTACCCAGAATCTTGGTTTCCGACAACGGAACGCAGTTCAATGGAGAGAAAGTAAGGAGATGGTGCGAAAGGTGGAACATTACACAGAGGTTTACTTCAGTAGCCCATCCACAAGCTAACGGGCAGGTGGAAGTTACAAACCGAATCCTAGTGGACGGTATTCGGACACGATTGGAAGAAGTAGGAGGAAAATGGGTAAAGGAGCTAGACAACGTCCTCTGGTCCTACAGGACCAGCCCTAAAACAGCTACGGGCGAATCTCCTTTCTACTTGGTATATGGGGCAGCGGCAGTGATACCTCCTGAGGCCAGACTCAAATCGCACCGGATCACCTATTTTGAAGAAAAAAGAAATGAAGAATTGATGAGGGAGGCGCTGGACCGGATAGATGAAGAAAGGGAGATGGTGAGACTAAAAGCAGAAAGGTACAAGAGTCGGATCAAGGCAGCATATGATCGCAGGGTAATCCCTCGCTCCTTTAAAGTGGGAGATTTAGTCCTTCGGAGAGCAGATGCTTTGAAGAACACGGGGAAGCTGGAACCCAATTGGGAAGGTCCTTACAGGGTAATACAGGTACTGAAAGGTGGAGCATACAAGCTCCAAGATATGACAGGAAAAGAAATACTAAGGCCATGGAACGTGTGCCACTTGAAGAGATTTTATGTTTGAAGAAGGTGTTATTCCTTTACTTCCTTCCCCTTTATGAACAATTTTGAATGTTTACTTCTTATTCGAATAATTGCTTCACAGGCACTCTTTTTCCCTCTACGTGGGTTTCCCTTTGGGGTTTTACCACGGAGAGGTTTTTAATGAGGCCGGCATAGGTTCCCCTTATTTGCCTATGTTGATGAACACTTTTGATCAATGGAGCACCGGTTTTGATAAAACTTCAGCAATTTCCCTGAATGCATGTTAATATTGTGATGAGATGACTCTTGTGTGCCAATTTTATGATGAAATGTTTCTCATATGTTAATACCGTGTTAAGACAACTGTTGAGGGCCTGCATAATAAATGCTGAAATAACGAATATGTTTTGAAAGCTAAAACATAACAGGATAGAGATATTACAAGATAAAGAGATTTACACCAACTCATAAGGAAAAATTCTTAAAGTTTCTATCCACGACAGCCTCTAAAGCTAGGGGGAGTAGGGGTACAGTAGTAGAAGATATAATTAACTCGCCAATAAACCCTATCCCTAGCAACTCTCGAAACTCTTACGAGTATAAACAAACTCTTACGAGTATAAACAAACTCTTACGAGTATAAACAACTTTTGGGAGAGTATAATCCCTAAACATCCTAACTTCAGGGAGAGTATAATCCCTAAGAACTCTTACGAGTATAAACTAACTCTTACGAGTATAAACTAACTCTTACGAGTATAAACAAACTCCTACGAGTATAAACAACTTTTGGGAGAGTATAATCCCTAAGAACTCTTACGAGTATAAACTAACTCTTACGAGTATAAACAAACTCTTACGAGTATAAACAACTTTTGGGAGAGTATAATCCCTAAACATCCTAACTTCAGGGAGAGTATAATCCCTAAGAACTCTTACGAGTATAAACTAACTCTTACGAGTATAAACTAACTCTTACGAGTATAAACTAACTCTTACGAGTATAAACAACTCTTACGAGTATAAACAAACTCTCACGAGTATAAACAACTCTTACGAGTATAAACAAACTCTCACGAGTATAAACAACTCTTACGAGTATAAACAAACTCTCACGAGTATAAACAACTCTTACGAGTATAAACAACCTAAGGGAGAGTATGATCCCTAACATTTTAACCTTTGGAGAATATAATCCCTAAAAACACTAGTGCTAAGGGAGAGACTAGAAGCATTATCAAATCACCAAGTAAGTGTAGGGATATAAACCCCATCTCCTCATTAAGGTCCTTCTAGGAGCTTTAGAGCCTTTACGTGCTAAGAAAATGTTGAAAACAGGCTAAATTCATAAAAGAGCAGGGCAGGAACCACATTATATGTCTAGACAGCAGAGATGTAGACAGATATATATATATATACGCATGCCATGGAATAATATGCAGGTACGATGCTGAGCATAAATAAAGCAGGAATATTCAAGACTTAAGGCACCATGCCTAAGCCCTCCACAGAAAAACCCCGGAGTGTGGAGTCTCCGGAAAATACCAAAAGGGCCTTAGAGGCCTTAACAAAATAAAAAGTGTTTTAAAAGTACCAAAGTGTTATCAGGGAAATAAAGTTATGAAGAGAGGGGAACATCATTCTTCCCCTCGGAACCTTCTCTTGCCTCCTCAGCTCGCCCACTGGAATCACCTCCCTCTGCCTTCTCCATCAGAGCACCTGCTGCCACGGTAGCCACTGGAGTTGGGTTCTCCACATGGATAGGGAAAGCCATATCCTTTGCTGGTGCAAGATCATCCAAGTTCAAGGCGGCGTCTTTCAGTTCCAAAACTGCTTTCCTCATCCCAGGTAACCACCAAGGGGTATTGATGTCTTCCTTAGCGTCTCCAGGGAATTTAGGGGGAGTGTTCAGTTCGTCCAACCGGAGGGCACGAGTATACTGACCATTAAATCCCGGAGCAGAATGTTCAGCTACGGCGTTAGAAAACCCATGGTCAATGAAATGGGGGATATAGGCACCCATTGCCCCTAGAAAGCTGCTACTCTGAAGAAAGGCCTCCAACCACTCCCGATGCAAGGTACCTAGAAATTTTTGACCTACGGCAGAGGTAAACAGGGACTCTATGCATAATTTCATACCAGCCAGAGGAAGAGTAACCTCCAGTTGTTCAACTCGTTTACCAAACTCTTTCTTCAATGAAGAAATCTCCCCCGAAAGCGTCGTTTGGAGTACTTTGCACTTCTGATTAGCATCCTGTAGTTCTGCATCGAGTATCTCCTTCTTCACCTTCTCCAGCTCTACTTGGCTTTGGAGATCATCCACTAGCTGAAGGGACTGGAGAGCTCGTTCAGACATGTTGGAAAATAGGAGACCAAACTACACAATGAACAATCTAAAGAAGTAAGACAGGTATACTTTTGACAATATTAAATTATCCAGAAGTACATCTGTATAGAGAGTCTACCTGTGTAAAGCTATGGGCCGCATGCACAACTCGCTCCTCGGGGGACAGAGCATTAAGAGCCTCAGTGGCAGGGGTCGGAGTGTGACGCTCTATGAAAGCCAGGAGATGATCGACATTAATCTCACCAGGAGCGTCGGAAGCGGCATTAGGCAGAGAGGATTTGGTTTTGGACTTCTTCTTTTTGGAGGCATCAGAAGCAGGAGGCAGAGTAGAAACTAAGGCTTTCTCGGTAGAGGAACGGGTACGCTTGGCAACTGACCCGGTGGCAGGTTTCACTGGGGAAGGAGGAATCGGAGCCTTGGAGGAGCTTTCAGGGGCCGGAGACTTAGCAACCATCGAGAGAGGAGTGGCATCACGGGAGATTTGAGTTAACCAACTCATAGCTGCACAAGGAAACATGAAACAACATTAATAAACACTGTAGCTCAAATTTTGAGGACAATACCAAGGGAAAAGAAATGATATTACCATCGTCGGGACCTAGGGGATAATCGGGGCGACCAAAACCGAAATGAGAGAGGGCTCTAGGATTTTTACAAATACCCATCACATCAAAAAAGCCATGGGCAGAGACATTGTCATTTAAATGGTTCATCACATCCAAGTTTAGAGAGGAACAAACAGAAAGAGGAGGACGGGGTACCCCAGGATTCTCATAAATCCACCCCTCGTGAGGAAATTCCCAAGGAAGAGGATTTGTAACAAAGAAGTAATAGTCTTTCCAGTCCTGGACTCCTTCATAGAGCTTTTCCATGAATTTTCCGGTCCTGGAGGTACGACCACTAGCGTAAAAAAACTCGTCCGCAAACTTGCACACGTACTGGGTTAAAAAGAGTTGAGCCGAGGGTTCCCCACTATTTCCCTTCATCAGGATATAAAAGCCTAACATTGCGCGTATGGCGTTGGGAGTAAATTGGTTCAAAGGTATGCGAAGATAGGTGGAAATTTCGCAGAGGTAAGGATGTATCGGAAACCGGAGGCCTGCTTTTAGTTGGGCCTCCCAAAAGGCTAAGGTATTATGGCCTGGAAAATTAGGGCGCTCTTTCCTATGTGCAGCCCTAACTGAATAATCGGCGGGGAAGATCCGTGAACGGAGAAAAGCGGCAACGCGCTCAGGAGTGAGAATCGAGGGACTAGAAATTTTGTCCTCCAAAGCTTGGTCGGTTACGGGAAATATGGGAAACGAGTCGGAAGTGGAACTCTCCATGGATGTGGAGTTTGAGGAAGAGGACATGAGGATATTGTAAATAAGAAAAGAAGGGAAGGAGTAGATACCTGGAGCAATGTCGGTTTTAGGAATGATGACGGAATGGCCGCTGGACGTGCGTGGAGAAGTTAAAATTGCAGAAGTGAAAATGAAGAGGAAAGATAGATAAGTTTGAAAGGAAGAAAAAAGGGATTTTTTGGTGGAGTGAATAGGAATTTCGAAATAATTACGCTGGGGAGAGAGAAATGAAAAAACCGAGATGAATTAAATACTCTCCAATGAAGGAGCGCGTGGCTGAAAAGGACGGCTGGATGTTCCTCTCGGGCGGACGCCTGGCTGCAAGATTCGAGGGTAAGTTGGCGTGTGGAAGCGGAAAAGGCTTAAAGCCTTCTGAAGGTAATTATTGAGGAGGAAATTAAAATCATTAATATTTTGGGGAGAATACGAGAAAGAGTGTTTAAAGGAATGGATTGTTTCTCTATAATTTGTCTTATTATTATTTTTATTTTTATTTTTTCCTACTCTCTTAAAAATTATCTTTTTTACGAGAGTAGGGGGGAGTGGTTGATGTAGATAAATATGTCCCTCTCGGAGGAGTTGACACGTGGAAACGGGATAAAATATAGTAATCTCAATTAGGTCAACAGGCGTAAAGATTGGATTTGTACACTCCTAGGCCCAGAGAGGGGAATGAGGATATTTGGGCTTCCAGCCCATGTTCGAGGCCTAATATCCTTTGAGCCCAGAGGTTAGGCCCAAAGGGAATACGTATGCTTGTTCAGTTTTTCCCAATTGAGTCAAAGGAAAAGGTCAGCCCGTGAAGATAGGGCCAGTATATTGAAGGGCCAAGTCATGAGGGGTATAAACCAGATCTTCAGGGAGTTGGACCGATTATGTAGGGAAATGCCGTGAATATAGGGAGAAAAGGTCCCCTTCTCCCCCGAGAGAAGGGGCCAGGTATATAAGCAGATCACTTTTACATTATCAGGTACGTTTTTTTACAATACATACGTTTTACATATTATACATACTTTCATAAGAACTATACACTGAATTGAAAAGAAACACCACTATATTCGCCGGAATCTCCCTAGATATACAGGGGAATTCCTCTTTTGATTTCTCCTAAGATCGAATCTGACTTGAGTGTCGGAGCTTCTACGCCGGAGCCCCCCTCCGGCGTACTTTTGCAGGTTATTTTCGGATTACCAAGGAGATTTACTTGAAGACTGCCAAGGATTAAACGAGTGATTCGACTTGTGATTAATAGTGCTCGCAAGAGAACGATCTATATCCAAAGGCGTTCTTTTTCGACGCATCAATTTGAATAGAGGCTCAACCCGCAGGTGAGCCTCTTATTGTGACAAGATCACAAGACCCAACAAACAAGTAAATTTTTTTTTCAAATAAATGTTTACAGAAGAGAAAATGCACAAAACTTATTGTAGAAAATTAAAAGCGTGTTGGATCATTCATCCAAGACAACTCACGACTGCGTGATCGGATAGCAAGTATAAAAAAAAAAAAAAAAGTGAAAATATCACTTTTGTTCATTAAACTTTATCAATTTGATCACCCACATTTAATAACTATCAAAATTGGTCACTCATTTATTATTTTCTATTAATTTTGATACCGCTGTTAGTAAATCCATCCGTTACTAACATATCAAGTTCTATGTACAAACTCAAAATAAATCTATTTGTGAATTTTTTTAGTTACACACAGTAATATTAATCGAAAATAAATTCATAAAAATTGAAAAAAATTGGAATTTGGGGTTTAGGAATTAAAAGAGACTGAATGATGTCAAAAATAAGTTTGCGGGCTCAATACCTTTTCTCTCCGTGATGGAGACATCAAAATTGATAGAAAATAATAACTCTCTAAAATTGATAGAAAATTGTTAGAATTAATTTCCCCATTTATAATTATTCGGACATGATCATCTACTAACATTTGTTGTGAAGATTAATGTGAATTTTATATTTCTTAGCCATACATATTAATTGAAGATAAAAAAAATTGGGGTTGGGGTTGGGGGTTTATGAATTAAAATAGGAAAATGGTCGTTTCTCCGTTAGTAATGACTGATTTATTAAATGTGGGAGACCGGAAAAGTGGTAAAGTTGAGTGACCAAAATTGGTATTTTTCCCAAAACAAATATATTTTAATAGAGGCTCAACTGGCAGGCGAGCCTCTTTGACCGAAAAAAATATATTTTAATACAGGCTCACTTGGCAGGCGAGCCTCTTTGACCGTTATTCCGGAGGGTTGACTACAACAGTATACATTTCTCTCCCTCTATAAATCGAAACAAATCCTATCATTTTCTCCTTCAAACTCGAAAATTTTATGCACTTGTAAAATTTGCACACTGCAAGACTCAAATTTTTTTGTTCCCATTGCAAGCCTTCGTATTCTAATATATATTTCTTCTTCTTGCTCTTATTCTTCTAACAGTTTTATTTGGTAATTCTCTTTAAAAAAATTATTTACATAAATATTTGTTAATAACTTTTACTTGTTTACAATATACTAATGTGTTAAAAATATTTTTAGTTGTAAGAGATTAGAAAAAATCATCATAAAGGTTAGTACTTAAACAACTCTATTTCAATACTTGCATGATTTTTTTATTTTTATGATGTTTAATATATTTATGGTTATATTATTATTAATTTTGATGCATTATAGAAGTAGTATATTGAATTTTGACGTAATATGTGTAATAGTTAAGACGTTGTTCTTTATTTAAACTTATACATTCGTCAATATAGTATTAGTTGTACTAGGTTATTATTCACTAATTTTAATAATTATAAGATACTGATATATATTTCTCTCATTTAGTGTATAATACTCTTATTTAAAAAAAAAATAGAATAAAATATTTTTTTACTTAGCAAAACTATTAATATGATACTTAGTAAATTAAAATAAGATATTATTTAAACTTATACATTCGTCAATATAGTATTAGTTGTACTAGGTTATTATTCACTAATTTTAATAATTATAAGATACTGATATATATTTCTCTCATTTAGTGTATAATACTCTTATTTAAAAAAAAAATAGAATAAAATATTTTTTTACTTAGCAAAACTATTAATATGATACTTAGTAAATTAAAATAAGATATTATTTTTAATGTATAAATTATTGAAAGCATGGTTTGAATAAAATATTTTTATACTTAACAAATTTATTAATATATTGTATATAAAAGTAAATATATGAGAGTCTGAAAAAAAATCTTAGTTATATTTTTACGAGAACATATATAAAAAGGTTTTTTTTTCTAAAATTTTTAATTAATAAATGTTCTGATATAGGAATTATAGTGCGCTCTTGCGGAGTAATTGTTGGCTCGACACGTGTTGATCGTATGATTGATTTTGACGATCTATTACGTAAGTTGTTGTTGGGATATGAATCCTAGACAAGTCCTAAATGATGAAAGATAAGATGAAGTTTTGATAAGCCAAAAGTGGATTGAATATTTTCTAAGTACTGACTGATCTAGTCTAGTTGAGTTGAGTCATCTTGTGCAAAGACCAGTAGAGTTCACATGAGTTCACATAAGTTCATATTAAAAGATAAGTACGTTTTTATAAGTACTTCATATTTGTTTAAGTCTGTTACTGAGCTATTTGAAATGTTGTATAGAGCTCATGATTTTATATGTAATAGATTAGATTGATTGTATAGTTTATAAGTTGACTAAGCTTGTATTATGAAAGCTTAAAGTAATGTAATAGTCTTGATAAGTTTAGTATAGTCTATCGTTTGAAGAAGGAAGACAAGTCAAGAAGATTGAAGTCTACTACTCAAGATAAGGAGGACTACAAGACAAGACAAGTGCATACAAGTCTACTCAAGACAAGTCAACGAGAGTTACTTAAAGTCAAAGTTTAAATCGAAGTGAAGCGCGTATAAAGATAAAGTTAGAAGTTAGTTATGGAAATAACTAATTCGTAACAGAAACGCGTGGATTGATAAGAAGATTCAGTTGAAGGTAGTTATCAAGAAAAGTTGGTTACAACTAACTAAGTTCTTGATGTTTATAAATACTTCATGATGATGATCATTTGAAGACTACTGCAACTACGTATACTGAAGCTACATACTGAAGATATATTGAAGATTACTTTCAAAGTTTATTAAAGTTCAGAAAGCAAGTCAGAAGTGAAGTGAAGAAATCCAGAAGACTGCTACTGAAGATCAGAGAAGTTTTTAGTTTTTGTTGTTTTTATCAAGTTGCTAGATACTTGTTAAATTTCTAGTTAGATCGTAGACATATCTGGAGGTATAGTCTGTTGAAGATCTAAGTCTTCTTCTTGGGACTCAAAAGACAGGAATTATACACTTGTACTCGATTGGAAGAGGTTAGTGGAAACATCACAACTGGGTTTGTGAGAGTGGATGTAGACAAGTTGTCGAACCACTATAAATCTTTGTGTGTTGTTTACTTTACTGTTTTAATTGTTTAATTGCTTAACTGTTTTAACTACTACTAAACTAAACAAGTTGAGTATAAACTTAAATTGGGCTCATTGTTAATTTCGTATTTCGCATATTGTATTCTGATATTTCGATAGAATTTTGAAAAGTCTATTCACCCCCCCTCTAGACATTTTCACTAGCTTACTCGTTATTAACTCAACTTTGGGGACCTACAAGTGGTATCAGAGCAGTGGTTTACGAACTGCTGTTTCTTGATAACCGACTTAGACTTAGGGTGAAGTCTTGTTCCTTGATTGTAGTTGCTTACGTGTTCTTGATCAAAGATTTTTGTTATATCTGTTTCGTGCTCCCTGTTCTTGACCTATTTGCTTCTTGATCATAATTTTCTTTAGCGCTGATCTGCTTACAAAATCATGTCATTGGAAATTAGTGCTAACAAGTTACCCAAGTTCCAGGTTCAGGACTATGACTACTGGAAGCTGCGAATGGAAGCCATTTTCAGTTCCACGCACGACCTAATGATCTCTGTTATCACAGAAGGACCTATTGTTACTATGGTTCCTAATACTGCTGTTCTTGACCCAAGCAAACCAATTGGTACTCTCGTCAAGAAACCCAGGTCAGATCTAACCTCAGAAGAAATGCGTCAAAATAATTTGGATAGTTTGGCAAAGAATTACATTTTACACACCCTTCCTAACGAGTATCTGGGAAAAGTGTTAAAATGTAAGACTGCCAAAGAGATGTGGGACAGACTAGCTATTCTTTGTGAAGGGACTTCCCTAATCAAAGAGAGCAAACTCTCCACAGCTGTCCAAAGATTTGAATCATTTCAGATGAAAGCTGGCGAAACTATCGACCAGCTGGATACTCGTTTTACTAAGATCATGAATGATTTGGAAGTACTTGGTAAATCTTATACTGCTCGTGAGATCAATCTTAGGATTTTGAAGAGTCTTGATAGTCGTTGGAAAATGGTAAAGATGCTTGTTAAGAACACTCAAGACATTGATACGTGGACTGCTGAAACCATGTTTCAAACTCTTAAAGCTCATGAGTTTGATTTAGACGAAGATGAACCACTAGCCAGTAGTGATAGAGAACATGTTGTATCTAAGAACGTTGCCTTTAAGTCTAGCTCTTCTAAGTCTTCTAAGGTAGACAGGTCCAAGTCTAGAACTAAGTCTGCCTCTGTGAAAGATGAGTTAGATACTGATCTTAGTCTGAAGGATCAGATGAGTCTCATGGTTAGAAAGTTTGATAGGCTCAACAAACGCTTCGGAAGATACAAGAAGTTCTATAGGGATCATAGAGCATCTACTTCTAAGAACTCGTCTGAGACCAGACGAGACCGAAACTCATCCGAAAGGAGAGACGAAGTCTCGAAAGGTAATAGACGAGATAGAGAGTCTGACGATAGGAAGATTCAACGTTCTGATAGACGTGATAAACGTAGGGACAAATCTCCTATTAAAAAGGCTACTAATGATCTCTTGTGCTATAATTGTGAAAAGCCAGGTCATTACATTTATGAATGTCCAGACCTGAGCACTGACGATCGAGAAGAACGTAAAGCTCGAAGAGAAAGAAGATATAACCGTGGCAAAAAGGCTATGATGGCCAATGATGACTCTGATTCGGATTCAGACGAGTTGCCATCGTCCGTATCTAGCCACTCAACTGATCAAGATCACGACGAAGCATTCATAGTAGATGATGGCCTATGCTGCATGGCTAAAATCAACCAAGAGGTATCATCTGCTACATCTTTTCAATCTTGTAATGATTCAGAAACTGATGAAAGTGACACTGCTAGTAGTGAAGTAGGAAGTAGTCTTCAGCACTCGTCTAGTGCAGTCGAAGACGACCTTCTACTTGCTAACCAAGCATTCATTGAAGTCAGTGATGAAAACATTGCATTAAAGCAAGAAATCATTGATCTTAAGGAAGCTCAGTCAAAAGTAGATCCTAATATAACAGTCCTAAATAAATGCTTGACTGAAGAGTTGAGTAAACTCAAAGAAAAGTGTGCGTTGACAGACATGTTATATCAAGACCTACTTAAGATACATGCAACTGAGAGAAATGAATTCAATGTTTTAAAGAACAAGTGCAACAGACTTGAAGAACGTAATAAGTTCTTAGAGACCGAGGTAGTTACACTTGATCTCAAACTTACTGACCTGGTTAACTCTTCAAAGATTAACCTTGAACTGTCAGATAGGTATAGAGATCCAGGTGACAAGACTGGTATAGGTGCTGAGTCATCTAGCTCGTCTACTCGAGTCATTAAGAACCCTACTACTATTAAAGCAAGACTTTTGCCAAATGATAAAGGAAAAGGACCAATGTTATACGATATTGGAACTCCTTCTAATGGTACTATACCTAAACAAGCTCGAGTTAACATTCCGATTACCAAGGGAGGTAAAAAGAATGGTAACAGCAAGCCTGTTCCATCTAGAACTAATCTTCAAAGGACCACTAATCGTGGACGACCCAACCAGGTCAGATACGAGGACTGGTATCCTGAGGAGACGAGTACTAGACAGGTACAGACTAGACGACAAGAGTCTAGACCTCCATTTATAAGGCAGTCTCAACTCTACTCGTCTAGACCTAGACAGGTAGCTCCAAAATATCGTACACAAGCTGTCCTATATCCTCCACCTCTATCATACGATATTGTAAGTGAGGAAAGACCCAAACGCGTCTATAAACCGTATGGACCTAATGCTTTCAAACCCTACTCTAACTATCTTAGACAAGTGCCTGCTCAAGTAGAGATTAAGTCGAAAGGCTATCTCCAAAGAGTAGACCCGAACTCGACTGATAGGCCAGAGAAGGACAACAAGGTTTTATTTTGCAACAAATATGGGCGAAAGCTTAAAAGATCGAACTTGTTCAAGACTCCAATGTATATCTGGATTCCTCTGAACATGACTAACCCACAAGGACCCCAATAAACAAATGGGTACCTAAATTATTGAATATCATCTATTGCAGGGTCGACTTGACTTGTATAAGAAGGGTGGCTCAGTAGGAGAAACCTGGTACATAGACAGTGGTTGTTCGCACCACATGACTGGTACCAAAGCTCTCTTGTCTAGCTACCATGAGCAAGAAGGACCAAAAGTAATATTTGGTGATAGCTCCACTGCTGTCACTAAAGGATTTGGTTACATCCGGAATGGAGACGTTGAGATCCAAGATGTCTCATATGTTGAAGGTTTGAAATATAACTTACTCTCTGTTTCACAGTTTTGTGATCGTGGATACAAAGTGCAGTTCAAGAGCCGCAAATGCGAAATCATTGACAAAAGGACGCAAACAGTCCTACTAGTCGGCGTAAGACAAGGAAGTGTGTACATAGTGAACTGGAACAGTTGTCCGAGGGACACCTGCCTACTTACTAAGAATCCTAAAGAACTTGGCTGGCTCTGGCATAGACGCCTCTGTCATCTAAACTTTAAGGTACTTAATAAGATAGCCAGAGATTACCTTGTAGAAGGTATTCCCAATGAAGTTTACTACAAGTCACATGTATGCACGGCCTGTCAACAGGGTAAACAGGTTAAAGGTTCTTTTAAGTCAATTCCTACTCTCTCAACTAGTAGAGTCCTAGAACTCCTACATATGGATCTTCATGGTCCAATAACTCCTCCAACATTGAATGGTAGAAGGTACACACTTGTTGTTGTAGACGACTATTCTAAGTTTACTTGGGTAGTCTTTCTACACAAGAAGAGTGATACACAAACACTTCTGCCTGAACTGTTGAAGAAGTTACAAGTTGAGAAGAACCAGTCTATTGTCAAAATTCGAAGTGACAAGGGAACTGAGTTCATTAATTGCTATATCAAAGAATTTTGTACTAAACGTGGTATCCAGCACCTTACTAGTGCAGCTAGGACACCACAACAGAACGGTGTAGCAGAAAGAAGGAATCGAACTCTTAAAGAAGCCTGTAGGACCATGTTAGCTGAGTTCAACACACCTCAAAAGTTTTGGGCTGAAGCTATCAACACTGCATGCCACTCACAAAACAGAAGCGCGATCAATAAAGCTCTAGGCAAGACACCTTATGAGGTTTGGAAAGGTAGAAAACCCAGAGTTTCATATTTCCATATATTTGGCTGTAAGTGTTTCATTCACAACAATGGAAAGAGCAAGTTGAATGCTTTCGATGCTAAAGCAGACGAGGGGATATTTTTAGGATACTCCTCGACTAGCAAAGCATTTAGGGTATTCAACTACTCAACTCTTTGTG
The DNA here is from genome assembly GCA_963675135.1 of Galeopsis tetrahit. NCBI lineage: Eukaryota > Viridiplantae > Streptophyta > Magnoliopsida > Lamiales > Lamiaceae > Galeopsis > Galeopsis tetrahit. The sequence continues at coordinate 22,800,071 of OY776128.1, forward strand.
TGGAAGAAACACCACATGTGGTTTTCGATGAATCTCAACAGGACTCGTCTGCCGACAAGATCAGTAAGAAGGTAACTGATCTATCGATCGAATCTGACAAAGATTCAGAGATATATGAATCCGTTCAAGCCTACAACCCATTCCTAAAAGCTCTCGACTCTGATGATAAGGAGAAGGTAAGTGCTCAAGGTAAGTCTTCTAGACCAGTAGACATGCCTGCTCTAGTTGACTCTACTACTCCTGGTAAATCTGTTGATGATACAAATGATGTTGACATGCATGATGTTGTACATGATATAGATGATGATAGTATTCCTGTTAAGAATAGGAAAACATGGAAATCCGCGCATGACACTGAAAATATCATTGGTGACTCTACTATTGGTGTAAAGACTAGACGACAACTCTTTGAGTCGCAAGAACAGCCGAGTCCAACTATGTTTTGCTGGTGTTGTTTCCTCTCTGCTATTGAGCCTACCACTGTTAAAGAGGCATTGGCTGATAGTAATTGGATCATCGCTATGCAAGACGAGTTGAACTAGTTTGTTCGAAACGACGTCTGGGAACTTGTCGATAGGCTGAAACATCATAATGTAGTTGGCACTCGATGGATCTTCAAGAATAAGAAAGATGAGAATGATTTAGTCGTTAGAAATAAGGCTAGATTAGTCGCCCAAGGCTACTCACAAGCTGAAGGCATAGACTATGATGAAACTTATGCTCCTGTTGCTAGACTAGAAGCCATTCGATTGTTCCTTGCATATGCTGCTCACATGAAGTTTACTGTATATCAAATGGATGTTAAAAGTGCATTTCTTAACGGTATTCTTGCGGAAGAAGTGTATGTTGAACAACCTCCAGGTTTCGAAGTCAAAGGCAACCAGGTGTACAGATTAAAGAAGGCCTTATATGGACTAAAGCAAGCTCCAAGAGCATGGTATGACACTCTATCTCTCTTTCTATTGGAAAATGGTTTTACTAAGGGCAAGGTCGATCGAACCTTGTTCAGAAGACAAGAAGGGAAGGACATTTTACTCGTCCAAATTTACGTAGATGACATCATTTTTGGGTCACCTAACAAAAAGCTGAGTGAAAGTTTTTCAATACTCATGCAAAGTAAATTTGAGATGTCTATGATGGGTGAAATGAACTACTTTCTTGGACTTCAAGTAAAACAAACTCCGGAAGGTATTTTCATAAATCAGGCGAAGTACACTAGAAATCTTTTAGACAAATATGGGATCAAAACATGTAAGTCCACTGGTGTACCAATGCAACCAACTTACAGAATGGATCCAGATGAGAACGGTAAATGTGCTGACCAATCTTATTATCGTGGCTTAATTGGTTCTTTACTGTATCTAACTGCTAGTAGACCTGACATTGCATTCTCTGTTGGTGTTTGTGCTCGATTCCAAGCCAATCCAAAAGAAAGTCACATGGAAACTACCAAAAGGATCTTGAAATATTTGAAAGGGACCATCAATCGTGGTATATGGTATCCTTCAAATGATGATCTATCCTTAAGTGGGTATTCAGACTCAGACTTTGGAGGCTGTAGAATAGATAGGAAATCTACTTCTGGTTCTTGTCAATTTCTAGGCACAAAACTCATATCTTGGTTTTCTAAAAAGCAGACTAGTGTAGCAACTTCAACTACCGAAGCCGAGTACATGGCTGCTGGTAGCTGTTGTAGTCAACTACTCTGGCTCATGCAACAGCTTCGTGATTACAATATACATGAATCAAATGTTCCTATTTTCTGTGATAGTAATAGTGCAATTGCCATTACACAAAATCCTGTTCTGCACACACGATGTAAGCATGTTGATGTGAAGCATCATTTCATACGTGATCATGTAGAAAAGAAGGATATTCGCATGGAAAAGATTCATACTGATTTTCAAAGAGCTGACATTTTTACAAAACCATTAGCTGAGGCACGATTTCGTGAGTTATGCATTAGTCTAGGACTAATTGATTTAGACCCTACTTGCCTATAGCTATGTACTAACAAGACAGGTACATCAATAAGAGGAGACAAGATCACTAGACCAGAGCACTCGACTACTCACGCAATAGACAGGTATACAAGGCTAGACTAGATGACCAAACAACCCGATGAGGAAGCTAGTAAAGCTGAGGGTAATACTAAGGGAATAAAACGTTTAAGGGGGAATCTGTGATTCCTTAAATATCCTTACGTTGACTCTTATGTGTGTTATACAGTCATCTTGTTCGAAACCTTGATCATTGCTCTCGATTGATATTCATCTTATTTATGTTATTTTACCTGTACCTACGATTATGCATTGCAAATGATAAAGATAGGTACATGAAGACGTTCGACGATTGAGATAGACAAGCACAGTCGAAGGGGGAACTCGACTGGTGTTCTTAAGGCTACTCGTCTTGTGAAGCTTAAAGGCTACTCGTCTGTTCTGGATAGACTCGAACAGACAAGCTAAGTGTTTCTAGTGATTGATATATGTTAAGTGTTTTGACAAATCGAATCAAGGGCATTTTTGTAATTAGATAATGCTAGAATTTGAAAACCCTAGAATTGGATTTATACACTCCCATTTAATGAGGTGTATACACCCAGTTCGAACACGACTACTTTAGGTCAGATGAGTTCACTCCCCTGTCCTAAGTAAGTAGAGCCGGATTTCAAATTTTACAATATCAAATCACATTATATTCTCGATTCCGTAACTGAATCCCAAAGGTCTCGACCGTTGGATCTAATCCTTCAATCATGGCCGTTGGATCAACTTACAGTTTTAACAAAACCCATCTTCCACACTCAATAGCTTTACTGTTTCATTACTCTCACTCGACTTACCCCACTTTGTTCTTAACTCTTCTACTTTGAAGCATTTGATTTCGTGCTATTCTTCAAGATAACTGCAACTTCTCGTAATATACAATGTCTACTCGTTCGATTTTCGATATTAGAACAAACATGCAGGTCACATTTGACCTAGGCCGGTACATTGCCGACAACAATGTGAATGTAGAACCTTCTGTGTTCTTTAAAGGGCAACACACAGCTGATAATGAAGAGATTCTGACCAAATGCACAAGATGTGGTCTGAAGCCCTACTTAGAAGCCTTCCCTCAAGTTGTTTTGGAGGAAGAAGTGCTTGAGTTCTATGCTAATGTCACCAGACGAGGTGACATTCTCGAATCGTTTATTGGAGAAGATCGTGTGCAAATCACTCGAGAGGCGTTGTTCAAATATCTGAAGCTGCCCACTGGATCGATTGATATAGAGAATTATGCTCTAGGGCAAGAAGTTCGTTATTTGAGTATCTTTTGCGGAAGGAGGCTGAAACCAAAGCAAGATGGAAAATATGCTGCAGTCAAGAAGGGTGATCTTCTAGACAAGTATCGCACACTGTTGGATATTGCCAGCAAAATTCTACTCAGCTCCACTGGTTCGCATGACTCGGTGACTTTTGCCAAAGCAAGGGTTATGGCTGCAATTTATGATGGCATAACTGAAGGAGATTGGTTCAGGTTAATTGCAGATCGAATCATGTATTTCGAGAAGAGCGTTCGAGTAGATGACCACACTCGCAATTGGGTGGTGTCTACGGCTGTTGGATATGGTAACATGCTCAGTATTCTAATTCCTCGTCTACTGCCGAACAAGTCGAGTTGGAGTAAAGGAAAACCATTCCATCCGCTGAAATTTTATTTGAAGAAAGAGGCTGTAAGGAAGCAGGCTGCTACAAGGCCAGCTGCCCCTAGACGTGTCCAGATTGAGGACTCTGACGTCTTGCCTTATGGCAACTCATCTAGTTCTTCAGAAGATGAGTCCGAGGATGAAGAGACGAAGGCTCCTGCAAAAGTTGAGTCGAGTGGAGATGATTCTGAACAGACTCACTCAGACAAGGAAGCTGATGTTATGAAGAAGGATGATGAAGAGAAGGAGACCCAAGTTCTTCGTCTTGTAAGGATTGGTACTCCACCTCCACCAGAAGAGATGACTTACCAGGTTGGTTCTTCATCTAAATCTTTGTCAATTCCCTCTCTCTCTCTCCCCTCTGTTCACACCAAGGCTAGATCACACCGATCTAGGCCTCGTCCTTTACCCTTAACCTCTCAGGCATTGCCAGCATATCCGCTGAGGGCAAGCCTACCCCAAATCACTCCCAAAAAGGACACAACTGATACTCAGACAGTTGTCACACTTGACCAAACCACATCAAAGCCCCTTGAAACCATGGCTTTCACTCCCTCTCCCTCACCAGAATATGGTGAACCCTCTATCCCATCTACTTCAGACAAATCACCAGTTGCCACTGCAACAACTGAGGTAGAGACCCCATCTACTCAGGACCCGTCTGAGGTTAGATTTGAATCCCTTGTATACTATCCTATGTGTCTTCGAGAGAAGAGGGTCCGTGCCAGAGTTTCAAGAAATCTGAAAAAGCAGCTCTCGACTCTTGACATCGACACGGCTTCTGGACAGTTTGAGAAGCTTGTAAGAGTCTGCACGTGGTTCGCTTTGAAGAAGTCGTCTACGGATGATCTGTTTGAAGTTATTCAAGGCAAAGGCGGCATCTCCAATTTCATGGATTGGGAGATGGAACAGAAAGAGAATAGTGGAGTTAAGGATCATTCCGAACTATTTCCCCGCAAGGCCCTGGTTAACTTAGTCAAGAAGCTACTGAACATTCCTGATGGTGTTCTTGAAGATGAATTCTCGTTTGATGTCGGAACCCAGACTGATCTGGTGGAAGACGAGATCAAGCCTGAAGAAGCCGAGTTGAAAGTACAGACTTCAGAACCTATCTTGGAAATAGAGGATGGTTCAGAAGATGAAGCTGAATGTTCTGAAAGTTCAAACTCTTTTCAGTTTGGTAAAGAGGATGATGACTTTATGGATGCCGAGATGTTTAATGAAGATGAGCTTGTTGAGAAAGTGCAAGAGACTCAGTCATCTGCTCAAGTTATTCCTGAAAGATTTTTGGATGAATTGAAGATCGATCTGAAAGGTACTGTTCAAACTGCCATAGACGAGTTTCTACACTCGAAGATGAAGGATGTGTTAGTTGACCAGAATCAGTTCATTGTTGACAATACCAGAGATTTGATGGTTGGTGAAGTCAGCAAGTTGGACTCAACTTTTCGAGAGAAGATGAGTGCTGAAGTTAAAAATTTTCTGATGAAACAAGTTGATATTTCAGAAAAGAGATCGATTGAGTTTGCTAGAGCTTTGGCTGAAGAATCAAGCAAAATGGAGAGACTCTACAGTGTTAAGGTTGCCATTGCTGATGATCAAAGAAGAGAAGCACAAGATCAGTTGGTGCGTTCTCAAGCTATTCTTACCGAGTTAACTTCTCAGAACACTCTTCTTCGACAGACGGCTACTCATTTGGAAAATGAACTGGTTTCATGTACAAGGAAGTTGGAATTGGCTACTGATCGTCTTGACAAGCTGAGTCATGAGAAGACGCATCAGAGGCAGATTGAGTTAGCTGCTGAAGCCATGAAGGAAGCTGTTAAGGAAGAAATGACTCGCTTTACTAGTCTTTTCACTCTTAAGGCAGATGAAGCCAAAAAGGGGGAAGATTCAAGTATTGTAGAGAAGTCAGCTGAACCGGAAGCTAAGGAGGCAGCTGAAACTATTCAAGAGCTCAAAAGACCTAAGAGAGGTAAGCTGGTCAAGACTGCTGATTTAGAGAAGCTGAGATCAGAAGAGCAGAAATTGATCAAAGGCAAAGAAGAAGCTGCGTCTCCAGAAGCTGAAATTCAGACCAGACGAACTAAAAGAAAACTGAATGTTGAAGAAGCTACTGCTACTACAATTGTTGAAAAGAAACAAAGGATTAATGATGATGAAATTCATTATGCTAGCAAGAAGAAGATTGTCAAGCATATTGAAAGACTGCAGAAATTGAAAACTGATGAAGATCAGATGGAAGACAAGTTCATTGATCACTTCATAGATAATGAGCATATAGCTGAATGGATAGAAGTGAAGAGTCAATGGGAACTTGATCATTGGATAATTAGGAAGTTTGGTGATGCTGAAAATCAAGATGAACTTTATCAACTGTTTGACAGGTTCATGGAAGGTCAACACAGGAAGTTATGGCATCTTATTATAAGGATATCGGCTGGAGCTAACTTCAATATCCTTGTTCCTGAATTTCCTGACTGGAAATGTCCCATGACAAGTTCAGGTAAAAGGATTGATATGAGTCGTATAAAGAAGTTTGAAGAAGATCTATTAGACAAAGAGAAGATCGTAGATGATGGTCATATTAGTCTGATTCATAGAAGGATCCTCGATGCGTTTCATGTTCCAAACCCAGAAGGAGGTAATCTTTCAGACTAGTTGATTTTGTTTTTTTTAAGTTTTTTTTTGCTCTGATACTTAGTTTTTTTTTTCGAAGTATGTGTAATATCTACTGATCTATTTTGAATGAATGAAAGATAAGAAATATTTTGATGTTAAAAGACAAGATAACTACTTAACTAGTCTACTTATGAGAAAAGATTCAAGTAGTTTTGGCTTCATCAAAAAGGGGGAAATTGTTGGGATATGAATCCTAGACAAGTCCTAAATGATGAAAGATAAGATGAAGTTTTGATAAGCCAAAAGTGGATTGAATATTTTCTAAGTACTGACTGATCTAATCTAGTTGAGTTGAGTCATCTTGTGCAAAGACCAGTAGAGTTCACATGAGTTCACATAAGTTCATATTAAAAGATAAGTACGTTTTTATAAGTACTTCATATTTGTTTAAGTCTGTTACTGAGCTATTTGAAATGTTGTATAGAGCTCATGATTTTATATGTAATAGATTAGATTGATTGTATAGTTTATAAGTTGACTAAGCTTGTATTATAAAAGCTTAAAGTAATGTAATAGTCTTGATAAGTTTAGTATAGTCTATCGTTTGAAGAAGGAAGACAAGTCAAGAAGATTGAAGTCTACTACTCAAGATAAGGAGGACTACAAGACAAGACAAGTGCATACAAGTCTACTCAAGACAAGTCAACGAGAGTTACTTAAAGTCAAAGTTTAAATCGAAGTGAAGCGCGTATAAAGATAAAGTTAGAAGTTAGTTATGGAAATAACTAATTCGTAACAGAAACGCGTGGATTGATAAGAAGATTCAGTTGAAGGTAGTTATCAAGAAAAGTTGGTTACAACTAACTAAGTTCTTGATGTTTATAAATACTTCATGATGATGATCATTTGAAGACTACTGCAACTACGTATACTGAAGCTACATACTGAAGATATATTGAAGATTACTTTCAGAGTTTATTAAAGTTCAGAAAGCAAGTCAGAAGTGAAGTGAAGAAATCCAGAAGACTGCTACTGAAGATCAGAGAAGTTTTTAGTTTTTGTTGTTTTTATCAAGTTGCTAGATACTTGTTAAATTTCTAGTTAGATCGTAGACATATCTGGAGGTATAGTCTGTTGAAGATCTAAGTCTTCTTCTTGGGACTCAAAAGACAGGAATTATACACTTGTACTCGATTGGAAGAGTTTAGTGGAAACATCACAACTGGGTTTGTGAGAGTGGATGTAGACAAGTTGTCGAACCACTATAAATCTTTGTGTGTTGTTTACTTTACTGTTTTAATTGTTTAATTGCTTAACTGTTTTAACTACTACTAAACTAAACAAGTTGAGTATAGAACAGAGTTCTCGAATATAGAAGTTGAGTATAAACTTAAATTGGGCTCATTGTTAATTTCGTATTCCGCATATTGTATTCTGATATTTCGATAGAATTTTGAAAAGTCTATTCACCCCCCCTCTAGACATTTTCACTAGCTTACTCGTTATTAACTCAACTTTGGGGACCTACAGTTGTCGAAGATTACGGGATTGGATCTGAATATTTATTCATTGAATGTGTCTTCCGTAATTAATAATGGAGATGTGTCGTCATGCTGCCCTATTAAGAGAAATTGTGATCTTCGCTTCTTTTTTAGTCTGAATAGCTGTCTCAATCTTGTTGAATTATTAGTGGAGTCTGAAATAAAGGTGCCCCCACAAGCACCCCATAATACATGGGCAAGTGAACATATCGGTGGTTATGATCATAACTATCACTATCAATATGGTGTTACAAATGAAGTCCCGCGAGCTTGGGATTCATGGGCAGATGAGCATATCAGTGGTTATGATCATAACCATCCCTATCAATCTGGTGTTACAAATGAGGCCCCACGAGCTTGAGATTCATGGGCAGATGAACACCACTCAAGAGGTGGATATGATTGTAATGTTATACCTCGTGGTATTACAAATGAGGTCGCCGAGCACAATTCATATGTAGTTGATCTCCCGACACTTGATACGGATCAGAGTAATGATGACGAGATACTTTCTCAAGATAGTACTGATTTAGGTCTCGAGGAGGGTTCATCTGATGACGAGGGTCCAACAACTGGGTATTACCATGCACATGATGATCAAATGCCAATAGTGCCACCGCATCCAAATTTATCAAATGTACCATTTTTTACATCTGCTTACGAGGAAATACCTACTGATTCAATAGGTATTCCAAGTGAGACTAGGATGTACAATGCAGAACATGGAGTTTTGTGGAAAGGGATGTTTTTCACAGATAAAAAACAAATGTAATCTGTTGTGAAGGATTACTCGGTGCGTCATGCAAGACGTGAGTATAAAGTTGTGCAGAGCACACCGACCATTTGGAAAATTGTGTGTAAGCAAAACACTAACAGTGGTATTAACCATTGCCCAACATTGCAAAATTGTCAGTGGTGGTTGCGTGCACATTTGAGTAAAAAATATAATTGTTGGAAAATCAGCCAGTTGGGCCCACCACATTCCTGTCTTATGGATACGAGCTCAAACACTCATAGAAATCTTTGTAAAAATTTGCTTGCAGTTGACCTGGAGAGCTTGGTGAGGAGCATGACAAGCGTTGAAACGTTGTTGAGGAGCATGCTGGTAAAAAATATAATTACACTATTTCTTATCAAAAGGCATGACAAGCGTTGAAACGTGCTAGGGAGAACGTGTTCGGAACCTGGGAGAGTTCATGTCAATATCTACCCAAGTACATGGGGGCTTTACAAAAGTATAACCCCGGGACCATTGTGGAGTGGCTTCACAGTGATACTGGTGATGGCGTCGTGCACACGTTAGGATATGTCTTTTGGGCATTCAGACCATGCATCGAGGCATTCAGACATTGTCGCAAAGTACTTACCGTGGACGGTACACACCTATACACTAAGTATAAACATAAACTGCTCATTACCAACACTATGGATGCCGATCAAAAGATCATTTCAGTATCTTTTGCCATTGTCGACGAGGAATGTTTTCGGTCATGGCGTTGGTTTCTTAAAATGGTAGCTACACACGTTGTGGGTGATCAGAACGGCATATGTCTTTTTTCAGACAGACATAAGGGCATACTGAAAGCAGTGGATCGTGTTCTCATGATGGAGGTCGTCGTTATGGTATTATGACGACAAACATGTCTGAAACAATCAATGGTGTTCTGAAGGGTGCATGACGCCTTCCTATCACTGCCATCGTGAGTGTAACATTTATGCGGGCGAAAATGTTTTTTTTAAACGTCAACAAGAACTAATGAGTCTACGACAAAGGAATCAGAGGTGGCCCACTCATGTTTTAGCACAATTTGATGCTGAGCAACGATTGGGGATGACACATCAAGTGGACTTCTACGGTCTTCAAAGACAAACAGCCAAAGTATCTACATATTTGGTAGGATCGACGCATCATTATACGAGTATAGTTTCACTAAGAGATCGTGAATGCACTTGTGGTAATTGGATGGTGAATGGTCTTCCACGCTCTCATGCATTTGAAGTGTGTAGACAATACAGAGTTGATTCAACACAGTTTGTGCCTCACGTTTATAGTACAAATGTGTATTCTAACGTACTCCTCAGGTTTTTTTGCGCCGTTGCCAGATATAGAAGAGTGGGATGAACCATTGTTCGAATTGAAGCATAATCCAGAGCGCAGGACAAAGCGCCGTGGTCGGGACGTGACGTCTAGGATCCATAACGAGATGGATTGGGCGCACACACGCGCTAGACAACAGTACCAAGCACAAGATAGAGCTGGACCTTCAACTCAACAATCCGCGTCAAGTCGTTGAATTTTATAATGTTGTAATGTTAGTTTCATTATTTTAAACGTTAATTATTATAATTCCATTGTTTGGGTGAAACACGTGGTCTGCATCTATTAGTCCTGTATTAATTAATGATATTCTGACATGTTGTATTTTTTTTAATTGATAATGTTGAAATTCAGATCATTAAATTTTTGTAGGTTGTAATGACGACTCAATGGAAGGCGAAGAATCATTTCGAGAGTTGTGAGAATGATTGTTATCGGACTCCTGATGCAGATTTATCTCTTGCTCAGTGCCTCAGTTATGAACATTCTATAGGTAGATGGATAGTTGGGGGAGCCGACAATAGTCAGCCCATAGTCAACGCTACAACCTGGCTTAATCGAAAGATTCCAAATCGGAATTACATTGTTGACCATGTTAAAGAACGAATTTCTTCGTTAAAAGAACGACATGATTGTTGGTACATGATGATCAACACTAAGGGACAATGCATTTGGGATAGGGACTTCACCACGTTATGTGCCTCACCTGAGGTTTGAGAGTTTTGGTTGGATGTATGATTCTTAACTCATCTTTTACTTATTAGATTTACAATGAACTTTCATAATCTGATTTTTTTTCCAGGTGGATGACCATGCATACTCGTATAGGTATGATAGTGACGAACCTCTGTGGGATATGTTAACCATTTTATTTCTAACTCCGTCTCCCATGCCAATAATCTCCGATTGGCGTCGAAGACATGCACAAAATCACAATTAATCTTGTATCAAAGTGTATGATATGTTGATATATTTTAATTTTTAGGCTACTTAGATTTTTATATTATAATTTTTAGACTACTTTTATTTGTCACTTCTTTCTTGAATTATTATGCTACTTATATTTGCTCTTCATGTTTAGATGACTTCTATTTGCCACTTATATTCGCTCTTCATGTTTAGATGACTTATGTTTTTTTTTTGAATTATCACACAATATCATTCAATTTTCTTGTCCAAAATATTTTTTCTCTAAAATTCCAACAAATAACAAGCAATTCAAGTTAATAAAATAATTTGCATTATATTATACAATCATTGGTTATGTATTTTTCCTTGTCTTTGTTTTTGACCTTCTGTACCACATGGCGGCGGGCGTCGAATTCGTGTACTATGACGAGGTTTATACTCATGTTCCTGTTGATCATCTTCACTATGATCATCTTCATCATGTTCTTGTGTGCTTGGACCACCAAATCCACTAATACCCGTAAATGGAATAGGCGATGAATTATAAGTTGGACGCTATTCATTGGTCTCGTTCAAAGGTCCAGCCGAATTCAACAATGAAGTAAAAGATGTTAGTCCCTGGTGAAAATGAGACTCATCTTAAGGTACATTATATCCAGTGGGTTGCCATGATGTAAAATTATCTGTAATGAGATAATAATTTTAAATCAATAATAAATAAATAACAATATTTAATTAAATAAATAACATATAAATTGATAACTTACGTACTCATTTGTGTAACAGGAGTAGTGTACATATAATTATCAGGCTGAGGCACAGAATAATTGTCTTCATGCCTTCTTGAAGGCCTAGCATCTGTCACTTTATAACAATAATAAAATAAAATGGTAATTTCACTTGTGTTGATAGTGTAACAAATAATTAACAATATTGTAAATTACGTACCGTTCTGGGAATAAGATGGATACATATAAGAAGACTCGTGTGCTTCTACCGATGAATGTCTTCTTTGACTTCTAGGCGTTGAAGGTCCAACATCTTCATGTCTTGCGCTACTTCGTCTCCGATGTGTTGTAGTCCTCTGTTCAGCTTCTGTGTTGTCAACAACTGGTGGATCTACAAGGTACAGAGGTACGTTCAGAATAGGCACCGTCTCCTGGAGAATTCTACTCGTCATATTATAGTACTCCATCAGTGATGATCTACTGTCGAGTCTAGTTCGACGTTGACAGAGTCCTAAACGAGAGAACATATGGATCTACAAGGAAAGAAATAAGTGAATTTTTATGTAAACATTTTTTAGTTCATATTGCTACGAACATAAAAAAATGAATGAACTTGTACCACTTGATCTCTTAAAGAAGTCCTTGGTGGTTGGAAGCTCTGAGACTCCACAGTGTACTCATCAGGGGAAATTATACGTCGTGTAATCCGACGGTACCACTGCATATATTCATTGGTGACAAAAGCTCTACCACTGATGCGACGAGTTGGTCTAAATGGGCTTCTACTATTCCAGTGTTCAATCCAAACATTATGCACATGAGCCCAGTTGCAACCCTCCCGCCCTTTTCGATCGATAGAGTGCAATGTCGCATGATGAGTGTCTATCGCACATGGAATGTCTTGAATATAACCGAATTGCCTCAACACTCTATTCGGGTGATGCATCTCCACTATACTAACATTGATTAGTGGACATTCTGACATCCAATTCCAATTGAGACAATGGGATGAAAGACTTGATATCTTAGGCGCATCCATGTCGAAAGGTTGCCACTCAAACTGCATAAAAAATTACTTATTTGTAAGTTTAGAAAACCATCAATATGTCATATGATACACAATAATTACTTACTTGTGAGTCTATCAAACGATCAAATATGTCTCTGTATAAACGAACTGTGTTTCTCCCCGTTCTTGTATGGTCATGATAGCTACTCCACCTATAATTTATATATATTCAATATATATAACACAATAAGTATAAATAAATAAAATAAATAAATCTATTTTAAGTATAAAATCATACTTATACCCATACGGAGCAAGCCCCAAGTTGCGATAGTTCACACCGAACATTGGCCCTCTTATAAGCATGTCACGTATATTCAAAGGTTGAATAGCGTTTATTCTCATCCATGCCCAAATCTGCAATGAATATGAAATGTTTTGAAAAATATGTACAATATAACAATGAATTAATATTTAAAAAGTTGTTATATATTAACAATTACCTGTAGTAAGGACAATGCTCCAGCAATATAGTTCGTGCACCAACGCGTGCTACCTTACAAAGCTCTCTATATAGGAAAGCCAGTACTGCACTTCCCCAGCTATAGGTTCCAGCTCTCGTCACGTCCTCTAAGAAATATAAATATAACAATGGAACAGAAGATCGAGAGGAGTCGGGCATCATAAAACTACCCAACAGTATAAGTGCGCATCCTCGTGCATATTGATCAACACGCACTTGTGGTGTATTCCAGTCAATATGCTGACGCCTTAGGTGCTCTGTAATTGAAGTCAGGTGGATCGCATTGGTAGTCCTCATCTCTCCGTCGCTTGGCCGGAACCCTAGCCATGTTTCAATATATGTCTGTCATTTTGATGGTGAGTGTCTCAATTCTGGACATATAACAGGCTCTCCCTCTATCGACAGCCCCCATAAAACAACAACATCTTGCAATGTTATAATGACCTCCCTGATCGGAAAGTGGAAGGTGTGTGTCTCTGGGCGCCATCTCTCCACTAGTGCAGTGATAAGATGACGATCATGTTTCGCAAGTTCACACCTATACGGACCGTACGTAAAAGCCCATTTTCTCTAACACGTCTACCACTCGAGGGTGAAGTCGTACATCCTTTGGGTCAGCATTCTCCCTATTGGTCCAGAAAATGTTTCCAGTTATCCAGAAAATGTGTCCAGCTCCTTGAGAGATTGACAACACGTTGTTAGTTTGAGTATTGTTGACGTAAATGGTGCCAGAACGATGCGTGGCTTGTTCATTCAGTACATAATTATCTTCTGGTCCCATACAAATATTCTCGTTTTCCATCCTGAAAATTGTAAACATAAGTACTTAATGCAAAAATATAAATTTGGGTAAAAAATAGTCATAATCAGATTAGGCACCAAATAATTAATATTAATATACAATATATTATAATATATATATATATATATATATATTATTTCATCCTATAAAAAATCAATTCTAACAATTAAATAGTGGATTTTATTATATCTAGTGGCGCATATATATATGATTTTTTTTTTTTGTTAATAATTACTTCCCATAAAAGGAATATTGATTTTTATAAATCTAGTGGCGCCACGTTGCTTACATCTGCTAATGTTACCCAAATTGTCCATGAATGAGTAACAACACTCTTATTTGCGTAACATGTACTAAGTTGGTGAGGCTATTTTAATGTGCTATATTGTTCTTTGGGTTCTTAAATGAATAACACTTTTCAGACTGCTTTTGGGGATTTACACAAAAACATGTGTACACTATATGGGAACTTACAACTTTCTATGTGTGTCACAACTCCGTCTTCTTATTTTACTAATAAAAAAAAAGTTTATAAGAGGCTACCTTATTTATTTAATTAATTTTGACAATTAAATTTGGATGTATGTAATATATATAAATTAACAGCAAATAGGCACCGTCTGTCAATTATTTTTTCATTATCAGAAAATACAATAAATTTATCTTTACTAACAATTAAATGTTTCTATCTCTACTAACAGTTAAATTTATGTAGAATATGTACTAAATTACAGAAAAGAAAAATAATATATTTGCAAACATGCAAAAAAAAAAAAAAAACTAATTCCCACAACATCTATATATTTAAATAAATATAACAAAAGAGAAATAAAATACCTGAATATGTTCAATTCTTCAAAAATTAAACAAATATAATAAACTATATAATAAATTTAAAAAAAATTGCATATATATACCTACCTCAAGGTAAGATAGAGAAAGGAAGTTTTTTTTTTTAAAAAATTATCTTCACACACAGTAGTAATGAAAGGGAGTAGTTTTTTTTAGGGGTAATGAAGGGTGAAGACATGAAGTGGAGTAGTTTTTTTTTTTTTTTAGGGGGTAATGAAGTGGTGAAGTGGAATAATAAGAGAGTAAATAGTGGGTGGTAGAGTAATAACGTTAGTTGGAGGGCTTCAGGTATATTCTTAGAGGGAAAAAAGGAAGATCAACGGCTACATGCTTATGGCTGTGAGTTGTATAGCTAAGGAAATTGAGGAACGCTGTTTTATTTAGCAACAAGGTATTTTCGATCCAAAGATTTATGATGGAATTAAAGTCAAGGTTATGGAGTTGGGTATCAATTAAATACCCCAGGAGCAGCAACGAATCCTTTCATACATGGATGATTATGTTTTTAATTTTCTACCGTAAGTTTTGTGTCTTTTCTCTTTTGTAAACATTTATTTGGGTATACCTTATTGCCAAATAAAAAAAATTAATGTAAACATTTATTTGGGTATACCTTATTGCAACGAATCCTTTCACTCGTTGAGCCTCTATTAATTTATTTTTTTTGTTTGCTCTTACTCGACAGACACGCACGACACTATGTCTGGGGTGTCACAGGCGTTTCTGACAGTAACGTCTTTCTTATTTTTTTTATTTTTCATTAATTTAATAAAAAATAAAAAATAAAAAAACAGAAGCGTGGGTGGTATTCCAGTCAATATGCTGACGCCTTAGGTGCTCTGTAATTGAAGTTAGGTGGATCGCATTGGTAGTCCTCATCTCTCCGTCAATTGGCCGGAACCCTAGCCAAGTTTCAATATATGTCTGCCATTTTGATGGTGAGTGTCTCAATTCCGGACATATAACAGGCTCTCCCTCTATCGCATTGGTAGTCCTCATCTCCACTTCTTGCAATGTTATAGTGACCTCCCTGATCGGAAAGTGGAAGGTGTGTGTCTCTGGGCGCCATCTCTCCACTAGTGTAGTGATAAGATGACGATCATGTTTCACAGGTTCACACCTATACGGACAGTACGTAAAAGCCCATTTTCTCTAACACGTCTACCACTGGAGGGTGAAGTCGTACATCCTCTGGGTCAGCATTTTCCCTATTGGTCCAGAAAATATTTCCAGCTCCTTGAGAGATTGACAACACGTTGTTAGTTTGAGTGTTGTTGATGTAAATGGTGCCAGAACGATGCGTGGCTTGTTCATTCAATACATAATTATCTTCTGGTCCCATACAAATATTCTCGTTTTCCATCCTGAAAATTGTAAACATAAGTACTTAATGCAAAAATATAAATTTGGGTAAAAAATAGTCATAATCAGATTAGGCACCAAATAATTAATATTAATATACAATATATTATAATATATATATATATATATATATTATTTCATCCTATAAAAAATCAATTCTAACAATTAACTAGTGGATTTTATTATATCTAGTGGCGCATATATATGTGATTTTTTTTTTGTTGATAATTACTTCCCATAAAAGGAAGGTTGATTTTTATAAATCTAGTGGCGCCACGTTGCTTACATCTGCTAATGTTACCCAAATTGTCCATGAATGAGTAACAACACTCTTATTTGCGTAACATGTACTACGCTGGTGAGGCTATTTTAATGTGCTATATTGCTCTTTGGGTTCTTAAATGAATGACACTTTTCAGGCTGCTTTTGGGGATTTACACAAAAACATGTGTATACTATATGGGAACTTGCAACTTTCTATGTGTGTCACAACTCCGTCTTCTTATTTTACTAATAAAAAAAAAAGTTTATAAGAGGCTGCGTTATTTATTTAATTAATTTTGACAATTAAATTTGGATGTATGTAGTATATATAAATTAACAGCAAATAGGCACCGTCTGTCAATTTTTTTTTTCATTATTAGAAAATACAGTAAATTTATCTTTACTAAAGATTAAATGTTTCTATCTCTACTAACAGTTAAATTTATGTAGAATATGTACTAAATTACAGAAAAGAAAAATAATATATTTGCAAACATGCAAAAAAAAAAAACTAATTCCCTACGGGCACAACATCTATATATTTAAATAAATATAACAAAAAAGAAATAAAATACCTGAATATGTTCAATTCTTCAAATACACGGTCCTTTTGTTAATTCCACGTTCGAAATCCCTAAACAAATTAAATAACTTGAGAAGAGTAAAAAAAAAAAATTAAACAAATATAATAAACTATATAATAAATTAAAAAAAGAAATTGCATATATATACCTACCTAGGTATGATAGATAAAGGAAGATTTTTTAAAAAAAAATTATCTTCACACACAGTAGTAATGATAGGTAGTAGTTTTTTTTAGGGGTAATGAAAGGGTGAAGACACGAAGTGGAGTAGTATTTTTTTTTTTTTTTTTTTTTTGAGGGGTAATGAAGTGGTGAAGTGGAGTAATAAGAGAGTAGATAGTGGGTGGTAGAGTAATAACGTTAGTTGGAGGGCTTCATGTATATTCTTAGAGGGAAAAAAGGAAGATCAACGGCTACATGCTTAGGATGTGAGTTGTATGGCTAAGGAAATTGAGGAATGTTGTTTCATTCAGCAACAAGGTATTTTCGATCCAAAGATTTATGATGGAATTAAAGTCAAGGTTATGGAGTTGGGTATCAATTAAATACCCCAGGAGCAGCAACGAATCCTTTCATACATAGATGAATGATCCAAGCTCTTATGTTTTTAATTTTCTACCGTAAATTTTGTGTCTTTTCTCTTTTGTAAACATTTATTTGGGTATACCTTATTGCCAAATAAAAAAAAAATAATGTTTATTGGGTCTTGTCACAATCAGAGGCTCACCTGCCGGTTGAGCCTCTATTAAATTTTTTTGTTTTTTTTGCTCTTACTCGACAGACACGCCCGACACTATGTCTGGAGTGTCACAGGCGTTTGTGGCAGTAACGTCTTTCTTATTTTTTTTATTTTTCATTAATTTAATACAAAATACAAAATAAAAAAACTAAAGCGTGGGTGGTGATCACGTAGGCGTGTGATCACGCCTATAACTATTTTCATAAACGAATCCATTTTTGTTACATTTTTTTAAGAGGGGCTCCAAAAAATGTATTATTTAAATAAATTTGCCCAATTGACAGGGACAATAGAAGAAAAAGTTAATTGTTTTAATTATTTATTGTCCTTATTAAACCATATGTGATATGTATAATCAGTGTGACAAAATTTTTAGTTTTACTACACTAGGATGTGTAAGCTACTATGCAACTATGGATGAAAGTACAAACACAACTTTTCTTCCCCTTTGTACTCATTCCAAACGTGTACACATATCAAAACAGAGGATATATGGCTCATGTGAATATCATCAAAATGCAACAGAACTATGAAAGTGGTTATAATTTCATATTTTCACTTTTCATATCATTCTGTTAAGAGTTGATCCGACTCCATCTCCAATCCAAATCATCATTCACAAATGGCAAAAACTTGTGTGAGATGATCCGTGAGCGGATCTTTTTCAAACCATTAATCCATTAAACAAGTCCACTAACTACCATCGATCATTTCATTTCAGCCCAGCCCCCCACCCCAATCTCCCGCATAACAAATCCATGTCTCAAGCCCACCCATTCACTACATTTATTTAAATGTTGTTAATAAATTAAATTAACCATAAATCTATATTTTTATAAACTAATTAAAACTA
Organism: Galeopsis tetrahit; assembly: GCA_963675135.1. Lineage (NCBI taxonomy): Eukaryota > Viridiplantae > Streptophyta > Magnoliopsida > Lamiales > Lamiaceae > Galeopsis > Galeopsis tetrahit. The sequence continues at coordinate 22,818,648 of OY776128.1, forward strand.
ATTGTATTTTTAATTTAAAATATATTAATAAAAAATTGATACATACATTTTATAGATTTTTTTAAATAGGAAGTGATTAAAAATTCGACTACCCAATTGACAACAAGAATTTAAGACTAAAAACTGTAAAGACACGATTATTTTTACTAATTACAATAATCTTTACGTTTATTGTCTCTTTTACTTAATAGAATATCACTATTTAAAAAGTGATAAATATTTAGTTGAATAGTGATAATGTGACTTTTACTTAATAGAATATCACTATTTAAAAAGTGATAAATATTTAGTTGAATAGTGATAATATTTTTATCAAAAGTAACTATCACTTTTTACTAAACCATTATCAATTTTTACTTAAATATAATCACTTTTCAATTCTAAGTTAATAAATGAGATTATATATTAGTGGACGTGATTATCTTTATTTAATTGTATTAGTTTTATGAGTTATTGTCTCTTTTATTTAATAGAATATAAGATTTTTATAAAAAATGATTATATTTTTTACTTAAATATTATATTTTTTTCATTCTCAAAATTGAATTATATGTTAGTGGACATGATTATCTTTATTAATTATATCAATATTTTGTGTTAATAATCCTTTTGTTTTTAACAACATAATATTACTATATAAAGTGATTATGTTTAGTTGAAAAGTGATAATATTTTTATCAAAAGTGACTATCACTTTTTAAATAAACATTATCACTTTTTCATTTAAATTAATGAATTAGGTTATTTGCTAGTGGATATGATTATCTTCACCAATTATATCAATTTTTCATATTATTTGTTACTTGATGAATATCACTATAAAAATGTGATGTATCACTTTTAATTTAAAATATTATTATATAAAAAAACGAATAAAAAATGAAAATATCAATAACCTTGATCAAAATATGGAGTATAAATTAAAAGTGATTATCACTTTTTTCATACACATTGTCACTTTTCACACCTGAATTAATGAATAAGATTGTATTTTACTGGACACGATTACTAATTTTGTGTTAGTTTTCAGAGTTAATTGTTTTCTCTTTTTACTTCATATAATTCCATTGTTGGGATATGAATCCTATAAACAATGTTCTAATTGATGATTATATGTTTTGATGGCCAAAAGTAAATTTAGAGTTAATGATATATGTGATTATATGATTGTTCTATGTGAGTTATATGATATAAGATTACTGATCTTATTGTGATATGAAGTTTAAGTTTACTGATCTTAGTATATTACTAATCTGATATATGAACTGTTTAAGAACTAAGCTGATGGAAGTATTGTATAGACAGCTTATAGTATAGGACTTAGATGTACTCATCTGTATGTAGTTCAGTTGATGTATAGATAGGTTTTATATTTGTAAAGTTGTATTCTATTGTATTTCAGCATTGTAAAAGTTTAGAACAGTAGATTAGATTGAAGTCAGAAGACTAAAGATGACTAAGAAGACTACTTCAGAATATGAAGAAATCAAGTGAAGTATTATTGAAGGAAGCTGAACAGTTTTGTAAGAACTGTGCTGATTGACCAAGAGCAGTAAAACTAAGAAGAGTAGTTTACTGTGCTGAGTTAGTTGGTTTGAAGAATAAGTTTAGATGACTTATTTAAGGCGTAACTGAAGATTTATTTGAAGATATGCTGACTTGGAAAGATAAGATAAGTTGGTTACAAAGAAGGAAGTTACAACAAGAAACGGTTATGAGTTAGTTGAGAGTTAGTTCAGAAACTGCTAACTGTCTTACTAGATCTTATAAATACCGTGTGATCTTCTACTTGAAAACACTACTGATACAATTACTATTCAAGAGCAATCAAGAAGCATTCAAGTATTCAAGAACTCACAGAGTTGAAGATCGTACTGAAGAGAAGCCACATATCTGATTTGAAGAAACAAAGGCTATCATCAAGAGAAGTTTTACTTTTCGTTTTAAGTTTTTATTGTGTAAACAAGTGTGCTAGTTACTTGTGAAATTACTAGTTGATCGAAGATATACCTGGTGGTATAATCGACAAGATCGAAGTCTTAATCTTGGGACTCTAAACAACAAGTACTCAAGTGGAAAAGAGTAATAAAACATCGCAACTGGAGTTGTGAGAGTGGATGTAGACATTTGTCGAACCACTATAAAATCTTGTGTTCTTTACTGTTTGTTTTGATTACCTGTTGATATATTTGTTTAACCAAGAACAGTAAGTTTTCTAAGAAAAGATTTAAAGAAAAGTTGAGTATAAAAGCTAACTGTTAATTACTGAGCTGATTCTAAGAACAGTACTGTACAGAACACATTTCCGCACTTAAACTCTGATATTTTGATAGAATTTGAAAAGTCTATTCACCCCTCCCCTCTAGACTTTTTCTTAGCTTACTCAATCTTAACTCAACTTTTGGGACCAACAAGTGGTATCAGAGCAGTAGTTCTTTGGACTGCTGTTTCTTGATAACCTTGTAGACTTTGGGGAAAGTCTAATTGTTTCTCATTACTGATACTTGCTTCTTGATCTTACTTGTCTTTCTTGACCTATCTGTCATACTAGTGATCTTAACTGTCTACTCTATCATGGAAGAAATTAACATCAATAAACTTCCAAAGTTCAAGGTTGCAGATTACGATTACTGGAAACTGAGGATGGAGGCCATCTTTAGTTCAACCCATGATCTAATGATGTCTGTGATCAAAGAAGGGCCTATTACTACCATGATACCCAACACTGCAACTCTGGAGCCTTCAAAAGCCATTGGTGTTCTCGTGCCAAAACCCAGGTTAGATTTAACTACTGAGGAAATGAGGCAGAACAATCTAGACAGCTTGGCAAAGAATTACATTTTGCACACCCTTCCCAACGAGTATCTTGGGAAAGTGGTTAAATGTAAATCAGCCAAAGAGATGTGGGACAAGTTAGCTATCATTTGTGAGGGAACTTCTCTTATAAAGGAAAGCAAACTATCCACTGCTGTCCAGAGGTTCGAATCATTTAAAATCAAGACTGGTGAAACAATAGACCAGCTCGATACTCGTTTTACAAAGATTATGAATGATCTGGATGTTTTAGGCAAGACTTATACCAATAGGGAGATCAATTTACGAATCCTTAAAGCCTTAGATGAAAGGTGGAAAATGGTCACACTGATCATTAAAAACACTCAGGATATAGATAACTGGTCTGCTGAAACTACCTTCCAAACCCTTCAGGCACATGAGTTTGACTTGGATGAAGAAGATCCAATAGTTAGTGGTGATAGGGTTAAGGAAATCTCCAAGAGCATTGCACTTAAGGCATCTACCTCTAAGAAGTCTAGATCATCTATGTCTAAGTCCTCAAGCATAAAAGATGAACTAGAGAGTACTGATCTTGATCTTAAGGATCAGTTGAACTTAATGATTAAGAGGTTTGACAAGTTTAACAAGAGGTATGGTAGATACAAAAGATTCTATAAGGACACTCAGGGCTCTAATAGCAGGGACTCTTCTAGGACCAGAAGGGATCACAAATCTTCTGAAAGGAGAGATGAGATCTCTAATGAGAAAAGAAGAGATAGGAACTCTGCTGATAGGAAGGATAGGAACTCTACTGATAGAAAGGACAGGAATCGATATCATTCTCCTTCTAAACGTTCTACTAATGAACCTCTGTGCTATAACTGTGAAAAGCCAGGTCATTACATCCATGAATGTCCTGATCTGAGTGCTGAAGACAGAAGAGAAAGAAAAGCAAGGAGAGATCGCAAATATGCAAAGGGTAAGAGGGCAATGGTGGCTAACAATGAATCTGATACGGATTCAGATGAGTTGTCATCCTCCTCTTCTGATTACCCTTCTAGCAGTGAGAAAGAAGTCTTCATTGCAGATGATGGACTAGTCATGATGGCAAAAATAGACCAAGAGGTATCTTCTGTCACATCCTTTCAATCCTGTGATGAATCTGATTCTGATTCTGATTTATGTGACACTGCTGATAGTAGTGTAGGGAGTAGTCTTCATCATTCCAATGGAATGAATGAAGAAGACCTCCTACCAGCTAATAAAGCATTCATGGAAATCAGTGATGAGAACATATCTTTAAGACAAGAAATCATGAGTCTTAGAGAAGCTCAAATGAAAGTGGATCCGAATCAGAAGAGTTGTCATAACTCAAAGATAAGTATGCATCTATGGACAAGTTATATCAGGGTATGCTTCATACACAAGCTAAAGAGACAAATGAATTCAATGACTTAAAGATTAAATGTGAAAAACTTGAAGAGCGCAATAGATTCTTAGAATCTGAAGTACTGAGCTTGGATCTAAAGCTATCCGATATGATTAACTCTTCTAAGATTAATCAAACATTATCAGACAGATACAGAGCTCCTAATGATAAAAGTGGAATAGGTACTGATCTGCCTAGTTCCTCTACTTCAGGCATTAAGAACACTACTGGAGCTAGTTCAAGTTCTTTGCAATTAGATAAAGGAAAAGAACCTATGACTTATGATAATGATCCAAAACCTAAAGTACAGTCTAAATACATTCCTCCTACTACCAAGAATGGTAAACAGAAGAATGGATACCTCTTACTACTAACCCCCAAGGACCCCAATAAAGAAAGGGTACCTAAATTATTAAGATCACTACTTACAGGGTCGACTGGATCTTTACAAGAAAGGCGGTTCAGTTGGAGAAACTTGGTACATAGACAGTGGGTGTTCTCACCACATGACTGGTACCAAGACTCTTCTTTCTGACTATCATGAGAAGGAAGGACCAAAAGTGATCTTTGGAGATAGTTCCATGGCAATTACAAAAGGATTTGGATACATCAAGAATGGAGATGTAGAGATTCAAGATGTCTCATATGTTGAAGGTCTAAAATATAATTTGTTATCTGTCTCTCAATTTTGTGACAGGGGCTACAAAGTTTACTTCAAAAGCACCAAATGTGAAATCTGGGATAAAAGAACACATACTATTCTACTAGTTGGAGTTAGACAGGGCAGTGTCTACATTGTAAATTGGAATAGTTGTCCTAGGGATGCTTGCCTTCTTTCTAAAAGTCCTAAAGAAATCAGTTGGCTATGGCACAGACGCTTATGCCATCTGAACTTTAAGATCATTAACAAGATTGCAAGAAACTACCTTGTTGAAGGTATCCCTAATGAAATCTATTTCAAGTCACAAGTGTGTGATGCTTGCCAAAAAGGTAAACAGGTAAAGGTTTCCTTTAAGTCAATTCCCACTCTTTCTACTTGTAGAGTTTTAGAACTCTTGCACATGGATCTACATGGTCCAATAAAACCCCCTACACTGAATGGTAGAAGGTACACTTTGGTTGTGGTAGATGATTATTCAAAGTTCACTTGGACAATCTTCTTACACAAAAAGAGTGATACACAAACCCAACTACCAGATCTGTTAAAGAGGTTGCAAGTAGAAAAAGGTCAGCCCATTGTCAAGATCAGGAGTGACAAGGGGACTGAATTTATAAATTGCTATATTAAAGAATTTTTTTCTAAGTCTGGAATTCAGCATTTGACAAGTGCAGCTAGGACACCCCAACAAAATGGTGTAGCTGAGAGAAGAAACAGAACACTAAAAGAAGCATGCAGAACAATGCTTGTAGAGTACAACACACCACAGAAGTTCTGGGCTGAGGCAATCAACACTGCCTGTCATACTCAGAACAGATGTGCATTCAACAAGGTACATGGTAAAACTCCTTATGAGGTATGGAAAGGTAGAAAACCAAGAATTTCATACTTTCATATCTTTGGATGTAAGTGCTTTATTCATAACAATGGAAAGAGCAAATTAAATGCTTTTGATGCCAAAGCTGATCAGGGAATATTCTTAGGATATTCCTCTACAAGCAAGGCATTTAGAGTATTTAATTACTCTACTCTATGTGTAGAAGAAACACCCCATGTTGTCTTTGATGAAGTTGTACAGGAATCTGCTGATCATCAGATCAGTAAGAAAATTGATGATATGACCATTCAAACTGATAAAGACAATGAAGAGACTGAAGTCTATGAATCTGTACAAGCCTACAATCCATTCCTGAATGTTCTAAACAAAGATGATGATGTAGAAAAGGTAAAAGACAATGGTAAGTCTTCTAGACCAATTGACATGCCTGAATTGGTTGACTGTTCTCCTGTGAATAAACCTGCTGAAAATGATGATATTGATATTGATGATTCTGCTATACATGATGTGGATGATGAAAGTATTCCTGTTAAGACTAGAAAAACATGGAAATCTGCTCATTCTACTGATCTGATCATTGGTGAATCCAATAAAGGTGTCAAGACCAGAAGACAACTGTTTGATTCTAAGCCTGAACCCAGTAATTCTCTATTTTGTTGGTGTTGCTTCTTATCTTCTATTGAGCCTACTAATGTGAAAGAAGCTTTATCTGACAGTAACTGGATTATGGCTATGCAAGAAGAATTAAACCAGTTTACTCGAAATGATGTATGGGAACTCGTAGAGAGACCTACTGATCACAATGTGGTAGGTACAAAGTGGATTTTCAAAAATAAGAAAGATGAGAATGATCTTGTTGTGAGAAACAAAGCCAGATTAGTGGCTCAGGGGTACTCTCAAGCTGAGGGTATTGACTATGATGAAACATTTGCCCCTGTGGCTAGATTAGAAGCTATAAGATTGTTTCTTGCTTATGCTGCTTATATGAAATTCACTGTGTATCAAATGGATGTGAAAAGTGCATTTTTAAATGGTATACTTGTTGAAGAAGTGTATGTAGAACAACCTCCTGGATTTGAGGTAAATGGTAATCAAGTATACAGGTTGAAGAAAGCAATATATGGTCTGAAACAAGCTCCAAGAGCCTGGTATGACACTCTTTCACTATTCTTAGTTGAAAATGGATTCACTAAGGGCAAAGTGGATCGAACTTTGTTTAGAAGACAAGAAGGTACAAACATTTTATTAGTCCAAATTTATGTTGATGATATAATATTTGGATCTCCTAACAAAAGCATGAGTGAAAGCTTTTCGAAGCTCATGCAAAGCAAGTTTGAAATGTCAATGATGGGAGAAATGACTTATTTTCTTGGACTTCAAGTGAAACAATCATCGGATGGTATCTTTATCAATCAAGCAAAATATACAAGAAATTTGTTAGATAAATTTGGTATCAAGACCTGTAAAACAGTTGGAGTACCAATGCTGCCAACCTACAGAATGGATCCTGATGATCAAGGTAAGTCTGCTGATCAATCCTATTATAGAGCTTTAATTGGTTCTCTACTCTATTTAACTGCTAGTAGGCCAGACATTGCATTTGCAGTAGGTGTATGTGCTAGATTTCAGGCCAACCCCAAAGAAAGTCATGTGGAGAAAGTCATATTGAAATATCTAAAGGGTACCATTAATCGAGGTTTGTGGTATTCTGCAGATGATGATCTATCCCTAAGTGGTTATTCAGATTCTGACTTTGGTGGTTGCAGGATAGATAGAAAATCAACTTCTGGTTCATGCCAATTTTTAGGTTCTAAGCTCATATCATGGTTTTCAAAGAAACAAACAAGTGTGGCAACATCTACCACCAAAGCAGAATATATGGCTGCAGGAAGTTGTTGTAGTCAGCTTCTTTGGCTTATGCAACAACTCAGAGACTACAATATTGTGGAATCTAATGTACCTATATTCTGTGACAGCAATAGTGCAATTGCCATCACTCAAAATCCCGTTTTACATACTAGATGCAAGCATGTAGATGTTAGGCATCATTTTATTAGGGATCATGTTGAAAAGAAAAACATTAGGATGGAAAAGATCCATACTGATATTCGGAGAGCTGACATTTTCACAAAACCTTTGGCTGAAACTAGATTTGGGGAGCTATGCATAAGTTTAGGATTGATAGACATGGATCCTGCATGTATATAGACTTGTATTCTAACATTTCAGGTACTGAGCTGATATCAAGATCAGTTCACCAAGATGAGTAACTCTGAAGAACAGACCATGTCAAGACCTCTACATTCATCACAATCAGGTAAAAAGGTAACTAAGGTGCCCAAATCCCGATGAGGAAGCTGGTAAAGCTGAGGGAACTGAGAATATACATTTAAGGGGGAATCTATGATTTCTGAAAAATCCTGTATGTTGACTCAGAACACAAGTCACCTTAGAACAAACCTTACAAAAACCTATTTTAATTATTCTATACTAATCTGTACTGAATTTCACCATCTATGCATGAACTAACACTTCTACCAAGGTGAAACAGGCACAGAAAAGGAGTTCTCCACTGAAGGGGGAACTGATCTGATTACAGATTTGATCTGTCTACAAATCTGATCTGATTACAGTACAAATCTGTCTACAGACATGTTCTGATTATTGAATTGATTTGTCTACAGACTGTTCTTATTACAAAGTTAATTTGTCTACAAAACTATTCTGACTACAATATCATTCTCTCTACAGAACTGATCTGATTGCTGATTACAACTGTCTACAGAGCTTATTTGATTACAGGAAAATTTGTCTACAAAATGATTACAGTACTGATCTGAGAAAGTACTGTGCTGGTATCAAAAAGGTGAAAATCAGAAGAGTTGGGGAGCTGATCTGATGACTACTGAGCTGACCCAACTACTGAGCTGATCTTCAAAAGTGTACTCAGCTGATCACTGTACTCAGCTGAACCCAGATAAGTAAAATTCACGTTATTGTAAGTAAGAAATTGAAGTATAGTGTGTATGGAAAACAACTGTGCTGATACACATCAGAACAGTATTTTGCCTTAGAGTACTTCTAAGTCAAGGTCTGTTCAAAGTTAGATTATTTATAGAGAAGATTAATACACTTCTCTATTTTTAACCTAATTTAAAAGGTGTATTTATCAACACAAGTTGGCTCCAAATTGGAATTGAGTAGTTATGAATCTGGAACGTTTTTTTAATTTACACTTTTCTAATACTCAATCCAAACCACACAACGTGGAAATCAAAATCAATCCAAGCCCTAGATTTGCTTTGATTTTAGATTAACACGATCACATTAACTTCTTCTTCTTCATTACTCAAAATCCTTCTGCAAAATTCTCTAACCTCAAGCATTCTCGATTCTTCTTACTCTTGCATCTACACTTCTCTATTTCTATTCTATGGCGATTATCGATATACTTAACGAAGAAAATGAAGTCGTAGGTACTTTTGATTCAACCAGATGGATGCGTGAGAAAGGAATCTTCATTGAAAACTCTGTTTATTTCACCGGACGTCAAAAAGCAGAGAATCAGGCCATTCTCACCATGTGTGAAGAATGCGGGCTACGGAAGTATCTAGAATCATTTCCCATGAAGGTTTACGAACCTGAGGCGATGGAATTCTTTCTACAGGTGCAGGGTGATTCGAACAGCATCAGTTCGATGGTTTCGGGTCATAGGGTGGTTATTTCCAGAGAAACCCTAGGAATCGCTTTCAATCTACCCGAAGGGCCGATAGACATCTTGAGTTATATGGCAGGGCAAGAAAAGGCTCGTGTGGGCAGATGGTTGAATGTTGACCCAGCAACTCTCTCAAACTTGAAGAAGGATATTCTTCCAGAAGGTCTGCAATTATTGATGGACATTGCCGGAAAATGCATGTTAGGGCAACATTTCAGTCAAGATGCTCTCACAAATCTCAAAATTCGTATTATGGCCGCAATCACTGATCGAGTTGATGGTGATTGACAAGGATTTCTGTTGGGCAGATTGCTGGCTGAAAAGGAAAAAGTATTGTTTGATGAAGTCTCTAGAAAATTTTCCATAAAATCTATGATGGGTTTTGGAAGCAAATTGAGCATCTTGTTGCCTCAATTAGCTGAGAAGAAGATGGATTGGAGTCCTCCGAAAAGATTTCACCAGGGCAAGTTTCTGTTCAAAAAGGAGTTCGCTTTATTTGAACAAAGCAAAAGGAATCATCCTCAACCTCAAGAATCTGGTGGTTCTATGTTCCGGTCTGACAACGATGAGCCGGAGTTGAGAACAAAGGCTAGGCATGATCCTCACCGAGCTGGATTACGAAGAGGTAGATCAGCTAGGGTCATTTCTGAAAAGTCAGAAGAGTCTGTTGCTGCTGTGAAGGAGTCTTCTGTGAATCAAGAGGTAAGTTCTTCAAGCCTTATCCTTTCACACAAGAGAACTAAAGTTTCTGGTGTTCTTAGACCCAGAAGAGTCCTTAAGAACACTACCCCTTCTCCCTCGACCTCTCAAAATATCCAAGCCCAACCCCTTGAAGCTGAGCCTTCCTGTTCTGAGGAGTCAGTTCACTACTCTCCTATTCATCAGAACACTACTCCTTCAACCCCTCAGAACACTTCTTTTCATTCCACTCCCCAATCGAGTCCTCATCAAAATCCCACTCCTCAACAAAATCCCACTCCTCATTTCTCTCCTGAACCTGAACCCGTTCATGATCACTCTACTGAACATGAACATATACCTTCCTCTGAACCAATTGAGATTAACTCTTCTCCTGAAACTGAAATCATACAGCCGGATTCAGTGTTCTTGATGGATTATCCTGTTTGTGATAAGGAAGAGAGGATTAGATTTAAGTTGAGAAATGCTCTTCTCAAAAGTTTTCATGGTTTGGATGACAACACTAGATCCTTTGAGCAACTTCTAAGGATAGGTACTTGGGTATATCTTAGAAGTATAGGTCTAGATCAGCTGATGGTTGTAGCTGAAGGTATGGGTGGTCTTTCTGTGTTTCATGACTGGGAACAAGAACAGAAAGAAGCTGCAGATGTTAATTCATACACTGAGTTATCAACTTTGGAATCTGTTATTCAGTTGATTGAAAGAATAACTGGTTGTATATATTCCATGGTTAAGCCTACTGATGTAGATGTTGATACTGATGTCAACATGGAAACTGATGATGCTGAAGTTAGAAATTCTGATAATCATGCTGATTATGAAGCTGATATGGAAGCTGACTATGAAGCTGATACCAATGCAACTGAGATGTTTGAGAACACAGTTGTAGCTGAAGAAACTGAAGTTTTAGTGGAACAAGATTTGGGTGCTGATGAGTTGGAAAGCACACCAGTCATTGCTGCTGAACATACTGTGCTTGATGAGACAGTAAAAGATGTTCCTACTGAAACTGAGCAAAATAACTCTAGCTTTGAAATGTGGAAAAAACATAATGAAGAGTTACAAAGCAAGCTGGAGGCTACTTTGAAACAATTTCAACAAGCCACTGAGAAATTGGAAAGTTTGACTGCTGCTAATTCATATGACAAGATAATGGAATTCACAATGTCAAAGATCTATGATCTGCATAGACTACAAGAAAAGACACTTTCTACTGAGCTACAAAAGAAAGTAGAGCTACTTTTGACACCCTTGAAGGAATGGCAAGATGAAGCCAAAAAGGGGGAAGATAAAGTAATGAAAGTGATGGAGCAGACTCAAACTCAGCAAGCTCAATTAGTTGTGAGTCAAGATGAGCTGAAAGCTAGCATTGATGATTTGAAAGAAGAAATCATTAGTTTGAAGTTGAGAATCAATCTCAGAAGACAACAACAAAATCCTGATTCTGAAACTCAAGAAATTGCTACGCAGAAACACATTGCTGAATCTTCTTCTGGAAAAAGAAAAACGAAACTTGTTATAGAAGATGAAGAAGAGGCTGAAGAGACTGGAAGGATTACCAGGTCTAAAAGCAAACTGAAACATTTGGTTACTGATAGTAGACCAAGTGATGTGTAGATGGCTGAAGCAATTGAGAAGCATAATCAGATGTTTGCTCAGAAGAAAATGGATTTAGCTGAGAAAAGAACAGATGTACAGATTAGAAAACAAAAGATGAAAGATGCAGAAGCAACAAGGAAAAAGTTTGATAATAAGGTTGCTGCATTGAAAAGAAAAGTGAAGTCTAAATCTGTTGGAACCGTTCTGGATGAAGAATTCATGGAATTTATTGTTGATTCAGAAGATATGGAATACTGGAATAATTTGAAAAAGAAATGGCAGATTGCTAATTTCATAGTGAAGAAATTTGGTGACCATTCTAGCAAGGAAGATATGTATTATGACTTTGATGAGTTCATGATGAACTTAGCAAGGAATTTTTGGGAACATATTTTGTTATTAGCTGCTAGTGCAGGTATTCAGATATTATGTCCTGAAGAACCAGTTTGGGATCCTCCAAGACTAGAGAATGGAGAACCAGATTACTCAGAGATTGGAAACATTATTTCTGAAATCATTAAGGATGAAGGAATCACTGATCCTAAGCACATGATGGATAACAAGAACAGAATGTTTTTGGCATTCAGAATTCCAAATGAAGATTGAAGATGAAGGACTAAGCTCAAGAAGATAACATTTCTAAACCTTATCTTTAGTTTCTTTATTGTGGTATTTCTGTGTTTATGTGACTTAATTGTAATATGTGATATATCTGATCTTATTTTGAATCTTAATCTGATTTTTGAATTGATGAACTGTTATGATTAACTATATATCTTAACTACTGATCTGTTAATGTTTAAGTAGTTTTGGCTTCATCAAAAAGGGGGAAATTGTTGGGATATGAATCCTATAAACAATGTTCTAATTGATGATTATATGTTTTGATGGCCAAAAGTAAATTTAGAGTTAATGATATATGTGATTATATGATTGTTCTATGTGAGTTATATGATATAAGATTACTGATCTTATTGTGATATGAAGTTTAAGTTTACTGATCTTAGTATATTACTAATCTGATATATGAACTGTTTAAGAACTAAGCTGATGGAAGTATTGTATAGACAGCTTATAGTATAGGACTTAGATGTACTCATCTGTATGTAGTTCAGTTGATGTATAGATAGGTTTTATATTTGTAAAGTTGTATTCTATTGTATTTCAGCATTGTAAAAGTTTAGAACAGTAGATTAGATTGAAGTCAGAAGACTAAAGATGACTAAGAAGACTACTTCAGAATATGAAGAAATCAAGTGAAGTATTATTGAAGGAAGCTGAACAGTTTTGTAAGAACTGTGCTGATTGACCAAGAGCAGTAAAACTAAGAAGAGTAGTTTACTGTGCTGAGTTAGTTGGTTTGAAGAATAAGTTTGGATGACTTATTTAAGGCGTAACTGAAGATTTATTTGAAGATATGCTGACTTGGAAAGATAAGATAAGTTGGTTACAAAGAAGGAAGTTACAACAAGAAACGGTTATGAGTTAGTTGAGAGTTAGTTCACAAACTGCTAACTGTCTTACTAGATCTTATAAATACCGTGTGATCTTCTACTTGAAAAGACTACTGATACAATTACTATTCAAGAGCAATCAAGAAGCATTCAAGTATTCAAGAACTCACAGAGTTGAAGATCGTACTGAAGAGAAGCCACAGATCTGATTTGAAGAAACAAAGGTTATCATCAAGAGAAGTTTTACTTTTCGTTTTAAGTTTTTATTGTGTAAACAAGTGTGCTAGTTACTTGTGAAATTACTAGTTGATCGAAGATATACCTGGTGGTATAATCGACAAGATCGAAGTCTTAATCTTGGGACTCTAAACAACAAGTACTCAAGTGGAAAAGAGTAATAAAACATCGCAACTGGAGTTGTGAGAGTGGATGTAGACATTTGTCGAACCACTATAAAATCTTGTGTTCTTTACTGTTTGTTTTGATTAACTGTTGATATATTTGTTTAACCAAGAACAGTAAGTTTTCTAAAGAAAAGATTTAAAGAAAAGTTGAGTATAAAAGCTAACTGTTAAGTACTGAGCTGATTCTAAGAACAATACTGTACAGAACACATTTCCGCACTTAAACTCTGATATTTTGATAGAATTTGAAAAGTCTATTCACCCCTCCCCTCTAGACTTTTTCTTAGCTTACTCAATCTTAACTCAACTTTTGGGACCAACATCCATAAATTTGATGAGCAGGCGTTTTTTGTTCGACAAATTCCATAAATTTTAGTTTATGGGTGAATGAGATTATATGTTAGTAGATATAATTATATAATTATTTTTATTAATTGCATCAATTTTTTGAGTTTAATTGTTGTCACTTTTTATTTAGAAAAATATCATTATTCAAAAAGTGATAAAGTTTGGTTGAATAGTGATAACGTTTTTATTAAAAGTGATTATCACTTTTTGCATAAACATTGTCACTTTTCACATATGAGTTAACGAATAAGATTATATTTTACTGGGCATGATTACTAATTTGTGTTAATTTTCAAAGTTAATTGTTATCTCTTTTTAATTGATATAATTATTCGTATTCAAAAAGTGATAAAAGTTTAGTTAAAAGTGATAATAATTTTACAAAAAGTGACTATTACTTTTTACAATATTATCAGTTTTTGAATAAACATGATAATTTTTTTAGTTTTGAGTTAATGAAGGAGATTATAAGGTAGTGTACACGAGTATCTTTACTAATTGTTTTAGTTTTTTGAGTTAATTGTGGTCCATTTTTACTTGAATATTTTAAAAAAGTAATATTACAAGTTAAAAGTGAAAAATATAAGTAAAAAATGATATTTAATTAATAAGATGTCATATCTATTTTACAACGGATCTCTTTCGACTAATATTTCAAAATTTTAGGTTGAACAACCTATTTTTCCCTTAAATTTCACTACGTTTTTTTTAAATGACAATGTTTAAGAAAAAAGTAATAATATTTTTAATAAAAGTGACAACATTTATATAAAATGTGATAATATTTAAGTAAAAAATGACTATCACTTTTGATAAAAATATTATTCTTTTTAACTAAAATTTTATCACTTTTTTAATACTGATAATTATATAAAGTAAAAAGTGACAACAATTAACTCTAAAAACTAACACCATCGGTAAAGATAATTATGTCTCATTTATTAACTCATATCTGAAAAGTGATCATTTTTATTTAAAAAGTTATAAGGTTTAAATAAAAAGTGATAACTAATTTTGATTAAAATTTTATCAATTTTAACTAAAACTTTCATCAGTATAAAAATATAACATTATTATATATTACACCTATTATTAGTGTAATTCTTATCGAGTTCATGGAAATAAATATTTGGATGGACGTATTTAAAAATAGATGCCTAAATTCATGTTTTTTTTTTATTATTATTATTATAAAGAATTCGAACACCAAAAAAAACTGGCAAACAAATCCACCATATAATTAAATATATATATAAAAATTCTGAGGCCCATTCCAATTGAATTTAAAAGCCCAGGTACATGTTAATAAAAATTCACACTAACCCGCAATATAAACTGTCCGCTTTTTAATTGTAAAATAAAAATTGGTCAAATTAATACCCGTCTCACCAAACAAGATCCGTGAGACGGTCTCACCCAAGACCTTCCCTTCACAAATATATACAAAGAAACAAAAAAATGATTTATAAAGCTTTATCACTATATCAATCTATAGAAGATCATAAAAAAGGAACATAAGAATAGTATAAATTTAAATTTTGATAAACTGTAAGAATGATGGGGAGAACCAAATGGAAAATAGGTTTTTTTTAAAAGAGTGATAGATAGGAGTAGGAGAAACGAAGGAGAGGGTGATTAATGAAAATTGTTGCAATAGATTGGTTTGATTATGAATAAGAAATAGTATCAGAAATATAATTGAATTATCATTAAAAATAAATTAGTTTGAGATTAAGGTTAAATTTGTACTTTAATATATATATATATTTTAAAAAATAGTATAAGGATATTTCAGTAATTTTATAATATTTTTTATAAAAATAAATATTTTATACCATTGTCAGGTGCGATTAATTTCTCATTGACGAAGTTTATTGATGCGTCAATGAAAGTCAACTTTTCATTGACGCGTAAAAAAGTGCTACGTAATAAAAAAAAAAAAAATATATGAAGAGATGGTGGCGTTTAAGGGGAAGAGAAGGAATGAAGCATCCAATTTCGAAAGGAGTGTAACTAGGGTTTTCGACTACTGATTTCCTTCCTGGTAATTTTCTCATCATCTTCTAAATTCCTGCTTCATTTTCATTTTCATAACATCATGTATGTATGTTAATCCTCCAACTTTTATTTTTTTCTCATCATCTTTTAAATTGGTGCTTCATTTTCATAACATGATGTATGTTAATCCTCCAGAATTATTAGTATACTTTTTAGAATTTGAGTGGCGATTCGATTGGTCGTTAATTGATGTGTTAATCCTCCAATATTATTATTACTATTCAGATACTTTTTAAGATTTTGAGTGGTGATTCAATTGATTGTTAATTTTCATAAAAGAATGATGTGTTAATGAATCCTCCAAAATTATTACTCCATCCATTCAGATACTTTTTAGATTTTGAGTGGTGATTCGATTCTTGCACGATTCCCAGATGGAAGAACCAGTAAGCAGGAGGAGGAGGGATCGATTTAGTGAGTTATCCGACTCGGATCGAATTAGTGAGTTACCCGACTCGCTAATTCATCTCATTCTCTCGTTCTTGCCAATGAGAGATGTTGTTTTGACAACCCTACTCTCCAAACGTTGGAAAAATCTGTGGACCACCCTTCCAGGCCTTAATTTCTGTAACCTTACAAAATCAAAGGATTACAATGTGGCAGAGACTGAGAAGGCCCGAAGTTTTGTTAATCGAGCTCTGATATTATGGAGAGGGGTTAGGATTCTGAAATTCAAACTTGATTTCATTTGGAGAAATTTTTCGCCGTTAGGTGGTGATATTGATGTGTGGGTCCGTTTTGCAGTGGAGAATAAAGTAGAAAAATTGAATATAAATCTAATGTGCAGAGAGATAGAAATGGCCATGGAGACAGAACATAGTAGGCAATTTGCATACCAGCCTCCCCTGTGCCTGAACTCGTGTTCGTCAATAAGAGAACTGGCACTTGTGGGCTGTAATCTTCGAATCCCATTTCCACCGTCGTGGAACCAGCTCAAGACTTTAAAAATTGATGGTTATTGCTTCAGTGAGTTCTTGATAAACCAAATTCTGTTGGGCAGTCCTCAATTGGAAGTCTTTGAGTTGCGCCTTGTAGAAAGCAACGAGGACTTGAGTATCCGCTCTACAAGTTTAAAAAAGCTCAAGATCGAGAAGTTCTTAATAGATGATTATGATGAACCATCAAAGGATAAAGTGTTGACAATTTGTTGCCCAAATCTTGAAATGTTAGCAATTTCAGGAGTTTTGTATTCTAAGTATGAGCTTACAAAAGTCTCGTCTGTAACTGATGTGACTCTCGGGTTGAAAGGTTCATATGATTATGCATATGCGAACGAATTGGTTGAAGAAACCTTGGAGCATGTGTTTACAACTTTCCAACATGTTCCCAAAGTCACATTATCATATTGGTGTGTTCAGGTATGTATGGTTTCTTCTCAGTACTTTCAGAGAACTAATTACTTGAGCATTAGTAATACTAATTAATTTCAGCAATCTATCTTACAGGTGCTTGGTGTGCTGCAGAAGAAATATGCGAATTCATCATCTTTACCGAATGTTGAGTTTTTCCCTAATCTAGAAATGTTAGGTATCAAAGACCAGACTCGATACACACACGAGGAGTTTGATGCGTGTATGTACATTGATTATGAAACAGAGATCTTTGATGCAAACAAATATGTGGACTTTGAAAGAGAGCTCTCCAAGTCCTTTATGCTGCAACTGAAGACAGTTGATATCACTTCATACTTTAATATAGCCTCAACATATCGGTTCATGGAGTTTTTGTTGAAGAATGCTAGCATGCTAGAAAAGTTGGTGATTCGGGTCCACAAGTTTGACTCTCGCACTCCTGCTGGTTATTGGTTAAAAGTAGCAGGGGGATTGTTGTGCATGCCAAGATCCTCCCCAAATGCAAAGGTCATTCTAAAACCGTCTTGATCTTGATCATATGTACTAGCTTTTTGCTGCACGTGCAAACATTTGCTGATGAGTTAATAAGACGAACAAACTGCACCTCCAAAAGCTCAAATCAACTGTCATGTATGTTTACTGGCACTTGATATTTGAGATATCATTTGTAATTTGAAATATTTTGCTGACTCTGCTGAATGGTGCTTCTGTGTTTTTTAATTGTGTCGTCTCTACTCTCTACTCTGAACTGAACATATAGGAAGTGTAAAATATCCTCAACAAAGTAAGTAAATTAGTGCTGATAAATCATATACTCATAGAATGAGCTGAAAATGAAAAAGAAGGGAAGAACAAAATAACAAAGAAAGGTAGACGTAGCTCTGGTTAATTTTGTGTGATCACATTTTGTGCTAATCATTGTTTATTCAAGCATGTGAACATATATGGAGGTAACTGAGTTGAGCCGGCTAACGAGCTATTCATTCATGCTAGATTTAAAAGAAGCTCAAGTCTATTTGATTTTATCGACATAATTATGCTATGTGATTATATTTTTTTTAGTAGGTGTTTTCAAACACTATTAGGTGCTTAAAAGCACTTTTTTTTCAAATAAAATCACTTTTGTAGTGTTTTCAAACACAACTAAGTGATTAAGTTAATTTGTTAAAAGTGATTTTGGTGAAGCACCCCTCCACCTACTTCTAATAGCTTCTATGTGCTTCTCATCATTACAATAATCAATTTTACAATTTTGTCCTCACAATTTAAATAATATTTTATCTTTACCCATTTTCTATCCAAATGTAATAAAGATGTTTTTTGTAAATTTATAAAAAAAAGTGATTTGTTTGTAAACACCACAACATATACACAATTGATTTAAAGTGCTTAATTTTAAAACACTATCAACTTTCAATTTTATTGCAAAAATCAATTTTAATCACTTTGAATAGTCCATTAAATTTATCTATTTTTTAACTTGTTCAAGATAATTTTTGACATTTTGATATTCATTCTTTGTCTTTACAAAAAAAATTGATTTTAGTCCATTGACCAGCTGCAGCAGCCAGCAAGTCACCAAACCGATCACGGCTTATGTGGCATGTTGTTTGAAATTTTTTTTGTACATGTGACAATTTTGATTGAACTTTTATTTTTGTATGACACTATTTGTATTAATAAGTCATTGAGCTATTAAAAGTTAATTTTAAATAAATACCACACCTTTCGTCTTAGTATCAATTTAATCATGACCTTCATGATTATTATAAAAAAATTCCAACCTTTTACCATGTTGCAATACGATACACTTTTTTTTTTTTTGGGAAACAATCGATGAGTTAATAAATAATTTTTTAATATAAAATAATTCAGAAATTTATATTTTTTTTCAAAGTTACTCTTTACTAATTAGAAAATTTAAAATTATTTTCAAAAATTAAATTTTGTAATTAAAATATTAAAATTCTATGACCATATATTTTATTATACCAAATTTACCTGACCAAAATTGAAATGTTAAAATGGTCTGGATCAATTTGAAAAACAGTCCAAAATTTATTAGATTAAAAAATGTTTAATCTCCTTTTGCTATTATACAATTAATATTCTAATTGTTTATAAATAAAAATATGCAATTAATATTATATTGAGTATTTCGAGTTTTACATTAAGTCAAGTTTTAAACTTCAAATTTATAATCGAGTTGAATTTGAAACTGACACTTGACTTTAATCCACAAACTTCATGACCTTTTTCATTTGTATAACAACTTAGGTGACACTTTTTTTCAAAATTGCAACTGGGTCATTTGAGACCATTATACCCTCCATTTCAATTCTCATCTTCATACCTCACGCGCCTAACCATATGACACCACCCCTTCCACTCCAATCTTCTTTTTACAATTTATTTAGGCGGCTCTTGTCTCTCTCATTTATTTCCTCCCTCTTCTCTCTCAAATTGGAGTGGTCGTTCAACACCCGTCTCCATTTCCCGGCCTCCATCTTCCTCGGCCCGCTCCCGGCTTCGTCTACTAAGGTTTGTTCGAAACCCTCCTCCACGCCGCTGCTGCTATTCTCTCACCACCGCTTCTGTTTGAAGGCCGCTGCCGCCCCTCTGTTTGAAGAAGAAAGATGTTCGTGCCTCCTCCGATTTTTTCCTATGATTTTAAGTTAGTTTTTGAATTTTCTTGGTTCTTATTCCTCAGATTTGATGGGTCCTTTAAATTTTCAGATTTTTTTATGTTGAGAAGTCAGACCATTGATTTTTTATGTTTTTCCTTATTATATTTCTTGATGAGTTTATAATGTGAAATTTGTAAAAAAAAAAAATGAAGCGAAAGACATGTCCTTTTGGTGTGCAAGTTTTGAGATCTTTGAATTTTTTTAAATGAACTGTATTTTTTATGGCCTGAAATTGTACCGGCTTCGACTGTTGGCGTCCCTGAAGCGGCCCTTCACAACGTCGTCGAAGATCCACAGTCCGCCGACAATTTCCCAGGCGGCAGCCGCTCAATATATTAGGCTATGGTTTTCTCCTTTTCATTGGGCCTGGTAATAGGCTAGGGTTCCCAATTTTTCAATCAATACACGGTGCACCCACAACTTTCATCAATACACCCCCACTTATTGGGATCTTATTGTTGTTTTTTTTCTTTAGTTTTTGAATCATATTTGTGTATTTTTTGGGGAAGTGTTTTCTTGATTTATTGAATTTAAATTAGCAAGATATGTGTTAAGGGGTATCTTCTTCAAGATGTGAAGAGAAGGATACGCAATTACCATTTGAATTTACATGTATTTTTTATCTGCATTTATTCAAAAATTTATATTCAGATTTCTTAGTTTCTCTAATTCACGCAAAAAAAAAAAAAAAAAAAAAATCAATCATCGATTCGATGCTGTAGCTGAATATAAATCCTAAACAATATAACCTAAACACAAATCTTGAACCCTAAACAATAAACCTTGAGCCTAAACATAAATCCTAACCACTATTAATAATCCCTACAATTTTTCATTTTGTAAAGTTTAATTGTTGTTCATTAATAAAATTATATGTTTATTATTAATATGATATGTTCATCATTAATGTGTTATGTTCATTAAGAATATGCTATGTTCATTATTAATATTTTATGTTAAATTAATAGGGTTTAGAGTTCAGAATCTAGTGTTTAGGGGGGAGGTTTTAGAATTTATGTTTTGGGTACATGGTTTATGAATAGGGTTTAGAGTTCAAGGTTTAGTGTTTAGGGTTTAGGTTTCAGGTTTAGGGTTTATGACTTAGGGCACAGGGTTCTAGGGTTCAGGGTTCAGGGTTTAGGATTTAGGGCACAGGGTTTAGGGTTAGGGTTCAGGGTTTAGGTTTAGGGTTTAGGGTTCAGGGTTAATGTTTAGTGTTCAGAGTTTAGGGTTAGTGATTTAAGGTTTAGGGTTTATGGTTTATGTTTAGGGTACAATGCATTAATAGGGTTTAGGATTTAGGGTCTCTCTCAACTTTTATCAATACATGGTTTAGGGTTTAGGGTTTTTTTATACAAGGGGTTTAACAGCAATGGGGAGAATTTCACGTGAAAGGTACTACAAGTCACGTGAGAATTTAATAGCTTCAATTATCATATTCTTCCAATTCCCTCCTGCTCGTTTTGATTTAATTATCTTGTCTATGTGTGCCACGTTTTCTGTATTCTCAGTATGCCATGTTTTCTTAATTCAATTGGTGTTCAATTTTTTATGCCCTCTGCCTGTTTGAAGAAAATGTCCTCTAAATATTTGTATTATTTGGACTTGTGAATATATTGATGTCTTGAATATATGAATTGTTGCTAAGCTACGTCCTTAGTATACTTTTTTTTTGTTTGTTTTACTTTTGGAAAAAGGATTGAAATTTTTGGTTTTTACCGACATCTGTCATTTTAATTGGCTGTTAGTCATTGATTGCTCTGTGTTTTTTTTTTTAGTTTTTTTTTCTTATTGTTGTGTTTCAAATGTTACGTGTGGCCATGGATAGTTGAGGCTGGTAAGTGATTATAATCTCATTTGATTGGTATTGGTCTTACATGCTCATTATTTCTTCTCATTTGCATTATTTAGGTGCTCGTTAGTTCTTCACATTTTGGTTATTTTGCTATGTCACTAGAGATTGGAGTATTACACTTTTTTTTAGTTGAACTTTTTGTAGGTAATTTTATTTTGAGAGCAGGTTTTCTGGTGGTATTCAACATTATTGTGGCTAAAATTTTGGTTTGGGCCTTTAGGTTTGCTTTTGGATTGAAGATTTGAAGATGGATTTGGAAGCGAGAAAGTCAAATTCATCCATAGTTGTTTCGGTGAGTTCATTTTATGTTAGATGTACAATACACCACTCTTATTTTAAATTAAATTAGATGTATAATTTACCTCTCTTATTTTAAATTATATTAAATGTAGAATCCATCATTCTCATTTTAAATTATCCTAGGAGTGATTTTGATGCAACTTTAATGCTTAGTTTTTATGGCATAATTTTTTACAAGGACACTCTTCATGTAATTTGTACAAAAATTTAAAGAACTTTAAACTATATTTTATTTCTATGGCATCTGATGCTTGCATAGACATTACTGATTTTAAGATCTATACCTTTTAGCTAGTTAAATATTTTGATTTTTTGCAGTCTAAACATGAATTTAATGGAGAAGTAATATAGGAAAAGTCTGGACTTTTATTTTGGGATAAACATATTGCAACAAAATTCATCAATTAACTAAAATTAAGAGCATCTTTGATAGTCTGCCGCTTTGTATAATACTTGCATGAAATAGTTTTGCAATCAAATTGGAATCACCACTCAAGTGTTATTGGAAAGTCGAGGGGTTTACAATTGGACATTCTAGATTGAAGCCCACAACCTCACCTTCAAATGCTCCAACTCCATAAAGAATATTTGTACAACCACATGAAAAAAATAAAAGACATGAATAAGCAACAACATTATAACATATATCCAAATCAATATGTATGCAGCTTCCTAAAGACTTAAATTTAAGTACTGAATAACAAATAAACACTAAGTTATTGTAAAAATCCTGAAATCAAAAGATGAGTCGTTTAAGAGCATCATCATAACCAAATCTTCATCACTAACACCATATAAATTTAAGGAATTACAATCAATATTACCATATTTTAAAATAACCTAAACACGCAAGTCATAAATAAAGGATGAGTAGGAAAATTGGGTCGATAATTTCTTAAAAGCAACCACTAAATAAATCTAAACAGCCAAATCTTCTATATCCACCCATCACCATGAAATCTTGAATCACAGGCTCAAAATTCTTTTAAAATTTTAAAAATCAAGCATCATCATCTAATCAACAATTCTTTAAAACATAGAAGATTGAACCCCATTTCTCCAAAATTGGTGGTGAGGAAGGCGCCACAGCCTGATTTACACAATAAACTATAGAAACTTAAAATCGCTGAAATCAAATTCGAAAATAAACATAAAATTAAAATTATTCACTAAAATTTCAAATTATATAAAAATGCCCATGATAATCAAAGACCACCATTTTAATCTATCAACATTATTGTTCAACTTTTTGACAAAACCCAAGTTTAATTTTTCCAATGAAACTCGCTTTTATGTGTTTAGCCTGAAAATGGATTGTTTGTATGGTATATTTATCATCTTTGTTGTTTGTGGGTTTAGAGAATTGGAGGTTGGTTTTTTTTAGAGAATATGAGAACAATCATCAACCATAATTGATCTTAATTTATTAGAATATGAGAACAATTATAGATCATAAGGTAGTTACTATAATGAGATAAATGCTTCACATGTAAACACAAGTTCACGAAAATTGTTATTTACCTAGTTGTTTGTTAATATCAATGGCAAGTGTTTCTAATGCAGGTTCTCCACTAACCTCTGTGTAAACCTGCAAGCTGCAACCATGCAATGAAAACATGGAAGAAAATTCCCGATAAAAAGAAATAAAATAAAATACAGAGACATAAAATTTGTTAAAATTAGATATCAAATAGAACTTTACAAATGGAAGAAACAACAAATCTAGAATTACCTCATTCATCATTTCAGCAAGCAACCTGACTGTAACCTCGTTTGATCCGGTAACAAATCATGCATTGATAAAAAAAATGTAGATAATGTCTCTCATAATTCTCCAACAGAAGCATTTCCATCAACATATAAGTGGGAAATAAGCGATGGCTCATCCAGAGATCAAAATTAGAATTGAAACCAATCATTAAACAACCGAAGATACCGATAGCAGAGAAAATGAATGCAAATAATCGATGAACAATTAGAACTTAATCCACGATGATTCGAAGTCTCAAAATTTAATCTACAATATTCTCAGTATTGTCACCTTAATTCAATCCGTAGAGTTTAAGTGAAATTCTAGTAGATGTAATATAAATTCAAATAAATGAAATATGAAGGTGTCACCTTTTTAGGCAATCTTAAAATCGCTACAGATAATTCTTGTAACGATTCTCAATAAACTATTTTGCAGCAGATTTTTGGCGAGTCAACTGAGAAGAAACTGTCTCACTGGCTCAATCTGAAGCTTTGATGCAAAACAAAACAAAAAAAAAAAAAAAAAAAAATTGAGAAAGAACTTGCTGAAATAGAATTATCAGAAAAATAGATAATATAGTAGCCTTTAGGAAATTAATATAAATGTGGAAGTAAAACACTGGAACTGTGAGACATTCTAATATAATGTGAAGTTAGAAGAGTAAAATCTCTTGAGTAGTTAGAAACTAAGAATTTTATATGAATTTAACAACACTTTTTTCTTTAAATCCAAAAGGTAATGGTAGACAAAATGAATGTCCAACTCAAAATTCGAGACATCTTTTACTTAAAACCTCTGGTTTTGAATTCATAACACCAATATATCTCACCACAGAGTACGTAGAAATCAAATTATTCATAAAATCATCATTGTTTTCTATTTCAACTGAGTAAACTGGTTTCAAGTAATTAAGAGTCCATGGCTCTGTTACTGGTGTCAATGATTGCTTATGAGGTGATTGTAAATTTGTAACTGATACTACAACACTAATTTTTTTAAAAGAAAATGTTGAAGGAACGTAGGTGGAAATTTGAATGTGCTGCTAGACAATATACCGACTTGTCAATCTTAAGCATATAAACAGAGTTGCATAGCTTCTCCTTCCCGTTCTAAACCCGAGGCTGCAATGTCAGCAAAATGGATGAATATTGAGAGAAATAATACACAAATTTAAATGTTATCGCAAGCACCACAAAGTTATGCTCCTTCTACTTGAGCCCACACTAAAGTAATAAAATAAATATCACATGCAAGCCAACTAATTTAGAATGGATTAGTTAATGATCTTTAATAACAGTTTCCTCATTCTTAATAACAACTGATCGATCTACAAAGCATCAAGGGCCATACTCATTTGTAGACTGCACCACATACCTACCAAACAGAAACAGTAAAAAAACACCAGTTGTTATAAGTAAGAACTTGAGAATTGGAAGATACTCAGCCCCAAAGAAAAAATGAGTGTATCAAGAAATTTGAAACTATTGTAGCCTTAAAATCTTATACCCTTCAAGCATAGTTAAAAGACGAACTTAGATAAGATCTATCCTGATAAATTAAAAGGTTGTGGGGTATATTACTTTTCAAACTTGATTGATAGCACTCACGCCATCATAAATGAATTCAATTCCTTTTGACCCAGGTTGACTTTTGAAGCCAATGCATCCACCATTGTTGTTCCAGCACAAAGAATAAGAAGACTTAGTTCAATGATAAAAATATACCTGGAAGTTTATTGACCAAAGCACGAGCTTTTTCAGCACGTTTTAGTGTGAGATGAGCACCTCTCCCATCATTATACCGAGTATCATCCTACAAAAAAAAAAAAAAAAAAAATCCTTTAAGCAAATTTATATTTGTAGCATGCATGTGAGAAGCAAGTTGTAAGGCCAAACCCTATCATACCCCTCAAGCCAACAACCCTCTTCGCATGTAGCCATCCACTTCTCAACCTTTTCAAGGATATTTTTCCTACTGAGATCCTCCTCTTTAATCCTAGCTATTTTAAGCTCAATTTCATCAAGCACATAAGCAGCATCAACAATTCCTTTTATCAATCAAGAAAAAAAGAATATAATGGGATTATTCATCATCTTGTAAGCAACGAAAACCAGATTCCATAGCATTTATAGTTATTTCCAATGCATCATCTGCATCTGGAATAATATGTGTCTTTCTACAGATGGCTTCTATATCTGCCTTCTTTTTAAAAAAAGTTCCTTCATTTTGCTTGCTTTCAGCTCTTCCAGTCGGGAAACTTTTGCTGCTACCTGAAAGATGAAGGATGACATTGCTTCACAACAACTCCGTTTTTTAAAAAGAAAATATTGGAAGATTTGAATCTTATAATGAGATATTTAACTCACATAATTTATATGATCAATGGAGAGCATGTTGGGCTCTTTATCTCATCCTCTTCTTAATCCTAATTAGCATTGCAATAATTCGACATTAGCCTCAACAATGCTACAAAAAGTCATCCTCTTGTAGTCTTGTTTATAGAAAATTCACCATTATCCCCAATAATTCGCCGCTCAAGAACCTTGGAAAAACTCAACATCAAAACGATAGTCAAACGTCAATAAACATCACCGCACGCTCCAACATCCATATTGCGGGCTCTTCCACTCTTTGAGCAAAATACAGTTTATTGCAGCCTATGCAAATAAAATAATTAATAATATCATATTGAACACTTTCAATTGAGGAATATTTTATATAGCCATAAGTGAGAATGCAATTGTTCACTTCACCAGGCTGATTAGAAATGAAATCTCAAATAAAAGAACACTGCTCATCTGATACAAACAATATACTTATATTGAGATATGCGGAAAATCAAACACCATCACATTCGTCTATTACAAAGCAAGAGAAAGGCTTTCTTGCGGCATTTCATCAAACAGAAACTGTCGAAATCAATAAAACTTAATTTCATAACTACATGAGGACACACATCAGATAGTATCATGATCAGACAGATAGTTGTGAAGAATTGGACAGTTAGGTTACAGTAGGTAGTGAATAAGTGAAGAAGCGATTAAAAAGATGACTGGTGATTCAGGCAAAGGAAAAAAATAAAATGGTAGTAGATGTAGCTAGAAATCTGCATACCTGAATAATTGAATCTTTAATCATCTTCTATTCACCGCCGCCGTCAAACGAAGAATCATAGCGGAATCTGGTGAAATGAAATTGCACAGTCTCTCTATAACTCTCTACATTCTACATGTAATTGTAACGGGCATACGCGTGGCAAAAGAAATTGTAACGGGCATATGCGTGGCAAATTTTTTTTGACACATGGCGAAAGGAGAGGTGACACATGTCGAAAGCTGGAGAGCCATATTCTCCTTTTATATATATAGATTCTAAATAAATACAACACATTTCGTCTTAGTATCAATTTAATCATGACCTTCACGATTATTATAAAAAAATTCCAACCTTTTACCATGTTGCAATACGATACACTTTTTTTTTCGGTCAACAATCGATGAGTTAATAAATATTTTTTTAATATAAAATAATTCAGAAATTTATATTTTTTTTCAAAGTTACTCTTTACTAATTAGAAAATTTAAAATTATTTTCAAAAATTAAATTTTGTAATTAAAATATTAAAATTCTATGATCATATTGTAAACACAAATTCGTGAATTAAATATAAAAACGCGAAAATGCAAACAATGTATTTAATTTCGGATTTAAACCGATAAATATTGTGGGTTACAATCTCTAATTTGTTCATCTGATTCTCTCTTCTTGAATTTCTTGAGCACTTTTGGAACTTCTGGAATTGGATACGCAGCCGAATCCTATCCGATCTTGTATTTGGGGCTTTATAACGTTAATCCAAAGGTTTAGCACCTTATTTTTGGATTAAACGTTGAATTTAGGGACTTTTGTGATGAACGTCGTTGAAGATCGTTCTTGAACTTGGGACTTCGTAACGTTAATCCAAGGGCTTGACGCCGTATTTTGGATTAAACGTTGATTTTCGGGACTTTTCAGGACTTTTTTGGGACTTATTGGGACTTTTTCGGGACTTATTGGGACTTTTCCGTTGAAGATCCACGAAGAACTTTGAAGAAACGCCGAATCGAAGGGGCTTAACACCTTGATCTCCACTCGAACACTGCTTTTTGCTGCTTTGCACGAAGAACGCCTTGAAGAAACGCCGAATCGAAGAGGCTTAGCACCTTGATCTCCACTCGAACACTGCTTCTTGCTGCTTTGCACGAAGAACGCCTTTGAAGCTCCTCCAACTGCTGAAGAACACTCTAAAATCCCTCGCATTTCATCCACGAGTACATTTGTCTTTGAAATGGATGAATTGCGAAATTATTTCAAATATTTTCCCATAGCTAAATTTTGTATTATTGGACTTTATGAGTTGTCACAACTAATAAAATTTATCTTATGGGCTCAAATAATGTAGTCCTTTGGGCCAAAATGAACAAACAAGTTCATGAGTGTATGGAGTATTTCAAAGTCCAATTCTTCTTTCTTACAATTAGTCTAGTCCAAGAAGGCCCAATTGTATTTGCATAATTTTAATTCATCCGTAGATCACCAAATCAAATATATGTCACCAAATCTTTAAGATATAACTATCCAAGAATTTTGGAGATTTAGTTGAGATACACCAAAATATATGCTTGTTGATTCTTATCTCTTCACTCCTTCAAGTCTATATAAAGGGATCAGTCATCACCTCATAATTTTAACGGAGAAGTGAAGCAATTATCATCAGAAAGAAGTGAAGCAATTATCTTCAGAGTTCACCTTCGGTCATCACTTCACGAGTTCGCGAGGTAACATATTACGCAGCATATACAGGGGCGGAGCCACAATGGGGCCAGGGGGGCCACACCAATTTTTTTTATATATATATACTACTTTTGTTCCGTAATTATTTACACACTTTTTTTATTGGGACGTCAAAAGATTATTTGAACATTCTTAATATGGAAACACTCAACAAAATTAATATCCTCCCAACATCATTTTATTTTCAAAATTATCACTCATTTTTGTATACATTTCATTTTACCCCTCACCAAATCATCCAAAATATTCATACTTTATTCACCAATCACTAAATCCACTTTTCTTAAAAATTGTGCCGATCAAACCGTGCAAATAATAGAGTATTGAAACACATTAATGTATTAATTAAAAGACATTTACAACCGAAGATGAAAGTTAGCTTGTTTTTTTAATAAAATGTTTAATTTTGAATCGAACTATCAAAACTTCAAAACAAAATGAAAGTTAGCTTGTTCAATTTAATTTAATGAAATGTATTAACAATTTTATCATGTAAAATTTTGATAAGTATAATAAGTACATATTATTTTATTTTTAAAGTAATGGTAATCGGGCCCCCTTAACGAAATTTTCTGGCTCCGTCACTGAGCATATATATATATGTGTTTTTTTTACACGTATATGCATGTGTACGTATAACTTTTCTTTTTCTAAGAATTGAACCAACAGTCCTTATATGAAATCTGATAATTCATATTCAAGAAATTATGCAGCTCCGGTTATACTATCTTTTGACTGCGTGAAATTTGCTATTTAACTTCTCATGCCTTTCTGCTTTCTTTACTTTACTGCACATATATGTATGCATACTATTAAATTGTCAAAATCCAACTTGTTTTGTTTTCAATCAACTCATATCTCGCCATATTCTAATCAATTTATTCGAGATTTCAAACGAGAGACTGTCGGTGTCCCGTGGGTCTTATTACTCTCTTTGTGAAACTCGTTTAAATTTGAGAAAAATTATGGTCCATTCCTTCTGTTGGCAACAACCATCTTAAATTCACAGAATTCGAAAGAGAACGTGGATGTCCCGTGGGTCTTTTTACTCCTTCGAATCTGTGATTTTTTTTTTTACCATTTTAGACTAAAAAAAAAAAAAGAATCTGTGAATTTTAACGATTTGGAGAAGAATTCACAAACTTATTTTCGGCCAATTCAATCTTTTTCAATAGCCCTTCTTAATTAAACTAACCAAATTCGAAAGAGAGAGTGGGTTTTCTTAATTTTTGGAACTTGCATACATATATGTATATCAAGCATTTCATTTAGAGAATATAGAAAGTAAAACAACAAATCCCAAATATTTCGGGTTGTTATATCAAGTAACCAACAACTAAATTTCAACTCCAACTTGTTAAGCAATTAACAGGGACAATAGAAAATAAAAATTAATTGTTTTAAGGGAAAATATCATTTTTATCACCCAAGTTTAGCCCGTAACCAACAACTAAATTTCAACTCCAACTTGTTAATTTACTAAATTTCAACTCCAACTTGTTAAGCAATTAACAGGGACAATAGAAAATAAAAATTAATTGTTTTAAGGGAAAATATCATTTTTATTATATTTTGCTTCTGGTTTGTTTCTAGAAGATGCATGTGAATTTTTTATTTAATCCAGGTTTTGAAAAATTTAGCGCTCAAAACTCTTTTTCCGTTAGTTAGTGACAGATTAACTAACAGAATGATCAATTTTGATAGAATATAATATATAACTGGGTGACCAATTTTGATAGTGACTAAATTAAATGTGGGTGACCAAATATGAAAAGAAGTAAATTTGAGTGATTAAAATTGATATTTTCCCTTGTTTTAATTATTTATTGTCCTTATTAAACCATATGTGATATGTATAATTAGTGTGACAAAATTTTTAGTTTCACTACACTAGGTCTACCCACAAATCCTAAATCAAATGGGTGTGTAAGCTACCATGCAACTAAGGATGGAAGTACAAACATAACTTTTCTTCCCCTTTATACACATTCCAAACGTGTACACATATCAAAACAGAGGATTTATGCCTCATGTGAATATCATCAAAATGCAACAGAACTATGAAATTGATTATAATTTCATATTTTCACTTTTCATATCATTCTGTTAAGAGTTGATCGATCCGACTCCATCTCAAATCCAAATCATCATTTACAAAGATATACAAAAAAAAAAAAAAAAAGAATTTATAAAGCTTTATCACTAGCTATATCAATCTATAGAAGATCATAAAAAAGTAACATAAGAATGGTATAAATTTGAATTTTGATAAACTGAAAGAATGATGGGTAGAACCAAATGAAAAATAGGTTTTTTTAAAAGTGATGGGTAGGAGTAGGAGAAAGAAGGAGAGGGTGATTAATGAAAATTGTTGCAATAGATTGGTTTGATTATGATCAATAAGAAATAGTATGTGAAATATAATTGAATTATCATTAAAAATAAATTAGTTTGATTATGATCAATAAGAAATAGTATGAGAAATATAATTGAATTATCATTAAAAATAAATTAGTTTGAGATTAAGGTTAAATTTGTACTTCAATATGTATATATTTTTTAAAAAATAGTATAAGGATATTTTAGTAATTTTATAATATTTTTTATAAAAAATAAATATTTTATACCATTGCCAAGTGGAATCGCATATGACTAAGGGGGTGTATTCAATTGAGATTCTGTTGGATTTTTTTGGACTTTTAAAATCTGGGGGTATTCAATCCGGATTTTTAAAAGTCTTTCAAAATTTTGAGGTATTCAATACGGATTTTAAAAAGTCTTTAGAAATTTTTAGGTATTCAACAATCTATGGATTTTAATACTCTATGGATTTCGTTGGATTCTCTTTCAAAAATATAAATAAATTTCACTAATCAAAATCTCTTCTAATAGGGTGTATTCAATTGAGATTTTGTTGGATTTTTTTGGACTTTAAAAAGTCAGTGGATTTAGAAAATTCATAGACTCTGTGCAGAGTTTGACTAACTTTTTTATTGATTTATATGAATTTTTATAGATTTGACAGGATTCTGAAATACACTTTTTTTTTATTGATTTACATGGATTTCCATAAACTACGCCCCTAAAACCTAGTTCAATTTTTTTTTATTATTTATCATTATTATTCTCATCTTCATTTTCATCCGCCTCATTTTCACATAGTTAGCAATACTAGTTCTCCATGCATTAGCTTAAGTTCTTTGTTGTAGTTGTCTTTCAGAAAGCAATTCCAAATTTTCCTCTTTCATGATGTCGTGGTGAATCTTGATCTTCTTTATATTCGACTGGAAATTCATCAGAGCGACCTTCTTTCCGAAGAAAGTTATGGATTCTTTCATGTCGTGGTGAATCTTGATCTTCTTTATATTCGACTGGAAATTCATCAGAGCGACCTTCTTTCCGAAGAAATCTTCTTTATATTCGACTGGAAATTCATCAGAGCGACCTTCTTTCCGAAGAAAGTTATGTAATCCAGCGAACTTGTGAATTGCAATTTGAAAATACCAAAAATTCAATTGAATAATTGCATTTCTGGGTGACGACCTTGACCACCAAAATCTTTTAGATGATATCGAATACCACGTAATGGGTAATTGACGTCGATTAGATATTATTGACGGTGTCCGATATACTATAATTTTTAAAGAAAGAACATAATTTTAAAATACAGAGATGTAATTTTTTTCACGATAATAATGGTGGTGAAGAATCTGTGATGCTTATCAAAGAACATAGTTAACACAGTTTTTTTTTTCTTCTCTTTCAGAGTCTTCTAAGAAAATTGATGTGTTAATCCTCCAATATTATTATTACTATTCAGATACTTTTTAAGATTTTGAGTGGTGATTCAATTGATTGTTAATTTTCATAAAAGAATGATGTGTTAATGAATCCTCCAAAATTATTACTCCATCCATTCAGATACTTTTTAGATTTTGAGTGGTGATTCGATTCTTGCACGATTCCCAGATGGAAGAACCAGTAAGCAGGAGGAGGAGGGATCGATTTAGTGAGTTATCCGACTCGGATCGAATTAGTGAGTTACCCGACTCGCTAATTCATCTCATTCTCTCGTTCTTGCCAATGAGAGATGTTGTTTTGACAACCCTACTCTCCAAACGTTGGAAAAATCTGTGGACCACCCTTCCAGGCCTTAATTTCTGTAACCTTACAAAATCAAAGGATTACAATGTGGCAGAGACTGAGAAGGCCCGAAGTTTTGTTAATCGAGCTCTGATATTATGGAGAGGGGTTAGGATTCTGAAATTCAAACTTGATTTCATTTGGAGAAATTTTTCGCCGTTAGGTGGTGATATTGATGTGTGGGTCCGTTTTGCAGTGGAGAATAAAGTAGAAAAATTGAATATAAATCTAATGTGCAGAGAGATAGAAATGGCCATGGAGACAGAACATAGTAGGCAATTTGCATACCAGCCTCCCCTGTGCCTGAACTCGTGTTCGTCAATAAGAGAACTGGCACTTGTGGGCTGTAATCTTCGAATCCCATTTCCACCGTCGTGGAACCAGCTCAAGACTTTAAAAATTGATGGTTATTGCTTCAGTGAGTTCTTGATAAACCAAATTCTGTTGGGCAGTCCTCAATTGGAAGTCTTTGAGTTGCGCCTTGTAGAAAGCAACGAGGACTTGAGTATCCGCTCTACAAGTTTAAAAAAGCTCAAGATCGAGAAGTTCTTAATAGATGATTATGATGAACCATCAAAGGATAAAGTGTTGACAATTTGTTGCCCAAATCTTGAAATGTTAGCAATTTCAGGAGTTTTGTATTCTAAGTATGAGCTTACAAAAGTCTCGTCTGTAACTGATGTGACTCTCGGGTTGAAAGGTTCATATGATTATGCATATGCGAACGAATTGGTTGAAGAAACCTTGGAGCATGTGTTTACAACTTTCCAACATGTTCCCAAAGTCACATTATCATATTGGTGTGTTCAGGTATGTATGGTTTCTTCTCAGTACTTTCAGAGAACTAATTAGTTGAGAGAATTAGTAATACTAATTAATTTCAGCAATCTATCTTACAGGTGCTTGGTGTGCTGCAGAAGAAATATGCGAATTCATCATCTTTACCGAATGTTGAGTTTTTCCCTAATCTAGAAATGTTAGGTATCAAAGACCAGAATCGATACACACGCAATGAGTTTGATGCGTGTATGCACACTGATTTTGAAACAGAGATCTTTGATGCAAACAAATATGTGGAGTTTGAAAGAAAGCTCTCCAAGTCCTTTATGCTGCAACTGAAGACAGTTGATATCACTTCACACTTGAATATGGCCTCAACATATCGGTTCATAGAGTTTTTGTTGAAGAATGCTAGCATGCTAGAAAAGTTGGTGATTCGGGTCCAGAAGTTTGACTCTCGTACTCGTGCTGGTTATTGGATAAAAGTAGCAGGGGAATTGTTGTGCATGCCAAGATCGTCCCCAAATGCAAAGGTGATTCTAAAACCATCTTCATCATAGGTACTAGCTTTTTTGCTGCACGGGCAAACATTTGCTGATGAGTTAATAAGATGAACAAACTGATGTGTGTGCGCGCGCTCATGTAAGTTTTCTGGCAGTTGATATTTGAGATATTATCATATGTAATTTGAAATATTTTGCTGACTCTGAATGGTGCTTGTGTTTTTTATTACACTCTGGACTGAACATATAGGAAGTGTAAAATATCCTCAACAAAGTAAGTAAATTAGTGCTGATAAATGAACTGAAAAAGAAGGAAAGAACAAAATAACAAAGAAAGGTTGACATAGCTCTGGTTTTGTGTGATAACATTTTGTCTTAATCATTGTTTATTCAAGCATGTGGACAATGGACTAAGTCGATTTGATTTTATCGAGTCGGCTTAGATAATTCTGCTATGGGATTATATTTTTTTTAGTCCATTAACTTTACCTATTTTTTAACTTAGTCAAGATAATTTCGACATCTTGATATTGATTCTTTGTCTATACAAAAAAAATTGATTTTAGTCCATTGACCGAATGTAGTAAGTCACCAAACCGATCATGGCTTATGTGGCATGTTGTTTGACATTTTTTTTTTACATCGTGACAATTTTGATTGAACTTTTATTTTTATATGGCACTATTTGTATTAATAAGTCACTGAACTATTAAGAGTCAATTCTAAATAAATGTCTCACTTTTGTCTTAGTATCAATTTAATCACGATCTTCATGATTATTATAAAACCTCCAACCTTTTACTGTGTTGCAATACGATACGCATTTTTATTTTCCGGCCAACAATCGATGATGTTGCTAGCCGGAGCTTGTCACGTTAGATTACACATATTTATTTTTTATTTTTTTGATGTGTCGAGCTTCGGCAAGCCACGTAAATTGATATTGGTGTATTTATTTAGATATTAATCCAATTATTAAAAGATATTAAAATTTAGAAATTGATTCAAAATTGTTTAGTTATTTTAAGATAATTAAATAATTTATAAACAATTTTTTAATATAAAATAATTCAGAAATTTATATTTTTTTCAATGTTACTTTTTACTAAATA
The DNA here is from genome assembly GCA_963675135.1 of Galeopsis tetrahit. NCBI lineage: Eukaryota > Viridiplantae > Streptophyta > Magnoliopsida > Lamiales > Lamiaceae > Galeopsis > Galeopsis tetrahit. Next base: position 22,853,943 of record OY776128.1, read on the forward strand.
ATTTTTCATTAGAAAATTTAAAATTATTTTAAAAAATTAAATTTTGTAATTAAAATATTAAAATTCTATGATCATTTTATTATACCTAATTTAATTTGGGCAAATTTACCTGACCAAATTTGAAATGTTAAAATGGTCTGGATCAATTTATTAGATTAAAAAATGTTTAATCCCCTTTTGCTATTATACAATTAATATTCTGATTGCTTATAAATAAAAATATTTAATTAATATTATATTGAGTATTTCGAGTTTTACGTTGAGTAAAGTTTTAAACTTCAAATTGTCTATGGAGTTGAATTTGAAACTGACACTAGTCCAAACTTCAGTGCAACTCATGACCTTTGTGCTGAATAAAATTAAGGATGATTTTTTTGGACTTTTAAAGTTCGGGATATTAAATTCGAATTTTTAAAAGTCTTTAAAATTTTTAAGGTATTCAATAGAATTTTAAAAAGTCTTTAAAAATATTTAGGTGTTCAGGAGTTTATGAATTTTAATACTCTTCTTAAAAAATATAAATAAATTTTACTATCCAAAATCTATTTTTGAGGTATTCAATAGAATTTTAAAAGGTCTTTAAAAATATTTAGGTGTTCAAGAGTTTATGAATTTTAATACTCTTTTTAAAAAATATAAATAAATTTCAATTCTCTTCTAAAAATAAGAGATTTCAACGGATTCTCTCACAGTACTCTGAAGACGAAAGGTCGGAAGTAAGGATGACAATATTGACCCGACCCGCTGGTACCCGTCCCACCCCACGAGTTTTGGGTCAGGTCGAATCCGCCCCGCATTGAAAATGAGTCGGGTCAGACCCGAGAATATCCCCAAATTAATATATAAACTTTATAAATATATATATATATATATATATATAATATTAATTAAAAAAAAACTCTTCACACCAATAGTTTCAGTCGGAATTTATGAAAATCTATGTAAATCAATAAAATATACTCCCTCCGTCCCGCTATAAACTTCTCCTTTCTTTTGGGTGTTTTGATTAAGAAATATGATAAAATAATAGATAAAGTATAAGTGATGTGATGGTGAGAGAGAAAATAATAGATGAGTATTAGATGAAGTATGATAAAATAATAGATAAAGTAGAAGTGATGTGATTGGGAGAGAGAAAATAATATGTCAAAAATAGAATGAGAAACTTATAGTGGGACATCCATAAAAGGAAAGTGGGAAACTTATAGTAGGACGGAGGGAGTATATATTTCACAGTCCTGTCAAATCTATCAAAATTCATATAAATTCAAAATTCATATAAATCAATAAAAAAAAGTCAGTCAAACTCTGCATGGACTCTATGAATTTTATAAATCCATGTACTTTTTAAAGTCCAAAAAAATCCAATAGAATCTCAATCGAATACACCCCTCTAAGTTTAGTTTTGAAAGAGATGATTTCATAATTTTAAGTATAATTTTGCACACGTATCTTATTTGTTCAATCCATAAACTTTTTCGTAAATTTTACCTTCGCAATATTTACACAAAATGTCAATATTTTTACCATCTATTCAATTATTTTTTTTTACTTTATTCATATAACTTTACAAAATTATCTCTCAACACTTTACTCAATACATTTTTTTCTTAAAAAATGTGTCCATTTGGTAGTGCAACCACTTATAGGACTGAGAGATAGAGTACTAAAATAATAATTTTAAATATTATATTTATTTTTATACATTTTTCACTATTATAATTTGTGAAAGTTGTTTTTTTGTTTTAATATATTTATAACATATACATTTTTATAAATTCTTAATTTATATTATTATATATTCTAATATTTTTAATATATGAATAATTTATACATTAATAAAATTATGACTATTATATATTATAATATTTTTAATATTATTATAAATTCACATAGCCAAAGTCTTGTATGGAATTGATTCCATACATGAAATTGAGTCCGGCCCACATCCTTACCCCAACCTGACCCGCATGATCCGACCCGCTATATATATTACACTTGGATCATATAAATACATTACATTTAATATTTTTCCTCTCATTTTCCTTCTTTCTCGATCTTTCTTCTTCTTCAAACTTTCACTTCTCACGTTTGCTTTACCGTTCTCCTTCCTTCTTCAGATCGTGGTGTGTTTTGTAGTTTTTTGTGTCGATTTCGTGTTTTATACTTCATTTTTAGTTGATTTCTACTCGATATTGTAGTATTTTGTTGAAGCTTCAAGTATAATCGCTATTCATCTCCTTCCAAGTTATATCAGGTATTTTTTTTCTGTATTTTCATATTTTATGTTTGTTTTGTTGTTCTTTTATTTCATTTCATTCTTATTTTCACGTTTTTTTTTTTGTATAAACCCTAATTTTCACGGGTTTTTCATTTTTTTACATCAAGAAGAGTGATATTGTTTCTTTGATTCCGGGTACATGGATTATACAGTCAGTGGTGAATGCTTGGTCTTTGATTCTGAACCATGACTGTTGGCTTGAAGATGGAGTGAAGCGTTTAATTTTCAATATGGATCATTTTGTAAGTTTTAATTACTGCAAATTAAGTTACACTTCATTACTGTAAAGTGTAACACCATAATATTGATAGGTGTAACACCACATTACTGATAGGTGTAACACCACTTTAGTGAAAGGTGTAACACCACATTACTGATAGGTGTAACACCACTTTACTGATTGGTGTAACACCACTTTAGTGAAAGGTGTAACACCACATTACTGACAGGTGTAACACCACTTTAGTGAAAGGTATAACACTACATTAGTCATATGTGTAATATCAAATTACTGTAAATTGTCATTTATATTTTGTATTTTTAAAAATCAATGTGATTTTTATTTATGTAGGGTGCTATGCAACGTTACATAGAGAATCATATTGATAGGGAGAAGTTATGTGAAGAAGTAAACAGATCTTTTAAGCAATGGATCATTGTATCAAAAGACACTACTCATACAGTTTCTTTGGTAATATCATTTTTATTATAATGAATAGTATTATTTTTTATTATATTATTTATGCTAATTATTTTAATCCAAATCTTCATTCCTTTTTGCATTCATTATCATTATGCTGCCGTCTGCATTAACTTTGTTGATTGTTTCACACACATGACGAAGTTTTTGGTATGTTTTTCTTTATTAAAAATATTTTTGTGTTAATTGTTTTTGTTGTATTATTATTATTATTATTATTATTTTGCAGGTTTTGCATTTGACCACTATCTTAATCGAAAAGAAAAATGAAAAAACATCTAAAATTGCATCATTTAATTTTGATAATGTCAAATTTTAATGAAAATCAGTAAAGAGCAGTCACGATGATTGTGGTGTTTATTTGATGCACCATATCTAATATTTCAGTGATGTTGCTTATGATACATCAACAGTGGTACTGACGTACTGAACCCTAAACGTTCTAAAACAAAAGTGAGAGGAAGAAGAGTAAAACGTCACCTTGAGAAGGTCAAGAAGAACAAGAAGGATAAAGAAGCAACATCAATACCAGTTGACGTAAATGAATTTGGCTCAAAAACTCTAAATCCACGTTTGTTTTAGATTGTATTTTTTTAGACAATATTTTTTATAAAGTTTTATTTCCAGTCATAACATCATATATCAATGAAAAGTGCATCTCCATATAACTAAAATGTGCAACAGAACATTACTAAACAGTGCAACAAAATACAACTAAAAAGTGTAGCATAATATTAATAAAAAGTGTAAGTTACTATAACTGAAAAAATTATTTGAAATTGTAAGTCACTTCAACTGAAAAGTGCAACAAAATATATCTAAAGGTGTAACGTAACATCATTAAAAAGTGTATGTCATTATAATTAAAAATATTATTGCAACTCTATATAACCTAAACGATGTGATAGTTGAACGCTTGACCTCATGGTAAAAATAGTTGTGTCCAACCATTTCAGTTAAAATATTTATCTTACACATTTTCGCGTATTTAATACTTATTGATGACCCTACCCATTTTCGAAAATGGACTCAATTTCTTATAAGGAATTGAGTTTGCAGGAGACCTATCCAATAAAGGGTTGTACTCTTGTGTACCAGTTACATGTATGTAACTACTCATTTACTATATCTAATCCAATAACCCATTACAAATAACACATCACCCATTTACTATATCCAATCCAATAACCCATTATAAATAACACATGACCCATTTACTATATCAATTTAGCACATAGATTTTTTCATGGGCCTTTATTTTACTTCAATTTTTTTTTTAATTTTATCATTAAAAAATAATGCTCCATTAATTTTTTAAAATTTTTTTTTTTTTTATTTTACAACAATTGGTATTTATATTTCTCTTTTTAATATTATTTTTTAAATTTATTTTTCTTCCTATTTATCATTTGTGTTTTAAATGATAATTTTTTTCATGTACTTTCTTTTTATCCCACAAATAATTATTCTAAAATTTTAAAGTCTAATAAAAAAAATTAAAAATAATATTAATTGTTTTTTTTAAGTATTAAATAGTATAATAATAATAATAATTTGTTTTAAAAAATAAAACTCGCATCTCTCTTAGATGAAGTGTTCAGTTCTATTGGTACTATTTTACTTTAATTAATTGATGTATAATTTTCACCTTATCCTTTCAAAACTTTACTTAATTCCTTACAATTTCACTTCGTTTTACATTATTTAATTATTATTTTCATTCGAACTTTCATTTTTTAATCACTTTATTTTAGTTTTTTATGAATATAATTTTTAGTTTATAAGTGTTATGATAACAATTGATAAGTATTATGGTATATTATTAGTTAATATGTAGTACTGTACATATTAGTTCATATACAATATAATATTATTTTATATTGGTACAAGTTCTAATGTTTTCGAGTTTCGAGTTCACATACTTTATGGTACTAGTTCAAATATAGTGTAGTATTAGTTCACATATTGTATAGTATTAGTTCACATACTCTATGGTACAAGTTCAAATATAATATAGTATTAATTCACATATTGTATAGTATTAATTTATATATTAAATAATATTTTTATAACCACATTAATCTCTAGTACTATACAATATATTAACTAGTACTATAGCATAGGCGTACTAATACTATATCGTATTTAAACTAATATTATATTGGGTTAATTCTAAATAAATACACCACCTTTAGTCTCAGTATCAATTTAATCACAACCTTTACGATTATTGTAAAAAAACTCCGACCTTTCATCGTGTTGCAATTAGATACACATTTTTTTTTCGGCCAACAATTGATGATGTGGTTTGACGGAGCTTGCCACGTCAGATTACACATATTCTTTTTTATTTTTTTTATTTTTCAGATTAAATTTTATATAAATAAAAATAAAATTTTATAAAAATAAAAATAAAACTTCCGCTCCTTCTATGTCTTTCTCAACTTCTCAAACTCATTCTTCTTCTACATCTTTCTCACCTCTCAAACTTCAAGTTCTTCTCTTCTAATCCTAAAATGGCAAAAAAAAAATTGTAAAAAAATAAGAAACTTACCCTCATATAATTATGCCAAAGACTTCGCAAATCAATATCTTGGTTTGCCATTTTTCTTCAAACATGACAAATATATAACATGACATTTTTTTTAGAAGGAATGACATTTTAAATCACTATATATGTGTGTCAAAAAAATCAGTATAAATGACCATAAACACAATCTTACATGCAATTTCTTTGTCTTTTGAAGTCCGTTGCACGAGGACATCTTTTTTTTTTTTTTTGTTGTGATCCACTACATTACATACAAAGCAAATATTTTGTATCCCATGTTTGGTCAATTTTGTAGAATTTTTAAGATTTTTCTTAGGACCTCTCTTCCTCATCTTCCACATCCTTCTACCAGGGTTCAAGGGTTGAATGCTTAACCTATCACTGTACCTAGATTTTTTTTCTTAGGATTTTTTACAATTTTTTTTTTTTTTTGCCATTTTTAGGATTAGAAGAGAAGAACTTGAAGTTTGAGAGATGACAAAGACATAGAAGAAGAAAATTGTATTGAGTTTGAGAAGTTGAGGAAGACGTATGAAATTTTTATTTTTATAAAATTTTATTTATATAAAATTTAATCTAATGTGGAAAAAAAAAGAATATGTGTAATCTGATGTGGCAAGCTCCGACAAACCACATCATCAATTGTTGATCGGAAAAAAAAAATGTGTATCTAATCGCAACACGATGAAAGGTTGAGATTTTTTACAACAATTGTAAGGGTAGTGATTAAATTGATACTAAGACTAAAGGTGGTGTATTTATTTAGAATTAACCCTATTATATTTAACAAAAAATACATAACTTAACAAATTCATAATTCCAAGCATACCATGCAAATTAATACATCAATATTAAAAGATTGATATTAACTAACTAGTAAGAAGAACAAAAGTGAGAATGAATCACACTGAACACACAATTCAATTAATAGATACGATCACACTCAATAAACATATGAATGCATGCGATGACCACAAAGAAAATAATGAAACTGATGCAATATTATGTTGGTTTCCTCCCCAATTCTCCACTCATTTAAGTTTCTAAATATAAAATTTATTTTTCAATTAGATTATGTTATTAATTAGTCTTAAAAAATAATCTACAATTTTTTTAAAAACTTGTAACAAACCAGATATCATTGTAGAAATAATGAAGACATAACAAAATAATCTTAGTTATTATAAATCAGAGTAAAGCTAGAAAGTGAGCATGTCATATTCATACATTTATAATCAAATTAGAAAAAAATCGATTTTTTTTAGTTTTTTTTTTCGATTTTTTTTGTAATTTTTTTCCTAAATTTTGGTCATTTTTTGAAAAAAAAAAACTGGATTTTTTATTTCACAATTTTTTATTTTTTTGAGTTTCATTTTTTTTTTCAATTTTTTTTATATTCGTTATGTTTTTATATTTATTTTTGAGATTTTTTTACCAATAGAGTCATTATCACAACCCATTCAACAAATAGGAACAATCACTTCAAATTTTGTCTAATAGCTTCATTTTGAATACAAAAAATCATAATTACCCTTATTATACAAATTGATTTAAAATTTCGAAAATGATATTAAATCAGATATTTATTCTGGCCACAATTTTCGCGTTTCATTCAATTCCTTAATATTAGGTTACTGTTGGGATATGAATCCTGAAGACAAGTCCTAGTTGATGATATGATGAGTTTTGATAAGCCAAAAGAAGACTTGAATAATTTCTAAGTGTTGACTGATCTACTCTAGTTATGAAGTCATCTTGAACAGATCAGTAGGGTGCATAAGAACAGTTCACAAGTAAAGTTCAAAAGATAAGTACAAAGAAAAAGTTTAAGTGTTTGAAAGACAAATACGTTTTATAATTACTATGTATATTTGTTAGGATTTATACTGAGCTATTAAATGATGTATAGAAGCTCATAGTTCATATTATATTCGCATATTCATTGTATAGATCTTAAGGTGACTAAGCTGATTTATAAAGCTTAAAGTAATGTAATAGTCTTGTTAAAGATTAGATGATAGGACTAGTTTAGTGTTCTATGTTAAAATCTATTATTGAAGACTGGATGCGCAAGACAAGTCAAGTGAAGAAGAAGACTAAGATTTTGTCTAAGTATGGAGACAAGGCAGGTGCGCAAGCAAGGATGAAAAGTTTAAGTAATAAACGCGTATTGAAGATAAAAATTGAAGAGTTAGTTATGGAATAACTAATTAACTGAAGAAACGCGTGGATGGATAAGAAGAAGTTGTTAGAAGTCAGTTATCAAGAAAAGTTAGTTACTTAACATAAAGTTCTTGATATTGGAAGTCTATATATACCCCAAGGTATTCAACGTTTAAAGACTACTGATGCATTGATATTCTACACACTACTGAAGCGATTTACGAAGTATTCAAGAGAAGAAACTCTCAGAGTTAAAGTTCAGAAAGTTCAAGCCAGAAGACAAGTGAAGAAATCGAAGAAGGCTACTACTGAGCTAGAAACGTTTTCATTACTGTTTGTTTTGTTCAAGTTGCTAGTTTCTTGTAAAATAGCTAGTTAGATCGAAGAGGCACTTGGTAGTGTTTTCGAGAAAATCAAAGTCTTATTTATTGGGACTTAAAGCCACAAGAACGCACTACTCGATTGGAAGAGTAATAAGAATTTCACGACTGGTGTTGTGAGAGTGGATGTAGACAAGTTGTCGAACCACTATAAATCTCGTGTTTGATTTACTTTACTGTTTTATTTGTGTTTGATTGATTAACTGCTTAATTGATTGAATTGCATATAAGAACAAGACTAGTAGAGTGTTCATACAGAAGTTCGTTAATATTAGTTGAGTATAAATTTGATTGGGCTCATTGTTAATCTGATAATTCCGCATAGTGTACTTTGATATATTGAAAGATTTTGAAAAGTCTATTCACCCCCCTCTAGACGTTTTCCTAGCTTACTCAATATTATCTAACTCAACTAGGGACCTACAAGTGGTATCAGAGCGGTGGTTTTCGAACTGCTGTTTCTTGATAGCCCACTAAAGACTTGGGTGAAGTCTTGGTTCTTGATCGTATTTGCTCATACGTGTTCTTGATTTCTACTCTTGATATATTTGTCTCTTTGATCCTAAAACTGCTCATTACTAATCTTCTTGAAATCATGTCTCTCGAAATAAGTGCTAATAAACTACTGAAGTTCCAGGTACAAGATTACGATTACTGGAAGTTGAGAATGGAGGCGATATTCAGCTCCACTCATGACTTGATGATTTCAGTCGTCACCGAAGGACCAATTGTGACGATGATCCCTAACACTGCTACTTTGGACAAGGACAAACCTGTTGGAGTTCTTGTTCGCAAACCCAGGTCAGAGCTAACATCTGAAGAGATGAGGCAGAATAACCTGGACAGCTTGGCCAAAAATTACATTTTACTTACCCTTCCTAATGAGTATCTTGGGAAAGTATTAAAATGTAAGACAGCCAAGGAAATGTGGGACCGTCTTGCTATTATTTGTGAAAGGACTTCTCTGATCAAAGAAAGCAAGCTTTCTACTGCTGTTCAGAGATTCAAATCATTCAAGATGAAAACTGGTGAAAAAATTGACCAGTTGGATACTCGCTTTACAAAAATTATGAATGACTTGGAAGTTCTTGGCAAATCTTATACTGCTCGTGAAATTAATTTGAGAATTCTTAAGAGTCTTGATGCTAGATGGAAAATGGTGAAAATGCTAGTTAAGAATACTCAGGATATAGACGAGTGGTCAGCAGAGACGATGTTTCAAACTCTAAAGGCTCATGAGTTTGATCTAGATGAAGATGATCCCATTGCCAGTAGTGATAGAGAGAATGCCGTGTCAAAGAATGTTGCCTTTAAGTCTAGTTCGTCTAAGTGCTCTAGAATAGGCAAGTCTAAGTCTAAGACTAAGTCTGCTTCTGTCAAAGACGAGTTAGATAGGACTGATCTAAGTCTGAAAGATCAGGTCAATCTCATGGTTAGAAAGTTTGATAGGCTCAACAAGCGTTATGGTAGATACAAAAAGTTCTATAGAGATCATAGAGGGTCTGCTTCTAAGGACTCGTCTGAGACTAGACGAGACCGAAACTCGTCCGAAAGGAGAGACGAAGTCTCGAAAGGAAACAAACGAGATAGAGAGTCTGATGATAGGAAGATTAAGCATTCTGATACACGAGAAAAGCGTAAGGATAACTCTCCTGCTAAAAAGTCTACTAATGATCTATTGTGTTATAATTGTGAGAAACCAGGTCTCTACATTTACGAATGTCCAGACCTGAGCACCGATGATAGAGAAGAACGCAAAGCAAGAAGGGAACGAAGATACAATCGAGGTAAGAAGGCGATGATGGCCAATGATGACTCTGAGTCGGATTCAGATGAGTTGCCATCATCTTCTTCAAGCTACCCATCTGATCGCGAACATGACGAAGCTTTCATAGTTGATGATGGCCTATGCTGCATGGCTAAAATTGATCAAGAGGTATCATCTGCAACTTCGTTTCAATCATGTGATGAATCGGATTCTGATGAAAGTGATACTGCCGATAGTGAAGTAGGGAGTAGTCTTCATCACTCTACTAGTGTGACTGAAGAAGACCTCCTACTTGCGAATAAGGCATTCATTGAAGTCAGCGACGAGAACATCGCCTTAAAACAAGAAATCATTGATCTTAAGGAAGCTCAGTCTAAAGTAGATCCTAATGTAATAGTCCTAAATGAACGCTTGACTGAAGAGTTAAGACAACTCAAAGACAAGTGTGCATTGACAGACAGGTTATATCAAGACCTACTTAAGACACATGCAACTGAGAGAAATGAGTTCAATGTTTTAAAGAGCAAATGCAAAAAGCTTGAAGAACGTAATAAGTTCTTAGAGACTGAGGTTGCCACTCTAGACCTTAAACTTACTGACTTAGTTAACTCTTCAAAGGTTAACATTCAACTGTCAGATAGGTATAGGGCTCCAGCGGACAAGACAGGGTTGGGTGCAAATTCACCTAGCTCGTCTACTCAAGTCCTTAAGAACCCTACTACTTTCATCTCAAGTTCCTTGACTAATGATAAAGGAAAAGGACCAATGGTATACGATATTGGAACGTCATCCAAAGGTACTGTACATAAGCAGACTCAAGTTAACACTCCGATTACCAAGGGAGGTAAAAAGAAGGTTAACAACAAGCGTGTTTCGTTTAGAACTAGTCTACAAAGGACCACTAGTCGTGGACGTCCCAACCAGGTCAGATACGAGGATTGGTATCCTGAGAAGACGAGTTCCAGACAAGTACAGACTAGACGACAAAAGCCTAGACCTCCTTTTATAAGGCAGTCTCAGCTCTACTCGTCTAGGCCTAGGAAGGTTGCTCCAAAATATCGTACAAAACCTGTCCTATATCCTCCACCTTTGTCATATGATATCATAAGAGAGGAAAGACCTAAACGAGTCTATAAACTGTATGGCCCCAATGCATACAAACCCTATTCTGACTATCATAGACCAGTGCCTACTCAAGTAGAGATCAAGTCGAAAGTCTATCTCAAACGAGTAGACCCGAAATCAAATGATAGGCCAGATAAGGACAACAGGGTCTTATTTTGTAACAAGCATGGCAGAAAGCTTAAGAGATCAAACTTGTTCAGGAATCCGATGTATATTTGGATTCCCTTGAACTCGACTAACCCCCCGGGACCCCAATAAACAAAGAGGGTACTTAAATTATTGAATATTGTCATTGCAGGGTCGACTCGACTTGTATAAGAAGGGTGGCTCAGTAGGAGAAACTTGGTACATTGATAGTGGTTGTTCGCACCACATGATAGGTACTAAGGCTCTTCTATCGAGTTACCACGACCAAGAAGGACCCAAGGTGATATTCGGTGATAGCTCTACTGCTGTTACGAAAGGTTTTGGTTACATTCGAAATGGAGATGTTGAGATACAGGACGTATCCTACGTAGAAGGTTTGAAATATAATTTACTATCTGTTTCTCAATTTTGTGACTGTGGTTATAAAGTGCAGTTTAAGAGCCGAAAGTGCGAGATCATAGACAAGAGGACTCACACTGTACTACTCGTCGGCGTAAGACAAGGCAGTGTATACATTGTGAATTGGAATAGCTGTCCAAGGGATACTTGTCTTCTTAGTAAGAACCCTAAAGAGCTCGGTTGGCTTTGTCATAGACACCTCTGCCACATGAACTTTAAGGTAATTAATAAGATTGCAAGAGATTACCTAGTGGAAGGTTTACCCAATGAAGTTTATTACAAATCACATGTATGCAATGCTTGTCAGAAAGGTAAACAGGTAAAAGGTTCCTTTAAATCAATTCCTACTCTCTCAACAAGTAGAGTCTTAGAACTACTACACATGGATCTTCATGGTCTGATAACTCCTCCAACCTTGAATGGTAGAAGGTACACACTTGTTGTTGTAGACGACTATTCTAAATTCACTTGGGTAGTCTTCCTACACAAGAAGAGTGATACACAGACACTCCTACCTGATCTGTTGAAGAAATTACAAACTGAGAAGAACCAGTCTATTGTCAAGATTCGTAGTGACAAGGGCACTGAGTTCATTAATTGCTATATCAAAGACTTTTGTGCTAAACGTGGTATCCAGCACCTTACTAGTGCAGCTAGGACACCACAACAGAACGGTGTAGCTGAGAGAAGGAATAGAACACTCAAGGAGGCCTGTAGAACCATGTTAGTCGAGTACAAAACACCTCAAAAGTTTTGGGCTGAAGCGATCAATACTGCATGCCACTCCCAGAATAGAAGCGCGATTAAAAAGGTATTAGGTAAGACACCTTACGAGGTTTGAAAAGGTAGAAAACCCAGAATTTCATATTTCCATATATTTGGTTGTAAGTGTTTCATCCATAACAATGGGAAAAACAAGTTGAATGCATTTGATGCTAAAGCAGACGAGGGGATATTCTTAGGATACTCCTCGACTAGCAAAACATTTAGAGTATTCAACTACTCAACTCTGTGTGTGGAAGAAACACCACATGTGGTTTTCGATGAATCTCGACAGGACTCGTCTGCCGACAAGATCAGTGAGAAGGTGACTGGTCTATCGATCGAATCTGACAAAGAATTAGAAGTTTACGAATTTGTTCAAGCCTACAATCCATTTATGAAAGCTCTTGAGTCTGATGACGACGAGAAGGTAAGTGCTCAAGGTAAGTCCACTAGACCAGTTGACACGCCTGCTCTAGTTGACTCATCTACTCCTGTTAAAACTGCTGATACAAATGATGTTGAAATGCATGATGCTATACCTGAGGTAGATGATGAAAGAATGCCTGTTAAATCTAGAAAAACATGGAAATCTGTGCATGATACTGAGAATATCATTGGTGACTCTACTATTGGTGTGAAGACTAGACGACAACTCTTTGAGTCGCAAGAACAGCCTAGTCCAACTATGTTTTGCTGGTGTTGTTTCCTCTCTTCTATCAAGCCTACTACCGTTAAAGAGGCATTGACTGATAGTAATTGGATCATCGCTATGCAAGACGAGTTGAACCAGTTTGTTCGAAACGACGTCTGGGAACTTGTCGATAGGCCAGAACATCACAATGTAGTTGGCACTCGATGGATTTTCAAAAACAAGAAAGATGAGAATGATGTAGTCGTTAGGAATAAGGCTAGACTAGTAGCCCAAGGTTATTCACAAGCTGAAGGCATAGACTATGATGAAACTTATGCTCCTGTTGCTAGACTAGAAGCTATTCGATTGTTCCTTGCATATGCTGCTTACATGAAGTTTACTGTATATCAAATAGATGTTAAAAGTGCATTTCTTAACGGTATTCTTGCGAAAGAAGTGTATGTTGAACAACCCCCAGGTTTCGAAGTCAAAGGCAACCAAGTGTACAGATTAAAGAAAGCCTTATATGGACTAAAGCAAGCTCCAAGAGCATGGTATGATACTCTTTCTATTAGAAAATGGTTTTACTAAGGGTAAGGTCGACAGAACCTTGTTCAGATGACAAGAAGGGAAAGACATTTTACTCGTCCAAATTTACGTAGATGATATCATTTTTGGTTCACCTAACAAAAAGCTGAGTGAAAGTTTTTCAACACTCATGCAAAGTAAGTTTGAGATGTCCATGATGGGTGAAATGAATTACTTTCTTGGTCTCCAAGTAAAACAGACCCCAGGAGGGATTTTCATAAATCAAGCAAAGTATACTAGAAATTTGCTAGACAGGTATGGTATTAAAACATGCAAAGCTGCTGGTGTACCTATGCTACCTACATACAGGATGGATCCAGAGGAACATGGTAAGTGTGTTGATCAAACATATTATCGTGGTCTTATTGGTTCATTACTGTACTTGACTGCTAGTAGACCTGATATTGCATTTTCTGTTGGCGTATGTGCTCGATTCCAAGCTAATCCAAAAGAGAGTCATATGGAAACCACTAAACGGATACTGAAATATTTGAAAGGAACAATCAATCGTGGTATATGGTATCCTTCAAATGATGATTTGTCCCTAAGTGGCTACTCAGATTCTGATTTTGGTGGCTGTAGAATAGATAGAAAATCTACATCTGGTTCTTGTCAATTCTTAGGCACAAAACTCATTTCATGGTTTTCGAAAAAGCAGACTAGTGTGGCTACCTCTACTACCGAAGTTGAGTACATGGCTGCTAGTAGCTGTTGTAGTCAACTACTTTGGCTCATGCAACAACTTAGAGATTACAACATATATGAATATAATGTTCCTATTTTCTGTGATAGTAACAGTGCTATTGCCATTACACAAAATCCTGTTTTGCACACACATTGTAAGCATGTTGATGTGAAACATCATTTTATACGTGATCATGTAGAAAAGAAGGATATTCGCATGGAAAAGATTCATACTGATTTTCAAAGAGCTGATATTTTCACAAAACCATTACCTGAGGCTCGTTTTCGTGAATTATGCATTAGTCTAGGACTAATTGATCTAGACCCTACTTGCATATAGCTATGTACTAACCAGACAGGTACATCACAAAGAGATAAGAAGACAATATCACCAAAACAGAGCACTCGTCTACTCGCTCAACAGACATGTATACAAGGTCAAACTAGATGACCAAACAACCCGATGAGGAAGCTGGTAAAGCTGAGGGTAATACTAAGGGAATAAACATTTAAGTGGGAATATATGATTTCTTAAATATCCTTATGTTGACTCTTAAGTGTGTTAAAAGTCATCTTGTTCGAAACCTTGAACATTGCACTAGATTGATATTCGATTTAATTATACTCGTATCTACTCTCATACGTCGCACAAGATGAGTCAGTTACAAGAAGTTGCTCGACATTCAGACAGACAAGAACAGTCGAAGGGGGAACTCGTCTGGTGCAAATTAGTCTACTGACCTGTTCTGAATAGACTCGAACAGACAAGATAAGTTCTTTCATGATTCAAATACACTCTAAGTGTTTAACAGTGCGAATTGAGGACATTAATGTAATTTGATAATGCAAAATTTTGAAAAACCTAGGACTGGATTAATACACTCCATTTAATGAGGTGTATACACCAGTTCGCGCCTAAACTCTACTACGTTAGGTCAGATGAGTACATTCCTCTGTCTTAACCAATATAAAGGGCGAATTCCAAAATTTACAATACCAAATCACGTAATATTCTCGATTCCGCAACTGAATTCCAAAGGTCTTAACCGTTGGATCAAACCTCTCAATCTTGGCCGTCGATTCAAAAGTCAGTTTGTAACAAAACCACTCCACTCTCCTCAAAACACTTCTCACGTTTCACTCTACTTTCTAACTCTCAAGCAATCAATAATCCTTGCGATATTCATTGTTTCTGTGTTTAATCTGTAGTCATCTCACTTATAATGTCGATCGTATCTATGTTTGACATTTCTACTAACATGCAAGCAAGATTTGACCTAGGAAGGTACGTCTCTGAAGGGAAGGTTCATGTTGAGAGTTCTGTGTTCTTCAGTGGAAGGCACTCGGATGACAACAAGGAGATCTTGATTAAGTGTTTTAGGTGTGGATTGAGACCATATTTGGAGGCTTTTCCGGAAATTGTGTTCGAGGAAGAAGTGTTGGAGTTCTATGCCACTGCTACTCGACGAGGCGACTCCATCGAAGCCTTTGTTGGTGGAAGTCGAGTAGAGATTACTCGAGAAGTTTTGTTCAACACATTAAGCTTGCCTTCGGGTTCGATTAATGTGGAGACGTATGGTTCAGGGAAAGAATTGAGGTATCTAAGCATTTTCTGCGGAAAGAAATTGAAGTTAATGTGTGATGGCAAGATTCCGTCAGTCAAGAAGAAGGAGCTGCTACCCAAATACAAGACTCTTCTTGATATCGCCAGCAAAATGTTACTCGGAGTAACTGGAAGTTTTGATTCTGTAACATTGCAGAAGGCGAGAGTAATGGCAGCTATCTATGATGGAATTACCGATGGAAACTGGTATAGGTTATTCTTGGATCATCTTATGTATTTCGAGAAGAATGTCAGAGTCGACACCGATGCCAGAGAATGGGTGGTGTCTGCTGCGGTTAGCTTCGGAAATAAGCTAAGTATTCTCCTACCTGTCTTACTCCCAAACAAGACGAGTTGGAGTAAGGGAAAGCTGTTCCATGTCTTAAAGCATTACTTGAAGAAGGATGCTCTCGCAAGACAGACTGAGAAAAGAGCAATTGAGCGTGGGCAAGTTCAAATTAACCCTCGAGACGCTATGATTGAAGTTGTGCACTCGTCTAGTGCTGAAGAAGACGAGTCTGCATCAAAAGTTGAGGCTGGTGTTGGAACCAGTGGTGCTCTAGTGGAGTACGTGTCTGATGAGGCAATGATCGAGCCAATTGAGGATTCAGAAGAAACTCAATCAGACAAAGTGTCGGAAAAGGAAGTTGAAGGTTCTGAAACCTATCGACTAGTGAGAGTCGAGTCTAGTCCGTCGCCAGACAAGACGACTGAATTGGTTAGTACTTCTTCTCGTATTATTTCAATTCCTCTATGTAGATGTTGTTAATCCTTAAATGCCTTAACATTATCAACAACATCTTAATTTGACCTTCCGAGATTTTTTCTAAGTCTTTTCTGAAATGCTACATTAAATGTTGATCTAAATGTTATCGCATTTCTGGCAGGATCTAGAAGCTTCTACAAGGATCTGGAACCTGGAAGATTCCTGAACATTGGAGAACATACTAGAGCAGCCTGGAACAATTTAGAACGACCTGGAGCATTCAAGAAGGATCTAGAAAGATCATGGAAGTTGAGTTCCTAAAAAATAGGATCTCAATATGGAAGCCTCTAGAATCAGCACCCCACTTCTATAAATACCGATTGAAGGCTTCTCAAAATAGTGTACTCTATTCGATCAATTTCCTAGACCGAGCGTTCATCCCTGTTAGGAATTGTGGCCAGTAGTTTTACCTTTTAGTTCATACGTTCGTATCCCACCTGTATGGTTGTGTGTCTTCTTATCTATTGCGGGTGTAATCATTAGATAGACTAGGCATTTCGACAGTGTATACCTTATACACTTAGTTCATTTTTAGAACAAGGCACCTGCCTCGTTTGTAGTTTCAGTTGTGAATGTTATTGCTGTAACATTTCACACAACATTTGTACTTGAAGATAAGTATTGAATTTCGCCGTAAGGCTCGCATAGATTTTTATTTATAAAATCTATGTGAAAAATTATTTCCATTGTGTCACGTTTGTTTTTAGTGTTTCAAGTCTTCCGCTATGAATCTTAATTTCTGATATTCTGTTAGAGTCAGTGTTGTACAATTTGTCACAACATTTAGTACAACATTATTCTACTTAAACTTAAACACTTCATATACCAGCACACTTACAGTTGGTATCAGAGCTGATACCTGACGACACTAGGTTAGATCTTTGGTCAAGTGTGTTTTTAGTGTAGGTTAGCAATGGAAACACATCACATATCCACGGCACTTAGGCCACCCATTTTAGATGGTTCGAATTATGCTTATTAGAAGCCTAAGATGCGTATGTACATCAAGTCAGTTGATGAACATGCTTGGAGGACTGTACTTACAGGTTGGGAAGCTCCAAAAAGACCAGCAGACGCAGATGGTGAAATACAACTCAAGAGAGAAGTTGACTGGACGGCTGATGAAATAACAACAGCAAGCTACAATTCTAAAGCTTTAAATGCTATCTTTACTTCTGTTGATGTTTCAATGTTTAAAATTATATCTAACTGTTCTACTTCTAAAGATGCATGGGACAGGTTGCAAGAGCATTGTGAGGGTTTTGAAAGTGTTCGAAGGACTAAGCTTCGAATGTTGGGGACAAAATTTGAGAATCTCCGAATGAGGGAAGATGAAACAATTACAGCCTACAATGAAAGGTTAAGTGAGATTATAAATGAATCACATTCTCTTGGTGACCCTATTTCTAATGTTAGAGTAGTTCATAAGATATTAAGATCTATTCCTAAAAGATGTGATGCTAAAATTTGTGCTATTGAAGAGGCAAAAGATACAGATAAGTTAAGTCAAAATGAGTTAGTGAGTATTCTTAGAACATATGAAATAAACACTAATCAAGTTGATGAAGCGAATGCTGATAAGAAAGTTGTGGTTTTTAAAGGGGAAACATCAAACACTTCTGAAGCTCAACCTATCATTACTGAAGTTGATTCTGATGAAGAATTGCTTGATGAATGCCTCAACAATCCTAACAACATTGCCTTGCTCACTAAGCACTTTAATAAGTTTCTTAAGAAATCTGTGAACAAATCTAGAAACATTCAGCCTAAGATTCAAATCAACACATCAACACCTCAACCAGAAAGGAGGAAAGGTCAATTCACACCAAGACCATCAAAGAGTGAAGGTAAACCAAGGTATGATCCTGAATATCGAAAATCAGTTCAATGCAATGCTTGTTCTGGTTATGGCAATGCTTGTTCTAGACTTAAGCAAAAGCTGAACTTTAGTGCTACCTTGAGTGATGAATCTGATGATGATGATCTTGATGAGTTAAATCAGAATGAATATTCTAATTTTACCAGAATTGATTATAATGATTCCTCTGATGATGATCTGGATGAAACAGATTCTGATGCTGTACCTGATGCTTCAACATCTACAGCAACATCAGAACAGAGTCACCCAGATTTGAACTGTTTTAATGGTTTAGTTGATGATGCAGGAAAAAGGACTGATGACAATGAACACCAAAAGCTGTTAGATGATTGGAACAATCATAAACTCACTCTTAATTCCTTGAATAAAGAGAATGAGGATCTGAAAGACACAATCACCAAGATAGAGGTTATCCTTACCAAAAGAGATCTGGAAATCTGTAACTTAAAGGAGAAATTGATAAATTCCACCTTATTTTCAAGAAATATTCCAAGAGTGCTTCTGAGGTAAATAATGCTATAGCTACTGGTAAGTCTAATAATCATGGTTTAGGTTATGATGGTACTACTGCTTCTATTTATGATAAATTTAGAAAGCCTGTGAAATTTGTGAAGGTAAATGTTGCCACATCTGGTGCAACATCTGCACAATCAGATACTCACAAGGTTAAGAGGAAGTATATCTGTCATTACTGTTTCAAAGTTGGTCATATTCGTCCTTACTGTATAAAATTGTTTGAAGAACAGAAAACTTTGAAAATGCTGCATAACAAACTGTCACATCCTGGTAAACAGTTTATGAAATCTGCATGGAAACCAAAAACTACCTGTAATGTTGTTCACACCTCCTTAAAAGCATTTCTACCTGATTTGTGGTACTTTGATAGTGGTTGTTCTAGACATATGACAGGTCGTACTGATTTCTTATCTGATTATGTGACCTTGAATAGTGGTAGTGTTACATATGGTGGAGGTTCTAAAGGAAAGATTGTTGGTAAAGGAACTTTGAATGTTGAAGGTTTTCCTAAGCTTAAAAATGTCTTACATGTTGATGGCTTACTTGCAAATCTGATTAGCATTAGTCAACTTTGTGATGATAATTTGCATGTGAAATTTGATAAAAATTCATGTTATGTTCTTAATAAAGATGAAGTTTGTGTCATGACTGGTACTAGGTCAGCTGATAATTGCTATCTTATTGGAACAAATATGTGTAACTTGTCAAAATATGATGAAAATGTCTTATGGCATCAAAGATTGGGTCATGCAAATTACAGAGCAATGAAAAAACTAATCAAAGCAGATGCAGTAAAAGGAATTCCAAAACTAAGGTTTCACAACAACACTATATGTGGACCATGCCAAAAAGGTAAGCAGGTAAGAATGTCGCACAAAATGCTGTCACATTGTACTACACATCGATGTTTTGAATTACTGCACATGGAATTGATGGGTCCTATGGAAACTGAAAGCATTGGAGGAAAGAGGTATTCCTTAGTTGTGGTAGATGATTTTTCTAGATATACCTGGGTAGAGTCTTTAAGAGACAAATCTGAAGCATTTGCTGCATTTAAAATTCTTTATAAGAGGTTCAAAAATGTGTTTAACTTGAAAGTTGGCCATATTAGAACTGATCATGGTAGGGAATTTGAGAACATCATGTTTAATGATTTTTGTGATAAAAAGGGTATCTTGCAAGAATATTCATCTCCTAAAACTCCACAACAAAATGGAATTGTTGAAAGAAAGAATAGAACTTTACAAGAAATGGCTAGAGTTATGCTTACATCCAAATGTCTTGCTAAGAAATTTTGGGGAGAAGCATTGAATACTGCATGTCATATTATTAATATGGTTTTTATTCGTTCTGGCACAAGTCAAACACCTTATGAGTTTTTGAACAACAGAAAACCAAGTGTGAAATATTTTCATGTATTTGGTTGTGTGTGTTATATTCTGAATGATAGGGATCAACTTCATAAGTTTGATTCTAAAAGTGATAAAGGTTTCTTTTTAGGCTATTCTAGAAATAGTAAAGCTTATAGAGTATATAACCTTAGAACTAACACTGTTCAAGAATTTGTTAATGTTGTGTTTCATGATGATAAAGGTCTTACAGATGACAAAGATGAAGAAGATGTATCACAAGTTACTGACACTTCTGAGAATACACTGAAGTCTGAAAATGTTGCACCGAATGTTAACACATCTGGGTCAACATCTACAGAACAGTCAGTTGTAACTTCACAGAATGACCAGTACGTTCCCAAAACGAATCCTTCTTCAAGAATAGGTAAAAGTCATCCTTCTGACCAGATCATAGGCGATGCTACAGTTGGAGTGCAAACAAGAGGAAGAGTAAGATCAAACAAGGTAGATGTGGTAAGAACAATATGCATGTCTTCTATGTGTAACATTGTAAATGCTGAATGCTATTTATCTGAAATTGGTCAGTTTGAAAGAAATGAAGTGTGGACACTTGTTCCAAGACCTAGTCATACTAATGTCATTGGAACAAAGTGGATATTCAAGAATAAAACTGATGAATCTGGTAATATTGTTAGAAACAAGGCTAGGTTAGTAGCACAAGGATACACCCAAGTTGAAGGAGTTGATTTTGATGAAACTTTTGCACCTGTTGCTAGGATAGAATCTATTAGATTGTTGCTAGCTATTGCATGTTTTATCGATATTAAACTTCATCAAATGGATGTAAAGGCTGCATTTCTAAATGACATATTGAATGAAGAAGCATATGTTGAACAACCTATAGGATTTGAAGATCCACAATATCGTGATCATGTATATAAACTTAAGAAAGCATTGTATGGTCTTAAACAAGCTCCTAGAGCATGGTATGGTAGGCTTACTGACTTTCTTTTGGAATATGGATTTATTAGAGGAGAAGCTGATAGAACTTTGTTCATTAAGCACACTGAAGGAGATTTACTTATTGCTCAAATATATGTTCATGACATTGTGTTTGGTTCTACTTGTGATAAAATGTTGAGTAACTTTGTTGAGGCAATGACTGCAACATTTGAAATGAGTATGGTTGGAGACTTGAACTATTTTCTAGGTCTTCAAATCAAACAATGCAGTGATGGTATTTTCTTCTCCCAGAGTAAGTATGCTAAGAACTTGGTTAAAAGATTTGGTCTTGAGAATTCAAAACCAATGAAAACTCCTATGGGATCTTCTTTGAAACTTTGCAAAGATAGTGCTGGAACAGATGTTGATCCAACACTTACAGATCCATGATAGGCAGTTTACTATATTTAACCTCTAGTAGACCAGATATTATGTATAGTGTGTGTGTTTGTGCTAGGTACCAAGCTAATCCAAAGGAATCACACCTGAATGCTGTGAAGAGAATCATCAAGTATGTTTCAGGCACAAGTGACCTTGGAATCTGGTACACTAAGGACACCAACAACATTTTGATTGGTTATAGTGATGTTGATTGGGCTGGAGATATAGATGATAGAAAGAGTACGAGTGGAGGATGTTTCTACATGGGTAACAATCTTGTATCATGGCATAGCAAGAAACAGAATTGTGTTTCACAGTCCACTGCAGAATCTGAGTATATTGCAGCTGGAAGCTGCTGCACACAACTCTTGTGGCTGAGCAAGATGTTCCATGACTATGGTATTGAGAATGGTATACTTACTATCTTTTGTGATAATACTAGTGCCATTAACATTTCTAAAAATCCTGTACAACACTCACTCACAAAGCACATTAGCATAAGACACCATTTTATGAGAGATTTAGTAGAGAAGAATATTGTTAAGTTGGAGTATGTACCTACTGAAAAACAGAATGCTGATATTTTTACAAAAGCCTTAGACCATGAGAGATTCTCTATCTTAAGGAAATCTCTGGGCATGAGCACTATCTGAAAAATTCGGATGGATGTTGTCACAAATGCGTCAGCATTTGGGACAACATCATGGGTTGTATAAATTTTATAAGTTGAATTTATTTCTTACTTAGTTAAATAATTCCTTTGTAAAATATCTACGAATCTAAGAACCTTGGAGTGCAAAAATAAACATGTCTTACACCTCTCAAATGCATAAAAATGAGAATGTTATTAGCATACTAAAAGATGTACCAAATCACTGAGTAACTATGGAGCACGGAGTTCGCTACTACGATGCCTTCTTTTCAAAAGGTGATATTTGGTAAAAACATCAACATATTTGTAATCCATTAAGTAAGTATGGGGCACGGAGTTCGCTACTACGATGTACTCTACAGGAACAATGGATCAATACAAATTAGATGCTATAACACAAAAAGAAAAAATATGGTGCAACACAAATGAAGCAAATTCATGTAAAAACCGTGTTGAGGTATTTGTAACAGTTTTGAGCACAACATTGCCTGATTCGAATTTATTTTTATCTGTTGTAATTATTTAATTATTTATTGAGATTCATTTTATTTATTTAATTAATTACTGACCCACATCTATTTTTTTCAGATTATGCGATTTTATTTAGGCAAATTATGGAAGCTTCTTTAATTTTAATTAATTTAATTAATTAATTCTTCCCACTAATTAACCATGATCTAGGTTGTGGCTAAAAATGTGGAGCACTATCGAAATTTCTAGATTAATTCTTCTGTTTTATTTTCTTAACCTCCAACTACATTATTCTCTCTATAAATATCGAACATAAGATGTCATTCATTTGCTAATTGTGATTTCTGATTTTGTTAAGTACTAAGATTGCAGAATTGATTTTTGGTTGTGTATATCTCAAAGAAGTGTGTGCAAATTCCCATCCTATACCTTGAAATTCCAACCGCCTAACTTAAATGGCTGGAACAAACTCGAATTCCTCACAATCTCTCTCTGATTCGAAAACCTCATCCCACTCTCGCACAAATCCTCTCGAAATCCTTGCTTCCATGGCTTCACAAAACTCTACCGCATCAAATGCTGACTCGAATGTCTCTGCAACACCATCAACAATCATTCCCACTCCTCAAACCACTCCTCAAACTGCTCCTCAAACAAACTTTCCTCAAGATGCAACTGTCGAACAGGTCACTAGGGCTATCGAAGAGGTGTCTGATACTCTTCGAACTATAGGTCATCTGCCCGTGATGACTTTTGGAGATATCACTGTAGATATCTTGAGCTATTTGGCTGATCAAACCGCCCAGATGGCTTCTGCTTCAAAAAGCCCCAAATCACCCTCTGTTCACGAACCGCAAACTAAGAATGTTGAAGCTTCTGTTGAAGAAGAAGCTACTGCTACGTCTGACCCTGAAGACGTTGAAATGGAGGATGCAAATATCTCTGAAGGTATAAACTCTTCACTCTCTGTTTCAGATGAGTCTGCCCCCATTCCTCTCAAGAAGAATGCACAGAAAGGGAAAAGACAGAGAAGCCCTGTACAAAGAAGGAGGAGATCAAACCGCGTATTCACTTGTGTGGATTATTCTGAATCCATGAGGAAGAAGAAGAAAGCTGGAGCTGATGCTGGTGAACCCATCCAAGTGTTCACAGACTCTGAAGATGAAGCTCCTGTTGTTGCTGAGAAACTCAAGAAAGCAAAGACTGTTGTTGCTGAGAAGTCTAAGAAGAAAGTTGTTGATGATCCCAAAGGAAAAGGGAAGGCCAAGATGATTGCTGAAGATGAACCTGCTGAACCAGATTCCAATTCTGATTCTGAAAGATGCTTGAGAGACATACTACAGTCTCTAAAGAAAAATGCTGAGCATTATGCTGTTGCAAAGGAAGTTGCACCAGAACTTGAAGATGGTGGCAGTGGGGATAGCTCTTCCAGTGCAGCAAGCAACCCTGATCAGAGCTCTGCTAAAAGCTCTACACCAAGCTCAAGTGACCTTGCTTCTGAGGAGGAAGGTATTTCTGTTTCTCTTGAAACTCTAGAGAATAGGTTGGCCATTTATTCTAAGAGAAAATTGCTGATAGAGAAGAGGATTAATATACCTGACTTTGATAGTAAAGGCATGGTTAGTTTCTTAGAGGAAAGGAATTTGATGCATGTTGTGAATTTTGGTGAATCTTTCTTGACAAATTGGGCATATGAATTTTATGCATGTATGAAAAAGAGCACTGGTAGGAGATCATCTAGGTGGTATGGGACTGTTAGTTTTAGAGGGAGGGATGTACCTTTTACTACTGAATTGATAAATGAGTTTTTGGAAATTCCCAATGTTGAGGATGATGAAGAACCTGACATGGATGTGGTCATTTCTGCTATAACTGGTGGTAGGTAGTTAAATGGACTAGACAGATGCTAGCCAAAGACCTCACTTCCCCACATTCTGTGTTATACAAACTCATTATCTACAACTGGATTCCCACCACAAACACTACCAAGATCACAAAGGATCAAACTGTTTTGATTTATAGGATTTCTGTGCTTAAGAGATTCAATTTGGGCCTTACAATTTTCCAACATATGATGAGATTTACTGGGAGAGTTTCTGAAAAAGGCAATTTACATTATCCTGTTCTGATTTCCAATTATTTGAGACATCATGGATTTGTTGCCAAGAACACTGATGTGTTGAGGGGGAGAGTTCCATTATTAGCCATAGCTCCTGCCTTACTCACTGGGGATAGAGTAATTGATCTGCCTTTGATTGCTCCTGGTACTGAACATCAGCACAGACCCTCTACTTCTGCTCAACCAGAACCTTCCAGACCCTCAACTACAGATCATCCTGAATCATCCAGATCAAGACAGAGAAATGCAACCCCAAATGTTGAGAACATCCGTATCAACATTTCTGGTAATGTGTATCTTTCACAGGAATTCATCAAACTCCAACTCCAACACTTGCAGGAAACAATTGATGAGCTCCAGTTCCTGAAGGACAGGTGGACCAATCTACTTTCACCTACAACAGGGGGAGTACCACCACCATTGAACTCCAATGTGGTAATTGAAGAAATGAATGATGATGGAGTTTCAGCTGCTGCTGATGCTGGTGATGGACCTGATGCTACAGGAGATGCTGCAGTGACTGATGTAGTTGCACACCTTGCATCTACTTACTTTGTTGATGAAGGAGACGATGATGATGCTGCTGAGATGGACACCTTGTATGGTGATCTTCATGGAGGAAGCTGCTAGACAGGGGGAGATCTGAATTCCATAATGGCTATGGTGCAGGAAGATGATGCTGCAGCTGTGACCACAGCAATACATGCCATTTATTCAGTTCAATCTCTGTAATTAATGTTTAAGTCTGAATTCTGAAATTCTGATACACTTGTTATTTATTTTCTAGATGATAGAATGTTTATTGTTTGCAACTTGCTTAATTATGGTTCCACTTGATGATATTTGTTTACTGCCCTTGCTTAATTTGTTTACAGGTTATCATGTGTTCTACTACTGCAGGTTGTGTATAGTGTTAGTTTTTTATTTTGTTGCTCTGATTTTTTTTATTTTGTTGTGTCTTACTTAGATTCTAAGTTAATTCTTCCAGTTTAACTTATGATCTTAGTAAAGTTACTTATTTTGTGAATAAGTGTAGTGTTTATACTTGTTCTATTTTGGATAAAATTTATCTTGATCTTATGACACGGATCATTGTAAAATTATCCTTGATCTTCATTTGATTTGATCCAACGGTTACAACAGGTATTGTCTCGACTAGTGCTTAGCAATGATGTCAACCTCAACTAAGTACATAATACTGAGTATATATAGAAATATATGTGCATCAGGTGTGTTGTAGTCGAAAGGTCAAATTGGGGGAGATTGTAGATGTTGTTAATCCTTAAATGCCTTAACATTATCAACAACATCTTAATTTGACCTTCCGAGATTTTTTCTAAGTCTTTTCTGAAATGCTACATTAAATGTTGATCTAAATGTTGTCGCATTTCTGGCAGGATCTAGAAGCTTCTACAAGGATCTGGAACCTGGAAGATTCCAGAACATTGGAGAACATACTAGAGCAGCCTGGAACAATTTAGAACGACCTGGAGCATTCAAGAAAGATCTAGAAAGATCATGGAAGTTGAGTTCCTAAAAAATAGGATCTCAATATGGAAGCCTCTAGAATCAGCACCCCACTTCTATAAATACCGATTGAAGGCTTCTCAAATCAGTGTACTCTATTCGATCAATTTCCTAGACCGAGCGTTCATCCCTGTTAGGAATTGTGGCCAGTAGTTTTACCTTTTAGTTCATACGTTCGTATCCCACCCGTATGGCTGTGTGTCTTCTTATCTATTGAGAGTGTAATCATTAGATAGACTAGGCATTTCGACAGTGTATACCTTATACACTTAGTTCATTTTTAGAACAAGGCACCTGCCTCGTTTGTAGTTTCAGTTGTGAATGTTATTGCTGTAACATTTCACACAACATTTGTACTTGGAGATAAGTATTGAATTTCGTCGTAAGGCTCGCATAGATTTTTATTTATAAAATCTATGTGAAAAATTATTTCCATTGTGTCACGTTTGTTTTTAGTGTTTCAAGTCTTCCGCTGTGAATCTTAATTTCTGATATTCTGTTAGAGTCAGTGTTGTACAATTTGTCACAACATTTAGTACAACATTATTCTACTTAAACTTAAACACTTCATATACCAGCACACTTTCACTCTAAATCTTCTTGTTAAAACCAAGGCAAGATCACTTCGATCTCATGCCAAACCTGTCCCAAAAACCTCTCCGTTGGCAGTTCAACCACTAAGAACCAACGTAACCCCATACACTATTATATATGATACAACTGATACTTCGACAGTTGTCATACCTGACCAAGCCACATCAGAGCCCCCAGAAACCACCATCCAAATTCCTACTACCTCAACAGAATATGTTGAACCCGCACACCCATCTGTTTCGGGAACCCCACTAGTTGCCACTGCAACAACTGAGTTAAGGACCCCACTTACTCAAACCCCTCCCAAAAACAGATTCGAATCCCTAGTCGATTATCCAATGTGCTTACGCGAGAAGAGGCTGCGTGCACAAATGACTAGATACCTGAAGAAGATGTTGCCTTCAGTTGAGATCGACTCATCTTCAGAGGTCTATGAGAAGTTGATCAGGATTTGCACTTGGGTTGCTTTGAAGAAAGGACCCACTGAAGACTTGTTTGAAGTAATTCTTGGAATGGGCGGAATTGCGAACTTTCAAGATTGGGAGATGGAGCAACAAGAGAACAGTGGAGTGAAAGATCACTCAGAACTCCTCCCATCGCATGCCTTGACTGTTCTTGTAAAGAGAATGCTTAACATACCTGATGAAGTGCTATCTTTGGAAGATAGGTTCGATGTTGGTGTTCAAGTTTCAGAGACTGACCTCGTGGAAGACGAGTTGATGGAAGAAGCTGAACCAGTAGAGGAAGTGAAGTCTACTGATCCCGGTATTAATTTGGAGAATGTTTCAGACCAGTTGAGAGGTCTCGTATTCAAATTTCAGGTGGAACATGCTAACAGTCCAAGGACGGATGTTGGTCAAATCAATGGTTATGCCGAAAAATATTTTCCAGCTGAGTTATGTGGTTATGTGAAGAAGCTGCATGCTATGGTTATGAAGGATTCGGATGAGGCAGAAAGAAGATTTAAGGAAGCTAAGTTGGCTATTGTTCCTTACTGTCCGCCATTGAATTTGAAGGCAATTGCTGGAAGTGTCATTCCAGAAGATGAAGTAGTAGAAGACAAAGTCTTGACTACTGAGCTGGAAGACAAGTTAGTTGAAGGTCTAGTGTCTGATGAAATTATGATGGAAACCATTGTTCCTGAGGAAGCTGTTCAATCTACTCAAGCAATCCCGACTGCTTCGATAGACGAGTTGAAGAATGATCTGAAGGAAGTAATCAAGTCATCTATTGATGAAATTTTGAAGTCTGAAGTCAAGAAAACTCTTGTTGAACAGAATAGTAGTCTTGTGACTAGTTCAAAAGAGATGATTATGAATGAAGTAAATCAGTTGGATGCTGATTTCAGGCAACAGATGTTCAATCAGTTGGAAGCTTTTCTGCAAAATCAAATCGAATACTCAGAGAAGAGTTCAGTCGACTTGCTAGAGTCTTGGCTAGAGAATCCAAGAAGATGGAAAGGGTTTATCGAGTGAAGATCGATATCGCAGATGTGCAGAGAAGAGAAGCTCATGAACAATTAGTTCAGGCTAGAGAATTAATCATTGCTATGACTGAAGAAAACAAAAAGCTACGCTTGACTGCAACACATTTTAAGAATGAGTTGAATCTGTCTACTCAGAAGTTAGAGCTGGTTGCTACTAAGCTAGACAATCTGAGTCAAGATGGTTCTCATCAAAGGCAAATTGAGAAAGCAACTAATCTGATGAAGCAAGCTATGCTAGAAGAGATGACTCGTTTCACTTCTCTTTTCACTCTTAAGGCAAGTGATGAAGCCAAAAGGGGGGAAGAGACTGAAGAACTGAAAGATGCTTCTGCTGAACCTGAAATTGCTGCTGCTGCTACTGCAATAGAAGAGATGAGAAGGCCAAAGAGAAGAAGGCTACTACTGAGCTAGAAAAGTTTTCATTACTGTTTGTTTTGTTCAAGTTGCTAGTTTCTTGTAAAATAGCTAGTTAGATCGAAGAGGCACTTGGTAGTGTTTTCGAGAAGATCAAAGTCTTATTTCTTGGGACTTAATGCCACAAGAACGCACTACTCGATTGGAAGAGTAATAAGAATTTCACGACTGGTGTTGTGAGAGTGGATGTAGACAAGTTGTCGAACCACTATAAATCTCGTGTTTGATTTACTTTACTGTTTTATTTGTGTTTGATTGATTAATTGCTTAATTGATTGAATTGCATATAAGAACAAGACTAGTGGAGTGTTCATACAGAAGTTCGTTAATATTAGTTGAGTATAAATTTGATTGGGCTCATTGTTAATCTGATAATTCCGCATAGTGTACTTTGATATATTGAAAGATTTTGAAAAGTCTATTCACCCCCTCTAGACGTTTTCCTAGCTTACTCAATATTATCTAACTCAACTAGGGACCTACAGTTACAGAATGGGAAAGTTTACGACTTTCCAAATTTTGAATTTCCAAAATTTAATTTCGAAAAGGTTCTGCAGATTCGATCAAAACAGAATAAAAAATTTGGAAATTCGATATTCATCTTCAATTCAAATCATCTGCATCGTACGTCTTCAATCCAAATCAACTGCATCGTACGTATATTCATTTCAATTCCATGATTTTTAATCCTGTATTTTTCATATTATCAATTCCGTCGTAGTTTTCATTGTCATAGTATGGTGTATTCTCGATTTATATTTCCAGACTGCATTATACTTTTTGATTTTTTATCAATCCATCATTTGTATATTAATCTCACCCCAATTCCACAAGCATCTATAAATCGAGAAGACTTGACATGGATTATATTGTATTCTGCAAGTCTGATTGTAATGGGAAGAACAAACTTATTCGCGTATCTGAATCGACAACTTATGCAGATTTGGTTGCTGAAACAACAAGTCTAAGTTATGCAGGTAACATATCGATTGCTTACTCAGTGTCTAGCCTCAATAACATATGCATAGAATCCGATTCTGACCTCATCGGTATGGTAGAATTTTGTAAGACGACGTCCGAGAAAATAGTGAATATATCTGTTGTGACAAGTAACCCAGTTGCACCATGCAGTCAAATGATTGAATCTTCAAACGTGAATGACAATCTAGCAAGTCAACAATTGCATGTCATTCCTACATCTTTATTGCATAACATCAAATAGAATGATTTAAGAAACATGGATAAGGGCAATCAACATAGATTAGATTTTGAAGGGGTGGGTAGTATACCTAATTTTGACGTATGTCCAGTTGAGAAGAAGAAGACCTATTTGTCTGTTCACTGGGTGAATATAATGGAAGGTGGTGTGGGGACTGTTTTTGTTGGAGGTGCCTCTGAATTTAGGACCGAGTTGATAAAATACTCCACAAAACTCAACTTTAAGTACAAGTATAGAAAAAATGGACCCAGGTATGTATATGCAGTATGCAACGAGGCTGCAAACTCGAGCTGTGAGTGGTTCATCAAGGGGAAGAAGCTTCCTATGAATAATGCATTTATTGTTGCTAAAGCAAACCTAGTTCATAATTGTGTGGGAAATCTACTTCGGGAAAAAAGTAACCGATTAGGACCCAAAATAATTAAGCAGCTTGTTATTGATACTGTCAAAGGCAATCCTACAGTTGCTGTGAAGGATGTCATTCATCATATTAATGAGGGATACGGTTTCACCCTTCCTTACTGGAAGGTTTGGCGAGGAATTGAAGTTGCGAGAGATGATATATTTGGAAGCTATGAGGAATCTTATGACCAATTGCGTTGGTACTGTTATGCAGTCAAAAGGACAAATCCTGGAAGTATAGTAGACCTAGAGAAGAATACCACAACCAACCGATTTGAACGAATTTTTGTTTCGTTTAACGCGTGCAATGATGGTTTTAAAAAGTGCAGACCCATGCTATTCATAGATGGGACATTTATGAAGGGCAGGTCCAAGGGCGTACTACTTGCTGCCACAGCGAAGGATGGGAACAATGGTAACAAATATTTTCATATTACATTTGATAAATAGTGCATTGTTTCACATTTTTAGTTTATTTCATATTTACATAGATTTACTTTGCAACATATATGCAATTATTTTACCACTGATATTGTATTTCAAAACTTTTATTCTTTATACAGATACGCTGAGATGACTTCTAATGCAGCAGAGTCTTTTAACTCGTGGATTCGTGAAGCTCGATCTCTACCAATTACTTATATGCTAGACTCTATCAGGAAAAAGATATCCCAATGGTTTGTGGAGAGACGTGAAAGAAGTAATAAATGGACCAGATTGCTTGTTCCTAGCAAAGAAGATTTATGGAACGAGCTGGGAAACATAAGTGCATCCTGGGGTGTTTCAATTTATCCTAATGGTCAGTTTGAGGTGCGTTCGAGGACGTCTGTCACAGTTGATTTGGAGTATAAAATATGTACATGTTTTAAATGGCAGCTTACAGGATTCCCGTGTGCACATGTTGTTGTTATTAAGAAGCATTGTGATTCGGTATTCAACCTTATCGACAATTGCTTCTTTACATCCACATATAAACAGTGTTAGACCTAATTCCTGTTCCAGAGACAGAACGTTTTGAATGCAATCCTGAGCCTACCACTGAAAAAATACTCCCACCCATCCTCAACAAACCCCCTGGAAGACCCAAACAAAAAAGAACTACGTCCTATGGAGAATTTCGTAGAGTAAAGCCTACACCTTACAAACGATGTGGCAAAACAGGTCGCCACGATCCCCAAACCTGTGCTGCTGTTTTTGGAACGGATAAGACTAACTTTTAGAAGTAGTGAAACACAATATTTCATTGTGTAAATCTTATTTATTTATTAATTTTTTTTTCCGCTCCTTTCCGATATACTTATCAGTTTATCTTATTGTTGAATTGATGCTTTGTTCTTACCATTATTCCTATGTTTACACACAAACTCTTATATTTCCAGATGTGTTAAGAGTCCAATTAACATGCATTTTATATTATACTTATCAGACTTATATATATTTCTTTTTTTTATATCATTGTACAATCGACATGTTCAAGAAAAAGTCAGAAGCTTAATCCATATTCTAATAACTTAATCCATAAGTTTGAATCATATAATGTATTAATAGTTTTACTAATATTCTAAATCAACTGCATCGTTTCCTCGGTATATGTTCACTGCACACTGCACACATACGCATCTTTCTTAATTAATATGAACTACCTACTGCACATGTAGTAAATCGCGCATATAGTCATGCAGTTCTCAAAGCATATAGTCGCGCATATAGTCATGCAGTTCTCAAAGCATGTAGTAAATCGCGCATATAATCGTACAACTACAAATGCATATATCTTCATTAACAGGATCCTCTTATGCATTATTAACTATATTTACTTATTCAACACTCACTTCACTTGCATATGCATTGAAAGTGTGCGTGGGGTGGTATCTAGTGTTTAAGTAAAAAACAGAACAATGTTACACTGAATGTTGTGACAATTAGTGTAGCATTAACTCTAACAGAATGTGAATAAGTAAACACAGTACACAGCGGAAGTCTAAAACACTAAAACACAATACGAACACAATGAAATAATTTTTAACATAGATTTTATTAATAACAAAACCTATGCTAAGCCTTACGGCGAAAAGTAACTTAGTTTCTAAGTTATACAAAAAGTGTCGTGTGAAATGTCTCAGCAATTACTTCAACATTCCACAAACAGAAACTACAATCGAGGCAGGTGCCTGAATCCGCAAACAGACTTAAGTGTAAAACACTGTCTAAAGAACTAATCTAATCTTTGATTCACTCTCACTCGATTCAAGACTAGAACTAAGTACACTGGAAGGTGGTATCCCTCGGCGTACGTTAAATGATACAACTACTGGCCATAACTCCTAACTAGGGTTGAACGCTCAAGGAGGTGTTACTCGAGTAGTGCATACTTTGAAATGAGAGGCTCTGGCGGTATTTATAGAGAAATACACAGCTTCTAGATCCTTCCATTATGAGATCCTATTTTTTAGGACCTCAACCTCCATGATCTTTCTAGAACATTCTGCCATCTTCCAGGTCGTTCTAAACTGCTCCAAAGCCTTCTAGCACGTTCTCCAACATTCTGGAATCTTCCAGGTTCCAGACTATTGTAGAAGCTTCTAGAACCGTTCCTGAATGTGAGAGCATTTAGTACAACATTTAATGTAACATTTCAGAAAAGACTTAGAATAAATCAAGGAAGGTCAAATTAAGATGTTGTTGATAATGTTAAAGCATTTAAGAGTTAACAACATCTACAATCTCCCCCAATTTGACCTTTCGACTACAACACACCTGATGCACGTATATTTCTATACATACTCAGTATTATGTATTTAGGTAAGTTGAACTTCAAAGCTAAATACTAGTCAAGACAATACCTGTTGTAACCGTTGGATCAAATCAAAAAGAGATCAAGAATAATTTTACTAAGATCCGTGCCATAAGATCAAAGTAATCTTATTCAAAACCAAAACAAGTATAAACAGTACACTTGTTTACAAAAA
The DNA here is from genome assembly GCA_963675135.1 of Galeopsis tetrahit. NCBI lineage: Eukaryota > Viridiplantae > Streptophyta > Magnoliopsida > Lamiales > Lamiaceae > Galeopsis > Galeopsis tetrahit. The sequence continues at coordinate 22,887,477 of OY776128.1, forward strand.
CATATAACTTTACAAAAATCAAAAGTTAAATCAGAGCATCATATATGAATATGTACTAGATCAACCTAAGACTTATGTAAGACTCAATAATCAAACAGAGCAATAATGAAGAAAAGAAAAGACAAACAAAGCAAAGACTAAAAATAAAAACAGAGCAAAAAATGTGAAAAACAATATCTAACAAAGACTTAAAACAATAAGCAGTAAGCAAATGAGAATTAAAGAAAAGTGTACTTCTAAATTATATTATCATCAAAGCAAACAATTTAAGCATTAAGCAGTAAGCACATGATAATTAAAGAGAGGTGAACTTCTATATTATCCTCAAAGCAAACAATTTAAGCAAATTGAATAATAAGGCAAGTTAGAAAGATAAAACAAACAACAACTAACAAAGACCTAAAGTCAGCAAGCAGTAAGCAAATAAGAATAATTCTTTATGGCAAACAATTTAAGCAAACTGAAAATAGAGCAAAGTTAGGGAAAAAACAAATACAATAAACAACTAACTTATACAACATGCAGTAAGCAAATAATGATAAGTAAGAAAACAATTTAAGCATAAAAGCAGTAATCTATTATCATAAATGCAAACAAATTAAGCAAGTTGAATAAAGAACAACCTATCAACTAGGAAGTAAAAACAAACTCTGTAAATCAACTTAAACACAGTAACAACAATGCATAAGATCAAGGGAAGTATAAAAGGCACAAATACTTAAGAAACTAAACAAGTGACATATATTGCTGTATCAACAACTGCAGCATCATGTTCCTGCACATAATCACTTATAATGTTCAGCCCTCCCCCTGTCTTGTATCAACCTGTTCAGTTGTTACCATAACCTGTTTAGATGTTATAAAGAACATCCATTCATTCAGAACATCCATTCATTCATCAACATCAGCAAATTAATCCTCCTTCTCTTCAACAACAATGATTGGTGTAGCAATAAATGAACTACATCATTCGGTTCAACAGTCTCTTTCTTAACAGCATCAGGTACACAATCAGCTTCTGGTACATCTTCATGGAGCTCTTCACTTCGAACCCCAGAAGTTGATGGTGTTTCTCCCCCTGTGGTAGTAGAAAGCGTCTCTAACCACGGACTTTAAGGAACTGAAGGCCATCAATAGAGTCCTGTAAACGTTTCAGTTGAAGTAAAGTAAAAGATCTAGAAACAGAAGAAGTTTGACCAATGTGACCACCAATGCGTTTCACATTTGGTGTAGCATTCCTCTGTTCAGGTCTTGCTGGAGCTGGTCGAGCTGGAATAAGAGCATCTCTGTGATCAGAACCATCTGAATTTTGCAAGGGCAAATCAACAATCCTTACACCAAGTAACAGAGCAAGTGAGATAGTCATCAAGGGTACCTTGCCTCAAATAACCTCAGTTTCCTTAGGTTTAAAAATTCATGCCTCTTGAGGTATGAACATATCAACAATGGTAAGGTAAATTCCCTTTATAAGAAATATCACTATTAACTGCATGTGGTGAAAATAGTTAAATCCAGATTGAAATTCTTCAACACAAAAATCATCTTATACAACAATGTAGCTTGATCCTTAGTCACCTTAGTGGAATTTGTAGAGGGTATCCAATTGTAGACAATTAATTTATGGAGTACAGAGTATAAAGATGTGAGATCTTTGGCAAGCACAAAAAATTTCACCTAGTTAATCTACCACCAGTTATAGAAGTAGCAATCAAGTTCAAATCAAGTTCATCTTTATCAATCACATTCTCTATCTCTAAGAGATCATTAATCAATTTCAGAGTAAGTGAAACTAATCTCCCCCTAAATTGTACATTCCCATATCATTTAGAGCTACGTCTACCCGTACTCTTCCTAAGTCAAGCATAAAGTACATATACCCAATCAAACACAAAAATATCACTCAAAGTTACAGTTTTCAACAACTTCCTTTTAATAAAAAATTGTATCAACTTTTTACTCTCAAAATCAACAATGTTAATTCTTCTTTCCATTAACAATTTTCGTCAAGATAGCTTAGTGATTTCAGCAACTAACCTATCAATCTAAGAATTATTATTAGGATCAGAATTACCTCCTTCAGAATTTATCTCCTTAGCTGATTCAGAGTCCTTACTACTGCTCTTCTTAGAATCATCACTTCTACTGTCATCAGGGTCTGGTGTTGCGGCACTTGCTTAAGCATTTAATGCAGCATTCTTCCTCAGAAACTTCTTAATCTCACGCACAGTGGGATTATCCTCTGGATCAGAATTTTCAATTCCTTTGGGCAAGTCTCATTCAGCAGCAACCATCTTTCCCTTTGGATCATACTTCCTTTTGACTCATTTCTCAGTAACCACATTTTCTTCCTCCGATTAAGAAAATACCTTGAATCGGTTCATCATCAACACTACTTCCTTTATTCTTTCTCCTCAATGAGTTAGAGTAATTAACTCTAGTGAACACAAAGCCGAATCTCCGTCGTTGAACATAGGCTAATCTTTTCTCTTTTCTTTCTTAACGATCTTCCTAAATGCAATCTATTCAGATTCATCAGTATTAAAAAGAGAAAAGTTAGTTTCACCTGAGTTAGCATTCGCGTCGGCCTCCTTCATTTGAGCGTCCTCAGAATCGGATGTCTCAGCATTTGCAGACTCGTTCTGCTCAGCAACAGGAAAATCATCAATTTCCTTTTCACTCTCCCCCAGAGAGGAAGCTATCGAGGCGTTTGCCTCTGTTTCAGTATTAGGACTTGGAAATTGGGGCTTTAATGAGGTGAACGAACTAAGTGTAGTGGTGAGTTTTTGGGTTTTCAGTAATGAGAAATGTCAATGGACATATTTCCAACAGTAAGAATGTAAGATTCTCAAAATTCACATTCGATTGAGACATATTCTCAACAACTTTGTTCAGCTCGTTAAGGGTCGAATCGAGTGGAATGTGAACAGTTGTAGGAATGGGTGTAACTGGAGTTGTTTGGGTAAGTGTTTAAGCTTTTCTTGTAGCAGCTGGTGAGTTTTTTGTGTAAGCGGCCATGAAAGCGAAACTATTAAGATTGGAGAGAGATGGAGATGACAGTTTCGTGGGAGTTTGAGTGTGGTGAGGTAGTTTCCTGTCATTTAAGCACCAAGAAATCGAAAAGATAATCATAATAACCGAGACAAACAAGGCTTTAGCAAATCTTAAAATGCAATACTCAAATCACTCGAAAAAAATGCAATGCTTAGTATATCATGTTATGAGAAGTATATAGGAGATAATGCATAGTTGGAAGTAATACGTGTAAAAAATAAAAACCAACTAAGGAAGTTTCTAGAAGAAATTCAATAATACTCCATAAACTTAGCCACCAAAATAGATCATGGTTAAGTAGTGGGTAAAATCATAATTAAATAATTAATTAAATTAAGAACATTCTAGAATATTTAGTATTTAAATGTGTATAATCTGAAATAAAACAAGGATGTGGGTCAGTATAATCAGAAATAAATAAAATAAATTTCCACAAATAATTAAATAATTACAACTAATAAAAATATAATCGAATCATCTAATGTTGTGCTCAAAACTGTTACATACACCTCAACACGGTTTTTACATGAATTTACTTCATTTGTGTTGCACCATATTTTTTCTTTTTGTGTTATAGCATCTAATTTGTATTGATCCATTGTTCCTGTAGAGTACATCGTAGTAGCGAACTCCGTGCCCCATACTTACTTAATGGATTACAAACCTCTTGATGTTTTTACCAAATATCACCTTTTGAAAAGAAGGCATCGTAGTAGCGAACTCCGTGCTCCATAGTTACTCAGTGATTTGGTACATCTTTTAGTATGCTAATAACATTCTCTTTTTTATGCATTTGAGAGGTGTAAGACATATTTATTTTTGCACAACAAATTTCAGATTCAAAAATATTTTACAAAGGAATTATTCAACGAAAATAGGAAATAAATTAAATCTATAACAACTGTACAACCTTATGATGTTGTCCTAAATGCTACGACATTTATGACACCATCCATCCAGAATTATTCAGATACTACACATACCAAGAGATTTTCTCAAAGATAAGAATGTCTCAAAGTCAAAACCTTAGTAAATATATCATCATTATGATTTTCAAAAGGTACGTATTCCAACTTCACTATGTTCTTCTCAACTAAATATCTCATAAAATAATGCCTAATGCAAATGTGTTTAGTGAGTGAGTGTTGTACTGAATTTTTAGAAATGTTTATGCACTCATATTATCACAGAAAATTGTAAGGATATCAATTTCAATTTCATAGGCATGAAACATCTTGCTTAACCACAAGATTGTTTCCCATGTAGAAACATCCTCTACTCTTACTCTTTTTGTCGTCCATATCTCATTCTCAATCCGCATCACTGTATCCAATCAATGTGTTATTGGTTTCCATAGTGTACCATATCCCAAGTTCACTTGTACCTATATCAAACTTAACAATTCTCTTCAAAACATTCAGGTGAGATTCCTTTGGATTAGTTTGGTACCTAACACAAACAAAAACACTAACATTGTACATAATATCTGGTCTATTAGAGGTTAGATAAAGTAAACTTCCTATCATGGATCTATACAATGTTGGATCAACATCCTTTCCAACATTGTCTTTGCAAAGTTACAAAGTAGATCCTATAAGAGTTTTCATTACTTTTGAACTTTTAAGACCAAAAACTTTTAACTAAATTCTTAGCATACATACCTTGAGAGAAGAATATATCATCCTTACATTGCTTGATTTGAAGACCTAAAAAATAATTCAAGTCTCCGACCATACTCATCTCAAATGTTGCAGTCATTGCTTTAACAAATTGGTTAACATTTTATCACAAGTTAAACCAAACACAATGTCATCAACATATATTTGAGCAATAAGTAAATCTTCTCCAGTGTGCTTAATGAACAAAGTTATATCAGTTTCTCCTCTAACAAAACAATCAGGGTATTGTGGATCTTCAAATCCTTTAAGTTGTTCAACATATGCTTCTTCATTCAAAATGCAATTTAGAAATGCAGCATATACATCCATTTGATGAAGTTTAATGTCAATAAAACATGCAATTGCTAGCAATAATCTAATAGACTCTATCCTAGCAATAAGTGCAAAAGTTTCATCAAAATCAATAACCTCAACTTGGGTGTAACCTTGTGCAACTAATCTAGTCCCAGTCCTAAAAAAAAAATGTTATCAAACTCATCAGTTTTATTCTTAAAAATCAACTTTGTTCCAATGACATTAGTATGACTAGGTCTTGAAACAAGTGTTCATACTTCAAATCTTTCAAACTGACCAAGTTCTTCATGCATAGCATTTATCCAATATTCATCAGTTAATGCCTAATTCACATTTTTAGGTTCAATTTCAGAATAGTAACACTCCGCATTAACAACATTCCAAATAGAAGACATGCATATTGTTCTTACCACATCTACCTTATTTGATCTTATTCTTCCTCTTGTTTGCACTCCAACTGTAGCATCACCTATGATCTGGTCAGAAGGATGACTTTTACCTATTCTTGAAGAAGGATTCCTTTTGGGAACATACTGATCATTCTGTGAACTTACAACTGACTGTTCTGTAGATGTTGCTCCAGATGTGTTAGCATTTGGTGCAGCATTATCAGACTTCAGTGTATTCTCAGAATTGTCAGTCACTTGTAATACATCTTCTTCATCTTTATCATCTGTAAGACCTTTATCATCATCAAACACAACATTAACAGATTCTTGAACAGTGTTAGTCCTAAGGTTATAAACTCTATAAGCTTTACTATTTCTAGAATAGCCTAAACATAAACCTTACACTTTTAGAATCAAACTTATGAAGTTGATCCATATCATTCAGAATTTAACACATACAACCAGATATATGAAAATACTTCACATTTGGTTTTCTAATGTTCAAAATCTCATAAGGTGTTTGAATAGAACTAGATCGAATATAAACTCTATTAATAATATGACATGATGTATTCAATGCTACAGTCCAAAATCTCTTAGCAAGACTTTTAGAAGTAAGCATGACTCTTATCATTTCTTGTAGAGTTATATTCTTTCTTTCAGCAAAGACATTCCGTTGTGGAGTTTTAGGAGATGAATATTCTTGCAAAATACCATTTTTATCACAAAAATCATTAAACATGCTGTTTTCAAATTCCCTACCATGCATGATCAGTTCTAATATGGCCAACTATCAAGTTAAACACATTTTTTGAACCTTTTGTAAAGAATTTTAAATGCAGCAATTTAATGTTTCAAATATATCTCTTAAAAACTAAATCTAGGTAAATCTAGAAAAATCATCTACCATCATTCAAGGTCACATAATCAGATAAGTACTCAATTTGTACTGTCATATGTCTAGAACAACAACTATCAAAAATACCATTGACCAAGTAAACATGCTTTCAAGGAAGTGTGAACAACATTACAAGTAACATCAGATTTTCATGCAGATTTCAGAAAATGTTTCATAGGATGTGACATCATTTTAGTTAACATTTTCTCATATCTCAGATCATCAAACATTTACATGCAGTAAGGACAAATATGATCAATTTTCGAAAAAATAATGACATATAAACTTCTTTTCAATGTTTTTGACTTTGTGAAAATCTGTTTGTGCAGATGTTACAACATATGTTTTAACATTTGCCTTCACAAGCTTCACGGCATTTTCAAAATTCTTAGAAAATAGAAGCAGTTTCACTATCATAACGTATACCACAATTATCAGATTTACCAATAGCTATAACATAGATCAGAAGCACTCATAGAAAATTTTATGAAACCTAAAGTAGAGGTGATCAATTTCTCCTTCAGTTTACAAACTTCAAAAATCTCTTCTGGAATGTATGACTTCTAGCTTGGTAATTGTTCCTTTCAGATTCTCATTCTCTTTGTTCAAAGAATTAAGAGTGAGTTTCTGAGAGTTACAATCATCCAACAACTTTTGGTACTTATGATCATCAATCCTTATGCCTGCATCATCAACAAACCCATTAAAACAATTCAAATCTGGGTGACTCTGTTTTGATGTTACCATAAATGTTATGACATTAGGTGCAACATCAGAATCTGTATCATCCAGATTATCATCTAAAGAATCATCATAATCAATCTTGGTATGAAAAGTGAATTCAACATCTTTTGATTCATCAAATTAATCATCTGATTCATCATTTAAGGTAGTACTAAAATTCAATTTTTGCATAAGTCTAGTATTGGCACATTAATTTTCATAAAGACCATATTCAGAACATGCATTGAACTGATTTTCTACATTAAAGATCATACCTTAGTTTACCTTCACTTTTTGATAACCTTGGTTGAAATTGACTTTTCCTTCTTTCTGATGAGAGAGTTGATGTGTTGATTTGGATCTTTGGTACATCATAACCTGTAAGTACAGTCCTCCAAGCACGTTCATCAATCGACTTGATATACATGCACAACTTAGGCTTTAAAATATGGATAATATGTTCGGGTGCCTAAATGTAGTGGATATGTGATGTGTTTCCATTGCTAACATAAACTAAAACACACTTTAAGCAAGGATCTAACCTAGTGTCGTCAGGTATTGGCTCTGATACCAACTGAAAGTGTGCGTGGGGTGGTATCTAGTGTTTAAGTAAAAAACAGAACAATGTTACACTGAATGTTGTGACAATTAGTGTAGCATTAACTCTAACAGAATGTGAATAAGTAAACACAGTACACAGCGGAAGTCTAAAACACTAAAACACAATACGAACACAATGAAATAATTTTTAACATAGATTTTATTAATAACAAAACCTATGCTAAGCCTTACGGCGAAAAGTAACTTAGTTTCTAAGTTATACAAAAAGTGTCGTGTGAAATGTCTCAGCAATTACTTCAACATTCCACAAACAGAAACTACAATCGAGGCAGGTGCCTGAATCCGCAAACAGACTTAAGTGTAAAACACTGTCTAAAGAACTAATATAATCTGTGATTCACTCTCACTCGATTCAAGACTAGAACTAAGTACACTGGAAGGTGGTATCCCTCGGCGTACGTTAAATGATACAACTACTGGCCATAACTCCTAACTAGGGTTGAACGCTCAAGGAGGTGTTACTCGAGTAGTGCATACTTTGAAATGAGAGGCTCTGGCGGTATTTATAGAGAAATACACAGCTTCTAGATCCTTCCATTATGAGATCCTATTTTTTAGGACCTCAACCTCCATGATCTTTCTAGAACATTCTGCCATCTTCCAGGTCGTTCTAAACTGCTCCAAAGCCTTCTAGCACGTTCTCCAACATTCTGGAATCTTCCAGGTTCCAGACTATTGTAGAAGCTTCTAGAATCGTTCCTGAATGTGAGAGCATTTAGTACAACATTTAATGTAACATTTCAGAAAAGACTTAGAATAAATCAAGGAAGGTCAAATTAAGATGTTGTTGATAATGTTAAAGCATTTAAGAGTTAACAACATCTACATGCATTATGAACTTCATTGGATATGTTCATTCTTTTTGTTTTTATGCATATGTTAGTGCATATATAGTTGTGCATACTTACATGCATACAACTATTCATGCAAATCGCTCTGCATTTTTTGAATTGGGCTAGAGAAGTTTGGGGTGATGGAGAAATTCATATAAGATTAAGGGTAATGCTATATTTTATTGAGTTTTCTTGTGTAAAATTGGATGACTATTTACTTTTCAACCCTTTTTTTTTACTTATCAATTGTATGCACAATGTTTTTATGCACATTTTCGTGCATATATAACATGCATACCTATCTGTAGTGTAGACTACAAATGCATATCAATTTGCATCTTATGTTTGACACCTGTCCACATGTCTTATTATGTACATTAATTTGCATAAAATATTTCATCTAAAAATTGCATAATGGTCGCACATGCACTATCACATTAACGTAAATATATGTACACGATGTCACATAATGCAAGTAGGAACTAAAGAGCCGAAATGTTGCTAATAAATGTTATAATTTAACTGTTTTAAAAAAAAACGGTAAAAATTGTTTTTATAAATTCTTTTAAATATTTATTACAACCCACGTTCTCAAAATAATATTAATATGTATTAAGAAAAAAAAAACTGTTATACATTATGTCCACCATGTACGTGTCCATGATCCTGAAAACGTTTCTCCCTCGCTAATTATCATTTACAATCTATAAATTACAGGCCATCCTTTAATATCTCTCCAATCCTTCTAACAACATATATCCCAGTTCAAAAAAATTCACCCCACCAAAATGGAGAATTCTAGAATGATAGAAACTCTTCCTGGCGAAATTACTACTCCCTCCGTCCCGCAATTACTTTCACACCCTTAAAATGGAAAACCCTTTATAAACTCCACCCCCACAATATCCTCAATTTTACACAAATGTCATTACTTTTTCTCCACACTTATACAAAAGTCAACTCATTTCTTTACTTTATACATAAAGGTTTACAAAATTACCCCTCAAAATCCCCACTAAATTCACTTTTCTTAATTTGTGTGCCACTTCACATGTGAAAGTAATCACGGGACGGAGGGAGTATATCTTTTCTATTGTTCCTTCTTCCACAAGTTCTATCTAAATATAAATGTATTTCTAGGATATGGAACTCAATAATATGTTCTAAGTGGTTTGTCGAAGCACATCTGTTCAATATGAAAGCAGGTAATAATTTTTCATTGATACATAAATACCATGTTGCTAGCCCACCAATATCTTATGAATTAAAACTCTGGAAGGGTGATAACATCATTTATAGGCAAATAGCAAGGAATCACGAAGAATTTGAGGTATTGGGTAGCTATAATGGTCTAGTATTATTCTTCAATATTAAAGACCAATATACTATTAAAAACCCCACTACTAAACAATATATAATTGTTCCAAATCTACCGATATCATTTCCCAAGGGTCACGATGTAGCTTGGGTTTATTTTGGGTTTGGTTATGTTAAAAATTCGAATGATTACATCATAATGAGAATTGCATATCTTTGGGCTGAAACTGGTGGAGTGACCGAGGTTAGTATTTTCTCACGTAATTCGAATTTGTGGTCAAAACTTCCTTCGTTCCCTTTTGATAGTTATCCATGTGCAAATGCCTTTTTTGTCGGCGATCTCTTTCATTGGAATATAAGTTTTGGACGTGGTGATCATAGGTTGGCTACATTTGATATAGAGAGTGGTATTTATTCTTTGGTTACCATTCCAGAGTTTAAGTATCACCCATGGAACTTACAAGTCTAGGGATTGGATGACAATACTGTTGGTCCCTGAACGAGTAGTGAATGGGATTAAAGTCTAGAGGGGAGGGGTGAATAGACTTTAAAACTTTTTCAATAGAGTTGGGAACCTCTTCTGATTGCTATGTCAACTGGACTACTAGTCAGCTGGTCCAGATGACTATAGTGATCTGATTGAAGAGGTTATATGCGGAATTATGGTAGGCCTTGTTTAGACTCGTTCTTTAAGTGTTAACCTGTTGTTTTATAAAAGTACTCAGCTGATGCTGGTTTGAAAGTTATGGCCTTGTTTTGAAGACAGTTGAAAATACAGTATGCACTATATAAAAATATATGTAAGGGCAGAAATGTAAAGTGTAGAAGGTAAATGACACCAGATTTATAGTGGTTCGGATATACGTTACTACGTCCACTCTCACGTCCACACGTGATGTTTAATCCCTTTAATTTACCACAAATTACAAGGGTCTTGACCTTTATAGTCCCAAGGTTAGGACTTTGAGATCTGAGCCGTCCTAACAGCTACGGTCTCCACAAGTGATTGTAAGCACTTGCACTTTAAGGGGTTCAAAAACTTTAACCTTTCGGTGAGGGTTTGGGGTTTTTGAAGTGTATCCAACTAATGGTTCAAGCTTATAATTTGCTTAACCACTATGCCTAAAACAATGATTATACAATATGATCAGGTTTCAGGTTCTTAGGGGTTGGATAGAAATCACTTAAGAGCTATAGATAATCTAATGGTTTTCTGGCTCTTGGAGAACTCTTAGAACAATATGGCTATTTGCTTGATTGCTTGCTTAGCTTGTGAATTCTCTCTTGTGACTTCCTTGTTCGTGATTTCTCATCCTCTTGTATTTATAATGGAGATTGGTTGCAACTAGCCGTTGGAGTTGACTAGCCGTTTGAGCAATCTTTCCATAATGGCTTGATTCCTTGATTCCAGCCGCTTGATTGCTTCAATCCTGGGATCATGTCAATCTTCTAAATAAGGTAGGTCTTCGTTTGAATTGCAAGATGACTTTGGAATCAGTCGAGTCCTGGAAGAGCACATAGTCTTCTGATCTGTACTTCTAGTCTTCTGACTACTCTTCTGGCCTTAGGTCTTCTGTCTTCTGATATCAGCAGAGTAACACTCTTCTGATCTGGTAATTCTTTGTACTGCTTTAGGCCATCTTCAATCTGGGACTCCATCAGATAAGTAGGTATACAAGCACCTTAACTTATCTGGTCTTCAAGGATCTTCTAGTCTTCATATCTTCTACTCATCTCATCTTGAGGATAGGCATGTAAGCCAGGACTGTGCTGATCAGCTGATATCAATACAGTTGATCACACAAGACTAGTCTAAGCTGTTCTATACAAGTCAGCTGATCCTATTACATTTATAAACTCTAAGTGTTTTGGCCATCAAAACTATTCTAACATCAAGTGGGGCTTAGGGTGAATTTATATCCCAACAATTTCACCCTTTTTGATGAAGCCAAAACTATACTTGATAAATGCTCTTAATGAAATAAGATAAGAGTTTATAACATGCTAAGACTGAAGTATCTGATGAAGACAATGAGAATTTATCTTGTAAGCAAAAAGAACTAGAACTTGAATATATATAAAACTTTTATAGATTACAAGCAATAGTTTCTTTGTACTTCTAAAGTGGTCTTCATCAGGTCTTCTGATCTTCAAATGCGGTAGGCAAGGTACAGACGAGCTCGAACTTCTTCCATGTGATGCACATCTGTAACATTCTCTTCTTCATAGATTTTGTACAGAATCTTTTTTATTTCAATCATGTTGACTCTTCCTGAATCCAGAAGGGGTGCATCCCATTTGGGTTCTTCAGGAGTTAGAATTCTGCAGTTGTCAAGTCCTTTGGCTGTCTTAACAATTTCTTCCCAGAACTCTGGATCTTCAAAGTTCATGAACTGGGAGAATTGGAGAAATTCTTCTTCATAAGAAGTGAGAGGGCCAAATTTCCTTACAATGTGGTGTTGAATTTGCCACTTCTTCTTCAGGGGATACCATCTTGGTAGCTCATCTTGAAGGGCTAAATAATCCACATAATTGCTATCAAACACCAGGACATTGTCTTCTTTTGCTTTGTCCTTGATTGCTTTCCTGAGTTTGGCAATTCTTCTTTCAAATTTGGCTTTGACTGCCTTCGCATCATTCAGCTTCTTTTGCTTAAGCTCTTGAGCTTCAAGCAACTTCTTTTTCTTCAACTCTAGAGCCTCTTTCTCTTCTGTAGTAGGCTCTGCTGGAGCTGATTTCTTGCTGGACTGAGCTGACTGAGCTTGCTCATCTGCCTTCCTTTTCCTTGTCATTCTCTTCTCAGGAACTTGTTCTTCAGAGGCAGTGATCTGAAGAGTCTTGGCAGGAGCTTGAGTGAGAGCTTGGGTGCCTTCTTGAGCAATTTCTTTGCCTTTGCCTTTTTCTTGCCTGCTCTTGGTTTTGCTTTTCAAACCACCCAAGGTTTCATTCAGCTCATCTTGAGATACTACCATTACATCTTGTTGTGCTTTGCCTTTGCCTTTTTCTTGCCTGCTCTTGGTTTTGCTTTTCAAACCACCCAAGGTTTCATTCAGCTCATCTTGAGATACTACCATTACAGCTTGTTGTGCAGCTGATTTCTCAAGAGCTCTTATCAACATATCTTCCCCCTTTTTGGCTTCAGCAAGTGCAGCCGCAAAAGGCTTCATGGCATTCATGATTTCCACTTTCAGAGTTTGTTTCAGTGCCATGGCATTGACCTTGTTGACAGCAGTAATATGGGAGATATTGTGCTCCATGACATGAGCAAGAGAATTGGTGGAGGAGGCAGCTTCGAGCTTTTCTGTAAGTGCTTCCATCTTGGCTGCTGTCTCCTTCAGCTGAGTCTGCAGTTTCTCATTCTCCTCTGCAGCTGCCTTAAGAAGGGTTTGACCTTTGTTGGGATATGAATCCTAAGACAAGTCCTAAATGATGAAAAGATAAGATAAAGTTTTGATAAGCCAAAAGTAGTTTGAATATTTTCTAAGTATTGACTAATCTAGTCTAGTTGAGTTGAAGTCATCTTGAATAGACCAGTAGAGTTCACATGAAAGACAAGTACTGTTTTATATTAAAAGATAAGTACAGATTTATAAGTACTTCATATGTGCTATTCATATATGTATTAGATTGTTATTGAGCTATGCTAATTGTTGTATAGAGCTCATGATGTTAATTGTAATAGATAGATTGATTGTATAGTTTATAAGTTGACTAAGCTACAAGCTTAATGTAATGTAATAGTCTTGTTAGGATTAGTATAGTCTACTACTGAAGATCGCACGTGAAGACTGAAGAAGAAGAGTTGAAGTCTACTACTCAAGACTGATGGACTACAAGACAAGTGCATCTACTAGACTACACAAGACAAGTCAACTTGAAGTTAGTTACAACAACGCGTATAAAGATAAGAATGAAGAAGTTAGTTATGGGAATAACTAATTCGTAACAAGAAACGCGTGGATTGATAAGAAGTTTCAGTTAAAGTTAGTTTTCAAGAAGAGTTGGTTACAACTAACTGAGTTCTTGAAGATCGAAGTCTATAAATACTTCATGGTGTTTATCATTTAAAGACTATTGTTACTACAACTACGCATACTGAAGCTACATACTGAAGATATACTGAAGATTACTCACAGAGTTCATTGAAATTCAGAAAGATAGTCAGAAGTGAAGTGAAGAATCAGAAGACTACAACTGAATAAGTTTTTAGTTTTTGTTGTTTTATCAAGGTGCTAGATACTTGTTAAATTTCTAGTTAGATCATAGACATATCTGGTGGTATAGTCTTTGAAGATCTAAGTCTTCTTCTTGGGACTTAAAATCACAGGAAAATACACTTTGTACTCGATTGGAAGAGTTTAGTGGAAACATCACAACTGGGTTTGTGAGAGTGGACGTAGACAAGTTGTCGAACCACTATAAATTGTTTGTGTTGTTTACTGTTCTAATTGCTTAACTGTTTAATTGTTTACACACATAACTGAACAAGATAAGTTGAGTATAGAACAGAGTTCTCGAATTTTGATAAGTTGAGTATAAACTTAGATTGGGCTCATTGATTAATTTCGTTATTCCGCATATTGTATTCTGATATTTCGATAGATTTTTGAAAAGTCTATTCACCCCCCTCTAGACATTTTCACTAGCTTACTCGTTATTAACTCAACTTTGGGGACCTACAAGTGGTATCAGAGCAGTGGTTTTCGAACTGCTGTTTCTTGATAACCGACTTAAGACTAAGGGTGAAGTCTTGGTCCGTGATTGTACTTGCTTACGTGTTCTTGATCCATACTTGTTCTATCTGTTTCTTGTTCCCTGTTCCTGATCTATCTGCTTCTTGATCATAAAACTACTTAGCACTTATTTCTTGAAATCATGTCTCTTGAGATCAGCGCTAACAAGTTACCCAAGTTCCAGGTTCAAGACTACGACTACTGGAAGTTGCGAATGGAGGCTATCTTCAGCTCCACGCACGATCTAATGATCTCTGTTGTGACCGAGGGTCCGATCGTGACAATGGTTCCAAACACTGCAAACCTTGACAAAGACAAACCAATTGGCACCCTCGTCAAGAAACCAAGGTCTGATCTAACCTCAGAAGAAATGCGTCAAAATAATTTGGATAGTTTGGCGAAGAATTATACTTTACACACCCTTCCTAACGAGTATCTAGGAAAAGTGTTAAAGTGTAAGACTGCCAAAGAGATGTGGGACAGATTAGCTATCATTTGTGAAGGGACATCCCTGATCAAGGAGAGCAAATTATCCACTGCTGTCCAAAGATTTGAATCATTTCGGATGAAAGCTGGCGAAACTATCGACCAGCTGGATACTCGTTTCACTAAAATTATGAATGACCTTGAAGTTCTTGGTAAAACTTATACTCCTCTTGAAATCAATCTTAGGATTCTTAAGAGCTTAGATTCTCGATGGAAAATGGTAAAGATGATAGTTAAGAATACCCAAGACATAGATGCTTGGAGTGCAGAGACTATGTTTCAAACTCTGAAGGCTCATGAGTTTGATTTAGATGAAGATGAACCACTAGCCAGTAGTGATAGAGAACATGTTGTATCCAAGAACGTTGCCTTTAAGTCTAGCTCTTCTAAGTCCTCTAAGGTAGACAGGTCTAAGTCTAAGACTAAGTCTGCCTCTGCGAAAGATGAGTTGGATACTGATCTTAGTCTGAAGGATCAGGTGAACCTCATGGTTAGAAAGTTTGATAGGCTAAATAAACGTTTCGGTAGATATAAGAAGTTCTATAGAGATCATAGAGAATTAACTTCTAAGAACTCGTCTGAGACCAGACGAGACCGAAACTCGTCCGAAAGGAGAGACGAAGTCTCGAAAGGTAATAGGCGAGATAGAGAGTCTGACGATAGGAAGATTCAGCGTTCTGATAGACGTGATAAACGTAGGGATAAATCTCCTATTAAAAAGGCTACTAATGATCTCTTGTGCTACAACTGCGAAAAGCCAGGTCACTACATATATGAATGTCCAGACCTGAGCACTGACGATCGAGAAGAACGTAAAGCTCGAAGGGAAAGTACATACAACCGTGGCAAAAAGGCAATGATGGCCAATGATGACTCTGATCTGGATTCAGACGAGTTGCCATCGTCCTTATCTAGCCACTCGACTGATCGAGACCACGACGAAGCATTCATAGTAGATGATGGCCTATGCTGCATGGCTAAAATCGACCAAGAGGTATCATCTGCTACATCTTTTCAATCTTGTGATGATTCAGAAACTGATGAAAGTGACACTGCTACTAGTGAAGTAGGAAGTAGTCCTCAGCACTCGACTAGTGCTATTGAAGACGACCTTCTACTTGCTAATCAAGCATTCATCGAAGTCAGTGATGAAAACATTGCATTAAAACAAGAAATCATTGATCTTAAGGAAGCTCAGTCCAAAGTAGATCCTAATATAACAGTCCTAAATGAACGCTTGACTGAAGAGTTAAGACAACTCAAAGAAAAGTGTGCATTGACAGACAGGTTATATCAAGACCTACTTAAGACACATGCAACTGAGAGAAATGAATTTAATGTTTTAAAGAGCAAGTGCAATAGACTTGAAGAACGTAATAAGTTCTTAGAGACCGAGGTTGTCACACTTGATCTCAAACTTACTGACCTGGTTAACTCTTCAAAGATTAACCTTGAATTGTCAGATAGGTATAGAGACCCAGGTGACAAGACAGGTATAGGTGCTGAGTCATCTAGCTCGTCTACTCGAGTCATTAAGAACCCTACTACTATTAAAACAAGACTTTTGCCAAATGATAAAGGAAAAGGACCAATGATATACGATATTGGAACTCCTTCTAAAGGTACTGTACCTAAACAAGCTCGAGTTAACATTCCGATTACCAAGGGAGGTAAAAAGAATGGTAACAGCAAGCCTGTTCAACCTAGAACTAATCTTCAAAGGACCACTAATCGTGGACGACCCAACCAGGTTAGATACGAGGACTGGTATCCTGAGGAGACGAGTACTAGACAGGTACAGACTAGACGACAAGAGCCTAGACCTCCTTTCATAAGGCAGTCTCAGCTCTACTCGTCTAGACCTAGACAGGTAACTCAGAAATATCGTACACAACCTGTTTTATATCCTCCACATTTATCATATGATATCATTAGTGAGGAAAGACCCAAACGCGTCTATAAACCGTATGGACCTAATGCTTACAAGCCCTACTCTGACTATCATAGACCAGTGCCTGCTCAAGTAGAGATTAAGTTGAAAGGCTATCTCCAAAGAGTAGACCCGAACTCGACTGATAGGCCAGTTAAGGACAACAAGGTCTTATTTTGTAACAAATATGGGCGAAAGCTTAAAAGATCGAACTTGTTCAAGACTCCAATGTATATTTAGATTCCTCTGAACACGACTAACCCCCAAGGACCCCAATAAACAAATGGGTACCTAAATTATTGAATATCTTCATTGCAGGGTCGACTTGACTTGTATAAGAAGGGTGGCTCAGTAGGAGAAACCTGGTACATAGACAGTGGTTGTTCGCACCACATGACTGGTACCAAGGCTCTCTTATCAAGCTACCATGAGCAAGAAGGACCAAAAGTGATATTTGGTGATAGCTCCACTGCTGTCACTAAAGGATTTGGTTACATCCGGAATGGAGACGTTGAGATCCAAGATGTCTCATATGTTGAAGGTTTGAAATATAATTTACTCTCTGTTTCTCAGTTTTGTGATCGTGGTTACAAGGTGCAGTTCAAGAGCCGCAAATGCGAAATCATTGACAAAAGGACGCACACAGTCCTACTAGTCGGCGTAAGACAAGGAAGTGTGTACATAGTGAACTGGAACAGTTGTCCGAGGGACACCTGTCTACTTACTAAGAATCCTAAAGAGCTTGGGTGGCTCTGGCACAGACGCCTGTGTCATCTAAACTTTAAGGTTCTTAATAAGATAGCCAGAGATTACCTTGTTGAAGGTATTCCCAATGAAGTTTACTACAAGTCACATGTATGCACGGCCTGTCAACAGGGTAAACAGGTTAAAGGTTCTTTTAAGTCAATTCCTACTCTCTCAACTAGTAGAGTCCTAGAACTTCTACATATGGATCTTCATGGTCCAATAACTCCTCCAACCGTGAATGGTAGAAGGTACACACTTGTTGTTGTAGACGACTATTCTAAGTTCACTTGGGTAGTCTTTCTACACAAGAAGAGTGATACACAAACACTTCTGCCTGAACTGTTGAAGAAGTTACAAGTTGAGAAGAACCAGTCCATTGTCAAGATTCGTAGTGACAAGGGAACTGAGTTCATCAGCTGCTATATTAAAGATTTCTGTACTAAATGTGGTATCCAGCATCTTACTAGTGCAGCTAGGACACCACAACAAAACGGTGTAGCAGAAAGGAGGAATCGAACCCTTAAAGAAGCCTGTAGGACCATGTTAGCTGAGTTCAACACTCCTCAAAAGTTTTGGGCCGAAGCTATCAATACTGCATGCCATTCACAAAACAGAAGCGCGATCAACAAGGCTCTAGGCAAGACACCTTATGAGGTTTGGAAAGGTAGAAAACCCAGAGTTTCATATTTTCATATATTTGGTTGTAAGTGTTTCATTCACAACAATGGAAAGAGCAAGTTGAATGCTTTCGATGCTAAAGCAGACGAGGGGATATTTTTAGGATACTCCTCGACTAGCAAAGCATTTAGGGTATTCAACTACTCAACTCTTTGTGTGGAAGAAACACCACATGTGGTTTTCGATGAATCTCAACAGGACTCGTCTGCCGACAAGATCAGTAAGAAGGTAACTGATCTAACGATCGAATCTGACAAAGATTCAGAAGTATATGAATCCGTTCAAGCCTACAATCCATTCATGAAAGCTCTCGAATCTGATGACAAGGAGAAAGTAAGTGCTCAAGGTAAGTCTTCTAGACCAGTTGACATGCCTGCTCTAGTTGACTCATCTACTCCTGGTAAATCTGTTGATGATACAAATGATGTTGACATGCATGATGTTGTACATGATATAGATGATGATAGTATTCCTGTTAAGAATAGAAAAACATGGAAATCTGCGCATGATACTGAAAATATCATTGGTGACTCTACTATTGGTGTGAAGACTAGACGACAACTCTTTGAGTCGCAAGAACAGCCAAGTCCAACTATGTTTTGCTGGTGTTGTTTCCTCTCATCTATTGAGCCTACCACTGTTAAAGAGGCATTGGCTGATAGTAATTGGATCATCGCTATGCAAGACGAGTTGAACCAGTTTGTTCGAAACGACGTCTGGGAACTTGTCGATAGGCCGAAACATCATAATGTAGTTGGCACTCGATGGATTTTCAAGAATAAGAAAGATGATAATGATTTAGTCGTTAGGAATATGGCTAGACTAGTCGCCCAAGGCTATTCACAAGCTGAAGGCATAGACTATGATGAAACATATGCTCCTGTTGCTAGACTAGAAGCCATTAGATTGTTCCTTGCATATGCTGCTCACATGAAGTTTACTGTATATCAAATGGATGTCAAAAGTGCATTTCTTAACGGTATTCTTGCGGAAGAAGTGTATGTTGAACAACCTCCAGGTTTCGAAGTCAAAGGCAACCAGGTGTACAGATTAAAGAAAGCCTTGTACGGATTAAAGCAAGCTCCAAGAGCATGGTATGACACTCTCTCTCTCTTTCTATTGGAAAATGGTTTTACTAAGGGCAAGGTCGATCGAACCTTGTTCAGAAGACAAGAAGGGAAGGACATTTTACTCGTCCAAATTTACGTAGATGACATCATTTTTGGGTCACCTAACAAAAAGCTGAGTGAAAGTTTTTCAACACTCATGCAAAGTAAATTTGAGATGTCTATGATGGGTGAAATGAATTACTTTCTTGGTCTTCAAGTAAAACAAACTCCAGAATGTATTTTCATAAATCAGGCGAAGTACACTAGAAATCTTCTAGACAAGTATGGGATCAAAACTTGTAAGTCTACTGGCGTACCAATGCAACCAACTTACATAATGGATCCAAATGAGAACGGTAAATGTGCTGACCAATCCTATTACCGTGGTTTAATTGGTTCCCTACTGTACCTAACTGCTAGCAGACCAGACATTGCATTCTCTGTTGGTGTTTGTGCTCGATTCCAAGCCAATCCAAAAGAAAGTCACATGGAAACCACCAAAAGGATCTTGAAATATTTGAAAGGGACCATCAATCGTGGTATATGGTATCCCTCAAATGATGATCTATCCTTAAGTGGCTATTCAGACTCAGACTTTGGAGGCTGTAGAATTGATAGGAAATCTACTTCTGGTTCTTGTCAATTTCTAGGCACAAAACTCATATCTTGGTTTTCTAAAAAGCAGACTAGTGTTGCAACTTCAACTACCGAAGCCGAGTACATGGCTGCTGGTAGCTGTTGTAGTCAACTACTCTGGCTCATGCAACAGCTTAGAGATTACAACATACATGAATCAAATGTTCCTATTTTCTGTGATAGTAATAGTGCAATTGCCATTACACAAAATCCTGTTTTACACACACGATGTAAGCATGTTGATGTGAAGCATCATTTCATACGTGATCATGTAGAAAAGAAGGATATTCGCATGGAAAAGATTCATACTGATTTTCAAAGAGCTGACATTTTTACAAAACCATTAGCTGAGGCACGATTTCGTGAGTTATGCATTAGTCTAGGGCTAATTGATTTAGACCCTACTTGCCTCTAGCTATGTACTAACCAGACAGGTACATCAAGAAAAGGAGACAAGATCACTAGACCAGAGCACTCGACTACTCACGCAACAGACAGGTATACAAGGATAGACTAGATGACCAAACAACCCGATGAGGAAGCTGGTAAAGCTGAGGGTAATACTAAGGGAATAAACATTTAAGGGGGAATCCTTGATTTCTTAAATATCCTTATGTTGACTCTTATGTTTGTTAAAGGTCATCTTGTTCGAAACCTTGATCATTGCTTTAGATTGATATTCATCTTATTTATCTTACTCTACCTGTACCTACGATTACACATTGAAAATGATGAGATAGGTACATACAGTCGTTCGACGTTCAGAATAGACAGGCACAGGCGAAGGGGAACTCGTCTTGTGTACTTAAGCCAACTCGTCTTGTGAAGCTTAAGTCTACTCGTCTGTTCTGGATGGACTCGAACAGACAAGCTAAGTGTTTCTCTTGATTGAAATATGCTAAGTGTTTGATCACATCGAATTAAAGGTATTATTGTAATTAGATAATGCTAGAATTTGAAAACCCTAGAATTGGATTTATACACTCCCATTTTAATGAGGTGTATACACCCAGTTCGTACTCAACTATACTAGGTCAGATGAGTTCACTCCCCTGTCCTAATTAAGTAGAGCCGAATTTCAAATTTTACAATATCAAATCACATAATATTCTCGATTCCGTAACCGAATTCCAAAGGTCTCAACCGTTGGATCGAATTCTTCAATCTAGGTCGTTGGATTTCTTTTCAGTTTCTTAACAAACTCACCATACTCACACAACTCGACTCATGATTTCATAACTCCCCTTCTATAGCTCTCAAATTCTTGCAAAATCAAAACCCCCCTGTTCTTACACTACTCACTAAATATGTCGATTGCTTCACTTTTCTATGTTAGAACTAACATGCAAGCAAGATTTGATCTTGGTAGGTACATCACTGAAGGCAAGGTGCATGTGGAACCCTCAATGTTCTTCAAAGGGGTTCACACTGCTGGTAATCAAGAAATCATCGACAAATGCTCTCGATGTGGACTAAAGCCTTATCTGGAGGCTTTTCCACAAGTCGTCTTGGAAGAAGAGGTGTTGTTGTTCTATGCCAACGCCACAAGGCGAGGAGATGTGATTGAATCCTTCATTGGAACGAGTCGTGTTGAAATCACTCGTGAGGTCTTGTTCAGGCATTTGAAATTGCCCATCGGATCGATTGATGTGGAAAATTATGCCACTGGTCAAGAAATGAGGTATTTGAGCATCTTTTGTGGAAAAAGGATGAGGCTCAAACCAGATGGTAAAGCCCCTGCCGTCAAGAAATCGGAACTATTGGAGAAATATCGCACTCTATTGGACATAGCAAGCAAGATGCTACTATGTGCCACCGGTTCTCATGATGCGGTCACTCAAGCAAAGACAAGGGTGATGGCTGCAATTTATGACGGAATTACGGAGGGCAATTGGTTCAAATTGATCGCTGATCGAATGATGTACTTTGAACGAAGTGTTAGGGTTGATACCGACTCTCGCAGTTGGATTGTATCAAATGTTGTTGGATATGGCAACAAGCTGAGTATCTTGCTACCTCTATTATTGCCAAACAAGTCTGATTGGAGCCAAGGTAAGCCTTTTCATCCGTTGAAATTCTATCTGAGAACGGAGGCACTGAGGAAACAAGTTGTCGCAAGGCCATCTGCTCCAAGGCAAGTTCAGGTTGACGATTCAGTAGTTTTGCCGTATGCTGACTCTTCTAGTTCTTCGGAAGCTGAGTCGGATGATGAAGAATCAGAGGATGCCGCACAAGCTGAGTCGAGTGCTGAAGACTCAGAAGCAACTCAATCTGAGAAAGAGTCTGGAAAAGAAAAGGAGACTGGTGCTGAAGATCTCCAACTCTATCGACTAGTCAGAATTGGTTCCCCTGCTCAACCAGACGAGTCGAGTTCTCAGGTTGGTACCTCAACTCAAGAATTGTCAATTCCTCCTCTCTCTCTTTCTTCTGTTCGAACCAAGGCTAGATCACATCGATCTAGGCCTAGACCTCAACCCTCAACCTCGCAAGTACTGGCGGCATTACCGCTTAGAGCCAGTCTACCCCAAAACACTCCCATAATAGATACAACTGATACTTCGACAGTTGTCACACCTGACCAAGCCACATTAAAGCTCCCAGAAACCACCATCCAAACTCCCTCTCTACCTTCAACAGAAAATGTTGAACCTCTCAACCCATCTACTTCAGACAAAATGCCAGTTGCCACTGCAACAGCTGAGTTAGGGACCCCACCTACTCAGAACCCGTCTGATGTTAGATTTGAATCCTTAGTTATTATCCGATGTGTATGCGAGAGAAGAGAATTCGTGCTCGAGTATCCAGAAATTTGAAGAAGCAGCTCTCGACTCTTGACATTGACACTGCCTCGGAACAGTTTGAGAAGTTAGTGCGGATTTGCACTTGGTTTTCCCTGAAGAAATCTGCTACAGATGATCTTTTCGAGGTCATTCAAGGCATGGGCGGAATCTCCAATTTCATGGATTGGGAGATGGAACAGAAAGAAAATAGTGGAGTTAAAGATCACTCCGAACTATTCCCGCGCAAAGCCTTGGTTGATCTGGTTAAAAAGTTGTTGAGTATTCCTGATGGCGTTCTGGAAGATGAGTTCTCATTTGACGCTGGTACTCAAACAGATCTGGTAGAAGACGAGATTAAGCCAGATGTTGCTGAAGTTGCTATCCAGACATCTGAACCAATTTTGGAAATGGACAACATGTCTACTGATGAAGCTGACGAAGCTGAAGAAATAACTTCATTTGATTTAGGCGAAGAAGATGAAGAATTTTTTGAAGCAGTCATGTTCACTGAGGATGAACTGATTGAAAAGGAAGAAGTGTTGGTCGAAGCTCAGTCGTCTAATGCTATCCCAGCTGCTTGAATAGATGAATTGAAGGAAGAATTGAAATCTTTCATCAAGTCGTCTATCGATGAATTTCTCAAGACTGATCTTAAGAAGACTCTTATTGAACAGAATAGTGTCCTTGTGACAAGTTCAAAGGAGATGATCATAAATGAAGTCAACCAGTTGGACAACGATTTCAGACAAGAGATGTTCAATCAAATTGAAGGATTTCTCCAGAACCAGGTGGAATATTCTGAGAAAAGCTCAGTTGATTTTGCTCGTATTCTAGCTACTGAATCCAGGAAGATGGAAAGAGTATATAGAGCTAAAATCGAAGTAGCTGATGTTCAGAGAAAGGAAGCCTTTGATCAGTTAGCACAGGCAAAAGAGATTATAAGTGCTATGACTGAGGAGAACCGGAAGCTACGTCTGACTGCAACCCATTTTAAGAATGAGTTGAACTTATCTACTCAGAAGCTGGAGTTGGTGGCGACCAAACTAGATAAGCTGAGTCAAGATGGTTCTCACCAAAGGCAGATTGAAAGAGCTTCTAATATGATGAAGAAAGCTGTGAAAGAAGAGATGACTCGATTTACTAGTCTTTTCACTCTCAAGGCTGATGAAGCCAAAAAGGGGGAAGAGATCAGTAAAGTTGAGAAGGTTGCTGAAGTTGATACTGAGAAGTCTACTGAACCAGACGTTAAAGAAGCTGCTACAGCTATGCAAGAGCTTAGAAGACCAAGAAGGAAGCTAATCAAGACTGCTGAGCTTGAGCAAGCTAAAGCTGAAGAGCAGTTGAGACTGAAGAAAGGCAAAGGTGTTGCATCTTCAGAAGCTGAAGTTCGGACTAGACGTGTCAAAAGGAAGTTAGCTATTGAAGTTGAAGAACCTGCTGCGATAGTTGAGAAGAAGCAGAAGGTTATTGTTGATCCAGATGCTGAAGTTCACTATGCAAGTAAAAAGAAAGTTGGAAAACATATTGAAAGGTTGCAAAAGCTGAAAGCAGATGAAGATCTGATGGAAGATCAATTCATTGACTACTTCATTGACAAAGAACATCGATCTGAATGGATGAAAGTGAAGAGACAATGGGAAATTGATCACTGGATAATCAGGAAGTATGGTGACTCTGAAAGTCCAGAGGAGTTATATTCTTTGTTCGATAAGTTCTTGGAAGGTCAGAACAGAATGCTTAGGAATTTAATCTTAAGGATATCTGCTGGAGCAAATTTCAATATTCGTGTTCCTGAATTTCCAAGATGGAAATGTCCTATGACAAGCTCTGGAAAAAGGTGTGATATGAATCAGATCAAAAAGTTTGAAGAAGAGCTGTTGGATAAAGAAAAGATCGAAGATGAAGATCATGTAAGGATTATTCATAAGAGACTCCTAGATGCTTTCTGTGTTCCAAATCCAGAAGGAGGTACTCTTTCAGATTAGTTGAATTCTTATATGATATTGTTGTTTTTGCTCTGATATTTTATGTGTAATATCTACTGGTATTATTTTAAATGAATGAAAATATAAAGTACTATTTGATGTTAAGAACAAGATAACTACTTAACTAGTCTACTGTTGAGAAAAGATTCAAGTAGTTTTGGCTTCATCAAAAAGGGAGAAATTGTTGGGATATGAATCCTAAGACAAGTCCTAAATGATGAAATGATAAGATGAAGTTTTGATAAGCCAAAAGTAGTTTGAATATTTTCTAAGTATTGACTAATCTAGTCTAGTTGAGTTGAAGTCATCTTGAACAGACCAGCAGAGTTCACATGAAAGACAAGTACTGTTTTATATTAAAAGATAAGTACAGATTTATAAGTACTTCATATGTGCTATTCATATATGTATTAGATTGTTATTGAGCTATGATAATTGTTGTATAGAGCTCATGATGTTAATTGTAATAGATAGATTGATTGTATAGTTTATAAGTTGACTAAGCTACAAGCTTAATGTAATGTAATAGTCTTGTTAGGATTAGTATAGTCTACTACTGAAGATCGCACGTGAAGACTGAAGAAGAAGAGTTGAAGTCTACTACTCAAGACTGATGGACTACAAGACAAGTGCATCTACTAGACTACACAAGACAAGTCAACTTGAAGTTAGTTACAACAACGCGTATAAAGATAAGAATGAAGAAGTTAGTTATGGGAATAACTAATTCGTAACAAGAAACGCGTGGATTGATAAGAAGTTTCAGTTAAAGTTAGTTTTCAAGAAGAGTTGGTTACAACTAACTGAGTTCTTGAAGATCGAAGTCTATAAATACTTCATGGTGTTTATCATTTAAAGACTACTGTTACTACAACTACGCATACTGAAGCTACATACTGAAGATATACTGAAGATTACTCACAGAGTTCATTGAAATTCAGAAAGATAGTCAGAAGTGAAGTGAAGAATCAGAAGACTACAACTGAATAAGTTTTTAGTTTTTGTTGTTTTATCAAGGTGCTAGATACTTGTTAAATTTCTAGTTAGATCATAGACATATCTGGTGGTATAGTCTTTGAAGATCTAAGTCTTCTTCTTGGGACTTAAAATCACAGGAAAATACACTTTGTACTCGATTGGAAGAGTTTAGTGGAAACATCACAACTGGGTTTGTGAGAGTGGACGTAGACAAGTTGTCGAACCACTATAAATTGTTTGTGTTGTTTACTGTTCTAATTGCTTAACTGTTTAATTGTTTACACACATAACTGAACAAGATAAGTTGAGTATAGAACAGAGTTCTCGAATTTTGATAAGTTGAGTATAAACTTAGATTGGGCTCATTGATTAATTTCGTTATTCCGCATATTGTATTCTGATATTTCGATAGATTTTTGAAAAGTCTATTCACCCCCCTCTAGACATTTTCACTAGCTTACTCGTTATTAACTCAACTTTGGGGACCTACAACCTTCAGTGGCTCTTGCTTCAGCTTCTTCAATTCTTGACTTGTAGGTGGTCTCCATGCGGTGCATCTCATCAGTGTAAAGATCAGCAAACATTTTGGAGGTGTCAGCTGACAACTTCTGATAGGTACTCAAGTATTCTCCTATCTGCTGATGAAGTGCTTCACCAAACTTGTCTTCAATGTCAAGAATCTGGTCACGAAGACGAGTCTTCTGTTCCCTTGCAGCTTTCTCAACATATCTTCCTAGCTGCAGGCCTAAACCTTTCTCAAAGTGCAAGTCTATTGCAGCTTTGACCTGGGAGCAGATGTATGCTGTATGATCAACAGATGGGGTAGAAGTAGAGGGTGTACCTTGAGGCTTTGGATGAACAATTATTGCTTTGCCTCTCTCTTCGGCTGATAGGTACTCCTCATTGAGGTAGCAGGTAGTGGCCTTAGTCAGATGGGTCATGATTCGTCTACCTGCATCCTCTTGATTGTCAATGAAGTGAGTCAGATTGTCTGAAGGTCTGAAGTGAGCTGGTACTTTGACTACTTCTCTTTCAATCTCTTCTTTGTCAGCTGATGCAGCTGAGTCTTCTGCAGGTGCAGCTGAGTCTTCTGCAGGTGCAGCTAAGTCTTCTGCAGGTGCAGCTAAGTCTTCTGAGCTCAATCCAAGTGCATACCCTAAGCACTTGTTCAAACTGGATTGATTCCTCATCAACTCCAGGTGTAGTAGATTTGAGGAGATTGGCTATCTTCATCCTCGTTATCTTCTCTTTTGTGCACATAGGGTAGTGCACCATTCTGAACTGAGGTTGAGAAGGGCCAGCTTGATCCAGGTCTGCTGGTGCCATGTCTTCTGGAGCAGATGGGTCAGAGAGGATAGGGGATTGAGTAGCTGGGGCATTTTCCTCTGCTGTGTGAGTATCAGCAGGGATTTGGGAAGTGATTTCTTCTTGTTGGGATTGATCTTCAGTGATTTGTTCATCAGCAGGGTTTTGGATCTGCTGGTCTGGTTCAGTTTCTACTTGAAGATCAGTAGATGGTTGAGCTTGATGATCTTGGACATCTGCTGTTTCAGCAGGGGTTGTGGATATGATCTGAGTTTGATCATCAGTAGGACGTGTGGAGGTGGTCTGTATTTGGTTGTCTGCTGGTTGAGCATCAGCAGGGTTAGGCATTTGTGTTTCAAGGGTTGATTTAGGCTGGGCTTGTTCCTCTGCTGTGTGAGTATCAGCAGGGGTATGGGTATCAGTGTTTAGAGGTTCAGATGGGTTGGACTCATCAGAAGGGTTGAAGGATGAAATAGGGGCTATGCTCATTGGAGTAGGGAGCCTGGATTTCTTGGTTTTCTTTGTGAAAGAAGAAGTGTTCTTCTTTCTCTTCTGACCCTTTGATAGTTTAGAAGGTGTGAAAGTGAGAGAGGGGTTAGAAGTACCTGCCTTTTTCAGAGGAGAGGCAGTGGGAGTGGCATCTGAATCAGATGGGGAGATGAGCCCTGATCTGATCAGATATCTTCTTTGTGCTAGGGTCTGATTGTCATCATCATCCTCAGCAATCTTCTTTTGAGCCTCTTCTTTGGATGGCTCCTCTTCTTCTTCAGCAGCAGAGTCATGAGCAGACTCTTCTGCCTCTTCAACAACATCTTTGGAAGATGCTTCAGCTAACAGCTTCCTCCTCTCTTCTTTCAACCTTGCTGCCTCAGCAAGAGCTTCCTTCCTTAAGTAATATTTGGAGATGTGGAAGGTCTTATGAGGTCCCATCTTGTACTTTCTGGGGAGTACTTCTGGAAGGATGATGCTCAGCTTGTTGACAAAGCTGACTGTTGATGTCACCTTCCATTCCCTTGATTGAAGGTCCAAAGTTACCTTCTTGGCTTCAAGGGCGATTCTATCCAAGAACAACCCTTGCCAGTCTCCATCAATCTGATCCCAGATTGCAGCCATAACTCGAACTTTCAGAGTGGTAACAGCATCATGGCTGAAGGTGTTACCAAGCAGCATCTTGCCTGCTATATCCATCAGGGTTTGAAACTTAGGTTCTAATTGGGATTTCTTGAGTCCAGAGGCATCGATAGCCTTGATTCTCCCATCAGTGAACACCTCCATGTATTCTTTCTCCTTACCCATAATATAGTTGGAGATATTGATCTTCCCCCTTGACAAACCGAACAGTTCCTAAAGGATTTCCCTTGTTACCTTGACCTTGTGACCACCTATGATACTTTCAACGTGAGAACCCTTCATCACAGCATTTGAGTAGAAAGCCAGCACATCTTGTTCATAAACATTGGTGGGTGCTGCTTCCAGAAAATCTCGAAGGTTGAGGTTGATGCAGCGAAGAAGGATCTCCTTATTCTCATCTGTATGCTTGCCCTTGAAGAACATAGCATTCTCAGTGAAAACCTTCCCTTCCCTATACCACTTGGTTGCATCTAGGGTGCCAGTGCTCTTGGTCTTCTCGTCGTAAATTTCAATGATTGCCATTGTAGAGTTTGAGTGTTAGGTTTTGAGAGCTTGTAAGAAATTTGCAGAACGAGAGAGTATTGAGAGCAATTGAGTAATGTGAGCGAAAGGGTTAGGGAGAGGTTTAAGGATGTGTATATATACTCCAACAATTCTTGATCTAACGGTCAGATTTGGGTTTAATTGTGGAGTAGAGCCCAAGATTTTTCTTCTTTGATTTCGGGCCTTTCTTTAAATTTGCCGGCTGAATTTGCCATGTGGCAATAGTTGATTTGCTGGCAATTTGGTAATTGAGTATTAATGACATCATTACCAAAAATAGCCGTTGTGACTAATTTTGTGGCAAGAATTGATCATCAAGGCCATTTTTTATAAGTGAATTATATTCCTTATATAGGCCAATTTGTTTAATTACATTCAGGAATAAATCTAGAATGAATTACATGATCAAAGATAGTCATTAAACTCTAAAATCAAGTGATCTGATCAGCAGAGTGAGGTCTTCTGATTTCTTCAAGAGGTCTGCTGATTTTCCTTGAAAGTCTTCTGGTCAGCTGAATTGGTCTTCAGATCAGCTGAGTGTAGGATTGAGATTTGCTGAGTAAATCTTATGTGCTTTGAAGGTCCAACCTTGTTTGATGGATCCTTCAGTGCTGCTGTGATGATCCAACCTGGATGATGGATCTTCCAGCTTTATTGTGAGTGGTGATCCAACCTGGTTTGATGGATCTTCCAGCTCTATCTCTGAACCATGTAGGACCATCAAATCAATATGATGATCAGCCTGGATGATATCCCACTGGTTCAGATTGCCCTCACCATCTGATGTTCCACATCATCAGATGGGTTGTAGCATCTAATGTGTCCTTTTTGAATTTCTTCGCTTCTCTTGAAAGAGAAGGAAGATTGGAAGAGGCTTCAATGGAGTCTGAAGAGAGGGCCATGGACTTGGTCTTCATGTTTTGTTTAGACACAGTAGCCTTTGATAACAAGCTCTCCATGTAGAACTTCCCCCTGGAGAAGAAGCTCTGCTTGCTTGCTACTTTGTCCTCTGCATCTCTCTTTCCTCTAGTTTTCAATAAGGACTTCTCTCCTTCCTCTAGTTTTCATAGACATACTTTTGTTGGCTAAACCAAGTATGCTGATCTGCATCGTCTTCATCTTCTGGACAAATCTTCATCTCCTTCACCCAAGACCTTGGTTGAGGGATGATCTCCATTCCATCTTTTCTTTCGATCTTCTCCATACCTGAAACAGAAGTTATAGTTAGTGATTTGTGTTCTTAGGTGTTCTCATAACTTCCTCCTTTTATAGGGGTAGAATTGAGGTAGTGGAGTGAAAGATGACAAAACCATAGAGTTGATAGGTCTGAATTTCTGAAAAGTTACTTCTTAAGATCAACAATGAGATTCTTGATCCAAGGGTTCACATTTAAAGATATTCAGACTTTATCTTATGGAATGCAGAAATTATAAATTTTGAGCAAGAGTTACTTGAAATCCGTACTTTGCATGCATACTGTTGAGTATGTGAGGATGGTGTATTAATCCAACCAAGTATAACTCAATAGTATACTGTATATACGTATATGAATAAAGTATTTTATGAAGAATAGTTTATTAATATACATAGTTATACATTGCTTAGAGTAAAAATGTCAAATAACTTTGTTCAAGTCTGCTGTATATATATATATATATGATATGCAATGCAGATTTTAGAGTATTTCATCAAGGATTCTTAAGGTATCATTGATTCCCCCTTGATTAGATGTAGATGACTCTAAGTTTTCCCTCAGCTTTATTTGTCTTCATTGGGAAAGAACTTACCTGAAGATGAGGGTGTCTATTCACCTCATCTGATCCTCCTAGTCTTCTGCAATTGTATCAGCTGAGGTTTTCAGCTGATCTTTGCTCTTCATGTGCTTGGATCCAGGAGTCCTAAGCTGTAGCATAGGGTCTTGAATCTTTCTTCAGCTAGGGGCTTAGTCAAGATGTCTGCTCTTTGGATATCTGTGTGAATTTTCTCCATCTTGATGTCCTTCTTTTCAAGGTGGTCTCTTATGAAGTGGTGTCGAATGTCGACATGCTTGCACCTTGTGTGGAGGACTGGATTTTGAGTGATGGCAATGGCACTGCTGCTATCACAATAAATAGGGACTTCTCTTGCCTCTACATTGTAATCCTTGAGTTGTTGAACTAGCCAGAGCAGCTGACTACAACAACTACCAGCTGCCATGTATTCTGCTTCAGTGGTGGAGGTTGCAACTGAGGTTTGCTTCTTAGAGAACCATGATATCAGCTTGTTGCCTAGAAATTGACAGGTTCCAGATGTGGATTTCCTATCAATTCTACACCCTCCATAGTCTGAGTCAGAATAGCCACTCAATTCTAGATTGTCATCAGCAGGGTACCATAGTCCTAGGTTGACTGTTCCTTTTAGGTACTTGAGAATCTTCCTTGCTGCTTTTAGATGACTTTGCTTTGGGTTTGCTTGAAACCTAGCACATACTCCTACAGCAAATGTTATGTCTGGTCTGCTAGTTGTAAGGTATAGTAGAGATCCAATCAGTGCTCTATATTCAGCTTGATCAACTGCTTTTCCAGACTCATCTGGTTCCATTTTGAAAGATGTCATCATTGGAATCCTTGCAGTCTTGCTTTGTAGAGCTTTGAATCTTTCTAATAGGCTTTTGGTATACTTGGACTGGTTGATGAAGATCCCTTCTGGACTCTGCTTGACTTGAAGTCCTAGGAAGTAATTCATCTCACCCATCATGCTCATTTCAAACTTTCCT
Source organism: Galeopsis tetrahit (assembly GCA_963675135.1). Classification (NCBI taxonomy): domain Eukaryota; kingdom Viridiplantae; phylum Streptophyta; class Magnoliopsida; order Lamiales; family Lamiaceae; genus Galeopsis; species Galeopsis tetrahit. Next base: position 22,919,078 of record OY776128.1, read on the forward strand.
TGCATAAGTTCAGAGAACTTCTTGCACATCTCTTGATTGGGTTATCCAAATATAATATCATCTACATATATTTGCACCATTAGAATGTCTTCTCCTTCTTGTATTCTGAAAAGAGTTCTATCAACTTTGCCTTTTGTATATCCATTGTCAAGTAGGAATTGTGACAATGTGTCATACCAAGCTCTAGGGGCTTGTTTTAGACCATAGAGAGCCTTCTTCAGTCGATATACTTGATCACCTTTTTTCAAATCCTGGAGGCTGCTCTACATATACTTCTTCTACCAGAATACCATTTAGAAAGGCACTTTTAACATCCATTTGATATACCTTGAAGCCCATATATGATGCATAAGCTAGAAATAGTCGAATAGCTTCTAGTCTGGCTACTGGAGCAAAGGTTTCATCATAGTCAATCCCTTCAGATTGTGAATATCCTTTTGCAACTAGCCTTGCTTTATTTCTAGTTATCACATCATTTTCGTCCTTTTTGTTCTTGAATACCCACTTTGTTCCTACTACATTGTGGTTTTCAGGACGATCTACCAATTCCCAGACTTCATTTCTTTCGAATTGGTTTAGTTCTTCTTGCATAGCAGTGATCCAATTGCTATCTGTCATTGCTTCTTCTATGTCAGCTGGTTCAATGTTGGATAGGAAGGCACACCAGCAGAACATAGATGATTGTGAGTTCTGATTCAGTTGTCTTCTGGTCTTGACACCTGAGTCTGCTCCTCCTAAGATGAGGTTTGATGGATGATTGTTTCTCCATGTATGCCTCACAGGAGTATCTGCATTGGATGAGCTTGGATTCTCATCTGATCTAGTGCCATCAGGTGGGTTGACTTGATTAGGTCGATCATCATCTGTATCTTGTGTGTCAAAGAGATCATTCCCCCTGGCATTTGGGATTGTTGCATCTTGATTCTGGTCAGCTTGTCCTGCTTGAGTTTGAGATCTAGTGACAGGTCTATGAGGCTTATCCTCCTCTGGTTGTTCAGGGAAAGGTTCATTGACTTCAATGAACTCATCTGGTTTGGACTTGATCACTAGATGTCTCATCTGATCTGCAGCTGAGTTTGTTTCTACTGCACTCTTTTCACAAGACTCATCAAAAACAACATGAGGTGTTTCTTCCACAAGAAGGGTTCGTTTGTTGAGTACTCTAAATGCTTTGCTAGTAGAGGAGTATCCTAAGAATATCCCCTCATCTGCTTTGGCATCAAAAGCATTCAACTTACTCTTCCCATTGTTGTGAATGAAACACTTACAACCAAATATATGAAAGTAAGATATTCTAGGTTTTCTTCCTTTCCACAGTTCATATGGGGTTTTCTCATGAATTTTGTGAATACCTGACCTATTTTGAGTGTGACAAGCTGTGTTGATGGCTTCTGCCCATAGCTTCTTAGGAGTGGAGAATTCAGCAAGGAGTGTTCTGGCAGCTTCTTTGAGTGTTCTGACCCTTCTTTCAGCTACACCATTCTGCTGTGGTGTTCTTGCTGCACTTGTTTCATGCTGAATGCCATTAGAAGTACAGTGGGCAATAATATAGGAGTTGATAAATTGAGTGCCTTTGTCACTTCTAATTTTCACAATTGGTTCTCCTTTCTCTACTTGGATTCTCTTCAATAGTTCAGGGAGCTTCTGCTGTGTTTCACTCTTCTTGTATAAGAAGATAACCTAAGTAAACTTGGAATAGTCATCTACAACAATAAGAGTGGACTTCCTCCCTGTTAGAGTGGTTGGAGTGATTGGTCCAAAGAGATCCATGTGAAGCAATTCAAGAACTCTGCTGGTTGATGCTGTCTTCTTGGTCTTGAAGGAGACCTTTGTTTGCTTTCCTTGTTGACATGCATCACATACCTGATCTTTACAGTAGAGTTCATTAGGCAGACCATCAACTAAGGATTCCCTTGCTAGCTTGTTCATAGTCTTAAAGTTCAGATGACTAAGGCGTTTGTGCCATAGCCAGCTGACATCTTTAGGGCTCTTCACAAGCATACATGTATCCTTAGGACAGCTGTTCCAATTTGCAAGATACATACTTCCCTTTCTAGATCCTGTTAGAAGGTTTTGTTTTGTTCTCTTATCACTTATGAGACACTCATCTTTAGAGAATTTGACTGAGTAACCAGTGTCACAAAAATGAGAAACAGATAATAAATTAAACTTAAGGCCTTCTACATATGATACATCATGTACCTCAATGTCACCATTTTTAAGGGTGCCATATCCTTTTGTGTTACCATGCGCGTTATCACCAAAGAAGACTTTTGGACCTTTCTTCTCTATGTAGTTGGTCAGCAGAGCTTTGGTTCCTGTCATGTGAGTTGAACATCCACTATCTATGTACCATGTTTCTCCTGCTAGACCTCCTCTTCTGTATAGGTCCCTCCTTTCCTGCAAGAAAGGTTAAGTCTTAGGTACCCATTTTGTTTTGGGTCCTTGGGTGTTAGTACTACCCTTGGGAACCCACATATACATTGGTCTTTTGAACAACCTTGAGCACTTGAGTTGTTTCCCTCGGGCATCACAGAACCAAATCTTACCAGTCAGCACCTTGGACTGATCTGATTTGTTCTTAGTGTCAGCTAAGTAATAGTCAAATGGTTTCCCTTTATAGGAGTGTACATATATGATCTTTTGACTAGTTACATTCGGCCTGGGTGCATTAGCTGGTCGATGCACACGATTATATGGACCATACTCCTCTGTTCTCACAATATCATAAGAGATAGGGGGTGCAAAGAGAACAGATTTGTTTGAAGAGGACTTCTTCTTCTTGGCTGGAGCAGCATACAGCTGAGACTGTCTCAGACGAGATGGTCTAGGCTGTTTGCTGTTCCTCTGTACAGGCTTGGGGTTAACTTTTCTTTTACCATGTTTGGTGTTGGAATAGTTAGCCTTAGCTGGTACAGATGCCTTTTGGTTCATATTAGGTTCATTGTGTTTAGAACACTCACCCTTTTCATGTGTCTGAGTAGTGCACTTGTTAGGTGTACTACCCCCAGCTGGAGAGGATGTAGATGGATTAAGTTCAAAACCAAAACCCATCTTATTGCCATTTGATCTATAATACTCAGAGATACTTTCAATAGTAGTAGAAGCTTTATTGAACTCTGATATCTTTTGATTTAGGCATTCCTTCTCCTTTTCTAAGAGCTTGTGTGCTTGGAAGAGATCATCAAACTTGGATTGTAGTGAACGAAATTCCTTAGTTTCTAGAGCTTGAGTTTCTAACATCCCCTCATACAACTGAGTTATTGTGGTGTTTTCTTCCTTAAGAAGTTCCACTTCTCTGGTCAATCTTTCATTCATTGTGACCAACTCAGGGGTGTTATCAAACTTAGTCTTTTTCAACTTAGTAATTTCTTTCCTTAGATCCTTGTTCTCCTCTTCCACTTCTATAAAAGCTCTAGTGGCAATATCTAGATCACATTTTACCTTTCTTAAAGATTGATAATAGGTGTCTTCTGATTCGCCTTCAGATGAGTTTATCTCATCTGATTGTGAAAAAATAGGTGAATGGAAAGTAGTAGTATAGGAGTTTACCTCATTTTCACCTATGGCCATCATAGCTAGGTCATCTGAATCATCTGAGAAGATTTGGCAGTCTGGTGATGTAGGAAGTTCATCACTGTGATATTCAGATTCTTCAGTCACCATAGCTTTCTTGTCTGAAGTTCTTCTTGACCTTCTTTCTTCTTTGTCATCTAGATTCAGTTCAGGACATTCATATACATAGTGTCCTGGTTTACGACAATTGAAGCATGATCTAGATTTCTGATTTGAGTTGCCTTTCCTTGGAGGAGTGGCATCTCTTCTTCTAGATCCTCGGCTGTCAGATGACTCCACATCCTTTCTAGGATGTCTTTCTGGTGTTCTTTCTCTAGAACTTCTGGATGGTGAACTTGCTCTTCTATCTTTGTAGTTTCTATAGAATTTTCTATATTTGCTGTTGAGAGTGTTCATCCTTTCGAATCTCTTGATCATAAGAGCCATTTGCTCTTTCAGACACATGTCTGATCCTTCACAGTCTTCTGTTTTCAGAGAGGTTTTCCAGATGAGGTACTTGCAGCTTTTGTATTGGCTGCCTTGAAGGCTACAGTCTTTGAGGTTGATGGAGTTGCAGTTGGCTCATCACTTCCTGAGTTTTCTTCTCTTTCCAGATCATATTCATGGGCTTTTAGATTCTGAAATAGAGTTTGAGCAGACCACTTCTTGATATCTTGAGTATCTTTGATGATGGTCTTCTTGAGTCTCCATTTCTTGGTTAGAGAGTCTAAGATCTTTAGATTTTTCTCTCTGTTTGTATATTTCTTGCCCAGAGATTCTATCTCATTGATGATCTTGGTAAATCTATTGTCTAGTTGATCAATAGACTCTTCTGGTTGCATCTTGAAGTGTTCAAACTTCTTGACTGCTGTTGACAACTTGCTCTCCTTGATCAGCTCAGTTCCTTCACAAAGAAGGGCCAATGCATCCCACATCTCTTTGGCTGAGTCACAGTGGATTACCTTTGCAATGTACTCATTTGGAAGAGATTGCATTATGTAATCTTGGGCAATGCTGTCAAGATTGGATTGCTTCATCTCTTCTGGAGTGAGATCCTTCATAGGCTTGGGGGCAAGCTCTCCAACTGGAATATCTGGATCACCATTTGCAGTGTTGACTGCCATGATGGTGATTGGGCCTTCAGTGATTACTGACCACATCTTGTAGTGGACTGATGTGAGATTCTTCCTCATCCTGATCTTCCAGTAATCATAATCCTCAACTGAAAACTTAGGCAACTTTCGCATATTAGCACTCATGCTGTTATGAGTTTTCAAAAACAGGTTTTTCAAAAAGATCTGTTCAAGAGGACTACAGAAAGACTCCCTCAAGTCTTCTGATAGTCTAGAGACAGTAGTCCGTTAGAACCACTGCTCTGATACCACTTGTTGGTCCCTGAACGAGTACTGAATGGGATTAAAGTCTAGAGGGGAGGGGTGAATAGACTTTAAAACTTTTTCAATAGAGTTGAGAACCTCTTCTGATTGCTATGTCAACTAGACTACTAGTCAGCTGGTCCAGATGACTATAGTGATCTGATTGGAGAGGTTATATGCGGAATTATGGTAGGCCTTGTTTAGACTCGTTCTTTAAGTGTTAACCTGTTGTTTTATAAAAGTACTCAGCTGATGCTGGTTTGAAAGTTATGGCCTTGTTTTGAAGACAGTTGAAAATACAGTATGCACTATATAAAAATATATGTAAGGGCAGAAATGTAAAGTGCAGAAGGTAAATGACACCAGATTTATAGTGGTTCGGATATACGTTCCTACGTCCACTCTCACGTCCACACGTGATGTTTAATCCCTTTAATTTACCACAAATTACAAGGGTCTTGACCTTTATAGTCCCAAGGTTAGGACTTTGAGATCTGAGCCGTCCTAACAGCTACGGTCTCCACAAGTGATTGTAAGCACTTGCACTTTAAGGGGTTCAAAAACTTTAACCTTTCGGTGAGGGTTTGGGGTTTTTGAAGTGTATCCAACTAATGGTTCAAGCTTATAATTTGCTTAACCACTATGCCTAAAACAATGATTATACAATATGAACAGGTTTCAGGTTCTTAGGGGTTGGATAGAAATCACTTAAGAGCTATAGATAATCTAATGGTTTTCTGGCTCTTGGAGAACTCTTAGAACAATATGGCTATTTGCTTGATTGCTTGCTTAGCTTGTGAATTCTCTCTTGTGACTTCCTTGTTCGTGATTTCTCATCCTCTTGTATTTATAATGGAGATTGGTTGCAACTAGCCGTTGGAGTTGACTAGCCGTTTGAGCAATCTTTCCATAATGGCTTGATTCCTTAATTCCAGCCGCTTGATTGCTTCAATCCTGGGATCATGTCAATCTTCTAAATAAGGTAGGTCTTCGTTTGAATTGCAAGATGACTTTGGAATCAGCCGAGTCCTGGAAGAGCACATAGTCTTCTGATCTGTACTTCTAGTCTTCTGACTACTCTTTTGGCCTTAGGTCTTCTGTCTTCTGATATCAACAGAGTAACACTCTTCTGATCTGGTAATTCTTTGTACTGCTTTAGGCCATCTTCAATCTGGGACTCCATCAGATAAGTAGGTATACAAGCACCTTAACTTATCTGGTCTTCAAGGATCTTCTAGTCTTCATATCTTCTACTCATCTCATCTTGAGGATAGGCATGTAAGCCAGGACTGTGCTGATCAGCTGATATCAATACAGTTGATCACACAAGACTAGTCTAAGCTGTTCTATACAAGTCAGCTGATCCTATTACATTTATAAACTCTAAGTGTTTTGGCCATCAAAACTATTCTAACATCAAGTGGGGCTTAGGGTGAATTTATATCCCAACAAATACAATTGCAGTCTACTGTAGTAGTTTGAGCGAAGTGGAAGGTAGTTTTTATAGTAAGTTTTTTTTCAGATGCATATCCTCCACTACGCAAAAGAAGGTCCTACATGGTCAAGTATTATGATTTTCAGAAAAACTCTATTACCAAACAAATATCATATATGCCCAATATCCTTCTTGAATGTAGATAGAACGAAAATACTCTTCATCGTCCAATCATGGGGAGACTATTATTGCTATGATACTATTTTCAAGACGTTTCAGCTCTGCGAAGAATATGAAATGACATATGGGGTTCAACATGCATTTAAGTATATTCAAAGTCTTGTAGCTCCAGGTGTTAGTTATATAAAGATAGTTGAAGATTTTTTATTATATATCATTTATATTAGTCTTATTTATCTATAATTTGTAGTAGTTGTCATTTTTGTTTTATAGAAGTCATTTTATTTCTTTACGAAATAATTATTTATCACTAGGATGATTTTGCCACATATATGCACTATAAAATTAAATCAAATAAGAAAAACAATACATTATACATCAGTTTATGCCGTATAAGTTTACAAAAATAATAAAATAAAAAAACCATTTTTTTTTTAACTGAAGTATATTATGTAATATTGTATATTAACACATAAAAAATATGAATAATAATAATATACATATATATTTGGCGGGATATGATTCCTATTAAATGTATCAAGTGAATTTAATTTTACTACATCATGAACCGCTTCCATTGAAATAAGAATAGACACATTCATTCAAATGATGGAAGTTGAAAGGTTTTTAAATAAAGGTAGTGACTTTTCAGATTCTATTTATTGTTTGACACAGAAATCAAACATCCACAATATCACTCTGAATCGTCTTCACTAAGTTACCCAAAACATATCTCCGAAAAACCTTCCAACAATCACCAATAAACAATGAACAACCATGTCAACCCGATGTTCATCCCCTCCGAAATCAGAGACCAATTTCTGGACTCATTAGATCCAAAACCCCTTGGCCGAATGAAGTGTGTTGACAGACATTGGAATCATCTGATATCTTCCAAACCTTTTGTCGATTTTCAACTTTATCGGGTCAAGAGTAAGCAAAAGTACTCCTTCATACACAAGAATCATGTTTCTGATCCACCAGTTTGTTTGCCTGACGGATATGGTCAGCCTGGTACGAGGCGATTTATTAGAGAAGATTCAGATAATTTTGAGGTTCTCGGTTCGTACAACGGTTTAGTTTTGATTTGCACCACTTTTGATGATTTTATTTTGGGTAACCCTTGTACAAATCAAAACCTCATTTTACCTCCCGTTCCAGAAAACTTACGACCTTATTTATCAGAAGAACGTGTTTATTTTGATCTTGGCTATGATGTTCTGCATGATGATTTTTTGGTTATGCGAGTTTCCCGTTTTCTTCAATTAGAAGGGTACATTTCTTCAGTTATGTTGTACTCTAGAAATTTGAACTCCTGGTGTTCGCTTCCTCTGTTTCCAAGCCAATTTCCTCCTTGTGAAAATTCATTTTATATTGGAGGACTTTTTCATTGGAAAGTTAGATCACAGAATGATCATGCAATTGTAACTTTTGATTGCAATGCCTGTGTCTATGAGCAGTTTGATGTGCCTGCTTTTATACTTCAGCCATTGACTTGTAAGATGGAGAGGCTTGATGACAATAACCTTGTCGTATATGCTGATTTGTTCTCGGTGGATGAGTTTGGTGTCAGTCGATATTTTATTGAAGTGCATATTCTAAATTATTCGAATGATGTTAGAACTTGGTCGACTTTTACAATATTTAGGGAAGAAAATTTGCCAGACGATTTTGCACTCGAGCCAATATGCTACTTGAACACAGCAATGACACAAATAATGTTTAGTGTTAAGCCTTATGATACGTCTTTCTCTTATGACATTGTTACAAGGAACTTTCGAAGGATGGATGAGATTGAATCGTGGCCAGGTTGTGCAAAATCCTACAAGTACATGGACACTCTCGTATCACCTCACCGTAATTTAGCCATATAGTGTAGATGATAGTAGTTTATGTAGTTTTTGTAGCATCTTAAGTATGCATCCTTTTATTAAGTATTTCCTTTTGTAGTTCTTTTGTTGTTTATATGTGAATATGCAGAATGTAATTGGGTTAGCCGTTTTTTTGTAATACAACTTCTTTAATTCAGCCTGATATGGTAAACTAGTATCATCAGGTAAATAATTTACCTCTATATTAGTATTGAAAGAAATGTCATTTACATGTTTGATCCATAGTTAATCTATTCAATGTTATGAATTCAATGTGCATATCAAAATGAATTATTCATATATGTACCAAAACATACATATATTCCTTTTTCTTGCATCACTACAGTTTTTGTTTGTGCATGTGCTAACGAATATTCATTACGTCTTGTAACATTGAAACAAATTTTTTTACTGTAATATAGTCAACTTGTTTTTTTTTTTTAATTTGCAAATTAATTTTGTATGCATGTGTAAATCAGTACTCAAAATTCACACTTAGGGAAATAAATTACCATTTAACATATGTTTCAAAAAAAGACAATCATGTAATTTTTGAAACATCAAAATTATGAAGAGTTACCCATGTAGACTACATCAATTAATAACAAAAAATATAAATCCAACATATCATGTCATATTTCAAAACAAAAAGGCCAAATCATGAGTAATGAAAATGGCTAATAGTTAATCTTGTTTTTCCAAAACAACTACTTAGTCTTTATCAAACACAAACAAAATGATAATCATAATTTAAATAAACTAATAACTGGAATGAGTAGCAAAGTTTGAATTGTCTAGACTTCCACAAATATAGTTATTCAAAAGTGTGAGGTTTATCTCAAATCTCCTAGACTAGACGAGTGTGACTCGTCTGGTAAAGATCAGGTAGATTCTAGTCTACTACTGTACTCGTCTGTTGAGCAGATTAGTCGAGGTACTTAGTTGATAGAAGTCTTCTGAAGGACTCAGCTGTTGGGCGTATCAGCTGGTGGAGTCAGACAAGTTAACTCAGACCAGATCAGATGATATGGAGGAGTCCAATCAGATGAGATGGGTATTGCGAAGAAGTAGACGAGTTGGGGAAGACCAGACAGGTTGGACCAGATCAGTCGAGTTCTGTTAGCAGGGTTAATTTTTGGCTAAGTATGGAGTCGTCTTGTTTGCAAAGACAAGTGAAGGGCAAGGAGGTCATTTCAGATTGGGTCACGCTGAAGGTGTGAGTTTGTTACATGGTTGTAACAGAATCCACGTGGCAATCTACACGCGTTCAGAGCACGCTGCAATCACCATTGGCAACCTATAAATACCCCATTACTTGTAATTGTAATCTTTGACGCGTACGAGCATTCGTTTTGAGAGTTGAGAGTTCACGAGCGAAGTGAGGATAAATCCCTTTCCGAGTGATGAGTGTTTGTAAACATCTCTTATACTAATCAAATTGAAGTCGTGTGTCCAGTGGATGTAGATCACATTGATCGGACCACTTAAATCGTTCTTGTGCTCTGTTTTCATTTTCGTTTACATTTGTGAATTGCCATGCTTTCGTTGGATTGAATTGTGGCCGATTATTTTGCTTGTGATTGGAGACGTCTAATCGGAGTTGAATTATCATTGACAATCGTAACAATTGGCGCCGTCTGTGGGAATCGGAAACGAGAGGAATCGATCGTCAACCACTAATCAACTTCCAGTTCGAAGATGGAGAATTCGACCAAGTATAATATTGAGAAGTTCTCAGGCACGGGTGACTTTGGGCTGTGGAGAGTCAAGATGCAGGCTCTCCTAGAACAGCAAGGCTTGTTCGACGTGCTCGAAGAGTCTACAACCCCAGCTGGTGAATCTGCAACTGCTGCTGCTGAAAGAAACAAGATGTTACGGAAAGCTCGAAGTAATATTCTGCTCTGCCTTGGTGATAAGGTTTTGAGAGAAGTTTCTAAAGAGAAAACCGCGAAAGAGGTCTGGGACAAGCTAGGTAAACTTTACGTGGTTAAAACCTTAGCTAACCGTCTCTATTCGAAACAGAAGATGTATGCCTTCAGAATGGTGGATGACAAACCCATTCCGGATCAGCTTGATGAGTTCAATAGAATTCTTGATGATCTAGAGAATTTAGATGTCAAGTTAGAGGAAGAGGATAAGGCTCTGATTCTATTGAGTGCTCTCCCTAAGTCCTTTGAAATCTTAAAGGATACCATCTTGTATGGTAGGAAGGAAAGTATTACATTGGAGGATGTAATGCTGGCTGTCAAGTCCAAGCTGCTGCACAACAAGACGTTTCAAGCAGACAAGGTCAGTAGCGGAGAAGGATTGGCAATCAGAGGTGGCCAGAAGCGATCTGGTGCCAAGAAGGGGTCTAGTCAACCCAAAGGAGCTGATAAGGGAAAATCAGCTGTGTCCAATCAAGGTGATGCAGTGTGCTACCATTGCAACAAACCTGGGCACTATAAGAATGCTTGTCACAAATACAAGCAGTTCTTGAGGAAATCTGGTGCCAATACCTCTAATGACAAGAATCAAGCTAATCAGACTCAAGTTGGGAAGGAGCAAGAAGGCTATGAGTCTGCTCAAGCGCTAACCATCACATCCTCTACAGAACAGCAAGCATGGATCCTTGATTCAGGGTGTTCTTTCCATATGACTCCAAGACGAGATTGGTTTCATGACTTCAAGCAACAAAAGGGCGGTTCTGTTCTGCTTGGGAATGATCACACTTGCAAAGTTGTTGGAGAAGGTAGTGTTCACCTGAAGATGTTCGATGGGGTAGTAAGAATACTCAAGAGTGTTAGGTACGTACCTGAACTCAAGAGGAATTTAATCTCACTTGGGATGCTGGATTCTATGGGCTATAAATTCCAGTCGGCTGATGGAGAGCTCAGTGTGTCAAAAGGGGAGCTGACTGTCCTGAAAGGTGAGAGAAGGAGTGATCTCTACTTTCTTAAGGGAGAAACAGTAGCTGGTAGATCAGATGTAGCGGATGTGCAAGACAACTCGATGTTGTGGCACAGACGACTAGCTCACATAGGCGAGAAGGGCCTAGTAGAGTTGTCTAAACAAGGTCTGCTTGGTAAAGACAAGATCACTCAACTCGACTTGTGTGAGTCTTGTATTCTTGGTAAGTCCAAGAGACTTAAGTTTGGTAAGGGTGTTCACTCTACCAATGGGATCATGGACTATGTTCATTCTGATCTATGGGGGCCAACGAGGAATCAGACGAGGTCTGGTGGAAAATACTTCCTGTCTATCATAGACGACTACTCAAGAAAGGTGTGGGTGTCTATTCTGAAGTCGAAGTCAGAAGCATTTGAGAAATTCAAGGAATGGCTCATTGAATGTGAAAATGTCACAGGCAAGACTCTCAAACATTTGAGAACTGATAATGGTCTAGAGTACCTATCAGACGAGTACAATGCGTTCTGCAAATCGAAAGGAATAGTACGGCATATGATTGTGCCAGGGACCCCTCAGCAAAACGGAGTAGCTGAGAGGATGAACCAGACACTACTTGAGAGAGTCAGGTGTATGTTGAACAGTTCTTGTCTGCCGAAGGTGTTTTGGGGAGAGGCTGTCTCTACTGCAGCTTATTTGATAAACAGAAGTCCTTCCTCGGCTGTGCAGTACAAAACCCCAGAGGAGTTGTGGTCTGGCCATGCAGCTGAGTACAGCTATTTGAAGGTTTTTGGATGTGCAGCTTATGCTCATGTCAAGCAAGATAAGCTTGAGCCTCGAGCATTGCGATGCGTGTTTGTTGGGTATCCTTCAAGCGTGAAAGGATACAGGTTATGGTGCCTCGAAGCTGGGATGCAGAAATGTATAATCAGTAGAGATGTTACTTTTGATGAGAGTCGGATGCCTCTATCAGAACAGACTAGTACGAGTACTAGTGCAGCTGATAACCAACCAGACGAGACACAAGTCGAGGTGGAGCAAGTTGACTCCACAAGACCAGTTGAAGAACATATTGATCCAGATGAGGAGGGCGATCCTCAAAGTGAGAATGATCTTCAACATTATCAGCTGGCACGGGACAGAACCAGACGAGAAGTCCACCCACCTCAGAGGTATGGTCAAGCTGACATAGTCTCATTTGCATTATGTGCAGCTCTTGAGGTGGAGTCTCTGGAGCCGAAGTCTTATTCAGAAGCCATAAGCTGCCACGACAAAGAGAAGTGGATAGTTGCTATGGAGGAGGAGCTGCTTTCTTTGAACAAAAACCAGACATGGGAGATTGTTCAAAGGCCCAAGAACAAGAAGTTAGTTGGGTGCAAGTGGATCTATAAAAAGAAGGTGGAGGCTCAGAGGGGTGGCAGACTTAGATACAAGGCGAGGCTTGTAGCTAAGGGATTTACACAGAAAGAAGGTATCGATTTCAATGAAATCTTCTCACCTGTTGTGAAGCATTGTAGCATCAGAATCTTGTTAGCTATGGTTGCCCAATTCGAATTGGAGCTACATCAGATGGATGTGACCACAACTTTCTTACATGGATCTCTAAACGAGAGGATCTACATGAAGCTACCAGAAGGGTTGGACATAGAAGAAGGGGAAGACAAGGTCTATCTACTGAAAAAGTCCCTATATGGCCTCAAACAAAGCCCTAGACAATGGTACTTGAGATTTGATGAGTACATTTGCTCAGCTGGTTTTACAAGGAGTTTGTATGACAGCTGTGTCTATTTCAGACGGGTTGGGACTGGTGTTACCTATCTTCTGTTGTATGTTGATGACATGTTAATAGCAGGCGAGTCTATTGACAGTTTTAATCAAGTTAAAGAGATCCTCAAAAAGGAGTTTGAGATGAAAGATCTTGGTGAAGCCAAAGTGATTCTTGGGATGGAGATCAGTAGACTAGACGGGTCTATTCTACTGAGTCAGCCTACTTATCTTCAGAAGGTGTTAGAGAGGTTCAGAATGCATAAGGCAAAGACTGTCTCTACTCCTATTGGCCAACATCATCGTTTGTCCAATCAGATGAGTCCCAGGAACAGCCAAGAGCGAACTCAGATGAGCAAGATACCTTATGCCAGTGCTGTAGGGAGTTTGATGTATGCTATGGTGTGTTGTAGGCCAGACTTGACGCATGCTATGAGTGTGATCAGCAGATATTTGAGTGATCCAGGCTTAAGCCATTGGGAAACGGTTAAGTGGGTTATGAGATATGTTCTGGGATCAGCACAGACGGGTCTGAAATTTCAGAAGATGCCAAGTGAGGGGGATGCACTTGTGGGATACGTTGATGTAGATTACGCAGCCAATGTTGACACTCGAAAATCCTTAACAGGATATGTGTTCACTCTATTTGGTACGGCAGTGTCGTGGAGGTCTATTCATCAATCCGTAGTTGCATTGTCTACTACTAAAGCGGAGTACGTGGCCTTGACTGAGGCAGTTAAGGAAAGCATGTGGCTGAAAGGGATTCTTAAGGAATTTGGTTTATCTCAGAACAGTGTGACTGTCTTCTGTGATAATCAAAGCACAATTCATCTCGCAAAGCATCAGGGGTATCATGAACGAACCAAGCATATTGATGTGAAGCTGTACTTTGTGAGAGACATTGTGGAGAAGGGGAGCGTCCAAGTGGTTAAGATAGCTACTGAGGAGAACCCTGCTGATGCATTTACTAAGGCGTTACCAAAGGAGAAGTTTGGTTTATGTCTTAGGTCAGTTGGTTTGCATTAGTGACCTCTGAGGAGAAGGCTACTAGTCTGGTGGCGGCAGATTAGTAGTAGAATCTGTCCTTTGAGAAGGATAGATCGGTGCTGCTTAGCTCAAGGTGGAGATTTTGAGCTAAAGGTGGAGAATTGTGAGGTTTATCTCAAATCTCCTAGACTAGACGAGTGCGACTCGTCTGGTAAAGATCAGGTAGATTCTAGTCTACTACTGTACTCGTATGTTGGGCAGATCAGTCGAGGTACTTAGTTGATAGAAGTCTTCTGAAGGACTCAGCTGTTGGGCGTATCAGCTGGTGGAGTCAGACAAGTTAACTCAGACCAGATCAGATGATATGGAGGAGTCCAATCAGATGAGATAGGTATTGCGAAGAAGTAGACGAGTTGGGGAAGACCAGACAGGTTGGACCAGATCAGTCGAGTTCTGTTAGCAGGGTTAATTTTTGGCTAAGTATGGAGTCGTCTTGTTTGCAAAGACAAGTGAAGGGCAAGGAGGTTATTTCAGATTGGGTCACGCTGAAGGTGTGAGTTTGTTACATGGTTGTAACAAAATCCACGTGGCAATCTACACGCGTTCAGAGCACGCTGCAATCACCATTGGCAACCTATAAATACCCCATTACTTGTAATTGTAATCTTTGACGCGTACGAGCATTCGTTTTGAGAGTTGAGAGTTCACGAGCGAAGTGAGGATAAATCCGTTTCCGAGTGATGAGTGTTTGTAAACATCTCTTATACTAATCAAATTGAAGTCGTGTGTCCAGTGGATGTAGATCACATTGATCGAACCACTTAAATCGTTCTTGTGCTCTATTTTTCATTTTCGTTTATATTTGTGAATTGCCATGCTTTCGTTGGATTGAATTTTGGCCGATTATTTTGCTTGTGATTGGAGACGTCTAATCGGAGTTGAATTATCATTGACAATCGTAACAAAAAGTCATATGCATCGGATCAACAAACGATTCAACGATTCTAGCTCGCATCGTGTTTGCTGCCAGTTTCCCGAATTCACCCGACTGCGGATCTTCACCCTTATAAATAAATTATATTTCCTTGCAAACAATCACACTGCAGTCTACCGAATCAGCTCCCTGTCTCCAAGTATCAGCTGGAGTTGGGTATTTGAATGGCATTTTTAGAAATGGATGATTACGCTGCTTTGCTTTGAACAAACTGACCAATCTTGCATCTATAAACTTCACCTTTAATAATTTGACAACAAACAAACAAACAAAAACATTATTAAAATGCTAAATACAATGCATTCAACTACAAAATTCAAAAAAAAAATCTAACATTCGAAAAACTTACAACATTCAATGACTCCGTCATGCATGTATCTTCATGAGCTTTTGTTCTTGGCGGAAGAGAGTTATAAAATGTCCATTCCCTTGTGGCCAGATCAAGTTTTAACAGTGTCCAATGGTCAACGGCTTTTAAACCACTTGATGAACCCATTTCACTTACATTGATTGGGAATAAAAAGATGTTTTTATCTAAGCTGTCCTCAATCACTTTTTCTACCAGGGAGTAGAAAGATTTCTGCTTGGAAACATTACGATTGGTAATCATTGCCTACAAAATAAATGATAACAATAAACTTATAGATAATATTTAACTTTAACATATTAAACGATTATATTCATAAACCAGTAAAAGGATTTTGCAGAATACCCAGCATGTAGCAGTAAACACCCTCACACGTCTAGATTCTGGCCTCGTTGTGTATAGAACAAATCGTAACATATCAGCCCATGCATTGATTACCTAAAAGTATGCAAATTATTATCATATAAAAGTACAAACAAATTAAAAATGTATTTATTGTATTCCGTAGTACGATAGAGTTATGTAAATTATTTACCTGACTTGTAATTCTTCCATTGTTTAGAATATCAATCAGCATCTGTACCGAGACATCAGCTAGTGGAATATCAGCGTGCCAAAAAATGCAACTGCAATATGCACTAATTTATCAATACAATATATATAGACAAAATCATTCAAGCATCATATATAAATAATTATAAAAGAATTAGGTACTAAGTACTCTTTACTTACTGTGGACCATTATTCTTTAGCTCTGAGAATATCTGTTCTCTAACATATGCAGAAGATTTCCTAACAGTTGCCAATTTATTGTTGAAAGGATACCTAACAACTCCTTTTGGTTTGTTATCCACTACTAAATTCTTCGACGCATCATCATCGTCATCATTGATTTCATGGACCACAGCAAGTTCCTTTGTAAGGGGTTGAGGGGATACTGTTATAGCTTTCCGATCGTCTGTTATTGTTCTTCCCTTAATCCTATCCACTAATGAACTTGGAGATGGCCACGTGGTCTTCTTCTGCACTACACGCTTAGGTGTCTTCTCACAAGACTTTAATATTTCCTCATTTAAATCATCAACAGCTATCTTTCCCTTATCAAGAAATTGTTCATCGATATCTTGCTCTGCAGAATTGTCAAATGCAGATTGAATAATATCATCTTCAATCAAAGATTTCAAACACAATTCAGAAGTGACTTCTAGATTCTTGCTCAATCGTTGATTCTCAGCTTTCAGACCTATGATGACTTCGTCTTTAATTCTCATTTGTTGCTCGAACTTTGCACTCTCACCTTCAAGCTTCTTTCTCATATTAATCAACTCAGAAGCAGAATCCTCAATCCTTTTAGCATACTCATCATTTGTTGTCTTCAACTTAAGAATTTCTGCATCATTTTCCATCAATTCTTGATCACAACGTACCCTCATATCTAGAATTTGTTTCTGCAGAATTTCTATTTGAGACAAATAATCATCAACTAATGTAGACTGATTAACCTCACTGACAGGTGCCTTCCTGTTCTCATTGGAATTCATGTTCTCACCTACAACAACATTTTCTACAGCCTTATCCTTCACATTGCCATCCACAGCTGCATTCTCCACATCTTCGGCATTACCAGATTCACGATTAACTTTCTTACAAACTTTCAAAATTGGATCCTCACTGTCAATCAAGTCCATCCCAGTAGATAAATCTTTGTCAAACCCAATATCGAACGATGGGCATTCAACCGTGAAACTCTTCTTTGATTTTTAACTGGACCCAACCTCGAACAATTTTGAAGATGAACCCTGAAAAATATCACTCTGCCTTGCACCCACATTTAACTCTGTCTGCGTTTCATTCACCCTCGTATCAATACCAGATGACACATTTCCATCAGTAGCAGGCGTTCCAGTTCCTCCTAACCTTGAGCTTGTTTCTGCGCATCTGAAACGACGAACTTCTGAAAGCTGCTCCTTTTCATCAGTTGTAGGTTTAGGTTCTTCCGTGAAAACCTATATTCAATAAAAAATATAAAAACAAATTAAGTATACGATGAAAATATACATTAAAGAATAAGTTATGCTTAACAAATATTAACCTTTGTTTTACGAGTCAGTTTATCAGTTAAGATTGCAACATGCACTTTATTTGTATCCCATTTGAGGAACCGAGGAAAAGCAGATGGATTGATTGGTTTAACAATCTTTGTATGCTCGCATAACCAGAACTAAAAAAAATTAAATAAGTTAAAGATTGTCTAAAAACAGTAAAACAATATAAACCAAACAATCGTATTGAAAATGAATAATTGCAATAAATGTACCGGCAACAACATAGCACAACCACCGGACTTCAGCTGCTTGCTTCTCTTAAGTTGACTCTTCAATTGGTCAACTATAAAAGTACTTCAGTCATATCTGCAAATGTCTGAGAAGTTTTCAAGGTAATGGTCAAATGCCATGGTACAACTGAACTCCGAACTGGACATAGAAGAGCAACCAGCATATAACAACAAACTAATCTTGCCACATCGCGACAGGATTCATCGTACTGTTGCCTCACAACCTCCTTCAACTTTAAAAGGACAGGAAGTTTATACAAAGACTGATATTGTCTTGGTTTTGCTCATATATCATTACCGAAACATCGCATTACCCATGCAGGATGCTGATAATCATCTACTCGTTGCCTGATCTCATCAGTTCCACGGCTAATTTCGAAAATAAGTTCTGCATCATGCTTTGATAAGGCTACCCTTGTTCCTCCGATTACAAAACTTTCCGTTTCAAAGTCAAACCTTCTAACAATGTCCACGATGTCACTCTCGAATTTCAAACATCTCTTCTTTAGTGAGGGACTAACATTGAGGCAAACAGAGTTGAACAAAAGCCAGAATGGAGTTTTCTTCAGATGTACTATATACTGGTCTGTGAATGGAATTCCCTTCAAGTCTTTGATAGTTGTCCTCAGATTTGACCTATAGTAGGTCTCGGTCAAGTCGACTTCTACTCCAGCTGAAACAGAAAATAGGCTTTTTATATAAAAAAAAATACTTTATATATATATCATACTATGCAGCTGTATTGGTTTTGCAGTATTACCAAAACAGTTTTGAGGCTCGATTGCTTGGACTTCTTTTTCCTTCCTGGCTTGCTTTCGAACCCTTTGGTAGCTTTCTGTATCACTTTCTGCAATTTCAAAAACACTTATTGTATTACTACAGGAAATCATATCTGTTATTTAAGAAACTATATAAAAAACAGATATATATCTTAATCTTCTAAGAAATAATATAAATTTAATGCAAGAAAAAATATTTACTGGCACCATCACTCTCAAAATCTATAAATACAAGAAAAAATATTGTGATTATTAAAAATAAGCAACTACTAAAAACTAATAGTAATACAATCTGTTTAAATGCATATCATAGTTGCATAACCTGAATCTGATATCACATGAGAGCCCTTTGAAGGACGTTGACCTGCAGAATATTGATTTTACATAAGCTACGAATTCAAAAAACTAGACAAATTCCACTAACACAAAAGCAGTGACATAGTACATAAACCTTTACGCTTTTCATCTTTCTTTTTTTCCCTCCTACGCTTTTCGGAAGACCCTGTTAATAAATAAGAATAGTAATTGGTTATGAATCACTGTTTCCAAATATCATCTTCATCTCGTTCTTAATGTACCGACATGTGTAAGTTATTAAATTACCTCTTGTTTCTACACGCCGTACACTCTCATCAATAATTTTCTTTTGTTTCCCACTTCCCCTGCTTGATCCTTCACCCAATCGATCAACTGGTTTTCTAGTTCTTGCCATCTTTACATATAAAATAGTACATATATGTGTAAGTGCACTAAGACAAAACATATAATGCTTCTATGCACTGGATCATACATACTACTATTTCACTAAAATAATACTACAAAATATTCAGTCCATACTACACATATTTGTAAAAAAAACACTCATTATTTTATAAAACTCAGCAGCCCAACCAAATTCTGTTCTTTTTTCATAAAAAAACGAATTTCATTGTTGCTATCACCAAAACCATTTAATAAAACATATATTTTCTAGGGTTTACATCCTTCGTAAGTTAATGTTATGCACTTTTTTACTCAAAATTTTACAAATAAACTCTACGAAACAACACATGTAGTTTACCCACTATGAAATCCATCTTTTCCAGTATCGTCTACAACAAATACTTTGAACTGAAGTTTGATTTTCAATATCTTGGAAACATTATTGACAAGAAAACCATTAAAATCAAACATGCAGATGATCGCATACCTGATGCGTGAATCGTCGACCTCGTCGCCAGAAAATGCAGATAAGGATGAAACAATCCCTGGAAGTAAATGCAGAGTGCAGAAATCTCGAAGCTCAAGCAAGTGAAACAAATTAATGAGGATACCTACTTTTTAGGAAATTTTTAAAATTTTGGAAGCTGCTTAAATTTCGCGTTTTTCGAGATCCTCTCTTAATCTATAATTATGGTATTTAGTTGACCTGTTAATTTGAATTAAGAAAGGTTTAGTCTAGTATACACTTGAGTCCAGGTTGTACACCCTAGTCCAATTTTTTTTTATTAAAAATAATTATATGACCAATAAAATATCTCTTTTTATTTCTTTTTTTTTCTTCATTTTTTTTTTCATTTTTTGCATTTTTTTGTTTCTTTTTATTTTTATTTTTTTACCCTTTTTTTTCTTAAAAATATACCCATTCTCCATTTAAATTAAATTTTTAAGGAAAATTTTTATTCAATAAAAAATGCAACACAAAATTACTAAAAAAATGTAAGTCGATATAACAAAAAAGTGCAACACCATATTTACTAAAAGTATAAGTTAGTATAACTAAAAGTGAAATACGATATTTCTGAAATGTGCAAGTCGGTATTACTGAAAGGAGCATCACAATATTAATGAAAAGTGTAAGTCAATATAACTAAAAAAGTGTAAGAGTTTATAACTGAAAAGTGCAACAAATTTTTTTACTGAAAAGTGCAACACAATATTATTAAAAAGTGCAACACAATATTATTAAAAAGTGCAAGTCAGTATCACAATTTTTAATGAAAAGTGTAGGTTATTAAACTGAAAAGTGCAACACAATATTACAAGTGTAAGTCACTATAAATAAAAAAAATTATTATACAATTTAATAATTGAAAAGTGCAACACCATTTTATCAAAAAGTGTAAGTCATAAAAAGGTGCAAGTCAGTATAACTGAAAAGTGCAACATGGACTAGAGTGCACAACATGCACTCGAGTCCACGACAGACCAACCCATTAAGAAATTCGAATTGTTTCAAATCAGAAAAAGGGTATAATTGTCTTAGATTTTTCAATTTGACTCTATTAGACAAGAAAATATGATGTAGGTTTTATTAAATAAAACTAGTAGTGAAATGACCTTATTAATAATTTACCCTTTATTTTTTGTAAGTTAAAAAAATAGAATAATATTTGATTTCGTGGTGATTCATTGGTGACTCGATAGTCGGTGTATAATTATAATTTTAATGAGTTGTATTTTAATTTAATTGATAAAATGGTAATATAGTATTGTACATTTATTTTTATTTTTAAAAAATTGGGTTGAAAAGAATAAAAAAAGAAGGTAAATAACTAATAACCATGTAAAAAAATTGGATTGTGTACACATAAGTGCCTAAAAAAATATACCTAAAGAATGAAGCGTTCAGAGGAGTCTAACTAAGGTTTTTTACTACTGATTTCCTGGTAATTTTCTCATCTTCTTCCAAATTGGTGCCTCGTTTTCATAACATGATGTGTTAAATGTTAATCCTCTAAAATTATTATTACTGTTCATATACTTTTTAGAATTTGAATGGCGATTCGGTTGGTTATTAATTTTCATAAAATGATGTGTTAATCCTCCAAAATTATTATTATTATTCAGATACTTTATAGATTTTGAGTGTCGATTCAATTCATGCAATATACGAGATGGAGGAACCAGTAAGCAAGAGGAGGAGGGATCGATTTAGTGAGTTACCCAACTCGCTAATTCATCTCATTCTCTCATTCTCTCATTCTTGCCAATGAGAGATGTTGTTTTGACATCCCTATTTGTGGACCACCTTTCCCTGCCTTAATTTCTGTAACCTTACAAAATCAGAGAATTACAACGAGGCAGAGACTGAGAAGGCCAGGAGTTTTGTTTATCGGGCTCTGATATTTTGGAGAGGGGTTGGTATTAAGAAATTTAAACTTAGATTTCATTTGGAGAAATGATTCGCCATTAGCTGGTGATATTGATGTGTGGGTGCGTTTTGCGGTGGATTATCACTTGTGGGCTGTAGTTTCAGGAGTTTTGTAACGACCCCAAAATTTTAAAGGAATAAACATAGATTTTTTTTTTTTAAAAGGGGGTAATGGGGCATTACTACACTTGAAAATAACCTAATAATTTAAATGAATGCAACCATTCAAACCAAGTTGATCACCACCAATACCCTCAAAATAATTAAGAAGTGACAACAGCGGAAGTAAAGTAGCAAGTAAGGTCCTTAAGAATTTGCCTTAAAATAAAATACTACAATTTCATATAGTCATCCTAAATAGAATTTTAAATTTCAAAAGACATGAATTAAAGGGTTGCACTTTCGAGATCGAGTGCTCACATCCACCTTCAATCCTCCCGAACGTTCCCACCTGAAAGTGGAAGGGGTGATCGAGCATTTGAAAAATACTCATTGGGTTCACTCAAACACCCACTCAAATATCATACAATCTACCGTAATAAAGATTAACCATGGGAATCAATGTATATAATAAACATAAATTTGAGATTCATTACTCTCAATCATAGCATTAAGTCACATAGCGACAACTCAAATCACATCCTTCTCGTATCATCAATCATATGTTAACCATGCAACACATTCAACATCATGTTTTATATTAATAAATAGTGATAGTTATAATATAATACACGTAAGAGCACATCAATCTTGTTGGGGCACGCTTTACCCCGCTCGAGCATCTTGTCCGGGAGCTACCCGAATGTGATATTTCGATCAAATCTTGGAACGGTGTTACCCGTAATCTTATCATAGCTAGTACGCTTATTATCCGTATACCATACATCTTGCACGGTCTTGACCGTATATCATATATCTTCACGTTTGAAACGTGCACGTATGAAAACATTCATGTATCATACTTCTTCACATATGGACATGCATAATCATAAGCATTTATGTATCCATAGAACATATTTAACACAAGTGATCATGCATAATCCCACATATTCATAAATCATATATTCCACACTTGAACATGAACATATTTATACACAAATTCACATAGGACATTTAATACAATAAATCACATGATATATAAAGTAGGCATTGTAAAAGTCAACGAGAGTTACCCCACCTATTAGCTTGGAAAGTTAAACGGTATCCTCCCCTCTTAGTTCCAAGTCCTTTCCCACTTCTCGTTCCTTAAATCCTACAATAATAGTTCTACCACTTAGTCCTTAATTCATATGAACAATAATTATAGTCTAAGTGTATGTGGTTGTGATAGTGTACTTAAAAGAAGTAGAAATGTTGGCCTAACATAGAAATTAAAGAATTTAGGATGAAAAATGCATTCTCGTAAAAGTTTAAGGACTGAAAGACAGATTTAAATAATCTGGAAGTTCAATATTTTAATGAAAAATAGTAGGTTTCAGAATTTGGGATTAAATGCCATTGATTTCATTCAAAACGGATGAAAAACAAACATTTTATGTGCATTTGAAGTTCTATGGGCATTGTTGCTAATTTATGAAAAAATTTGTGACTTTTCTTAAATAAAATAGTGCATTTTCGTAAATAATAAAAATGTATTGACAAGCTGGAAAAATATTTGGCTTGGGCCAAAATGAAAAACCGAAAAATAACGTTTTGACCCCAAGATACAAATTTATCTACAAAACGCAACTCGTAGCTTTATACCTCAATATATTCAACCCCACAACTCATACCTCCACCACCTACCGGAAAAAGCTCCGGCGAGGTGGTCCACCAATAAAACAGGTGGCGTACCGACGGAGAGTCGCCGGAAAACGGGAGAGAGAGAGAGAGTATGAAAGTGAGAAGGAAATAAAGTATATCTAAAAGTTTTCAAACACTTTGACTGGACATAACTAGAGTTTTATAACTCCGATTTAAAAACTAAAATATGTTCTGGAAAGCTTATGAAAACATCTTTCAAACAAGACCAAAAAACATAAAAATCGGACTCATGTACTGAAAGTTATGGCCTAAATAGCAAGTTCCGACTATAAGGGTTTTAACCCATCTTTGACCAGCCATAACTGGAGATCTAGAACCCCGATCGAGAATCGGAAAAGTGTTACAGAAAGATCTCGACGAGATCTTTCCAACGGTGCTGGCCGATCAATGATCGGACGTCGGAAAATTGGCCGGAATTTAGAAGGAAGCTGAAGTGTGTGTGGGTAAAGTGTGTGTCTTGAGTGTGGGTGTGAAGTAAAAATCTTACCCTAATGTGAAGTGCCAAAAATGTGCAAAAATTCTGAAAGTGGCTATTTATAAGGTGCAAAATGCCCTAAGGTTTCCTTAGTGGGCCATAAGAATGGGTCTTGTCTTAATATTTTTGTTTGGGTCATTTCTTATACTCCCTCCGTCCAATTTTATTATGCCCACTTCTCCGGGCACGGGTTTTAATGAATATTGATTAGTTTATTCATAAAGTAGATAAGTGGAGGGTATGATGGGGTATTGTGGGGTCTATTTGTAAAGAAATGATTGTTTATTAATAAAGTGAATGGCAAAGTAGGTAAATAAGTGATGATAGGAGGGTGGAGATAAAGTAGTATGAATAGTATTGTTTCCAAAAAGGGTATGGGCATAATAAAATTGGACAACCAAAAAAGAAAAGTGGGAATAATGAAATTGGACGGAGGGAGTATTATTTTAAGATCACTTCTTATAAATCAATCCTTAATGAATAACTTAACAAGTCTTATGCCATCCACCAACATTAATCTTACTACCATTAGTAAATAAATAATTTAATAGGTGAATAACATTTAATATTATGTAAATTTCACATAATTATGATAAATCACATAATTTCACATAAACAAATATAAGGGCTCAATTCATGAGATTTTTGGGTTCTTATACCGTACCCCTCTAAAAAGAATTTCGTCCTCGAAATTGAAAACGTACCGAGTTGTAACAGATCTGGGTACTTTGCTTGAACTGCGCTCTCAAGCTCCCAAGTGGACTCCTCCTTGTCATGATGATTCCATTAGATCTTGACTAGACGGATTTCGCGGTTTCGAAGCTTTTTGATCTTGTGTTCTAGTATTGCGACTTGTGGTACCTCATAAGACAAATCATTCTTGACTTCGAGTCCTTCGTGGTGGATTACATGGCTTGGATCAAACACATACTTTCTCAGCATGGAAACATGAAAAACATTGTGCACTCTAGATAGATCTGGTGGTAGTGCAAGACGGTAAGCAACTTCTCCAATGCGTTCTAAAATCTCGTATGGTCCAATGAATCTTGGTCGTAGCTTTCCTTTCTTGCCAAATCGGATAACACCTCTTACCGGTGATACTTTGAGAAAAACCTTCTCACCGGTTGTGAATTCTAAATCCTTTCGCCTTTGATCAGCGTAGGATTTTTGTCTATCTTGTGCCATCTTAATTCTTGCCCTAATCTTGTCTATGGCCTCAACTGTTCTTTCAACAATCTCCGGTCCTAAGAGCCTTCTTTCTCCAACCTCATCCCAGTACAATGGCGATCTACACTTTTTCCCATAGAGTGCTTCATAGGGAGCCATCCCTATGGTTGCGTGGAAGCTATTGTTGTAAGCAAATTCCACTAAGGGCAGGTAATCTTCCCATTTCCCTCCAAAATCTAAAACACAAGTCCTTAACATATCTTCTAATGTTTGTATAGTCCTTTCTGACTGACCATCTGTTTGCGGGTGGAAGGCGGTGCTAAAGTTTAGTTTGGTTCCCATAGCCTTCTGTAAGCTTTGCTAAAATTGAGATGTAAACCTCGGGTCCCGGTCGGAAACTATCGATACTGGCACTCCATGAAGTTTCAACACTTCTTCAAGATATATTTGAGCTAGTCTATCCATATTATATGTCATCTTGATTGGTAAAAAGTGCGCTGATTTGGTTAGACGATCAACGATAACCCAAATTGCGTGGTTTCCGCGTGCCGACCCTGGTAGACCAACAAGGAAATCCACTGTGATGTGTTCCCACTTCCATTCTGGAATTTCAAGTGGTTGTAGAAGGCCACTTGGTCGTTGATGTTCCGCCTTAACTTGCTGACAAGTTAAACATTTTTGAACAAATAATGTTATGCTCCTCTTCATGTTCCTCCACCAGAACATCTTTTTTAAGTCCCGGTACATCTTTGTAGTTCCCGGATGGGCGGTGTATGGGGTGTTGTGTGCTTCTTCGAGGATCTCTCTTCGAATGACCTCATCATTCGGAACACATATCCTTCTTCCATATGACAGTGCTCCGTTGATGTCTAAGGCAAAAACATTTGTGGCACCACTCTCGACCTTATCCCGTAATTTCTCTAGAAATGCATCTCTTCTTTGGGCCTCGACGATCCTTTCCCGTAATGTCGGCTTCATTACTAAGGTCGCTATAATGTGGTTGGTGGTTGTAGGCGGCATCGTGATTTCTAACTTCATCTTGCTAAACTCTTCCACCAACTTCTCCTGAGTAGTCAACATGCAAGTTATGCTTCCATTGCCTTTACGACTCAGAGCATCGACGACCACGTTAACTTTTCTGGGATGGTACAAGATAGAACAATCATAATCCTTAGCTAATTCCAACCATCTCCTTTGTCTCATGTTCAACTCTTTTTGCTCAAATAGGTATTTGAGGCTCTTATGATCTGTGTAGATCTCACATCTCCAACCGTAAAGGTAATGACGATAAATCTTCAAGGCATGAACAACGACGGCTAGTTCCAAATTGCGTGTTGGGTAATTCTGCTCATGGACATTTAATTGTCTTGAGGCATATGCTATCACTCTTCCATGTTGCATCAAAACACATCCAATCCCATGTTTAGATGCATCGCTATAAATGACGAATCCTTCGGTACCATCGGGTATAGCTAGAACAGGCGCTGAAACCAACTTCGTTTTGAGCTCTTGAAAACTAATGTCACACCTTTCGCTCTATTGGAAGCTCACTCCTTTCTGGGTAAGACGAGTCATGGGTACTGCGATCGTTGAAAAATTCTCAATGAACCTTCGGTAGTACCCAGCCAAATCGAGAAAGCTACGAACCTCACTTACGTTGGTCGGCGTCTTCCAATTACGAACTGCATCCACCTTGACTGGATCTACTTCAATACCTTTTGCTGATACAATATGCCCGAGAAAAACCACATTATCCAACCAAAATTCACACTTCTTAAACTTGGCTAAAAGTCTCTCCTTCCGAAGTATCTCTAATGTGATCCTTAGTGTTCCTCGTGTTGCCTCTCATCTCGAGAATAAACCAGTATATCATCGATGAATACGATTACAAACCTATCAAGAAACGGATGGAAGACTCGATTCATGGGATCCATAAATACTGCGGGTGCATTGCTAAGCCCAAAAGGCATGACAACAAACTCGTAGTGCCCATAAAGCGTTCTGAAAGCAGTTTGGGTATATCTTCTTTCTTGATCTTCACTTGGTGGTAACCTAATCGTAAGTCGATCTTGGAAAACACATTTGACCCTCTAAGTTGGTCGAATAGATCCTCAATCCGTGGAAGCGGGTACTTAGTCTTTATCGTGAGCTTGTTTAATTCGCGGTAGTCTATGCATAATTGGAACGTCTCATCCTTCTTCTTGACAAACAACACTAGGGCTCCCCAAGGGGATACACTAAGTCGCACAAATCCTTTATCAAGAAGCTCTTGTAGCTAGACTTTCAACTCTTGAAGTTCCTTGGGCGCCATTCTGTAAGGTGTTTTTGATACGGGTGCAGCTCCAGGGAGAAGGTCAATCGTAAACTCCACTTGTTGATTCGGAGGTAGGCCTGATAAGTTTTCAGGGAAAACATCCTTATATTCTCTCACTATTGGCACATCGTACAATGATAACTCTAGTGGTTTGGTGCTCGTCACTTGCACCAAGAAATCTTGGACGTCTTCCTTTCTTATTAACATAGTTGCCTTCATTGCGGATATAAATCGGGGCATAGACATGAATTTCACCCCAAAGAATGTAAACACTTCCTCTCTGGGTATCAAGAATGATATTTCTTTCTCGTGACACTTTATTGTAGCATGATTGGTCTGGAGCCAATCCATGCCCAAAATTACAACAAAATCTTTCATATCGATGACGTGCAAATTTGCCGATAAAACTTTATTTTCAAGGTCAACATTCACGTTCTTACACAGTTTATCCATTATGATAACCCTATCAGAAGGTATGCTAACTTCTAAACTATAAGCTATAAAGTGAGGTCTTCGCCCCGTAAGTATACATCCAATTTCCGAGCTTAGCCCTCTCTCAAAATGACGATCTTTCTTTTCCTCGAAGTCTACCATATAAGTGGCGTAGCGTGATAGCTAGGAGAATTTTTGTTCGTACTCCATCACCGTCATCGTCCCTTGCTTTAAGTACATGAATTTCGTCTCCTTCTTCTCACGATTAGAGCAGGGCAGGCAGTTTTGTATGACCGCTTCTTTGAAATCATTCCAAGTCATAGCTTCTATCCGAGCTGGAGTTCGTGTCCTGCGATAGGATTCCCACTAAAAATTTGTATCCTCGGTCAGTTGAAAAAAAAATAGCCCACGATACATTTTGCGCATCTGTGCAATTCATGTGGGTAAAGAGTCTCTCAAGCGCCCGAAGCCACTCCTCAGCCTCAGTTGGGTCTTCTTTTCCATCGAACGTCGGTGGTTGAAATCTTCGGAATTGATAAACAACAGAGTTGGCGTCCTCACGCGGGGGTTGAGGTGCAGGAGGTGCCTGAGCAGCATTAAGGTATTGCGTCAACCCTCAGAGTAAATTGAGAAAATCTTGGGGTGGAACGTCAGTTCCTATAGCAGGCACTTCTTGAGCAACTTCAGTTTGTTCGGGAATCGGAGGGTCCTGGATGGGTGGTTCGTTTCGACGGGGGCGCCCTCGACGCACCATGATAGGTCCAATTGTTCGAACTTAGGAAAATAAATAAATTAATTAAATGAAACCATATGAACTAGTCGATCTCCACTCAAGGACATTCGGGTAGTCCTTAACATGTGTACTATTATTTAATCCTAAGAGTAAGAGACAAAACTACACTTAAAATTGTCTCATTACCCAACTACCATCCAACACAATGAGGTAAAAGTAAAAGGTTCATAATGTCATAAGCTTCAAACTAAAAATAACGACTTTATATAACGGATAATGAGTCATATACATCAATCAAAAGATAACATAATGCGTAATACAACTCAAATAAAAGTACCAAGTTGCAGCGGTGGACTAAAGCTGGTTGTGAGTCTCGTCTCGAAGTGCGATTCAATAACAAGTTAAGATACTTATAATAATTTAAACAAAAACACAAGTGAGCGAGTCTCCAGAAAGGTAGAGCCGCTCTGATACCACACTGTAACGACCCAAAAATTTTAAAGGAATAAACATAGATTTTTTTTTTTTTAAAAGGGGTAAGGGGGCATTACTACGCTTGAAAATAACCTAATAATTTAAATGAATGCAACCATTCAAACCAAGTTGATCACCACCAAAACCCTCAAAATAATTAAGAAGTGACAACAGCGGAAGTAAAGTTGCAAGTAAGGTCCTTAAGAATTTGCCTTACAATAAAATACTACAATTTCAAATAGTCATCCAAAATAGAATTTTAAATTTCAAAAGACATGAATTAAAGGGTTGCACTTTCGAGATCGAGTGCTCACATCCACCTTCAATCTTCCCGAACGTTCCCACCTGAAAGTGGAAGGGGTGAGCATTTGAAAAATACTCAGTGGGTTCACTCAAACACCCACTCAAATATCATACAATCTACCGTAATAAAGGTTAACCATGGGAATCAATGTATATAATAAACATAAATTTGAGATTCATTACTCTCAATCATAGCATTAAGTCACATAGCGACAACTCAAATCACATCCTTCTCGTATCATCAATCATATGTTAACTATGCAACACATTCAACATCATGTTTTATATTAATAAATAGTGATAGTTATAATATAATACACGTAAGAGCACATCAATCTTGTTGGGGCACGCTTTACCCCGCTCGAGTATCTTGTTCGGGAGCTACCCGAATGTGATCTTTCGATCAAATCTTGGAACGGTGTTACCCGTAATCTTATCATAGTTAGTACGGTTATTATCCGTATACCATACATCTTGCACGGTCTTGACCGTATATCATATATCTTCACGTTTGAAACGTGCACGTATGAAAACATTCATGTATCATACTTCTTCACATATGGACATGCATAATCATAAGCATTTATGTATCCATAGAACATATTTAACACAAGTGATCATGCATAATCCCACATATTCATAAATCATATATTCCACATTTGAACATGAACATATTTATACACAAATTCACATAGGACATTTAATACAATAAATCACATGATATATAAAGTAGGCATTGTAAAAGTCAACGAGAGTTACCCCTCCTATTAGCTTGAAAAGTTAAACGGTATCCTCCCCTCTTAGTTCCAAGTCCTTTCCCACTTCTCGTTCCTTAAATCCTACAATAATAGTTCTACCACTTAGTCCTTAATTAATATGAACAATAATTATAGTCTAAGTGTATGTGGTTGTGATAGTGTACTTAAAAGAATTAGAAATGTTGGCCTAACAGCTTTCAAACAAGACCAAAAACATAAAAATCGGACTCCTGTACTGAAAGTTATGGCCTAAATAACAAGTTCCGACTATAAGGGTTTTAACCCATCTTTGACTAGCCATAACTGGAGACCTAGAACCCCGATCGAGAATCGGAAAAGTGTTCCAGAAAGCTCTCGACGTGATCTTTCCAACGGTGCTGGCCGATCAATAATCGGATGTCGGAAAGTTGGCCGAAATTTAGAAGGAAGCTGAAGTTTGTGTGGGTAAAGTGTGTGTCTTGAGTGTGGGTGTGAAGTAAAAATTTACCCTAATGTGAAGTGCCAAAAATGTGCAAAAATTCTGAAAGTGGTTATTTATAAGGTGCAAAATGCCCTAGGGTTTCCTTAGTGGGCCATAAGAATGGGTCTTATCTTAATATTTTTGTTTGGGCCATTTCTTATATTATTTTAAGATCACTTCTTATAAATCAATCCTTAATTAATAACTTAACTAGTCTTATGCCATCCACCAACATTAATCTTACTATCATTAGTAAATAAATAATTTAATAGGTGAATAACATTTAATATTATGTAAATTTCACATAATTATGATAAATCACATAATTTCACATAAACAAATATAAAGACTCAATTCATGAGATTTTTGGTTTCTTATAAGTTTTGTATTCTAAGTACGTGTTTACAAAAGTCTCGTCTGTAACTGATCATGTGACTCTCAGGTTGAACGGTTCATATGATTATGCTTATGCGAACGAATTGGTTGAAGAAACCTTGGAGCATATGTTTGCAACTTTCCAACATGTCCACAAAGTCACATTGGTGTGTTCAGGAATTGACGGATGTGTTTTTTAAAAGGAATTGACGGATTTGATATTTTTTTAAAAATAAAAATTTAAAGTATTAGTTAATACTAAAAAAAGCAATTAATACTCGGTCCGTCTTATTGTTAATTGATGTAGGAATTGTTTATTACTCCCTCACTTTTTTAATAAGTGTCATTTAAGCTTTTTATAACAAATTAAGATTATAAATTGAGGTCTATATTACCTTTCATTAATTATAACTAATTTTTATATAGAAATTCTATTTAATAAAGAATGTGATCAAGAAGCTTGTATTCATAAACTAAATTAATTTTGGTATAAACAATATTTATAAAATTTATTTATGAAAAATATTTATGGTAAATGAAAAAGGGGGAAATAGTCAAAATTAAAGAAAAAACCCTAGAATAACACTTATTTTAAAATTAGTTAAAAAGTTAAAGTCCACTACAAAAAAGAGGTGTTTTACCGACGGTTATGCCGACGGATATTCAGTCGGTATTGGCTCTTACCGACGGATTTACCGACGGATTTTATCCGTCGTCAATGAATTGGTCGGTAGTGGTTACCGACGGAAAATATGCATCCGTCGGTATATGCCGACGGATTCCCTACGGATTCAAACCAACCCGTTTTCAAACCGGGTCGCCTGTACCGACGGATTCAATTCCATCGGCAGTCAAGCCAACCCGTTTTCAAACCAAGTTTTCAAACCGGTTCGCCTGTACCGACGGATCCCAAAATCAATTTTTCGTCGGTAGATCCGTCGGTATATTTTGGACTTAAATTTTATTATTTTAATTTACCGACGGAATTTTCCGTTGGTAAGTATTAATTTTTTTTTTTAAAAATGATATTCCGTCGGCTCGCCCGTCGGTATTACCGACGCTACACCGACGGAATAGTCCGTCGGTAAGTACCAAAAATTTAAAAAAAATATTATTTGCGATCGGGATCCGACCCGATCAAAATTGCTTAAATAATTCAATACACGGTCAAAATTGCTTAAATAATTCAATACACAAATCTACATTACATCCAACAGAATAAACAAAATTGTGCTAAGGCATCGAATGGTGTTCCGGAATTGGCAGAGGATCGATCAAGTAAGAAGCAAATAGAATTTTGTTGCTGATTATGACAACTATACCCCTCACTAGGATGCTTGAAAAAGCTCTGTGAAATATTAAAATAACGTAGTAAACATTAACAAAAACTTATATGAGAAATAATTTAACAAGAATGTGAGTATATTAATACGTACCGTGGAGTATATTAAATTGTCCTTCGCTGACTCGACTCCATCCCTGCCATTTCAAAATCAATTCCAAAGAATCAAGATTCAATTGTCATTTTATATATTTAAACATAAATTAAATTATCATAAAAATTGAACATACCTCAACAGAGATCAAGTAACTTCATTAGGCTCGCATAGTTTCGGTCATGCTGGTAGTTCAAAGATAAGAGATTTAGAGTACAATAAATAAATCAATAATTCAAGGAAAATGGATATTTAAACATATCTCCATGAATACGTGCAGAATGCCAAAAAAATCACTGAGTTGCACATTTTACAAGTATTTCTCTATATTAATTTGTGCTAACCTATACTAAATCATATTCAATAAATTAAAACATATACATAGACTGTACGTGTATCATATGTGATACAAATATTAGAAAAGCATATATACCATAAAATTAGAGGCAAACAAGTTGTAGGGCCGAAGGCACGTGAAAAACTTTTAGAATTATAATTAATTTTCAATTCGTATTTTCATACCTTATCTATGTGATTCTCACTGCATCTTATTAAATACTCAAAATTAACACATATCTCCATTTTCCTCAAATTATATAATAGTATTAAACATTTTTTTTGCTCTTTTTAGGGGATATTTGGTAGTTATTCAAACCACATGATTCTTTTGGTAAGGTAAATGAATTTTCAGAAACCAAATACACTTGACCTCTCTCACTTTAGACTCATACACATCAATTCAGACCAAATTTAACAAACAAAAAAAAAACGTACATTTCAAACGAAGACGGCGACGGCAGAGGAGGGGGTGGGCGACGGCAGAGGAGGCGGTGGGCGACGGCATTCTTGGAGGAGAGGATGGGCGACGGCAGAGGAGGCGGTGGGCGATGGCAGAGGAGGCGGTGGGCGACGGTCGCGACCACGACAAGGAGGCTTTATATTCGGAAAGGAGGTGGAGTGGGGGAGAGGGAGAGGGAGAGACATAGAGAGATTGAGGGAAAATACGCGTGAAATGAGAGAAAGTTACATTTATAATCGGAAATGCCGACGGAAATGGCGACGGATATTTCGGTCGGCTTTGGCTCGTTGCCGTTAGCGACTGAAATGGCGACGGATATTTCGGTCGGTATTGGCTCGTTGCCGTTAGCGACGGATATTTCGGTCAGTATTGGCTCGTTGCCGTTAGCGACGGAAATGGCGACGGATATTTCGGTCGGTATTGGCTCGTTGCCGTTAGCGACGGAAATGGCGACAGATATTTCGGTCGGTATTGGCTCGTTGCCGTTAGCGACGGAAATGGCGACGGATATGTTCCGTCGCCATTGGATTTTTATAACCAAATGATAAATAATTAAATTATAAATTAATTAATAAAATAACCAAATGATAAATAATTAAATTATAAGTTATAACCAAATGATAAATAATGAAATCTTATAAATTGTACAAAATAAAATAGCTAGGTTACATTAATTTAATATTCATCTTCATCTTCGTCTTCATTTTCATTATTTGCCACATCTTCCTCTTCCTCCTCATCTTCTTCATCCTCATCTTCTTCATCCTCCCCCTCGTCATGTTCATCCTCCTCCTCATGTCCACTATCGTTTTCAATAACAATCAATTGTGGATTTGCAGCCGTCAAGTCTACCGAAAGATTAAAATCTCCCGCAAACACTTCAGTTTGATTCTCTATTTGTTCCATTTGAAACGGAGGTTCATCTTCATCGTTGTTTTCCTTTTGGGGGACCTCCACCATTGACCTTGCCTTCACTTTGCAAACAGCGTGCCATTCTGATCTATTACGTTTTCCAGCTCCTGGATACGTGCAGTAGTAGACTTGAGATACCTGAGAGGCAAATACAAACGGATCATCCCCGCTATACTTCCTTTTCGAATTAACATCCACAAGCTTGTACTCCGGATGAATTTTGGTTCCTAAAGGGGATGTGTCAAACCAATGGCACTTGAACAACATTACGGTTTTCACTGGATATCCCGGATATTCAATTTCAACGACTTCGTGCAACACCCCAAAGTAATCACTTGCATCTGCATTGTAATTCGCACCCCTAAGACAAACACCACTGTTGTTAGTCGTTCTTGTTGATGCATACTCTGATGTATGAAACCTGTAGCCTTTCACAATATAGCCGTTGTAAGTCCTAACACGCCGTAGTGGTCCTTGGCTGAGATCCTGTAAGAACCGGCTCTGAAAATCGTGCGATTGTCCCTATACGTACAGTTAAAATTAACATTAATCAAAACAATTATTTGTTCACGTAAAATTCAATTAATGATACTCACATAACGTTGGAACCATCGGGCAAATTGACGTTGAAGACTAGTATCTATGTCTCTATCTGAGATGTTTTGATCTGCATGTCGTAGTTCTTGTGTATACATCCTAATAATTCACAACACAATTAGATGATAAATGACGCACGTTTAGTGCTATTTAATTAGATGATAAATATATGAAATACTTACTCAATGTAAGTCTGAACTTCATCACAATTCAATAACACGTACGTTTGTGCTATTTCAGCCTCTGTGTGTGTTGACCAATATCGTTCAGTGGCTTTTCCTATAGGTCGCCCCTTAGACTTGAATACAGAGAGCATGCCATCGACTTCTTGTTGCGTACCTCTACCATCGAAGTTACGTGGTTCATTCCGGATCCTCGTGTTGACATGGTCTTCAAAATAATATGAACAAAACATGCCAACCTCTTCATTCAAATACGCATTAACAATCGATGCTTCGACGTTTGCCTTCTGTTTAGCATTGCGCTTCAAGTTGTGGAGATACCTAAAATTATAATAGTTAACAAATTAAAATAAGGCTCCTTATACTAAAAACTAATTAAATGAGAGAAATAGAATTGTTCACCTCTCAAATGGGTACATCCACCTGTACTGCACTGGACCACAAATCCTAGCTTCATACGCTAAGTGAACAGGTAAGTGTTCCATCGAGTCAAAGAAGCTAGGTGGGAAAAAACGTTTCAACTTACACAAAATAACTGGAATGTCTCGTTCCAAACGATTCATATCATCAACCTTGATTGTTGTAGACGTTAAATCTCTAAAAAAGAGACTTAATTCAGTGACAGCCCTCCACACATTCAGAGGAAGAAATTCTCGAAACGCAATAGGTATCAAGCGCTGCATAAAAACATGACAATCATGACTCTTCATCCCTGCAACTTTGCCTTTTGTTGTGTCTACGCATTGACTCATGTTTGACACGTAGCCGTCTGGAAATCTTAACTCTTTAATCCACCTACACAATTCCTGTTTTTGTGCCTTATCTAGTGTGTAGCAAGCCTTTGGATATTTACCTGTACGGGTATCCTGTTCCAACTCATCACGGCGACATATAGTGTTCAACTCTTCCCTGGACTTTGGAGTATCTTTCGTCTTGCCTTCTGTGTTCATGATTGTGTGAAACACATTGTCAAACACATTCTTCTCAATGTGCATGACATCCAAATTGTGTCGGAGCAATAGTGAACTCCAATATGGCAAGTCCCAAAAAATACCCTTTTTCTTCCAGTTACCTGGGATTCCTTTGTTGTGTTCTTCTGCATTTTCCTCCGTAGTTTTTTTCAAACCCGTCCACTCAATCTCATGTAACAGACTTTGTCCTGTACGATTAATAAATGTTAGAATAAATGTAACCCAAAAAAACATGTTAAAATAAATGTATAAAATACCATTTCGAAGGGGCGGTCGATTGTTTGTGACTGTTCTATTCTTCGTGAAGTCCACCTTATTCCTTCGAAATGGATGATCTCGAGGTAAAAACCTTCGGTGATTATCGAACCATGAAACTTTTCTACTCTTCGGGAGACTGAAAGCTTCAGAATATTCCATACAATACGGACAAACTTGCTTTCCGGCTGTACTCCACCCGGACAACATAGCATATGCAGGAAAGTCGCTAATGGTCCACAATAAAGCAGCACGCATCGTGAAGTTCTGTTTCCTAGAAACATCATACGTTTGGACTCCGTTATCCCATAGGAAGATCAAGTCTTTAATAAGAGGCTGGAGATAAACATCAAGTTTATGCTTTGGATTCGACGGACCAGGCACCAATATAGTCAGAAACATTGTTTGAGGTTTCATGCACATCCATGGAGGTAGATTATACGGAGTCAGTATCACCGGCCACAAAGAATACTTCTTTCCATAACTCCCAAACGGTGCAAAACCATCAGTACTCAAGCCTAATCTCACATTCCTCGGTTCACAAGCAAATCCTGGAAACACGTTATCAAGGTGTTTCCAGGCTTCAGAGTCGGACGGGTGTCTCATATCCCCAGCCTCAGTATCTTCAGAATTTCTTGCATGCCACGTCATGTGTTGAGCTGTAACACTAGATTGAAACAATCTCATTAAACGAGGAATGATAGGAAGATAATACATCCTCTTATGTGGCACTTTCTTTTTTGTCTTGCTCGATTGACCACCTGGTCCCTTCCGTCGTGGCTCTTTGTACCGGGGATGGCCACACATTCTACACATAAGAAGATCGCTATCGTCATCACCCCAGTATAACATGCAACCATTCACACAACAATCAATCTTCTCAACCGGCAAACCCATATTCTTCATCAGTTGTTTGCTCTGATGAAACGTCGTAGGTACTTTATTATCGACAGGACAAATCTCACTGCATAATTGTGTCATTTGCTCATATGCTCTGTTAGATAGCTTGTTCTCCGTCTTGATAGCCATAAGTCGAGCATTAAATGACAACTGAGAATGAGAATCACACCCTGGGTACAAATCTTGATCGACTAATTTGAGCATCTCATAAAACTGAAATGCTTCATCAGTTGGTTCCTCCTCTATATTTGACATACCGGCTTCCATTACCATTATTTGATACATATCGGGTTCCTCCACCCCAAACTCTTGATCGTTACTGGTGCCGACATGCTCAACGTGTACTGGTTTAGGCAATACCGACGGATAATTTCAGTCGGTAACACATATTTCAAATGTATGTCAAATCAGTCAGATTCCGTTGACCAATTTTCAGTCGGTAATTACATTGCCGACGGAAATTCCGTCGGCATTAAACATGTGTCAATACCGACGGAATCACTTTCCGTCGGTAAAAGACGCGTATAAAAAAAATTAAACTGCGCATTCTTAACACTCCAACCACACTCAAAACAACCTACTTCTTCACAAACATCAAAAAATAAAAAAATACAGAAACTCATGTCTTCATCTTCGGCATCCATGAAAATTGTGGTATGCCATTGTGGAAAAGAAGCTCGTGTGTGCATGTCGAAGCAAGAAAAAAGCAGAGGTAGACTATTTTATACTTGCCCAGATTCACTAAATGGTTCTAGATGCTCCTTTTTTGTTTGGGCCGATGAACACGAAATTCACGGACAAGGAACGAGTTCACACGGAATGTTTCCGGGCATGGTGAGGAGAATTGACTCACTTTTGCTTGAAAATCAAGAGCTCAACAACAAGTTGAATCATGCGCAACTAGTTGGGGATATGTATAAGGATACATCTGACCAACTAACCTCAGAATTAGGATTTGAAGCTGGAAAAGTTGAAGAGCTAAAAAAGCAGAGGAACTTTCTTATTATGGCCATAGTATTCTGTGTTCTACCCTATGTGTTCAAGTTTATAGGTTGGATGTAATCCTAAGTTTATGTCTCTAATATGTATTGCTAAGTTTATGTAATGTTAAGTGTATGCATGTAATGTAACCACAACAACAACCTTTCTTCAAGGCAATTTTCAATGAAAATGTTGTTTATCTATCACATATAGTCTCCCATCACATTCACATTCACATTCACATTCACATAAACACAAACATGAAAAAACAGAGTACATTCAAACATAAATGAAGATCCAATACAGATAACATCCAAAATCACACATAAAACATAACTAAAATTAATATACACATTCTTAACACATAAAACACACATAACTAAAATTAAACAACTAAAATAAAATTGTTCAACAGAAATAAAAAGTAAATAGTACTACGAGACATAAAAATAAAATTGTTCAACAGAAATAAAAAATAAATTGTTCAGAGACACTCATTCACCAAAGTTCCACAAATCAATATCAACGTCGGCGCCACCACCGAACTGCTGACCCATGATGTCATCATCCTGCTGCATGGTCGGGACATAGGCTGAGGGGGCAGAGGGGGCTGGGGGAACAGGCACGTTCACGTTGGCCGTCGGTGGAGGAGCTTGCATGGTTCTCCGATAAACCTCCTCGATCCTCTCGTCCGACCACCCCATCTCTCGACCCATATTCACATGCATCACATGCATGTAATGGTTGAATTGTGCCATCGTCACATCAGGAGTTGGGGTGGAAGATACGGAACCCTGCGATGCCGTCTGGGACGGACCAGCGCCGGACCTGACATCAGCGCTCATACGACCAAGGCCCAGAACTCGTCCGCGGGTGGTGGGGGCAACTTCCAAATAAGCCCGGTCCACCTCCTCGACTGTAGGGGCACTACTGGTTCCGGCTTGAGTAGGGTCGACTTGAGTTCCGATCTCGGCCATCCTCCGGTTCATCTCCAACTACATAATTAATAATTTTAAATTAATAGAATAAATTATAAAAAATGTATTTAATTAAACAATTTTATTACTTACGTGGAGGTTAGTTGTGCGCCCGTATGTGGATTGCTGTGTATCAGCATTAAACGGATGAGCAATGCTCATCCGGTCCAAGTGAGTGGGTACACGCCCCGTATCCCGTTCCTAATAATTAAATTTATGTATTATATATATTAAATATATAATTAAATTTATTGAAATTAATTAAAAAATTAATAAACACTTACAATGACCATCGACTGCTCAAGGATGGACCGGGCTCCAGTCCGATGCCTGGACATCCCACCCCCAACGTCGGATCTCCGGTTGGCCTTAGCAATCTCACACTTCCTGATATACTCCGGATCCAGCCACTCCCTCGTCAATGAATCCCACAACACAACATCATTATCATCCTTACCCAAGCTCTGCGTCGTCCCATCGCTTCGCCATGCCATTCTCCATTCGTACATTAAATCCTTATACCGCTCTTGCGCCGATTTACAGAAATACTTGAACATAGCCTGGTCTGAGTACATATTCCGATCCCAAGTGGTTTGTTTCTGCACATATAATAAATTGTTTATTATTGAACAAATTAACAAACATTAATTAAATAATTAAGTAATTAATTACTACCTGAAATTCCTCGAAGTACGCCAACTTTTTTTGTTTTGGGACCTTCGACCAGGTAATTGCACCCGCAGAGATCGGTAAAGAGCCAAAAGCAATCGTGCATGCCCTGGAGACCTCGTTACCAGGTAACAATCTGTGACATTAACTAACAAACAAAACACATTATAAATTAAAACGAATGCGAAATTAATTAATTATTAATTATTAAACAATAAAAGTATTTAATTACTTACACTCCTCCACTTGTAGCCCAAACGCGCTCCCGGCCATCCCGAGCAGGAACAACAGGATGGTCCCGGACAGACGAATGAGACGAAGACTGATCAGGCGACGGGTGTGGAATGGGTGGCGGAGGCGACGATAATGGTGTTCGTGGCAGTGTAGGCGCCGGCGCCTCGGGTCTAAGTTTGGATCGACTCTTCCTCGATCGGCTACGTGACCCGGAGGCCCCGTGAGATCCCGAGCCACCAGAGGCACCAGCACCATTTCCAGTCATCTATTTAATTTAAACATTTAAATTAATAAATTATATATATAATACTAATTAATTAATAATAAATTTCTTAATTTAATAAAAAACAATAATCTAATAAATTAAAATTTAATCCCTAAATAATAACCTATTTTAAGAAATAATAACCTATTTTAATAAATAATTTTTTATTCAATCAACAATACCTAATTTAATCAATAATAACCTATTTTAATAAATAATTTCCTATTTTATTCAACAATAACTAATTTCCTATTTTATTCAACAATAACTAATTTATTCAATAATTTCCAATTTTAATTAACAATTTTCTATTTTAATTAACAATCTATAACCTAATAAATTTAGTAACAATTTTTTCTTACTTTAAAATAACAATTTCCTAATATAATTAACAAAGCCCCTAATTTAATCAATAATTTCATAATTAGTAAATCAACAATATTAATCTAGCTAATTATAACGTACAATATCATAATTTAATTATGTAATTAACTCCACTCCAACGTATATGCAAATTAAACAATAATATCAACTATATATATAACATCAATTATGCAAAACATGCAATATCGATCTTAACAAATCACATCAATTTATTATAAATAACTATATACATCAACTAGCTATATATATAGGCAATTATCCACTTACAATATCAACTAATTAATTAGATATATCAACTACATACATTCAAAATAATTAACTATATACATCAACTACAAACAATTAATTTCATATTAATCTATATAACAATTTAAATTAACACATGCAATTTAATTCATAATTATAGGCAATACAATATAACTTAAAAATTAATTAATAACAAATTAAGAAAGCGTACCGTATAGATTTTCTAATCGAGTCGAGAGATCACCTCGACCGCTAAGACTCGAAACAGGGAGGAGGGAGGGTTTCTTTCTCTCGAAAGAGAAAGAATGAATCTGTTCTTCAGTTTATATACAAAAAAAAATTGCCTTTACCGACGGAAATTGTCGTCGGTAATGACCACATTTAATTTTGGTAGTTAATGCGGGTCGGTTACCGACGGAAATTTCTGTCGGTATGACCACATTTAATTTTGGGAGTCGATCAAGAAGGCGGTTAGTTAATGCGGGTCGGTTACCGACGGAATATTTACAATACCGACTGAACAATTCGTCGGCCGGTGACCCAAAAACGACACCGTGTAGAGAGTTCTGAGTGTCCGTCGGCATATCTGTCGGTATCCCGTCGGGAAAGCCGACGGAAATTGAATTCCGTCGGCAGAGTCTTCTGACTTTGAATTCCGTCGGTAATCCGTCGGTATACGTCCGTCGGCATAAACGAGCATTTTTGTAGTGGTACTGACACTTATTAAAAAAACAGAGAGAGTAGTATTAATGGTGATACATTTAACTTTTAGGAGAGATATTAAGAATATTTATACTTTATTGTAAATAAGTATTGTTTAATTTTATTTTTACTGACGTCTACTTATATTTATAGAAAAGAAAGAAAATAGTTTTTCTTGTGATAAAAGTTAACAGATTTGAATTTACCATTAAAAAAAATAAGATTTAATTTAATTTAGATAATATATCTCTTAATAGATTTGACTAGAATCTTATTGCATACCATATTTACTCTTAATAGATTTGACTAGAATCTTATTGCATACCATATTAGAATTTAACAATAATAATACATAAATAAGGGAATTATATAGGGTCTAAAATCAAGTTTGGTCTTTTCGAAAAGGTAATGGATCTTTTAAATTAGGAAAGGAAATAGTTAATTCACATCTAAGATAAAAGATTATTCTCCCAAATGTGAGGAAGACCATATATTATTAAATCTTACCATAATAAAGAATACATTATATCCATATAATTTTTTTGACGTACGGGATTATAAATAATCCATATTCAAAACAATATCATCAATAACATAATTTAAGAGTTTGTGTAGATTTGAAGATTGTATTGGTGCGATGGAAGGATCAGTAAGCAAGAAGAGGAAGATGGAGATGGATCGAATCAGTGAGTTGCCCGAGTCGGTAATTCATGACATTCTCTCATTCTTGCCAATTAGAGATGTTGTGGCCACAACCATACTCTCCAAAACTTGGAGAAATCTGTGGACCACCGTTCCCTGCCTTAATGTCTCCCAATTAAGTAAATATTATATGGAAGGTTCAAAGAAGAAGAGCCGTAATTTTGTTAATCGGGCTCTTTCACTCTGGAGAGGACTTGGGAATCTTCTGAAATTCAAACTTGATTTTGAATGGGAATTTTTTAATTTACCATTAGCTGTTGATGTTGATGCGTGGGTTCGTTTCGCCCTCGAAAATAAAGTACAAAAGCTGGATATAAATATAATGATTGCGTTGCAGTTGGAGAAGTTATTCATCCCTAAACTCATTGATGAATGTGTATATTGTGCACCCCTGTGCCTCAACTCGTGTTCGTCGATAACAGAATTATCACTCGTCCGCTGTAATCTTCAAATCCCTGTATCGCCCTCCTGGAACCACCTCAAGACTTTAAAAATCGATGGTTATTGGTGCTTCACTGAAACTGTCATAAACCTTATTATGTTGGGCAGCCCCCAGTTGGAAGTCTTTGAGTTGCGCTTTGTCGAAAGCAATGAAAACTTGAATGTCTGCTCTACAAGTTTAAAAAAACTCAAGATCGAAAAGTATATATTGAATGAGGTTGTTATTGCACCTTCAAAGGATAAATGGCTGAGAATCTGCAGTCCAAATCTTGAAATATTAGCAGTTTCAGGAGTTTTGTATTCCAAATGTCAGTTTACAAATGTCTCGTCTGTAACTGATGTCACTCTTGGGCTTAACGGTACATATGATTATGGCTGTGGGAATGAATTGGTTGAAGAAACATTGAAGCAAGTCTTTTCAACTTTCCAACATGTTCATAAGGTCACGTTATCATATTGGTGTGTTCAGGTTTGTTTGGCTTCTTCTCTTTTATTTTGCTCTTCAACTTCTAATTTTGAAATAAATGAAAACTCTATATGTTACCACTAGTGGCGTATCCAGGATTTTGAATTTGGGAGTACGAAAAATATTAAGTACTCTCTTCGTCCATCAAAAATATGTTTATTTTTTCTTATTTATCTGTTCACCAAAAGTATGCACATTTTTTTAATGAAAACAAAACCCTTTTTTTTTTAACAGCAAAATCGTATTTTTTCTTTTGTCCAAATGTTTGAGCATTCTTTTGGATATATTGAGTTTGTGTCTAAAAGAAATAGACTGGCCTATAGTTGCATAAAAAAGAAGAAATTGTTTGCAAACCTTTTTCAAGATTGATCAATTGGACCTTTTATCTTCTTGTGGATTGTATTGCAACTTTACTAAATACTAATTTATATCCATTGGACCATTATGCATAATTTGATTTGGGGATATATTTTTTATTTATTGAGAAAATTTTATTAATATTTTAATTTTTCTTGTACTCCAAGATAAAAAAAAAAAAAAAAAAAACAATTTCATGTTCTTAACTACATACGCCTCTGGTTACAACACAACAGGTGCTTGGTGTGCTTTCTTCATCTTTACCAAATGTTGAGTTTTTTCCTAATCTAAAGACCCTACTCATCAAAGACCAGACTCGGGATACAGAGTACGAGTTTGATGCTGGTAAACGTAAGTACCAGAAGTTTGAAACAAAGCTCTTTGATGCAAGCAAATATCTCGAGTTTGAAAGAAAGCTCTCAAAGTCGTTTATGCTGCGACTGAAGACAGTTGAT
Organism: Galeopsis tetrahit; assembly: GCA_963675135.1. Lineage (NCBI taxonomy): Eukaryota > Viridiplantae > Streptophyta > Magnoliopsida > Lamiales > Lamiaceae > Galeopsis > Galeopsis tetrahit. The sequence continues at coordinate 22,962,965 of OY776128.1, forward strand.
ATCACTTTGGTTAGGGGGCGTAAAACCTCGACATTTCAGTTCATAGAGTTTTTGTTAAAGGATGCTTGCATGTTACAAGAGTTGGTGATTTGGGTTAAGAGGAAGAAGTACTATGCACAAGTCGCAGAGAGGTTGCTGTACATGCCAAGATCCTCCCCAACTGCAAGGCTCATTCTAAAAAAAATTTGATCATAACTTGGATTTTTTTCCAATCACATCCATGTAAAATCCATCTTCTTCTGTCAAAGTCACTAGCTTTTTGCTGATTCTATAATTTCTTTATGCTTGGAAGTAGTTTTGTTCCCTTGTAGGTTCTTTTGATATTAAGCTGCTTTTGTTCAATTGAAAATATAACAATAAGAAAGTGAAAGTTGGAAAAGAAAGAACAAAATGGCAAACAAGGTTGATGTAGCTCTGCTTTTGTCTTAGCCATTGTATTTTCAAACATGTGGACAAAAAAGTATAAGTGAGTCGAGTCAATAGTAATTTATGGTTTGTACTAGGGGATAAAATTAATTTTTATGTCAAAGTGCCAAAATTACCTACTTTTTGTTTTGGATTAATTTTAAATAAAAATACCAAATTTAGTCTAATGATCAATTTATTAATTATAAAAAAACTTCAATCTTTCATAGATGGTACATTTACCCATATTTTTTTTATTTTCTACATCATATTACAAATTGAATAACACTTTATAAAAAAAACAAAAACTCCAGCTTTTTAACCATTTCTCTAACTCAAAAAAAATCAAAATCAACACTCACGCTTCTAATCACCGGCCTAAAAACTAAACAGTACAAAAAATTCAATTTTCTCATCTACACGTAAAAAGTCCCAAAAATCACATAAGAAAAAGAACTCTAACTCCGATTTGAGTAAGCTTTAATTTGAGTTTTTGGCTTGATCGATTAATCAATGAATTAACATTCCTTTGAAATGCAATTTTGAGTACCTTATGCGCATGCAGGCATGAAATAATTCATGTTTTTTTCTGTTTGTTAGTGCTGATATATAATAATATAATCAGGCATGAAATAATTCATGTTTTTTTCTGTTTGTTAGTGCTGATATATAATAATATAATATACTCCTCTACATGGTTATTTGTGGAATATGATTTCACGTAGATTTTGAGAAGACAGTGTTCTTTAATAAGGGTGTGTTTGTAAATCACAGTGATTAATTTAAAGGGATTAAAATTGATTTTTGAAATAAAATTTAAAGTTGATAGTGTTTTAAAATTAAGTACTTTAAATCAATTGTGTATATGTTGTGGTGTTTACAAAACAAACCACTTTTTTTTTATAAATTTACAAAAAAACATCCTTATTACATTTGAATAGGTAATGTGTAAAGATGAAATTTTATTTAAATTGTGAGGGTAAAATTGTAAAGTTTATTATTATAATGATGAGAAGCACATAGAAGCTATTAGAAGTAGGTGGAGGGGTGCTTCACCAAAATCACTTTTAACAAATTAACTTAATCACTTAGTTGTGTTTGAAAACACTCCAAAAGTGTATCTATTTGAAAAAAAAAAAAGTGTTTTTAAGCACCTTATAGTGTTTGAAAACACCCACTAAATCTCAGTTGTCAATTCATAATTTTGTGTGAATAATTTGATTTGTTTCTTTGGTTTCATTCTTGGGTGGTGTATGGATTTGGGGTGATTTGGATTTTTTCAGGGTTAATTCTAAATAAATACACCACCTTTAGTTTCAGTATCAATTTAATCATGACATTTACGATTATTGTAAAAAAAAACTCCTATCTTTTATTGTTGCAATTAAATACACATTTTTTTTCTACGACCAACAATTGATGACGTGGCTTGTCGGAGCTTGCCACATCGGATTACATATATTCTTTTTTATTTTTCACATCAGATTACACTTTATAAAAATAAAATTTTTATTGATGACCCGGAGTTTTATTTTTATAAAATTTTATTTTTATTTCTATAAAGTGTAATCTATCTAATTGCAACACGATGAAAGGTTGAGATTTTTTACAATAATCATAAAGTTCGTGATTAAATTGATATTGAGACTAAATGTTGTCTATTTGTTTAGAATTAACCCTTTTTTTACGTGTAAATGAACCGTTTGAATTTTTTTGGGGTTTTTTTTTTGCCAAAAACTTATATACTCCCTCTGTCCCACAATAACTTTCACACTTTCCTTTTCGGGACGTCCCACAATAACTTTCACACCCTTAAAATGGAAAATTCTTTATAAACTCCACCCTCACAATAATCTCAATTTTACACAAATGTCATTACTTTATCTCCACACATACACAAAAGTCAACTCAATTATTTATTTTGTACATAAAATTTTACTAAATTACCCCTCAAAACTTCACTCATTACTCCGTATTACACTTTCTTAATTTTCGTGCCCATCTACCTATGAAGATTAATATGGGACGGAGGGAGTACAATATTTCACAATAGCACTACCGTGCAATATGACTTATTCTTATATTCTTATCCTGTATCCGATTTCTTCTCAGCGCTGTCTTCTGCGCCGCCGGTCTCTCTCCTTTCTTTTCTCTGAGTTGTCTTCTTCTTTTCTCCTCCGGTCTCCTTCTTCTCTACGATGCCTTATCTTTTGCGCCGTTGCGTGAAATCTGCAGGCTTCAATAAATAAATAAATAAATTCAGAACTTGTTCAAATTTCTGATCTGCTAATCACGAAATAAGTGGATAAATTATTATTTTTGTTTTTTGAATGAATTAATGAGAAAAAATCAACAATAAATTTATTCCAATTAATTGTTGTTTTTGTAATTGTAGCGATCGATAAACTATTCAATATGGTTGTGTTTTTTGTATTTTCAATTATTGTTCTTTGTCTTTTTAATGTGGGTGTCTCATTCCCTCTCAATAATGATGTTTTATTTATAAAGTAACAAATATTTCTCTATAAAGTAATACATTTGTGTTTATATAGTAACACATTTTTCTGTGTTACTTTAAGGTCAAATATGTGTTATTCATGTAACACATATTTGCCCGTACAGTAACATATAATTGAATTTATAGTAACATAGAGTAATAACAAATTTTTCTATTTTATCCTTCCTTAAATTAATTGTATTAATATTTTCTGTGAAAAGTCAATTTATGTGTTATTTGTACTTACAGTAACACATATTTGTCCTTTATAATTACTTTAATATAGTAACACAGACCTGAAACCCGTTATCATGTTAGCCTCCTGCGCCGCTGCGCGTGACTTTTGCGCGATTTTTTTGGAAATACAAACCCGCTACAAATTCGCGAATTTTTTACTCTTCCTTAAATATACTAATATTTCACGTGAAATATTACAGATAGGCACGTCACTTTGTTTTTAGGTTGATAGTTTAGGGGGTGTATTCAGTTGAGATTCTGTTGGATTTTTTTGGACTTTAAAAAGTTAGTGGATTTAGAAAATCCATAGACTCTATGCAGAGTTTTGACTGACTTTTTTATTGATTTATATGGATTTTCATAGATTTGACAGAAATACACATTCTTTTATTGATTTACATGGATTTCCATAAACTACACCCCTAAAACTATTGATGCAAACGTATATTGAACACACTTGTATATAAAAAAAAATTATCTAAATTATTTAGAAAAAATACCAAAAATATATTAGTTCAAAAAAAAAATATTATTCATCATTATTATTCTCATCTTCATTTTCACGGTTATACCTCGGCCTCATTTTCCACATAGCATTAACAATACTAGTTCTCCATGCATTAGCTTCAGTTCTTTATTGTAGTTGGCTTTGAGCAATTCCAAATTTTTTCTTCCATGTCGATGGTGAATCTTGATCTTCTTCATATTCGACTGAAATTCATCAGAGCGACATTCTTTCCGAAAAAAAAGTTATGTAATCCATCACAAGTCAATACTAACTTTTGCTTGTGTTTGAAATGGAAATGGAGGTGAGTTTTGAAAATTGTGAATCACAATTTGAAAATACCAAAAATTGTGAATGGATGACGACCTTGACCACCAAAATCTTTTAGATGATATCGAACACCACGTGCTAACTTTAAGATCTAAGAACATTGTGAATAAATGTTCTTGATATCTTAAAGTTGGCATTAATGCTATAAATTATAAATTAGGTGACGATCGAGAATATATTATTGCTAACCTAATGGTGTCAAGCCGATATATTATAATTTTGAAAGAGAAAACATAATTTTAAAATATAGAGATGTAATCTTTTTCACGATAATAATAATAATGGTGGTGAAAAATCCAACGAAATCCATAGAGTATTAAAATCATAAATTGTTGAATACCTAAAGATTTCTAAAGACTTTTTAAAATCGTATTGAATACCTCAAAATTTTGAAAGACTTTTAAAAAGGGTTGGTCTGCTATGGACTCGAGTGCATGTTGTGCACCCTAGTTGCACTTTTCAGTTACTGACTTACACTTTTTGGTAAATGGTGTAGCACTTTTCAATTATTAAACTGTATAAGTAATAATTGAAAAGTGCAACACCATTTACCAAAAAGTGTAAGTCAGTAACTGAAAAGTGCAACATGGACTAGGGTGCACAGCATGCACTCGAGTGCATACTAGACTTTACCTTTTAAAAATCCATATTGAATACCCAGATTTTAAAAGTCCAAAAAAATCCAACAGAAACTCAATTGAATTCATCCCTAGAAGTGTGAGTGTTTTTTTTGGATGATTTAATAATTTTATTTTATTTTTTAGAAAAAAGAAAAAATTGACTGAGTTTGAAAAGTGTGGAAGAAGAAAAAAAGCGTTAATTTTATTTTTATTTTTATAAATTGTTATTGAATTTGTAACATGTGAAAAAAAAAAGTAATCGGAGAGTAGAATCCTGCAGGTTTGTTTACACGATTTAACGCATTCGATTGAATTTTTATGTTATTTTGACATTAGACTTTTTTAACTAAGTAGTTCTGCATAAATCAAGAAATTTCATACAAATGTGCATCATAAAATTCCATAATGCAAAGATACCACACAACTACAAAAATTACAGCATCGAACTAACACCATTTAATTTAAAATCCTCGTGCGATTAAACAAATTCCCCTCACATCTAAATACTTATATATTAGTTTGCGAAAATACTTATATATTAAGAAATATGGTAAATACAATAACTCATAGATTTTTTATAAAAAGGTCATTACTAGAGACACTTATCTAATTAAGAACCAAAATTCTAATCATTTAAAATAAGGAATATAAATAACCCATTATGCCCTCAAGACTAATTCAATAATTTAATATTTAATTAATCAACTCTTAATATTCCTTATTTTTTGCCCGATCTTCAACAAGAAGATTTTTTCCATTTCAATTAACTAATCAAGATCTTTGCGTTTAAAATTAATTAATTGACCTTCCTTATTCGTGGTCCATATTCAGTATTACAACCCACATCTTTAATTATTGATTCTTACTTTCCATAATAAAATTCTACTGCAAAATCGATTGACATTGTGTATTATTAATTCAGTACAGTTAATCGATCGTGCATATTCAATTGTGTTGTTAATTCATTGATGCCCTAAAAATTGGTTGTATTGCACACGATAGAGAGACGAAGGCGGCGCTCGGAGTACAGTTAATTTACTCATTTGTGGCGGCGCTCGGAGTACAGTTAATTTACTCATTTGTTACAAATCGGTTGTGGGATTATTTCTGGGTGTTTATAATAGTGAGTAATGATTTTTTTATCATTTATTTTTCTCTCTTTTGCTCTGTTTTTCATGAGGGGTTATTTTTTGGTGTTTATAATAGTGAGTAATGATTTTTTATCATTTGTTTTTCTCTCTTTTGTTCTGTTTTTCATGAAAGCATCTAAATATCATGTTACAGTGAATTACGGATCGAGTACATTATTTCTTGTTGTTTATAATAGTGAGTAATGATTTTTAATCATTTGTTTATTTAGATGTGTTAGTATTTTCTGGAGAGTACATTGATGTTGTGTTGTTTTTGTTTTCTCTTGTGGGAGATCTAAGGTGTTTGCTGAAATTTCGAGCTATGGGTTTTTTTTAAAGGCTGAATTGTGGTTTAAACTCTCGATATGGCGCTGATCATCATGGGGTTTTTAATTAGAGTAGGTAAAATTTGTTCAATTTCAATTAAAGTTGAAGGTTTGTGCTTTGATCAATTTTATCTGTATGTATCGAGTTGCAGGCATTTTGGTGTTGGATCTCGCTGCCGTGAAAATGACAATCTTCATTCGATTTCGTGCTGGAATTATTTAATTTTGGTTATTTTGTATTCTTTTGTGCAGAGTGTGTATTGTAAAGACGAACATTTTCAAGAATGAAGATTTGATCTGCATAAATATAGTTTTTATGCATAACAAACTTTGAAAATGCAAATAGTATATTGTTTATTTCTACATTATTAATACTAGTTTTTCACCCGTGCAATGCACGGGTCTGTTGTAATTTTTTTTTTATAGTTTGTAAAAGAATAAGCGAATGTTGTTAATATATAAATATATTAAAACAATATCCCCAAAACGCACCTCGAATTATGTTTACGTTGAAATCATGTAGAGACATATTAATCTTGAAGGACCAGCCTAATCATATTTCTCTCTCTTCATCTTATGAACACACAACATCTAAATAATCTCCAAGTGCAAAAATAACAACTTATGAACCTTTTGTTGGTTTCGCAATATTAAATGTAGCACCAAACCCTACAAACACAACCATTCATCATTACCTTCTTTTTATTTATACATCAACAAATTAAGGCCAATGAATTTTAAAAAATAAAATAAGTCAGATGATTACATGTGGAAATTCCACAACTGAGAACATCAACTTTATCCAAAGGAGCATGCAGATTAATTTTGGCAACACAACCCACATAAACCAGTGTATATAGTCTTTTGGTTGTTGATCATGACCCTGTTTCTCATGTTGCTTTATTTGGATTTGCAGTGAGGACATTCCTTGCATTCTCGTGTGAATATTGGCAAAACGTGATCTCCCGGAGGCCGGAGCAACTTCTATCACACCCTCTTCGACATTGTTCGCAATCCTACACGTGTATACCAAATCATTTCATTAATTCTTAAATCTCAAAATTTAACGCCCCACATTTATTTATTTTATTAAAAAAAAGGACTAAATTTGACATACCCTGTAGCTTCATGTCGAAGAATCTGAGGAAATACATTGTCTTGAGCCTGAAAAATTCACCATAATGCCACAAATTCAGAGCAAAATCGGGGATGCTGGAATAGAAAGATACAACATGGTTGATTATATGGATTAAATCTCACCATTTTTTCAAACAAAACATGTTTATACACAATTCGATGTGTAGAGAAATAGACAACCTAAATCTATTTCTCTACACATGATGAATCCATGCCAACAATTCAATGAAAGTTTTTCATAAGTAGAACATGTATCTATAAAAAAAAAATGACAGAAAAGAAAACATAATTAATATGAAGTCATTATAAATAAAATAGAGATCTTTCATAAGTAGAACTTGTATCTATAAAAAAAAAAAATGACAGAAAAGAAAACATAATTCATATGAAGTCATTATAAAATAGAGATCATTCTCCTCCACTTCCATTAGGTGCATCACTCGCATAATTGTAGTAAAATTTCACCGTAGAATACCTTAAATAACAGCTAGAATTCAAAGCTCTTCCTTCCACATTCGGAGGGCAAAAATCGGGTAATACTACGGCCATCGACATCCTGTCCGTTCATTGCCTCAGTCGCACTTTTTATGGATTCCTCATCCTTTATAGTAACAAATTTGGAGCCCATGAATTTACCAGTGTCACGGTAATTAATTATCTGCAAAACTATGGTATACCGACGCTTAAATGATTTTCTGAAACAATAACAAATTCAATTGATAGAAGGATTTTGCCAAGTGTAATCTTTTAAGTCAAAATAAAAAATTTAGCAACCACTAATAACTGAGTTATGTCAATAGCACCAACATAGATCCTCTTTGCATTATCTGAGCCCAAAACCACATGAAGTTACTACGGGGAAATGGGATGACAGTATATAAGATTGCAAAATTCTGCTCACTAACTACAGATATATATACCACGGACTCCCAAAAATATTCAAATTAATTTTAGTAATAGAAAGTACGTACCAGCAAACCCATTTTTCTATATCCTTCAATACTTTTGAAGTCGTTTATAATTGCTATATCCAACTACAAAAAACAGGGAATGTATATAAGAATTTACATTTATGAAGCAAATAAGGAGATGAAGCTAAAAATAAGAGGTATCACATACGTACACCAACTATGTTGTTGAGCAATGCTAGGGCAATAACGTCTGGCGTAAGGGTCCCAAACAATGCTTGACCAGCCCACCTGTGGTTGAGACCTTTATGGTGTTAAGCTGGCGTAAGGGTCACAAACAATTCCTTAATAAAATTTATGACACTATAGTCCAGAAATACAACATTAAGTAGATTTTTTTAATGTTGACAGCGCATGCTCATTTCATCTAAACAATTATCCGTCAAAATCTAACCAAATTAAAGAATAGTTGTTTTGGTGGTCATCTAAAAGGGCTGAAAGATGATTAGTTTTTTTCTTAATTCAGGACTCAACAGGGGATCACCAAAGAGCATAAAACTTCAAACAATGCCTAAAAGCAATTATAAATAACCAAAATGGTCATACCAAAAGATATACTGTAATAGTTATTATGACCAGGAGATTACCCGACATCCAATAAGGCGATACAGTAGTTGTTGCAAAGCAAATAACTGGTCTAAATGTTCTTCATTATTCAAGTCTCTAATTCTACTGTAACCCTGAGACTAACAATGAGAATTATTTGGGACCATTGGGTATAAGTAAATTAAATAAAGCATTCATTTTCACATGAACAATACTATTTACATAATGTTAAGGATGTCATCTAGGATGACATAAAATCAGGGGCCTAGAGCATATGACCTCATGCTTCATAGCATCCATTTGAAAGAGGAAAACAGAATTATGATGGAAGGTCACAATAATATACCAAATTCTGTCAAACTTTAAATTGACCAACATTTTTCCACAGGTTTTCAAACAACCAGACCTTCAGTAACTACCTACATATGTTAAAAACAATTCTCTTTCAGGAAATTCGAAAAGGTATATATATTTAATCATGAGTGCGTTCAACTTAAACAATTAGTACACAAACTACAGATTGTTGTGACAAATATTCTTGGTCAAAAAGAATGTGCACATAAATTACCGAAAACGGGAGTTAATTATACATTAAATTACCTTATCTTATCCTTGTGCAGGTCCAAGTCGCTCAGCTTCAATGTCATACTAAGAATCCTAACATCCTTGAAAAGATAAAATGCAGATCAAAGTCTCTTCCAAACCAAACCATCTCACACGAAGAGAAGAAACCAGAACTACGGATGAAATTTGATCTGATCTCAAAATTAGGTTATTCCAAAAAATGAAGATTTACATATTACTTAGGATAACAGTAAGGTTTGCCTCAAAATTAAAAGTTATTCTAGCCCTTCTATTCTACAAAAGGTCTCATGATTGATGTATCGTTCCGGATAAAGAAAAATTAAGATCATCCAACAAAAGTAAAGCCGGTGAATAAAAGGCAAAAATAATTCACCAACACTATCAGAAACGCAAACAGAATCCGAAATTGAAGGATATTAGTCTTTTGATCAAGCATCCAGTCAACATTTATTTTGAAAATTATACCTCACTGTTAAACATGAAAACTGAATTAGCTCGAGCACAAATGGGGCACAATCTGAATTCCAATTGTCACTAACAAAACTTAATTTCAAGATTTGTGATTTAAAACACGAAAAGTGGTCGTCATTCACAAAAGCTTGAAATAAGACAAGACAAAGTCAAACAGCAAGAAATTACATCCCACACTCACAATGAATCAAATAAGAAAGTCATCTGAATAATTTACCACCCCAACTTATCAAAGAAAATAAAAACAGCAAAATTAGCAATAGTGAATTGCAAGACTGCCACATATAATTAGCACACAATAACAAACATGACATTTGAAAGAAGGTAAATAAAGTCAGCATACTCAAGTATACCTGTTCATAATCACCCTCGTCGCTGAATTCTCCCTCATCTTCTTAACCTACTACCTCTTCGTCTTCTTTCTTCCACATCATCATCTTCTTTGTTTATAGTCTCCTTCTTGCCCCTGGAAGGATGTAGTCAGCGCTTCTGTTCAAACTGCTCCTCAATGTTCAATTAAGTTTGTTACCGTCTATTATGATCATTTTTCACTCAGATCATATTCTAAAAAATAAAAGGAAATAGAATTTAAAGAAATAACAATCTGAGATAATAAAATGAGATTATACTTGAATCACCTGATACGGGGGTAGTCACCCATTGATTTTTCGATGCAACTTTAGTTATCTTGAAACCCAAACTGCACAAGTAATTAAGAATTCTAAACAAAACCTGAAACTTATTTAAGGTTATAAAGAACCCCGAAGGCACTGATCCTCTAATTTGGATAACTAAAATTCTACCACCAAAACACAAAACTGGATTTATCATTATAACATAAGGTGGTTCTATTATAAACACGAATGTTAGAGACGTGATCTAAATGAAATGTGCCAACAACAACCAAAAATCATTAAAAAAAATTTAGAAAATTACTCATGTGTTGACAAAGAAATTATACACATAAAGGTCAACTAAATCTATTCTAATTCATAGGAATTACAATCAACATATAATGAACATTGTAATTTCTCAAGCAGTAGGGTTTTACTTGGATTTGCAAAGATAAATCTATAAATTGCATATTCGTATACTCAACAATCAATGGGAAAATACAATTGTGATTACCTCAGATGCCCTTGATTCACCAATTTCTTGCATTTCGATCTCTCTCGGCAATTTCAACTCTCAAGGAGGCTTGTAATAAACCTCGGTTCTCCTCTTTCTTCAGAACTTGATCTACACTATCCCTTTGTGAGAAGACGAACGAACAAAGAAGAAATAGAAACGCTTCTTTATCATTTATCATGGAACATGTCAAATAAGGATGTGGCATGAGGTGGCATCCACATGTCAAAACCTGGAAAGCCACATGTCAAGATGAGAAGAAAACTTTCTTCCTTTTATTATATAAGATTATTATGCAAATATTTTTTTTTATTTTTTCTGCATACTAGAATTGTGTATTGCATATTTATATTCAGAACACCAAATCCAACGACAAAAAAAGTTACTATATAATCAAATACCATAAAAAAAAATTATTTACATATCTAAACTTTGTATTGGTGATACAAGACTTTCGATATACTTATATGTATGTTGAATTCGATATACCATATCAACTTATTCCAAATGAAATATTTCCTTCTTCACGAAATCATACGATAAAAAGGTTTCACTCGAATCAATTCTAAACATCAGTTTAGTTCGGGCGTTGTTCATGAATTGTATTGGTACGAGTTTATAATTAGACGACATCTTTATGTAATTTATTTCCTACATTTTTTTCTAAGTTGAATGGTTCTTATTTATATACTATTTTTTAACAAGAATTCCTCATAATATATAATTTTCAGTTTTTTTTTTTAATATTTCCATAATTATATATAAAGTTTTACTTATTTTTCACTATTAAAATTTATTAAGAATGTTGATATTTGGGAATGCAATCCGATCTGCATAAATATAATTTTTATGAATAACAAAATTTGAATATGCAAATAGTATACTGTCTATTTCTACATTATTAATATTATTATGCAATTTTTTTTCTGCACAACACGCTTGTGTAATCATATTTAAATGTACTATCTTACCTTTAATATTTAAAATTGAGTTTTGATATATTAATTAGTCAACTATTTTAAATTTGAAATGCAAATCTTCCTCTCACTCGAAAATCCCGTTGATTATTTTGTATTCCTAATTTTAGGACTTTCCCCAAAGTTATGATATTTCTTCCCCAAAACTCTGAAATTCAATTGCATTTTCCCCAAAATCTAGAAGGATTTTGACGAGAGATAATTAATTCAGCTCAATTCGAAAAGATTAAAATATGTGTCGTAAGAATTTTCCGGGAAATCGGAAACCCTGGTAGAAGTAGCAGAAAGACTACACAACTACAAACCCGATGTCTGTAACAACTTCAAAGGTTCAAGAATCCATGATTCCACCAATGAATTGGGTCCTCAAGGTGTTGCAACCTCTAGAGCTGCTGTTTTGATCTGCTTGTTTGGAGGGGAAAATGGTGATATTCGAGTAATTCTGACAAAAAGATCTTCAAACATGTCCTCTGATTCTGGTAACTTCTTGTATTGCCAACATTTCTCCTGTTGAGAAGTTTGAAGTATAGATTAAATTGCATTAATTAATTCCACCATACCTTATAAGTTTCTGGTTTTCTGAATGATTCAAACATTTTGGGTCGATCAAAGTTTTTTTGATTATGTCTGGAATGATTCAAACATTAATTAATTTCACTACTTCTCACTTCGCCTTCTTCACAACTGGAAAAACCCCAAAATTCTGCAGATCATTTACTTGATTGATGGGAGCTGCTGGAAGGTTTTAATTTTGGAAGGCTTTAATTGATTAGCGTTAATTACGAGGAGCTGGTAGAGGGTTTAAATTTCAAAAACTTATTGACTTTCTCTAGATTAATTTCGAAAATTAGATAGTAAGGGCATGATGGTACATTTATGTTACATTTTTATTTTAATTTGAAACTATTTTAAACCATGTCCTTATTTAAAAAATCACTAGGTGGAAAGACCTAAAATGTGAAATCCCCCAACTCATATATATAAAACGAGATAATGATTAAATTTAAAATATATTATTCTTATATTATTATTCTTTATTATTCTCTGTTAAGTGATTGATGTTGTGGATGCAATCGAACATAGAGCTTCAAATGCATTAATTCGAAGCTTGGACGAGGAAGACTCTTTGTGAAGATTGAGGACGTCGACGAGCTGAAGATGAGAGGGTACAGACCGAGTGAGTAGACGACTAGTTCAAAAATAAAATAATAGTCAATGTCAATGTGTTTTACTCGTTTGTGAGAAATCGGATTTTGACTCCAAAATAAGACGTTTTTATTGACACAAAGGAGTGTTGGGGCAGTCGAAGAGAATTGACCAAGTTTCCGAAGTATTTGAGTAATCCATATGATTTCTTGAGGTACCGCAGATGAATACAGTATTGAGGTAGTCTCATGTACATTAGTTATACAGTGTATATTGAACACAAAAAGATGAAACGTGACATTAATTTTAATTTAAATTTAATTTAAATGCGATATTAATTTTAGACTATCCGTAGTTTGTATGAGTACGAGATCACTCAATTAAATTGATTTGATTAAGAAATTCATATTTGATTTTAAACATTAAGAAATGTTATATGCATTTCATACTAGATTACTTATTTTTCTTTTTAGTCCGTCTCATATTAGATTATCAATTTTCTAAATTTTTAGAAACGGCAAAATTTTTATTAGAGTTGGGATATCAGGAATACCCGCGAACAGTTACATTAGGAAACGGAAGAAAAACACTCGACACGAAATAAAGGAAAAATATAAAAACGATACAAACACCCAAGGAAATCAAGAGATACAATGCACCGGTTCTCTCCTCCAGTCATCGAAAGTAGTCCAGGAGTGCAGCATCCCCTTAGCTTTCAACCATCTAAAAGCCACCACTTTGATATTGACCACTGCTTCCCCAGGACCGAACACAGCTCCATTGAAAGTGGAGTTATTCCTATATCTCTATAGCAACCAAATAGTACAGTGCCACAACAGCTTCCAAGCCTGCTTCCATGGTGACTTTGCCGCCTCCAATACTTCTTAAAGTGGTCTACGCTACTGTAAGAAGGCTCTGTTTGAACCCCAAACCATCCATAAATATCATTCCACACAGAACACGAGCAGAAGCAGCGGAAAAAGAGGTGGTCCGTGGTCTCGTCGTCCCTGCCACACCACTTGCACAAGAGTGAAAAATTTGGGTTATACGCACCCCTCCTCCTCAGGTTTTCTAGAGTAGGAACCTTATCCTGGAGCATATGCCAAGAGAAGGCACATGCTTTCATCGACACACCCTTCGTCCATACTGAAGCTAGCTCGTCAATTTCGGGACTGAGGGCAGTCTGATTGATAAGCATCCAGTCATAGGACGACTTCACAGAATATCTCCCGGACTGCTCCAATTTCCACACCCAAGTATCGTCTTTAGAAGCACTAGAAACAAACTTGTCAACAAGCTTGCAATTATCATTAATAACACTCCTCTCCCTCTCCAATAAAGGTCTTCCCCAATTCCAATCTATACTCCGATTCCCATCCACCCATTTGACTCTATCCGAAATACTACAATCTTCATCTTGTTCGAGTCTGAACAGTCTAGGATACAAAGTTTTAAGGCTCTTGCCCCCAACCCACCCGTCCACCCAAAATTTCGAGAGTCTACCGTTCCCCAATATCAGCGAACAATTGTCCCTAAACCAGCCTTTAGACCAGATACATTTGATTAAACTAGACCACCAAGAAGACCAGGAGTGATGACATTTCTTATTCGAAACAAAAAACTAGACACAGGATTTGAAAGAGCCATATTTAGACGTGACCACCTCCCCTCACAAATTACCCACATTGTTTAATAACATCCAACACCAATTACCCAATAAAGCAAGATTAAAAAGATCAATATTTCTGATCCCGACACCCCCTCTATTTTTATATCTACACAAAATATCCCAACTTACCCATGATATACGTCGTACCTTCGGATCACCACTACTCCATAGGAAACGTCGTTGAATAGCTTTGATTTTCTCAATAACATATTTAGGGGAACGGGAGAGGGATAGGGAATAGGTAGGTATAGAGGAAAGGACAGAGTTGATAAGGATCAGTTTACCACCGAAGGAGATATGTTTCGCAGCCCAGCTATTCAGGCGATTATCCAGCGTCTCTAAGACTTCCTTCCAGGAATCTGATTTCTTCTTAGACTTAGCTCCCACTTTCATCCCAAGGTACTTGATTGGGAGTTGGGCAATTTTGCAATTCATAACAGCAGCCCATCGCGCCAGATCTTCCTCTCTAACATTAATGCCCGTAAGAGTGCTTTTCGAATAATTGATTTTCAAGCCCGACCAGGCTTTGAACAGCCTCAAGATGCTTTTTAGGACCAGGACATTTCTATCACTCGCTTTGCCAAAAAAAAAAAAGTGTCATCCGCGAACTAGAGGTGTGAAACCTTAATGCCACTTTTGCCTACCGAAGATGGAGTGAAGAGTCCTTCGTCCACTGCCTTTTTGATCATGAGACTCAGGCACTCCCCCACAATGGTGAAGAGAAACGGGGACAGAGGATTCCCTTGGCGATTGCCCCTTTCCATAGTAAATTCCTTCGTTGGACTTCCATTAACCAGGATAGAAACCGAAGCTGTGCTTATGCATTCTTTAATCCATCTGCACCAAACCGAATCAAAGCCCATCAGCTCCAACATATCCAGTAAGAAACCGTGATCCACAATGTCGTATGCTTTCTCAAAATCCAGTTTGAAGAGAAAGGTATCAAAATTCTTTTTATGTGCCTCGTCTACCACCTCGTTTGCCACAATAACGCTATCCAAAATATTTCGGTTGCCTATGAACGCCGACTGGTTCTTAGAAATGATAGAGTCCATCACTCTGGACAGTCTTTCCGAGAACATTTTCACCACAATTTTATATAAGCATCCCACCAAAGATATTGGTCTGAAGTCTTTGATAGAAGTTGGGTTTCGCACCTTTGGTATAAGAGTGATGAATGTTGCATTAGTTCCTTTGACGAAACTAGCATTGTGGAAGAAGTCCGATATTGCCTTATAGAAATCGTTCTCCAGGACATTCGAGAAGGATTTAATAAATTTGAAATTAAATCCATCCGGACCGGGGCTTTTTTTTGGGGCCGTAGCGCCAGACCGATCGTCTCACTTCTTCTCTGGAAAACTCACCACACAAAACACGATTATCTTCACTACCAATCTTTGGGCAGAGAATGCCTTTGACTCTCGGTCTGGAGAGGACGTCTAGCTGAAAGGCCTTCTTGAAGAAGTTGAAGATGTCTTCTTTAAGCTTCGGGACTCCGTCGTGCCAAACGCCATTGATATATAACCCTTTCACCTCATTAATTTTTTGTTTGAAACGCATAATCGAGTGGAAGTATTGGGATTAGCATCGTCGTCCTACAACCACTTGGTTCTAGCTTTTTGAAACACTGTTCTAAGATGTTTAGTCCTGAGAGAGTCTAACTCGAAAATGAGATTCGATTTAGTAATCGCCATCTTTTCATCCCAATAGCCATCCTCCACTTTGCTGTCCAGGACGTGAATTTGGTGCTCAAGGTCTTTAATCTCTGCTTCGAACAAATTCCCTCCACTAGGTTTCCATTCTCTAATAGATTTCTTCAACGACTTGAATTTTTCTTTGACAATGAAAGAGCCCCGTCCCTCCACTGTATTATCATTCCACGACCCAGAGACAATGGCCTTGAAGTCATTAACCTCCAGCCACCAGTTCAAGGTACGAAACGACTTAGGACCCCAGTCCAAAGCGTCCCCAGAGTTGAGTAAAATAGGGGCGTGATCCGAGAAATTCTTGTGTAACCCCGACTGAACTAAGTTCGGCCACTTGTCCAGCCAATTACTGACACCAAGAACCTATCTATTCTACTGCAGCAAGACTCATCATCCTTAAACTAAGTGTATTTTCTCTGGGTTAACGGGAGGTCCACGAGGTTGTTGTGCGACACAAACTCTGAGAAAGCTTTATCAGCCTTAGGAGTAGAGGGTGACCGATAGTTCTTTCTCTCCGAACTATGCAAAATAGAATTAAAATCTCTGCACACGCACCAACGAGCCTCCTTCTCTTTAACAAGGAAACTTTGTAAATTTTTCCACAGCTCCTCTTTCTCTTTAACCTTACAGGGGGCATAATGTTGACAAAATTAACCTCGATCTTATCGACCTCCCACAAACCACGAACCGCAATACCTCCTTCCACGTCCCAGTTCTTGGTCAATTCGAAACATGAATTTTTCCACGAGCAAAGAATACCTCCAGAATTCCCAGAAGCCCCTTTAAAATACCAACCAAAATCTTTATTTCCCCAAATCTTCTCACACGTACCTCTGTCTATAAGGGACATTTTCGTTTCTTGGATACATATCATATCCACCTTTTCTCTAGCAATTAAATCTCGAATACAATTCTTCTTCCCTTTACTCCCAATACCTCTCGCATTAAGACTCGAAATAATCATAAAACCAAAGTAAACCCTCCCTTTGCTTCCAAAACTTTGATGTCATTAGAGAGAGGCGAACACCTCTCTATCCCACTTCTCGAACTCTATAAACCTCTCTGACAGGAGCGAAGCGTCCTTTTTATTGCAAAAGCCAAGAGAATCGCATATTTCCAGAACGGCCGCTGCCTCTGCTTCAATCGGAGCGATGACCTCCACTTGAGGTAGGTCGACGGGCCCCTTTCCAGGACTAGGAAACAGGGGTTTAGGGATCTTCCTAAACTTGTCTTTCTTCTTCAATCGTTTCGCCTTGGTGCCTTTCAATATCGAGGCTTCGAGAAATTTATGGGCCTCCTCAGGGTCAACCTCTTGGATGAATGCGGGCCATTTGGAGTGTGGGGCTTCCACTCTAGGGGCCGGTGGCTTAAACTTAGATGGGCCTTTTTCGAATTTAGGCACAGGAATATGGGCTGCTTATATCATTTTATATACTACTTCGTATTAAATACATTATCTACTTTATTACTTTAAACATTACTTCTTTCATCTCGTAATAAACTTTACTAATAAAATGTTGACCAACTTTTTAAGAGTATTTTTACCCTTCCATTGTTGTCAGACGGAGGGTAATGATAAACTTTATGATAAAAGTTAACTATTCCCACCTAACCGGAGGGAAAAATTGTTGCATTAATAAAAAAAATTGATGCATGATTACAAATTAAAAAAACTAAAAAAATATTACATTATTCATAACTACATATTCCAGTCTAGCTTGTTCATTGTTGTACACTGTTCCATCAACAAAAACTTAAAAAATACAGAACATACAAAGTGGAATAGCTCAAGTGGTTAGAGCACCACTACCTAGGCCTTAGGTCCTGGGTTCGAGTCATGGGGAGGGAAAAAAGGGATTGGGTATTTAACTTGTAACAAAAAAAAAAAGCTACATTAATCAATACACTTTATACTGTTCACAAAATACATTAAATACATAAAAATAAACATTAAATCCTAAAGTAGCTGCTGTAGAACCTGCAAAAATAAAAACGTTAAAATTCCCAACACAAGAGTTGATTATATTGTAATGGTAGGTTGATCACTTCACTCGATTTTTTGAATGCTATGTTCATGACATAAGTCTCCTAAACTAGACAATTAATCTAATGGTGACTACTTTATTTCAGCATGATTACACATTTTATCATGGGGCATAAATCTACTAAACTAGGCAATTAACCTAGTGGTGATTCTATTTCAACATGATTAATTCTCTATTCTATTTTTTTGGATGATGTAATCTAAATTGTTAATTTGTTACAACATTTTTTTTTTTGAAAAAAATAATCTTATTTTTGATCTTTTAATAGAATAATAAATTTATACATATTTTAAAAAGTGTTTTTTTAATTAATAAATTAAAATATATTAGTATAAATTTACACTAGTTTTACATATATTTCTTAAATTGGATTAATTAAATTAATACACTGAGGCCATGTTTGGTTCCCTGGATTAGGGAGGATAGAATTTTTAATCCTGATTAATCATATGTTTTGTTTGTTTGATTAAAGCCCGAGAAAACATAATAGCCCGAGTTCCTTTTTTGATTTATCCCCTATTGGCGTGATTATTGATCTAGGCAAATGGGGTAAGATTAATTGTCAAGCTAACTAGTCAATTATGGGGTGAAGGTGAAATACTATTTTTATCCTTACTTTATTGAACAAAAATACCGAAACACCCTTAAACACTTGGGTAATTACACAATGGCTTGGTACATCACTTTGAGCCCTATTTCGAAAAAAAATTTTTTTACGTCTTCTGGCTTTCATCTTTTTTTTTAAAATGTCCCAACAAAAAGTTAAAATTTTAATTTATGTTCCAAAACTTTTTTAATTGCTTAATGTATGTCCTATTTTTGCCTGAGTTGTAAAAATTCGTCGAAATTCTTCAAATTTAATAATCACGTGATAGAAACGATGTTGCATGTTTTGACCACTTGAGCATAAATGAGACTTAAATTGAACAATTAAAAAAAATTATGGAACGTAAATTGAAATTTTAACTAAAACAGGATGTCATTTCTCAATTTAAATGTAATTTTTCATTTATTAGAAAATTTAAAATTAATACTCCCAAAAGTTAAATTTTGTAATTTTGAAATTATAGTTATATTCATATATGTTTTATTTATTTATTTATAAGACTATTTCTATATATTTTGAATAGTTGAATTAAAGGTGCATATTTAAGTGCACTATATGTTTATAATGGATATGTCATATTTAAGTGCACTATATAGTTATATTCATATTTTATGATAACTGAATTTGCTCAGTTGGTGTTTTTGGTGTAATTACTATTTAAATTGAATGTCAACAGACCTGTGTGTAATTACTAAATTTATGTCTTGATTTGGTAAATTGAATGTTAAGAGAGAAACTCTGGTCGGGTGTTGAGTGAAAGATGTAGTGAAATTGGAAATGCAATCAGGTCGGTTGTTAAGAGAAAATAATGAAAATATCATTTAATTAATGGCCTCAGGGGTAGAAAGGTAAATTACCACATTTATCTTATTTATCCTTGAATCCAAACACAAAATAGAACTTATCTCTATGTAACTTCAAAATTTAATCAATTAATCCAAACATAAATCTCAATTTAAAAAATAATAATCCAAACAGTGCAATCTCATTCAATCCTATCATAACTTATCCATCCTAACCTGTAAAGCAAACGAACCCTGACAGGATAATGCCAAATCAATTTGGCTACATAGTCATGGGCTCCATATTATTTCTTTCTATAAGTGTATCGTTTTTATTTTAAAGTACAGTCATCTCATATGTTACACTTTAGGGAATGATGTTTGTTTTGTGATTTTGAAATCTCCGAATTTCAAATTTGGGTGGATTTTGAAGTTCAAATCATTGGTATGTTTTGTATTTTTTTAAAGATTTTATCTTTAAAATATATGATTATATGTGTTTATATAGATTTTATAGATATCCATAGAGTTTGAAGTTATTTATAATGTTGACTTTTATAAGGATGAAAGGATTTGATTTATGAATTTTAAATCCACCATTCAAATCACTTCACTTGTTTGGATTATGAATGAATTTCAAATGCTTAGATTTTTACTCACACACTTTTTTGTTAAAATTGAGAGAATTTTAAATCCTCACTAAAACCATGTCATTTGAAATCCATCCATTTTTAAATCATTTCATTTGAAATACCTTCTCAAATCAAATCCCTCTATCCAAACACAACCTCACATTTTTCTTTTTGGGACGTTCAACAATAACTTTCACACCGTTAAAATGAAAACTCTTTATAAACTTCACCCTCAAAATATTACTATCAATTTTATACAAAGGTCAATATTTTTTCTCCACACTCAAAATATCATCAATTTTACACAAATATCATTACTTTTTCTCCAGACGTACACAAAAGTCAACTCATTTATTTACTTTATACATTTACAAAATTACCCCCTCAAAATCCCCACTGTATCCGTGTGCCATTTCACATCATGTGAAAGAAATCACGGAACGGAGGGAGTAATACTTAAATCTCAAGCTAGAACGGAATTTTCAAAATCTCAAATCTCAATTTCTCATTCAAAAACAACACATACAGTACTATTCTTATTTCTTATTCCCCGAATCCCAGAAATTGAAAAGGCGGAGTCGAACTAGGGCTTTCGATTGAATGAAGTGTTGATACTGATTTTCAGGTAATTTTTTCCTACTTGTTAATACTGTCCTTCGTAGAATTTATCATCTTCGAAATTGGCGTTTAATTTTTATAATTTGATAAGTCTAACTAGGGTTTTCGACTGAATGAAGTGTTCATGCTGTTGGTTATTTCTTCTCTCATAGATTTTATCACCTTCGATGTGTTAATTTGATGTGTTAATCCTCCAAAACTATTATTATTATTATTATTCAGATTCGATTCGTGCACATTCCTGGATGGAACAATCAGTAAGCAAAAAAAGGAGGAGTGCGAACTCGCTAATTTCATCTCATTCTCTCGTTCTTGCCAATTAGAGATGTTGTTGCCACAACCATACTCTCCAAACGTTGGAAAGATGTGTGGACCACCGTTCCGTGCCTTAATATCTGCGAATTAGGTGAATATTATGTGAAAAAGGCAGAGAAGATCCGTACTTTTGTTAATCGGGCTCTGTTATTCTGGAGAGGGGTTGGGAATCTGAAATTCAACATTCATTTGGAATGGGAACCTCATTTTCCATTAGCTGATGATATTGATGTGTGGGTTCGTTTCGCGGTGGAAAATAAAATACAAGAGTTGAATATACATCTAATGGTTGATGAATTGTTGAAGGATGAGGCCTTGATCCCTGAACACTGGGACCAATCTGTACAATGGGCTCCCCTGTGCCTCAACTCGTGTTCGTCAATAACAGAATTATCACTTGTGGGTTGTAATCTTCAAATCCCTGTATCACCCTCCTGGAACCAGCTCAAGAGTTTAAAACTCGATGGTTATTGGTGCTTCAGTGAAAGTGTGATAAACCTTATTATGTTGGGCAGTCTTCAATTGGAAGTCTTAGAGTTGCGCTTTGTGGAAAGCAATGAGAACTTGAATATCTGCTCTACGAGTTTAAAAAAACTCAAGATCGAAAAGTATTTGATGAATGTGTATTATAATCTTTCAATGGATACAGTGCTGAGAATCTGCTGTCCAAATCTTGAAATATTAGCAATTTCAGGAGTTTTGTATTCTAAGTGTCTGTTTACAAATGTCTCATATGTAACTGATGTCACTCTTGGGTTTAATTCATATAATTATGGCAGTGACAATGAATTGGTTGAAGAAACATTGAAGCAAATATTTTCAAGTTTCCACCATGTTCATAAGGCCACATTATCATATTGGTGTGTTCAGGTTTGTTTGGCTTCTTCTCAAATCTCAATATTTGCTTTACCTTATTATTAATTAATTAATTTAGAGAACAAAATTACTTGAAAATTCACTATACAATAATTAATTTCAGCAGTGTTATCACCTTTTATTATGCCGTTGGACTTTTGTAATGAAAATTATGTTACAGGTGCTTGGTGTGCTTTCTTCATCTTTACCAAATGTTGAGTTTTTCCCTAATCTAAAGATGCTAGTCATCAAAGACCAAACTTGGGATACAAAGCACGAGTTTGATGCTAGTAAATACGCGGCGTTTCAAACAGAGCTCTTTGATCCGAGCAAATATCTGAAGTTTGAAAGAAAGCTCTCAAAGTCGTTTATGCTGCAACTGAAGACAGTTGATATCACTTTGCTTAGGCATAAAACCTCAACATTAGAGTTCATAGAGTTTATGTTAAAGGATGCTTGCGTGTTAGAAAAGTTGGTGATTTGGGTTAAGAGTAGCAGATGGGTTGCTGTCCATGCCAAGATCCTCCCCAACTGCAAGGCTCATTCTAAAAAAATATTGATCATAACTGGGATTTTTCCCAATCACATCCAAGTAAAAACCATCTTCTTCTGTCAAAGTCACTAGCTTTTTGCTGATTCTATATTTTGTTTATGCTGCACGTGCAAACGTCGGGTGATGAGATTATAAGACAAACTGCAAATCAGGAAGCTTGATATGTGTTTGTATTCACTACTCTAATTTCAGAAGCATGTAAGTTGATGTAGGCTTTGTATTTGAAATATTTTGCTGACTTTGGTTGCTGCTTCTGTTTTTTAATTGTCTTCTGCACATCACCAAGTGAGTTTGCTTCTCATAAATGCTTCAACATTATAGGTTATCTTCCAGATACAGTTTTTTTTTTTCCTTTGAGTTGCTTGTAGGTTCTTTTAGAAGAATATTTTATGCGTTTTCTTCAGGGTCTTTCATACCTTGATATTAAGCTGTGTTTGTTAACAATGGACTATACCAAAGAAAATTATAACAATAAGGAAGAGAAAAGGGGAAAACAAAGAAAGTACAAAATTGCAAACAATGTTGATGTAGCTCTGTTTTTGTGTTGCAACATTTTGTCTTGATCATTGTATTTTCAAACAAGTGGACAAAAAATGTGTGAGTGAGTCGAGTCCACTCACGAGTTACTCATGCTCGATTAGATTTTTTTTGTTTTTTTTGAAATCGAATTGATTTTCATTAAATTGAGCTCGAGCTCAGTAATACTAGGCTATAAGGGTGCAGAAGTCGAAAATCGATAGTCGAGCAAATTGATGCCGCCTAGTATATATTTTTCTACACAAAATTTTATATGCAATATTGCATACATGCATTTCAGTCATTCACACACATATTCTTTATAAATACACCCACAAGCTTAATTCATGCACATTTTTTATAAATACACCCACAAGCTTAATTCACACACACATTTTTTTTAAATACACCCACTGACAGCTCAATTCACACCCACATTTTTTTTAAATGCACCCACCGACAGAAATTGAACATGGTCGTCTTCTCCGAGCAGTTTTCGATCACCTCAGGCCGCGGTCGGACGCTGCAATTTACGATGACCTTAATCTTTAAATATTTTATATTTCTTTAAATATTCTTTAATACTAATCATTATGGGTTAATGTTATTTTGTATTACATGCAATAATATATGTTACTATATATTATAATGTGGGTTACTTAATGAATAAAAAAAATATAAAAATATAAAAGAATCAATATTACTGTATAAAATTGTGTTATTACTATCTGTAATAATTTGTTTTACTACATAAAAAATTATATGTTACTACATACTACAGTTTGAATTACTACATTGAATAGACGTTTGTTACTATACGTAACTTTATCAAATGGTCTAATATTTTTCGCATCATCCTACAATAAAACATTTTGTATTACAACGTGATTATTGTGTTTACTACATTCGATAATATATGTTACTACATATTATAATGTGAGTTACTGCATCAATAAAAACACTAGAAAAAACGTGTTACTCCCTCCGTCCCGGAAGTGTTTGCACCACTTTGTGGACACACTTATTAAGAAAAAAGGTGTGATGAGTGGAGTGTTGAGGGGTAATTTTGTAAACTTATATGAATAAAGTAAAGAAAGTAATTAGAATAAGTGTAAAAGTAATGGCATTTTGTGTAAATATGTGAATTTTGTGAGGGTGGAGTTTATGAAAAAGTTTCCCTTTAAGGAAGTGCAAACAATTGTGGGACGGACGAATAAAAAAAGAGTGCAAACAATTGTGGGACGGACGAATAAAAAAAGAGTGCAAACAATTGTGGGACAGAGGAAGTACTAAATAAAAGAATTTGTATTATTATTATACAAATAGTTTGTGTTATTACTACATAAAATAATGTGTATTACTACATATTACAATTTGAATTACTACATTTAATATCCCGCGTTCGACAATAAAATAAAAGATAAAAAAATCACAGAAACGAGTAAAATAAACGAATTAAAAAATTCGAATTAAGCTGTCAGTGGGTGTATTTACAAAAAATGTGTGTGTGAATTAAGTTTGTTGGTCTATTTATAAAAAATATGTGTGTGAATTAAGCTTGTGATGTATTTATAAAGAACGTGTGAGTGAATAACTGAAATGCATATATGCAAAATATTTCATACTAGCCCATTATTCTAATATTTTATCTATGAAACTTTCAAGAAATAAATGTGAAACTTTAATTTAACAAAACAACAAAATTGCAAAGAGGTTTCTAGAGTAATTAAAACTTTTAAACTAATGTTGAAAAATATATAAGTGAGCCGAATACTATTTAACCCTTAATATTTTTATTATTTATAAATATACTCTAATTTTAAATAAAATAGAAATATTTAATTAATATTTTGTAAGTTATTTGAGTTGAGTTTGTGTTAAAAAAATTGAATTTAATTGGGTTCGAGTTGAGTTTTAAGCTTGAAATTTTTAGTTTAGCTTCAAGAAATATAAAATATAATAGCAGAAGTTAAATCACGGAAGATGATTAAGATTAATTTTAAAATAATTAATTCAAATCGTTTATACTAAACAATGTCTATTGAATTTTAGAAAAAACGTCGAATATAATAACCTCATGATAAGAAAACACATTGGGAGACAAGAAACAGAGCAATAACCTTTCCAAATTGAAAAAATGTTTTTCTACAATAATTTTCACCATCGACGCACTAAAATTACCGTGAAGATAGAATGAAATATAGTGAATGTTGAACGACTTAGATGGTTGGGATGAGGTGAGGTGGGATTTGGTTGGTTGGATTTGAGGTGGGATTTGTAAACTTTTTAATGGAATATCTTAGTGATATATTAATGCCGATATTTTAGTTTGATTATATATTTGTATTTATCCTCCTTTACATGTATATCTCCACTAATTGTCGAGTCTATTTGTATTCTCAAATATATTAATAGAGTAAATCTCTCCACACCGATTCAAGGTGATTGATCAAATTCTCTCTTATGGTATCAGCCACTGTCGATCCTAAAACCTAAAAAAAAAAAAAAAACCAGCCGCCACACTATTTCCGACGGACAGGTCCCCTCCGCCGTGAACTCTCACAAACTCCAGCATATATCTTCCTCTCATCTCTCCTTTTCTGCATATCTCTCAATCAATCATGGCTGCTGCACCAATTGATCCCATTCCTGTTACCACCATGATCAATATGGTCGCAGCGATAAAGCTTGGTCCGACGAATTATCTCCCATGGCGCCGTCGAATTTCGCACATGGGAATTCCTTGACGGATCCGTTGATGCTCCTTCCCCCACGATCACGTCCGCTGCGGGTGAGAAGTCAGTTAATCCTTCGTATACAACCTGGAAACTGAAAGACAAGAAACTGCTCAGCGTCATGTACTCCTCCCTGACAGAAGACGCTGCCTCTGAAATCATCGATGTGTCGACTTCACGAGAGGCCTGGATCACTCTAGAGGAAGTCTATGCATCTGCCTCCCGCCAACATCAGCTTCGCGAGGAACTCCTCTCGCTTCGCCGCGGTGAATCTTCGATTGAGGATTATGGTAAGCGGTTTAAATCATTATGTGATCAGTTATCTGCTATCAAGTGTCCCGTGGATGAAACTGATAAGAGCCATTGGTTTTTGAGGGGTTTGGGCGTGCAGTTTGCTAACTTTGTAGATACACGTTTGGCTTTCACTCTCATTCCTTGTTTCTGCGATTTATTGCATCAAGCTAAGCAGTATGAACTTATGTTACGTTCTATGGAGGGTCCCTCGGCTCCTGCTGCTTTTACAACCACCAACTCTACTCGTGGTCCTTCTCACGGCCGTGGTTCGAGCTCCGGGGGTCAATCTGGTCGCCACCACTCCCAAGGCTCATTTAATAACCATGGTTCAGGTTCTGGTCGTGGGTACCGTAATTCCTTTTCGGGGGGGGGGGGCAGCAGGGTGCTCATTCCTCCAATTCGCGCAGACCATACATTCCCCGTTGTCAAATTTGTCGCGGAGAACACTATGCAGATAAATGCCCTCAGTTTCTTACTGCTCAAAATGCGATGTCTTCAGCAAATTTGGCTCAAGCCTTTTCATCTTCGTTCGCTGTTTCAGATTCTACTTCGGATTGGTATCTTGATTCAGGAGCCTGTGCTCATATGACAAGTCAACCTGCTGCACTGGACTCTTTCAAACCCTATTCTGGTACTGGTAAAGTCATTGTTGGTAATGGAAATGCTTTACATATTTCACATGTTGGTTCTCGTAATTTATCTGCTGATGTTAAATTATTAGATGTTCTAGTGGTGCCTCATCTTACTAAGAATCTTTTGTCCATCAGCAAGCTGACTTCCGACTTTCCTATTGATGTCATATTTTCTGATAAATTTTTTGCGATTCAGAACCGGGTGACAAAGCAAATTCTGGCTCAGGGCAGGTGTGATCAAGGTCTTTATTTGCTTGATAAAGGGATTCCGGCTTTAGTGGCAGCAGTTCGTAATAAACCATTGAAGGCTAGTTTTGATTTATGGCATTTACGCTTGGGGCATGTCCCGTTTCCTGTTATTTCTTTGTTGCATAAACTTGGACATTTATCTGTTACTTCCGTGTTACCTAGTCCTGGTGTTTGCTCTTCTTGTCAGATGGCAAAGAGTAAGAAATTGTCTTTTCAGTTGAATGAGAAACGTGCTGATAATGTTTTGGACTTGATACATTGTGACTTATGGGGTCCTGCACCTATATCTACGTCTGATGGCTATCTTTTTTATGTTGTCTTTGTGGATGATTACTCTAGATTTTCGTGGATTTATCCCTTGCGCACAAAGTCTGAATTTTTTGATATCTTGATTCGTTTTCATACTTTTGTGTGTACTCAATTCTCCCGCAAAATCAAGATTTTTCAAAGTGATGGGGGGACTGAATTTGTGAATTCCAGGGTACGAGAATTTATGCATTTGAATGGTATTCTTCATCGTTTATCTTGCCCTTACATACCGCAGCAGAATGGTCGGGCTGAACGTAAGCATCGCCACATCTCTGAAACTGGTCTATCTATGTTATTTCATGCTCATGCTCCTGCCTCGTTTTGGTTTGATGCTTTTGCTACAGCTGTCTTTGTGATTAATCGGCTTCCTTCATCAATTTTGCATGACACATCTCCGTTTGAGCTATTATTTGGCCATGCACCGACTTATTCAACCTTCAAACCTTTTGGGTGCCGGGTTTATCCATATCTTCGCGATTATGCCGTACACAAACTGGAACCGCGCAGTCGTCCTTGCATTTTTTTTTGGGATATAATAGCATCTACAAGGGGTTTCGTTGTTTTGACCCGAGTACTTCCAGAATCTTCACTACTCGTCACACACAATTTGATGAGGCTTATTTTCCTTTTTCCCAAGCTCCGTCCTCTTCCCGAGCTTCGGAATTGGACTTCTCCACTTTTCTGGATTCATTGGGCTCTGTTCAACCGCCTTTGCAACCATCAACTCCTGAGCTTGCGCCTGTGCGCCCTCTGTCTGCACCAGTGTTTGCTCCTGAGGACCCTGCCGAGTCCGTCATGCCGCAGCCCGCCCGTCTCGATCATGCTCCGGCCCCTGTGCTACCTCATACAGCCCCTGACGAGCCCATTTCTCCAGCACAGTCTCCTGGTCCACCTCCTGATGTTGAACCCGCTCCAGCCCCAGTGGTGCCTCCCTCTCATCCCATGATTACGAGGGCTCGGGCTGGTGTTTTTAAGCCAAGGTATCCTGTTGACTTGGCCTCCACTGATCTTCTTTCCGCTCTCTTTGCCACTTCTGAACCTCGTGGATTCAAGTCCGCTGCTAAGCGCCCTGAGTGGCTGGCTGCTATGCAAGAGGAGATTGATGCTCTCCGTTCGAACGATGCGTGGGATTTAGTGCCTCGTTCTCCTGGCACTAATATTGTTGGCTCAAAGTGGGTATTTCGTACCAAGTTTCATGCTGATGGTTCCATTGAGCGTCATAAAGCCCACTTGGTTGCTCGGGGCTTCACTCAGATTCCGGGTACCGATTTCCATCATACATTTAGTCCGGTTGTCAAGGCTGCTACAGTTCGGATTATTCTAGCTCTTTATGTTCAACATGATTGGCCTCTTCATCAGTTTGATGTAAAAAAAGCCTTCCTTAATGGCGTACTTGACAAACCAGTCTTCATGGCTCAACCTCCTGGTTTTGTGGACCCCCGTGTTCCTGATCATGTTTGTCGGTTAAAGAAGGCTTTATACGGTCTTCGTCAAGCTCCACTAGCTTGGTTCCAACGCTTCAGTTCTTATCTCTCTGGTCTGGGCTTCCTTCAGAGCCGTTGTGATTCGTCTCTGTTTCATTTCCATCGAGGTACTTCAATCATCTACTTGTTACTTTATGTTGATGATATTATTGTCACCAGAAATGATTCGTCCTTGTTACGGGATTTTATGACTCGTACTCATCAGGAATTCGCTATTAAGGACCTTGGGCGCCTTAACTACTTTCTTGGGCTTGAGGTTTCTTCTACATCGGACGGTCTATTTGTTGGACAGGCTAAGTATGCCCATGATATCCTTAAACGGGCTGAGCTTCTGGATTCTAAGCGCGTCTCCACCCCTCTTGCGGCGGGTGAATCTTTCGTTAGTGATGGTGTCCCATTTCATGATCCTACCTTATATAGATCTTTGGTTGGTGCTCTTCAGTACTTAACCATCACTCGTCCTGATCTTTCTTATGCAGTTAGCTCGGTTAGTCAGTTTCTTCACTCGCCCACTGATGATCATTTTTTGGCAGTCAAGCGTATCCTTCGCTATGTCAAGGGTACACTTCATTTTGGCCTTTCCTTCACACGGCGTTCTGAATCTTCTATTTTGGGCTACTCTGATGCTGATTGGGCTCGTTGTCCTGAGACTCGTCGTTCGACTTATGGCTATTCCATTTTTATTGGGGGCAATCTCGTCTCTTGGAGTGCCAAGAAACAACCGACTGTTGCTAGATCAAGTTGTGAATTGGAGTATCGGGCTATGGCCAATGCTTCAGTTGAGCTTGTTTGGGTTACAAATCTTCTTCGGGAGCTTCGTGCATTGCCTTCTTCTCGTCCCGTTCTTCTGTGCGATAACAAGAGTGCTATCTTCCTCAGTCAGAATCTGGTGGCCCACAAAAGAGCTAAACACATTGATCTTGATTATCACTTTGTTCGTGAGCTTGTGTCATCTGGGAAATTACTCACACGTTTCGTCCCTTCAGATTTGCAGCTAGCGGATATCTTTACAAAGAGCCTCCCTCGTCCTGCTTTTGAGTTTCTACGGTCCAAGCTTTGCGTGTGTCTTCATCCCACACAGCGCTTGACGAGGGAGTAATAGAATATCTTAGTGATATATTAATGTCGATATTTTAGTTTGATTATATATTTGTATTTATCCTCCTTTACATGTATATCTCCACTAATTGTGGAGTCTGTTCGTATTCACAATATATTAATAGGGTAAATCTCTCCACACCGATTCAAGGTGATTGACCAAATCCTCTCTTACTTTTATTATCTCATGTTTGATTGCAAAATAATTCAACTGGGTATTCAAATACAAATAGACACAATTGCCCTTGCAATTATGCTTCATCTTCTTCACTGGACACCAAACAGTCAGAAAATTATTAAAACAAACACTGTTGTAAAAAACAAATTTTCAAAACATGAAATCTTACCATTTGTAGGAATTAAATTTCTGAATTCCAAATCTTGAATTATCCAATTGCAGAAACCATTTGCAAAAATCAACTGCCTAATTTCCAAAGCATTAACCCAAATCATTTACAGAAAATAATTAATAATATTGTATATTAAATAAATCCAAAATTTATATTCGATTTCTGAATGAATAAGTTCGAATGAATGGAAATTTCAATTTTCAGATCTTGAAATCTAGAAAAATCATTTGTAAAAAATGCATCTGCTTCGGCTTCTATCATTTGCAGAATAGGCAATTGTTTATTATGCAGTTAGACGGCTACGAAGACTGTTGGCAACGGTGGCCACGAAACCGCTCGCAAAAGGAGATATAGAAAGAGGAGAAAAAATATGCACAAAGACAATGGAGGTTTGGTGATGGCGGCGCCGGTAAAGCTCAGTTTGGTGATGGCGGTACCGGTAGAATTCTTCAGTTATGAATGGAGGGCATATGTGTAAATAAATAATTTTGTAGGTGGGTTGTGATGTAGGTTTACACAACTCATGGGGAATGTGGGTTCTCATAATCCATAAAATGAGGTTTACAAAACCCAGATCCTATTTTAAACTCGGTTAAAAGGATTATGAAAAAATTCAAGCAAACATGAGCTGTGGTGGGTTTACACATTTAACCCACCTCTAAACCTATACAGCAAACAAGCACTAAATACTAAACACACCCGCTTTAACATGTCAACTTTTTACTCTATGCATCTATTTATGTATTTAAACAACTAGTTTTTTGTCCGTGCAATGCACGGGGCTTATTGAATGTTTCTTATATGCATAGATATATATACCATTATTTTCCTTGTTTGCTTACTTCAAATAAAATATTCATATTTAACTCTCAATCATAGCCCAACATAGACATAATTCTTAATCTATCACTAACCACAACAAAAACACAGAATAAACAAAAAATAAACTCTTTAAAAAATTCATCTAGCAGGTGAACGATCTGCCTCAAAGAATAGAGGACTTTGACCTAAACTTTCCCTATTGAGGACTCCTTCTAGAGTAGCAACCTTCTGTGTCTCAAAGAATAGAGGACTTTGACCTAAACTTTCCCTATTGAGGACTCCTTCTAGAGTAGCAACCTTCTGTGTACCTAAGGGTGGACCCTTTTAACCTGTTCATGTAGCATATGATCGAACTGCCCATCTGTGTCAAAATCGTCTCCACTTATTTCGTTGGAGGGTTCGAATTCAACAACCATGTAGTGTTTTCCTGCCTTATTTTGAATGTTCTTCAACTCTTTCATCAGATTTTTAGCCAACAATGATTTGAGTACTTTCTTGACAACATTTTTTAGTGATCTTGCTCTCAAATGTGATATGTCTTTTCCAAATGCCTAAATCCCTTTTGGCTTTGATCAAATTGAGGATTGTGACTTCATCACCTACTGGCTACTGGACCGGTTTCGGTTCTTTCCCTCCTGCCCAACATGCAATTCATATTTCTGTGAAGAATTGAGAATGATCAACAATTTCACAAGGAAAATAATTAAATTGTACTACATACAATTTAAATTTAGAGGAAGAATTTAAGAAACTGATAATATAAGAAATTAAATAACGGGTAACGGGTAAAGCAAAATTATTCATTACCCGTGCATAACAAAATTATAAATTGCATCAGTCTTTAGCAAACCAGATTTTGACTAGTATGTGGGAAATTTGATAAAAAAAAATAAAAGGAATGAAAAATATTGTTCCCTAACTTACAGTGGCGAGCAGCAGGGGCAAGGGGGCCAGTGGCAGATTAAGCTTTAAAATTTTGTTAGTCCAAATGAACATCTTTTTTTTTTCTCAAACCCAACTCCATCTAACCTTGTTGCAACTCGAGCTTGAATATCCCTGGAAAACAATAGTTATATATAGGATGATGGTTTCAATTAACAACTGCCATGACACTTTGCACAACGTTTACTATATGAACACAAATCGACAACAATTAAATATGAAACTTCTTAGCTAAGATAGTCAGTCGAGTCGAAACAAATGACAAACTCTATATGTAACACGATATTGGCTCGTATTTTTCATTCTTCTTCCCACGTGTGCTAATGAAGTAGCACAATCCAATTCTCATTGATAAAACAACTAATCCTCCAACCACAATGGCTATCAAAGTTTGACTCTGTCACTTATATACACCAATGTATTCAATGATAAGTTATAACAACAAATAAAGATAAATTGAAACTAAAATTGAATGGTGTCTTTTATTGAAAAGAACTAAGGTAAATTAATCAAAAGATATGGGACATGTACATTCAACATTTGCACTAATATTTTTAAAATAAAAAATATATCAGAGGCACACAAAAGTCAATATACTAATCACCTGGAGAATCTGTACAGTCTTTTTAGCTGGAATATCAGAGGCACACAAAAGTCAATATACTAATCACCTGGAGAATCTGTACAGACTTTTTAGCTGGAAAAAGACAGTTGAATTTACATTAAATACCCATCCCTTTTTCTCCTCCCCATGACTCGAACCCAGGAACTAAGGCATAGGTAGTGGTGCTCTAACCACTTGAGCTATCCCACTTTGTCTGGAAAAAGACGGTTGAGCTACTTCATTTCTTTTTCATTGTCTTTACTTCTATCATTCTTTCTACCAAGCTTATCCCATCAAACATACAAACCATGAAACATGACCCATTTAGAGACTTCAGACTTAAAAGTATAGAAATGTAATTTTTTTTTTAATACAAAGTATAATATATCAATTACACATGAAATATGATTATGCAAATTCAAAGCCTGTTTTGTGAAAAGATATCCACCATGATGAGGTTGTAGTCAATAAATGGATCAATCAGTGTTAGTTGTATAAATAGACACCCCGTGCACACGCCTAATTAGAATAGAAAAGGCACGGCCATGCCAATAACATAAACAAAATTAATAAAACAACATAAACAAACTACATAATAAACAGCAAAATCGCATAGAAGCATAAATAAAGATATTCGAAATCAGATTTTTTTTTAAAAGAAGATTACCAAATTGGAGGCTTTAGAGCTGAATTTGAGTTTCTTCTCCTGGGTTTGAGTTTCTTCTGCCATTGAATAGTTCGTCTATTAAAAGCTACTTAGAGCCTGTTCAGCTCCCTCATGTGATAATCAATGGCGAATTTAATTTTTCAGTTATGGAGGAGCGGTGTCTCTTTCTCTTCTTCAAGTAGGTTTTATGAGATGAATAGTTATTTTATAACACGTGTCAAATGACGTGGCATGAGGTGAAAAAATAGGATCCACATGTCAAGAGCTGGAAAGCCACATGTCAAGCATATGAGAGAAATATCCTCCTTTTATTATATAAGATTTTCAGTTATGGAGGAGCGGTGTCTCTTTCTCTTCTTCAAGTAGGTTTTATGAGATGAATAGTTATTTTATAACACCTGTCAAATGACGTGGCATGAGGTGGAAAAATAGGATCCACATGCCAAGAGCTGGAAAGCCACATGTCAAGCATAGGAGAGAAATATCCTCCTTTTATTATATAAGATTTTCAGTTATGGAGGAGCTGTGTCTCTTTCTCTTCTTCAAGTAGGTTTTATGAGATGAATAGTTATTTTATAACACTACGTGGCATGAGGTGGAAAAATAGGATCCACATGTCAAGAGCTGGAAAGCCACATGTCAAGCATAGAAGAGAAATATCCTCATTTTATTATATAAGATTACTCCCTTCATTCCCTTTAAAAAAATCACTCCATCCATTATTTAAGTACTTATAACTTTTTAATACAAGTTTTAATGTAAAAATTGTTTATTAATATTACGAGAGATAATTTTTTTTTTTTTACTTTATGAGTAATGAAGATATTTTTTTATTGTAAATAAAGTGATGACATTTAATGTAATATTATGATGTTTTGAGAAAATATTTAAAATGTTTATTTTTTGTTATTTTAAGTATGAGTCATTAAGTAATGGACACAAAAAATGATAAAATGAGTCATTAAGTTGGGAATTGAGTAATATTTTTTAAAACATGTGTCATATGAATTATACTCCCTAGTCTTAAAAAATTTATACTCTCTTCGTCTCTAATTTATTTTCACATTGATCGAAATTAAGAAAATGTGATAAAATAAGGTTATATGAGGTAAGACTTGTTAATATATATATACTAGTGCACGACCCGCGTACTACGCTTGAATGTGTTGCAAGTTTCATTAATTAAAAATAGCAATTGATGATATAATTATTGACATTCTAATTAATATGACATTTGATGTTTAGAAATTACTAAAAAAAAAGCATTTAGTAAATTTGTATATACATAGTAAATTCAATTAGTTTAAAAAAATATGTTATTTATCTTAAAAAATTACACAAAAAGTAGTCTCACCTTCATAATTTGTACCATTTTTGCATTTTCTACGATTTCAAACATTTTATACATGTTATATTCCTACACCAATCAACTTAAAAAATATAAATCTCAAATCTTAATTAACCAAAAAAATCATTAGAGCAGTACAAAAGAAGCAAAACTCAAAAAAAAAAGAAAAAAAAAACATGTTTTGATAAATTATGTCGAATGAGTGAAATACATTATTTTTTCAACACTAATATTCCTTCTTAAAAAAAAGAATAAGTGATAAAAAGAATTTAAAAGTAAAAAAAGAGACGGTTTTAAAAAAAAAATAACCGACTCATAATAATGCAGTATTTCAAATTAAACAAATTTAGAATAAGACATGTAGAAAGAGAAATACTGTTAGAATAAGACATTTAGAAAGATATATAGTGTGAAACAATATTTACTTTATATTATTAATTTTGAGTTTTTTTGATATGTTGAGAGAAACAAATCAAGAACATATTTGTAAAATATTTAAGTGTGAAAAATAAGGAAAGAAAAAACACGAAGGAGATAAAATGAATTGCTAGCAGTATTTATAAATAAAATTAGGTTTGTTTAATTAAGGTTTATGGGCCGACTAGCCCATCAAATTAAAAGACTTGATCCATGGACTCAGCCATGGCATGTGAACAAATAAATGGCCTAAAAAAATTTTGTAGAACTTTACAAAAGCATTTAGTAAAATAGTATATAAATATTAAATTCAGTTAGTTTAAAAGATTACATAAAAGTTACTTGGAATAAGTGAAATACATCATCTTGGGTTGGTCTGCTATGGACTCGAGTGCATGTTGTGCACCCTAGTCCATGTTGCACTTTTCAGTTTACTGACTTACACTTTTTGGTAAATGGTGTTGCACTTTTCAATTATTAAACTGTATAATAATATTTTTAGTCATAGTGACTTACACTTTTTAGTAATATTGTGTTGTACTTTTCAGTTTAATAACATGCACCCGAGTGCATACTAGACTCTACCCATCATTTTTTTTCCATAATAATATTCCTTAAAAAAAAAAAAAGAATAAGTGATAAAAAGAATTTAAAAGTAAAAAAAAAAAAAGAGAGACGGTTTGAAAAAAAAATAACCAACTCATAAAAATGCAGTATTTCAAATTAAACAAATTTAGAGTAAGCCAAGTGTGAAAAATAAGAAAAAAAAAAACAGGAAGGAGAATGAGATAAAATGTATGGGCGTAGTAAAAGGGCAGTATTCATAGATAAAATTAGATTTGTTTAATTGGGCTTTATGGGCCGACCAGCCCATCAAAATCCATCATATTAAAAGACTCATTCAGCCCATTTTTGGCATGTGAACAAAAAATAAATGACTGGAGTTTATAATTAAGTTTCATTAATTAAAAATAACAATTGATTATATAATTATTGATTTACGAATTAATATGACATTTGATGTTTAGAAATTACTATAAAAAAAAACTTTGTAAAATTTTACAAAAAATTTAGTAAATTTGTATATAAATAATAAATTCAGTTAGTTTAAAAGATTATGTTATTTATCTTAAAATATTACACAAAAGCACCTTCCTACTAAAAAAAATGTTTCGATAAATTACTTCGAATAAGTGAAATACATCATTTTTTCAATACTAATATTCCTTAAAAAAAAAAAGAATAAGGGATAAAAAGAATTTAAAAGAAAGAGACGGTTTTAAAAAAAAATAACCGACTCAAAAAATGCATTATTTCAAATTAAACAAAATATACATAAGATATATAGTGTGAAACAATATTAACTTTATTGTTATAAAATAATATATAAAATGGATGTCCTTTCAAATACTTTTAGATGATTCTAGTATAAGCACTTATGATGATCACTTATGATGATTTTATGTTAGAATTCTAGGAGCTTCTCTTGCTCCCTATAAAAGGGTGGTATGCCACTCCATTTTGTACACTCGATGAAAAAGGAATAAAAGTATTAGTTTTACAACATTTATATTATTAATTTTGATTTTTTTGTCTATTGAAAACTCTGAGAGAGACAAATCAATGGTAAAATATTTAAGTGTGAAAAATAAGGAAAAAAAAATACGAAGGAGAAGAAGATAAAATGAATTATGACAGTATTTATAGATAAAATTAGGTTTGTTTAATTGGACTTTATGTGGACTAACCCGCCCATCAAATTAAAAGACTTGACCAATGGACCTTAGGCTCAACCCCGTTTTGGCATGTGAACAAATAAATGGCCGATTGCTGGAGTTTATAATTAAGTTTCATTAATTAAAAATAGCAATTGATGATATATTTATTAACGTTCGAATTAATATGACATTTGATGTTTAAAAAAAAAAAAAAAAAAACTTTGTAGAACCTTACAACAAAAGCATTATGTTATTCATCTTAAAAGTTCTTCATAATTTGTACCATCTTTACATTTTCTACAATTTCAAACATTTTATACATTATATATTCCTACACCAATCAACTTAAAAAATATAAATCTCAAATCTTAGTTAACCAAAAAAATCATAGTGCAGTACAAAAGAATCAAAACTCAAAAAAAAAAAAAAAAAAACCATGTTTTGATAAATTACGTCGAATAAGTGAAATACATCATTTTTTTCAAAAAAAAAAATAGTATTTCAAATTAAACAAATTTAAAGTTAGAGTAAACCACGTAGGAAGATAGATAGTGTGAAACAATATTTACTTTATATTATTAATTTTGATTTTTTTTTTTTTTGTCTATTGAAAACTCAACAGATTTAGGTTGAGAGAGACAAATCAAGAACATACTTCTAAAATATTTAAGTCTGAAAAACACGAAAAATATTTAAGTCTGAAAAATAAGGAAAAAAAACACGAAAATAAGGAAAAAACACGAATGTATTTATAGATAAAATTAGGTTTGTTTAATTGAGTTTTATGGGCCGACCAGCCCATCAAATTAAAAGACTTGACTCATGGACGACCTGTTAGGTTCAGCCCATTTTGGCATGTGAACAAAATGCAGTTGATAAAATGAATTGCTGACAGGCTCAGCCCATTTTGTGGCATGTGAACAAATAAATGGAAAAAAACACGAATGTATTTATAGATAAAATTAGGTTTGTTTAATTGGGTTTTATGGGCCGACCAACCCATCAAATTAAAAGACTTGACCCATGGACGACCTGTTAGGTTCAGCCCATTTTGGCATGCGAACAAAATGCCGTTGATAAAATGAATTGCTGACAGGCTCAGCCCATTTTGTGGCATGTGAACAAATAAATGGTCGATTGCAATTATTATGACATTTGATGTTTAGAAATTACTACGAAAAACAATTTGTAGAAAATTTTACAAAAGCATTTAGTAAATTTGTATATAAATAGTAAATTCAATTAGTTTAAAAGATTATGTTATTTATCTTTGCATTTTCTACGATTTCAAACATTTTATACATGTTATTCATAAAAATGCAGTATTTCAAATATTCAACAAATTAAATGCAGTATTTCAAATTAAACAAATTTAGAATAAGCCATGTAGGAGAAATACTGGTAATATATATGTGAAACAATATTTACTTTATATTACTAATCAAGAACATACTGGTAAAATATTTAAGTGTGAAAAATTGAATTGCGGGAAAATTATTATTAGGTTCATTTCACTCCTACTTTTTACAAATAGAAACTAGTTTTTTTTTTATTCTGTTTCTAATAGGATCAATTAAATAGTCAAATCTGCCCTTTTGTACGTAATTTTGAGCCTACGACCCTCATTCTCATCATTCCCATCTCCTTCACAAACATCCTTGTCCTCAAGAATGAATTTAGAATTATTGGAGTCCGATCCACCGTCGTTGATAAAAAAACATGTTTGGTCTTATTCGGTTCAATCGAAAGTGCTTTTCTGCAATATTTTTCGATAAATTTGAAGTATTTGTTTTGCATGTAAATCAATGCTAAATTTCCCAACAATCTCGAACAGTCTTTCTCAACCATTATTGAACCTTCTTCCATTGAGATCTTGCGAACTTGAAAATTGTTATTTCTTGTCTATTGTAGTCAATTCCATCTTCATCATCAACTTCAATAAACTCATCGAAAATTGATGGTACATCATAACCACATTTTCATCAAAATATTCATCGAAAATTGGTGGTCCATCATAACCACAATTTGTTCTAATTTTTCTTCCCCCGTCCTCCCTGGGCGTCGGGTTCATCACTTCGTCGGAGCTTGTACCGAAGGTGCGGTGTTCTTCAACGGACTTGACTTGATTCTTGATCCGGTTCTTGATGATTTCTTGCGTAACAATTTCGACATCATTTGTTTCATCTTGGCATCAATACTTTTGAATCTTGTTTCAATTTGATTAAATCTCGTCTCTAGTAACTCAATACGTTCCCGATGAGTTCCTACCATGAAGATCGTGATTCTCGAATACTCTCAACGAAAGCACCAATTTGATGAGAACCACGATACGAAATACGAATAAATCCAAACCACGATACGAAATACGAATAAATCCAAACCACGATACGAAATACGAATAAATCCATAATCCCTAGCTCAGAGTTCCTACCATGACGATCGTGATTCTCGAATACTCTCAACGAAAGCACCAATTTGATGAGAACCACGATACGAAATACGAATAAATCTGTAATCCCTAGCTCAAACTAGCAAGAAACGGCAAACTATTTTACAAAATTAATTCTATTATTTTATTCTCCCTAAGACAATAATTTCATACTCCTATATATATATATATATATATATATATATATATATATATATATATATATATATTAGGAGTCAATATCTCCCCAAAATATGCAAATATCCTAACAAACTAAGTATTCAATAATATCTTTTAATTAATATTCAATAATATCCTCTAATATTCTAACTAATCAAAATATATTCTAATTTAATGCATAATTTATTTTGTGTCTCGACTTCACCTTGGCCTGTTAAATTTATTAGGCTGCCCTTCAACCCGGCTCTCGATTGTAGGTAATTTTAAGCCCACGACCCTCATTCTCATCATAGGCAAATAACATGTTAGCAGGTTGTTATCGAATTATTAGGTTACCTATTAATTTTATCGTGATTAACAGGTCGACACAAACACGATAAAGCCAAACACTAACCCGTAATTTTCGTGTCAGATTCGTGTCGTGTTGGAAATTGTCACCCCTAATGTTAATATTAACTCTTAAAAAAATTATGTGGACACAAACTTGTGTGAGAGCATCTAGCCGTGAGATCAGGTGAGACAATTATCATTTTTCAATATTAATTTATTACTTTTTAATGTAAAACGTATCACTTTTTACTTTGACCTTAAAATGATACTCCCTACTCAACTTTTATTTTTCGTATGTGAAAGTTACTCATTTCATTTTTAGTAAACTATTCCCCTCACATTTAATTATATTATCCTCTATCTCATTCACATCATATCTAATTGTTTTCATATTTTTTAACCTCCGTGTCTTTCTTATAACTTTCACAGGGAATGGAGAAAGTACATTTTACTGTATATATATTTTTTTAAAAAGTGATACAATTAAAAAAAAAATTAATACTCTATTCTATTAACCAAAAAGTGAGTAACATTTCATTATAAATTATAAAGTGATACTCCCCTCCGTCCCGGAGGAATTTGCACACTTACGGTGGCACACAATTTAAGAATGTGTAAGAAAAAGTGTAATGAGTGATGTTTTGAGGGGTAGTTTTGTAAAGTTGATAAGTCTTTCCAAAGGATTTTAAATTTGATAAGGAAAAGCTGGTCTGTAGAATAGAAAGACCGGTCGCCAGTAGATCGGCCATGGAATATTTGAGCAAGAAAACAAGAAAGAGGGGGAGAGAAGACGGCCCAGAAGAATTAGGCTGATACCATGTAGAATAGAAAGACTCTCTAAAGTGAGAGTCAAAGGCTTGTATTAGAGTATTTATAAGAGAGGTTACAAGAGAATAAGAATGAGTAGTTACAACTAACAAGATAAACTACCCTAATACTGCTTAATATGGTCTTTCTTTGGATGGCTCATGGATGCATCATATCAAACGATACACAAGAAGTGGAGGATGTTGGTGATCAAGTATGGCAGGAGTTGGCTTTGAGATCATTTTTCCAAGAAATTGGCACAAGCCCAAGAGGTACTACTTTTAAAATGCATGATCTTCTTCATGATCTCG
The DNA here is from genome assembly GCA_963675135.1 of Galeopsis tetrahit. Classification (NCBI taxonomy): domain Eukaryota; kingdom Viridiplantae; phylum Streptophyta; class Magnoliopsida; order Lamiales; family Lamiaceae; genus Galeopsis; species Galeopsis tetrahit. The sequence continues at coordinate 23,003,996 of OY776128.1, forward strand.
CTTGATCCATCATGGAGAACAAAATTCCGGAGGCGAAAGACAGCAGTGCAAGGTCTTCAGATATCAAAATACGTGAGTTACATTGGAGAAAACATTCTAACACTATTTCTTCAAGTATTTCAGTAGTAGTATCCACATTAACCACCATTGTCAAGTACAATCGCTTGAGAACTCTAAAGCTAAATTCGCCGAGAGTGGAAGAGTTGCCTAGTGCAATAGGCAAGTTGAAACATTTGCGGTACTTAGACATGTCAGATTCATCTATTTCCACTCTTCCTCATACATTTTGCTGCCTTCGTAATTTGCAAATTTTAGTTCTGAATTATTGTTATTATCTCAAGAGATTACCAAAAAAGATTAGATATATGACTAATCTCCGTCATATTTTTCTGAAAGGATGTAGATCGTTGAGTCATATGCCATATAGAATTGGTGAATTGGTTTCTCTAAGGACATTGAGTTTGTTCATAGTAGGTGACAACATAGGAAATCAACTTGATGAATTGGAACACTTGAATCTGGGAGGCAGACTTGAAATTAAGCATTTAGAGAGAGTCCATAACCATATGAAAGCTAATCTTGTTGAGAAATCAAATCTTCGGGATTTGGTCTTAAGCTGGGAAGATGATAGCACATCCTCCGAATTGACAAAAATGATGGATAGTGAGAAGGTGCTTGAAGCTCTCGAACCTCCTCATTTATATCTTACCACTGTTGTACGTGCTTTTGATGGTTGAATCGGATGTGGACTATTTGTTAGCACGAAACAAACATGTATAATGATCGGGGGTTTATTACGTGTTTAAGGAGTATTTATATGATGATCTTGATGATCTAATGAAGAACAAGCAAGAACACAAGATATAGCTTCTTGGAGAAGCTAAAGCTTTACAAGCTTGGGAGTGTTTATTGCTTTGGGTTGGGAGTGATTTGTAGGAATGGTCTAACTTATGTTACAAATGAGCCTTTTAGGCATTATATAGTGGTTTCTGGGGGCTGCCCGCCCTTTACACGTGGCACGCCCTGATTGGACCAGTCTTCTGCCCGAAAAGGTGATTTGATGGCGCATTTAATGCTAAACCGCCTCTGGTGCTCGTCCTCGCCGAGATGCCGAGGAGCTGGGCCACGGTGGTCGCCGGAGGACCTGATCATCTAGGAAGGTGGTCGCCCAAACCTTCGAGGTGTGTGGTCGCCACGCTTCATGCTGTCTCCCAAGGCTTCAACACTTATACTTTCTCTTGCAACAATAGGTGCGTGCTCGCCACACATGTTGGCGAGCAGCTAACTAAAACATGTGCTCGCCAACATCTTTGAGCGAGCACTTAAACATATTAAATACATCTATTCTATTACATTTTCTTGGTCTTGCTGACTAGTCGTCGCATGACTTTGTTGACTAGTCCTCGCCACGTAAGCTGGTGACTAGGATTGACTTGTCAAAGATTGACTTCTTTGACTAGGTATAACATTTGCCCCCTGGTCGCCTTTCTTCGTATTCGTAGAATGGTAAGGCGAGCAGTCTGATCGTCTTCTTGGAAGGTGAAAATTGTTTCCGACAACACAATCAAATTTGAGATATTGATGACGTGAGATGGAGGCGGTCGCCTCGTTTCCAGTACCGAGCACGACTTTTGAGGCACCTTTTATTAAATGTGGATCTGACACGTGTCGGGCGCGTGGTCGGCGCCCGAAATTTGAATTGAGCGCGTAGGGCGCGTGCCGACCTCAAAGGTCGCGCGTGGGCTCATTCTCCAAACTTGAATTCGGAAATGACCCCAAGTTTTTGGGAAAATTGCGTTTTTGACCCCATTTTTTGCAAATTGGTCCCTGAACACTCTTGCCTATAAATAGGGCCTTTACCTTCTTCACAATACTTTTACCTCTTGCAATTTTCGAATTTCTTCAAGCTTCTCTCTCAAGTTTTCCGGCGAGTTTTGTGGTGGTTTCCGATCGTCAACAAGGTAAAAAACTTTCATTTTCTTCTTTAAAACCTCTTTTCTCCCCCATTTCTTAAGAAAAAATGGAGGTTGGTGGTGGCTCCGGCGGTGGCTCCGATGGTGGCCCGCCGCCGTTGGTTGGTGGTTCTGAAAACTCTGGCGACGGGGACAGTTTGGCCTTGGCCTTGTTGGAAAGGGCAGCCTCTTCGGACTCTAGGATCCACTACCCCGAACCCATAAATGTTGGAGTCCGCAATCTTGGAAAAGTAGTGGTCGTCGACGTCGACGAGTTCGACGAATCCGATAGGGACGATGCCGGCAATGATGCCGAGAAGGGTGGCAGTGAGACTGATTCTGATCTGCGCGATCAGGGTTTGGATCGAGGGGTGGGCGAACAGATAGAAACTGCCCAAGTCGAGGAGACCTTGACGAGAAGTCTCCGCGAGGACTTCGAGGAGGTTGTTCAATATGCGGAGAGCATAAAGGACATCTTGAGTGGTAGAGATAATTTGGATGGCGATGAGGTCTCGAGAGAGGCCTACTATAAATATTTCTGCGAATACCTTCCTCGAGAGGTTCCTCGCCCGTACCGAGAAGCTTTCCAATCAATGTACGAGGCGAGCAAGTATGCGAGCAAAGTCTCCTCGGCACAGTTAGAAAATTCCCGGAAGAAATATCAACTACCTGCCGACGTTTGCTTCTTTGTTCCTCGCCAGGATGAGAGGGCCGACCAGTCGCCAGAAGGGATGGTCGCCGTCAACATCGGCATGATGGAGGCAGGGCTGAGGTGTATCTCAAAATTCTTACATTTCTTAGGGGTGGCCCCTTCTCAGATTTTGCCGAACGGTTGGTCGAGCCTGATCGGAATCCTAACACTGTTCGGCCTGGTGGCGGTCGAGAACGGATGTCGGAACACATGGCTTAGCCCGAAAGAGATTAACTATCTCCTTCAGGCGGCCGAGGCCGGAGAGAAGGTGGGCCATGGATATTATTACGTAAGAGGCCGTGATAATTTCAAATTGGTTGAAGGGGTTCCCAACAAAATTAGAGATTGGAAGACCAACTGGTGGTGGGTAGCCGGGGACTGGAAAAGTCCGGTGAGGTCGGATGGGTCCTCTGCTCGCATTCCCCTCGAGACTGAATATCAAAGAATTCGTGGTAAGTTTTTTTATTTCTGCTCGTTCTTGTCTATACTGAATAACTCCTCGCTTTTGTAGGTGAGACTGCTCGCAAGAAGACTGCCGATCACCGTCTCACGCCCATCTTCCAATACCATGTTTGCTGCGTTCTCAATCGTCGCTACCTGGAGAGGTCCTGTCGCTTCCTGAACAGGGAGTGTATGCGCGAGCAAGCCGGTCTCAGAGTACCTCCTCATCACTTCACTCGAGAGTTCCCTCCATGTATCAACATATTTCTAAGTTGTGAAATTGCTCAAGTTTTGTGAGATTGCTCTTCGTAAATATTAACTCCTCGTTTTTCTTTCTTAGTAGTGGTTCCAGAGAGAGTTATCACTTATCTTCCTTCCACCGTTGAAGTTGATCGCATAAAATCGAGCAGGATGCTTCAACAAGCAAGATTTCTCCGCGAGCGCAAGATCGTTGATGGCTCCGGCAAGAAAAGGAAAGGGGCGGAGACCTCGGGGGCTCCACCCAAGAAATTTTCTAAACCAACCCGAGGGGGTTCTTCTCGCCCACCTGCTACCAAGCAGAGGGCCGAGCCAGTTGGCGAACAGAGGATCTCGCCGAGGAGATCTCCTCCGCCGAGGGGTAACTCGCCTCCCCCCACACAGGTCGTATCCCCTTCTCGCAGAAGCACTCGGTCGCGAGAGACTGCTGTGAGCTCGTCGGCCGAGCACATGGCTCAAGGGGATAACACACTTCTCGGCTGGGATGCCGCAAAGGTTACCAAGTAAGTTTACTATCAATAAAATTTTAGAATATTTTCAAGTACCTTTTTCTAATTTTTTCCTTCTTTATTAGGGTTGCCGACTACCGGTTTGTTGAACCTTTCAACGAGAACCTCCTCGGCTTCTACCGGTCGCGGGATCCGGTCGACAAAGAGCCTATGAATCCGATCGCACTCAGGGCCGTGAAGAACCTACCTCGATCGTTGATGACCACTCTGGTCGACGAGGTAAACAATCACAACTCCTTGGAGAATGTGCGCCTGGTCGCCATTGATCTGAGCCGGGCAGCTTATACTATGGAGAAACTCACCTGCCAGATCACTGAGAGTCGCACGGTTAGCGAAGACAGGAGTGCGAAGCTCGCCCAAATGGCCAAGGCTAAAGTTGTCGTCGAGAGGCAGCTGGTCGCTTCTGAGGAGAAGGTGGTCGACCTTGAGACAAAGTTGGCCAATTTTGAGGCTCAACTTGAGACGGTTCGAAAGAAAGATCAAGAAGATCTCCAAGAGATCGAACGTCTCCGTGCTCGCCTCAAGACTGCCGAGGACGAGGTAAGAACTCTTACAAATAAATCTGCAACTGATGAGGAAGAGTTGGCCACTCTTCGGTCGACATGACGGATGAGCGAGATGAGATCACTGATCTCGCTGGGAGTGTGGCCATTTTAACGGTGGCGCTCACTGCCCACGGGCTCATTCATAGATTACTGGAAGTTCATCCGGAAGTGGATGTGATTCCGCTCGGCGGGTTTTTGGACGACCTCCTCATGAAGGAAAACCCTCAACCGGAAACAGAACTCCCTTTGCTCCCTTTGATGAAACTGGGACTTCAGTTCCCTAGACTTTTGGGTGTTCCGGTATTTTTCAAAGATCCTCCACAAGAACGCCCAACTCAACAAGGCGAGCAGGATGCTGCTGCCGAAGTGGAGGTTGTGAACGAGGAGGAAGTTGCCGGCGAGCAGGATGCTGCTGCCGAGGGGAATGCTGCAGAGACTTAGTTTTTCTTTTATTTTCTTTTATTTTGTTTTGTAGGACTGCTCGGCCACTAAGGCCTCTTTTGTAATTTCAGCCTCTGAGGCTTTTCAATGAATGGAACTTTTGCTTATGTGGTGTTTGGTTATCTCGAGTGATCGTCCCCGTCACTGCTTTTCGATTTATGTTACGATTAATTTTTTGCAAACATTTTTTAATAAGTACTTGTCTTTTGAGATCTCTTTTATTGCGAGCATCTTTAAGAAAGAGTGCTCGTCTTTACCTTGCGAGTATCTTTAAGAAAGAGTGCTCGTCTTTCCTTGCGAGCATCTTTAAGAAAGAGTGCTCCTCTTTCCTTGCGAGCATCTTTAAGAAAGAGTGCTCGTCTTTCCTTGCGAGCATCTTTAAGAAAGAGTGCCCGTCTTTTAGAGTTAACCATTCGTCGGTTGAACTCTTTTGTTTGATAGGTAGTGATCGTCGTCGCCACTACCTTGCGAGCATCTTTAAGAAAGGGTGCTCGTCTTTCTTTTGCGAGCATCTTTAAGAGAGAGTGCTCGTCTTTCCTTGCGAGCATCTTTAAGAAAGAGTGCCCGTCTTTTAGAGTTAACCATTCGTCGGTTGAACTCTTTTGTTTGATAGGTAGTGATCGTCGTCGCCACTACCTTGCGAGCATCTTTAAGAAAGAGTGCTCGTCTTTTGTTTCCTGGATGGCTACGCAGAGCCTTTTCTAAAATTTCCAAAATTTATCTAACACTTGATGGAAGTTTAAAACTTTACTTGTATTGAAATGATGACTAGATACAAACTATACAAATATAAAGAAATTAAAAACTTACTGATAGTACTTCTTCAGCTTGACCGTGTTCCATGGGTACTTGCTCGGCTTGCCCTCGAGATCTTCTAGCTCGTACGATCCGTTCAGGAGTGTGCGCGTTATTCGGTACGGAGCCTCCCAAGTCGGGCCAAGTATGCCAATGGACTGCTCCGTCGCCCTCCGAAGTACGAGCTGGCCGATAGTGAATTGGCGAGCACGTACTTTGGTGTTGTAGTAGCGTTCTGACCTTTGCTTGTACACCACGTTCTTCTCGTCCGCTGTTAGCCTTCGCTCTTCTAGGAAGTCCAAGTCGGAGAGCTGTGCATCGTTATTCAACTGCTCGTCGTAATTTGCCACTCGAAAAGTGGGGACCTGCCCCTCTGCTGGTATGACAGCTTCGGTTCCGAACGCGAGCGCGAACGGAGTTTCACCAGTAGAATTCCTCGTGGTCGTCCGATATGCCCACAGAACCATGTGCAGCTCGTCCGCCCATTTGCCCTTCAATCCATCTAGCTTGGCTTTCAAGGTGTGCTTGATGATTTTGTTGATCGCCTCTACTTGACCATTTGATTGTGGATGATAGGGTGTTGAAAAAAGTTTCTTCATGTTCCACTCTGAGCAGAAATCCAGCATGTCTTGACTTGTGAATTGACGTCCGTTGTCGGTCACTATTTCTCGTGGTAGGCCGAACCTGCAAATTATGTTTTTCCAAATGAAGCTTGTCATCTGGGCCGTTGTGATGGTCTTTAGTGCCTTTGCTTCTGTCCACTTGGTGAAGTAATCGACTGCTACGACTACGAAAGTTACACCCCCGACGCCAGGCGGGAAAGGTCCGATGATGTCGATGCCCCACTTCGCGAAGGGCCAAGAGCTGTAGACGGAGATGAGCTCGTTTGGAGGTGAGTGAATAGCGGGTGCAAAAGCTTGACATCTCTTGCACGCCTAGGCGTAATGAATTGCATCCTTCTTCAGTGTTGGCCAAAAATAGCCTTGCCTCATGATCTTTAAAGCGAGTGCTTGCCCCCCTGTGTGATTTCCACATGATCCATCGTGGATTTCATGCATGACGATCTTCGCCTCGTCCTCTCCGAGGCATTTCAATAAAGGCATTGAAAAGCCCCGTTTGTACAGCTGGTCGCCAAAAATAGTGTACCTTGCGGACCTGAGCTGCAACCTGGTCGCTTTCACTTTGTCCACCAGGAGCTCACCGGTCTTGATGTACTTGATGATTGGCGATCTCCAGTCCTCGTCGCTGGTCGCTTCAACCTGCAAAATTTGACCTCTGCTCACCGATGGGGAAGAAATTTTAGTGATGGTCGCTTCTGAAAATATTGCCTCCCCCTCTGAAGGGGCCAGCCGAGCTAAAGCATCTGCTTGCGTATTCTCCTCCCTAGGGATTTGCTCGATGTGGAATTGATCAAATTGCTCGAGTAATCCTTTCACTAGGTCATGATACTTTATCATTTGATCGCCGCGAGCCTCGTAGTCGCCCGTAATTTGACATACAACCAGCTGAGAGTCAGAAAAAAATTTCAGTTTTCTAGCGCCCACGGCCATAGCCATCTTGATTCCTGCAACCAGAGCCTCGTACTCTGCTTCGTTGTTGGTCGTCCGATACTCGAACTCGATCGCCGAAGCAAACGTCTGTCCGGTTGGGCTGGTGAGGACGATTCCTGCCCCTGCTTTGGTGCTCGTCGACGAGCCATCGACGAACAGTGTCCAAGGAAGTTCGATTCCCTCGTCCAATTTCTCTAGGAAAGTGAGCTCTACAATGAATTCTGCCAGCACTTGTCCCTTGATTGTCGTTCTGGGTGCGTAGGTGAGCCCAAATTGCCCGATTTCCACCGACCATTTCAAAAGTCTTCCAGTGGTGTCCGGACGATGCAGTGCTCGTCGAAGAGGAAAGGTCGTGAGGACGACCACCTCGTGGTCGAACAGGTACTGCCTTAATTTTCTGACGCTCATGACCAGTGCGTACACCAATTTTTCCATTGGAGTGTATCTCAATTCCGCATCTCTCAGTGTTTGACTTACGTAGTAGATAGGTAGATGTGTGCTCCCCTCAGCTCGGACGAGCACTGAACTGATCGCACAGTCAGTGGCCGCCAAGTACAGATACAAAATTTCGCCGGGGACTGGTTTAGATAGGACCTTTGGATCCGATAGATATTCCTTCAATTTCTCGAAAGCTTTCTCACACTCATAGGTCCACTCGAACTTTCCTTTTTTCAAAGTGTCGAAAAAAGGTTTGCAACGATCGCCCGTTCGTGCAATAAATCTGTTCAGCGATGCAAGGCATCCTGTCAACCTCTGTACTTCTTTCACGTTCCTTGGGCTTTGCATATTAATGACTGCTTGAATTTTACTCGGATTTGCCTCGATGCCCCGCTGGCTAACCAAGTGCCCCAGAAATTTTCCTGAGCTAACTCCAAAGCTGCACTTCTTTGGATTTAACTTCATGTTGTACTCTTTCAAAATATCGAATGTCATGGCAAGGTGGTGTAGGTGATCCTCTTTCCGTAAGCTTTTGACAACGATGTCGTCGATATAGACCTCCACCATCTCGCCGATGTGTTTCTCAAACATCTTATTTACCAGTCTTTGGTATGTCGCCCCCGCGTTTTTCAAATCGAAAGGCATTCTCTTCCAGCTATACATATCGAGCGCAGTCATGAAAGCCGTATGTCGCTGGTCGTCGGGATGCATTGCAATCTGATGGTACCCTGCGAAGGCATCCATGAAAGTTAACATCCCGTGCCCCGCTGTATTGTCTACTAGGTGATCAATGTGGGGCATCGGAAAGTGATCTTTCGTACAGGCGTCGTTTAGATCTGTGAAGTCTATACATAATCTCCACGACCCGGTCGTCTTTTTGACGAGCACTAGATTTGCTAACCACTCGGGATCAGTTCCAGTTTTCTCGATTAATTTGTTGTCGATCAATTTCTTGATTTCGACCGCCAAAGCCGCACTTTTATCAGGCCCAAATTTTCTTCGTTTTTGGGTGATGGGTCTCCTTGCTGGATCAATATTTAACCTGTGGCAGGCATGATTCGTGGGAATACCCACCATATCCTCGTGCGACCAGGCGAATGCATCGATGTTTTCTTTCAAAAATGCGACCATGTCTGACCGCAAATGTTCTGGTAAATTCGAACCAATGAATACCTCGAGTTCTGGACGAGCTTCGTTTAAATGGATGGTTTCAAGGTCCTCCGCTGAAGTTGCCCGTTCGTTAGGCTCCTTCCAACGAGGATCCTCGATTCCGAACTCTGGCTCAAAACCTAACCTAGGCTCCAGATCTGGAATGTTTTCTGGAACCTGGTCGTTGGGGAGCTGGTCACCCGAATCTGTCTACTCGTCGATATCCATTGGGGTGTGGTCGTCCACTTCCATGGAGGCGTGCTCGTTCGCCTCTACTTGGTGGTCGTCGAAACTACGACTGCACTCTCCAACTTCAATCTTTCGGTACTTGCTAGGAAGACCCTCCAAGTAATTCACTTGTTCTGTTTGTGTTTGACACTCAATATACTTTCCGACCATAGTACTTTCCTTAGAATGACGTTTTTCAAAACGGACGAGACACTCCCTCGCCCGCGTCTGATCGCCCTTGACGGTTATAACTCCCGCCGGGGTTGGAAATTTTACACAGTAATAATAAGTAGAAGCGGCTGCCTTGAACTCGTTGAAGAAAGGACGGCCGAGGAAAGCGTTGTAGGACGATGGCATGTCTACGATCATAAAGTCGAGCTGCCGAGTGTGATGCATTGTTGGCTCTTTTGATGATGCCAGCTCCAGGGATAGTCTGATTTTCCCAATGGGGTGGCTGCGCGTATCCCCAAAACCTACGATTATATCATCGCAAGGTGTTGGTCCTGAAAGGAGTATATAACAAGTGTATGGGGGGGGGGGAATACACTTGTATGCATTTCTTTTCAACTTTGATCAAACCAGAGCTCAGCAAGGTTGTCTTGGACAACTCTGCTGAAGATAATTAACTCTTCTAAGATAATCAATCTACTAAGTACTATTGAGTACTTAGTTGAATAACTATCTAAAGGAGTTATATGTGCGGAATAGTGGTTGGCCCTTTAAGTTTAGACTCCTTAAGATTCTGAAATCACTTTGTCAATCCAAAACAGTCCAGTTAAGCTTCAGGGAACTTGTCCAAATCAGTTTTGCACAGTCTTTGAATAGATATCTTTGAAAGATCAGTTTTGTGTGCAGTGTTGAATGAATGTAAGTACTTGTAAGGTAAATCAACACAGGAGATTTATAGTGGTTCAGAGACTCAAGCTCCTACATCCACTTTCCCTGATTTAACAGAATAATTCCTTCTCTCTTGGAATTAACTTGTTTTATAGTGCCAAGGTGCACTTGATCAAGAACGCCACTCCTTGGTGAATTGATCCCTAGGATGTCTAGAGTCCTAGTACCGTCTTCTCAACTCAGAACTGAACTGTTCTTCTCTCAACAGTCAGCTCCTACCACTTCTACTACAACAACCTTCTCACTTTCTCACTTGAAAGGGGTAAGGATTGAAGTAAGGTTCCAACTAATGAGATATCATTTACAATGAAGATTACGGTATAAGGATAGGATATCTCTCTAAGCTTTGTATGGATATACAGTGATGTACAGCTTAGAAGAAGTGTATGAAGACTAAGATAGTCTTTGAAAGCTTTTTAAAAGTTCTATGAGCTTCAGAATACTTGAGTAGTTGGATTCTGTTGAGGTACTTTCAAATGGTCTTCACACTTCTGTATTTATAGACAAAATGGAGGATTTGCCCGTTGGAGAGGCAGCCCCAAATTGCTATAAATGTCTTCCTTGAGTTCTTCAAACTGGAAGACAGATTCTTGATAGTGACATGTCCTCATTTGGGTAATAAACGGCTTGTAAGACTTTGTCTTCATTCTCCAGCACTTTTCCCAATGTTTGACTTCTTGTTAGGACTTGGACATGGCTTCTGAAGGTTGATCCAATGATAGGACAACATTCCTTATCAAGTGGACAACTCTTCTTATCACTATCAGCAGTCTTGCTTATCAGCAAGGTTGGCTTGCTCTTCTTCAGATGACTTGGCTCTTTCCCTTTATTTCACTTCACAGTGATCTTAGCATGTTGCATTGCATTTCTTTAGGGTATGGTTGTCTCTAAATCTTCAGCATAGTTGACCTTCAACCTTTAGAGCATCTGTTCTGATTTACTCATGCTGAGATAACTTTTCTGGACAACTCTTCTGATCAGCATATTTGGTCTTTTAGCATCAGAGCACTTATCACATAGATTTGGCTTCTCTGGACAACTCTCCTGATCAGAGCATCTTATTGGACTTGTCCTTTTGAGCTTTACAATCTTGTTTTTGCATAAGGACATCTTCTCTGGACAACTCTCCTGATCAGAGCATTTGATGTTTCATAGAGTGTCCTTGATCATAAGTGATAGTTCCAGAATTTGAGCCTTGAGGGGACTTGATCTTGGTCATCTTCAAAGCATAGGTTCCCCCTCAAATTGTGCATCTAATTGTTTAAGTGCTGCCTAACATTTCAGCTTCTCATCTAGCCTTATGCTATGTGTTCTAACATTTTTAGAACACTATCAATTTGACTTAGGCATGTCTCAGGGGGTTTTGGTATTTAATCAAAACATGTATCATTTTATTCCCAACAATTTCCCCCTTTTTGATGATGCCAAAACCTACATATTCTATGCAAAAGTGACTTGTCTACACCTATTACATATGTCTTCAGTAGATATGACTAAGGTCAATATTCCTGAAAAGATAATGTGTTAGTGTATTCACTGTTTTTTGTTGCAAGTAGGTTTCACAGATAGGCATAGAGAGATTTCTTGTTAAGAATGTATCTTGATTCAAAAGTGGTTCAACTATCATTCATAAATAAAATCATTACAAGCATGTTGATAGTTGGAGATAACTTATCAGAGCATGGAATCATTACAAATCAAGATATACATACTAAACATAAGATCAGAGCAAAATAGACTATTTCAGGTATCAGAGCTTTAACACCTAGAGCTAACTAATACAAGATATTCCAGATATTAAAGTAGAATGCATCAATTCTTGTATCAGATCATTCTAAACCATATCAGAGCAAACAGCATGTCAATGCACATATCAGCAGGCTTGTCCAATTTCAGCAGATTTGACCACATAGCAAAAATATCTTCAGATAAGATAATTTTTCACCCAGAAAAAGTCAGAAGACTTAGCCATTCAAAGATCATCCTCAGGAGGTGGCAGCATCCCATATTGTGCCCACACTCTCCTCTTGAGTGCCATGGCTTCCTGGTTGGTTCCTTTAGGTCCAAGGGTCATCTTGTTCAGCTTCAGAATTTCTGTGAACTCCCTTAGGATCCTTGCTTGGTCAATCCATCCTTCAAGCTTTGGAGGCATATAGATGATAGGCTTGGGAGCATTGAGTTCAATTCTTGCAATGTCAGCAGCTGCAAGTAGTTGTTGATACAATTCTCTGTAGTATTCTAGCATGAACTCAGTGAAGGCAGAGTTTGCATCTCCTCCATTCCATCTGTCAATGACATAATAGTCATAGACAAACTCCCTTTTAGCCTCTTCCCATGTATCATTCAGTTGAATTGGCACCCATTTATCCAAGTGTGGATATTTGGTGTCCATTGGGATTAGAAGCTGAGGCTTCATCTTGCTGTAAGTTGCTCTCCTTCTTCTTGGTTTCTGAAAGTTTGTTCTTCTCTCATCTCTTGCTCTGTTAGCTTCTTCCATCAAGTCCATTTTCTCTTGGGCCCTCATCATGGCCAGTTTCTGTTGTGTTTCAGGGTCTTTGCCATACCCTTCATGAAACAGCTTTGATGGATCATGGGCTAGGACAGTTGTCTTCTTTTTGGGTTCAGGTCCAAATCCTTCAGCAAATAACTCTTCAATGTCTTCAGTGGACTTGGGACCTTCAGCACTTTTGTCAGATTCAGAAGACTTGTCCTTTTCAGCAGCTTTGGGCTCTTCAGCAGTTTTGGCTTTCTTGGATGTAGGCTCATCCTCATTAATTCTGAATTCAGGTGGGAGATCAAGGCTGCTAGGAAAGTCAGTGAATGTTTCAACTTTTCTTTTCTTTCCTTTTGCCCTCTTGATCTTTCCTCTAGTTTGGACACCTTCATCACCTTTGTCCATACCAGACACTTCACCACCTGGTCTCTGCTGTAACCTCATCCTTTCTTCTTGAGCTGAGGCCATAGAGTTCTTTAATGCAAGTGCTAATTGCTCTTCTTCATCCAATTCTTCCAAGTTTAGCACTTCAGGCTCTTTTCCTTTTCCTTCAGCAGCTTTGTCTTTTCCTTTGACTGGGCTTCCAATCACCAAGGCACCTTTTGCTCTAGCTCTTTCCCTTTCCCCCTTTTTGGCAGCATCAAAACACTGGGGCTTGAGGTCACTCATTGTTGAGGCCATCAGGGATTGGGCCTGGTTTAGGGACTTCACCTCTTCCAACAAATATACATTTTCATCATGTATATCTTGCATTCTATCACTGCTCAAGCTAAGAAAAGCTAGAACAGGCTTCATCTTTTGTTGGACAACCTCCTCCAAGGTTGCTTTCAGAGATGCATCCAGTTGGGCTTTAAGAAGCTCAGTGAGGTTGGCCACTGCACCTTCAGCAATGTTGGCCAATACCTCTTGAGAAAACTTTTCAGAGGCTGCTTTTACCATAGCTACCCTTTGCTCTTCAGCTCTTTTCTTTTGTAGTGCTGTTTTCTTTCCAAGAGCTTGCTTGACAGTGAGCCTGAGAGCTTTGACATTGGCATTGTGATTGTCTCTCAGCAGCTTTTGCTCTTTCTTGACCTCCTCTGAGATGGCTTCCATGGTTGATTTGGCATTTTGAACTTCAGTGGAAATGGTTTGGAGACCAGATTCCACACCACTGATCCTTGCTTCAAGGGTTGGTAGCACAACATCTTCAGAGCCAGTGAGCCTCATCTCCACAGATGCTAGAGTCCTGCCTTGCTCATTCAATGCTCCTGAAGTTTCAGCATGAGCAGATTGAACTTGATGAGCCAAGGTGTCCAACTTCTCTGATTGCATCCCAAGTAAGGCTTGAGCTGAGCCTGTGTCTACTTGGATAAGTGCATCTGTTAAGAACTCATCTGCAAAAATTTGGTCAAGAGAGATACCTGCAATATTAGACAGATAACACAAGTTAGGAAATAAGCACTCATCTCCCTCAGTTTCTTTTGTATAAGACTCTGATACATCAGCAGTCTTCTTCTCATTTTCAACTTGCTCTTTTCTCCCTTCTTTAATAATGTTCTCACTCAAGGAATCAGGCCTCCTTTCATCAAGGGATTCTTGAAGTTCAGATTTGACTTCAAGAATAACCTGTCCTTCCTCACTTATTCCACCCTCATATGGTGGTACACTCACAATCTTAGTGATGACTACCTCTCTTTCATCCACAACACCCTCTGATTTTTCAACTATCCTCTCCTTTTCAACTCCTTCTCTTAAACCTGCAACATCTTCACCTTCAACAAGGTTCAAAGATGGCAGTTGTGAGGAGATCACAGTGCTTATCTCAGCAGCCACTGAGTCATCCTGAATGATTAAGGGCTGATCAGTGTCCAACTCCTCTGACACTGAATAGGCCTTAATCAAACTAGCCTCTAATATAGGAACCTCAACATCTTTAGGCTGTGCCTTGGGTTCAGAAGAACCTTCATTGGCAGATGTGTCTTTGGTTGTGTTACCACCCTTGGTCAACACCTCTGATGACACAGAGCCTTTCCTATGGTAGGTTCTAGGGGGGTTGGAAAGTCTATCTGCTACAAAAGACTTAGGTTGAGAGGGTTCAGGGAGGTTGGCTTGAGGGGTTTCAGGAGGGTTGGGGTTTGAAGGAACTGATGGATCATCAGGGGAATCATCATCATTGGAGCTACTGTCAGGGTGTTTGATTCCCTTGGCTTTTCTTTCTTTCTCCTCCTCAATCTTATCAGCTACTAGCTTTGCAAAAATCTCCTCATCAATGAGAAATCTTGTCTTTGAAACTCCAGCAAAGTGTAGCAATCTGTTCTCCTCTATTTGCCACCAGTTTGCACCCTTATCTTGGATGACTTGTGATATCTCCATCATAGACTTGTCTTTTACATCAACAAGCATCCTTAGATCATGAAAGGTTTTCTGAATTCTTGGAAATTCAGCAAGTTGTGGATACAAACTGTCCACAGTAGCCTTTGCTCCTCCTCTGAGCATACTTTCATAAGTATACTCCTCCTCATCTCCACTTGAATGGGGACTTTGGGTTATAGGGGAGTTGGCTCTGGGTTCTCCTAGAGTGGCTTCAGGCAGGTTAAGTTCAGGGATGTTGGCTTCAGAAGGGTTAGGCTCAAATGAAGGTACTTCAGTTGCTTTAGAAAGCAATGAATCTGAAGGGGCTTT
Organism: Galeopsis tetrahit; assembly: GCA_963675135.1. Lineage (NCBI taxonomy): Eukaryota > Viridiplantae > Streptophyta > Magnoliopsida > Lamiales > Lamiaceae > Galeopsis > Galeopsis tetrahit. The sequence goes on from OY776128.1 coordinate 23,019,045, forward strand.
ACTTAGGGGGGTTGGCTCATTGAGTGCATGTTCTAAGAGCTTTGAATAATTGAGCATGGATGAGTCAAGGGGAGACAGGAGTCTTGTCTCATCTACAGCTAAGTCTGCAAGCACATCTATGCCACTTCTTTGCACATTCCCTTCAGGAGAATATCTCTTAGTGAGATTTACAGGGGTAATGGGTTGGTTGGAAGGGGTAACATGGGTTTCAGGGGAGTTGGGCTCAAGGTACTGAGTTTCAGGGATGTTGGCCTCTATAGGTTGAACTTCAGGGACTTGGGATTCTGGAGTTCCAGAACCAGATGAATTAGTCCTTGACATGGATTTGGTCCTGCTTTCAGCTCTGCTCTCCCTTAGAGCCAATTGAAGAGACTTTTCTTCTTGCAGCTCCAACACCTTCTCAGTAGGTTTGGCCCTTCTCTTGCTGGCCCTACTGCTTCCACTTCCTTCCTTTTCAGGGACATCTACCCTGATTCTCTTATCACCCTTCTTCTTTTGCCTAGTCTCATTGTACTTCCTCCTCAACTCTTCTGAGTGGTCAGAAGGCACACTCACTCCCTCTTCTGCCACTGCATCAACTTCAGCTGATGCTCCTGAGGCTTCTCTTGAGGACAATTTAGATATTTTCCTTGTTTTGATAGCCCTGGCCTTTGTTCTCTTTTTCATCTTAGGCTTCTCTTCCTCCTGTTCTTCAGCAGGTTTGGCCATGAGCATCCTTCTTTGTTCAGTTTTCTTGCTAAGCTTTCTGAACAAGATCTTTTGAGCTGGGAGGGGTTTTGCAAAGGTCTGCATTTGAGAATAGTGGGAAAACCTCTCAATCAACAAGCTTGCCCTGGTGCAATACTTGATTTTCCCTTCTAGCACAACCTTGTTGTGGGTTTTCACCTTGAATTTTGCCTTTTCCTTCATCATCTCAGACATGATGAAGGTCCTCCAATCAAACTTGATGCCCTTGTCACTGGCATCAATAATGGCAGCCATGATTCTGATTCTTGGATGGCTGACCTGCTCTAAGCTTCCAGTGTTGCTTAAGAGGCTCTTAGCAACCACCTCAAAGAGATTGAGAAACTCTGGCTTGAGAGTCTTCTTGTTCTGTGTTGAAGAGATGGGGCCTGGAACTAATAGCCATTCTTGAGCTATTTCATCTTCATGGCCAGTGCCATAAACTTCTGGATTCCTTCCCTCATTAGGCAATCCAAAGGCTCCTTCCAGATCTTCTGAGGAGAATTTTACTCTGTGGAATCTCTCTTCTTCCTCTCCTTCTGCAGTATATGACAACCTTGTGGACACTTCACCATCTGCCGGTTGACCTCTCCACTTGAGGAAGGCAAAGAATTCAGCCATGTAACCTTCCAAGCATGAACTTGGTCTTTCCTCCATGAACTTTTGCAAACCAGCTCTTCTCAGCCATCTTAGAGTTGGTTTAATCTCAGGATCCTCACTCTCAAAGGATACTATGGGCTCAAAATGAAGGTTGTTTCTGTTGCTTAGGTAGCCAAAATCAAGGTCTAGAGCCTTGTTGGAGAAATCAACAAGCATCTCTGGTTTAACTTTGGGGGCCATTGAAATTTGCAGAGAAAGCTTTGAGAGAGTTTGAAGAAAATTTGAGCTAGGGTTTCGAATACTTGGGGAAGAAGTGTTTGTGGGGATCTTAAGGCTTGTGAATATTCTAAAAAGAATGTTTGTCAAAGAGTTGGTAAGGTCTTGATGCAATTCAAAGGTGAGCAAAAATGGAAATCCAAAATGGACGGCTAGGATTGATTTCAGGGGAGTTGTCCATTTTTGATCCAATGGTCAAAAACCAATGTAACAGTGAAAGAACTGTTTTATTCAAAACGTGGGTGGTTTTTTAATGTTGTTTAAGGCTGGGGTTTTTTCGAGATAGATCATGTCTCAAAAAGTTTAATGCAAACAAGAGTTAAATCTTAGCATTTAATGCATGAAAAGTGACCTTTTGAGTGGGAGACAAATTAAATCCCAGAAAGGTGAAAACTGTATTTCAATGGGACAGATTTCGAAATAGGCATTGATCACCAAAAATAGGTGCTTATCATACCAAAATTTGGTTTGATAGTTAGGACAACTTATCTGATCCTACATGGACAAGTGTCCTGAAAGGCTGTGGACAAGTGTCCTGAATTTCAAGGGACAAGTGTCCTGAAGAGGTAATGTCATATTTTCTGAGTTTCAGTAGACTTGACCAAGTCTGCTGAAGTTTGAGTTTATTTCCCCCTTAGTCAATGAACTTCTTTGGACTCATTTGTCCAACTTCCCTGGATCAAGAAGACCCAACTCTGCTGATAATTCCAGGAACCTTGCCTCTGCAAGTGGTTTAGTTAGTATATCAGCTTTTTGATGGTCTGTGTGAATTTTCACCAACTTGATATCCTTCTTCTCCACATGATCTCTAATGAAGTGATGCTTGATGTCCACATGTTTGCATCTTGTGTGCAAGACAGGATTTTGTGATATAGCAATGGCACTATTGTTATCACAAAAAATTTGCACTTCAGTAGAGTTGACTTTGTAGTCTCTGAGTTGTTGTCTTAGCCAAAGAATTTGAGCACAACAACTTCCAGCAGCAACATATTCAGCTTCAGTGGTGGAGGTGGCCACTGTATTCTGTTTCTTGGAGAACCAAGATATGAGTTTGTTGCCCAAGAATTGACAAGTCCCTGAGGTGGACTTTCAGTCAATCCTACATCCTCCATAATCAGCATCTGAGTAACCAGTTAGCTCAATGTTGTCATCAGCAGGGTACCAAAGGCCTAGATTCTCAGTGCATTTAAGATACCTCAAGATCCTCTTTGCAGCCTCAAGGTGGCTTTTCTTAGGATTTGCTTGAAACCTTGCACAAACACCTACTGCAAAGGTGATGTCAGGTCTGCTGGCAGTGAGATAGAGGAGTGATCCAATGATTCCTCTATACTCAGTGGAGTTGGTTGGAACACCACTTTCATCAGGATCCATCTTCCAATTAGCATTCATTGGAATCCTTACTGGCTTGCTTGATGTACACCCAAATTTCTTGATCATTTCTCTGGTGTACTTAGCTTGGTTGATGAAGATTCCTTCTTTTGTTTGCTTGACTTGTAGACCTAAAAAGAAGTTCATCAACCCCATCATGGACATCTCAAACTTGCTTTGCATGAGCTTGGAGAATTTCTCACACAGCTTCTCATTAGGGGATCCAAAAATTATGTCATCTACATAAATTTGGACAAGCAAGATGTCCTCTCCTTCAGAGATTCTGAAGAGAGTTCTGTCCACAGTTCCCTTGGTGAATCCATGATCCAAGAGGAATTGTGACAGTGTGTCATACCAAACCCTAGGGGCTTGCTTGAGTCCATATAGAGCTTTCTTCAGTCTGTAAACTTGGTTTCCAACTTCAAAACCTGGTGGTTGCTCCACATAAACTTCTTCTTTCAAGACTCCATTTAGAAAGGCACTCTTGACATCCATTTGGTACACTTTGAACCTCTTGTGGGCTGCATAGGCTAGGAAGAGTCTTATTGCTTCCAGCCTTGCCACAGGTGCAAATGTCTCATCATAGTCAATGCCTTCATGTTGGCAGTAGCCTTTTGCCACTAGTCTTGCTTTGTTTCTGACAATCACATCATTCTCATTCTTTTTGTTCTTGAATACCCACTTGGTTCCAATAACATCTTGATGTGAAGGTCTATCAACCAGCTCCCATACTTCATTTCTGGTGAATTGGTTGAGTTCTTCCTGCATGGCTGTGATCCAATTTGCATCTTGAAGAGCTTCCTCAATGTCACTTGGTTCTTGTTCTGATAAGAAACAACAGAATAGAGCACTTTCACCATGAAATCTTCTAGTTTTGACTCCAATACTTGGATCACCAAGTATTAGATCAGCAGGATGGTCAGATAACCAAGTCCTTCTTTTTCTGATCTCTTCAGTAGAGTTGTCCTCTACTGAAGGTGAGTCATTTTGATCATAGAATTCAGGATAATTTAATGCAGGATCTAATTCAGGATCATAATCAGGGGTGTTGTCCTCAATGTCAGGGACATTGGCATTTTCAACATTTTGAGTTCCCCCTTGATTATTTGACCCATTAACTACCTCAGCAGGAACTGCTTCTTCATTGGTAGTTGTTACCTGGATGTGAACTGGGATTGGATCATTCAGTTCACCATTTCCATCAGTGAGGTTTGTCTCAGGAAGGTTGCCTTCAGGGTTGTTGTCCAATGTGAGCTTTTCAGGTAAGTTTGCTTGAACAACATCTATGAATTCAGTGTCTTTGTCTTTTAGGCTTAATCTGGTTGTCCTCTGTGTGATTTCTTCAGGTTCCAAGTGATCATTCCTGATCTCAAATATAGATTCATCAAACACAACATGAGGGGTTTCTTCCACAATAAGGGTTTTCTTGTTGTAGACTCTGAAAGCTCTACTGATTTGAGAGTATCCAAGGAATACTCCCTCATCAGCTTTGCTGTCAAAAGCTTTCAATTGTTCTTTCCCATTATTGTGAATGAAACATTTACAACCAAATATATGAAAATATGACACTTTAGGCATTCTTCCTTTCCAGAGTTCATAGGGGGTTTTGCCTTGCCCCTTTGTAATCAAACATCTATTCTGAGTATGGCATGCAGTATTTATAGCTTCAGCCCAAAACCTCTTAGGTAGGTTTGAATCAGCAATTAAGGTTCTAGCAGCTTCTTTTAAGGTCCTATTCCTTCTTTCTGCAACTCCATTTTGTTGAGGAGTTCTAGCTGCTGAGGTTTCATGAGCTATCCCATTTGATGAGCAGTACTCATTGATGTATGAATTTATGAACTCAGTGCCTTTATCAGATCTTATCTTGATAATATTAAGGCTTTTCTCATTTGACAATCTCTTAAGAAGTTCAGGTAGCTTGACTTGTGTTTCCTTCTTATTAAGGAGAAATACTACACATGTGAACCTAGAGAAGTCATCTACTACCACCAATGTGTATTTTCTACCATTTATGCTTGAAGGGGTAATTGGTCCAAACAAATCCATATGTAGAAGTTCAAGTACCCTTTCAGTGGAGATGACTGGTTTACCTTTGAATGAGGCTTTAATATGTTTTCCTTCTTGACATGGCTTACACACATGTTCTTTAATGAAAACCTCATTAGGCAGTCCTTTAACTAATGCATTTCTAGCAAGTTTATTCATAGATTTGAAGTTCAGGTGGTTTAGCCTCTTGTGCCATAACCAACTTTGTTCACTAGAACTTTTAGCAATAAAACATGCAGCATCAGTAGACTTGTCCCAGTCTGCAAAATACACATTTCCTTTCCTAGTTCCAGTCAATAGAATTTGTTGAGTCTTATCTTTGATTAGACATTTTCCACTTGAGAACTCAACATTAAAATCTTTATCACAGAATTGACTGATACTTAGGAGATTATATTTGAGACCAGCTACATAAGATACATTGGTTACTTTGATGTTACCAATCATCAAAGTACCATAACCTTTTGTTGTTGCTTGTGAGCTGTCTCCAAAGGTGACATTTGGGCCTTCTTTTTCAATGAAGTCAGTGAGGAGTTCCTTATTTCCAGTCATGTGCCTTGAGCATCCACTGTCAAGGTACCATGCTGTCTTTTTGTTCATGCTCCTCTTCTTGTGGCCCAATGGTACCTGCATTTAGATAGGTTTAGGTACCCTTTGAGTTTTGGGTCCTGAGAGGTTAGCTGTACCTTTGGGAACCCAAACTTGCCTAATAACCCTGATTGATTCAAGGTGGCTAAGTTGATTTCCTTGTGCATCAACATACACTGTCTTTCCCTTAAATGCCTTTGGGAAAGTATGTGTGAATGTGTTAACTCTGTAAGTTTCAGGGGAGTTGTCAATTCTCCTGAACTTATGAGTTCTTTGTGCAACTTGATGAAATCTTTGAGGAAAGGCCTTTTTATGACCATTACCCTTTGGCATGAAGGGTTTTGGTTGTCTCATTTTATTCTGCCTTTGAGGATAGTTGTCCTTAGGTCTATTCAGCTGAGGCTTTCTCAGATGAGTTGACCTAGGCTGATTATACCTTGGATAACTCCTCTGAACATTGTTCAGGAGAGTTGCCCTTCCATTGGGTCTACTGGATTTGTGATGAGAAATGTGGTTGACTGGATTTGTGGCCATATTGTCCAATCCTTGAACAGCAGGTGGAGGAACAGCATTGTTGTTGGCCATATTTCAATAATAATCAGTCAGTCAATAAGTGATGGATTTCAGATAGAGATCAGTTCAGTGACCACACCAAATATGTGAGTTTTGAAAATCAAGATGGATTTTCAGAAGCAGTGGTCTTTGAACCCCTGCTCTGATACCACTTGTTGGTCCTGAAAGGAGTATATAACAAGTGTATGGGGGGGGAATACACTTGTATGCAATTCTTTTCAACTTTGATCAAACCAGAGCTCAGCAAGGTTGTCTTGGACAACTCTGCTGAAGATAATTAACTCTTCTAAGATAATCAATCTACTAAGTACTATTGAGTACTTAGTTGAATAACTATCTAAAGGAGTTATATGTGCGGAATAGTGGTTGGCCCTTTAAGTTTAGACTCCTTAAGATTCTGAAATCACTTGGTCAATCCAAAACAGTCCAGTTAAGCTTCAGGGAACTTGTCCAAATCAGTTTTGCACAGTCTTTGAATAGATATCTTTGAAAGATCAGTTTTGTGTGCAGTGTTGAATGAATGTAAGTACTTGTAAGGTAAATCAACACAGGAGATTTATAGTGGTTCAGAGACTCAAGCTCCTACATCCACTTTCCCTGATTTAACAGGATAATTCCTTCTCTCTTGGAATTAACTTGTTTTATAGTGCCAAGGTGCACTTGATCAAGAACGCCACTCCTTGGTGAATTGATCCCTAGGATGTCTAGAGTCCTAGTACCCTCTTCTCAACTCAGAACTGAACTGTTCTTCTCTCAACAGTCAGCTCCTACCACTTCTACTACAACAACCTTCTCACTTTCTCACTTGAAAGGGGTAAGGATTGAAGTAAGGTTCCAACTAATGAGATATCATTTACAATGAAGATCAAGGTATAAGGATAGGATATCTCTCTAAGCTTTGTATGGATATACAGTGATGTACAGCTTAGAAGAAGTGTATGAAGACTAAGATAGTCTTTGAAAGCTTTTTAAAAGTTCTATGAGCTTCAGAATACTTGAGTAGTTGGATTCTGTTGAGGTACTTTCAAATGGTCTTCACACTTCTGTATTTATAGACAAAATGGAGGATTTGCCCGTTGGAGAGGCAGTCCCAAATTGCTATAAATGTCTTCCTTGAGTTCTTCAAACTGGAAGACAGATTCTTGATAGTGACATGTCCTCATTTGGGTAATAAACGGCTTGTAAGACTTTGTCTTCATTCTCCAGCACTTTTCCCAATGTTTGACTTCTTGTTAGGACTTGGACATGGCTTCTGAAGGTTGATCCAATGATAGGACAACATTCCTTATCAAGTGGACAACTCTTCTTATCACTATCAGCAGTCTTGCTTATCAGCAAGGTTGGCTTGCTCTTCTTCAGATGACTTGGCTCTTTCCCTTTATTTCACTTCACAGTGATCTTAGCATGTTGCATTGCATTTCTTTAGGGTATGGTTGTCTCTAAATCTTCAGCATAGTTGACCTTCAACCTTTAGAGCATCTGTTCTGATTTACTCATGCTGAGATAACTTTTCTGGACAACTCTTCTGATCAGCATATTTGGTCTTTTAGCATCAGAGCACTTATCACATAGATTTGGCTTCTCTGGACAACTCTCCTGATCAGAGCATCTTATTGGACTTGTCCTTTTGAGCTTTACAATCTTGTTTTTGCATAAGGACATCTTCTCTGGACAACTCTCCTGATCAGAGCATTTGATGTTTCATAGAGTGTCCTTGATCATAAGTGATAGTTCCAGAATTTGAGCCTTGAGGGGACTTGATCTTGGTCATCTTCAAAGCATAGGTTCCCCCTCAAATTGTGCATCTAATTGTTTAAGTGCTGCCTAACATTTCAGCTTCTCATCTAGCCTTATGCTATGTGTTCTAACATTTTTAGAACACTATCAATTTGACTTAGGCATGTCTCAGGGGATTTTGGTATTTAATCAAAACATGTATCATTTTATTCCCAACACAAGGCTCGATGTATTCCGGATATCCACCGAGAGCATCCAAAGTATGCTTGAAAAGGATGTTGGTGTATGCCCCGGTGTCGACCATCAGGCGATGGACATTGGTTCCCATAATCTTCCCCGTGATGACCAAAGCATCATTGTTTGGGTGCACCACGCCGTTCAGGTCGTCGTCCGAGAAAAGGATTTGGTGAGATATAGGCTTCTCGGCAGTCGGAGCGACGCACACTTGATGGACATTGTTCAGTGCTCGCTGCTCACTCTGAGCTCGGCGAACAGATAGAGCTTTCCCGGACTGAGTTCCCCCCAAGGGGCCTTCTATAACCAAACAAGCTCCCACGTTATCGATGTCGCCGCCAGGATTGTTTGGCATGGGAGGAGTTAGCTTGGGACGATTCAGTTGTTGGTGCAGGTCGTCGCTGTCGTCGCGACGTTTCTTCCCCCTGTTGTCGCCATTTCCAAGAGGCTTGATGAACTGGGCGAGCTTGCCCTCATTGTACAGTTTGAAAAGGTTTCTCACCAAGTCTCGGCAGCCATTTGTGTGGTGGCCGATGGAGTTGTGGTAGTCACAGAATTTACTACCATCGAGGTTGTCACCACTTGTATGCATTGGCTTGGCATGAGGGAGCAGATTCTTTCCCCTGACTGCATTGAAAATGCCCCTGGGATCAAGAGAGAGAGATTCTCTGAACTGGATGATCTCAGGAGACTCCTCGAAAGGCCTGAAGTTCGCTGGGCGAGCACTGCCAACTTGAGTGGTCGCCTTCTTGGGCTGGGATGACTCCCTAGTGTTTGTATTTTTCTTGGGCCAGACCCTCTTGGACGCCTCAGGCTGCTCGTTAGCCTTGGCGGCGTCCATGATTTCCTCCATTTGAATGAAGTTCCCAGCCCTCGTGCGGAAGTCCGCATAAGAAACTGGGAAAGTAAGATGGATAGATTCCCAGAGCTTGGTACCTATCCTCAGACCGGAAACAGCCGAGATCAGCTTTGTCTCGTCATTTACAGCCTCACCATCGATCACCAGCCTATCAAAGCGCTCGATGAAGTCCTTGCCCGATTCATTCAGGGACTGGCGAACGTTTGCCAAACGTTGCTTTGAGGCTGGGCGAGCATCAATAGGCCCGTAGTAGGTCAGAAAGTACTGTCCCAGCTCATGGAATGAGGTGATAGATCCGGCACTCAAAGTTGTGTACCAACGATGAGCCCGGTCTCCCAAGGTTAGGGAGAAGTTTCTGCATTGGGTGGCGTCTGTTGCCCCGATTGAGGCCATATAGTTGGAGTACTTGGACAAGTGTACTCTGGGGTCGGACATCCCATCGTATGCCGCCATGGAGGGCATTTGAATCTTCCTTTGGATAGGGGCGGTAAGGATTGCAACACTCAGTGGAGGTGCGGGCAGAGTGATTGGTGGAGTGGTCCCTTGCTTCGAGGCGACCACCTCTGCTCGCAGAGCATCCATCTCCAACTTCATCAATTTTTGGGTTTCGAGGAACTGGGCGATTTGCCCCTCCCCGGCAGTTTGTGCTCGGGGGATGACGACCTCGTCGCGTCGGCTTCCTTGGGATGCGGCCGGGCGATCATCATGACGTGATCGCCTGGGGGAATGTCTATCAGAATGGTGGCTGCGATAACTCTTCGCCGGAGCTCGCGAACCCTTCCCCGGTCCCACTCGATCAAGAGCTGAGACTCTGTCGCCCTGATCTCTCTTGTCAGCGCGATCCCTGTGGTCGGCCCTGCCTGGTCGGCCATCCACATTGAAAGGCACTCGGCGAGGAGCCCTTCCATCTTTATCATCCATTCGGTTGAAAACCGAATTTCTGTGTCGCGAGTCTCCCGTGTGGCTATTGTGGGAGTGCTCGTCAATCTTATTATTTCCTCTGTCTTGGGGGCGAATAGAGTTGGAGTGATAGGAGCGGTCGTCGTCCCCATCATTTCCCCTGGCCTTCATCTTTTCTTTCTGGGCTTTGTCGAAGGCCTGAGCTTTGGCCTTCTCAAGCTCTTCTTTCTCATTCTGCCTCCTCTTCTCCATGAGGTAGTCAGAGAGATCTCTCAAATGCTGGGGATCATTCAGAATGTCCCCCATGTTCAAGTTGGCGAAAGGATTTACCGGCCGAAACGGAGGGGGTTCGTTCCCTCCGGGTGGTAAGATTCCATCTTGTGGAGTATGCTGAGATATCGTTTAAAGAGTGTCTCCTGGGGATTTTTACAAGGATATGACTGTTCTTAAGCTTTCGACGCTTAAAAACGAAAGATTAGAGTTCTTGCACAGAAGAACGTGCTATTACAACTACTTACTAGCAAAGTAACAACAATTAAAGCTTAAAAACAAGATTACACGGAGATCAAACTCCAAAATATGTCTTGAATATAGCAAATATTCAAGAACACGAAGAACACGAAAATACGTAAATAAAGCTTTAAACGGTGGAAATACCGATTAAAACCTGAAAAACGGAGTTTGCTAACCGATCGCTCGATGATCGGACGAAACTGAGATGATGAACACGTAAAAGGACCCCTCCTTCTAGCGCCAAATGTTGTACGTGCTTTTGATGGTTGAATCGGATGTGGACTATTTGTTAGCACGAAACAAACATGTATAATGATCGGGGGTTTATTACGTGTTTAAGGAGTATTTATATGATGATCTTGATGATCTAATGAAGAACAAACAAGAACACAAGATATAGCTTCTTGGAGAAGCTAAAGCTTTAGAAGCTTGGGAGTGTTTATTGCTTTGGGTTGGGAGTGATTTGTAGGAATGGTCTAACTTATGTTACAAATGAGCCTTTTAGGCATTATATAGTGGTTTTGGGGGGCTGCCCGCTCTTTACACGTGGCACGCCCTCATGGGACCAGTCTTCTGCCCGAAAAGGTGATTTGATGGCGCATTTAATGCTAAACCGCCTCTGGTGCTCGTCCTCGCCGAGATGCCGAGGAGCTGGGCCACGGTGGTCGCCGGAGGACCTGATCATCTAGGAAGGTGGTCGCCCAAACCTTCGAGGTGTGTGGTCGCCACGCTTCATGTTGTCTCCCAAGGCTTCAACACTTAGACTTTCTCTAGCTACAATAGGTGCGTGCTCGCCACACATGTTGGCGAGCAGCTAACTAAAACATGTGCTCGCCAACATCTTTGAGCGAGCACTTAAACATATTAAATACATCTATTCTATTACATTTTCTTGGTCTTGTTGACTAGTCGTCGCACGACTTTGTTGACTAGTCCTCGCCACGTAAGCTGGTGACTAGGATTGACTTGTCAAAGATTGACTTCTTTGACTAGGTATAACAACCACCTTATTAATACATGGGTTCAAAGGTCGCAGGTTGGCTCTTTGGATGAAAGAGATGAAAAATTTAACTCAGATAGTTTTAGAAAATTGTCGAAATTGCACACATCTTCCACCACTGGGAGATCTTCCTCTTTTAGAGTCCTTGCGTTTAAGAAATCTTGATGTCTTGGAGTATATTGTGGAGGAGAATGAAATTCAGCAAGCGCAAAATTCCCTGCATTGGAGGAGCTCACACTGGAGTGCTTACCCAATCTGAAAGGGTGGTCTAAGGAGGAAAAAGTGGGAGAAATATTCTCAAATCTTCAAACACTAACTATCAGTAGATGCCCGTTGCTGATACTGACTGACATCAACCTCCATCTCTACCCTAAAAAATCTGAGAGAATTGAGTTGCAGCCACTTAATTCTTCCTTCATTCTCTTCAAAGCTTGAAAATCTTTCATCTCTTTTTCTGGATTTTTCCGAGATAGATCATACAACAACATGCGATAAAATTCCAGAAGATGCATTGGAAGGCCTTTGGAATCTCAAGATACTGAGGGTCCAACATGCATGGAAGAATCGTTTGCCAGAAAAATGGTCTCAAGGCCTAATTTCTCTTACAGAGTTGGAGTTATGGGATTGCAGTATAGGGAGTTGTTTTCCAAAGGGATGGTTAGGGCACCTCACTGCTCTCAAGGGATTAAGTATACGTCGCTGCAAGGAGTTGGTAGATGTTGGGGAGGAGATTAGACACCTTTGTCTCCTTAAACGCCTTTTACTAGAAAATGTTGATGACTTGGTATCCCTACCACAGGGATTACAACATATCCCCTCGCTCCAATCTCTAACGCTGTTTGGGCTTCATCAACTGACTTCTTTGCCGGATTGGTTGGCTGATATTGTATCTCTCACACGGTTGGAGATTTATTACTGCCCAGCTATTCCATCACTCCCATCAACCATCTTGCCGAATCTCAGGTTTCTTCTGATTTCGGAGTGCCCACAACTGGAAATAAGATTGGCATAAGATTTCCCACATTTCGCAACTGCATATTGGATTTCCTCCTTAAAGAGAGATTGGTATGATGCACAGCTTTAATTTTCTTGTCACTTTTCTTATAATCTGACTCCATATTTGGTTGAGTAGTAATCTTATTGTAAGGCTGACTCTTGTATACACCTGTGCAACTGGTTTTTTTTTTTTGAACAATGAACAATATTAGTTGTTTTCAATATACTTTGCTATTATCTTTGGTTTTACCGGAATAAGGCACTGCATGGCTATTGATGTGATCTCATTAGCAGTCCATTTCCTTAATGGTTAAACAAAATTAAGTGTACATTTCTCCATATGTATATGTTATTTTTATGTCTGCTTTTATATATATTCCATCCCCAAGGGAGTGATTCATTGTAGTGTGTAATATATAGGTTTATATGGCCTCGTGACCTCTGTTATTGGTGTCGAAATGATGGAAGTTATGGTAATTCAGAGGACTTCCCTTGTTCATTTATTTGCCTTTTCATTTAGTTTTTTGATTGCCCTCATTTTTGTGAATTTTGCAATTGTGTTATTCCGATCTAGGGAGCATGAAAATTGTGTTCGACGACCAGGATTTGTGCGGCGGGCTCATATTGAAAGTAAATTCAACTGATAATTACACATTACTTCTATAATCTTGCTTAATCATATACTACTAATTAATTATTACTACATTTGCAGGTGTTTCCTTCTACACTTGGGGCTCGTTTGCTTGGTGGGTTTAGAGGATATGGTAGGTGTGTAATTTGTAAACCCACCACAGTCCAACTCCACCATAACTTGTGGGTTTACACACCTAACCTACCCTCCAAACCCACTAAGCAAACGAGGCCTTGAGGGGATCTCATAGAGTGCTGATAAATTTCGCAATAGGTAGGTTGAAGCTTAATACCTCAACATTTGGCATGGGTTCATAGAGTTTTTGTTAAGGCCACGGATAAATAACCCCCCCACCCCCCACCATATTATGTCTCCACCCCCCCCCCCCCTCAATTTATATTTTGAACTAATAGGTAAAAAAACTATATTACCCCTATGTGTTGAGTTCACCCCACCCACAAAAAAAAAATAGGTTTTTCCATTCCTCTCCCACCCAAAATATAGTATTCTTTTGTAATTGATTATATTCCATGTTATTATTATTTTATTTGACCGTATTATTGCATGATTGTGTAGTTGCAACGAATATATGTGTAGTGTATTTTGTTTCCGAGTTTTTTATGCAAAAATCGCGTTTTGTAAAAACTCAGCACTAGTTCGCCGAGTTTTGTGAGATTTTTCGAAAAAAAATTCCACGTTATGAATCAAAACTCGGTTTGCAACCGAGTTTTGATTCATAACGTGGAAAAGTTGGCCGAGTTTTGAATCAAAACGTGGAACTTTTTTTCGAAAAATATCATAAAACTCGGCGAACCAGGGCTGAGTTTTTGCAAAACGCGTTTTTTGTAAAAAAAAATCGGAAACGAAATACATTACACATATATTGAATAATGAGTAGTGAGTGCGAAATCGAACCATGGTGAGGTGAAGAGAAATCCCAAAAAAAGTGAAGTGGAAGGAAAAATAGTGATTATGAGTAAGGAGGGTAATAATTGAGGGGCATTTATCCGCTTTTGTTAAAGGGCCAAAAAGTTGGTGATTTGGGTCAACACTCTGCAGATTGGTTTAAGAGTGTCCACAACGGTTGGTTATTAGAGAGTAACTTTAAAAAATAGGGTTATAACAGTTGTGGCGCTGAGTTATAACTTAAAAAATTTTCTCTCTCCTCAAATGGGTTAGTCCGGCATAACCCTACTTTTAACGGTCTTTTTTTTTCTCTTTAAATACTTCATATTCACAGTTTTTTCTTCTGTAAATACTTAACAAATGGATAAAGATTCTTCACCATTTACTTAGTTATCAAAACATTTAATTAAGGTTATGATGATTTAATTAAGGTTATGATGAATGAAATTTCCATTTGATAATAGTATGTCTATATATACAAGTGAATTTCTTAATTTATGATAAATCAAATCTTTCTAAAATATTTTAAAGATTTATTTTTATTTTATTGAGAGAAGACTCTGGAAAAAAAAATCAATGATGATGGGAAAGATTTGAGAAAATATAATCTTAATAGAATTGTTTTCAAAATAGTTAAGTTTTTAATTAATTTAGTTGAATTGTTTTCTAGTGTTGAATATGTTGTACTCTATTTTCATTCGATCAAAATAATAATAATCTTTATTAGTTAACTAAATGAGTTAGTATTAAATATTTATTTCAATTTGTAAAATATATTAATTGATACCCTAAAAAAATTCGACTAAATAATTTTAATATATTCATATATTAATTTTTTTCACATATATTAAATTTTAATATATTCATATATTAATTTTTTACATAATTTTAAAACCTTAAATAAAAAATTAAAAATTAAAAAGAAATGTAATGAATAGTGGGTCCCTCAAATGTAAGTTATAACTTTGAAATGGTTGTGGGAGTTATTGGGGGTTGGATTATTTATTGGGGGTTGGATTATTTATGGAAATGGAGAAACGCTACAATTTTCAGGAACGAGATACTTTCAATCCCAAAATTTAATGAAGAGCTCAAGGCGAGACTGTGGAGTTGGTTTACTATTAAATATCCCACCAGATGCAGCTTTTCTTTCAAAGATTGGATTGTAGACCCCCTTAGATGCATTGGTTGACAAAGGGGAGCGAGAGAATGCTTCTAGTTTTTGTAATTATGTAACCAGTTTTTTGGGTATCACTTGTACCCACTTTCAATAAAAAATACCTTTACCGATCAAAAAAAAAAAAAAAAATTATGTAAAAATGATGAGGTGGAGGAGAGAGGGGAGTTATAACTCCCTAACCATTGTGGACATTCTAAGGCGTGGGTTATATACCCCTCCAACTATGTTAAATACACTCCCCTGATTCATGTACTCTCCCATTTGTTCTCTTCAATTTGTTCATATCCTTAAATTTCGAACAAAATGAGGATGATAGTAGATTTTACCATATCCTTAAATTTCAAAAAAAAAAAAAACCTATCCTTTTTAAAACAAAATTACAGTGGATTTTTTTTTTTAAACAGATTTTGTAATTTTTTGAAAACAAATTTACATCAGCATTTTGTGTTTCGTCGGTAAAATGAGTTGTTTTGTAGATGTCTAAAGCAACAAGGAGGTGGATTTGTATGATTTTTTATTTTTTTTTCGATCAAATATATTAATTTTCTTATACAATATTTTCAACTTTCAATGCCATTCTAATATAGTAATCCTTTTCCCTTCAAATATCTCTATCTATATATTTATCTCGAAATATTATCTATGTCATTTTAATATAGTAATCTTTTTCTCTTCAAATATCTCTATCTATATATTGATATCAAAATATTATCAACGTCATTCTAATATAGTAATCTTTTTTCCTTCAAATATATCTATCTATATATTTATCTCGAAATATTATCTATGCTATTCTAATATAGTAATCTTTTTCTCTTCAAATATTTCTATCTATATATTTATCTCAAAATATTATCTATGTCATTCTAATATAGTAATCTTTTTCCCTTTAAATATTTCTATCTATATATTTATCTCGAAATATTATCAATGTCATTCTAATATAGTAATCTTTTGCATTTAGAACTTTGATGAACTTAAAAAAAAAAAAAAATTGTGATAAACCAAATCGACCGATCGCCGATGTATTATTTTTATTTTTGGTTCGATTCAATTTGATTTTCACAAATTTTGATTCAATTTCAGTTATCATCTTAAAGAATTTGGTTATTTTGGTTTGGTCGGAAATTACCCCAACATCGACCGAACCGATCTATGTTAAAACGTACAAGTGATTTGTGCTGATAGTTGATTTCATGAGAAACTCACCGTCGAGTTTTATTTCATTACAATATATATAATTATTTAATTATGTTTTTATGTTATACTTTCTTTGTCAGCCTATAGGGCCTATACACTTCTCGCTACTTTTGAACACAAAGATTAAGGTAATTGATTAAATAAAAAATATAGTAACTATGATTGGGGGGAGAAAAAGTAAGATATAAGATAAAATTGAGTTACATTATATGTAAATAAGATTAAATAAATTTAGAAGATATTTGTAAAAAATGGTATGAAAAGTTTATGTGTCATTTTGTGGTTAATGTGGCTTATGTGTCATTTTGTGGTTGATTTGCCTTATGTGTCATAATTTAATCAAGTTGTTAATTTTAAAAAGTATGTTGTGTAATTAAATTATTGGTTGAGTAAGATATGATTCATAAACTCTTTCCAAATATTATATTCTTATTGACTATTTCTTATTATTTTAACATTCACTAATTAAATTGATTTTTATTTTATTTACTTAACTTTATTGTATTTATGGTAGTATGCATTTTATTCTTTAGTTTAATTTATTTTTGAACTATTTAATGTACTTTTGAGTAAAATACAATCTAAAATGTATTTTTATTAGGGTGTACAATTCTTTATTTAATTAGTTATTAAATTGTATTTTATAATTACTTTTATATTATATATCAAGTAATTTTTTCTGTAATTATTATAAGTTTAATGTATTTAAAAAATAGAGCTCAAAAATATATATGTAAAACTTATTATATAATTTTATACATAATATTCATTATATAAATAATTATATTATTTTACAAGATTAACAAATTTGTTATATATACATAATACACTACTTCTATAATATAGAATCCCCTTATATACTAATAGGGAGTTTAAATTGATGATGTGTCATTTTGTGATTAATTTGGCTTATGTATCATTTTGTGGTTGATTTGTCTTATGTGTCATAATTTAATCAAGTTGTTAATTTTAAAAGGTATGTTGTGTTAATTTTGCGAAATCATTTTTTTTAATATAATTATAAAAATATGAAAAATTAAATTAAGTAAATAAATAAAAATTTATTATTAAATATTTAAAAATATATTTAAAATTTCGTGTAATACACGGGTTCTACACTAGTGTATTACTCCCTCCGTCCAATTTTATTATGTCCACTTCTCCGGGCACGGGTTTTAATGAATATTGATTAGTTTATTCATAAAGTAGATAAGTTGAGGGTATGATGGGATATTGTGGGGTCCATTTATAAATAAATGATTGTTTATGAATAAAGTGAATGGCAAAGTGGGTAAATAAGTGATGGTGGGAGGGTGGAGATAAAGTAGTATGAATAGTATTGTTTCCAAAAAGGGTATGGGCATAATAAAATTGGTCAACCAAAAAAGGAAAGTGGGAATAATGAAATTGGACGGAGGGAGTATATTATTGTATTATTATATTATTATAGTATTATTATATTATTATTGAGAAAGAATATAATGATTGGAGTAATATTATATAGATGTAACTTCATGTCAAATCAATATGTTTAATAGAGGTGGTTTTGAGTGGATTTTGAAAATCGATTTTTAAATTCCGAAGTAAAACGGGTTTTGGATCTTGAAGTCCAAAACCTGATTTTTAAAACCAAAAGTAAACATACCCTAATATTACTATTCATCGGGATTTCAAAAATCAGGATTTCAAAAACTCGTTTTTAAAACCACTCAAAGCCCAAACTACAACAAAATGCATTTTTTTCGTAACAAAAAAAATGGTTACAAAAAGTCTTTTTTTGGTTACAAAAACATTTTGTAACGAAATGTTTCGTTACAAAAGTTGGTTTTTTAAAGCTCGTTGCAAAAAGTTTTCGTAACGAAAAAAACGACATTTTTTTTTTGTTACAAAAACCTTAATTGTGGTAACAAAAGTTTTGTTATAAAATGATGTATGTTTTGTTCAAAATATCAATTTCGTTACAAATACGTTGTTACATAAAATTATATATTTAGTAATAAAATATTTAATTTATTACTAAAATTTTATTACATTTACTATCTCATTTCATAAATAAATACAAATAATATGATTTATTTGAAAATTGTATTATAACGGATATGAGAGACCTTAAAAACAAAGGGTCATAATGAAATCATTTTATTTCAAGAAAATAACAATTCCAGTCAACATAAAATAAAAAAAAAAAACTATCATTCTAAACAAGTATTCCAAAATGTATTTGGAACTTCAATGTCCTAATAACTAGCATAAAATCAACTATATACTTGAAGTCTTTGATTATTCTTCTGGTCAACGATCATAGTAAATCTTCATTGTCCTACAAAAGGTACACATTAATAATAAAATAATAAGATTGAGAATATGTAATGCACAAATATAAGTTTACTACACAGATTTAAAAAAAATCAGCTTAAACAATTAATTAATGCAAGTGAATCATGTACAAAGTAAATAATTAGAGAGATGTAAATAATCACTAAATGCACATCCTAGAATAATGAATTCATCCTCCACAGCTCAAGTTAATCTACAAGCAAAGTTATAATTTCATTCAACTTCAGAGACGTACAAGCAAATTTATATTCTCTTTAATCAACTTCTAAGATATATCCACATTGTATAATACACATGGAATACTTTCAAGACCAAGTCCCATTTACTTCAATAACACTTTACTTCTTAGTATCTATCAATCTATCATCAATCATGCAACCCAAATCCACCTCCAAACCATACAATCAGTTGCTGAAATTTTGAAAATCACCATTCGAAATGGAACTTTAACCGAAACTTTGTCAATCCTAAAGCTCACATATCATTAATTATATATGAAACTATACCACAAGCTACAATAGATATAAGGAGAAGAATAATGTAACACCCCGTCCCAAAATTAATATGAAATAAAGGAATAATTTATTTAAGAGTTTTCAATTATATTAACGTCGTTATTTGTTTCCAAAAGATTTGATTTTCAGGAAGACGGACGAGCATTCTGGTCGGGCAACACTCCTAGCACTTAAAAAAGAAATAAAAGAAGTACAAGGTTTGATGAATATTTAATAAGTGTCGAAATGAAAGAAGTCTAATTAATAACCTTACGAATTATTTTATCAAAGCTTATGTGATAAACAACTTAACGAAGCATAATATGCATTTTAATAGTATTGTCTTGCCATTTCAATTTTAATATAAAATATAGAGGTGTGGTTCATTTACCTGCCTGATCATTTAAATAATATCTTATAAGTCAAAAATTCATAATCATGAAAATTACATTTACTTGGTTGCCATGCTTTTCGTGTCTTTGTGATATAATGTTTGTCTTATCTGATTTTATTTTATATTAGGACTCATTTTGATAAATTCGCTATTAAATTAATATTAGAATTTAAAACAAAAATAATATAAGTAGTCGTAAGTCGAATTTATAATTAAATAATTTTTATCTCAAAGTGCGACGATTTTATCACCATAAATCCTAAATAAATATTTATAGCTCTTGCGTAATTTTCTGCGACAAAATAACACGAATATAAGTAACGACTGTGTAGTAAATACCGAGTGCTAACAAATACCGTGACGATAACAAATATTCTCTACTTTCAATTTTGGTCCAATAGAAATGAAGTATGGCCCCCATCCACCTCCCTTCTTGGCCAATCACCGTGTAATCATCCCTCTATATATACCCTCCATCACACAAGCTTCTTCTTCATCGAGCTCTGCATAAAGCCCCACTCTTAATTCACCGAGAAGCAGCAGCCATATCTTCTTACTTTCTGCACAAAAAACATCCAAAACATAGTTAAGAAAGATCAAGAAAATCTTATCTTCTTCTTCTTCTTCAAATGGATCGATCGGCTTCTTCTTCTTCAATAGGAAGTTAGCTGGTTTTTCTTTTGTATTCCAGCAATTTTCGAAGCTCCCCTTCTTTATTTCTAGAAAAATGGATTCAAAGATTAAGGAGAAGAATACTTCATTTCTTCTTCCTTTTGTCTTTTCGATCGGTTCTTCTAATTCATAGAAAGAATCCGATTGTTTCTTCCATTTTCTTGAAGTTCCAGACGTCCTCTCATAATCCGAGTTGAATCCAAAGTGAAGGAACAAAAGTTTAATCCAAACAATCCATAGAGAGGTGAAGGAAACCCCATTTTTCATTCTTTCCCCTGTTTTCGATTTATCCAGAAACTATGATAACTTGTTTCTTGTTTCTTACTAATATCTTGAAAAGTCGACACCTCTTAGTCCATGATCGATATACTCAGTACCCTGTCTCCAAACAATTTGAATCCTAACCGAAAATCACAAAGGTTGTTCCGTAAACCCGTAAACTAAAAACTGCACTGTGTTGTTTTATATGAGCTTTTAACTTGTTTAAATTTGATGATATTTGTTAGTTTAAAACTCTTATGTGTTGCTTGATTGTTGTACTTTACATCCATGATTTTAGTTTTCGATTATAGTAATGTTATGCCGCCCATTTTTGTGCACGAACATGGTAAGTCACAAAACCAAAAATCTGGAATTTAAGAACATAGCTACTGCCATGTAGTTCGACTTTTATTACAGGGTGTTTTTGCTAAAACTAAAAATATGAAAATGAACTATGTTGAGTTATGAACTTACTGTATAAATCTTGTACGAATTGAGCCAACGGTTTAAGAGATATGATTTTTTAAAGAATATGTGTCAAAACTACTAAAGCAGTGACTTTGGAGGCTTATATCTTTTAAACGAAAAATGATTTTGACACGAAACCAACGTGAGTATAATCTACATATGGTAGAGAGTCTGAATGTAAAATATTACACAAATTGGTTGGATAGAACGAGAGATATTCACGTTTGAAAATCAAGCAGTAAGCTGGAAAAAACTGGAAAAAACAGAGCACAATTTCAGGTTCAGTACTTCGGAAGCACTTTTACTCGACTTCGAGATGCGTTTTTCACAAACCCTTTTCTTTCCAATAAACTTGATATAGTATAGTGTATTTACCCCAAGATTTCATGTTAATTCAATTAGTCGTTTGACGAGAAATGATTGACGAACATATGCAAAAATTCACAGTTTTAAAAGATGTCCAATTTTGCAAAATCACAAAATATTATCTTCGGAGCCACAATTAAATTCTGGAAAAACATCTACGTTGATAGAAATATATTGAAAGGCTATGGAAACAAATTTTGTTGGTATTAAACAGCTATAGCTATTTTATTTTAAATTTCCGAGTAAAAAGGATCAAAACTAAAACATGCGTAATCGTACCCAAATCCATAAAAATATTCGGCATATGTTAAATCTTTTTAAAACAGATTTTGGAAATGTTTCTTAAAGATCTAAATGTCTACTTTATAGTTAAGCAAATTTTCCGCAAACAATGATACTAGATCGTAGAGACAATACAAAATGCAAAACTAGAACTCTATCTATCTTAACTGACGTTTCTATATAAGTACTTTAATTAATTGCGTATTTCATAATATATGTGCCGAATGGATGCTTTTTGATTTGTGGATTATTTGTGTGTCAAGTGTAAATACAATGTTAATATATTAATTTATTATCACTATCATTATTTGTGCTAATAAAATAAAAATAATATTTTAAATATAATTAAGTTAGGTCCTACTTTAATTGCATTATTTTATAAGTTGCTCGTATGTGATTGTTAAGTGAGGAACATGTTTAAATTAAATATGTGTTAGTATTATTGTTATTACGACTATTTTAAATACATTATTTATTATTTGAGTATTAGTACCATTTTTGTGTATATGCTGATTAAACACTATTAAAGTTTTTAAAATGTTGTTGATTTTACAAAAGTCATTTAATTCAAATATCTATATAAACTCGATTTAGTTATCTTAATTTATATGTTGCTTCTTTTAAGTTATTAAGTGATGTAAGTGTTTAAATTATTAATATGTTGCTCCATAATTTGCTATTATTTGTTGAAGCACGCCAATTGATAAATGTTAAAATGTATTTGTTTGAATTTATTATTTTGATATTACTTGTCATGTGATTATAGGATTTACTCATAAAGGAAAATTGTTAAGTAAATTAAGAAACAAGAGTTCTGATAATAATTAAATATTCAAGAAAACGTGCTAGGCGAAGTGCTGCCCAATCAGAGCTCGGACGGCCCCTTCTGTGTTACGCTTGCTAAAATCATTCAAGAAGTTTGTAGCTTTTCTTAAAAGTTAACCAGGTGGGTGTCATTACTGTATTGCAGTAATGTTATATGGACTGTTGGTGTATTCTGAACTGAACTAAACAAACTTCAACATATAACTAAGAACACAAGAATACAACAATAATTATAATATAATATTATTAATATTATGATATGAAATGTGTAAATTACGATTTCACGGAGGTGGCGGGAAAGTGTTTATGGGGGTAGCATGTGGTAGAGTCGCTACCAGTGTCCCAAATATGTGTTTCACGGAGGAGGCGGGAAAGTGTTTATGGGGGTAGCATGTGATAGAGTCGCTATCAGTGTCCTAGAAGGAGGTGGAAGCGTTTAGGGGGTAGCATGTGGTAGAGTCGCTACCAGTGTCCCATATGATATGTGAAAAATTGTGATATATTATTTATGATATATATATATGAATTTTGATAATTATGAATAAGGATATATTGTAAATCCTCAGTGAATGAAAGTTCACTACCAAAAGATTTAAATCCCAGTGAATAACAAATTCACTATCCAAAGAATAATAATAACTCACGATAAAATATTAATACTAATTATTTTGGCGTACTGCCAATCTGTATAATAGCGTACAAGGATATCCACTGAGATTTTTATCTCACACCCCAAAACTAATATTTTCAGGTTATGATCGAGAGGGGCCGGCGTTGCAGCAGGGATGACACAGTGTTTTTCCCATATTAAGATGTTAAAATATATTGTGTTTTATGAAAGGCTATATTTATTTTGATGTTGAGTAACAAACTTTCTTAAAGTTACTCGATGACTAATATGTAAGCTATCTTTAAACCGACTGCTATTTTTTATCATGTTCTAAGTTTTAAAATAAATGGGCCACACTACTTCTATTGCAACTCATAACTATCTTTAAATTATTTCCGCTGCAAAACTCTTATCGATTCACTTGTATTATATATTTTTAAAGAAAATTTTAGGTTCGATTTTTCGGTCACTAAGTGGCGACCTGAATTTAGAGTGTTTAAGCCTAAAGGGCTGCATTCCGGATTCGGGGCGTTACAAATAATACCTTGAGAAGAGGTTCTCCTATGTTGATTTTGTTGGTTTTCTTTCCAGCAGCAACTAGCTGTGCTTTTGCTAGCCTGCAATCATCGCCATTAAGTTCAAATAAATCTAAGAATATTATAAGTAGTGATATAGAACTCGAGAGCAAATGAAATCGGTAGAGCAATACAAGAAGCCAAATTCACATAACTTATAATTTCATCCACCACAAAAATCAACAGAATTCAAAACAGAGCAATACCACCAAAAAATTTCAACCAAATAGTAAAAAGCAGGGGAAAAAAAGCACAAAATAACAAGGCAACATTTCAGAATCTAGAAAAGCCACTTATAGGTCTGGATATCTGGAAGTGGAAATTCAGTCTTTCTATCTATTTTACCTGGCCTCAGGAGACCAGAATCAAAACTTTCAATTTCAAGAATTACTTTTACACCTCCTATTGGATTACTTCATAAAATATATGGAAACGGACTAGCCGATGGAGTTCCAGTGTGAAGAAAATGAGAACGATGGCAAAACCAAAATTGATTAGATGCTCCACATATTTAATTCCTAAACTAGCTAGAGTTCTTAATTACTAGACAGATTTGAAACATGAAAAATCACGTATGATGGCAAACAAGAATAATTGAAAGTATCTAGAAAATCCAGTTAATTCAAACCAACGAAAATCAGAGAAATTAAATTGTGTAGTTTCAAACATCAGAAAAACGCAGAGAATATAATAATTTCAGAAATTGTAGAATAATTTGAACTAGAATAAAATTGAGTCAACATACAGTAGATCAACAGTTATTAAGTGAAGCTAGCATCTGCAAGAATCCATGCCGCTAACGAAGCATCTGTTCCAAATTCCTAAATAGAGATTCCTCTGCCCATCTCTCTCATGTCGACAAGTTTCCAAGTTATGCAAGTCCGCACATTAGTAGCTTATCAACTCACAACCTTTATCAAACTATTCAACTTTATTATTTAGTACATGACCTTAATCAGGGAGTATACCAATATAACATCTAATTGAGCATTAAATGTGCAGAAAATATAAATTTGAAATGAAACATTCATATATCAACAGACAAAGATGATGAGAGTTGAAATTCAACCACTAGAACAAATACATACTTGGTGAAAATTAATTCTCAAGTGATTGAATGTAGGTGAGGCCTGAAGATAGACCAGAATTTCAAGTTTTCAATAATTAAAAATTATGGAAACATGTGCAAGGTAATATTTATATCAAGAAAATTATACCATATACAAATTGAGAGAAGAGTTCTTGTTTTCATATATACGAACAAGTCAATCTAACCACGGAGCCGAAGCTTCACATTATACATACCCTCGAAAGTAGCATCAGTATTTTCTCTCTCAATTTACACTTGATGAACTATTTATCATTTATCCTTCTGTGAAAATTACTCCCTGAAATAGGAAAGAGTAAAAAGGAAAAGGATGGCCAGAGACTGAAATCAATTAGTAAGCACGAGGCAGCATCAACTAAACAAGAAAGTGGCTATTGGTGAATTCTAATGCCTAATACATGTCTAACTACACTACTCTATGAAATCAAACATTTTTCATGGTGAGTTCTTAACCAATTTTGGCTTAAACTAGACAATTCAATTGTAAAGTTAACTTAAACAAAATCTGAAGAGGTACATTTGGTCAAACAGTATATTTGCAAGTGCATTTGATTAATGATCGCAATCCATAAGCCTCAACTCCAACAATTAATTACAGAAATTAAAATGAATATCATAGAATGCGTAGAGAGAAGATTAAAACTAAATCTTCAAAAAAATGATGACTTACTAATCATAATCCAATTCAAGTAACGAGACACTCCGCATTAAGATTCCTCAATCGAGCAAAGAGCATCTCTATTCCTGTCGAACCCACGAAGCACCCAGCCCTTTGGTTGTCGCCGTTGATGGCGACTTCGATTCGACTTACACAACCGTAGCCTCCAGCCCCACCATTATTTCCCGAGCCCTTCTCTCGATTAGCGGCGACGCTCCTCCGGTGTGATCATTGATTACAGTAATCTCCATCTTACGCTTCTTTCGAGGCTCTGGATTACCAAGGACCGGTGGCGAAAGAACGTCTCTCCCTTATAAAATTAGGGCTAAGGGAGGTTTTCCATCTTTTATACTGTATTTATTTTGAAGTGGTATAAGATTTGAGCGCGTTTCTGAAAATCCACGTTTTATTTTTGAGTGCATTTCTAAAAAAAATTGTTTTAAGTTTTAATACTTATATTTTTTTAATATATATACCAAGGGAATATTGACGACATTATAAATAGATAGATAAATAAAGATCGAAGCTTATGTACGTTAGTCAAATTCTTATTAACCAGGAAATTAAAAAGAAAATCATCTTTAATATACATATGTTTAAGAAAACGAAAATGAAAAATACATTTACACGGTAGGATAAAGGAAAATATCTATATATTACGTATGTTTAAAAAAATGAACAAATAAAACATAATAAGAAGACATTTACTATTTGTAACCAACATTTTGTTATTTGTAATAACAATTATGACTTGTTATTTAAAATACGACTTTTTGTAACGAATATATAATTTAGTTACAATAAATCATCCTTTTGTAACCATTTAAACGTTGGTTACGAATAAATTCGTTACAAGAAATGCAAACTTCCCCTAAAATTACATTCTACTGTACTTAAATCTCAAAACATAAAAAATATTAGAATTTTAAATTCAACTAATTTTTTAAATCCTAATTTTAAAATCCCAAAACAAGCATCCCTTAATGGAATGGGCTGGTGGTTACCTTGGTATGGAGGAATAACACTTCACAATATGAGAAAGGGAGCATGTAATTGTTGAGGTGATGTAATTTTGAATCCAAATACGGAGTAGTTCATATTGTAATTTAGACCTCTATACTCAATATTTTAATAAAATTCTCATTTAGATGTAAAATTAATTTATTTATATTAATTCTCCACAAATGTTGACATGAATGACTGAATGAGTGGGTGCACAGCTTGTATGTTTGATTTGAAATGAGGCATAAATTAATGATCATGAATTTCAAATTTCTAATTAATTGACAGAATTTCCCTCTATATTTTATGTTAGATTTTCTAAACAAGTCATGAATTTCAAATTTCTAATTAATTTTACTAAAATTTTACACTATCTAAATTATTACTATTAATTACTCCAGTTGAAAGTAATTGGTATTTTTGTTGTAGCAAAGTGTAGGTTTAGGTTTCATCTTATATACTCATACAAGAGGCTTCTTCATCTTTTCACTCTTTTGAAGAAAAGAATGTCTTCTTCCTTTGGTTAAATTGTTATCCAGCCTTTATTCACATTAGAAAAGCTTTTACATGGTTTTATTCGATTTTAGTTTTTTGGGATCAAGCATTAAATGAGTGTTGGCATATTAAGAACATTCGGAGTGCCTTTTCGAATTCTTGGGCTTGGCAAATTCGGCTAATCATCACATTGCTTCGTTTTGATCAATCCAAGAGTGGAGAGTGCTCTTCACTTGCTTTCAGATTGGGGGTGAGATCGACGAAAGGAGGGTTTTCTTCAAAAATCACGCGGGTTGTATCGATTTCTTCAATGGAGGTGTGTAGTTTTGGTAAAAATATCGGACAAAAATCTTTCTTATCAGAAGAGCCAATGGTTTTAAAGAATAATGGTGGTTTTAAACTGCGATTTGTGGCTATAAATTGGGGATTACAAGAAGATAACAACTCACAACCCTTTATCTTCTTTCTTCTTGTATACGATTTACACAACTCTCTCAAAAAAATGGCTACGGCAATCCAAAAACAGTTTAGCGAATGTTCTATCTCAGAAAAGGAGGAAGCAAACACTGCTGTCAAAACAAGCGAGCTTATCATACCTACCTCATCTGTCGCTTTAAAGTTTGTTTCCAAGCGTTTCTTTAATGTTCTTGAGCTTAAGAAGCTTCTCATCTCAAGCTGGAAAATAAACTCCACTTTTAACATCACATCGGTGGGTGATGGACTGTATGTCGTGGATTTTCAAGGAAAAGCAGAAATGCAAGAAATATTGGACATGCAACCATGGAATCTCAGAAGATCACTCATGGTGCTGAAGCAACTTACGGGATCGGAGTGCTTTGCTAATATGAAAATGGATCGTGTTCCTTTTTGGGTGCAGATCCATGGCCTTCCTGCACATGCAATGTCAAAGATAACTGGGGAACGAGTGGGAAGCATCCTTGGTGAAGTGTTGCAGGTCAATGCCAAAGAAGGACAGATGGCGTGGGGTGAATCTTTAAGAGTTCGTGTGCTTTTTTATACGGAGGCACCTTTATGCCGTTTTTCGAATTTTACTGTTGAAAATGACACTACCATCATCTTCTTTCGCTATGAAAGATTGTCTGATTTATGTACTTTTTGTAGACATTTAAGTCACTCTGTCAGGGGATGCAGCAAAGTGAAGGATCGTGGGGATGATTGGATTGAAAACCATAAATTCTTCCCAGAATGGTTGAAGGCGGATAAGACTAAAAGGCCGAATTTGGCGGACATGCAAGACTTATCCAGGTTGCTGGGCATTAACTTTGGTGTCCCCACTCTTATGGGTGCACATCAGCCAGTAGAAGGGAGAAGAGAGGATAGGGGGATGGATGTGATCAATCTGGAGGAGAATGCTGCAGTCGAGTCTGAAAAAAGGAGGAAAGCTAAAGGAAAGGCGGTGCTCATTGACGAAGGAGTAAAGGAGATGTGGCAGATTGCGGAGCAGGAGGTGATGGGACCACTGTGGAATTTGAATGAGGAAGCCCAATCCAAACAAAATGATAGGGAGGTGGTCTACACTTTTCAGGAGCTTATAACTAGAAGAGGTGATGAAGAAGAAGCGGAAAAGAGGGGTAATGCTAAGATTGACCCTCGCACGGGTATGACTCTTGATCCATTAACATTCACAATACCGGTTGGATTCCAACACAGAATGTTCGTTGAGCCTCTATTTGGGAAAGATAAAGATAATGGGAAGGATTACCGTGTAATCCATCATGTGGGAAGAGATTTTAAAGCATTTGATTTTACGGCTTTTGTGGAGGTAATCAATGAAGGAGAGCAGCCTTATGTCCCATTTAGAGAGGAGACTGGTCAGAATAATCTGGAAAATAATCAAAGCGAAGAGAATGGGAACAATTTTTCAATTCCGGGTGATATGCGATCGGGGAAAAAGAGGTTTTGGAAGGATCACTCAGGGGATTTGGCGGATTTCATCAGGGCAGAAAAAGTGAGACAAGAAATTGATGGATTGTTTTTTATGAAGAAAGCCAGGAGTATGCTTGAAACGTATGGTTCTGAGATTTTTATTCCAATGACGACGGAGGTTGAGGTGACTCAACCCCGCCGAGATGAATGAGGTTGATATGTTGGAACGCACGTGGTATATGTAGTGCACGTGCGTTCAGTAAGCTTAGGATGTTGGTATCTATGTATCGTCCTTCTTATTTTTTTGTTTCTGAATCGAAATATAACTCGGCCTACGCTGAAATCCTTAGGGTTCGTTTAGGGTTTTCAAATGTATTTTGTGTCAATGTGTGTGGTTATGCTGGAGGCCTTGTTTTTTTCTGGAATGAAAGTGATGTTTCAGTGTTGTCGTACTCTTTAGGTCATGTTGATTGTCTGATTAATGATTCAGTTGGTGTTTGGCGTTTTACTGGGTTTTATGGTCATTCAATTCCTCAGCAAAGGACTGCTTCATGGCAACTCCTTAAAAGGCTCAAGAATTACATTCCAAATCTTCCACTTTCTTGGTTGATAGGGGGTGATTTTAATGAAATACTACATAACCATGAGAAGAAAGGTGGACTGCTGAAATAGAATAACAACATTGCTTTATTCCAAGATGTTTTAATTCAAAATGAGCTTCAAATCCTTAAGATGTCAGGTTCAAAATTCACTTGGCACAATAGGAGAAAGGGGCAATTTTACATTAAGAAAAAATTGGACAGATTCCTAGCAAATGAGGGTTGGATGGACTTATGTACATTCTATGAAGCATCTGCTTTAAGTTTCTTGGGGTCGGATCATAGGCCGATCATGCTCTGCTTTGAGGCTCACAAGTTGAGTAATTCAAGAGGAAAGGAGGATAGACCTTTTAAGTTTGAGAATTATTGGATGAAAGAGCCAGATTTTAATAAGGTTATGGCAATTGCTTGGAACAAGTCTTGCTCTAATTTGCCACTGAAGGAAAACATGAATGAGTGTGGTGCGATGCTTAATGAATGGGCAAAGAAGAAAGGGGGTACGTTGAGCTACAGAGTCAAACATACCCAAAAACAAATTGATGACATTTTGGATAATGACACTTGTACTCCGAACATGGACAAAGTGGGAGAGTTGGAGGCGGAATTAGCAAAACTTAACACTCAAGAGGAATGGTTTTGGAAGCAAAGAGCCCGGGTGTCTTGGCTTCAAGAGGGGGATCGTAATACAAATTTTTTCCATTCTCGAGCTAATCAGAGGAACAGGAGAAACACAATTCGAAGAATACAAGATATGAGTGGGCAATGGAAAAGTTCTAAGATTGAAATTGACAAAGCTTTCAAGGACTACTTTCAGACAGTGTTCTCATCAAGTTATCCTTCGAATGGTGACATTAGGAGGGCTACTCAATGCATTAAGACCAAGGTTACAGCGGAGAGTGCACAAGCTTTAACTGTTCCTTTTACATACTTAGAAGTATCAAAGGCAATGAAGGATATATCTCCCTGGAAAGCGCCGGGTCCGGATGGTTACCCAGCATCTTTCTATCAACAAAATTGGAAGGTTATTGGTGAAGATGTCTCAAAAGCAATACTGGAGATTCTTAATGGAGAAGGCGATATAAAAAAACTGGAATCATACGGTTATTTCTCTTATCCCTAAAATGCAGGCTCCTATTAATCCACAACATTTTAGACCTATTAGTCTTTGCAATGTGTTTTATCGTATTCTTGCTAGAACAATGACTAATAGGTTGAAGGGTGTTCTTGGGGAGTTGATAGATCAACATCAAAGTGCTTTTGTGCCTAGGAGAATCATTACTGATAACATTTTGGTGGCTTATGAAGGAATGCACTTTTTGAAATCATCAAAGAGCAAAGTAGGATATGGGGCCTTAAAATTGGATATGAGTAAAGCATATGATAGGATTGAATGGTCCTTCCTGTTGTCAATCCTTAGAGTTATGGGTTTTCCATAAAAATGGATGCAGCTTATCTGGAAATGTGTTTCAACTGTGTCTTATACTATCAAAATCAATGGTTCATTTTCAGAAACTTTCTCCCCAACTAGAGGCTTAAGACAAGGTGATCCCTTGTCACCATATCTCTTTGTGTTGTGTGCTCAAGCCTTTTCATCAATGCTTTCTTCGATGATTGAGTTAAAGCAAATATCAGGCATTAGAGTTGCTAGAAATGCTCCTATCCTTTCTCATCTTTTCTTTGCGGATGATAGTATCTTGTTTTTCAAGGCATCAAAACAGGAAGCACAGTCTGTGGCTAACTGTATTTATGTGTATGAAAAAGCCTCTGGCCAGCTAGTGAATAGAGAAAAGTCATCCATCATGTTTAGCCCATTCACATCTCAGAGTAATGTTGAGCAATCCAAGCTTATTCTAGGGATTAGATCTTCTCAAGGGCATGATCTCTATCTTGGTCTCCCTACAGTAATTCCAAAAGCAAAGAGGTATAAGTTTGGATATCTCACTGACAGAATTCGTGAGAAGGTTTTATCTAGGAAGCATAAATTTTTTTCAGAAGGAGGAAGGGAAGTATTGATCAAAGCTGTTTTGCAAGCCACTGTTTCTTATGCAATG
Organism: Galeopsis tetrahit; assembly: GCA_963675135.1. Taxonomy (NCBI): domain Eukaryota; kingdom Viridiplantae; phylum Streptophyta; class Magnoliopsida; order Lamiales; family Lamiaceae; genus Galeopsis; species Galeopsis tetrahit. The sequence continues at coordinate 23,050,459 of OY776128.1, forward strand.
TCTTGTTTTCGAGTTCCGGCTACGGTTTGCTCAGATATGGAAAAAATTATTGCGGGTTTTTGGTGGGGAGATGATGAGATGAAAAGAAAAAATCATTGGAGAAAATGGTTGGAACTATGCAAGCCAAAACATGATGGAGGTATGGGATTTCGAAGCCTGGTGTTTTTCAACAAGGCTCTCTTAGCTAAACAACTCTGGAGAATTATCACTAAGCCACACACTTTGTTGGGAAGGATATTTCAGTCGAAATACATAAAAGGTCTGAGTCTTTCTGATATTGAAATTGGTTCTAACCCCTCTTTTGTCTAGAGATCATTGCACTGGAGTAAGGAATTATTGGAAGAGGGTGCTAGATGGAGAATTGGAATGGGCAGTGGTATTCACTTATTTAAAGATAGATGGGTCAGTGGTCTTGAGGGGGGTAGGATCAGTTCTAGATTGGCTAGTGCTTCACATGTTGACAGATTCTTACTTGCGAATGGAAGCTGGAATGAAGGGCTTATTAGGCAAGCATTCTATGCATACGAAGCTGATCAAATTTTAAAGACTCCCACTTTTGGCAATCAAGAACTGGACCAAATTTTCTGGCCTTACACTTCTACTGGTATTTACTCAGTGGCTTCGGGGTATATCAAGGCGTTTGAAAGTTAATACTTTGGAAAATGGGCGTAATATGGAAGGTTCTTCAAGCACTCAATTGTACCGGAAAATTTATGATACAATATGGAAGCTCCAGGTACCTCCGAAAGCACGAATTTTCTGCTGGAAGATAGCCCAGAATATGATTTCATCGGAAGGTAATCTTGCTCTCCATCATGTGCCAATTAGTTCGAGTTGCAGGTGTTGTGGGTCATTTATGGCAGATACTATGCATTGTGTTTTTAATTGTGCTTTTGCAAAGAGAACCTGGAAAGATGTTGGCCTTTGGAGTGGTATCTGCAATGCAACGAATGGTGATGGCCTGGATTTTATTGCCTGGTGTGTGCAACATTTGCAGTTGGAGGAGATGGCTTTGGTTACTATGATTGCTTGGGCTATATGGAAAGAAAGATGTGATTATACGCATCAGGAAATTTAAAGCAATAGCAAGGTGGATAGACAATTGAAATTTGATGTCAAATTGGCTATATCATATTGGACGGATTTTCAAAACATGAAGAGCATTAGCAATACAAATGCGGATTACATTACTAAACAGAAGGAGCTTTTCTTCAGTCATAGGGATGGTACTCTTCTCTATACGGATGCAGCCTTTAATGAGGAAAAAAACTTATTTGCTGCAGGTTGGGTGGTCATTGGAAAGTGCAATACAATTATCTATGTTGGAGCTGAAAGAATGGATCATCCGGGTTCGGTATGTGGAGCAGAACTTAGGGCAGTTTTGTTGGGAATTAAAAAATGTATGAGCCGCAATATTGAGATCAATGCTATCCGTACGGATTCTATGGATGCAATTAACGCCATCGAGACAGATGATCACTTGGGAGTGATGGAGTCTAACACAGCAAAGGAGGTTAAGGCGATTTTTCGAAAGCTTTTGATTTGGGATTGCCAACAGGTACCTCGTGAATATAATCGAATTGCACATGAACTGGCAAAAAGTACTAGTAACACTTCATATCCTCAGGATTTGAATGAAGATGATTGCCCTCAATATTACAAGGATTTGCTTGTTCTTTACTCTCACTTTTGAGAGTATGTTTCTTTATCCCTTGTAAGGTTGTAAAAAAAAAAAAAAAAGGTTTCATCTTATATATAATTGAGAGCTTTCCCCCAATATTTTATAGATTTTTTAAACTGATAAGTCATGAATTTCAAATCTGAAAATTAGGGTTGAGTGCATAATAATGTACTTGTTTGACCCTTAATTTACGCTCATTATATTTTTTGTTCACTAACATTTTTTACTTTGAAAATTCATTCTTTTAACTTTTTTCAAATTCAACTTTTAGCTACTTTTACCCGTTATAACAAGGTTTTATGTCTTTTGCATGAGAAAAGTATAGGAGTATAAGAGTATTTTTATTTCCCTTTAATTTTTTGGTGATTGGAGATATATTGGAATATATGAAAATCGCACTCATGATGCACTGATGTTTGACAACTGCAGCAACTTTTGACCAAATTATTTTTTTCTCGTGATTCCCGTATCATTTATTTAGTGAATACTCGCTTTTTAAGTATAAGAGAGTTGTAATAATAAAAGTAGTATGCGGTTAAATATCGAATTACGGAACTAGTTAGCTAGCGTAGCTTTAGTGTCATACGTCGTCACGTAATTATAGTGATTAAACATGGGGTGAGAGATAAATACTAAATGAAAAAATCAACAAGATAAATACTAACTGAGAAAAGTAAATAAAATGATGTTCAAATATCAAATAAAGAGAAATAGTGTTCGGGTGTTCTTCATTATGTGGAAATTGAACTAGTCAGGTGTAGCCTTAGTGTCATACGTCGTCACGTAATTATAGTGATAAAACATGGGGGTGAGCGATAAATACTAAATGCAAAAATCAACAAGATAAATAATAATTGAGAAAAGCAAATAAAATGATGATCAAATATCAAATAAAGAGAAATAGTGTTCGGGTGTTCTTCATTATGTGAAAATCGATTAAAATTTAACTTGGACGTGCAATCACTAAAAATGTACTCCCTCCGTCCTAAGATTTTTTACACACTTTCCTTAATGGGCGTCCCAACATTTTTTACACACTCCAAAAAAAGGAAACAACTTACATAATTTTTTACCAATAATACCACTCCTTTATTTTACTTTACACATCACTTTATTCCATTTTCTTAATTTCCGTGCCAGTCAAAGTGTGTAAAATATCTTGGGACGGAGGGAGTATCTAATAAAGCACCTAAGATCAAGAGGTAGGATAAAGTCGTTCTTACTCGAGTAATCACACAATTATAGAATTCTACCTAAGCTATTTTAATTTAATCTATAATCATATTTTTCCACTTGAATACTAGAAACCAAACTCCTATAATCTCCTCACTAATTACTAAAACTCACATTCAGATTCTAATGAAAATTACCCAACCCTCGTTGCGATAACTCAATATAAACTCAATCACTCGACTCAAACCCTCAATTATACGATCTATCAAGACTAACCAACACTCATTGCACTAATCATGTTTCAACATATAATCTAATAATTGAATTCAAGTAAATGATTAATCAAAAAATGAGTGGGCCTCCCCCCACTTGCTGTTTGGGCTTTGCTTTAAAAATATTAATGGCTGCTGAAATGGATAAAAAAAAATATACTCCATTTGTCCTACAATTATTTTCACACTTTATTTTTTAAAATGTTTCACAATTACTTTCACACCTTTAAAATACAAAATCTTTTATATATTCCATTTTTACAATATTCTCAAATTTACACAAATGTCATTACTTTTTTCCGCACTTACATAAAAACCAATTTATTTCTTTACTTTATACATAAAATTTTACAAAATTACTCCTCAAAATCCCCACTAAATTTACTTTTCTTATTCCACTTACCACTTTACATGTGAAATAATAATGAGACGAAGGTAGTAACATGGGTTTTTCTACGGTGAGACAGGGGGTTCGCACTGTCTTATGTAAGGCGTCCAATAATACCACATCATTTAATTTCGCAATGAGCGAATGTCTTTCGCAATTAAAATAATTTTTTATTAAAAAATATATAAAATTACTAAAATGCCCTCTCTTTTTTTAACCCATGATCTTATAAAATGTCCTTAAAAAATATATAAAATTACTAAAATGCCCTTTTCCCAAATTATTTTTTACTATTATTATATGCACTCGCTCATTTAATGAGTTCACCCCAAATCATTTTTTATTATGGTTATCTACACTCGTTCATTTTATGAGTTCACCCCCAAATCATTTTTTACCACGGTAATCAACACCCGCTTATTTTATGAGTTCAGCCTCAAATTATTGTTTTACGACGATTATCTGCACCAGCTCATTTTATGAGTTCACCCCAAAATATTTTTAAAAAAATAATCACATTTAAAAAATTATATTATCATTTTATTAATTTACACAAAATATAATAAAATAAACTTTAATTTATATATTTACAATATGCAGCCGAGTTACCGTCGATTCACCACCAACTCACTCATATTTAAAAAAAGAATCGTAAAAATATAATTAATAAAAAACTATCGAAATTAGCCACAAATCTCGATTTTTTTCTTTTTAATTTTTCTTTTCCTTTATTTCTTCCCATTTTCAGTTTTTTTTTCAATTTTTTTATTTATTCATTTTTTTTCCTTTTACTTTTTTTATTTTATTTTGATGTCTTTCTTTTACATTTTTATGTGTATTTTTTAAATTTTAATACAAAATAATATTATAGGTATGATTTTATTATAGTCGATCGGCGGTGTACGTGAATTTCAATTTTAATTTGATGAGTAAAGGACCTGCCGGAAATTCATGTCGTTCGGCGGGTGACCTTGCCACCACCATGCCCGACCACCCCCTCGACGGCGACGGCGGCGCTTCTGCCCCGGCTATTGAAGCGCGAGACCCCTCCTCGAATCGCAATGACGATTCTTCACTTCCATGACAATTAACATCATCTTCCATCTCGGCCGAAAACCTCTACTCATTTCGACCACCGACGCGAGTGCTTCCATCAATCTCCCTTGTGTTCGCGATCCAGGATCTTCTCCGGCATCAATGGCGCTCGCCTACAACACTCGGATCGACGCTGCCTCGCTCTCGTCGTTCATCTCAGTCCAAATCAAAGCTACATTGCTTCGTCTTCTTCACCCTGCTCCTGCACAGCCTCTTCCTCCGGCTGACGGCGGCCTGACGGAGGACTTTGAGTATGTTGTTGATGGATCTCTGATCGTCCGGCACTCAGAGCCGGTGACCTTGCCGATGAAATCTCAGGCGCGATTGCTGACCTATGGTGCCTTCCCATTGGGCTAAGGTTCCGTTCAATTGGTCTTGGTAATGTACACTCCATATTTTCTTCAGTACACCTCGATCTGTACTCCCTCCACTTTTTTATGGTATTATTGTTAGTGGTATTACTATTAATACATTGTTGAATTAATATTAATGATTATTGATGACATTATTATTGATTATTTATTGTGGTATTATTGATTATTGTTTGTGGTATTACTGATTATGTGGAATTATTTATTATTGCTTAAGGCATTACTGATTATTATTATTATTGTTTATGGTATTACATATTATTGTTTATGGTATTACTGATAATTATGTTTTGTATTACTGAATATAATTAGATTTGTGGAATTATTTGTTATTGTGTAAGATATTACTGATCAATGTTCATGGTATTACTAATTATTGTTCATGGTATTACTGATAATTGTTTTTTGTATTATTGAATATAATTAGATTTGTGGAATTATTTGTTATTGTATAAAATTTTACTGTAATTAGATGTGTGTAATTATTTGTTATTGTAAAGATATTACTAATTATTGTTAATGATATTACTGATTACTGTTTATGGTATTACTTATTGTATTACTGACTATAATAAAATAATACATATAATATTATTTTGTATTAAAATTTAAAAAAAAAAATTTACTAATGAAAAAAAAATGAAGAAATAAAAAGTATGGAATAAAAACTAAAAAATGAGAAAAAAAATCGAGATCTTTGCCTAATTTTGATAGTTTTTTTTTTATTATGTTTTTACGATTTTTTTTCTAAAAATATGGGTGATTTAGTGGTGAATCGACGGTAACTCGGCAATGACTCGACTGCAAGATTGTAAATGTATAAATTATGGTTGATTTTATTATTATATTTTGTGTAAATTAATAAAAAGATAATATAATATTTTTAATGTAATTATTTTTAAAAAAACCTTTGGGGGTGAACTCAAAAAATGAGCGGGTGTAGATAACCGTTGTAAAAAAAATGATTTGAAGGTGAACTAATAAAATGAGCAGGTGTAGATAACTGTAGTATAAATATGATTTGGGGTGAACTCATAAAATGAGCAGGTGCAAATAACTGTAGTAAAAAAATAATTTGGGGGTGAACTCATAAAATGAGATGTGTAGATAACCGTTGTAAAAATATGATTTGGGGGTGAACTCATAAAATGAGCGGGTGCAGACAACTGTAGTAAAAAAATGATTTTGGGTGAAATCATAAAATGAGCGAGTGCAGACAACTGTAGTAAAAAATGATTCGGGGTGAACTCATAAAATGAGCGAGTGCGGATAACTATAGTAAAAATATAATTTGGGGGTGAACTCATTAAATTAGTAGGTGCAGGTAAAATATAAATAAAAAATTAAAATTAGGGGTGAAAATGTTATTTTATAATTAAATATTTTTTATTTATTTTAAATTAAAAAGGATATTTTCATCATTTTATATATATTAATTTAATTTAATAGTAGGGCGATACAGTGCGAACGCACTATTGCGAAGTGCAATCATATAAAATAAATTTAATCCGTTAGATTAATGATTGGTATTTCAAGTATTGTCTTTTATAAGATAGGGCGAAGCCTGCCTTTTCATAGAAAGACCAAGTAACATAGAGGGCAGCTGGTTGCTTTTCTATTTGTTTCTCACGGCACTGTCGCCCTTATTTATGAGAATGGGCCAGCTTTGCACTTTCCTATACCAATTTCATCTTGATGGGCCGCCGAACAATTTGATATGCAACTTAATTATGGGTTGGGGTATATACCCCTCCAGCTTTGTTTAATGCACTCCCCTGATACTTACACTCCCCACTTTATACCGAAAGGATACATGCACTCCCCCCAAATTACCTTTTATACCCTTTTTTCTTAAAATTTCTAAGATACATACACTCCCCCACAAAAACCCTTATTTTACTAAACCCTAATTTTCTCCTTTAATTACTCCCCCAACTCATTCTTTCTCCTCTCTTCTTCATCCTCAACTTGCCGCCTTCATCCGCCCACTGTCGCCGCCCTTCATTCGGCGCCGCATTTCCTCCATCGCCGCCCTTCGTCCGCCGCCGCACGAAGATGCAGCAGAAACTTTTTTTTATCTTTTTTATCTACTGCACAAGGCAGCGGCGGCGGCCGATCTCCCGCTAACTAGCGCCGCCGCCGCCGCTCTTCGCCCCACCCCCAAGAGTCCTCCCCCTTCGTCGCCGCCTCCGCTCTTCGCGCCACCCCCAATTTGTCCCGCCGCCGCCGCTCGTCCTACCAGGTAAGTTTTTTTTTCTGGCTTTCCTCCGTCTCTAGCTTTTTTTTTTTTTTTTTCGGCAATACTGAGTCTACCAAAACCACTCCCATCGATAAATTATTGTCGATGAGAGTGTTTTTGGTCGACTCAATATTATCGAAAATTTCAATTTTTAATTTTTAAAAAAAAAAAAAAAAATCTTTCGAAAAAATTTTATTGACCGAAGTGTTTGTGGTTGACCAACCAGAGTCGACCAGAGTGTTTTTGGTCGACAAACCAGTGTCGACGGGACAAATTTTGGTAGACTCTGGTTTGTCGAAAATAAGTTTTTTTTTTATTTCTAAAATTTTATTTAGGGGCGGCGGTAGGTGCCGGAGGTTGGACGGTGGCCGGAGGTTTGGCGGCGGCAGTGGAAGCCGGAGGTTTGGCGGCAGCGGTGGCAGCCGGAGGTTGGGCGGCGGCTGGCTAATAACTCTCAAATTAGGGTTAGGGTTATAATTAGGATTAGGGTTAGTTAATTTATAGGGAGTGTATGTATCTTTGGTATTTTATGAAAAGGGCAAAATAGACATTTTATATGAATATTTAATTAATAGAAGTGAAGGGGGAGTGTATTAAACAAAGTTGGAGGGGTATATACCTCAACCCCTTAATTATATGGACTGCTCTGAAATGGGCCCAAGACTAGGGTACTTATTTATCAATTTAATAATGGTCCAGTTGTAGCTCATTTTTCTCTTTCTTTTTTCGATTTATTCCTTCAATTGACTCAACAAAATAATCGAGACATGTTTTGCTCCATATATTCTCATTTTTCTACAAAAATACCAAACTACACATTTTTTCCAAATCAAGTGCAATAAGTCAATTTAATATAAAAATGCAACTAACTCTATAAAATTATGTGAATTAAACCCCATGAATTTCGAGCAATTTTCACACTAATTAGTGTAAAAGAGCCAAATGCATGCATAATTACTTTTATTAGCTCCTCTATTTATAACTTTCCCTCCATTCTCCCCTCCCCTTCATCCTTCTCCTTTATTCTCTATAATGTCAAATGATCAAAATGATAAATCACATTTTGCAAGATTTTATGCTAACAAAATATTTGTACGAAATGTGATAAAATGACTTTTTAGAAAGGATACTATAGAGTGTTTCTACTTTATTTGAGATGAAATCTTTAATTAATGTGTTTTATGTGATTTAGTGAGTGTAAAGTAAAATGTAAATAAAAAAGGTGTCAATTTTTAAAATAAAATATTTACATATTGAAAGTTTACAAACATTTCAATTAAAAAATATACAAATAATTACTAGAGTAATAATAAGTTAAATGGATGTCTTTGGCATGCTAAACTAAAGAGAATGACAATTGGCCAAAAAATAGGAATCAGTGTCAACCCCTGGATCAAAACCAAATGATAGAATTGAGTATTTACTTCTATGCCATTACTATGACAATTAACAAAATAAAAATAAACTCAGTCGATAATTATAATAATCACATAAATAGCCAATAAAAATTATTGAAATTACTGACTACTGCTTTATTATCCATAACTTTGTCATGTTCTTTATTTCTATGCACTTTGTAGTTAAGTTAGAGATAATGAATAATGCAATAATTTAGAAATATAGAATTTTAGAACAATTAATTAGGAATTTAAAATTCATGAGTTTTAATAATCGTTATGCAAAATGGACCCAAACTTACACTTTGCTACCACTCAAATATCACGACTCCCACCCACTCACCTACCTTTTTCCCTTTCTATCCATCATCACGTTAAATTAATGTGGCATTTTCGATCAAAGATTTAGAAGTAGGTGGGACCATCATTTGTGTTCACGTCGAATGAATTCCTATTGCATGCATGTGATGTGACATTTTGCAGGATTTCATGTTAACAAAATATTTTCATTAGTGCATGTTTAATTATTTGAATTTAATATGAGTTTAGTTTCAGTAAACATTATAAAATTTATGTTTGCACATAAACGTGAAAATAGTTATTTTTTATTAAATAAGTGTTTAATTAAAAATGAATATTAATATGAAAATAAAACATACTCCGGCCATTAGTTGAACAATAAAAATTGAAACTCGGTTTCCTTCCGTATCATTTGTGTGCAGCTCAAAGCACACATAGATGATATGAGAATCATTGGTCTCAAAAGTCTCAAAAGTTGTTGAAGTTGTCAAACATCAGGAGTGCGATATTCCAAAACGTCTCCATCCACAAAAAAAATTAAAGAATTTTTTTATGCAATAGACAAAAACAATTTGATATTTTTTAATCTCATATATTCTCAATCCATTTTTCATGGTCACTTATGTTAATAATATTGGATAAAAACGATATTTTCACGATATTAATAAAAAATAATATTGAGATCACTAATATATATGGAAAGAAAATGTCGATAATTAAGTTTAAAAACATGCATGCAATTGGATGCTTTTACATATCTCTTTCATCCCTTTTGCATGGACACCTAAGTTGGAGTGAGACTCAAAGTTGATTTCTCTTTCATCCCTTTTGCATGGACACTGAAAGAATTCCGTCTCATCTAAAAGTCCGAACTTGTAGAGAGGTGGGGAATTAATTCTTGTATATTAATTCCTAACACTCCCCCTCACTCGTGGGCCGGATTAACACCTCTTACCCTTTTTGGGGAGAAGGCCCATCGAGTGGACAATTTAAATGGGTGGAGTGCTTTCAACATGAATCGAACCCAGGTCGTTTTTGCCCGGTTTGCTCTGATACCATTCTTAGCCATAAATTGCTGAACCCGGGAGTTCGTAAATTCAGTCCCACCATCACTCTGAAATTCCTTGATAGGTCGAGAAAATTGAGTGCAAACAAATGAGTAGAAGCGGACAAGAACATCAAAAAATTCTGATTTTGCATGCAATGGATATAACCAGGAAAATCGTGAGAAGTCATCTACAAAAACCACATAATAACGATAACCATCAATGGTAGAAATAGGAGCAGGCCCCCACAAATCACAATGAACTAAATCGAGAACATGTTGTGCACGCTTATCATTTAACGAAAAAGAAAGACGTTTGCTCTTAGCCATTTGACAAGATGTGCAAATCTCAGGATTTGGCAATAAAGAAGTAACTGATAATAATCCTCGTTTATGTAATAAAGAAACAATATCAAACGGGACATGCCCCAAACGTAAATGCCATAAATTAAAGGACGCCTTTGAAACCTTGGCTAGAAAAGCAGCAATCAAGGCCGGATGACTTCTATCCAAAACGTACAACCCATTTTCACGCCTGCCTTGAGCGAGAATTTGCCCCGTTATCCGATTCTGAACGGTAAACAACTTATCAGTGAATAAGACATTAACAGGCAAATCAGAAGTGAGCTTGCTAATTGATAATAAATTTTTAGTGATGTGTGGAACAACAAGTACGTCTAATAATTTAACATCAGGAGAAACCAATTGAGATCCAATATGAGAAATATCTAACGCATGTCCATTACCAACGACAACACGTCCATTACCAGAATAAGGCTCAAACGAATCAAGAGAAGACTTCTGAGATGTCATGTGAGCTGTAGCACCAGAATCAACATACCAATCGGAAGCAGAATCAGAAGAAATATTGCAAACTGAATTAAAGGCATGTGCAAGCTGGGCGGAGGGCTGATCTGATGTACGGGCATAACGAAGCGGACACTTATCCGCGTAGTGCTCACCTCGACAGATTTGGCAGCGAGGTGTATAAGGCTTGCGGGGACCAGAAGTAGAGTCACGAGAAGAAGACTTCCAAGGCTGATTATGCGAGCGACCAGAATTACCATTATTTCTGGAAAAGGCAGAATGTTTCTGGCTATTACCAGAAGTATGAGCGGGCTTGTGGCCGGAAGTAGTACGTCGATCAGAGTGAGCGACGAAGGCTGCAGGAGATGGGTCGCCTTCCATCGATTTCAGAAAACCCTCAAAACTTTCGGCACGAGGAAGCAGATCGGCGAAACAAGGAAGAGGGACAACCGCCATCTGAGATGCACTGAAGCTAGAGAAGCGAGGTCCTAGACCCCTTAAAAACCAGTGAGACATATCTGAGTTGTCCAAGGGGCGACCAATTGCGGCCAAACGATCACAGAGACTTTTGAATGTTCGTCCAAACTCGGCGACGGAACTGGAGCCGAGCCTCATAGAGTGGAGTTCGTCCTTCAAACTGAATTCACGAGATTTAGAATCGTGACTGAATGCTTGCTCGAGTGCGACCCATATCGCGCGAGATGAGTCACAACCAACAACGACCGCGAGAGCCTCTTCTGTGAGTGAGGAGAGGAGAAGACTTGAAATCCGTCGATCTCGCATCCGCCAAGCTGTGTACTCAGGATTCGGAGCGGAGGTGCCGGAACGAGTTGAAGACGGGGGAGAAAGTGAGCCGTCAACATAGCCAATCAGATCCTGGCATTCAAAGACGGATGTGATCTGAGTTTTCCAAAGAAGGAAATTTGCAGACGTGAGTTTCACTGTAAGCATGTGGATTAACGTGGAGAATGGGAGTGTCTCAGACGTTAAAGGATCGGTGTTGGTGTTAGTCATTGTAGAGAGAATAGGATTTAAATGTGAAGAAGGTGAAATGATAACACTGCAGAAGAAGAATTTAGATTGGAGAGAGAAGATATTAAATTATGTTGAATCACTCTTTGAGATTAACAATGTGGCGGTGGAAAGCAGAATAATTTTGACGGTGGGTGAGAAAATATGTGCCGTGAGGGCGGTGGGAATAATTAGGGTTTGTGGTATTTTAGGCTGATACCATGATAGAAAGAGATTTGATTCACTTTTAGATGAGACGGAATTCTTTCAGACACCTAAGTTGGAGTGAGACTCAAAGTTGATTAGAGCTAGGGGTGGGGGACCATCGATCATTGATTTTGTACTCTCCACCTCTATATATAACAACTAATTACCTCCTCTACTAACAACTAATTACCTCCTCTACTCCATGCATCACTTAATTTTACTCTCTCTGCTATCTACTCACTATAATAATACTCTTAATTTTACTCTCTTCGATCTACTCACTATAATAATACTTAATATATATATTAATTAGGTGTCAGTTCAGTCTCTCACTCTCGCTTTTGCTCATCATATATGAATCAAAGTATTCTTATTGTACTCTTCACCTCTATATATAACAACTAATTACCTCCTCTACTCCATGCATCACTTAATTTTACTCTTTTTGCTCATCATGTATGAATCAAAGGTATCATCTACTCCATGTATCACTTAATTTTACTCGCTTTTTGCTCATCATGTTTTACTCTCTGGAATCTACTCACTATAATAATACTCTTAATTTTACTCTCTTCGATCTACTCACTATAATAATACTTAATATATATATTAATTAGGTGTTGGTGTTTGATAGTAATTAACTTTATATAATTTGTTTCTCGTTCAGTTTCAGTCTCTCACTCTCGCTTTTGCTCTCGCGCACTAATGTTTTTATATACTTCGCCATTTCGAGGCAAATAAGATTGTTTTGAAGAAAAAAACAATAACCGCGACTTATGATTTAATTCATGAAATCTTAAATCATGGAATCCACTGAAATGGTCGTAACAACATACGAAGAACTGGAGCTTATGGGAAAAGTTTTCAGAGTCTTCAGCTGTAAACTTTGGTCTCAGTTGTGTTTGGTTTTACTCACCTTTGGCTTTACTCAGGTGAACTTTACTCACCTTTGGCTTTACTCAGGTGAACATCAATGAGTTCCACTCGTTTGAACATTAGGTGAGTTTCACTCAGTTTGAACATCAGGTGAGTTGAACATCAGGTGAGTTCCACTCGAGTTCCACTCAGTTTGAACATCAGGCGAGTTCCACTCAGTTTGAACATCAGGTGAGGTGAACATCAGGCCACTCACCCGATTTATCTATATCGGCTAGCTTTCTTCCAACACTGCTGATGACCAGATCCTAATATATTATAAGATGAATGGAACTAATATATTATAAGATGAATGGAACTAAATTTCACCTCATATAATTGTTTTGAGATTTTGAAGTTCTAAATTTCAAATTCTAATAACAAGTGTATTTTGAAATTTAAGTAAGCTGATATGATTTAATTTCGTACGGGAAGCAAGACTAACCAAAAAAAAGAGGATCCAAAGTCTATCTATATATACATTTTCATTTTTCTTCTCCGACATAATGAAAGTTCTAAGAGTTGGTCTCTTGTGCAAGTGCACACTAATGCACATTTTAATTCTTTATGTATTAATAAAAGCAAACATTTTAATTCTTTATGTATTAATAAAAGCAAAAATTCACAACTAACTAATTGCTGTCCAAGTGGTTTCAAAAGCCCTTTATAAATTTTTTGTCATGGGTTCAACTCCTCCAAACTACAAATTCTATTTTTTTTTAATAATTATATTTTAGCACTAAAATTTGTAACTAAATATCTTTTTTTAATAATTATATTTTAACACTACAAAATATGTACCACTTTTCAATAATAAGAATTACACTTTTCACTAACAAAATCTACAACTTTTCAATAATAAAAATTACACTTTTCACTAACCAAATCTACCACTTTTCACTTAAAAATATCTACAACTTTACAATAATACTTTTCAATAATAAGAATTACACTTTTCAATAACAAAATCTACCACTTTTCAATAATAATAATAAAAATTACACTTTTCAGTTAAAATATCTACCACTTTTCAATAATAAAAATTACACTTTTCAGTTAAAATATCTACCACTTTTAGTTACCACTTTTCAGTATTATAAAACAACACCCACTTTTCAATAACTATAGTTACACTTTTCAATATTAAAGATTACACTTTTTAATATTAAGATTACCACTTTTAAAAAAAAAAAAAGAGAGAACAATGAATTTTGTTGATTCCTAGGTTCAAAATCTCTCAATTTGTCAAGCAATCATACCCTTCTAAATCCTTCACTAACTTCATCAACCTCCCAAAAATTACATATACTGCAACACAACAGGATCAAGATGATGATCAATTAAGAAGCTGAAGTAATAAGCCCGTACATAAAAAAAAATTGACAGAAAAACTTACAAATTAAATTAAAAAGGGCATATCCGCCATTGTTACCGACGAAGAAGCTGCAGTAATGACCGAGAAAGAAGATGCCCCTTCAATTTCAGACGCTTACATCGTCTCTAGAAATCCAATTTCGTGCACAAAGTCTTGGATGATTCGGTTTCGGTGAAGAATCTGTCGATGATACACGAAGCAATGAGATACTCCCTCTTAGCCGGCGTAAGAGGGTTCGACCCATCACCCATGCTTTGCATCGCCGCCTGTGAGATCGGCGGCGGCAACCAATCCACCGCTTGCGCCGTCGAGATGATCCACACTAAGTCGCTTATCCATGACGATCTACCCTATATGGACAATGAAGACGTCGCCGTTTTAGCAGGTACGAAACCATCTACCATGTTGTCAAAAATTAAATAGTCAGAAGAAGAAAGGGAGAGAAGAAGGAAAGCGGTTAAAAAAAATAGGGTGCAGGTGCATAGTGTGCATTTGAGAATTTCCCAAGTTCTAATACTATGTATATATTGTTGTTATAATGCTTTCATCTTATATTTTATAAAGGTGCTGATATTGATTTAGTAGATATACCTCCTGATAAAACCTAATATTGCTTGTATTAGTATATACACTTCCTTTGTTTAGGGTAGTTAGTTATTGGTGGTTAATTACTTCTAAATGCCCTATAAGTGTTAATTAGGGCAGAATGTTGAGATAACCTTCTTCATGATTCTATTCTGTAAAACATTGTTTCTTTTGTAAAGATGATCTATTTTGGATTCTTGTTTTTCAATTCATGAAGGTTCTCCCATGAAATTCTACATGGTATCAGTTTTTTTATTCATATACGCCAGATTATCGTTCCCGATTTCCTAAATCCCCTTGAGCTTCTTCTCCTCTTCGTCGCATCACACATCAATGGCGCCGACGGTCACCGATCCGGATTCTTTAGACCCTGCACTCAATCCGTTCTCTCCTCTTGCCCTTCACCAAAATGACAACCCCGCTGTAGCCATCGCCTTGGAGCCACTCGACTGCACCAATTATGTATCTTGGAGCCATGCCGTCAAACGGGGTCTGAGCGTCAAGAACAAGGTGCGATTGATCAATGGGTCGTTGGAAATTCCCACTGAGGAGGATGCTCCGGCTGTCTACGCTACTTGGGTAAGAGCTAATGATTTAGTTTTGATGTGGATTTTGAATTCCATTATACCTGATATTAAGCGTACCTTAGATTACTTTTCAATTACCAAGGATGTTTGGGATGAACTTAAGATTCGATATGTTTGGGATTACTTTTCAATTACCAAGGTGTATCATTTAGAGAAATCCCTTAGTACTATAAGTCAAGGCTCTCAATCCTTAGTCGCATATTACAATCAATTCAAATCCTTATGGGATGAGTATCTTAGCTTTAGGCCTGTTCTTAGGTGTTCTTGTGGTGCCATGGATGGCTGTACATGTGATTTGCCTAAACTCATGACAACCACCCAAGAAAATGATGTTGTTATGAAATTCTTGATTGGTCTTCATGAATCCTATAGTTCTCTTAGAAGCCAGTTCTTGTTGCAATCCCCCTTTCCTGCCCTTTCTAAAATCTATGGTCTCTTGCTTCAAGAAGAGTCTCAAAGGACCCTAAACACTACCCCTGTATCCATCCTCCCTGATTCTATTGCAATGGCTTCTAGAAACACCAGATTTTACAAAGATAAGAGGAAGCCCCTCAAATGTAGCCACTGTGATGGCATTGGTCACACTATTGATAGATGCTTCCAGATCATAGGCTTTCCACCTGGTTGGAGGGGTCCTAGAGGCCTCCCCAACAAAGATCTTCCCAAAACTGCCAACCTTTCCATCAAAGACAGCTCCATGGCCTCCAATCCTCTTTTTGATCAAGAAATGTATAACAAATTTGTGAGTTTCTCTAAGCTGCAGAACACTGGAAAAACAGGGATGTTTCCCACTCTGTGGCAGGAGCTTCTGCTTGCCATGTTGATGAGACCAAGAACACAACTGATTCAGGTATGTTTCCTACCATTTCTACATCTAATAACAAAGCATCTAATTGGATTTTGGATATTGGGGCCACTGATCATATGATCTGTGACTTTTCTATGTTTACCACCCCACCATCCATAGCCAATGTTAGGATTTCTTTACCTAATAATGCTACATCTTTTGCTACTCATATGGGTAATATTGTCATCAATGATCACTTGACTTTGTACAATGTGCTTTATGTCCCTGATTTCACATTCAATCTTCTATCCATTAGTCACTTAACAAGATATTCCAATTGTTCTGTGTGCTTTCTTTCATCACATTGTGTTTTGCAGGACCTTACCTCCAAGATGGTGATTGGTACTGCTGACCAAGTTAGAGGCCTATATCTCTTGCAAACTGCACATCACACTAGCAACACTGATTTAGGATATAATGCACATTTTAATTCCTTTGTTGACACTACTTTACCTTCTGATTTGTGGCATAAGAGGCTTGGACACACATCTATGAAATGCTTGTTAAACATTCCTGAACTCAATGTAAAAGTTGCTTCCTCACATGTTCCCTGTTGCATTTGTCCTTTAGCTAAACAAAAGAAGAGATCTTTCCCCATTAGTACCACTGTATCTACTCATGCTTTTCAGCTAATACATTGTGATGTTTGGGGCCCCTTTTCTACTGTTTCTGTTTCTGGTCATAGATATTTTCTTACTATTGTTGATGATGTTAAGATTTCTTTGCAAAATTTCTATAACATGGTCTTAACTCATTTTCATGCTAAAATCCAAACCTTAAGAAGTGATAATGGAACTGAATTCTTTCTCACTGATTTCTACCATAACTTGGGGATTATCCATCAAACTTCATGTGTGGAAACACCCCAACAAAATGGCATGGTAGAAAGAAAACACCAGCACTTACTCCAAGTTGCTAGAGCTCTTATGTTTCAATCATCTTTACCTCTTAAGTATTGGAGTGAATGCATCAAAACTGCTGCCTACATTATAAATAGGATTCCCTGTTACATTTTACACCAAAAGTCCCCTTTTGAGTTACTGTACAACAAGAAACCTGACTATTATGTTTTTAAAACTTTTGGGTGCCTTTGCTTTGCCAACACTTTACTTTCTCAAAGACACAAATTTGCACCAAGGGCCTCCAAATGCATATTTCTTGGTTACCCTTTTGGAACAAAGGGGTACAAACTTCTTAATATTGATACTGGCACTCTTTTCATTTCCAGAAATGTTAAATTCTTTGAGAATGTGTTTCCCTTTGCTGACAAACACATTATTTCTCCTAAACCCATACCTATTGCCACTGAACATGATGATTTTAGTGATAATGAAGATCACATTCCCATTCCTGATACTACTGGTGCTCCAGATGTTCCCATTTCTAATATTGATACTTCTGATCCTAACACCTCTATAGTTGAGTCTACTTCTAGACCTACTAGGGTCAAATCTCAACCTGCTTACTTGCAGCTTTATGAAACTACTCTTCCATCTTCTGTGGATCATGCCAAAGGCAATCTCTCTTACAATGGTATATTATATCCCATCCAAAACTACTTATCCACTACTCAACTATCTCCTCATTTCAAACACTTTGTTGCTTCCATTTCTCATATACAAGAGCCTAAAACATATAAGATTGTTGCTCAAGATAAAAATTGGGTAAAAGCTATGAACAATGAATTAGATGCTCTAATAAAGAATAATACATGGACTCTTGTTAACTTACCACAGAATAAGAATTGCATTGGGTGTAGATGGATTTACAAGGTTAAGTATAACTCTGATGGTTCTTTAGACAGATATAAAACTAGATTAGTAGCCAAAGGCTTCACACAACAAGAAGGCATTGACTACTTTGATACCTTTTCTCCTGTTGCCAAGATTACCACTGTAAGAATTTTGCTTGCTGTTGCTGTTTCCAAAAACTGGCACATTCATCAATTGGATGTTAATAATGCCTTTTTTCATGGTGATTTAGATGAGAAAATTTATATGATGCCTCCTCCTGGTTATTGCTCCTCTAGTGACAATAGGGTTTGTAAATTGAACAAAAGTCTTTATGGTCTAAAACAAGCCTCTAAACAGTGGTTTAACAAGTTAACCTCTTCTTTACTTTCCATTGGTTTCACCCAATCCAAGGATGACACATCTTTGTTTACTAAGCACAATGGTCATGATTTTACTGCTATTCTTTGTTATGTTGATGATCTCATTGTCACAGGTAGTAATCTTGATATCATCCATTCTATCAAGAGACATCTTCATCACAAATTTACAATAAAAGATCTAGGTGTTTTGAGATATATTTTGGGAATTGAAGTGGCTAGAAATAACATTGGCATGTCTTTATCCCAGAGAAAGTACACCCTGGATTTACTGCATGATTCAGGTTTCTTGGGAAGCAAACCTTGCTCTACTCCTATGGATTCCAAAATCTCATTTGATCCTCAATCCCCTCCTCTCCAACACCCTGAGCAGTATAGAAAGTTGGTTGGTAAGCTCCTTTATTTAACTGTGACAAGGCCTGACATTTCTTATGCAGTACAAACAGTTAGCCAATACATGCAAGCCTCCACTGCTTCTCATCTCACTGTTGTGCATATGATTCTAAGGTATGTAAAAGGTAACCCTGGCACTGGCCTTTTTTATCCTAGAAGCAATGTTTTTAAATTACATGCATTTTCTGATTCTGATTGGGGGAGATGCCTCCAAACTAGAAGAAGTATAACTGGATACAGCATTTACTTTGGCAACTCTCTAATATCTTGGAAATCCAAGAAACAAAGCACTGTTAGCAGGTCATCTGCTGAGGCAGAATACAGAGCCTTGGCCTCTACTACTTGTGAGCTCCAATGGGTGCATTACATCCTTGATGATTTGAAGATCCAACACTCCACTCCTTCAAATATGTACACAGACAGCAAGACTGCATTCTCCATAGCCCACAACCCCTGCCTTCACCAAAGAACCAAACACATTGCTTTGGATTATCATTTCACAAGAGAAAAGATCAAGGAAGGATTGCTCACCCTAATTCATATCCCTACTCAAGAGAATTTGGCTGATATTCTGACAAAACCAATGCCACCAGCAGCTTTCATTGATCATAAGGCCAAAATGGGACTGCTGAATATACATTCTCATTTTGAGGGGGTATAAAGGTGCTGATATTGATTTAGTAGATACACCTCCTGATAAAACCTAATATTGCTTGTATTAGTATATACACTTCCTTTGTTTAGGGTAGTTAGTTGGTTAGTTAGTTATTGGTGGTTAATTACTTCTAAATGCCCTATAAGTGTTAATTAGGGCAGAATGTTGAGATAACCTTCTTCATGATTCTATTCTGTAAAACATTGTTTCTTTTGTAAAGATGATCTATTTTGGATTCTTGTTTTTCAATTCATGAAGGTTCTCCCATGAAATTCTACATATTTATTCTACTCATTATATCTATTTAAACCCCCTTGTCCATGCCATACTCCTCACCTCACTCATTATATCTATTTAAACCCCCTTGAAGAAGAACTCGAACCAGCTCGTGAAGAATTGGTAGCGCTAGTTTTTAAATTAATTAATTACTATGTCATATACTATATATATACTCCAATAATTATTAACTATTGTATTTATTTTTTATTTTTTTCAGTTCAACAGTCGTTCCCTGCTAAGGGAAATGCCAACGCTTCGAGCTAAGGAAAATTTCCACCAGACAGGCGAGGGAAGCGACCGACGCCGTATTGCACAGATAACTTGATGCAGCGGCGAGAGCATATAAAAGAAGAACATACGAAGAACACTAATTCTGTTGATTCTACGAATACCCAGAAAAGTGATCAAACTCATATACGTTGATTCACGAAGAATACCGTAAAAAGATATCGAGATAAACTCTCATATTTTATTTATCAATTTCAACTCCCTAATAACAATCTAGAACTCATCTATTTATAATATGAAATACTTAGAGAACAAGAAACATATAAATACTAAATATAATAAAATCAAAACAAATCTCCTAAATATAAGCATAAATATCTAATCAAATATTAATATTGGGTCTCATCAATATCTCCATCATAACTCCAGGTATCTGTAGCGTCAAAATTAACACCTACAACAACGTCAAAGCGTTCGAACAAGTACTTGAAGTGAATCCGAACTGGGTTGGAATCGTAAAAGTTAAGGCCATACCCATTTGCAACCAGCAACGACTGTAAGTGATTCATGCATGATAGCTAGCTAGATTTATGTTGTTTTTATTTTATGTACTACGTATTTCTTTTTAGATTTATGTTGTTTTTATTTTATGTACTTCGTATTTCTTTTTTAATGAAAAGTCTGTTGTTGTTGTTGTTTTTGGTTAATTTTTTTTTATTAATTAATAATACAAAAAAATAATCAGAAAACATATGAGACCCAAAATATATGGTGTAGTATTAATTAATTTTGAGATGATATATAGAATTAATTTAAATACAAATTGTACGTACAGTATATACGTGTAGATCCACAGTAGTAGTGCGCTTAATTGCTCGGGACCAAGATTTTTATTTTATAGTATATTTTTTCCATTTCCATTTTCATCCCATACTCCATATCCTAATTAGTTACTCACTTACAAAATTAAAAAAATATAAATGAAGAATATTTTTTTTAGTGGATTTATATAATCCAAGAGAGAGTAGTAGAGTACATGCAACAATATTAATTATTAATTCAATTATATGACTCTTGCAACTATATATGAGCTTACAACCTAGCTAGCCTAGCCTAGGCTATGTATATATGTATGTAGAGATATTTGAAGGTGAAATTATTTATATTATTTCATTTATATCTATCTATATATATATATATATAAACACAATAGTGTGACCTGTGATTTTCCCGTTCAAATTCATTACTATTTTTAGAAATATATTAATTTATTATTTGATATTAAGCTAACCTCAATGCATATTCATCTAAAATAATTATAGCACAAATTTCAAAAAAAGAAAGTGAACACGTGAAGACGGTTGGTATTCCACTTTAGTCTTTATCCATTCAAATTTGCACGATCTCATCCTAAAAAAAAATCTGCATGATCTCGGATTTGTCACCGATTAAAAAGGTAGGAGTATTTGACAATGGACTTCAACAAATATTAATTTTAATTGATTTGGTATTAAAAAGGAATCTGCAATTAATTTATGTCTATTCTTGCATATAGTACTTATATTTCATTGGATCATATGCACGTATTTTTTGTTTTAACTAATTAGACAGATTTACATCAAATCGTTTGAATTAATGCATATCCCCGTAAAACGCGATATTATATCACCTTCCAATATTCAAATGTTCCTAAAATTAAGCCAATTCAAATTAATTAGCTGACTTTGTGTAGCTGAAGAATTACTTTCCCAAAACAAATAAAGGTATAAAATCTGCATTTTATGATCCAGAATTAAATTACAACCAAAATACTCATAACACAATTAAAACAGAAAAAGACTAAATAAGTGTGATTTTGATGATTGATTTTGAGATTTATGGCGAATGGTGGTGATATTGATTGAGTTTGGGAATCATTGCAAGTTTTTGGTGCAAAATCTTATTCCAACACTATTTTTCCAAACTTTAATTGCGTGCAATGAAAAGTTTGGGGGGGTATGTTCGTTTATGTAATTTGATTAGCACCAAAAACCATGCATCGTAATTGATGTTTGAATTGTTCACTTGTGAAAACAGCGTGAAGTTGGGAAATTGGAGTCAAATCGAGCAAAAATTTGAAAAAATGGAGAGAGGGTCGAGCCATTGGGCCACTTTTGGCCCACGACCGGGCGGCCTATTTGCCAAAAGACGAAGGTTTCGCCCGGCCGGGCCACTCAGCCGCCCGGCCGAGCCACTCAGCCGCCCGGCCGGGCCGTTGACTCCAGGTAAAAAAAATTGTTGTGCGAAGGTTCCGCCCGGCCGGGCCGCGTCCAGGTACTAATTTTTTTTTTTGTGTGGGTCTAAACTCGACCCAAACGGCCCACGACCCTACCCACTCGGCCCACATCCCTTTAAAACCCTAACACACTCATAACCCACACACCCACTCTTGAGAATTGGTTTTTCACTTCTCTCACCAAAGAAGTGTCACTTTTCTTCAATTTTCTCTTGATTTCTCTTACAAATTCTTCAAGAAAGTCAACACCCAAGGTATGTAACTCATTTCCTTTAATTTTCTTGCAAGATTGAGCAAAGTTTTGAAGTTTTAGAAGGTGTTTCTTGCATGTGTAGGGAAAGTGACGAAAATTTGAATTTAACATGGGTTTGTTGATTTCTTGGTTATTTCTTCCATGGGCTTTGTGTATTATTGTTTGTTATTGGTAAATAATGAATGACAATGCTTAATTTCAAATACCCATGAAGAAATTTGAAGAATTTAGGGGTAGAATTGTGAAATTGTGCTTACATGAGAATAATTGATGTTCTTGGGCATTTTGTGTTTAATTTAGGAACATGTTGGTTTGTAAGGATGATATTTTGTTGGATATTGCTTACCCATGCTATGATTGAGTGAACATAAGTGCTATTGTTGAGTTTTGGAAATTTGGTTCTTTCAAGCCTTTTTACAAATACTTTGTAGGCATGATTTTTATAAAGAAAGTGAGAGGAGATTGTGGGTAATTGAGAAAAGAGTAAATTTTTGGATGAATTTGGTTGAGCATGATAGAATGACATATGAGCTTTGTTTAGTTGAGAATGTTGATACTTGATTTGTTGGAATTAGGTGCAATAGTGGAACTTTGTACACTAATGAATTGTGGAAAGAACATTCTAACTAATGGAGTTTATTGTTGCTCATTTGTAGAAAAATGTCAAAGAGATCGAAAAAAGGAGAGGGAAGCTCAAGGCGGAGGGAGCTTGTGGACGAGCTTTGCGTCGAAAAATGTGGAAAAAAACCATCTAAATGGGGAATCAACTTTGGTGAAAGAGGAAGAGATTATATTGAAACTTTTTCGAGAATTGCAAACTCAAAGCTTCGACCCACACGGTATCCGGATTACTTTTTCATGTTTCGAATGGAAGTCAAGGACGATGTGCATGAATTGTTCAACAACATAGGGTGGGGGAATTTACTCGAGCTCACAAACGAGACATACGAGGAGCTATCGATTGAATTCATGGCAACCTTGAGGGAAGAAGAGCCAACGAATGGCATTCCGGCCGGAATAACTTTCCGATTAGGAAATGAAGATAGATATCTCTCATGCCCCGAGTTAAATGAAATCTTTGGAACATCATGTGAGGAAGACCTTGAGGTCTATGATCGGATGAACACATATGGTGAAGATGGGTTTTGGAAGAGGATAGCCCGTAAGAATCAACACGATGCGCCTGTTTACTCCTCTAGTCATTCAAAGGCCTCGCTTTTGCGGAATCCGGTGTTTAGATATGTGCACCGAATCATCGCCAACATTGTGTTTGGGAGATTTGAGGCCGGATCTGTAAGGAGAGAGGAACTTTTTATTATTAGGAGTATGGTGTTCGGGGAGCAAGTCAATATGGGTGCATTCTTGCTTGATCATTTGTTGACTATGATCAAGCGGAATATTCCGAATTTCACAATGGGTGGAATAGTCACGACTATTGCTCAATACTTCGAGATTGATTTAAGCGGCTACACTTTGGTTGAAGGAGGAGGAAGGCTCGATTTACACACTATGAGGAGGATGCATATGGTTAAATTGGATTAAAGGAATAACGAATATGTTTGGAGCATTGAAGATGGTGAAAAGTTTTTTCCGATGCCATACCCCGTGTTGACTACTTATAGGAGGAGGGGAAATTGGGATATGGCCTCCCCACATCACTTGGAAGTTATTAGAGCTCTGGAGGCAAATGAACGTATCCCAAGGTTTCGAATCGAGGTGCCCCCACGTGGACCAACTGAAGATGAGCTCGATCAAGAGCTTAACCAAGAAGTTTTGCAAGATGCACCTCATGCTTCTCCCCACCATCATCATAGGGGTGAGTCATCCGCTAATCCTTCATTCCATGAAGGCCCCAGTTATTCACAGAGAGAGGTCTCACCCGTATCACATGTCTATTCAAGAAGGTCAAATGAAGCAAGGAACCAAGCCGGAGGAATTAATGAGATCACTGCACCAATTAGAGGCTTGCAAACAAGTTTTGACACAAGGTTTTCAGCGGTCGAGGCAAGCATCACAAGTTTGGGAGCAAGGCAAGAGTCGGTGGAGAACGAGCTGAGATTGATAGGGGAGAACCAACGAGCCTACAATGCATGGATGATGCAATACGGATTTCCTGGAGCTCCTCCACCACATCAATGAAAAGCATGTTTGGTTCAACTCTAATTCCCTATGCATTACCTTGTCCTTGTCCTTGTTCTTGTTCTTGTTCTTGTTCTTGTTCTTGTTCTTGTTCTTGTTCTTGTTATTCATTTGACATTTTGAAAGTTTAGTTATGTGGGGGCATGTAAGGATAATGGGATGATTTTATTTGTTTTGTGGTTTTGTGTGGATTGATGTTTTGGTTATTGATTTGAAATGTGTGAGTGGGGATGTGTGTGAATGAATGTTAAAGATTGTGTTTTGGTTGTGAAATTGTTGAATGGTTGATCATTGAGACACATTTGATGATGATTTGTTGTGAATTTGATTCCTTGAATGTGTACATGATTGGAATGAATCATCTTGTTTGTATTGTTATCATCTTATTGCCTATGAATATTTTGCATGCACAATGAGTTATATGTGGTGATGATTGATGAATGTTTGAGTCTTGAATGAACCGGTGAGAGTTGAGCCATGAACCTAACATTAATCCGGTTTATTTCATTCTAGAGTGGATCAATTCATTGCTTGTTTTTCTAGAACTTGCCCAAGTTCTTGCTTGAGATCATACTTGTGTGATACTTTGAGATATGATGTAGGCCATCTTTCGTACAACAAGTCACTTAGCCATATTTTTCCAATAACCAAAGAATTCTTCCGTAGTTAGCCCGTTTGAGCTTGAGTTCTCATTCTCTTGGCAACCTACCATGTTTAACCATTTAGCTTTTTGAGCTTTTGATGTCCAATTCTAGTGGAGAACAAAAAGAAAGTGGTAAAACATATGCTTAAGTGCATTTTGTTTGAAGAGAGAAATTGGCAAGGTTGTGAAAAGAAAGAAAAAGGTGGAAGTGATGAGAAAATGAGAAAAAAAAAAAAAATTGAGAGAGAAAAGAGGGACAATGAGCCCCAAGTGCTTAAGAAGAAAATAAATTGGCTACAAAAAGATGAGGAGATGATTGCTTGTGAGAAATTTGAATGAAAAGTGAGAAGGAAGGTTTGTAAACCTTATGAGCATAAGCTTGATGTGTTGAAAAAAACAACTTTTGTCCTCCACTAGATGAGTCACTTCATCCATATTCATCACACCCGTCCAAAGAGCCAACGTTACGTCCTTTGTTAAGACCTATTGATCTCATGGTTGAACATGTTTTGTGGTGGAAAGATGGTAGAGCTTGGGCAAGCCTATGGTAATTGCAATGCGTGATTTGATTGATGAGTGTCTATTGTCCTTAATTTGTTTGAGTGTTTGAGAGAAACACTATATCTTGTGAGTTGAACTTGAACATTTGGATATTTTCATCACCATCACTTGTTGTTGTATGTTGAGCATTGTGGGTAATTAGTTTGATTTTCAATCATGAACTTTTGATCATTTTGAGAATGTATCTTGAGGAAGAAGAATTCATTTCATTCATTGGAGACGTGGGATCGTTCATTGATTATCTATTTGCAATCGTACAACCTCTTGCTTTTATTCTTTTGTTACTCGGGGACGAGCAACGGTTTAAGTTTGGGAGGGTGATTCGGTTGTAAATTGCAT
Organism: Galeopsis tetrahit; assembly: GCA_963675135.1. NCBI lineage: Eukaryota > Viridiplantae > Streptophyta > Magnoliopsida > Lamiales > Lamiaceae > Galeopsis > Galeopsis tetrahit. The sequence continues at coordinate 23,076,629 of OY776128.1, forward strand.
GAGATCTTGTGTGTTTTAGTGATAAACTATGGTGATTTTACATGCATTTTCATGATAAGAGGCTTGATTTGTTGGAGAAAGGTTTGTGAGCTTGTTTTGTAGGAATACGAAGCGAATTAGGCGTCAAAATCACAAAACGAGTGTCAATCTTTATTGACACTCGTATGAAACGTAGCAATGAGGCTAGGGAGCAATGTACAAAATGTTTGAGAAGACTCGAGGCGGAAAACTGATGAAAATGACGGAAAATGGCCAAAGTCGAAGGTTCCGCCCGGCCGGGCGGCATCACTCGCCCGGCCGGGCCGTTATTACCCAATGGCCCAAATACGAAGGTTCCGCCCGGCCGAGCGGCATCACTCGCCCGGCCGGGCCGTTCATGCTGAAGAGTGAGGCGATTTACGAAGGGTCCGCCCGGCCGGGCGGCATCACTCGCCCGGTCGGGCCGTTCAAGCATCAAAAAAGGCCACCAAGTTTACGAAGGTTTCGCCCGGCCGAGCCACTTCACCCGCCCGGCCGGGCGGCGCATTTTTCGGGGTTTTTGTCAAAATTCTCCAAATTCGAAGGGCTTAAGTGCAATTCTTGTTTTGGGGATTTCTCACAACATATATAAAGGGTCCTTAGCCAGTTTTGAGGGATATACAACACCTTGGAGAGCAATTCACACACAATCACACATAGTTATAGGTGTTCTTCTCATTTTGCAATTTTCCTTTCATAGATAGCTTAGATTCTTGTTTATTTCGACAATCCAAGTGAAGATTACCATTGGGCTTTGTAAGTAATTGAAGTTTGTAGCTACATTTCAAGTTTTAAGGTGATATCTCTTTAATTCTCATTTCAATTTCCCAATTCTCTTATTTCTTGCATTTGATTTCTTAATTGTGATGGAATTTGTGATTTCTGCATTCTAGCCATGAATTTCTATCTTAGAACCATGGGCTAAGTCTTAATTGCCTAGGGTGTTGAAGTTTTGGTGGTTAAGTGGTGTAGTTATGGATTAATTGCATGATTAGCTTAGGAATTGGGTGTATTTGCTTCTAGTGTGGTAATTTGCATGATTCAATTGGTTAATTCACCCTATTAGCTAGCATTCTTAGTTGTGTCGATTTCAACGACCGTATTGGGTTGCATGATTAGGAATGTGTGTATGAGCTTGAATTAATCGATTAGAATTAACATAGTAATTAGCTACACCGACCGGGGGTTAGTTGCTTAGATAGACGACACTAGACACTAGTCGATTAGAGGTCGTCTATTAGATTAGTGAAAGGGCGTCTCATAAACATTAGTAACTATGTTGAACGTGTTTATGAGACACTATCCTAAGATCTTATGGCATTGATTAGACGATATAATTGCTAGTTAATGCACGTGTTCACCTAGGCCTCACAAGGGATTGGTCGACACACACGAGTGATAGCCTTTAGCTCTACCCAACGCATTAGGTTTGATTTGTGTATTTTGGCCCAATAATTCACCACACGACCTACAAAATGGATACACCCGAGGCAATACTCTCTCACCTTGCACTTTCGAAAGGAAGTTAGATATCTCGTTATTGCTTTTGTTCGTTTCTTCTTGTTTAGTTCATCTAGTTTAGTACTTGTTTTTAAATTCCCGAAAATCCAAACAAACAAGCTTAGTTACTACAATGGCATGATAACTTACAACTTTAGGGATTCATTGGCACTTAATTAAATCCTTGGAACGAAAATATACTTGAGAAAACTTATCCAAAAATACGAACAAGTCAATGGCGCCGCTGCCGGGGATTTAAGCGAGTGTTATTAGTGAAACTTAGAGTTTGTTGAGTGTTATTGATATTAGCATTTCTTTTTGTTATTTTGTTTTTGTTCATCTTTGTGGGCTTTGACATTTTCCTTTTGTAGGTGCATGATCACAAGATCACGTGGAGGAAACCTTGAACCATTAGACCTTGAGATTGAGGCACACGCAAGAAGAAGGAATCGAAGTAGGAACCGTCAAAGAGTCATAGAAGAACCACTTGAGATGGAAAACATTGAAGAGATGAATCCTCCACCAAATGGAGAAGATGAGCTTCAAAGAGAGAATCATCAAGTTGGAAATCAAGTTGGAGGGAATCCACCTCAAAACCCAAACCCACCACCAAATCTCCAAGTTCCCAATCCACAATATCCACCCCAAAACCACCTTCCATATCAAGGATACAATCCTTACCCTTATCCACCTCCACAACAAGCCTACTATCCTTAGACTCGGGGATGATTTTTCCCATTAGTGATAGTCTGTGGGTATCACCATTGCATGTCGTTTCTAAAAAGGGGGGTATGACGGTCATAAAAACCGATCAAAATGAGGTGATAGCTACACGGGTAGCAACCGGGTGGAGAGTGTGTGTAGATTATAGGGAGTTGAACAAGGCTACATGTAAGGATCACTTTCCCCTTCCCTTTATGGATCAAATGCTTGATAGGCTTGGTGGATTTGCTTATTATTGTTTCCTCGATGGTTATTCCGGGTACAATCAAATAATGATTGCTCCCGAGGACCAAGAGAAGACCACCTTCACATGTTCCTATGGAACGTTTGCTTGGAGACGCATGCCCTTTGGGTTATGTAATGCACCGGTAACATTCCAAAGGTGCATGATGTCGATTTTTCATGATTTAATTGAGAAGGTAATGGAAGTATTCATGGATGATTTTTCTGTTTTTTGTACCTCATTTGACACATGTTTGGAACATTTGGAGTTAGTGCTTAAACGATGCCAAGATACCAACCTTGTCCTTAATTGGAAAAAATGTCATTTCATGGTCAAGGAGGGGGTGGTACTTGGTCATCATATATCTTCTCAAGGTTTGCAGGTTGATCGGGCAAAGATAGTGGCAATAGAGAAGCTTCCTCCTCCATCAAACGAGAGAGGAATTCGTTCATTCTTGGGGTCTCATCAATATCTCCATCATAACTCCAGGTATCTGTAGCGTCAAAATTAACACCTACAACAACGTCAAAGCGTTCGAACAAGTACTTGAAGTGAATCCGAACTGGGTTGGAATCGTAAAAGTTAAGGCCATACCCATTTGCAACCAGCAACGACTGTAAGTGATTCATGCATGATAGCTAGCTAGATTTATGTTGTTTTTATTTTATGTACTACGTATTTCTTTTTAGATTTATGTTGTTTTTATTTTATGTACTTCGTATTTCTTTTTTAATGAAAAGTCTGTTGTTGTTGTTGTTTTTGGTTAATTTTTTTTTATTAATTAATAATACAAAAAAATAATCAGAAAACATATGAGACCCAAAATATATGGTGTAGTATTAATTAATTTTGAGATGATATATAGAATTAATTTAAATACAAATTGTACGTACAGTATATACGTGTAGATCCACAGTAGTAGTGCGCTTAATTGCACGGGACCAAGATTTTTATTTTATAGTATATTTTTTCCATTTCCATTTTCATCCCATACTCCATATCCTAATTAGTTACTCACTTACAAAATTAAAAAAATATAAATGAAGAATATTTTTTTTAGTGGATTTATATAATCCAAGAGAGAGTAGTAGAGTACATGCAACAATATTAATTATTAATTCAATTATATGACTCTTGCAACTATATATGAGCTTACAACCTAGCTAGCCTAGCCTAGGCTATGTATATATGTATGTAGAGATATTTGAAGGTGAAATTATTTATATTATTTCATTTATATCTATCTATATATATATATATATAAACACAATAGTGTGACCTGTGATTTTCCCGTTCAAATTCATTACTATTTTCAGAAATATATTAATTTATTATTTGATATTAAGCTAACCTCAATGCATATTCATCTAAAATAATTATAGCACAAATTTCAAAAAAAGAAAGTGAACGCGTGAAGACGGTTGGTATTCCACTTTAGTCTTTATCCATTCAAATTTGCACGATCTCATCCTAAAAAAAAATCTGCATGATCTCGGATTTGTCACCGATTAAAAAGGTAGGAGTATTTGACAATGGACTTCAACAAATATTAATTTTAATTGATTTGGTATTAAAAAGGAATCTGCAATTAATTTATGTCTATTCTTGCATATAGTACTTATATTTCATTGGATCATATGCACGTATTTTTTGTTTTAACTAATTAGACAGATTTACATCAAATCGTTTGAATTAATGCATATCCCCGTAAAACGCGATATTATATCACCTTCCAATATTCAAATGTTCCTAAAATTAAGCCAATTCAAATTAATTAGCTGACTTTGTGTAGCTGAAGAATTACTTTCCCAAAACAAATAAAGGTATAAAATCTGCATTTTATGATCCAGAATTAAATTACAACCAAAATACTCATAACACAATTAAAACAGAAAAAGACTAAATAAGTGTGATTTTGATGATTGATTTTGAGATTTATGGCGAATGGTGGTGATATTGATTGAGTTTGGGAATCATTGCAAGTTTTTGGTGCAAAATCTTATTCCAACACTATTTTTCCAAACTTTAATTGCGTGCAATGAAAAGTTTGGGGGGGTATGTTCGTTTATGTAATTTGATTAGCACCAAAAACCATGCATCGTAATTGATGTTTGAATTGTTCACTTGTGAAAACAGCGTGAAGTTGGGAAATTGGAGTCAAATCGAGCAAAAATTTGAAAAAATGGAGAGAGGGTCGAGCCATTGGGCCACTTTTGGCCCACGACCGGGCGGCCTATTTGCCAAAAGACGAAGGTTTCGCCCGGCCGGGCCACTCAGCCGCCCGGCCGAGCCACTCAGCCGCCCGGCCGGGCCGTTGACTCCAGGTAAAAAAAATTGTTGTGCGAAGGTTCCGCCCGGCCGGGCCGCGTCCAGGTACGAATTTTTTTTTTTTTTTGTGGGTCTAAACTCGACCCAAACGGCCCACGACCCTACCCACTCGGCCCACATCCCTTTAAAACCCTAACACACTCATAACCCACACACCCACTCTTGAGAATTGGTTTTTCACTTCTCTCACCAAAGAAGTGTCACTTTTCTTCAATTTTCTCTTGATTTCTCTTACAAATTCTTCAAGAAAGTCAACACCCAAGGTATGTAACTCATTCCCTTTAATTTTCTTGCAAGATTGAGCAAAGTTTTGAAGTTTTAGAAGGTGTTTCTTGCATGTGTAGGGAAAGTGACGAAAATTTGAATTTAACATGGGTTTGTTGATTTCTTGGTTATTTCTTCCATGGGCTTTGTGTATTATTGTTTGTTATTGGTAAATAATGAATGACAATGCTTAATTTCAAATACCCATGAAGAAATTTGAAGAATTTAGGGGTAGAATTGTGAAATTGTGCTTACATGAGAATAATTGATGTTCTTGGGCATTTTGTGTTTAATTTAGGAACATGTTGGTTTGTAAGGATGATATTTTGTTGGATATTGCTTACCCATGCTATGATTGAGTGAACATAAGTGCTATTGTTGAGTTTTGGAAATTTGGTTCTTTCAAGCCTTTTTACAAATACTTTGTAGGCATGATTTTTATAAAGAAAGTGAGAGGAGATTGTGGGTAATTGAGAAAAGAGTAAATTTTTGGATGAATTTGGTTGAGCATGATAGAATGACATATGAGCTTTGTTTAGTTGAGAATGTTGATACTTGATTTGTTGGAATTAGGTGCAATAGTGGAACTTTGTACACTAATGAATTGTGGAAAGAACATTCTAACTAATGGAGTTTATTGTTGCTCATTTGTAGAAAAATGTCAAAGAGATCGAAAAAAGGAGAGGGAAGCTCAAGGCGGAGGGAGCTTGTGGACGAGCTTTGCGTCGAAAAATGTGGAAAAAAACCATCTAAATGGGGAATCAACTTTGGTGAAAGAGGAAGAGATTATATTGAAACTTTTTCGAGAATTGCAAACTCAAAGCTTCGACCCACACGGTATCCGGATTACTTTTTCATGTTTCGAATGGAAGTCAAGGACGATGTGCATGAATTGTTCAACAACATAGGGTGGGGGAATTTACTCGAGCTCACAAACGAGACATACGAGGAGCTATCGATTGAATTCATGGCAACCTTGAGGGAAGAAGAGCCAACGAATGGCATTCCGGCCGGAATAACTTTCCGATTAGGAAATGAAGATAGATATCTCTCATGCCCCGAGTTAAATGAAATCTTTGGAACATCATGTGAGGAAGACCTTGAGGTCTATGATCGGATGAACACATATGGTGAAGATGGGTTTTGGAAGAGGATAGCCCGTAAGAATCAACACGATGCGCCTGTTTACTCCTCTAGTCATTCAAAGGCCTCGCTTTTGCGGAATCCGGTGTTTAGATATGTGCACCGAATCATCGCCAACATTGTGTTTGGGAGATTTGAGGCCGGATCTGTAAGGAGAGAGGAACTTTTTATTATTAGGAGTATGGTGTTCGGGGAGCAAGTCAATATGGGTGCATTCTTGCTTGATCATTTGTTGACTATGATCAAGCGGAATATTCCGAATTTCACAATGGGTGGAATAGTCACGACTATTGCTCAATACTTCGAGATTGATTTAAGCGGCTACACTTTGGTTGAAGGAGGAGGAAGGCTCGATTTACACACTATGAGGAGGATGCATATGGTTAAATTGGATTAAAGGAATAACGAATATGTTTGGAGCATTGAAGATGGTGAAAAGTTTTTTCCGATGCCATACCCCGTGTTGACTACTTATAGGAGGAGGGGAAATTGGGATATGGCCTCCCCACATCACTTGGAAGTTATTAGAGCTCTGGAGGCAAATGAACGTATCCCAAGGTTTCGAATCGAGGTGCCCCCACGTGGACCAACTGAAGATGAGCTCGATCAAGAGCTTAACCAAGAAGTTTTGCAAGATGCACCTCATGCTTCTCCCCACCATCATCATAGGGGTGAGTCATCCGCTAATCCTTCATTCCATGAAGGCCCCAGTTATTCACAGAGAGAGGTCTCACCCGTATCACATGTCTATTCAAGAAGGTCAAATGAAGCAAGGAACCAAGCCGGAGGAATTAATGAGATCACTGCACCAATTAGAGGCTTGCAAACAAGTTTTGACACAAGGTTTTCAGCGGTCGAGGCAAGCATCACAAGTTTGGGAGCAAGGCAAGAGTCGGTGGAGAACGAGCTGAGATTGATAGGGGAGAACCAACGAGCCTACAATGCATGGATGATGCAATACGGATTTCCTGGAGCTCCTCCACCACATCAATGAAAAGCATGTTTGGTTCAACTCTAATTCCCTATGCATTACCTTGTCCTTGTCCTTGTTCTTGTTCTTGTTCTTGTTCTTGTTCTTGTTCTTGTTCTTGTTCTTGTTATTCATTTGACATTTTGAAAGTTTAGTTATGTGGGGGCATGTAAGGATAATGGGATGATTTTATTTGTTTTGTGGTTTTGTGTGGATTGATGTTTTGGTTATTGATTTGAAATGTGTGAGTGGGGATGTGTGTGAATGAATGTTAAAGATTGTGTTTTGGTTGTGAAATTGTTGAATGGTTGATCATTGAGACACATTTGATGATGATTTGTTGTGAATTTGATTCCTTGAATGTGTACATGATTGGAATGAATCATCTTGTTTGTATTGTTATCATCTTATTGCCTATGAATATTTTGCATGCACAATGAGTTATGTGTGGTGATGATTGATGAATGTTTGAGTCTTGAATGAACCGGTGAGAGTTGAGCCATGAACCTAACATTAATCCGGTTTATTTCATTCTAGAGTGGATCAATTCATTGCTTGTTTTTCTAGAACTTGCCCAAGTTCTTGCTTGAGATCATACTTGTGTGATACTTTGAGATATGATGTAGGCCATCTTTCGTACTACAAGTCACTTAGCCATATTTTTCCAATAACCAAAGAATTCTTCCGTAGTTAGCCCGTTTGAGCTTGAGTTCTCATTCTCTTGGCAACCTACCATGTTTAACCATTTAGCTTTTTGAGCTTTTGATGTCCAATTCTAGTGGAGAACAAAAAGAAAGTGGTAAAACATATGCTTAAGTGCATTTTGTTTGAAGAGAAAAATTGGCAAGGTTGTGAAAAGAAAGAAAAAGGTGGAAGTGATGAGAAAATGAGAAAAAAAAAAAAAAATTGAGAGAGAAAAGAGGGACAATGAGCCCCAAGTGCTTAAGAAGAAAATAAATTGGCTACAAAATGATGAGGAGATGATTGCTTGTGAGAAATTTGAATGAAAAGTGAGAAGGAAGGTTTGTAAACCTTATGAGCATAAGCTTGATGTGTTGAAAAAAACAACTTTTGTCCTCCACTAGATGAGTCACTTCATCCATATTCATCACACCCGTCCAAAGAGCCAACGTTACGTCCTTTGTTAAGACCTATTGATCTCATGGTTAAACATGTTTTGTGGTGGAAAGATGGTAGAGCTTGGGCAAGCCTATGGTAATTGCAATGCGTGATTTGATTGATGAGTGTCTATTGTCCTTAATTTGTTTGAGTGTTTGAGAGAAACACTATATCTTGTGAGTTGAACTTGAACATTTGGATATTTTCATCACCATCACTTGTTGTTGTATGTTGAGCATTGTGGGTAATTAGTTTGATTTTCAATCATGAACTTTTGATCATTTTGAGAATGTATCTTGAGGAAGAAGAATTCATTTCATTCATTGGAGACGTGGGATCGTTCATTGATTATCTATTTGCAATCGTACAACCTCTTGCTTTTATTCTTTTGTTACTCGGGGACGAGCAACGGTTTAAGTTTGGGAGGGTGATTCGGTTGTAAATTGCATGAGATCTTGTGTGTTTTAGTGATAAACTATGGTGATTTTACATGCATTTTCATGATAAGAGGCTTGATTTGTTGGAGAAAGGTTTGTGAGCTTGTTTTGTAGGAATACGAAGCAAATTAGGCGTCAAAATCACAAAACGAGTGTCAATCTTTATTGACACTCGTATGAGACGTAGCAATGAGGCTAGGGAGCAATGTACAAAATGTTTGAGAAGACTCGAGGCGGAAAACTGATGAAAATGACGGAAAATGGCCAAAGTCGAAGGTTCCGCCCGGCCGGGCGGCATCACTCGCCCGGCCGGGCCGTTATTACCCAATGGCCCAAATACGAAGGTTCCGCCCGGCCGGGCGGCATCACTCGCCCGGCCGGGCCGTTCAAGCATAAAAAAAGGCCACCAAGTTTACGAAGGTTTCGCCCGGCCGAGCCACTTCACCCGCCCGGCCGGGCGGCGCATTTTTCGGGGTTTTTGTCAAAATTCTCCAAATTCGAAGGGCTTAAGTGCAATTCTTGTTTTGGGGATTTCTCACAACATATATAAAGGGTCCTTAGCCAGTTTTGAGGGATATACAACACCTTGGAGAGCAATTCACACACAATCACACATAGTTATAGGTGTTCTTCTCATTTTGCAATTTTCCTTTCATAGATAGCTTAGATTCTTGTTTATTTCGACAATCCAAGTGAAGATTACCATTGGGCTTTGTAAGTAATTGAAGTTTGTAGCTACATTTCAAGTTTTAAGGTGATATCTCTTTAATTCTCATTTCAATTTCCCAATTCTCTTATTTCTTGCATTTGATTTCTTAATTGTGATGGAATTTGTGATTTCTTGCATTCTAGCCATGAATTTCTATCTTAGAACCATGGGCTAAGTCTTAATTGCCTAGGGTGTTGAAGTTTTGGTGGTTAAGTGGTGTAGTTATGGATTAATTGCATGATTAGCTTAGGAATTGGGTGTATTTGCTTCTAGTGTGGTAATTTGCATGATTCAATTGGTTAATTCACCCTATTAGCTAGCATTCTTAGTTGTGTCGATTTCAACGACCGTATTGGGTTGCATGATTAGGAATGTGTGTATGAGCTTGAATTAATCGATTAGAATTAACATAGTAATTAGCTACACCGACCGGGGGTTAGTTGCTTAGATAGACGACACTAGACACTAGTCGATTAGAGGTCGTCTATTAGATTAGTGAAAGGGCGTCTCATAAACATTAGTAACTATGTTGAACGTGTTTATGAGACACTATCCTAAGATCTTATGGCATTGATTAGACGATATAATTGCTAGTTAATGCACGTGTTCACCTAGGCCTCACAAGGGATTGGTCGACACACACGAGTGATAGCCTTTAGCTCTACCCAACGCATTAGGTTTGATTTGTGTATTTTGGCCCAATAATTCACCACACGACCTACAAAATGGATACACCCGAGGCAATACTCTCTCACCTTGCACTTTCGAAAGGAAGTTAGATATCTCGTTATTGCTTTTGTTCGTTTCTTCTTGTTTAGTTCATCTAGTTTAGTACTTGTTTTTAAATTCCCGAAAATCCAAACAAACAAGCTTAGTTACTACAATGGCATGATAACTTGCAACTTTAGGGATTCATTGGCACTTAATTAAATCCTTGGAACGAAAATATACTTGGGAAAACTTATCCAAAAATACGAACAAGTCACTAACCGTTTGTGATTTTTCCCAAATCGCATCAATGGCAGCATAGATTTAATCGTTTCTGCAGCCCAGCAACACAATGGTGAATTCTCCTTCGTTCCTCCCAAAATGCATCGATGTGTTCTTCCCAATTGCAGCGATTCCAGAATATTGTAACCGCTCCTTCAGCCCAGAAACCGATGATGACATTCACCCACGATCTTCCAAACAAAAGCAGCTTCACGTTTTCACCAATTTGCAGCGATTGAATTAAATCGTAATCGCCCCTCGGCCCAGAAACCGATGATGGAGATGAATTTTAAGAATTCGATTTGGAAAAGTCAAGAATTTGTCAAGTTATGCCTATAACTCCATCCGAATTAATTGGCTGACCATAATTATGAATTTAAAATTCGAATTAAATGTTCAAATATAGAAATTAAGGAGGTATATGAATATGAGTATTTAAGGGTTTTTTACACTAATTTGACCCTATTAGAAAATTTTAAAAGTTGTAGGTTTTACTTGCTTAATACTCTATAGAAATGACTATATTAGGGAATATTCTCATTTTATTACTGAAAAGTTGTAACTATCATTATTGAAAAACGGTAATTTTGTTACTGAAAAGTGGTAACTATTATTATTGAAACGTGTTAATTTTGTTACTGAAAAGTGGTAACTATTATTATATTGAAAAATTGTATTTAAAATAAATTTTGTGAAATAGGGAAAAAATTACAAACAGAAATAGGGGAAAATTACAAATATAAAATTGTATTTAAAAAAAAAAAATACAAACCGAAATATTGAAAAAAAAAAAATACAAACAGAAATAGCGAAAAAAATTACAAATATAAAATTGTATTTAAAATAAAAAAAAAACAAACAGAAATAGCCAATTTAAAATAAAAAATAAACAGAAATGGCAGAATTAAAATAAAAAAAACATGAAACAGGAATCGAACCTATGATCTTATAGATATGAAAGATAGTTAACTTGTGCATTAGTATGCATGTGCACATTATGCACAGGAGACCAACTCTTCAAATAAGTTTACTAGTCACGTTAGGCTCCACTCAACTCATTTATCGATCTAGTCACGTCATGTGTATTTTTTTTTACTGAAATAACCAACAATAAAATTATTTTATGTTAAAAATATAAAGGGTAATCCTAAATAAATACACAATCTTTAGTCTCAATATCAATTTTAAAAATCAATAATATTTCAAACAAGTTTACTAGTCATGTTCGGCTCCACTCAACTCATTTATCGATCTAGTCATGTCATATGTATTTTTTTTTACTGAAATAACCATCAATAAAATTATTTTATGTTAAAAATATAAAGGGTTAATTCTAAATAAATACATAATCTTTAGTCTCAATATCAATTTAATCACAACTTTTACGATTATTGTAAAAAACCCCAACCTTTCATCGTGTTGCAATTAGATACACATTTTTTTTCTCCGGCCGACCATTGATGATGTGGTTTACCGGATCTTGCCACATGAGATTACACATATTCTTTTTTTTTTCCACATCAGATTACATTTTATATAAATAAAAATAAAATTTTATAAAAATAAAAATTTATAAAAATAAAAATAAAACTTCAGCTTCTTGTGTGTCTTTCTCGACTTCTCAAACCCAATACAATTCTTCTTCTTATCTTCTACGTCTTTCTCACCTCTCAAACTCAATCAATTCTTCTCTCCTAACCCCAAAAATCAAAATTAGGACTAACACTTAGCAAAAAATTGTAAAAAATCCTTAAAAAAAGAAAATTCGAGGTATTGATAGGTCAAGCATATCATAATGACATTCAACCCTTATGGTAATGGTAGAAGGGTGTGGAAGATGAGGAAGAGAGGAGGAAAATCCTAGAAATTCTATAAAATTGACAAGACATGGATACAAATGACTTGTTCCTTCCAAAAAAAAAGTCATGTTATATATTTGTCATGTGACTCATGTTTGACAAAAAATGGCAAACTAAGACATGGGTGTATTAATTTGGAAAGCCTTTGACACTATTATATGAAGAACTAGTTGAACAAAATAACAAAATTATTCAATATTTAAAGAATTCTTGAAAAAATAAATCACCAGAAAATTTATCAGGGTCATGTATTAGATGTATGGTCGCTTTAGGATGAGTTTTAGGGGAGTGGTTGCTTTAGGATGATTTTAGGGAATTTTGATTTTTAGGGTTAGAATAGAAGAACTTGATTGAGTTTGAGAAGTGAGAAAGACGCAGGAGAAGAACTCTATTGATTTTGAGAAGGAGAGAAGAAGAACTTTGAGTTTGAGAAGCGGGGAGAAGAGGCAGAAGAGGGGGAGTTTTATTTTTATTTTTTATAAAGTTTTATTTTTATTTCTATAAAGTGTAATATGATGTGGAAAAAAAAAGAATATGTGTAATCTGACTGGACCATATCATCAATTGGCCGGAGAAAAAAATGTGTATTTAATTGCAACACGATAAAAAGGTTGGAGTTTTTTTACAATAATAGTAAAAATCGTGATTAAATTGATATTGATACAATTGATACTGAGACTAAAGGTGATGTATTTATTTAGAATTAACCCAAATATAAATCATGTATTAATTGGATATACTGTATATATAAAATTAAACTTCTAAATATATTTTCAAATTTTCAGAATTCTTTACTAGGCAAAGTAGAAAAAAAAATTAAAATTGTGAGTGTGACTCAAATTTAGGGATGTATTCAATTGAGATTCTATTGGATTTTTTTGGACTTTAAAAAGTAGGTGGATTTATAAATTCGAGTCCCTACAAAGTGACTTTTTTTATTGATTTATATGAATTTTCATAGATTTGACATAAATTTTTTTTTTTTTTTTTATGTATTTACATAGATTTTCATAAACTTGGATATTGATGGGAAGATTTTTTTAAATGTGAAGTGTTTTTTTTTTTAAATTAATATCATATATATATAAAATATTTTATCAATAAAATATATATATATATATATATATATATAAAGTTTATATAATAATTCGGGGCGGGTCGGATACTCGTGGGTCGGGCATAAGACCCAGATCCACCCATACTCAAAACGGGGCGGATTCGACCTGACCCATAGCTCACGGGGTGGGTGGGTACCCACAGGTAGAGCCGGCAATTTGGGCCGGCCCAAAACCTAGTATGAGCTGGACTTTAAAATTAGAGGCCCATATAAAACTGGGCCTATTTGGCCCGACCCGATGGGCCCGACGGGCCTAATGGGCTAGGCTGAATTTGGCCCGCCGGCCCATGGACAGTCAATTTGGCCCGATTAATTTTTTTCTTTAGAAAAATAAATAATTAAAATGAGTAAAGTACATTATTTTTAAATATTATTGTATTTTTTATTTTATTTTGACTTTGAAATTTGAACTTATGAATTATTTATATAGTGTAATGTTATATTTATGAGCGTTTATGAATTAGGTATAATTAATAAATTAGTAATATATATTTTTAATTATAATTTTTGCTAAAAATATTATTTTTTAAAAAATATTTCATGGGTTGAGCCGGTCCACTAGCCCAGCGGGCTAAGGTGGGCTAGGTTGGGCTCAAATTTTATAGGTCCGACTAATTCATGGGCCGGCCCGACCCAGCCTACGAACATCGTTTGGCCCGATGGGCTAGGCTGGGCTGGGTCGGACGACCCAATTTACCAGCTCTACCGCAGGTGAAATTTACCCTTAATTACTATTTGTGAATTTTTTTTATCCCACGTGTCTTCTCAGATTTCTGTCTTTCAATTTTTCTAATTTTCTTAGATTTTTTTTTTTTTTTTTTTGTTCTCTCTCCTCTCTCTCTCTCCCCATTTTCTCTCTATTCTTGTACCGTTTTCTCAACTCCCTCTCTCCCTTTTTTTCTCGACAGTTTTTTTTCTTTTTTTCTTTTAATTCTCTCCTCTTCCACTCTCATTAAAATTTATTTTTTAAAATTTCCTTAAATTTTTCTCCCATCTTCAATTATTTTTTCAGTTTTCCCTCTCCCTCTCCTTTTGTTTAGACATTATTTTTATTTACAGTTTTCTTAAATTTCTCTCTACTTAATTATATTTTTTCACACCAGGAATTATGGAGATTAAAAGTAAAAATTATGTTGTATACAGAGAGTGCGGTCATTGATGAAAAGGTGAGCAACTCATTTACATGAGTTTAAAAGTATAAATTTCTCTCTGCTTAATTATATTTTTTCACACTAGAAATTATGCAGATTAAAAGTAAAAATCGTACGTAAATAGAGAGTTTGCGGTCATTGATGAAAAGGTGAGCAACTCATTTACAGGATTTTAAAAGTATGTACTTCGTTCTTAGTAAGTTTTTCAAATCACAATTTATTTACACAAAATTTATATTTTTTTTAAATAATTGTTTCTGTTTTCTCCTCTCCCACTCTCTCCCTTTTTGTTTCACTTTTCTCCTCTCCCTCTCTCTCAATTTTTCTCTTTTTTCGTTCTCTACAGTTTTATTTTTTTTTGTATTCTTTTAAACTTTTTTTCAATTATTTCTTCAGTTTTCTCTCCTCCCTCTCCTTTTATTTTGACGTTATTTTAATTTCCAGTTTTCTTAAATTTCTTATATTTTTTCACACCATGGAGATTAAAAGTAAAAATAGTACGTAAACAGAGAGTTGGCATGAAAAGGTGAGGAACTCATTTACATGATTTTAAAAGTATAAATTTCTCTCTGCTTAATTATATTTTTTCACACCAGAAATTATGGAGATTAAAAGTAAAAATAGTACGTAAAAGAGAGTTGACGGTCATTGATGAAAAGGTGAGAGCAACTCATTTACATGATTTTAAAAGTATGTACTCCATTCTGTAATAAAATTTTCAAATCACAATTTATTTACACAAAATTTCTCTTTTTTTTTTTAAATAATTGTTTCAGTTTTCTCCTCTCCCACTCTCTCCCTTTTTGTTTCAGTTTTCTCCTCTCCCTCTCTCTCCCTTTTTGTTTCAGTTTTCTCCTCTCCCTCTCTCTCAATTTTTCTCTTTTTTCGTTCTTTACCGTTTTTTTGTATTCTTTTAAACTTTTCTTCAATTATTTCTTCAGTTTTCTCTTCTCCTTTTGTTTTGACAGTTATTTTAATTTCCAGTTTTCTTAAATTTTTCTCTGGCTTAATTATATTTTTTCACACCAGGAATTATGAAGATTAAAAGTAAAAGTAACAGAGTTGACGATCATTGATGAAAAGGTGTGCAACTCATTTACAGGATTTTAAAAGTACTCCGTCCGTAATAAAATTTTCAAATCACAATTTATTTACACAAAATTTATTTTTTCTTAAATAATTGTTTCTGTTTTCTCCTCTCTCTCTTTTTTTTTCGGTTCTTTACAGTTTTCTTTTGTATTCTTTTAAATTTTTCTTCAATTATTTTTTAAGTTTTCTCTCCTCTCCCTCCTTTTGTTTGGACAATTATTTTTATTTACCGTTTTCTTAAATTTTTCTGGCGTCATTGATGAAAAGTTGAGCAACTCATTTACAGGATTTTAAAAGTACGTTTTGTGTACTACGTTCTGTAATAAAATTTTCAAATCACAATTTATTTACACAAAATATTTTGTTCTTATCTTTCGTATCGTCTTCTTTTATTAGGCATATGAGGGGATGACTTACACACTTTTATGAGGATGAGTGTGCTTTGATAGTACTTGAAGATTGAAGATGTGCTTTGATAGTTATTGCCTGTACTACTTGAAGATTGAAGATGAGGATAAATCATTCTACAACAAATCAACTTATTCAGATCAAGATTGAGAATAGTTGTTTATTGAAATAATATTTATGTATTTTTTTTAAAAATGTTTAGTTTGGAACGGTATTTTTAAAATTTGGAGCTATATTTTTTTAAAATTTGGAGCTATATTTTTTAGATTATGGATTATATCTGATTAATTGGTTCAGAGATTTGTTTATGTTCTCTTATTTAATTTTGATAATTTTTTGTTACGTAAATTTTAAAATCTATTTTTTATTCATTTTATTTGCATGATTTAATATTTTAAAAAATATTCTGACGATTTCATTGTACTCTATACAAAAAGTGTAAGCTAGATTACAAAATTAATTTTGTATAGTCAATAATATTTTATCACTTCATGTAATTCTTTTATGTGACGTTAATTTTCTATATCTTGCTCCAAAACTTGCACTCATTTTAATTAGACCAGAATTTATATACATGTTCTCTATATTATTCTACAAACTATTACAAATTCTATAATTGTTCTCTTAACAAAAAATAATTTTATATTACGAATATATACTAAATATAACAATGAATTTAATAATTCATGAATCAAATAATTCTTTAATTAACATCTACATGAATTTAATAATTCATGTATGTTGCAGATATAGCTAGACAACTACAAATTATGAAATTTGAATAGGCGGCCTTGTGCTTGGAAAACATATTCTTGAGGCAAAAATTTATAATGTATATTACTTCTTCACTGCAAATTTTAATAGACCTATAACACTGGATTTAATAATTGTGTTACACTAGGCAGTTTTATTATATTCAGATACTTCTCGAAAGTAGTCAATTTACCCATTTCATTTTCTTAAATATTATTGGAGTATAAAATTGGATAAATCAAAAGTAGTCAATTTACTCATTTCATTTTCTTAAATATTTCTAGAGTATACTTTTTTGAATTACTCACTTATAATATTTACTAATTCAATAATTGTAAAATAAACATTTCAATCAACCTGACCCATTCACGCTCTCATATTATCTATATACCACCCTACAAACTAATAAATGACAACTCATTATCTTATTCAAATACATTAATTATCATCAAATATATTTTAAAATAATAAATTATATAAAATTTAGTTTATTATAATAATTTAATATTTTTCCAATAATTATCATCAAATGTATTTTAAAATAATAAGTTATATAAAATTTAATTTATTATAATAATTTATTTTTTTTCCAATTTTACGAAATTCGCGGGTCTTATACTAGTTTATTTATATTTTTGAAGGAGAATTCAATAAAATTCATAGATTATTAAAATCCTAATAGAATATCTAATAAATTTTAATGACTTTTTAAATACCCACAATCAACCACGATCCCTTAAATAAGATTGTGCTTCGAAGGTTCAAGCAACAAGACTCGTCGTACTCCATTCTTAAACCCTTGAAAATTCAAGTATGGAGATGGAGGCGCATTTTGGTTTGGGATCCGATTCTGAATCGTAAAGTATCTGTTGATGATGTATCAGATCAGATGCTGCCTTCGCCGTAACAACATCAACATCGAGTATTTCCTCTTTCCTCAATTTCAATTCACTCGTAATTCATGTTTCTAGACGTAGGAATCGACTTGATTTTGTTCTCTCTGATGCACCATTTCCTTAATTCAACTGAAGTTATTTTGTATTTTGTGGTTGAATGACAAGAGTTCATTATTTCAACATCCAGGCCTTCAATTTCCAATCTCTGTGGTCATGGTGATTAATCTCATTGCTATTTTTTGAATGAAAATGCTTTTAAATAGACAGATATGGATTATTAGATAAAACATTAATATAGAGTATAATTTAAATGATAGTGTTACTAGAAATAAAATGCACGTGATCATCACAAACAGAAGTTAAACTGGTGTTGAACTATAGAAAAAAAAAAAAAGTCTCATTAAGTGGATATGGACGGAATATTTATAAACTGATAGATTGTGAAGTTTGTTTTCCACTCTGAATTGGTATGTAGAAACTAGGAGAGGCTGTAATGAAAATGGTTTCAAAATTTTCAAAACTTCTCCTTTACAAATAGATCAGGTTGCCTTAATTGTAGTTGACAGATAGCACTAAGTTTCACAAAGTATCTTCATTGACTATCTGTTATTTATTTCCCTTAGATAGACAAGGATGCAGTAATTAATTGTGTTTTATCACTACAAGCCCATCCTAAAAATGGGACGATATTGGGAAATGGTAAGGTAATTCAGTTTCCAAAGTTTCTTTACTTTTATTACAGAAGGCTATAAATCGGATATACAGTATTCATGAAAATCTATATCCGTGCAGGGAGTTTTATGGATTTAATGGCTCCCAATTTGAATCGAATAATAATGTGGTACACAATTCGGTTATAGCATATTAATTTGGACCAAAAAAAAGGGGCTAAACGTCGTGCTCATTTTCTTTATTGTTGCAGTATTTTATTTTTTTCCCATTTTTAGGCAGCAACTCCTAATGGTAGTCACCTGGCAAGCACATATTGCTTGCTTCCCATATTAAAGACTGTTGGCTATGTCCTATCTCTTATGGACTCCAAATTGTTATTAAATTCGATGAAAAACCTTCAACAGCCTGATGGATGATATTAATGTTCATTTTTCGCCCTTGCTCTTAACTATATGGTTATCTCTGTAGTTATTTGTAGTTAACATCCTTAAATGAGTTGTTTTACTACATGGTTGTCCAGTTTCCCAGGTTCTGATAAAGCTAGAATGTTCCACTTCTTACACTATATTAGCTTTTATTTGCCTAAACTATTATGATGTTTTATTTCCATTTTAGAAGTTTGAAGTTTCTAATAATTTCCTTATGTTTCTGTAGTTTACTCGTTTCACTCATTCAGTTGGCTGAATTAAGGATCTGACTCATCATGTCTCAGTTTTATGCCATTCATATTGGAAGTGAAACAGATCTCCACTTTGCGTTTTGTGCTGGTAAGAAAATTATTTCAAAGTACTTCTGAATTTCATTTTCTTTTTTTGATGGTACTTAAACTTTTGATGCATTCAGTGGCCATTTGCTCTAATCTCTATGTCGAAGGACTGGAGTGGAATGAGCCGCGAAAAAGCTAAGGAGTATATATAATTAATCTGGCTGATTTTTCTAGGCTTATCTAATTTCTTTCCTTTTTTATAAGCCTTTCAGTCCTTATCTTTTTAATGAGATTTTCTCATATGCAATCATATGATAGTGAATTTGGATTAAATCTATGGTTCAGAATCTCATGGTGAGTGAATATGAAAGTCTTCAATATTTGATTAGGGTTAATTGCATAAAATTTCAGAACATTTTCACAATTCTCAATTACAACATATGTTTTTAAAAATTTGCAATTCGATACGCATACTTTTTAAAACTTTTGCTACTATTTTCCGGCAACTATGCTGACGTGGCAGCCAGATTTTTTTTTTTTTGTAAAAACTGCAAACAAATTCACAACCCTTTGTTATTGTTTCAATTTAATCACAACCTTTTAATTTTTTGCAATTTCATACACTGCCACATCAGCAAGACTTGCTGGAGAATAGCCGTGTTATAGAATTGCAACAATTTGAAAGGTTGTGTATCGAATTGCAATTTTTTTAAAGCATATGTTGTAATTTAAAAAAGGTTGTGATTATTTTTGCAAAAAATGTAAAAAAGGGTTTCATATTTCTACGTCGAGAGAACCGTACTCAAGTTTGGCAGAAAAAAGAAATCAGTATACTTAAAGGGTTAATTGCAAAATAATCACAACCTTTTTTACATTTTTTCAATTACAACATAATTTTTAAAATTTGCCATTTGATACACGGCCTTTTAAATTTTTGCAATTCAAGTCCTGCTGACGTGACAGTGTATGAAATTGCAAAAAAATTAAGAAGGTTGTCATTAATTTTTTTTTTTTGGCCGAAAGGTTGTCATTGAATTGAGTTGGTATATTTGTTGTAAAATTCTGCCACGTTTAACCTCTCCATGAATAATAATTTTCTTTTAAGAGAAATATCTTATGGAAATAGCAAGAACATAAAACATGACACAAAAATACTCTGTTAGCCTGGCTTGAATTCAGTTTATACTTAATCAGGCAAGGCAACAAGCAATAATATAAAATTTATTCGAAATTACTCTTAGTGGTCCCAAATAATGTGGGGATATTTTGAATAACTACAACCAAAAACCCTTAAAATGTACCCATCCTCAGTTACATGACCAATTATAAAATTTGAAGCTCTCCTGTGTAGACCATCTCGAATTCGAAATAAAATTTTTAGGATTACATTCAATTTCCATTTTGAGTGCTAATAAATTAAATATACTCAGAATTGTTTTTTCAATGTTTAACTGCTATCTATAACACTCAATGCTTAAAGTTCAATTTCATAAAATGTATAAAACTCACATTCATTTTCCATTTTGAATGTTAATAGTTAAGCATGTTCAAAAGTGTCTTTATCTCTTAAATTCAATGCCTGAAGACTAATTACTTATAAGTAACAGAGAATATTCTGTCGCTATCTGTAAAGTTTACTGAACTTGAGACCAAGAAGATAATTGAATAATGTTTATTTCATTTGGAAACATTATTCTGCTATCATATGTTACAGAAGCGCAGGTAAAAGATGTCGACTTTCAAGGTAGAGAGAACAAGCCAACTGATACATGTTATGCCTTTTGATATGCTCCTAGACTCCTTTTATTTAACATTAAAAAAATTAGAGTGTTGAAGTTCTTTCTAAATACCATAGTAAATCTAGAAACTCAAAAATTGGTAATTATATTTCATACTCCCTCCGTCCACAAAATTTAGTCTCATACCCTTTTTCAAATACACCCTGCGCAACACTTAATTTATACCCTTTTAAAACACCACATATTACATCTAATGCCATTGAACTACTCAATTACTGTATTAGAATAAAGTTAAATGTCAAATTATACCCTTCTTGACTTTACATCATATTTTCTTTTTACATAAAGTATACATTTTCCTTAAAACATGTGCCCACTTTGAATCGGACTACTTATTGTGGACGGACGAAATATTATTTATTTATTTATTTATAAAATAACTAAATAATTTCAGTATTTATAAATCCCTCGTATTTAAACCTGTTCCAACAAAACCCCAGGACGGAATGATCGAGAATTCACATTTAAGTAATTGAAAAGGCGCCCACTGAGAGTCTAACTAGGGTTTTCGACTGAATGAAGTGTTGATAGGGGCAACTGATTTCCTGGTGATTTTCTAGCTATTTTCTCATAGAATTCATCATCATCGAAATTGGTGGTATATTTATCATTATTTGATGTTTTAATCCTCTGAAATTATTATTATTATTCAGATACTCTTTAGATTTTGAGTGGCGATTCGATTCGTGTACGTTCCTAGATGGAAGAATCAATAAGCAAGAGGAGGGGGAAGGATCGAGT
Organism: Galeopsis tetrahit; assembly: GCA_963675135.1. Classification (NCBI taxonomy): domain Eukaryota; kingdom Viridiplantae; phylum Streptophyta; class Magnoliopsida; order Lamiales; family Lamiaceae; genus Galeopsis; species Galeopsis tetrahit. The sequence continues at coordinate 23,098,244 of OY776128.1, forward strand.
TAGTGAGTTACCCAACTTGGATCGATTTAGTGAGTTACCAAATTCGCTAATTCTTATCATTCTCTCATTCTTGCCAATTAGAGATGTTGTTGCGACAACCATACTCTCCAAACGTTGGAAAAATCTGTGGACCACCGTTCCGTGCCTGAATTTCTGCGAATTAAGTAAGTATTATGAGAGTGATCCAGAGAAGATCCGTAATTTTGTTAATCGGACTCTTTTATTCTGGAGAGGGGTTGGGAATCTGAAATTCAAACTTGATTTCGATTGGGACCTTTATTTGTCCTTATCAGATGATGTTGATGTTTGGGTGCGCTTCGCAGTAGAAAAGGAAGTAGAAGAGTTGAGTATATGTCTAATTTGCGAAGAGATTGAGACTAGCATGGCCGCTGATGAAACCGAGGAATGTGCATACTGTCTTCCCCAGTGCCTGAACTCGTGTACGTCGATAAGAGAATTATCACTTGTGGGCTGTAATCTTCAAATGCCTGTATCTCCATCCTGGAATCAGCTCAAGTGTTTAAAAATCGATGGTTATTGTTTTAGTAAATGGTTGATAAATCGTATTCTGTTGGGTAGTCCTCAGTTGGAAGTCTTTGAGTTGCGCCTTGTGGAAAGCTATGATAACTTGAATATCTGCTCTACAAGTTTAAAAAAACTGAAAATCGAGAAGTATTTAATGCACAAGGGTGATGAACCATCCAAGGATAAATGGCTGAGAATCTGCTGTCCAAATCTTGAAGTATTTGTAATTTCAGGTGTTTTGTATTCTAAGTATTTGTTTACAGATGTCTCGTCTGTAACAGATGTGACTCTTGGGTTTAACAGTTCATATGAGTATGCTTATGGGAATGAATTGCTTGAAGAAACGTTGAAGCATATTTTTTCATCTTTCGAAGGTGCTCATAAACTCGCATTATCATATTGGTGTGTTCAGGTGTGGTTTCTTCTCAATATTTGCTAATTACTTGAAAATTCTCTCTATATATTTTCATTATTTTTCCATTCAATTAGCTACTCCCTCCCTTGTTTTGAAATGCAATCTATCATATTCCAGGTGCTTGGTGTGCTGCACAAGAAATCTTTACCAAATGTTACATTTTTCCCTAATGTAAAGATGTTGGTCATCAAAGACCAGACTCGGGATACAAATTACGAGTTTGAAGCAGGTAAATGTGTGGGGTTTGCAGGGGAGGTCTTTGATGCAAGCAAATACCTCAAGTTTGAAAGAAAGCTCTCCAAGTCCTTTATGCTGCAACTGAAGACAGTTGATATTACTTTGAATTTTTTTAAAGAATCAACATTTCGGTTCATAGAGTTTTTGTTAAAGTATGGTACCATGCTAGAAGATATGGTGATTCGGGCTGACAAGAACTGCTCTGTAGATTGGCTTGAAGTGGCAGGGCGATTGCTGTCCAAGCCCAAAACTGCACAGTTGACTCTAATAAGATTTTGATCATCAACGGGTTCAAAGGTAATAGCATGCAAACATTTATTAGACAAACTGCTGTTGTAAAATGATTTGTGTTTGATGACTTTTGATGGTGCTTTGTTTTTTTATGTTTTTTTAATGAAATACTATTATTTAAAAGTTGGTTTCCATTTTTCATTTGTGATTTTAAATCTGTATATGAAAGTATCCTAAACATAGTAAAGTAAACTAGTGGTGACAAAATTAAATAATCATTTGTGCAAGTAGAGTAGTGAAACTGGTGTTTTGTGCCCTCAATTTGTTAGCCTCTCTCTTGTCACTTGTGGCCTTTTCCTTTTATATGATGATGTATAGGAAATCATATGTAGAATCTTCATTTTATGTTGCTTTTGTTAACAAGTCATGACCCATACCAAAAGAATAACAAAATAGGAGAGGTTGATGTAGCTCTGTTTTGTCTTGTTAGTCTTTATTTTTTCAAGCATGTAGTAGACACAAGGATTTGGCTTTAATACTCCTTTTTCTTCTGTAACTTCTGCTTTCTACTTTCTTCCATGGGGTAGATATGTTGGTAAAAAGATTCAATTGATCAATGTATGAATAAAGCTTTTACCTATTTTTTCAAGTTTCCTAAATTCTATAGGCGGTGATTGTTGTACGTTTTTCAATGGTGGTTATGTTATTAATGTTGTAGCATAGATGAATAATTAGGAGAAACAATTATAAAAAGAGAGATATTTAACCAAAATGAGAGTAATGATTAACTATATCTCGTCTCTAGCTAGACTTGCTCGGGTTGTTTATTTTTTGAGAAAATTTAACTTCCGTTTGTAGTCTCGAGATGGCAGTTGCAGCAGTGCAACCTACAAGCCTTTTCTCTTCTGTAGTGTGGCTGTAGCCTGTAGGCTTGTAGCGCACACACATATAGTCATATACATACACACCATAATAAACACGTATACATATAGTATGTTATATCTCTCACTCCTATAGAAACACCATAATAAACACATAAGGCAAATTCTTCCATACACGCTATTGTACCTATACACTCTGAATTTCAATTTTAATTTGCTCAATTACCCAATTTAATGGAAACCTAACCAAACCCCAGACGCCTCCCCTCTCTTCCTCGCCGTCACCGTTGCCACATACCTCACCCTCACTCTCTCCCTCCGCCACTTCACTGTCCCCACCGCCGACCTCCGCCTAATCGCTGCTGTCCACAACCTCATCCCCTGCCTCCACCATGAATGGGTAGATCTGCTTGCTATCGTTGCTGTCGGTGGTAGCGTATTCAACGAAGACGAGGCGGTTCTTGGCGTTGCGTAAGGCAGCGTCGATTTCTGTGATGTTGTGGACTCGTTGTACTCTTGCGTGTTTGCTTGATTTCTCGATGCTGGCGGTGGCGGCGGAGGATTTGGGGATGAAGCTCCGGCGGGAGGTTTCGGATTTGAAAAGGTCGGGTTGTTTGTGTTTGGATTTGAATGGGAGGTGAATTGAGGGAGAGAGAGGAGTGATTTTTGTGATGGGAGTATATGGGGTTTGTTTAGCTAAGAAATTAGTGAAAGTAGCCATGGATGAAGTTTAAAAAATGAATGATCAAAATTGGTTCATGGGAATGAAGGTTGAAATGGTGGTATGAAGAAACGGTATATAATAAAATGTTATTTTTTGTTTTTTGAACTCATGTTCTAGTTAATGCTGGTCTTCCTTCTTATCTGAACAATGGTAATTTTTAAAGTAGAACAAGGAGTAAATAAATTTTGTTATTTCTGAGTTAGTGTATGCGTTAAAAACCAAGCCTTTCTAATAGAGTTATATCATTGAAAGCTGGAATTTTTAGTTGATATAACCCGATTACAGAATGCTAAACAACATCCTTTCACCTTTGTTAGTATACTTACTATTACTGTGTCCTTTTTCTTGTTGGTGTCCATTATCATATGAGGGTCTTATCATTAATAATGTCATCAAACATTGTTTTATAATGAGGGTCTTACTACTCTTACCATTATTATTCATTAATGTCATTTTAGAACACAGAGCATTAAGGGTTTCACATATTTCATGTTATATGATGTTTTATTTCATGAGTTTTCCTTATATATATATATATTGTTTTGTTAAGTGAATATATATTTTTGACAGGGATATGTGATCTACCGTGTTCGTGAATATATATTTTTGACAGGGATATGTAATCAGGGGAAGAGGACATTTGCACCAGAAAGGGCAACTTGGAAGAGAAACCAGACCCCGTCTCTTCGTTGTTATCGTTGATCTTCTTGAAGTTGAAGTCAAAGTTAAAATCTGGTTTTATTTCAGTTATGACCATATGTTAAACCAGGCTGACCTTATCTACCTACAATAAGTACCCTCCAAATTCTTTGGAGTATGATTGTTTGAATGAGTATTTAGTTTTTGGATAGTTGGAAGAAGTTTAGTGTTAATTTGTTACTGTCGTTTATTTCAGATTATCAAATTATGCTCTTGAAAGTCTGTCTACATCTTAATATTCTAGCCATTGAGATCTTCTTCTTTTGATTTTCAATTGAGTTCTATTTACTTTTTTTGGGGGCTAATTATTAGAATTTTATATCAGTTTTGACACAATATTACGACCTACAATTTGTGTGGTTGTTTGAAGATTTCGACATGTATAATTTGGGTAATGAGTCTAAGTATGTGGATTTTGTTGCTTGGAATTGGGATTTTCATTTTGTTCTTACTTGGTTGCGACTTGTGAGTGATAAAAGCTTGAGAAATTTCAATTATAAAGCATTCCAAACGAAATAAAGTGCTTATATAGTTATACAAATCAGCTTGAGTGCAGCTTGAGTGTATCATTATTTTAGCTTAATGTGAATGGAGTCTTATAGTGCTTTATGATTTTTGTTCAAAACTATGCATGATGAAACAGTTGTCATTGTAAGCCATGTCCATGTACTCTATAAACAAAAATTGTTTATGCAATGTAGTAAAGTGTTACCTATAGTCTTAATCTAATGAAGTAATATAGATTCTTGATGGTTATTGTTTGTAGTACTATTGATTATTTTTTGTAATATTACTGATTATTGTTTAGTGTATTATTGATTATTATTCATGGTATAATCAGTTTATGGTATTAATTAATATAATAAGATGTATGAAATTATGTGTTATTGTATAAGTTATTACTAATTAATGTTTATGTTATTACTTAGTATATTAGTCTAAATAAATATAGACATCTTTTAAAAAAGTGAAAATAATTATACTTTTGTAGAAGTGATTTCTTTTTTATTGATACTTGTTTTAAATATGTTGGGTACATATAAAATTATTTTGTATTTAAAATAAAAAAAATTAGAAAAATCAACCAAAAAAAAAGCACATAAGAAAAAAATTAAAATCATAATCTCCGAATGTATATCACTAGACAAATGACGTAGAACCGTCTACGACTTCATCCATATCTTGACCTGTTCCCCCTTCCCCCACGATTCTTTAAGGGTTGGGGTATATACCCCTCCAGCTTTGTTAGATACACGCCCCCAAACTTTTAATAATTAAAAACTCACGTGAAATGTCCATTTTACCTTTTGACTGAAATGGAGTCAGATAGATACACCCCTTCAATTTCATAACTGGTATGAAATAGGCGACCCTTTGCCTACTCCATCTTGTCACTTTTCTGTGAATTTTTTTTCCGATAATCTCACGACGCAAAGGGCAAAAAATCTCACGCAAAGGGCAAGCTTCAGATGGCTTTTAGGGTCACGAAAATATCAAGAATGGTGCGAAAACGTGAAGGGCACAATACATATGTAAGTTTGTTTTTTCGTTTTTACAGTTTTGTAATGTATACATGCACGACTAGGTTTTTGTTTTTTGTTAGTGTTTTAATGTTCTTAGTATATTTTGTGGTAGTTTAGGGCTTCTAATGAGATGAAAATGGTGTTTGGTTGTGTTCGCGCGTCAAAATATTCAAGTTTTCGTAGTTCAAACGACCGACACTAGTGTGTCGACGGTAATAATTGTGGTCGACGAAAAGAGGACGACCGTAATATTACCCGTCGACACGTTGTCGTCGATTAAACATGTCTTCATGTTTTAGTTGTAAGTTTGTGGTCGACGGTCTACTGTCGACCGGAATGATATTAGGCGACAATATAGTGTCGACTGGAACGATGTTGATCGACACTTACGTGTCGACTACCCTTCAATTTTAATTAAATTTGTCCTTTTTTTATCAGGATTTGGCGGACGATCAGGAATATGTTGAGGATACTGTTGAGAATACTGAAATTCAGTCCTGGGAGGCAAAGATCCATGAAGATGAAGAATTTAAAATTTTTGATTTTGAAGGTGAAGGTGGTCTTATTTCATTTGATGAAGAAGGCACATGTGGTGAAGAGGAGGTTTCATGTAATGATATGGTGATGGACTATACGGATGTCTTCACCAATGGAAATTACTTTGCTAGTCGGGAAGATTTTGCAAGAGTGGGTCCGTCGTGTATCTATAGAAAATAACATGGTGATTGTTGTTAAGCGCTCCGGTAACGGCTGCGGGAAGAAGAAGGCACATGCTTTGCTTGCATGTGAACGAGCTGGAGTTTATCGTTAATTTAAGGGGAGTGACATGAGTAAAATTGTTCTTCATAAGGATTCAAAGGATTAGGATTTTGAGGACGAGCTAAACGACAAGAAGAAGCGGACAACCGGATCGAAGAAGTGTGGATGTCCCTTTTTTATTGAAGGACACTAAAATTTCGGAAGGGGAATGGAGGTTGGATGTGAAGTGCGGGCTTCATAATCATCCTGTTGCTTTGTATCTTGAGGGCCACTCTTATGCTAGGAGACTAACTCCTGAAGAACAACAACTTGTAATTGACATGTCTAAATGCAATGCTCCTCCGAAGGATATATTGATGATGCGCAAGAAGAGGAATCCCGACAACCACTCTACACTCCACATCATCTACAATGCCCGAAAAAAGTACAAGTTGATGGAGTATGCCGGACGAAGTCAACTACAACAGTTAATGAGTCTGTTGATCGATAATCAATACTTCTATTGTCATAGAACTTGTTCAGAGACAAACACCTTGAAAGACCTGTTCTTTGCACATCCTACCGGGATTCAATTGTTTCGGGCATTTCCTAGTATTCCGATCATCGATTGCACGTATAAAACAAATAGGTATAAAATGCCTTATTTGGAGATGGTCGGCTTCACACCAACAGGAATAACATTTTCAGTCGCTTCCGTCTACCTTGAGCATGAGAGAGAGGAGAACTACACGTGGCATTAGGTGTCCTTCGTGAAGTCTTGGACGATGCTTGCCTACCTAGAGTTGTACTTACGGATAGAGAGTTGACACTGATGAATGCTTTGGGTTCAATATTTCCACGAGCAACGCATTTTCTATGTTCGTGGCATATCGATAGGAATGTGTTGGCGAAGTGTAAGGGGAAGTTCTCTACGAAGGAGGAGTGGAATAGATTCTATCAAGTTTCATGGAAGAACGTAATGAATGCATCGTCTTTGGAAGAATTTGAAGAGGTATGTCGCTCTTTCCATGACGAGTATGCGGATGTCCCTATTCAAAGGGAAGCGTACGAGTATGTCATGAAGTAGTGGGTTGATCCGTACAAAGATAAATTTGTGGCAGCTTGGACAGATGAAGTGATGCATTTTGAGAACACAACAACTAGTTTTCACCACAAATCCAAGAAACCATACTCAAACATACGAAATATAAACCCTAGCTTTTCTTTACTTTAAACAAATAATATCAAATTCTACAACAATCTTCGATTTAACTACTCAAATATACGAAATAAACCCATTAAGTGCAAAAGAACTACAAAAAACTTCATGCCCATACATACAAAAAAATGCAAAAAAAAAAAAAAAACGCAAAAAACTTCGAAAACATCTACACCACGTACATTTTGCATTCAGAGGTAGCTCCATTGCTTCGTCTCTACGTAGCCGTTGGTCGCTCTACGTCGCCGGGGGGATCCATCTAATAGACGAACCCTGTCGAGTCGGCTTGTGCCTGTCCAAAACACCAAGAGACCTGACAATCAAGAGATCCTGAACTGAACCGTCAACATAACCTCGAGAGATGCTATTGACTTCCCTAATACCAGCAACGATCTGCGCCATACATCGTCTGACTGAGGGGGAGACCCCATCAAAGACCACCCTGTTCCGCAGAGCCCAAATAGTCCAAAATGTAGTGACAAATGTCGCTCTCCATAACTCCAAGGACTGCGGACCCAACCGTACTCTAGTAGCCTGGAGAAAGATATTAAGAAAGCTGATTCTCGTGTGGATCGTGACTCAAAAAAGCTGAGTCAGATTGTGAAGAACCTTCAGAGTGAATGGACAGTGAGCTAATGAGGCGAAACGAAGGAGAGGGTGAATGAAAATTGTTGCAATAGATTGTTTTGATTATGAATATAAGAAATGGTATGAGAAATGTAATTGAATTATCATTGAAAATAAATTAGTTTGAGATTAAGGTTAAATTTGTACTTTAATATGTATATATTTTTTAAAAAATATTATAAAGATATTTCAGTAATTTTATACTCCGTAATATTTTTTATAAAAAATAAATATTTTATATCATTGACAAGTGCAATCGCATATGACTAAGTTTATTGATATGTCAACTTTTCATTGAACACGTAGAAAAACCTTACGTAATAAATAAATAAATAAATAAATAAATGAATGAGTAGATGGTGGCGTTTTAAGTGAAAGAAATCCATTCACTGAATGAATGAAGGAAGAATGAAGCGTCCAATTTCCAAAGGAGTGTAACTAGGGTTTCCGACTACTGATTGATTTCCTGGTAATTTTCTCATACAATTCCAAATTCCTGCTACATTTTCATAACATGATGTATGTTAATCCTCCAAAATTATTAGTATACTTTTTAGAATTCAGCGGTGATTCGATTGGTCGTTAATTTTCATAAATTGATGTGTTAATCCTCCAATATTATTATTATTACTATTCAGATACTTTTTAAGATTTTGAGTGGTGATTCAATTGATTGTTAATTTTCATAAAAAAATGATGTGTTAATGAATCCTCCAAAATTATTACTCCATCCATTCAGATACTTTTTAGAATTTGAGTGGCGATTCGATTGGTTGTTAATTTTCACAAATTGATGTGTTAATCCTCCAAAATTATTACTCCATTCAGATACGTTTTAGATTTTGAGAGGCTATTCAATTCGTGCAATATACCGAGATGGAACTCGCTAATTCACCTCATTCTTGCCAATGAGAGATGTTGTACGATGGAAAACTCTGTGGATCATGCCTTAATTTCTGTAACCTTACAAAATCAGAGTATTACAATGAGGCAGAGACGGAGAAGGCCTGGAGTTTTGTTAAATGGGCTCTGATATTTTGGAGAGGGGTTGGCATTAAGAAATTCAAACTTGATTTCATTTGGAGCATTGACCTGCCATTAGCTGGTGATATTGATACGTGGGTGCGTTTTGCTGTGGAGAATAAAGTCGAAGAATTGAATATACATCTAATGTGCAGAGACATGGAAAAGGACATGGGAATTTGTATACTAGGCTCCCCTGTGCCTGAACTCGTGTTCGTCTATAAGAAAATTATCAGTTGTGGGCTGTAATCTTCGAATCCACCGTCCTGGAACCAATATGATAATGGGAGTTTATGAGCACCATCTAAACATGAAAAAATATGCTTTAACGTTTCTTCAAGCAATTCATTCCAACTTAGAATACTTAGAATACAAAACACCACAAATTACTAATATTTCAAGATTTGGACAGCAGATTCTCAGCCATTTATCCTTTGATGGTTCATAGTTCTTACCAATTAAACACTTCTCGATTTTCAGTTTTTTTAAACTTGTAGAGCAGATATTCAAGTTGTCGTAGCTTTCCACAAGGCGCAACTCAAAGACTTCCAACTGAGGACTACCCAAAAGAATACTGTTTATCAACCATTCACTGAAACAATAACCATCGATTTTTAAACACTTGAGCTGATTCCAGGACGGAGATACAGGCATTCGAAGATTACAGCCCACAAGTGATAATTCTCTTATCGACGTACACAAGTTCAGGCACTGGGGAAGCCAATATGCCCATTCCTTACTTTCATTAATGTCCATGCTAGTCTTCATCTCATAATTGCAGTTTTAAACCCTCAAAAATTTAAGTATGGAGGACGCATTTTGGGATTCGGAGGTCTTCGATAGGGATCTCCCTCCACGTAAAGTATCTGTTTATGATGTACCAGATTAGATGCTGCCTTCGCCGTAACAACATCAACCGCCTCGATCGAGTATTTTCTCTTCCCTCAATTTCAATGCACTTGTTATTCATGTTAACACTGTTTGATTTTGTTCTCTCTGATGTACCATTTCCTTAATTCAACATCCAGCCTTTAATTTCCAATATCTGTGGTCATATTGATTGGATATTTATTACATTTCAGTGTGTGATTTAATTTGATTAATCTCATTGCTATTTTGTGAATGAAAATACTTCATATATGGATTATTTGATAAAACATTAGTATAGAGTTTAATTTAAATGACAATTTTACTAGAAATAAAATTTGTGCGATCATCGCAAACAGAAGTTAAACTGGTGTAATAAAAATGGCTTCAAAAATTTCAAAACTTCTCCTTTACAAATAGATCAGGTTGACACGTATGCCTTAATTGTAGTTGACAGATAGCACTAAGTTTCACATTGACTATCTGTTATTTATTTCCCTTAGATAGACAAGGATGCAGTAATTTATTGGGTTTTATCACTACAAGCCCATCCTAAAAATGGGACGATATTGGGAAATGGTAAGGTAATTCAGTTTCCAAAGTTTCTTTATTTTTATTACAGAAGACTATAAATCGGATATACAGTATTCATGAAAATCTATATCCATGCAGGAGAGTTTTATGGATTTAATGGCTCCCAATTTGAATCGAATAATAATGTGGTACACAATTCGGTTATAGCATATTAATAATGTGGTACACAATTCATTGTGCTCATTTTCTTTATTGTTGCAGTATTTTATTTTTTTCCCATTTTTAGGCAGCAACTCCTAATGGCAAGCACATATTGCTTGCTGCCCATATTAAAGACTGTTGGCTATGTCCTATCTCTTATGGACTCCAAATTGTTATTAAATTCGATGAAAAACCTTCAGCAGCCTGATGGATGATAGCTAATGTTCATTTTCCGCCCTTGCTCTTAACTATATGGTTATCTCTGTAGTTATTTGTAGTTAACATCCTTAAATGAGTTGTTTTACTTTGAATTTGGGAAATAGTTCATTGTTATATTCCTGGTTGTCCAGTTTCCCAGGTTCTGATAAAGCTAGAATGTTCCACTTCTTACACTATATTAGGTTTTATTTGCCTAAACTATTATGATGTTTTATTCCCATGCAGTTGTGTGAATTGAGGATCTGACTTATCATCCCTCATATGTCCCAGTTTTATGCCATTCACATTGGAAGTGAAACAGATCTCCACTTTGCATTTTGTGCTGGTAAGAAAATTATTTCAAACTACTTCTAAATTTCATTTTCTTTTCGTTTTTCATTATTTGATGTTTTAATCCTCCAAAATTATTATTGTTATTATTATTCAGATACTTGTTAGATTTTGAGTGGCGATTCGATTTGTGTACGTTCCTAGATGGCAGAATCAGTAAACAGGAGGAGGGGGAAGGATCGAGTTAGACCGATTTAGTGAGTTACCAAATTCGCTAATTCATCTCATTCTTGCCAATTAGAGATGTTGTTGCGACAACCATACTCTCCAAACGTTGGAAAAATTTGTGGACCACCATTCCGTGCCTTAATTTCTGCGAATTAAGTGAATATTATGAGGGAGAGGCAGAGAAGATCCGTAATTTTGTTAATCGGGCTCTTTTATTGTGGAGAGGGGTTGGGAATCCGAAATTCAAACTTGATTTGATTGGGACATTGATGTGTCCTTTACTGATGACATAGATTTGTGGGTGCGTTTCTTTGTGGAACACAAAGTAGAAGAGTTGAATATTCATCTAATTTGGCTTCCCCAGTGCTTGAACTCGTGTACGTCGATCAGAGAATTATCACTTGTGGGCTGTATTCTTCGAATCCCTGCATCTCCGTCCTGGAATCAGCTCAAGTGTTTAAAAATCGATGGTTATTGTTTCAGTGAATGGTTGATAAATAGTATACTTTTGGGTAGTCCTCAGTTGGAAGTCTTTGAGTTGCGCCTTGTGGAAAGCTATGAGAACTTGAATATCTGCTCTACAAGTTTAAAAAAACTGAAAATTGAGAAGTATTTAATTGGGAAGAACTATGAACCATCAAAGGATAAATGGCTGAGAATCTGCTGTCCAAATCTTGAAATATTAGTAATCTCTGGTGTTTTGTATTCTAAGTATTTGTTTACAAATGTCTCGTCCGTAACTGATGCAGGCAGCAACATGTGGTCGTGATTGTGTTGATATGCTGGTATGTGCTGCAATGAGTTATGGTTTTGATGGATTAATATTGAGACAATGATATTGATTCATGCTGTCTGGTATGCAGCTTTAGTGAGTTATGAATTTGGTGGATTTAAGAATTGAAAATATTACTAGTATTTTGATTTGATTGTTGCGATTGTGGTTTGAGATTTAGATTGAAGTTGTGATGCAATTGGAAAATCAATCTTATAGGGATGCATGCTGTTTTGTGCAATGTCTGTGTGAATAGAGTTGAATCTCACATATGGAATTGAGAAACAGTTTTCTACTCCTCTGACAAAATAGTTACAGTATGTTGTTTCGACCATTCATTCATTGGTTTGGAAAAGAAAACTTTTTTGAGATTTTACTTGACATATAATTTCTCTATTGTTTTCTTATTAAAGTATCAGTCAGTACCACTTATTAAAGAAAACTTAGTAGACTAAAGTTCCTCAACAATATACATTTGAACCTACCTAGTTAAGCCTATACATACAACAAACGAAGATATGTACTCCTTCCGTCCTGTAAAATTTTGCTCAGATAAATTTTTTGGTTCACAAAATATATGTTTATTTTATTTAAATAGTTAACTTTTTAGTATTTTTTCTACTTTATTAATAAGATTTAGTATAAAGGAGTACTAAATTTCGAGGACAACTTTTTTTAAGAGGTGAATAATTTGTAGTAACACCTTAAAATCACTATATGCACTAATACAATTTATACCTAATTATTTAAGTATTAGATCTCGATTCTTAATTAAGCTACATAAACCTTTGCTGAGTGTATAAATATATTTGAATTTTAATGTTTAATTTACTCAATTTAATCTTTAATTCAACATTTGATCAAATTAATTGGAGCTTAATTCGTATAGGTACAAAGTACAATCAATTGCATTCAAATATCACTCTAACCCGTACTCTATTAATGTTGATGCGCAGGGAGAGAAAAGAAAAAAAAATTGGTATCTAGATAATATAGTTAAAAGTAAGAGATATGAAAGAATTTGGAGTTTGTTCTTTCAAGTTTGGAGTGACAGGAAAGAGACAATGAAGGAAGAAAATTCAGAATTAGTATATAAAGAAGATGTGATGCCGTATGAAATACACAAAGTCACAACACATTAAATTACACATTAAATTACATAAATTTTAATTGAATCGAACTCTAATTTGGTGGCATTTACTTTTCTTGCCAAAATCATTTATCCAAACAACTTTCCTGCCCTTCCATTTATAATCGATCTTGTTTTTTTGGTATGTAAAACTTAAAAAATCTTGTTTTTTTTGGTGAAACTTCTTTTAGGTTGCGTTTGGATGGAGGGATTTTATTTGAGGAGGTATTACAAATGAAAGGTTTTGAAAATAGATGGATTTCAAATGACATGGTTTTTGTGAGGATTTAAAATCTCTCACAATTTAAACTAAAAAGTGTGTGGACACAAATCTAAGTATTTGAAATCCATTCATAATCCAAACATATAGAATGGATTTGAGTTGTGAATTTGAAATCCATAAGTCCAAATCCACCCAACCAAACGAGCCTTAAATATAATACTCCTCTGATATCTCCCACTTTTTAATTATTATTATTATTATTATTATTATTATTATCTACATAACCAATACTCCTTCTCCCTCTTTTTACTTTGTACACTCTCTCCCCAACTTTGCACATAATTTTAAATACTCAGATCAATTATCTATCATCTATATTATCGAAATTCTATAAAATCTACCCTCTCAAATACATACGAAATAGAAATACACATTATATTATTCATGAAATCCAATCAAAACACAAATAAACGTACCACCTAATGTTTGGGGCAATTCACATTAACCACAAATACGTTCAGGTTGTGTTTGGATGGAGGTATTTGATTTGATGAGATATTTCAAATGAAAGGTTTTGAAAATACATGAATTTCAAATGACATGATTTTAGTGAGGATTTCAAATCCTCTCAATTTTAACTTAAATTGTGTGAGCAAAAATCTGAGTATTTGAAATCCATTGATAATCCAAACAATTGGAGTGGATTTGGATGGTGGATTTGAAATCCATGAGCCAAAATCCACCCAACCAAACACAGCCTCAGATGATTTTACACTTTGAATTTCCAACACAGATGATTTTACACTTTGAATTTCCAACACAAAGGAAGGTTTAAGCTATTAGGAATATTATGTATATCTTGGCCCACAAGTTATCTTGGTCCACGAGTTACTGTATTAGGAATATTATGTATATCTTGACCCCAAGTTATCTTGGTCCACAAGTTAGCTTTTTTGTATAAAGCCCATTATGTAGTCTATTTATACTCATGCTCATTGTTAATAAAATCATCTTTTCCATTCACTCTTCTCTACATGGTAACCAGAGCCTAAAAAGGCAAACGCCTCAATCACACGATCCTCTTCCTTTTTTTTTTTTTTTTTTTTCCGGATCCATCTTCTTCGTGGGCTTCTCTCCCACTACAAACCCTAGCCCGCCTCACGCAAATCACGCACGGCCGTCGCCTCACGCCACCGTGCTACACAACCTCCATGTCAACATCATCTGCGTCCCAGGTCGTTAATGCCGGCTCTACGGCGGCGACCAACCTCCTTGATTTCGGATCCACATCTCTGATTGCGTTCAACACCGCCTCACAATTCCCACTCAAACTCACTTCCGTCAACTACGTTGCCTGGAGTCTCCAGTTTCGAACTCTCCTCTCCGTCTATGACCTCTTCCGCTACGTTGATGGCACATTCCCCTGTCCATCTGCCACCATCACCACTGATGGCAAAACCACAGCGAATCCGCTCCACACTCATTGGGTTCGTCAAGATCAGTTGTTGTTCAGTGCGATCATTGGTGCAATCACCCCTAACCTCATCTCGTTCGTTGCTGCTGCCACCACTTCCCATGCCGCATGGAAAACACTTGAAATCATATATGGCAAATCTTCAAGGGGGCGCATTTTGGCCTTGAAGAACAAGATTCATAACCCCCAAAAAGGCGACAAATCTATCACTGAATTCTTACTGAAAATCAAGGGTGTCGTCGACGAACTGTCCCTTCTTGGCACCCATACCGACTCTGAGGACCTTGTGCTCAAATTCCTCAATGGTCTTGATGGCTCCTACAACGAACTAAGTCAAGCAATTCAGGCCCGCGACAATCCGATCTCTTTCGATGAACTTCATGACAAGCTTCTGAGTACCGAGGCCCAACTCGCTGCTCGTGTATCCTCTACCTCCTCGGCGCCGGTCACTGCCTTCCCGGCCGCTTCGGCTCCTCGCCCGTCTGCTGGTCGCTCGCGCTTCCAGCGCCCACAGCTGCACCAGCAATCCTCGGGATCAGTTGCTCGCCCACGACAGTAGTAGCACTTCTCATGCTCTTCGCCTATGCACTCTCCCAGACCATATTTGGGTAAGTGTCAACTTTGTAGCACCCCTGGTCATTCTGCTCGTTGCTGTCTCGAAATCAGCTCGTATGCACCGCCTTCCAACCCTGCTCGGCACCCCGCCTCCCCAGCATACTCCTTTCCCTCGGCCCACACAGCTTTCTCGGCCCCTTCGTCCTCTGGTTGGATCCTCGACTCCGGGGCCTCTCACCACATTTCTAATGATTTGGCCAACCTTTCACTTCATGCTTCGTACAATGGTCAAGACGATGTAATTGTTGGTAATGGTACTCAGTTATCCATCTCTCACACTGGTTGTCTTTCCTTTAATATACGTGCTTCTCTCATATTTTCGGATACCTTGGTGGTGCCCTCTATAGCAAGAAACTTGATTTCGGTTTCTCAACTGTGCAAACAAAATAACGTTGTGGTTGTGTTCTCTGATAATGATTTTCAGGTGAAGGACTGTCGTACGGGGGGTACTCTGATTCGGGGTCGACGCGTTGATGGCTTGTACGTGTGGCCTGCTACTGCATGCTCTTCACCTCCCTCAGCCTACACTTCGGTCAACCAACCATCCTCTATTTGGCATGCTCGCTTTGGCCACCCCTCCGCAAAAATCTTAAGTTTTACTCTTTCTAGCAATAAACTTTTATCCACCAATAAACTTGTTGATTTATGTTGTGACTCCTGTAAGTGCATTAAGAGCCACAAGTTACCTTTTGCTGATTCCACTGTTACTTCTGTTATGCCCTTGCAAGTTATTTATTCCGATGTTTGGACATCTCCTGTTTTATCACGTGATGGTTACAAATATTATGTTATCTTTGTAAATCACTTTACTAAATATGTGTGGCTTTATCTGTTAAAAAGAAAATCTGATGTCTTACATACTTTCGTTGCATTTAAGGCTTTAGTTGAAATTTTTCTTAAAACTAAAATTGTCACCCTTTACTCTGATAATGGTGGGGAATACATCGCTCTTCGCACCTTCCTTACCACCCATGGTATCTCTCACCTCACAACACCTCCTCATACTCCTGAACACAATGGTATTTCTGAGCGCCGCCATCGTCACATTGTTGACACCGGTTTAGCTCTTCTCCATCAAGCCTCTATGCCTCTCACTTTCTGGCCCTTTGTCGTCTCCGCTGCTACCTACATCATCAATCGCTTACCCAAGGTCGACCTTAATATGATCTCTTCCTTCGAAAAACTATTCCACTCTCCACCAAATCTTTCAAAACTCCGAGTCTTTGGTTGTCAATGCTTTCCCTGTCTCCGACCCTACACCTCACATAAGCTTGCTCCTCGCTCCCTTCCCTATGTCTTTGTAGGATACTCTCCCACTCAAAGTGCGTACCTATGCCTTGATAAAACCACCAATCGCTTATACACGTCCCGCCATGTTGAGTTTGTGGAGTACAAATTTCCCTTCTCCATGCTCTCACCTCCCTTGCCCTTATCCACTCCCGTTCCGGATGACCCTGGTTCGGTCCCTTCACCCCCACCTGTCCCAACCACCCCACTGCCTCCAGCTCCTGTGCCTCCGTCACCCGCGTCGGCACCCTCCCGTCCGGCTCCTTTACCACCACCGCCTGTTGTGGAGCCTCGTTCTCATCATCCCATGATCACACGTGCCCGCAACAACATCATTAAACCAAATCCGAGGTATGGTTTAACTTCCAATATTACATCTGATATTGAGCCTAACACTGTCACCCAGGCTTTAGCTGACTCTCGGTGGCGGGAGGCCATGTCCTTGGAATTCACTGCCCTGCTTAAAAATGGAACTTGGGACCTTGTTCCACCTAATAACTCTCAAAACGTTGTTGGGTGCAAGTGGGTGTTTCGCATCAAGAGGAAACCTGATGGGTCGGTTGATAAGTTCAAAGCCCGTCTTGTTGCCAAGGGTTTTCATCAGCGCCCTGGTACTGACTACCATGAAACATTTAGTCCTGTTGTCAAACTAGCCACTGTTCGTATAGTTCTCAGTATTGTTGTTGCTCGTGGCTGGCCCCTACGCCAATTTGATGTCAACAATGCCTTCCTTCACGGCACACTTCCTGATGAGGTTTATATGGCCCAACCACCTGGTTTTTCTGACAAAAATCATCCCTCCTACATCTGTAAACTCCGCAAGTCCATCTATGGCCTGAAGCAAGCACCACGAACCTGGTATAATGCACTCCGCACCTTCCTCACTTCGGTTGGCTTTGTTTGCACGAAATCAGATGAATCTCTCTTCGTCTAGAACCGCGGTGATGTCCTTGCCTATTTTCTCGTATATGTTGATGACCTCATCCTCACAGGCAATGACAACTCCTTCTTATCTCGGGTGGTCTCTGACTTGGCTACTCAGTTTTCAGTGAAGGATCTCGGCCCTCTCTCCCGTCATGGCATGTTGGACGCCAAACCTGTTCAGACACCATTGGCCACCAGTGCCCGCCTCTCACTTCATGATGGCAGCGCCCCATCTGATGCTACTCTCTATCGTCAAGTTCTCGTCAACCTACAATATCTTCTTCTTACTCGGCCTGACATCGCCTTTGCTGTCAACAAGCTCTCTCAGTTTATGCATGCACCTACGCCAACTCACTGGGGTGCCGTCAAGCGCCTTCTTAGATACTTGAGCGGCACTCGTCATCACTCTCTTCATCTTCGTCGGGCCTCGCCACTCTCACTCCACTGTTTCTCTGATGCGGACTGGGCTGGCGACTGTGATGACCGTACGTCCACGAGTGCCTTCATCATCTTTCTTGGGGCCAACCCCATCTCGTGGTGCTCCCAGAAGCAACGATCTGTTGCTCGATCCTCCACTGAAGCTGAGTATCGTGCCATCGCGGCTGCAGCTGCTGAACTTCAATGGACCAAATCTATTCTCTCTGAACTTGCTGTTCCGCTAGCATCTTCCACTCCTACTCTCTTCAGTGACAACATTGGCGCCACGTATCTATGCTCTAACCCGGTCTTCCACTCCAGAATGAAGCACATTGCTATTGACTATCACTTTGTCCGAGATCTTGTAAAATCTTCCCATCTTCGAGTGGCTCATGTTTCGTCCGCTGACCAGCTTGCTGATGCTCTCACCAAGCCGCTCACTAGATGCCGACTCTCACTCCTTATGACCAAGATCGGCGTACTTGATCGACCGCCGTCTTAAGGGGACGT
Organism: Galeopsis tetrahit; assembly: GCA_963675135.1. NCBI lineage: Eukaryota > Viridiplantae > Streptophyta > Magnoliopsida > Lamiales > Lamiaceae > Galeopsis > Galeopsis tetrahit. The sequence continues at coordinate 23,116,756 of OY776128.1, forward strand.
ATTAGGAATATTATGTATATCTTGGCCCACAAGTTATCTTGGTCCACAAGTTACTGTATTAGGATTAATATTATGTATATCTTGGCCCCCAAGTTATCTTGGTCCACAAGTTAACTTTCTTGTATAAAGCCTATTATGTAGTCTATTTATACTCATGCTCATTGTTAATAAAATCATCTTTTCCATTCACTCTTCTCTACATAAGCCACAGGTTCGATCAGCCTAATGCTTCATAACGTTTATTGAGGTATTATCCCATAGCTATCAAATATTCGTGTATTTACTAAGAGAGGCTAGTAAATACTGCATATTTCCACTCTATTCAGGTAAGCATATTTGTCTATGATATAAGAGAAGCTAGTAACTAATTTCACATGCAAAAAAAAAAAGCAAAGTACAAGTAACACCTTTAAAAAGATATATTTAGTTGATTTGTGAATGGCGTATTACTTAAAACTTAGTATTACTCAATCAGCATGAATGTATATTCAGTAATTCATATTTCTTTCATATGGCCTCAAGAATAAAGATTAATAAATTTAATAGAATAACAAATTTATACATTTATCAAAAAAATAAATAAAAAATAAATAAAAATTAAAATATATTATAAATTTATTTTAACCCACGATAAAACGCGAGTCTTACACAAGTATTACATACTCCAAAACTTAGTATTATTCAATCTAGTGGCGGAACTACGTGTATAGTGGGGGTGGCCATGGCCCCCTCATTTTATTTTTATTTTTTACTACTTTATGCATATATTTAAATACTACTTAATTAATACTCCCTCCGTCTCATACTTGAAGACACATTTTACCATTTTGGACGTCCCATACTTAAAGGCACATTACCTAAAATAGTAAAAACAATTTTAAACACTCCCCTTAAAACATCACAATATTACAACAAATACCACTACTTTATTACACTAAAAAGTAACTTTATTACTATTTATAAACTTGAAAAGTCTTTACTACCCACACTTTATCTTACACAATATTAATAAATAATTCATTCATTAAAACCTGTGTCCAATTAGTTTGAGCCTTCAAGTATGGGATAGAGGGAGTATATGCTTAGTTAAAGGTAATGGTCCAATATTTATTACTTGTGCTTCGAATTAAGGTTTAGTAGCCCATCTTTTAATTATACAGAGTACATAATTTGCACAAATAAAAAATAATTAAACAAAGATATTTAGATGAGAATTGGGTTACCTCTACATTTTAATTTTCGGGCAATAGATCTCATCAAATTATGCAATTATAATTCTAGTTTCTTATAAAAATTTTAAAATTTGTGAAAGTGTGCTGGTATTAAGTGTTTAAGTAAAAGTAGATTAATGTTGTACTAAATGTTGTGACAAATTGTACAACACTGACTCTAACAGAATATCAGAAATTAAGATACACAGCGGAAGACTTGAAACACTAAAAACAGACAAGACACAATGGAAATAATTTTTCACATAGATTTTATAAATAAAAATCTATGTGAGCCTTACGGCGAAATATCAATACTTATCTTCAAGTACAAATGTTGTGTGAAATGTTACAACAATAACCTTCACAACTAAAACTACAAATGAGGCAGGTGCCCAGTTTTGAAAATGAACTAAGTGTATAAGAAATTACACACTGTCGAAATGCGAGTCTATCTATGATTACACTCTCGATAGATAAGAAAAGCACACAGCCATACGGGTGGGATACTTCGTATGATCTAAAAGGTAAAACTACTGGCCACAATTCCTAATAGGGATGAACGCTCAGTCTAGGAGATTGATCGAATAGAATACACTGAATTGTGGAGCCTTCCTTCGGTATTTATAGAGTGGGGGTCGAATTCTAGAGGCTTCCAACTTTGAGATCCTATTTTTTAGGAACTCAACTTTCATGATCTTTCTAGATCCTTCTTGCACGTTCCAGGTCATTCTAAACTGCTTCCAGCCTCTTCTAGCTCTTCTAGAACGTTCTCCAATATTCTGGAATCTTCCAGGTTCCAGATCCTTGTAGAAGCTTCTAGACTCTGCCAGAAATGCTGTAACAATTAGCTCAACATTTAATGCAACATTTCAGAAAGGACTTAAAAAAAATCTCGCAAGGTCAAATTAAGATGTTGTTGAGAATGTTGATACATTTAAGAATTCACAACATCTACAATCTCCCCCAATTTGACCTTTCGACTACAACACACCTGATGCACATATATTTCTATACATACTCAGTATTATGTACTTAGTTGAGGTTGACATCATTGCTAAGCACTAGTCAAGACAATACCTGTTGTAATCGTTGGATCAAATCAAATGAAGATAAAGGATAATCTTACAATGATCCGTGCCATAAGATCAAGATAATTTTATCCAAAACAGAACAAGTATAAACAATACACTTATTCACAACATAAGTAACTTTACTGAAATCCTAAGTTAAGTTTTGGAAGAACTACTTAAGATTTAAGTAAGACACAAAGACAAAATCAAAGCAAACAAACAGAATAGCTAAAGCATCAGAGCAAAAGCATAACAACTATGGACAAAAACTAAGACTAAGCAACCTGCAGTAGACACGTGATAACCTGTAAACAGTCTAAGCAAAAGCAGTAAACAATATCATCAAGTGGAACCATAATTAAGCAAGTTGTAAAACAATAAACAGCCTATCATCTAGAAAATAAATAACAAGTGTATCAGAATTTCAGAATTCAAACTTAAACATTAATTACAGAGATTGAAACTGAATAAATGACATATATTGATGTGGTAACAGCTGCAGCATCAGATTCCTGCACAGTAGCCATTATGAATTCAGATCTCCCCCTGTCTAGCAGCTTCCTCAATGGAGATCACCATACAAGGTCTCCATGTCAGCATCATCATCATCTCATTCATCAACAAAGTAGGTAGATGCAAGGTGTGCAACTACATCAGTCACTGCAGCAACTCCAGCATTAGGTCCATCACCAGCAGCTGGAACTCCCTCATCAGTCATCTCTTCAATCACCACATTGGAGTTCGATGGTGGTGGTACTCCCCCTGTTGTAGGTGAAAGCATATTTGTCCACCTGTCCTTCAGGAACTGGAGCTCTTCAATTGTTTCCTGCAAGTGTTGGAGTTGAAGCTTGATGAATTCCTGTGAAAGATACACATTACCAGAAATGTTGATACGGATGTTCTCAACATTTGGGGGTGCATTTCTCTGTCTTGATCTGGAAGATTCTGGATGATCAGAAGTTGAGGGCCTGTGCTGATGTTCAGAAGTTGAAGGCCTGTGCTGATGTTCAGTACCAGGAGCAGTCAAAGGCAGATCAATTACTCTATCCCCAGTGAGTAAGGCAGGAGCTATGGCCAGTAATGGAACTCTCCCCCTCAACACATCAGTGTTCTTGGCAACAAAATCATGATGCCTCAAGTAGTTGGAAATCAAAACAGGATAGGGTAGATTTCCTTTCTCAGAAACTTTTCCAGTAAATCTCATCATGTGATGGAAGATTGTAAGGCATAGATTGAATTTCTTAAGCACAGAGATCCTATACATAAGAATTGCTTGATCTTTTGTGATTTTGGTAGTGTTTGTGGTGGGGATCCAATTGTAGATAATGAGTTTATGTTGGGAATAAAATGAGATATGTTTTGATTCAATACTATATGGAATCATTGTTTACGAGTTATATGCTCGAATTTTTGAGTTCTACACTCAAACTTGGGGTTGTTAAAATTGGGGTTGAGTTGTAATTGTTTTTTAAATTGTTTTTAGTAGTAATTGTTTTTTAAATTGACTCAAATCAAATACTCCCTCCGTCCCAAGATTTTATGCACACTTTCCTTAACGGGCGTCCCAACATTTTTTGCACACTCCAAAAAAGGAAACAATAATACCAATAATACCCCTCCTTTATTTTACCTTTAATCAAATATCTTTCACTTTAATCAATGAATTACCAATAATACCCCCCCTTTATTTACCTTACACATCACTTTATTTCATTTTCTTAATCTTTGTGTCGGTCAAAGTGTGCATAAAATCCTGGGACGGAGGGAGTAGAAACTTGATTGATCAACAAGTGTTCGACAAAATGCCTCAAAGAAAATTTGCAGCTGAATTTAGCAATTTAGCAAAGGAAGTAGCTACTGAATGCACATTCTTAATTGTATTAGTTGTTTGATTGCTCTAACTAGAGTTAAAATTCTAAGGGGAGATAACAGTGGATATAGATTTACCAGAAACAAAGTCGGCTACGGAGGCAGATAAGGTTCCATGGCGACGCATCACCACGAGACAAACACATCTTTTAATTTGTAAATTAATTAGGTCAAATAAAATTGCAGTCCTATATTTTTTTGAATATTTTATCCTACAAAAGTACAAAAGCACCAAAACTGAACAAAAAAACTAGGACAAACGCAATGAATTCGCTTTGCAAGGACCAACCAGCTTCACACTCTTCATTGTTGGTCGTTTGTGTTTATTAAAGTAGTTATTAATGAATTAATGAAAAACTTGTGTTTATCCATTTGTATGTATGGTGTTTTATTAATTTATTTTCTTCTGTATTCATCTTGAATTGGAGGTTATGTCATGTTCAACGTACAATAACTCGAGTATTTTTCCGATGAGTTTTCACATGAATGGCAAGAGACCATCTTGTAAATATTACATTGATCGAGTTTAACATGATGATATATGGAAGACCAGCAGTGCCCTGCTAAGCGTCCAGAAAAATAAGAAATCCGAATTTTCAAGAGTATTGAACATTACCTCTTCTCTCATGGTGTAGGCTGCGAGAAACTAAAATTAAAGGGGAAAACTGAGGGAGAATTGGGGGAGGGAGTACAGCCTACAGTGACTACAGTAAGAATTTGAAGGATGAACCCTAATGGCCTAATTCCTCATTTAATTAATTAGTCTATTTTTATTTAATTTTTTATTTGTTTATTTAATTTTTAAAATAATGTAATTTGTATTAAAAAGGGTAAGGGTAGGATAGTAATTTAGTTATTTATTTAACATTTTGTATTTTTTTATTAAAAAAAGGGTAATATAGTAAATAATAAAATATAATTTAAAAAATAATATAAATAACTTAAACTTGTATAACAGGTAACAGATCGTTACGACGTTTACGACGCTACGTGGCGCGATTCGACAAAGTGACTATGTAGTCACTTTGTAAAATGTGACTACCGTAAGAATTGTCCTTCATAGTATTATATGAACAAGAAAAGAGAGAGTTGTCAAAAAGTGAGGATTTTGTGAGAGGAAGACTTTGAAGTCGTTTCCATGCATTGTATTTATGTTCCACTAAAATATGAGGCGATGAGCCCGATAATTTCGTTTCTATCTCGTTTTCTTACACCCTAGTTAATAAGAATTTGAAAAAAAAATGAAGAAGGCTAAGGTGGCAAGATTTGGTCGTTGGGATTTCCCTATCAAGAAAATATTATTTGTGTCATTGGACCGATTTTAGTTGATTAATGCCAAATCACCATCAATATATTTATAGCCATTGAAATAAAAAAAAACATTTAAACAAATCAAATGATAATAAAACAAGATTGGATTTTGGCCGTTGAATGAGGAAAACAAATGGTTATGATTTTAACCACCATCAACGGCACCATTATTGGAAAATCTTTATTATCGTTAAGCTTTGGAAGATCCTTAAGGCCCCAAAATCTGCCGACAATATATCACTTACTTAAATAATTAATTTATTATTAAATTCCAAGCCATTCAAAGGACAAATTAATATAGCACGTCTACAAAAATCTTTATTCCATGATCTCTTTCATACTAAACTCTCCCGAATAGACTACTCGATCCTCTCCCCAACTTAAAATGGTTGACACTTTTGTTATTTTTGTATAAAATTAGCATATTTTTTTATATACCTTCATTAATATTACTAATATAATAAAAATGAGAAATTGTAAAAATTGAATAAGAGTAGTATTAGAATATTAAAATATTATGGGCCCAGGCCCAACAGAGCACAGCCCAACTTGTTTAGGGCTCCTTTATTTAAGTCGGTTAGGTTAGTAGATTAGTAGTATATATACACAATCTTGTATTCTCTTTGCAGCAGTTTTTCCCAATCAATAAGAAATTTATGCAATTCGTTCGATTGAGCTCACGAAATTAACATGGTACCAGAGCGGGAGATCACCTGGTGAAACTTCCGAAATAGTTGACTCTTCCCCCCTTCGATTGTTCCTTGAAGGTCCCTGTGGAAGAAACAATGGCCGATGATAAAGGCGATGGCAAAGACGTCGGAACCGGCAGTGGCTTGAAGTCGGCAGCTGTCGTGATTGATTCCATGTCTCCCTATTATCTACACGCATCCGATAAACCGGGCGATGCGTTTGTAGGGGCACTCCTCAAAGACGGAAATTACGGCGACTGGTTAGATGACATGACAAACGCACTGTATGCCAAAAATAAAATTGGATTTGTCGACGGTGAAATCGCGATGCCCCAAACCGACGACCCGTACCTACCGTATTGGAAACGAGTGAACGCAATGGTGAGAGGTTGGTTATTGAGTAGTATGGAGCCCGAGATCCGGCGAAGCGTAAAATTTAGGACAGCCCGTGAAATTTGGATTGATCTCGAGGAACGTTTCGGTAAAGAAAGCGCCCCTCGAGCCTACGAATTACGATGCGCCCTCGCGATGATTCGTCAAAATAATGACACTGTATCTGCATACTACAGCAAGCTGAGGGAGATTTTGGACGAGGCCAGTTCCGTGTCACCGATTCCGGCGTGCACCTGTGGAGGCTGCAAATGTGGCGGTTGTAAGTGTGATGCGGCAAAACAGTTATCACAAAGATTGGATAGAGATCGCCTATACGACTTCTTGATGGGGCTCAACGACATTCACAACCCCATCCGAACACAAATCCTGAGCACGCGTCCAGTCCCTCTGCTGAGCACGGCGTATCATCTGGTTTCGGAAGACGAGCAGCACCGAACAATCTCGACGGCAAGGAGACCGCCGGGCGATGCGGCTGCCTTCCAATTACAGTCCAAGAAGATGCCCGAATCAAGCAAACCAGCTGACAACAGTCGCAAGTCAAGAGATGGACGTCATTGCAGCCACTGTGGTAAGACAAATCACACGTTCGAGACTTGCTTCGAACGTGTCGGCTACCCCCCTAACTGGAACAGGCGAGGTCAAGGCGTTAGGGCTAATGGACGAGACGAGCGATCAACGAATAAAGATGCCGGGAGACGTGCTGATACGACGCGCGCTGCTCACGTTGAAGCGGACCCAAGTCCAGTACCGGGCCTGAATTCAGAGCAATTCCAGCGACTCACAGAGTTCATTCGAGCAGAACGCGAAGGATCTGTCGCTCCGGGATCAGCTGTGCACATGGCAGGTATGAAAGATGCCTTCCGAGACTCTTGGATCATTGACACAGGTGCCACGGAGCACATTACTTGCAATGGGTTACTTATGTCCGATATTGTCATAAACCATGCGGAGCCGCCCGTTAAAATTCCGAATGGGGATATCATACCCGTTCACTCAGTTGGAAGAATTGCACTAAATAATGGGCTGCAACTCAATCGTGTGTTGCACGTCCCATCATTCCATTGCAACCTCATTTCTGTTAGCCAACTCACGAAAAATTTAAATTGTTTCTTCACATTTTTTGAGGATTTTTGTACTATTCAGGACTCACGCTCGAAGAAGCTGATTGGACTGGGTAAAAGCTGTGACGGTCTTTACTACATGGAGCCAACTCAAAGAAGAGCTCTTGTTGTTGTTGGAGGGGCAAATTTGTGGCATCAACGATTAGGACACGCTTCTAACGGAAAGCTGCGACGAATTAATTCTTTACATGCTTTTGAAGAAAACACTACCTTTTGTGATTCTTGTATTCGGGCTAAGCAGACCCGCCTTCCCTTTCAAGCAAGTACTAGTGTTACTACTGAATGTTTTGAGCTCATACATTGTGATATTTGGGGGCCCTATAAATGTGATACCTTTTCTGGCGCTAGATATTTTTTATCCATAGTCGATGATTTCAGCCGTGGAGTTTGGGTATTCCTTTGTCGTCACAAGTCGGATATCGCTAACCTTTTGGCGCAATTTTGCAACATGGTCCAAACACAATTCCGTCTCAAAGTTAAGCGGGTCCGATCAGACAATGGAATTGAGTTTCGATCAGTTTCGTTACTTAAATACTATGGGGACAATGGAATTTTGATTGAAAGCTCATGTACAGACACACCACAGCAGAATGGGGTAGTGGAACGAAAGCATAGGCATATTTTGGATGTTGCTCGTGCACTGCGTTTTGAGTCCAACTTACCAATTGAATTTTGGGGAGAATGCATCCTCACGGCCGTCTATATTATAAATCGACTTCCATCATTAGTTACCTCACAGAAAACGCCCTTTGAGATCATATTTCACAAAGAACCCTCCTATGAACATCTTCGTGTGTTTGGTTGTTTGGTATATGCACACGAAAATCGGCGCAAAGACAAATTTGGTGAACGCGGGAGCGCATGTGTGTTTGTGGGATACCCAAGTGGACAAAAGGCCTATCGCGTATTTGATCTACAAACCCATAAGTTCTACAGTTCTCGCGACGTCGCTTTCTTTGAAAACATATTTCCTTTCAAAGGCACTGGGGAGCTGGATTTTTCGCGTGCTGTTGCTCACGCACACGCCCGCACTCAAGATAAACTCGTCGCCTCAGACGTACCCGCTCATCCGCTGCGACCTTTCATTAGGCGACCCAACATCACCGAGGTTCCGGACATGTGCACTCCGCGGACGACCGAAGCCCCAGCCAGCGCCAACCTCGGCGAACCTGCTGCTCCGACCAGCAAAGCACCCACAGGACCCGCTGCTCCCGAATACAGTGCTGCGCCCGCCGGCATTGAACAAAACTCGATGCCTCGGTCCGAGCTGCCCCAAAACACCACTATCGCCCGTGATGGTCCTAGAACTAAGCGCCAGCCGAAGCGTCTTACTGACTTCGTCACGGACTTGCCACCATCTGTGGATCATTCAAGGGCTGCCGCGACCTCGGTTGCATACCCCCTTTCCAATTTTGTTGCCTACAACAAAATTTCTTCCAAACACAAGGCCTACCTAGCTGCGATCACTAATCGCGATGAACCAAAACACTTCTCGCAGGCCATCAAAGACCCGTTTTGGCGAGAAGCTATGAACAAAGAGATCCAAGCCCTTGAAGAGAACGGTACGTGGAAATTGGTCGACCTACCCCCCGGAAAGAAGGCAGTTGGCTCAAAATGGGTTTATAAAATTAAATACAAACCCAATGGTGAAGTGGAGCGATACAAGGCCCGATTAGTCGCAAAGGGGTTCACCCAAATAGAGGGCATTGACTTCCATGAGACCTTTGCTCCAGTTGCAAAGCTCGTCACCGTTCGATGTATGTTGACTATTGCGGCCAAACGAAACTGGGAAGTCCATCAATTGGACGTAAATAATGCTTTTCTCCATGGAGATTTACACGAAGACGTTTACATGACCGTTCCGCAGGGCTTCACAAAAGAAGGCGATCGCCGGGTATGCAAGCTCGAGCGTTCACTCTACGGTCTCCGACAAGCTTCTCGAAACTGGCATGAAAAGTTCACTCAAGCACTAATTGCCATCGGATTCCAACAATCCCGAGCTGACCATTCACTATTCGTCCTACGCGACGGCGACACTTACATCTCGGCCCTGATATATGTTGACGATGTTCTCTTAGCTGGGAACAACTCGGCCAAGATCTCTTTCGTCAAACGACACTTGGACGATCGTTTCAGCATCAAAGATCTAGGGAAACTAAAATATTTTCTCGGGATTGAAGTTGCTCGTTCACCCGAAGGATTCGTGTTGAACCAACGCAAATATGCATTAGACATTCTTGAAGAAAGTGGGCTCCAAGGAGGACGTCCAAGCTCGTTTCCCATGGAGCAGAACTTGAAGCTGCAGCTCGATGATAACAGCCCCCTCATAGACGCAACTCAGTACCGGAGGATCGTGGGGCGCCTTCTGTATCTTACCGTCACCCGTCCGGATATTGTGTACGCAGTTGGACAGCTTAGCCAGTTTCTTCAACGCCCGCGACGAACGCACCTCGATGCCGTGCACCGCGTGCTTCGCTATATCAAACAAACCCCAGGGCAGGGCATTTTCCTTAGTGCGACGGGAGATTTTAACTTAGTCGCCCATTGCGATGCTGATTGGGCCGGCTGCCCGTTCACAAGGCGCTCCTCCACAGGTTTCCTCGTAACTATTGCCGGATCGCCTGTCTCATGGCGTACCAAGAAGCAATCTGTGGTATCACGCTCGTCGGCCGAGGCGGAATATCGGGCAATGGCCACGACAGCATGTGAAGTCGTCTGGCTGCGATGGCTGTTGAGGGACTTCGATGTGCATATTTCGGAACCCACGCCCATTTTTTGTGACAACCAAGCGGCCCGACATATTGCCGTAAATCCAGTCTTCCATGAGCGTACAAAGCATGTGGAGATGGATTGCTATTTCGTTAGAGAATTGGTTAGCAATGGCGTTATCCGTCCTTGCGCGATTTCTACCGACAATCAAGTTGCCGATATATTCACCAAGGCACTTGGAACTGATCGTTTTTGTTTCCTTCGAGGCAAGTTGGGTGTTCGGGATCTTCACATTCCAACTTGAGGAGGCGTATTAGAATATTAAAATATTATGGGCCCAGGCCCAACAGAGCACAGCCCAACTTGTTTAGGGCTCCTTTATTTAAGTCGGTTAGGTTAGTAGATTAGTAGTATATATACACAATCTTGTATTCTCTTTGCAGCAGTTTTTCCCAATCAATAAGAAATTTATGCAATTCGTTCGATTGAGCTCACGAAATTAACAAGTAGTTTAGGTAGATTTGTGACAAAATAATTAAAACGACAATCTTTTTGAAACGGCGGAGTAGTAGTAATTATCTTGTGGATGGAATGGTCTCATATAGACTCGAGGAAAAATAATATAAGGGCTCGAGTTGACCAGTCAACTCAATTTTATTTTATTTTACATTTTTTTTTCTGACACGTGTATGTTGAAAAGTGTAAGTCGTTATAACTAAAATGTGCAACACAATATTATTGAAAAGTGAAATACAATTTTTTTATTAAAAAGTGTAACTCGCTATAATTGAAAAGTGCAACACCGTTTTTAATGAAAAATGTAAGTCATTATAACTAAAAAGTTCAACACAATATTATTAAAACGTGCAAGTCAGTATAATTGAAAAGTGCAACATAATATTTAATGAAAAGTGTAAGTTATTATAACTGAAAAGTGCAACACAATATTACTAAAAATTGCAAGTCCATATAACTAAAAGATGCAATATAACATTATCAAAAAGTGTACGAATATAACTGAAAATATTATTGAAAATTATAAGTCACTATAATTGAAAAGTGCTGCAACAAAAAAAATTAACGGTCAATCATTGACCGTTGACTGATCAACTCAAGTTCTTATATAGACTTGAGTTTACACAAGACTCACTCCTCGTGTATATATACACTCTTTGTTCTAAAATGATGATTTTTTTTTCAATTTTCTGCACAGGCCAATATAACATTTTATTGTGTTTAAAATTTTAAATTTTATCTATAAATTTCCAAATACTCTGTGATTGTTGGGATATGAATCCTTGAAACAATATTCTAGTTGATGATTATGAGTTTTGATGGCCAAAAGCAACTTCAAGTTAATGATAAATGTGGTTGAAAGTCATCCTAACTAAGTCATCTTAAGAAGTTATGAAAATTGAGGTTACTGATCTTATGTGTTACTGATCTGATATATGAACTGTTAGGAACTAAGCTGATAATGTATTGTATAGACAACTTATAGTATAGGACTTAGATATACTCTTCTGTATGTAGTTCAGATGATGTATAAATAGGTTTTATATATGTAAGTTTGTATTGAATTGTATTCAGTATTGTAAAAGACCAGAACAGTAGATTAGAATAAGATCAGAAGACTACTCCAGAATAAGAAGACTATCAAGAGGAGTAAGTTGAAGCTCAGAAATACAAGAGAAGTATTCTGAAGAAGCGCAGAACAGAAGTTGAGAACTGTGTTGACTGGCTCAGAACAGTAAAAGTTAGAACAGTAGTTTACTGTGCTGAGTTGGTGTGATTAAAGAATAAGTTTGGAAAAATAAAGGAGGGGTATTATTGTTTCCTTTTTTGGAGTGTGCAAAAAATGTTGGGACGCCCGTTAAGGAAAGTGTGCATAAAATCTTGGGACGGAGGGAGTATTTGATTTGAGTCAATTTAAAAAACAATTACTACTAAAAACAATTTAAAAAACAATTACAACTCAACCCCAATTTTAACAACCCCAAGTTTGAGTGTAGAACTCAAAAATTCGAGCATATAACTCGTAAACAAAATCAATCACAGAAAATCGAAAATCAATCACTGAATTTGTTGTCTTGGTAGAATTTCTTGTATCTAACAAAATCAATCACAGAAAATCGAAAATTCGAGCATATAACTCGTAAACATTGATTTTGGAATCAACGCGGAAGAGGAGGCACATAATGAAGAACCCCCTAACGAGAATGCGTCACAGTTCTACGACATGCTTCGTGCAGCGGACCAAGACTTGTATCCCGGTTGTGAATCTCATTCGCAGTTGTCGTTCAATTCCAGATTGTTGAATATTAAAACCGAAAACAGATTGTCTAAAAGGGGATACAATCAAGTCGTTGAGTTGATTCATGAGATTTGTCCTTCAGAAAATAAGGTTCCCAAGAAATTTAACGTCACCAAACACTTGATGAGTGGGATGGGTCTTCCGGTAGAAAGGATTCATTGTTGTGCACAGAACTGCATGTTATTTTGGGGTGCAGACAGCGAACTAGAGTTCTGTAAGATTTGTGGTGGATCACGGTATAAGCCGAGTAGGGTTGATGCAGATGGTCGGTTGAAAAAGAAACGTCCGGTTAAGGAGATGTTCTACTTTCCCATAATTCCTCGTTTGCAAAGATTGTACATGTCCAAGGCCACTGCGAAGGATATGGCATGGCATGCCTCGTGCAGTTCTGATGACTCTGGTGTTATGCGTCACCCTGCAGACTCGTTGGCTTGGAAGCATTTGGAACGTTCGTATCCTGATTTTGCAGCTGAAATTAGGAATGTTAGGTTGGGCTTGAGCACAGACGTTTTGCACCGTTTGGAATGACGGGGAAGCAATATTCGTCATGGCCAGTTATTCTTACTCCGTACAATCTACCCCCGTGGTTATACATGAAAGATCAATTCATGTTTCTTTCGATTCTTGTGCCCGGGCCAAAATGTCTGAAGGACAAGCTTGATGTGTTTTTACAACCTCTGATAGCTGATTTGAAATTTTTATGGGAAAATGGGGTGCAAACGTACGACGTCTCTAGGAAGCAAAACTTTTTGATGAGAGCTGCACTGATTTGGACCATTAGCGACTTTCCAGCGTACTCAATGTTGTCTGGTTGGAGTACAGCTGGAAAGCTTGCTTGTCCGTATTGTGGGGAGTACACCGATGCATTCACTTTGAGGCTCAGTCGAAAGCAATCATGGTTCGATAACCACCGAAAGTTCTTACCACCTAATCATACATGGCGAAAGAACAAGACGGCATTCAGGGCTGGAGTAGCAGTCACAGATGATCCGCCGCCTATCCGAACAGGTGCGAGTCTCCTATACGAAATTGATCATTTGGGACTTAGAAAGGTTACAGAGGAAGGTGCTGAGGCACACAACAAAAAAATTGACGGAGGGTGGAAGAAAAAAAGCATTTTTTGGGATTTGCCTTATTGGAGTACTTTGTTAGTTCGACACAATTTGGACGTGATGCACATTGAGAAAAATGTGTTCGATAACGTGTTCAACACAGTGATGAATGTGGAGGGGAAAACAAAGGACACATCAAAATCAAGAGATGAGTTGAATGAATATTGTCGTCGTCCCTCTCTCAAGAAATGTCCACGTACAAATAAGTATCCCAAGGTTTGTTATGCGCTTGATAAGAATGAAAAAGATGTTATCTGTAAGTGGATAAGTGGGTTGAAGTTTCCCGATGATTATGTGTCTAACATGTCTCGATGTATTGACTGGACGAAGTTGAAATTGTATGGAATGAAGAGTCATGATTGTCACGTGTTTATGCAGAGACTACTACCGATTGCTTTTCGTAATATTCTGCAGACTGATGTGTGGAAAGCAATCACTGAGCTTAGTCTTTTTTTTAAGGACTTAACTTCTACGACCATAACAGTTGACAACATGACTCGGTTGGAAACGGATATCCCAGTAATATTGTGCAAGTTGGAACGTATCTTTCCACCCAGCTTCTTCAACTCCATGGAACATCTACCTGTGCACCTTGCATATGAAGCAAAAGTTACTGGTCCAGTTCAATACAGATGGATGTATCCATTCGAGAGGTATTTTAAGGAATTTTAAGATATAATGATCATATTCAATGTTTTTATTATCTTAATCACGATCCTTGAATTCTAATTATAGGTATCTTCGCACCTTGAAACTGAGTGTGGGTAACAAAGCACGTGTTGAAGCTTCGATTGCAAATGCATATTTAACTAGAGAGGCGTCAATGTTTTGTTCTCATTACTTTGAGGATCATGTTATGACGAGGATACACAATTTACCTCGTAATTACGATGGTAGTGGAGATGTACAACAGTATGTGGATGGTACATTTTCCATATTTAAGACGTCTGGCAAGCGATTTGGGAAACCAAAGAAGAGATGGATTTTGGATGAGGAGAAAAAAGTTGCTCATACGTACGTGTTGTTGAATTGTGATGAGGTGCAGCCGTATGTTCAGTAAGTGAATCTGACCAGAGTATAAATATATATTGGTTAGTTTTGAGATGTCTTATTAATCAAAATACGTATGTAGGCTATTCATGCATCAACTTCAAGTTGTTGAACCAAATCTCTCGGCTGCTGCATCGGACAATAGGGTACAAAATGAATTTGCTTCGTGGTTTGAAGAAATTGTAAGTCATATTTTATACAAATATATATATTTAATAGCAATAACGTAAATCTCACATAGAGTCGACTTATATAGGTGAAGATAAATCCCGTGGAGAACAAGTTTATTTGCGATCTTTCTGCAGGTCCGTCTGGTCACGTTCTTACGTACTCAGAGTATTACGTGAACGGGTACAAATTTCACACTATGGCTTATGGTGCATCTAGAGCAACATCAAACAGTGGGGTTTTTATCAAGGGAAAAAACTATGATGCAGATGAAGAGGATTTCTACGGGAATCTCGAGGAAGTAGTCGAATTGGACTACCAGGGGTACCACGAGAAGAAAGTGGTTTTGTTCAAGTGTCAGTGGTTTGATAACTCAGCCAGTGGTACAAAAATTGATCCTAACTACAAGCTTGTGGATATTCATCAGAGGCGACGATACGGTCGGTACGATCCATTCGTACTAGCAAGCCAAGCAACCCAAGTCTACTATTGTTCGTACCCTGGACCCCGTACTGATTGGATAACTGTATGCAAAATCAAGCCGAGATCCTTCTTGGACGCACAACATTCATCCACTACTGACGATGAAGCAGATGTTCCCGCGTTCCAAGAGGAAAGCATAGAACATCAAATGATTGTGCAAGTAGATGATGATCCTGTTATATTAACTGATACCACCGGTACATTGATGGACGTAGCCGGAGACGAAGAACCAGAAGAAGAAGAACAAGAAGATGAGGATGAAGATGAAGAAGATGATGAAGAAGAATATTACTAGAGTGTTCATGTATATGTTATATTATATAAAGAATGTTGATTATGACTCGATTTCAGTGTTCTTAATGCATGTTTATGATTCAGTTTGAGTGTTCATAGATGTTATTATATCAAGAATGTTAATTTATTAATTGTTATATTTTAATATTTATTTTTACAGATGAGTGGATATGGGGGTCATGGACAGCGTTCTGGTGGACATGGTTCTGGTGGTCAGGGTTCTGGTACTGGGCAGGATTCGGGTGGTAGAGGTAGAGGTAGAGGTAGAGGTGAGACGCCGCCTGTACCTATACCACATCATCCGGGTTTCTATTTGCCAGATATGACTGGGATCATCCAGATGCCCCAGATGCAGGGATCGACCCCTTATCCGTACTACACACAGGTTCCCCAGATGCCCCACATGTATCCAGCGCAGGAGGATCCACCGATATCGGACCCAGTCGGACGTGCGTCTGTCGAGACAGCGGCCAGCCAGGCGACAAACGCACACGAGAGTCGTATTCGTCTTACGATCTATTGTGGAGCGTAAGTATTACATATCTTATAATTTTCATTATAATGAATTACATAATTATTCATTTTCAAATTAATTATGTGTAACAACAGGATGATGCCTTCGGGTCTAATCTCGACCACCATCAGACATATCATGTACCGGAATATGGAGGTTGGCGCACACACATTCGCCTTGATATCCCCAGCTAGGCTTCAACGGTGGTGGGATACATTCCAGGTATAATTTAATGATGTGTAACATATATATTCATTCACATTTTGTTATAATTAATCAATTTTTTTTGGCAGAATGAGGTTACGTGGGATCCAGAGACTGTTGACACTGCATTAGTGTACATGCTCTTTCTTGAGAGAGCAGCAAATCGATACAGTGACATGTTGAACCACTACAAGGGATTGTGGGAGCTGGAGAAGAAGAAGCCGAAGTGGGACAACGATGTCTGGGAGCACTTGGTTCGCCACTGGAATCATCCGGACACAATTAAGAAGAGCGAGGAGTGTCGGAAGAACCGACTATCAGAGCCTGGAGGCCCGGGTACCGATTTTGCTAGACATAAAGGGGGATCTCGTGGGGCAGCCGAGGTGGCCAGACGGATTGTAAGTATTTATGTTCAATTATAAGTAATTTGAGTTCATTTTAATTAATTTAATTTTATGTTCTTCAAAATATAGGAGGAGAGGACGGGACGACCAGCTTACGACTGGGAGATTATCGAATATTACCACCGTTACACTAAGGTGGTGTTTGGTTTGGGATTGATTTGGATTGGATTTGGATTGAGGTGGATTGAATTGGGATTTGGGTAATCCATGAATAGTAATTGTGTGTGTAAGTTGTGTTTGGTTAAGGATTGAGAAGTAGGGGTAGATGTATTTTTATGTCACATCAAAGTATGAGAGAGAAGAAAGTAGGAGAGAAAATGAGTGTTTGAAAAGAGTGATTTGATTGTATAAAAATAGGTGTATTATAGGGGTGGATTGGTATTTTGATTTGTATTTGGATTGAGATGGATTGAGAGAGATTGGATTGGGATTGGGCCAATCCAAATCCAGATTGGCCAATCCCAAACCAAACACCGCCTAACGGAACGTACACATACGGGCATATGGGTGATATTCTGGTAAGTGTATACATATATTACATTAAATATAATATTTAATTGTATTGACATGTATATTAACCAAATTTTACATATGCACATATAGGATCAGGTGCAAGAGGAATTGTCACATCTCACCCAGCCGTCATCTGATCATGATCCTTCAGATGATGGTTCCAGCAGCCAGACCCCACCCTTGCCGGAAATGTCTGAGTTGTTCGTGAAGAAAGTTGGAAGATCTCACGGTCGCGTGAAGGGTCTTGGGCAACTAGGAAAGAACAGACGTGTCACTTCTGGTCCTGGTGAGACATCTTCTGGTACGTCGTTTGGACGTTTTAGCCAGGCCGACATCGACAATGCTCTTTTGGAAGAGCGGAGGGCTAGTGAAGAGAGAGAGCGTCTCTTACGTGAAGAACTGCAACAATCAGTCACTCAGACGGAGGAACGCTTACGTCAAGAGTTTGCGCGTCAGATGGCATCACAGATGGCATCAATGATGAGCCAGTTCGGAGGGGGGTCGGGTAACGGGAAGGGTGCTAGGAATGATGATGATGATGATGGTGATGATGATGCTGCTGATGGTCGATGATTGATACATTTTAAGTTATGTTGTCTTGTTGGATTTTAAAAAATTGATGAAGTTGTTTGGGAATTTTTTTTTATGTTGTGTACTTGAATTGAAGTGAACGTACGAGACAATGTTTTATTTTAATGGTTTTAATTCATATTGCTTGTGTGTGATTAATTAAGTATTGATCTAATATATAAATGAATTGAGTTAATAGCATATACAGTAGAAACTCTATAAATTAATAATCTTGGGATCATCAAAATTTATTAATTAAAAGAGTTATTAATTTATCTATAAATTAATAATTATTAATTTATATATTAATTTATATATTATTAATTTATAGAAACACTCTTTCAAACTTTCACTTGTAATTATTTATTTTATATCAAATGAAGAGTCTAATTTAAAAGAATCCTTCAATCTTCCACATTATTATACTTCGTGTGTTCATTGTATCATTTTATGAACATTAAAAAATATTTTCTATATAAATATATAAGATCAAAATATGCTAACACAAACAAATCATACACACAACATGACTTCTCATCTTACAGGTGTGAAAAAAATAACAATGACCGACGAGATTCGAAAAACATTATGCAAGCACAACAAGGATATATAATCCAAGTCTCATTAAAAAACAATTGCATGAATGGGTTCTTAGTAACTATTGTTGAGATATGAGAAAATGACACAAGAAGTTCTTACAATGATAAGGAAAATTAGAGACGAGATTCAATGTGAAATTGATTTCATTTTTTAAGAAACATTCATAAATCATTCATGTAATATGTAGTATATATATAAGGAATTATTATTTTATATTTTATTTGGGGTCTATAGAAATTACAAAAAATGTATTATCTTATAATTTTAGCGAGTTTATTAATTTAGCACGCTATCCCCGAGTCGGGATCGGCCAAAAATATTATCTTAAAGAGTTTATTAATTTATCGAGTATTAATTTAAAGAGTTTCTACTGTAGTTGGTAATTTATTAAATAAATTGAGTTAATAACATATAGTTGGTAATTGAGTTAATAAGTTATTAAATTTAGTAATGAAGGGCTTTTGTTAAATTAATTAAGTATTGAGCTAATATATAAATTAATTGAGTTAGTAATTTATTCAATTAATTGACTTAATTAATAATAAAAGAATAAAATTGAATTAATACATATATAAGTATAAATTATTAAATTTAGTATTAATGAAGGGATTTGTTAAATAAATTGAGTTAATTAATACATATATAAGTATAAGTTATTAAATTTAGTAATGAGGGGCTTTGTTAAATTAATTAAGTATTGAGCTAATATAATTAACGCGCCCTCTTTAATTAGCGAGTGGGTATGCCCTCGCCAATACGCGAGTGCGATTCTGTCCTCTATAATAGGCGAGGGTGCCCTCGCCAATAAATTAGCGAGGAGCACTTGGGCGACGGCGACTGCCCCTCGCCTCTGCTGTCGCCAAAACGCTTAAAGAGGGTAATTCCCTCGCCTTTGCCCTCTTTAATTGGGCTGTTTTTTGTAGTGTATGCACACGTGACAAAAGTGTAAATGAAACGAAGTCGTTTAGATGTGTTCGAAAAAAAATGGACGTAAATTAACCAATTTATAAAATCATGGGACGTAAATTAATTCATTACATTTTTTGTGACATTTTTCAAAATTATGAAAGTTACAAGATGTAAATAAGTATTTTTTTTTCAATTTTTATATAAACAATCAAGTTTTCTTAAAATTCGTTTCCAACTCTAATAGAGAATGATATATATATAAACAATATTGTATTTTAATTTTTATCTTTGAATATATTTTCAAAAATATGTTTGATTTATTATTTTATTTCTCTTTTTTGTAATTCTGGTATATGGTGGATCATTCCTATGACCTCATTATCGGTGATCATATATCTATTCTCATAAACTCGATCAAACGAGAATTTTAAAAATGAATGGAGTATTATTTTCTGATGGCCCCTCTTTAATTATTTTACTTAGGCATGATTTATTTAGGGACAAATTAATTAATTTCACCATATATATGAACTGAACTAAACTAAAATATATGTGCAATTATTTAGGTATACTTTTCTAAGTTACTCAACAATTATGGTGTTAGTTGGACCTGACCTGAGTTCCATGACAGAAGTACAGCACACATGGGCAAAATTTGATTTATACTCATCAATAGATCAATTCTTCTCTTTCAATTTTTTGTATATTTTAATCGAGGATCAGAATTTTTAACACGTATCATTTCTATTATTATAAGACGTTGATCCTATCTTAACATGACAAATATTAATAAATTTGACAATGAATTAAACAAGAAGTAAAATAATAAAATTGACTTTGGTAATCCCACGAGCAAGAACCATGATGGCACACAAATTGGCCAAATAAGCTACCACCTCTCCTCATCCTCACGCCTGGACTCGAGACACTATGTCGGATTGATTGTAACATTTAATTGATTACATAAATAACTAAGGGTGTGATTGGTATGTGGTAATAGATTTGGAATGGAATGAGCATTCATGAGTCTATTCCTAATCTCACGATTGATATGTTTTTTATTTGGAATCGCGATTCCACATGGAATGGTGATTCCCAAAAATAAAGAATTGTGATTCCTCTCCATCCCCCTGTCTTTCCCCATTCCATTCTGTGTGGAATTAATTATTTTTTAATTTTTTAAAATAAAATCATCACTTATATTTTATTTTTACAAAATTATCCTTCCTAATAATTAAACAAGATATTCATTAATCACTACAAAAAATGCTTAAATTAGAGACCAAAGTTTTGAGACCGTCATAAAACGGTCTCAAATAAAGACTGATTTGAGACCATTTTGAAAAAATTACGAATTTTGAGACCGATTTCATTTCAGTCTTTAATTTTATGTATTCAGACCGTTTAGAGACCGTATTGGCGGTCTCTAACCCGAAATTAAATTCTGATTTTAAATTTTGTTTTGAGACCGCATTAGCGGTCTTTAATTGGTATTAAGAATTCCAATTCCCAAATTTTATTTTGACCGCCATTTTTGCCCGCTCATTTAGAGACCGTTTTGTGAATACGGTCTCTAACCCGTTTATAAACCCGTTTGTAACCCGTCTATAAACCTTAGTTCATTTGTACCACCTCTTTCACTTTCACCCTATGCAATTTCTCACGGACCTCGCAATTCTCTCTTGCTCTCTTGCAGCGACAAGAGCTGGCAAATTGGGCCGTCCGGCCCATCAGGCCAAGCGATGTTCGTGGGTTGGGTCAGGCCGGCCCATGAATTTGTCAGGCCTATAAAATGTGAGCCCAACCTAGCCCATCCTAGCCCACTAGACTAGCGGGCCAGCCCAGCCCATGAAATTATATATGTAAATGTTGTATTGGTCACATACTCACATATAATTTTTATTTATACAAATAATAATAATTAAAAATATGCAATACTAAAGTATTAACTATACATAATTCATAAACGGTCATAATCAGTATAACATTACACTCTATAACAACTTCAAATAAAATTATAAATAATTCACAAGTTCAAATTTCAAAGTCAAAATAAAATAAAAACACAATAATATTTAAATATAAAATACTTTACTTATTTTAATTATCTATTTGTTTAAAGAAAAAATATTGATCGGGCCAAATGGGCTGTCCATGGGCCAGCGGGCCAAATTCAGCCTAGCCCATTAGGCCCACCGGTTCCATCAGGTCAGGCCAAATAGGCCCAGTTCTATATGGGCCTCTAATTTTAGAGCCCAACCCATATTATGTTTCGAGTTAACCGAGCCAGCCCATCGGATCGGGCCCAAATTGCCGGCTCTAGCCGCGACGAATCCAACTCCGTCTTTGTTCTTAAGAAGATATCGCTGATGCCGCCTCTTCACCGCCGCCTGTTGGTTATCAATCGTCTCCACCGAATTTAAGTTAAGGTAATTTTTTGGTTTTTCTATTTTGAGATTCTGTTTGAAAGAATTGATACTAGAATATTAAAAGATGAGAGAAATAAATTGATGAGAAAAAATATTAGATGAGTATGAGATTAAATATAATAAAATTATAAATAAAATATAAGTGATGTGATTGAGAAAGGGAAGGAGAAGAGAAAAAATAATATGAAAAAAAATTGAATGAGAAACTTATTGTGGAATTTATAGTGGGATGGAGAGAGTATATAATAAAGAAATTAATTAATATATATATAATTAATTTTAAAAATTACACAAGACAATTACTTGTCAAAGTGGTGGGTGCCCAGTAATGGGCACCCATCCACCCCGGATCAATTCCCACCAAGACCAAATAAATGGTCATTTAAATAAAGTGGGTGTGGGTGGGTATGGGGGTCGGGTCGGGTGTGTCGGTTTAGGTCGGGTGGGTCAGGGCGGGTGTGGGTTCGGGTCGGGTCAGGTGGGTCAGTGCAGATGTGGGTTCGGGTCGGGTCAGGTGGGTCAGGGCGGGTGTGGGTTCGATTCGGGTCAGGTGTGGGTTTAGTTCGGCCGCGTGAGTCGGGGTTTGATACCGGATGTGGCGGTCTCTAAATTAAAGATCGTTTTGAGACCGTCTCAGAGCCCGAAAAAAGTTCGGGCCGACCAATTGTTTAAGACTGTTTGTAGACCGCTACAATTTAGAGACCTAAAAAAATCGGTCTAGTCTCAAAATATTTAAAACGAACCTAATAGTGACCAACCAAAAACGGTCTCTAATGCGTTTAGAGACCCATTTTACGGTCTCTAATTGGTTGTTAATTGAGGTGTTTTTTGTAGTGAATCACGATCTTTAATCAAAACCTTGAACCCTAATTCACGCAATGATTTTCATAAACCTAATTCTCTAATCTCTACAACCCAATTGACGGCTTCACGCAAGAAAAAAGATGTCAAGGAGTGAAGGACGTTGATTCTCTAAGAAAGAAGAACTAGACAGATGAATTAGAGAAATATCCAGAAGTTCTGTTATATACTATATATCTGCGCGTATATATATATATATATATATATATATATATATATAACAAAAGAAGAAGAAATAATTATAGATATAATTGCAGTTTAATTGTGTTCATTCATGATTTGAAAAGATATAATATATATATATATATATATATATATATATATATACATTGAATCGTTTCTTGATTGCAGAAGGAATCGTAAGATGTTCACTATTTTTTCTAAATTAAAAATTATTTATCTAAAATTTTATTATTATATTAATAATAGCATATGTACTAATTTAATATATTTTTATAAATATATATTGAAGGGTATTTTAGTCATTTAATATAAATCATGTACATTATTTTGCATCTCATTTATTATACCAATCATGAAAATTTCATTCAAACATTCATTCCATTCATAAATTTATTTCATTCAGTCACAATTTCATTCAGTCATACCAATCATGCCCTAAGGGTAGTGATTAGTAAGTTATCCCATGACGAAGTTGGATAGCTCAAGTGGTTAGAGCACCACTACCTAGGCTTTAGATCCTGGGTTCGAGTCATGGGGAGGGGAAAAGTGATGGGTATTTAATGTAATTCAAAAAAAAGTAAGTTATCCCATTTTTATTATTAATAAATGGAGGGGGTGTTGTTTAATAAAGGGCATATCCATTAATTAATTGGTTGAATGATTTTTTTTTTGAAAGATAAAGATGATGTAGATATAACAAAAGTTGAGTACAAGGGGTACTCAAATCCCATTACATCAAGTTCAACACACAAAAATAATAAACCGAGATCCTAGTATAACAAGCCTAAAAACATTCCCACGGGTTTTCTTCCCAATCGAAAAGTGAGCACCCAATTGCCTTATATGCTTTGAGCCTTCCATGTGCTAAATTTGATCGATTCCACTTGTTCCTCCGCCGAATAATTTTTCTCGTTGAAGATCAAGTCGTTGCGCCCTCCCCATAATTTCCAAATAGTACATTGCCAAATAAGACAACATACCTTCCTTATAGTAGCTGATTGCCCAGAATTGCAGAACTCAACCATATGCTCCATCAAAGATGTTGAATACTGCAGTGGCTTAAGCAGTCAATCACAAATTTTACTCCATACCTGCAGTGCTTTTGGGCACAAAATGAAGAGGTGCCTCACTGATTCCGGAGCAGAATTACACTGTCCGCACGTTGAAGGTATACCATCCGGGTGTATGCCTCTTTTCATCAAGTTGTCCGCCGTGGCCACTCTCTCGTGAAGTACCTTCCAATTTAGAGCCGACACCTTGGACGGTATGCCTTTCCACCAGATCTTCGGCCATGGACCATCAGAAGCGCCGCTTTGATTCGCGTGATTTGAGATGATGTTGTACATCTCTTTTGTGGTGAACATACCGAAATTCGAACCTTTCCAGCATAATGAATCAGCTCTATCCATATTCAGTTGTACCTGTAAATAAGTAACCAAAGGGATGCAAATTCCAGCAGTTCGTTAGCGGTAAAAGGCCTACTCCAATTAAAGAACCATGTTTCCCCATCAGAATTAAAAAACTCTCTAACATTCCCACTCTTATTACTGGAGATATTGAACAGAGCCCTAAATCTCTCCTTCAAACTAGTTTTGTCCTCTGTCCAAAGATCGACCCAGAACCTAGCCTCTAACCCACTCCCCAATTTAAAGTACAAATTGTCGAAAAATAAATTTCCCTCTACCCCTCTATTTATTTTGCACAAATCTCTCCACCACAACGAACACCTAGACGCATCTAACTCGACAGAATTGAAGGACTCGTACCTAGATTTAAGAACACCCACCCATAGTGAATTCTCTTCCCTACCCCATCTCCACAACCATTTGCACAACAAGGATTTATTAAAAACACCAATATCCCTCACACCCAACCCACCCGATTCTTTACTTAAACAAAATTTTTCCCAACTCACCCACGCTATCTTCCTACAATTTTCGTTACCCCCCCCCCCCCCCCATAAAAATCTGGATTGGATCCGTTTGATAGAATGAATAACACTCACAGGGGCTTTGAAAAAGGATAGGTAGTATAAAGGCATAGCCGTGAGGACCGAGTTCAGCAGAGTGATTCTCCCACCTAGGGACATATGTCTCCTTGCCCAACCCGACAACTTCTTCCGGAACCTCTCGATGATAGGTTTCCATGTTTCTTTTCGATGGTGATTCGCCCCAATAGGGATACCCAGATAAGTGAAAGGAATAGGACCTGGAGTGCATCCGATGATTCCAGCTAGCCTGGTGATCTCGTCCGAATTAGTACCAACTCCGTGCAGCGAGCTTTTCGAGAAGTTAACTTTCAGGCCCGATGCCACTTCAAAAATCCTCAGCACTCCTTTCATGACTTTTGCATTTTCACTCGAGGCTCTCCCCATGATGACCGTGTCGTCAGCAAACTGAAGATGGCTAACTCGCATATTATGATGCCCAATTTCGAAACATTGAAACTTTTGAATATCCACAGCTTTGTGCATTAAGCAGCTGAGGCCTTCAGCAGCAATGAGGAATAGAAAGGGGGATAAAGGGTCACCTTGTCGCATTCCCCTCTTGAGTTGGAATTCGTCGGTAGGGCTGTCGTTGACTAAAATTGCCATCGTGGCTGATGCTAGACACCCCCTAATCCATCTTCTCCATCTCCAATTAAAGTTCATACCTTCCATCATCTCATCAATAAATTCCCAGAACACTGAATCGTAAGCCTTTTCGAAGTCTACTTTGAGGAATATCCCATCCTTTTTTTCCCTCTTGAGAAAGTCGATCGATTCATTTAGCACTAAGATACTGTCCAGAATCTGTTTGTTTCCGTGAAACATTCTAAGGCGGACTATAATTTGGACGAAAATATTTTAATACATTAAATTGGATTGAATGTTAATTTGTACATCACCTTAGAACCGATCTTGTAGTGAGACCATCTCAAACAATTTTTTATAAATTTTTTTTTTAATTAACCTTGCCTTCACGAGATTTATCATTTAGTGTGCACGAATCTCCTATCATGCATGCACACTCTCCGACCTCAATTGATCCACTTGAAAATCTCGCAGATCTTTTTATACTAAACTTAAAAAGTGCATATATACTTAACTAAAAAGTGATACTAGTATACGTTTTAAATATACACCTCAAAAATTTTGCTTATTGACAAAGTGGGATAGCTCAAGTGGTTAGAGCACCACTATCTAGGTCTTAGGTCCTGGGTTCGAGTCATGGGGAGCGGAAAAAATGGATGGATATTTAACTTCCATAAAAAAAAAATTGGCTTATTGCAGATGGCGTATGGGTAATTTTTTGATTGATCATAATTACAAATTTACAATATATTAATGTATATATATATATATACACTTTGTTAGTATATAAATATAATTATGAGTATATTTTACTTTTTAAATAAAATAGATACTTATTAGTGTATAAATATATTTCCTCCGTCCAAGCAGAAGATTCTCATATTTCTTTTTTCGTCTATCTCAATAAAAGATTCTCATTCTTTTTCAATAAACTATTTCCTTCCACATTTTATTATATTCTTCACTCCTTCAATCATATCACACCATTATATTTCTTAATTAGCTCCATGCTCTAAAGTCAAGTAAAGCTTCTCCTCGGAAGGAGTAATTCATTAATTAAAATATGATTATTCGTATTAATATTATGAAAATGCATTATAATGTTTTTATATTAGAAATTTAATTATTACGAAAACATATGTCCCCTTATCAATTAATGTAAAACTTATTTTCCTACAAAGAATACATGTGCGATGTGCTCTCTATATTATATCAATATATAATTCATTAATGTATAAATATAATTAATTAAAATATATTATTCATATAAATATTATAAAAACGCATTATAATGTTTTTATATTAATTCAAGGTAACTTATTTTACTAAAATTATTTTCCGAATTAGTTTGTGACACTTTTCAATAATTGTTGACAATTTACATTTTTCAATTAAATAGAGTGACATTTTTTGGGATATTGTACTCCAGTTTTCAGTTATAGTTAGTGAGTGACATTTATCAGTATTAATATTATAGATAATTTATACTTTTCTGTTAGGCTGAGTAACACTTTTTAATTTTAGCAAATGACACATTTTAATAGTACATATAATATATTGCATTATAAAATATAAAAAATAAAGGTCGAAAGCACGTGGAGAATAAACACCAGAGAACTACTCACCCGATCCTGAAATGAGCATAATTTACTTTTGTATACTTATTACTAGTATATTAGTTTTAGTTTTAGTTTTAGTTTTAGTTTATACAAGCAAAGGGCTTATTATACATCTTTCTATTACAAATTGTGTTTTATTTTTCAATATGAAATTGTGAAAACAATCAATATATGTAAAGAGAGAAGTAGTTATGATTTTTTCAAGGATGTCTGTAGAGCCAATAAAAAAAAAACACAGGATGTCTGTAGTGCCAATAAAAAAAACACCTTGATATATTAGCTATGAAATTGATTTTTTTTTTTTTTTCCTTTTTACTTTCCCACAATTTCAAATTTAAATAAAATTTTCGTTTCAAATATTCTATTTTGAAGAACTATATGTCAAATTAGTCGTTTTTTTTTATTATATTAATTTGATATTCATATTGCATATTTATGCGAGTATTCATTTGGTTATATGAGTTTGAATTTGATTTTTTTTTATTAGAGAAGTTTTATTAATTTAATAGTATTCTATAAATTTTAGTATTTGTGATGAGTTTAGTGCATAACTAAAAATTAAATAATTGTGCGATACTCGCATATAATTAATACTCCATTAGATTTAAAAAAAAATATATACAAATCAATTGATAGGTGGCAAAACTAAATTTAATTTAGATTCCTATCACAATTCTGTTCCCCTAAAAATTTACTCACTCTGTACTAAAATGGTGATCCGTTATTTTATTTTGTTCAAAAATATAGTCTCCTCTATTTTTTTTTATTTTTTTTTGTTTTAAATGTGTAAAATTTTCAAACTAACTCTATTTAATGAATGATCATATATTGTTTTAATGATCACTGTTGGTCCCAAAGTTGAGTTAAGATTAATTAAACTAGTAAAAGTCTAGAGGGGAGGGGTGAATAGACTTTTGATCTCTCAATAGTATATGTCAATACTCAAAGAACGAGAAAAATAATAAGTTATTAGTTTGGAGAAACAAACTATTGCTTTCACTTTTTTTTTTTTTAAACATCCCAAAAAGATAAAAAGTTAATTTACGTCCAATTTTTTTTTCGGAAACATCAAACGACATTGTTTCACTCACACTTTTGTCAAATATGCATAAAAATTATGCAAAACCGATCGAATTTGTAATATGGTCGAACTCGACTTATATAGAGTGGAAAAGCAATGGTCATGTGGATTTAAAAAAAATATTACAATTCATTATTTATAATTTGCATAATGAAGAAAAATGACGTATATTAACCCATTTACAAAATTATGGTACGTAATTTATTATTATTATTTTTTTTAATCTTTTTTGAATCGTAAATTAATCAATTTATGAAATTATGGAATGTAAATTAAGCAATTTACGAAATTATGAGATGCAAATTAACTTTCATCTTTTTTGGGATATTTTTTAAAAAATGTGAAAGTTACTATAGGTAAATATTTTTTTTCTCCATTAGTTTGTTGGGGATGGTTGCTCGCTCAACTTACTTTTTTTTTTTTTCTTCTCCTCTCTTCCATGGGGTGGAGTTCTTGGTAAAAAGATTCAATTGATTATGAATAATGATTTTGCCAATTTCTATAGTTTCGTAAATTCTAGGGTGGTGTTTGTTTCAAGTTCTTTAATGAGAATGAGATTTCATAATACAGTAGAAACTCTTTAAATTAATACTCGATAAATTAATAAACTCTTTAAGATAATATTTTTGGCCGGTCCCGACTCGGGAATAGCGTGCTAAATTAATAAACTCGCTAAAATTATAAGATAATACATTTTTTGTAATTTCTATAGACCCCAAATAAAATATAAATTAATAATTCCTTATATATATACTACATATTACATGAATGATTTATGAATGTTTCTTAAAAAATGAAGAGATTTTTTACTAATAGGGTCATTATCACCCTACATTAATCTAATTGCATCGCCTAATTAATAGTTTGTCTATTTGCTTCATTTTCGAGATAAAAGCCCCTAATTACCCTTAAATCCTAATTACCATTAAATTATTCAAATTCAGATTTAAATTTTCGATTTTTATTCTGCCTTAATTATCGGGTTCAATTAATTATCGGATTTTTATTCTGCCTTAATTATCGGGTTCAATTAATTAGGTTATACAATTGTCAACACCATGGTGGTTCAGAGCGCTGCCTCCGCCACAGAGCTCTTCAAGAAACACGACCTTTGGGAGTCTCGGGCTTTCTACCAGTAATCAACGACCCGTACTTTCCCTCTGTAGATACAATGGTGGAAAATCACTATCTCATATATAAATAAACCCACACTTGGAAATTTAGTGTTTGAGGAATTGTAATCTATTGCAAAAGTGCAAATTGGGAGGTAACTGCTTCTGTCTTCTCCATCTTCCTCTTAAATCAGATTTCCGGGAATTATCATTACTCATTAGGTATGTATATATTCGGTGGGAAACTTGATGTTTTCAAGGGATTTGCTGAATCAAAAAATCTGGAGGCGAGTGAGTTTTTTGAGTGCATGAATACGTCGATACAGCTTCCCGGAAAGGCTAATTATTCGGATTCATTGCCGTGGTTGAAGTGGATCGAGATCGTTTTAGAATCTCGTTCGATGACGTCATCGAGATCGCGAAGGTGATGAGCTCCAGATCCATTGCGAAGAACTTGGCAGGAGATTAGGATTGAGGTTTTGTTGGATTTTGATTTGAAGTTTAAGGTAATTTAATTTTCTGTTTAGGCTTTGATCTCTACTTTTTTTTAGTTTTGTTTAAGCTTTGGTTGTACTGATTCTTTTGTGATGGAATATGCATTGAAATGACGTTACTTTTTATGTCATTCATATGTACTTCAATATGCATATTATTAAAATGCACTTTAATTTGCATACTCCTGAACGTAATTCACATGAACTTCAATATACATATGTTTAGACTGCACTTTAGTTTGCATGTTTTTATGCAAAATTGTCGAAATGCACTTTAGTTTGCATAATACTGAACGTAATTCACATGAACTTCAATATGCATATGTCTAGATAATTCATACGCTTCTATTTTTCTGTTCTTCTACACTTCGCCGTTTTTGCAGAAGCTTTTTCCTAAACCTGTAGATTGAATTGCAGATTTCTCAAAACCCTCAGTTTAACAAGATTATCTTTTAGGAAATTTTTTATATTTTAGATGGAGATAGCTATCTTTTATGAAAGTGAAACCAATTAATGCGTATACCTACTTTTTAGGAAAATTTTAAATCTTTGGAAGGTGCTAAAATTTCTCTATTTTCGAAATTCTCCCTTAATCGGATAATTATGGTATATAATTGACTTTTGAATTCCTATAAAATATCCTATTTATTTGAAATTAATTGAAGGGTATAAATGTCTCAAAGTTTTCAATTTGATGCTATTAGACAAGAAATTATATTGTAGACTTTATTAGACTAATCTTATAGTGAAATGACCTTATTAATAAATAACCCAAAAATGAAATCAATTTCACATTGAATCTCGTCTCTAATTTTTCTTATCATTGTAAGAACTTCTTGTGTCATTTTCTCATATCTCAACAATAGTTACTAAGAACCCATTCATGCAATTGTTTTTTAATGAGACTTGGATTATATATCCTTGTTGTGCTTGCATAATGTTTTTCGAATCTCGTCGGTCATTGTTATTTTTTTCACACCTGTAAGATGAGAAGTCATGTTGTGTGTATGATTTGTTTGTGTTAGCATATTTTGATCTTATATATTTATATAGAAAATATTTTTTAATGTTCATAAAATGATACAATGAACACACGAAGTATAATAATGTGGAAGATTGAAGGATTCTTTTAAATTAGACTCTTCATTTGATATAAAATAAATAATTACAAGTGGAAGTTTGAAAGAGTGTTTCTATAAATTAATAATATATAAATTAATATATAAATTAATAATTATTAATTTATAGATAAATTAATAACTCTTTTAATTAATAAATTTTGATGGTCCAAGATTATTAATTTATAGAGTTTCTACTGTAGTTATGTTATTACTGTTCTATTCTAATTTTAAAAAACATGAAACAAAAGAAGGTTGTTAGTTGCAGCATAGATGAATAATTGAAAAAAAAACGATTGCATAAAATGTATTTAACCAGAAAGAAAAAGATAGACTATCTATAGAGATAACCAAAATTGAATTATAATATTTAGTCAAGAGTATTTTTTATAGAAAAACCATGAATAGGGAAATTATGATTTCATTGAATGATTGTAAAGTGTTTACAAAAAAGGTATTTATATTTACATTAAATATTCTAAGAGATAAGAATGAATCATAATATTAAAAGATACAAATCTTTATAATATTATATTCCTAATACGCCCCCTCAAGATGGAGCACCGTAGGAGAGTCCAATCTTGACCGTAGGAGAGTCCAATCTTGATCATAAGTGGTTGTAGGCGAGAACGAGGAAGTAGCTTGGTAAGAGCATCAACAAGTTGATCCGCAGAAAAAATATGTGAAACTCGAAGTTGAGGGTCGGGTACGAAAAATGGGGCAGTAGGGGGTGTATTTAGTAAGTTAGGAGTGGGTTGATTGGGACAGTGGGTGGATTTGAGGGGCGGGGTGTATTTAGTGGATTATGGGGTGTGTTTACCAGAGTTGGAGGTGTATGCAGTAGTGGAGTAGGGATCTGGCCCATCTGGGCAGCAAGCGAGTATGTAGTTGTGGAGGGAGTGTGTAGATTCGAGGGGTGTATTTACCAGAGTGTATAGAAGAGTGTGCATGGATTCTGGGAGGGGTGTTTTTACTAGAACTGCGGGTACGGTTACTTGGGGAGTTTGCATGGGCTTCAATGGATGGAGATTTTGGAGAAGAAAGCTTTTCGTGAGTGCACGGTTGTTTTAACCAAAATTGGTTACCGTGAGAGGGTTGCAACCGTGAGTTTTGATCGGTGTTGGGTTCCGAGCAACGGTTAAGGGTGGTAGTCGGGAGTTTGGACGGCGCTGGACGTCGAGCAACGACTACAAGGGAGGGTTTCAGATCGAGGCGTTAGCCGTACAACTCGTTGATGTTGGGGTAATTGTGGATTTTGTACGACAAAAAAATTGAACAACGATTACGGGGAAGAAGAAACGTGTCTTCTTGAGGTTGGGGTAATCGTGAGTTTTGAATGACAAGAATGTCGAACAACGATTATGGGGAAGAAGAAACTTGCCTTCTTGTGGATGGAGTAATCGTGAGTTTTGTACGACAAGAACGTCGAACAACGATTACGGGGAAGAAGAAACGGGTCTTCTTGAGGTTGGGGTAATCGTGAGTTTTGTACGACAAGAACGTCGAACAACGATTATGGGGAAGAAGAAATTTGTCTTCTTGTGGTTGGGGTAATCGTGAGTTTTGTACGATAAGAACATCGAACAACGATTACGGGAAAAAATGAACTTGTCTTCATGAGGTTGGGGTAATCGTAAGTTTTGTACGACGAAGAACGTCGAACAACAATTACGAGGGTTTGGGTGGAATCGAACCCAGGATATTTGGGCGTGAGCCTTTAGGCTCTAATACCATAGGTTGGGGTATTTACTGAATTACGATTAGGGGGTTTAGTGCAGGTATGACGGTGGAGAGGTGGCGGAGTGCAGGTATGATGGTGGAAAAAAAAAAGGTTTGGAAAGTTCACGGCAGTGGGTTATATTGTGAATGGGGAAATTGATGGAAGAAGGCAGGTGGGCGATCAAGGATGATGATCAAAGAAGTGCTCGGTGGATTTAACCGTGTGATGGTTACCGAGGTGGAGGGTATTGAAAAATAGGAACTGTTCCTAAATCTCGAAGACGAAGACATGATCGTGAGGATCGAAAAAAGGCGTTAGCCTGTAAAAGCTCTTGATACCATATAGAAAAATATTGAATAGGGAAATTATGATTTCATTGAATGATTGTAAAGTGTTTACAAAAAAGGTATTTATAGATACAAAGTGTGTCTATATTTACAAGATATGGATAAATATTTACATTAAATATTCTAAGAGATAAGAATGAATCATAATATTAAAAGATACAAATCTTTATAATATTATATTCCTAATATTTAGGAGTTAGCCTAGTGATGTAGACTTGTAACTTAGGAGTGTGCTCTCTCTAGGAGTATTTTTAAAAAATGGGGTACCCACAAATGGTTGGTGGGATTGGTCTCCCGGGATCAGTCGGTCCTTGGACCGGATATCCGAGATATTTTCGACATCTTACTGTAAACACAAATTCGTGAATTAAATATTAAAATGCGAAACAATTTTATTTCTTTCGGATTAAACTGATAAATATTGTGGGTTACAATCTCTAATTTCTCCTCTAATTTTCTCTTCTTAAACTTCACTTGAACTTCTTGAACTTTTGGAGTTGGATCCGCAGCCGAATCCTCTTTGATCTTGAATTTGAGACATTATAACGTTAATCCAAGGGCTTGACGCCGTATTTTGGATTAAACGTTGAATTTAGGGACTTTTGGGATGAACGTCGTTGAAGATCGTTCTTGAACTTGGGACTTTGTAACGTTAATCCAATAGCTTGATGCCGTATCTTGGATCAAACGTCGATTTACGGGACTTTTCGAGGCTTAGCACCTTGATCTCCACTCGAACACTGCTTCTCGCCGCTTTGCACGAAGAACGCCTTTGAAGCTCCTCCGCTTGCTGAAGAACACTCTAAAATCTCTATAGATAATTTTTAGAGTCTTGAATGCTTTTGATTTCTTGATGGTGAAATGAATGAAATGAGGCCTCTAGGTGTAGAACCTAGGGTTTTTATGTGCCAAGGTTGAGGTTGGAGATATTTGTGCTAAGTGGTTAGGGTTTAATTCAAATTTTGAATTACTTGATGGGCTAAGAATATCATATCTGAGCTCGATTTGGTTTGTTGGACTTTAGAGACCCATCTTCGTTTATGGAACTTTAGAGGCTCGTCTTCATTTATCGAACTTTAGAGGCCCGACTCGAATTTTAACTTGTTTTATTGGGCTTTGGAAATCTATTTTAACTCATTGATTTTAAAGGCCCAAATTAATTGGAGGGAATAATAATAATTAATTATATATTTACTTTAGGAATTAAATTTATTTAAATTTCAATAAATAAATAATAAACTTAATTAATATTTAACCCGTAATTTCCACGCGTTGCAATTTAATTCGTAATTGAATTTTACTCGTCTACACTTACCATATTTTTATATCTAAAATTTGGATGTTTAACGTCTTCCTAACCAAAATAAGAGTAATGACTACCTTTGTCTCTAGCCTCGCACATATATTTTCCCACCTCAAACATTTCACACCTTTGGTCGATCCTCACCATTTCACCTACCAATTGACGAGGAAATTTTATTTTCGATCCTTTAAATTTGAATGATTTCAATTTTTTTTTTAAGTTTTAACTTTGAAAAATAAATCATATATTTTATAATTTTAGTTATTTTTAATCAATTTCAACCCTTTAAATTTTAACTCATCGAAAAATGTTAAACTCGTCGAAAAATTTCAGGACTCCAACCAAATGTCTAATTTTAATCCTTTTAAGTATATTAAAATTTGAAGAATTTATTTTGAAATAACTCAAACTTAAGTGATCAAAAATAAATTTTCTTCACCAAATGCCAAATATAGAAAGTTAAATTGATAATATAAAATAACTTTCAAAGTTCATTTTTTATAATGCTCCTTTTATTATTTTCATTTTTTTCCCTCCTATAATATCCATTTTTAAAAAAAATTAGAAGACATTTGTTTGAAAATTACATAATAATTTAAAAAATGGAGGCAAATGAAGAGACGGTGGCATTTAAATGCTGTGCACAAAGAGAAGAAATCCATATGCTGAAGGAATGAAGTTTCCACCGACCCAAAAGGAGTAACTGAGGTTTTCGACTGCTGATTGATTTCCTGGTAATTTTCTCATACAATTCCAATTTCCTGCTTCATTTTCATTACAAGTGTCAATAAAATAAATATTCATAATATAGTATACTAGCTTAAGACCCGCGTTTTACGCGGAATTAAAATAAATTTATAATATATTTTAATTTATTAATTTTAAAAAATAATTTTTGAAACATGTATAGATCGATTTGTAAATTTATTATTCTATTAAAAGATAAAAAATAAATAAAAAGTTGTAGTAATATAGATTTAATTATTATTATTATAGATATATATATAACAACCATTGAATAGATAATTAAAATTAAAAGAAATCAAACAACATTTGTGGTATGATTACAGATTTTTCCATAGGTTTCGGAAGGTAGACACCTAGCATAGAAATAGGTTGGTCTTAACTTTTATTTATAGTCATCGCAAAAAATAATAAAATAGAAGATTGCCTCATTCGAAACTTTACGGAAACCGTTTAATTCGAAACACTCAATTTCATTCTCGCAATAAAAATTTTAATGCCAACATTTCTTCCAGAAATAATTTGTACTTTGATGATGTGATTTTCAACAATCAATCTAGTTCCATTGCACAAATCGAACTTCATAATAATGTTTCTAAGAAGCATTATAATGACACATATTTTGAGAACCAATTGATAGTTTGGTAGACCAGTGGTTTGGTAGATCTGAACACTTAGAGAATTGAGAAAATCAATTTAAAACACATGTCTCATACCACTTGGTCTAAACTCTGATGGACAAACATTGTTTGAACTCAAATATCTCTTGTATCACCAGATATCATCATCAATACTGTCTCGTTAATACTTTCAACTTCTTCATGTGTTGGAGCATGTATAACTCTATTCTCAAAATAATTATTCGTACTTTGTATCCGAAGAAATGAACATAATGAATTTGAATTGAAAGAATAGTACATAATGAATTTGGACGGAAGGAACATAATGAATAAACTAATTCAATAACATATTTTATATTTATATAGAAAAAAAATAGTTTGCAATAATATAAAAAATGACATACAAATCTCATAACTAATTGGGCGAATTAATAATCTAAGAATAATTTTAAACTTTTACATACATTTTACTAACTGTTTGACTCGCTATAAAAATATTATAAATGAAATTTAAACATAATATTGCCTATAAATTATCCA
Source organism: Galeopsis tetrahit (assembly GCA_963675135.1). Lineage (NCBI taxonomy): Eukaryota > Viridiplantae > Streptophyta > Magnoliopsida > Lamiales > Lamiaceae > Galeopsis > Galeopsis tetrahit. The sequence continues at coordinate 23,153,007 of OY776128.1, forward strand.
TATAATTAATTATTGCACTTAAGTCTTTAATACTTTGATTTTATTTTATTATTTAAAAACATTAACTAAAATAATTTAACTAAACATACGTGCCGTGGCGGACCCAGAATTAATTAGTGAGGGGGGCAAAAAAAAATAAAAAAATAAAGAGAAGATCAAGTTCAATTAAAATCGATATATATATATATATAGAGAGAGAATTCGATGCTGAGTTTTTTATGAAATCAAATACGTACATAAAAAATCTACTATCTAGTTTCATATCAAAACCATATATATACCCCATTGATTAATTCTGAAGATCAATTCCACCGTTCAATATCTAGAGTCCCAATTAAAAGTAGAATAAAATTATATATGAACTTTTTTTTATTATATATATATATTAACTATTAAGCATATGATAATTAATAATGATATATTTGCATGTTTAATATATCATACATACATATATATATATATGTATATATTCCATTACAGAACTCATAATATATACCCTCTCCGTCTCAACTTAACTTTCATACTTACTGTTATAATAAATAAAATTTTGAAATATAATTTTATAAAAAAATAAATAAATGAGTTGACTTGTGTGTATGTATGTACCATAAAAATAATAACATTAAATATAATATTTTAGATATTGTATAGGTAGAGTTTCTAAAGGATCGAAAAAGTAGGTATGAAAGTTAAGTTGGGACGGAAGAAGTATATATTAGTAGTAATTGGCAAGATGTTGAGGGGGGCCAAGGCCACCCCTATTATATATGTGTGTTTGCCCCTGCATACGTGGTTAAATTGAACTAAACGACATGTGATAGTAAATTAACTGACAACTGTCTCTCTTGATTAAACATGCTTATTTTATCTCTTGATTAAAGATGCTTATTTTGTTTTAACATAATAGACAATGCTCACTTTATATGTATAAATCATATAAATTGATGGGATTATTTTAATTTATTGAATTTTGATATAATTAATTTTTTTTCAACATAATCCATAATCCTCTTTTTTAAAGATTTTTTTAAAATTAAATGGAAAAATACTCGTTCATATAGCTTGAAAAATAAGAATATGAATAAAATGACACTTAGAAATAAGGATGTACATTAGATATTAAAAGCTATAATGTAAGGTTGAGATTGAAAATTTAAAATAAAGGTGAATGAGAATGGAAGAAATAAAAAAACTAAAGAATTATAAATGGATTTTAAATTCATCATCCATTTGGATGGATGAATTTGATCTATGGATTTTAAATTCATCATCCAAATCCACTCCACTTCTTTGAATTATGAATGGATTTTAAGTACTTACATTTTTTTCTCACTCACTTTCTAGTTAAAATTGAGAGGATTTAATTCCTCACTAAAACGTGTCATTTGAAATACATGTATTTTTAAATTATTTAATTTAAAATACATTCTCAAATCAAATCCTCCAATCCAAACACAATTCGAAAGAATAGAGATTTAGGCGGTAAGAGAGATTTTGTCGAAGTGACAAATAATATATATATATATATATATATATATATATTTAAAAATATAAAATGCAATATTAATAATTAAATTAAAATTTTACCATAAAAAATTTATGTGTACATCTTTTAGTGAGGAAAATAACTTGCTCTAAATAGGAATTATGGTAAACAAAGGAAACACTGAATCGCTTATTTTTTATGATTATTACCCAAGGTAAAATAATGAGCTTATTTTTTATGATTATTACCCAAGGTAAAATAATGATTATTACTCAAAGTAAATCAATCAACAAAATGTATCTCACTGCATTTAAATTCAACTCCCTTTTTCTCTCACCTTTAGCAGTTCATGTGGTTGCGGATTGTATGGTTAGGCGAAACAATTATTTTTCTTATTAATTTGACATAATTTAAGGAATATAAAGAACCGTTACTAAAATAAATATTATATAAAGTCAAATTTTTTTAATAGTGAAAAAAATCATATTTTAGTTAAGTATTGTCAAATTTTCAAACTACTACTTCAATGCACATTAATTATTAATGAAAAGTTTTTATTAACATTAATTATTTATTTAATCAATTAACCGTTACTAAAAAATGATCAAACAGTAACCTTATAATTTGTCTTAAGATTAATTTTCACATAATTAGGACAAAATTTTAATTCAAATTTAAGGTTAATTTTTATATAATTACGTTTAACAATTTAAAGATTTTTTCCATACAATTTCAAATTTAAGATTGTTTCAATATATTAAACTCATAGTTGTTAAATTAAAATATCACTATTTAACATTGTTGCTGGAGTCATAATTAAATAGAATTACATTCAAACTACTACTCCAAGTCTCCAATGCACATTAATTATTAATGATAGTTCTTTATTAACATTAATTATTTATTTAATCAATTAACCGTTACTAAAAAATATGCAACAGTTTCATTACAATATGTTTTAAGTTTAATTTTCACATAATTAGGACAAAAGTTTAATTCAAATTTAAGGTTAATTTTTATATAATTAAGTTAACAATTTAAAGATTTTTTTCCATACAATGTCAAATTTAAATTGTTTCAATATATTAAACTCATAGTTATTCAGTTAAATATTATTATTTAACATTGTTAATAATTAAGTAGAATTATTGTTTGGCTGCTTGAAATATTTTGTTAACAGTTTGAAAATTTACAATTTTTATCTTTTAAGTATCTTTTTTTTATGAATAAATTTATAGCAATTTGATGCAATTCTATTAAACTTGAATTGCAATTTATAAGAATATACAATAAATATACAAATGATTAATATGAAAGGTAAAAACATGTTATATACCCACTGAATTCTAAAATAATTTCTCAACAATTTACATCGTCAATGGAAAATAAAAAGTCAAATTTAGTGCATCAGATGAGGAACAAAGATACTTCTTATTAACGAATAAGTTAAAAGTCAAGTTTAGTACATCAGATCATGAGGAACAAAGATCGATATGACATCTTATTTCATCAACTCAATCGCATTCATATAAATCCCTTCTGGAGTAGTACGAGTAAACATCTGGTGGTGATAATGCTTCCTCCATTTGAGTTCAAGATCAAAGCAATATTAACAGCAAAAAAAAAATATCAAACATAAATAATACCTGTAACATTTTTAATACTAATGATTTGAATATATGTATGAAATTCATAATTTAGCTAGAGTAGTGGTATCCACAAACAAACTTAAAATATTTCTCACACACTATTCACCTGTGTGGAAAGTCACTCAATCTGGAACGAGATTTTCAGATGGCTTAATTTTCAAACGGCCACGCACTGGAACCCAGGTACGAACTACCTGCAATTTCTGGGGCTATTGGACAAAGGGGGGAATAGAAGAATAGCTACAACAGTATGGGTTGGTGTCGTTTGGAGCATATGGAATTTACGGAACGAAATATGTTTCAACGAAGGCAAAATGGATAGGAGAAAAGTATTAGAAAGTATCAAATGCAGGCTGAAGGTTTGGCTAGGAAATAAATACATCAAAGTGAAGGAGAGTTCCATTGAGAATTGGAGGATCAACCCAACATCATGCTTTGAAGGACTCCATGTCTGAGAAAGGAGGGGAAGGGTGCAGCAGCTTAGCATGAAAGGAGACAGCAACTGGGATATCTAAATACAATATGTTTGTTTCTTATCATGTGACATTTGTAAGGGTGGTGTACCCCTTGTACCCATTTTTTTACAAATAAAAAGTTTTTACTGATAAAAAAAAAAAAAAATATTTCTCATTTCTAATGACAAATAAAGATTTGAACAAATGAAAGATGATGTGATTAAAATGAAAGAAATGAGATTTATATAGGAGTAGAATTAAGAATGAAGGGTGGAGATGAAAAATTAAAATTGAAGGTTGAGATTAAAAGAAAAAATTGTAAATGAATGAGAGTTGAAGAATTTTGAAATGGAGAGATTTTAGAAGAGGATTTAAGATAGAAGGTGTGTGGTGGTGACATGTGTCACTTTAGAGGTTTGCAAATATATATAGTATATAGTAATAGATAATAGATAGATATATATAGATTGAATTAAGATCTAATGGTTAAGATTAAACATTTAAATGAATGGTTAAAATTAAAGGAAAAAGATGAAATGAATGAGGGTGAAGGAATTTTGAAATGAGAGGATTTTAGAGGAGAGAGATTAAGGTAGAGGGGGTGAGAATGTGACATGTGTCACAACAAAAGTTTGTAAATATATATATATATATATATATATATATTTAAATAGTTTTATAAAATAATATCTAAATAAAAAAGTTTGAAAAACAAATGGAATGGAACAAAAAAAATTCTTGATACAACCTTTAGTAAATATGAAAACAATTTTGAAGAAAATTTTATGTCACACATATTTTTTGAACGAAATTCCAACCAACGCGTAATATACTAGTAATAATTATGCCACATATATTCTTTAACCAATATTATTATTACATGTCACTTTATTCTTTAACCAATATAATTATTACATGTCACTTTATTTTAAATATTTCATTTTTTTTTAAATATAACACATCATAGGGGAATTCACATGTACTCCCTCCGTCCCATGATTATTTGCACACTTTCCTTATTGAGACGTCCCAAAATTATTTGCACACTCTTATTATGGAAATACCCCACAAAATTAATAACCTCACAACATCATTTTATTTTCAAAATTGACACTCTTTTTTTCCTTACATTTCACTTTACACCTCATCAAATAACCCAAAATACCCCTCATTTATCTTACATCATCAATCACTAAATCTCATTTTCTTAAAAAACGTGCCGGTCAAACTACGCAGAAAATCCTGGGACGAAGGGAGTATATAGTTACTTTTATATATAAAGTCAATTATATGTTACTCCATCCGTCCCGTGATTACTTGCACACTTTCCTTATTGGGACGTCCCAAAATTACTTGCACACTCTTAATATGAAATACCCCACAAAATTAATAACCTCACAACATCATTTTATTTTCAAATTTGTCACTCCTTCTTTCCATACATTTCACTTTACACATCATTAAATCCACTTTATACATCATCAAATTACCTAAAATACCCCTCCTTCATCTTACATCATCAACTACTAAATCCACTTTTCTTAAACAACGTGCCAGTCAAACTATACAAGTTATTTCGGGATGGAGGAAGTATAATGTAATTAATCAATATTAATATCATAAGTATGATATTTCATACCAACCACAACCCCTCAAATAAACTCATAAATAAATAAACAATTAGAAAGAGCATTCAATAATTTATAATACTCTATATTATTTCAAATAAACTCATAAATAAATAAATAAACAATCAGAAAGAACATTCAATAATTTATAATAGTATATTTTGAAATAATGAAAGGAGGATATGCCACATATTTTACTTTGAATATATTAAATAATTATTTTTAAATATCAGTAAGAGGGGTAAGGTTCAAACATTAAATTACACTTAATATTAAAATGCTACATGATCAATAGAAAAATGACACATCAATACAATTAATACTACACATATATATATACATTTCATGAGAATGCCGCACGTCATCAAAATTAATCTCAAATCGACACATATGAATATTAAATCGAGTACCGTGCAATGCGATACTCAATTCAAAATCTTGATAAAAAGCTCGTTTGAATTCGATTCAACATGGATATAAAATAAATTTGAATATATATATTTATCTTCCGTATATTAATCTAAAGTTTGCCTCGAACTCAATACGTAAAAAAAAATGTTAGTGTAAAAATGTTAACTATTTAAACTTGTCTAGATTAAAGCTCGTTTGTGCTCAACTTGTTAATTATAACTATTAATAAAATTATTTTATGTTATAAATATAGAAAAGGAAGAAGTATTAAACTACTATTAATTCAAAGGTTCAAGCAACGAGGGTTTAAGAATGTAGGGATGGAGAACGCATTTTGGTTTGGGATTCCGATTCTGAATTGTGGGTCTTCGATAGGGACGTAAAGTATCTGTGGATGATGTTTCAGATCAGATGCTGCCTTCGCCGTAATAAGATCAACCGCCTCGATCAAGTATTTCCTCTTTCCTCAATTTCATTTCACTTGTGATTCAATGTTTGATTTTGTTCTCTCTGATGCACCATTTCCTTAATTCAACTGAAGTTATTTTGTATTTCGTGGTTGAATGACAAGACTTCATTATTTCAACATCCAGGCCTTTAATTTCCAATCGCTGTGGTCATGGTGATTCAGATTCTCAGCCATTTATCCTTTGATGCTTCATAGTTCTTATCAATTAAATACTTCTAGATTTTCAGTTTTTTCAAACTTGTAGAGCAGATATTCATGTTCTCATAGCTTTCCAGTCTTCCAACTGAGAACTGCCCAAAAGAATATTATTTATCAACCATTCACTGAAACAATAACCGATTTTAAACACTTGAGCTGATTCCAGGATAAGTGATAATTCTATGATCAACGTACACTGAGTTTAAGCACTGGGGACCCATTCCTTACTTTCATTAATGTCCATGCTAGTCTTCATCTCTTCGCAAATTAACTCTTCAAAAATCTATGTCATCAGTAAAGGACAAATCAATGTCCCAATTGAAATCAAGTTTGAATTTCGGATTCCCAACCCCTCTCCACAATAAAAGAGCCCGATTAACAAAATTACGGATCTTCTCTTCCTCTCCCTCATAATTGCCGCTTTAAGCCTTCGAAAATTCAAGTATGGAGGACGCATTTTGGGATTCGGATTCTGAATCGTGGGTCTTCGATAGGGATCTCCCTCCACGTAAAGTATATGTTGATGATGTACCAGACCAGATGCTGCCTTCGCCATAACAAGATCAACCGCCTCGATCGAGTATTTCCTCTTTCCTCAATTTCAATGCACTTGTGATTCATGTTTCTAGACGTAGGAATCGATTTTACCAATGTTTGATTTTGTTCTCTCTGATGTACCATTTCCTTAATTGAACATCCAGGCCTTTAATTTCCAATATTTGTGGTCATTTTGATTGGATATTTAGTACATTTCAATGTGTGATTCAATTTGATTAATCTTATTGCTATTTTGTGAATGAAAATACTTCAGATATCGATTATTAGATAAAACATTAGTATAAAGTATAATTTAAATGACAATGTTACTAGAAATAAAATTTGTGTGATCGTCACAAACAGAAGTTAAACTGGTGTAATAAAATTTGACACATATGCCTTAATTGTAGTTGACAGATAGCACTAAGTTTCACATTGACTATCTGTTATTTATTTCCCTTAGATAGACAAGGATGCAGTAATTAATTGGGTTTTATCACTACAAGCCCATCCTAAAATGGGACGATATTGGGAAATGGTAAGGTAATTCAGTTTCCAAAGTTTCTTTATTTTTATTACAGAAGGCTATAAATCGGATATATTACATGAAAATCTACATCCGTGCAGGAGAGTTTTAAGGAGTTTATGGCTCCAGAAGCTCCCAAGTTTAATCTAATAATAATGGGGTACACAATTTGGTTATAGCATATTAATTTGGACAAAAAAAAGAGGCTAAACGTCGTGTTCATTCTCTTTCTTGTTGTAGTATTTTATTTTATATTTTTCCCATTTTTAGGCAGCAACTCCTAATGGCAAGCACATATTGCTTGCTGCCCATATTAAAGACTGTTGGCTATGTCCTATCTCTTATGGACTCCAAATTGTTATTAAATTCGATGAAAAACCTTCAGCAGCCTGATGGATGATATTAATGTTCATTTTTCGCCCTTGCTCTTAACTATATGGTTATCTCTGTAGTTATTTGTAGTTAACATCCTTAAATGAGTTGTTTTACCTTGGATCTAGGAAATAGTTCATTGTTATATTCCTGGTTGTTCAGTTTCCCAGGTTCTGATAAAGCTAGAATGTTCCATTTCTTACACAGTTACACTATATTAGCTTTTATCTGCCTAAACTATTATGATGTTTTTTTCCATTTTAGACCTCGATTGAAGCACTCCAGTGTAATCCGAAATGGGTTCGTGACGGACGGTAAGCCGCGGAAGCAAAGCTCACCTACTGACTTATCATGTCTCATATGTCCCAGTTTTATTCCATTCATATTGGAAGTGAAACAGATCCCCACTTTGCATTTTGTGCTGGTAAGAAAATTATTTAAAGTACTTCTGAATTTCATTTTCTTTTTTTGATGGTACTTAAGCTTTTGATGCATTCAGCGGCCATTTGCTCTATGTCGAAGGACTGGAGCGGCATGAGCCGCGAAAGAGCTAAGGAGTATATATAATTAACCTGGCTGCTTTTTCTAGGCTTATCTAATTTCTTTCCTTTTGTTTATAAGCCTTTTAGTCCTTATCTTTTAATGAGATTCGCTCCTCTGTATTTAACTGACAATATGTTGCTAAACATATTTATTGTTTGAGCTCTCCATGCAATCATATGATAGTGAATTTGGATTAATTCCTGGTTCAGAATCTCATGGTGAGTGAATATGAAAGTCTTCAATATTTGATTAGGGTTAATTGCATAAAATTTCAGAACATTTTCACAATTCTCAATTACAACATATGTTTTTAAAAATTTGCAATTCGATACGCATACTTATTAAAACTTTTGCTACTATTTTCCGGCAACTATGCTGACGTGGCAGCCATATGTTTTTTTTTTGAAAAAACTGCAAACAAATTCTCAACCCTTTGTTATTGTTTCAATTTAATCACAACCTTTTAATTTTTTGCAATTTTATACACTGCCACATCAGCAAGACCTGCTGGAGAATAGCCGTGTTATAGAATTGCAACAATTTGAAAGGTTGTGTATCGAATTGCAATTTTTTTTTCAAAGCATATGTTGTAATTGAAGGAACATGAAAAGATTGTGATGTATTTTGCAATTAACCCCTTTGATTATCAACCAATTTTGCCTGCATATCCGTCTCACTTTTCTCTCTGAGACTTTTATGAGCAAGTGGTGAAAGTTGGTTGCTTGTTTTGAAAATACTAGCTTTAGGTCTGATTTCATGTGCTGGGTTATCTGAAACTTTCTTTGTCTGCTTTTCTCCCATAGCCGTCACTGTATGCAGATTTTTGTTACACTTATGGATGCAAATTGTTTTAGTGTCACAGGTGATCATACTTACTGTACGGTTGCATCTGTTAAACTGATGGGCCTCATAGAAGAAGATTTGCTGTCTAAAACAGCTTCTTGTGATACCATCAATGTGCAGTTGCTTCTGGATTGGAGTTTGCAGGTTTCATCTTCTCGTCTATTTCTCAGAATAGCAATAAAATCTATTTCTATGTCAAGAGAACCGTACTCAAGTTCGGCAGAAAAAAGTAATCAGTATACTGTAAAGGGTTTATTGCAAAATAATCATGATCTTTTTCACATTTTTTCAATTACAACATATGTTTTTAAATTTGCAATTCGATACACAGCCTTTTAAATCTCTTTTAACCTTTTCATGAATGATAATTTTTTTTAAAGAGAAATATTTTATGGAAATAGCAAGAACATAAAACATGACACAAAAATACACTATTAGCCTTGCTTGAGTTCAGTTTATACTTAATCAGGCAAGGCAACAAGCAAGAATATAAAAGTTATTGGAAATTATTCAAGTACCTAGGGAGTATTCTTTGCTATGTGTGGGGATATTCTGAAATATTACAACCTAAAACCCTTAAAATATAATCTAATTTTGAAGCTCTCCTGTGTAGACTATCTCGAATTCAAAAATAAAATTTGTAGGATTACATTCAATTTCCATTTTGAGTGGTAATAAATTAATTATACAATTTATACTTGGAATTGTTTTTTCAATGTTTAACTGTTATCTATAACCCTTGATGTCTAAAGTTCAATTACATAAAATATATAAAACTCATATTCGTTTTCCATTTTGAATGTTAATAATTAAGCATGCCCTTATCTCTTAAATTCAATGCCTGAAGACTAATTACTTATAAGTACCAGAGAATATTCTGTAGCTATCTGTAAAGTTTACTGAACTTGAGACCAAGAAGATAATTGAATAATGTTTATTTCTTTTGGAAACATTATTCTGCTATCATATGTTACAGAAGCAGGTACAAGATGTGGGCTTTCAAGGTAGAGAGAACAAGCCAACTGATACATGTTATGCCTTTTGGTATGCTGGAAGACTTTTTTTTTTTAACATTAAAAAATTAGAATGTTGAAGTTCTGTCTAAATACCATAGTAAATCTAGAAAGTTAAATATTGGTAATTATATTTCATACTCCCTCCGTCCACAAAATTTAGTCCATACCCTTTTTAAAATACACCCCTACACAACACTTAATTTATACCCTTTTAAAACACCACATATTACATCTAATGCCATTGAAATACTCACTTACTTTATTAGAATAAATTTGAAAGTCCAATTATACCCTTTTGACTTTACATCATATCTATTTTTTACATAAAGTATACATTTTCCTTGGAACATGTGCCCACTTTGAATGAAAATAATTTCAGTATTTGTAAATCCCTCGTATTTAAACCTATTCCAACAAAACCCCAGGAAGGAATGATCGAGAATTCCCATTTAAGGAATTGAAAGGGCGCCCACCGAGAGTCTAACTAGGGTTTTCGACTGAATGAAGTGTTGATAGGGGCTACTCATTTCCTGGTAATTTTCTTGCTATTTTCTCATTGAATTCATCATTTTTGAAATTGGTGGTTAATTTTTCAATGTTTGATGTTTTGATCCTCCAAAATTATAATTGTTACTATTATTCAGATACTTTTTAGATTTCAAGTGGCGATTCGATTTGTGTACGTTCCTAGATGGCAGAATCAGTAAACAAGAGGAGGGGGAAGGATCGAGTTAGTGAGTTACCCAACTTGGATCGATTTAGTGAGTTACCAAGTTCGCTAATTCATCTCATTCTCTCATTCTTACCAATTAGAGATGTTGTTGCGACAACCATACTCTCCAAACGTTGGAAAAATCTGTGGACCACTGTTCCGTGCCTTAATTTTTGCGAATTAAGTGAATATTATGGGGGAGACGGAGAGATGGTCCGTAATTTTGTTTATCGGGCTCTTTTATTGTGGAGAGGGGTTGGGAATCCGAAATTCAAATTTGATTTCGATTGGGACCTTTATTTTTCCTTATCAGATGATGTTGATGTTTGGGTGCGCTTCGCAGTAGAAAAGGAAGTAAAAGAGTTGAATATTCGTCTAATTTGCGAAGATGTGAAGACTAACTTGCACGTTAATGAAAGTAAGGAATGGGCATACTGGCTTCCCCAGTGCTTGAACTCGTGTACGTCAATCAGAGAATTATCACTTGTGGGCTGTAATCTTCGAATCCCTGTATCTTCATCCTGGAATCAGCTCAAGTGTTTAAAAATCGATGGTTATTGTTTCAGTGAATCGTTGATAAATAGTATTCTTTTGGGTAGTCCTCAGTTGGAAGTCTTTGAGTTGCGCCTTGTGGAAAGCTATGAGAACTTGAATATCTGCTCTACAAGTTTAAAAAAACTGAAAATTGAGAAGTATTTAATTAGTAAGAACTATGAACCATCAAAGGGTAAATGGCTGAAAATCTGCTGTCCAAATCTTGAAATATTAGCAATTTCTGGTGTTTTGTATTCTAAGTATTTGTTTACAAATGTCTCGTCCGCAACTGATGTGACCCTTGGGTTTAACGTTTCATATGATTATGCTTGTGGGAATGAATTGCTTGAAGAAACGTTGAAGCATATTTTTTCATCTTTCGAAGGTGCTCATAAACTCACATTATCATATTGGTGTGTTCAGGTTCGGTTTCTTCTCAATATTTGCTAATTACTTGAAAATTCACTATATAATAATAATAATTAATTTCAGCAATGTTATTGCCTTTTATTTTTCCATTCAATTAGCTACTCCCTTGTTTTGAAGTGCAATCTATCTTTTTCCAGATGCTTGGTATGCTGCACAAGAAATATTTGCGTTCATCTTTACCAAAAGTTAAGTTTTTCCCTAGTGTAAAGATGTTAGTCATCAAAGACCAGACTCGGGATACAAATTACGAGTTTGAAGCAGGTAAATACGTGTGGTTTGCAAGAAAATACCTCAAGTTTGAAAGAAAACTCTCCAAGTCCTTTATGCTGCAACTGAAGACAATTGATATCACTTTGAATTTGTTTAAAGAATCAACATTTCGGTTCGTAGAGTTTTTGTTAAAGTATGGTACCATGCTAGAAAATATGGTGATTCGGGCTGACAAGAACTGCTCCGTAGATTGGCTTGAAGTAGAAGGGCGGTTGCTGTCCAAGCCCAAAACTGCACAGTTGACTCTAATAAAATTTTGATCAACGGGTTCAAAGGTAATAGAGCGTGCAAACATTTATTAGACAAATTGCTGTTGTAAAATGATTTGTGTTTTGATGACTTTTGATGGTGTCTGTGTTTTTTTATTGAAATACTCCGTACTATTTAAAAGTTGGTTTCCATTTTTCATTTGTGATTTTAAATCTGTATATGAAAATATCCTCAACAAAGTAAAGTAAAGTAAACTATTGGTCATAAAATGAAATTTATCATTTGTGCAAGTAGAGTAGTGAAACTGTTGTTTTGTGCCCCTAACTCTCTGTCACTTGTGGCTTTGTCCTTAGGTGATTGCGATATTATGTTGCTTTTGTTAACAAGTCACTATACCAAAAAAATTAGAACAATAAAAAAGGCAAGGAGTGTTTGCAAACTCTACGAACGGCTTTCAAAATCACTTTTTATTTAAAAGCTGTGAGAGGAAGTTTTGAAAATACTTTTGTTAACAAGTCACTATACCAAAAAAATTAGAACAATAAAAAAGGCAAGGAGTGTTTGCAAACTCTACGAACGGCTTTCAAAATCACTTTTTATTTAAAAGCTGTGAGAGGAAGTTTTGAAAATAAGTGATTTTAGAAGCAGTTTGTAGAGTTTGCAAACACCTACGTTTTGTCTTATTAGCATTGTTTTTTCAAGCATGTAGTAGACACAGGGATTTGGCTTTAATAAGCTGAACTCAAATGATTCACATATATTGTTTGTCTTATTGATTACAGAAGAAGCATCACAAGCTTAGGATTTGGGCATAGTGCTCGATCACATATCCGCACAATTAGTGATGGGAAGGTAAGGCTACTCGACGTGGGTTTATGACTCGACCTTCTAAAGTTCGGCTTAGCTTGAGTCGTTTAATAAATAAGTCAAGTTCAGATTTTTTTAAAAGACAATTTATTTAAATAGATCAGACTTAAATATTTTCGTAAGCCTTTTACCTTTTTATTTCATCTCATTTAGTTATCCATGTTACCATTTTGGATGTCGTTTGTTAAGTTATTCATTTCCATTTTTTGCAACACCTTACTAGTTTTCTACATTGTCTATCTCTCTATATTTATTTTTCTTTCCTATATCTTGATGAAATGATGTTTTTTTTTTTTTTTGTTCTATTTTTCTCTGTGATTGCTGAAGAGAATTGATAGAAATTGTTACGTGAATCATTTAAATTTAAATTGAACTATTTGATGAATTTGTCACTACTGTACTATTTGACAATTCTTTAGTAAATTGATTTTATTTCTACATTTTGATATTTAAAAGTTAACTGTTATTGTTATGATTTGATGATAATAAAAGTGTTGCAAGAATTTGTTTTGTAAACAGGACTAAAAGGACATTTAAATTGTTTTTGGGTTATACCTCTATATTTTAAAAAATCTGGTCAAACCTCTTAAAAAAAAATTGTGATAGCTAATAAGGGTCTGACTATATGCACCTCCATTTCGGTTTGATGCACTCCCCTTTTGAGGAAATTATTAAAATAATATGGCGAAAAACCCAAAATACCCTTTACACCAATTAAATGCATATTACTATCCACACCCCAACCCTAAATTCCTCATCTTCCCCAACCCAACCTCCATCTTCCCCCTCCCCCTTCACCCCGTCGCCGGCCACCCCCGTCTCGCCTCGCCACGGCCGCCTCTACCTCCGCCTCGCCACGGCCGCGGTCGCCCCGCCTCGCCTCGCCGCCTTATAAAAAAAATTGCAGATTGGCGGTCGCGCGGCCGCCCCCTCCCCCTCCTCCCGTCCGGCGGCACCCTCCCTCGCCCCCCCCCCCACCCTCGCAGCCTCCGCCGCTGTCGCCCCTCGCGTTTCTGCAAAAAAAAGAAGAAAAACAAATTGATGCCGCCGCACCCCGATCTCTTCTCTCCCCTCCATTTCCCCCGCCGCCGGAATCGCCCCACCACCCCATCTCTTCTCTCCCCTCCATTTCCTCCCGCCGCCGGAATTGCCCGGATCTGTAAATAAAAAAAACAAAAAAATTATAGCGGCCGCCCCGTCAATCGGCCACCGCGGCCGCCCTCTCCCCATCTTCTCTCCCCTCCATTCCCCCCCCCCACCCCCCAACACCACCCCGATCTGTTAAAAAAAAAAAGTTTCAGCGGCCGCCCCTACCTCTCTCTTCTCTCCCTCTCTTCGCCGGCGTTGGCCCACGCCGCTCCGTCCACGACGTTAGCCCACCCCGATTCGCCGGTTTAAACACCAGGTTTTTTTTTTTTTATATTTCGACACTGTAATGTCAACAATGTACACTTTTGTCGACAAAATGTTGTCGACGAGAGTGTATATGGTCGACATTATAGTGTCGATCGACATTTGTTGGTCGACCATATATCCTCCTGTCGACAAAATGTGATTGACGGGAAGATATATGGTCGACAAAATGTGATCGACGGGAACATATATGGTCCGCACTGGTTTGACGAAATTTGTTAAAAAAAATTGTTAGTTTTCTAAGTTTTGATAATGGTGTTTGTTAATTGGTTTGATAGTGGTAATTTGTGGATGAATGTGGTTGATTTGTTGAATTTTTTATTTTTTTTCTTGTTACCGAAAAAAATGGTGACGGTGGCCGGAAATTTGGGTTAGGGATAGGGTGAAAGAAATGATAGTAGAGGGTGCGTTTAGTAAAGTGGTGCATCTAGTACGCTGTTTTTTAATGAAGGGTATTTTTGACTTTTTATTTTATTATTTTATTAATAAATTGAAAGGGGGAGTGCATTCCTCCGAAATGGAGGTGCATATAGTCAGACCCGCTAATAATAGGCTTAGAGTTGAGCCCAAAAATTAAATAATAGGCCTAGTCTTTTATTATGAGATATTTGGTTTGGTCTGACTTGATCAATTTTCAATTCGATACAAATCTAAATAAGAACAAGCTCAAAGTTGAACTCAAATTTAACTTCTAGATGATGCAGATAAGAACAACCAAACTAAAGACAAAGTGGGATAGCTCAAGTGGTTAGAGCACCACTACCTAGGCCTTAGGTATGATTTTACTTTAAAAGTATTACTTCTTTCGTCCGTCTATAAATTTTTTACTTTCTTTTATTTTAGTCCGATCGTCTATAAGTTTCTCATATCTTTTTAGTAAATATTTTTTAATTTTTATTTCTTACACTCCACTTTATTTCTTATTTTTTCTCTTTTATCTCTATTTTTCTCAATCACATCACTTATACTATATGTATTATTTTATCAATTTTCTTGACGTTTTGTCTAATACTCTGATACCATAAAAAAAAATCATCTCATCTAAAAGTCCGAACTTATGGAGAAGTGTGAAATTAATTAATTTATATTAATCTTCTAATATTACATTTTGCCATTCTGAGTCCCCTTTAATGTCTTACTTTTCTTTTTTGGCAAGTTGCAACATTTTTAATTTTTTTTTTGTAAGGAATGTTTATTTTGAGATTTAAAAATCAAAACTGGATTTTAGATTATACCCCTGTTTTATTTTGGGATTTAAAAATCAATTTTTAAAAATCTTTTAAAATTACCTCTATCAAATGTATTGCTTTGACATATAGTTAAAATTTTATAATATCACTCAAATCATTACTCCCTCCGTTCCGGGATTATTTACAGGGTTTGACCGATACAATTTTTAAGAAAAAAGAATTTAGTGGTTGGTGATGTAAGATAAATGAGAGGTATTTTAGGTGATTTGATGAGGGGTAGAGTGGATTTGATGAGGTGTAAAATAAAATGTATGTAAAAAATGAGTGACAATTTTGAAATAAAATGATGTTGGGAGGGTATTAATTTTGTGGGGTATTTCCATATTAAGAGTGTGCAAGTAATTTTGGGACATCCCAAGGAAAGTGTGCAAATAATAATGGGACGGGGGAGTATAATTTATCTCAACAATAATATAATATATACAATTATTGCACAATTATATAATCATTATAATCTCATCCAACAATAATATAATAATACAATTTTCATTTAATCTTACACATTAATTTGACATAAAGTTAAATTTCACCCAATTCAAAAACTAAAAATAACACACATATTATCATTCATCAATATTTTAAAAACCACAAAAAAAATCCAAAGTAAACATCACCTTAAACTACTTTTATCGGTAGAACGTGACGCCTCCCATATCACTAGTGGACAAAAAAATAATTAAAAACAAAAAGCTAAAAGAAAATATATTCCATGTCCCAGACCGTCTGAAGCCCTCAAGGGCTATGCCCAATTCCCAACAATATGGTGATACGTGTCAACTTATAATTGGTTATTTAAGATTTTGTTTGATAAATTTTATAATTTTAATTTTATGATATTATTAATAAAATATATATATATATATATAAATTATGTCAAAATTTATAATTTTTTTTCTATAAATAGAGATCAATATTGATAGGTTTTGTATCACAATTTCATATTTTTCTCTATTTTCAATCTTTTCTAAACACTGATGATTATTCAAGCTCTCAAGATTATTAAAATTATCAATTTTCTCCGGATATGAACCAAGTTTTGTAAAATACTTTTTTATTATAATTTATAATTTTTTTTTTTTTTTTATGGAAGTTAAATACCCATCCCTTTTCCCCCTCCCCATGACTTGAATCCAGGACCTAAGACCTAGGTAGTGCTCTAACCACTTGAGCTATTCCACTTTGTCTATAATTTATAAATTATTAATACCAAATAATTTAATAGATTTCTTACCTCTTTTAAATATAATAAAAATTGATTATAGATAATATATAATTAAAAAATAATATATTTAAAAGTTGGGATTGGTTGTTGATAAAGTATGGAAAAAAATGAAAAGTAGAAGGGTGTGTATGTGGAGGAGAGAGAAATTATTTATTTATTAAAAGGGTGGGGTGTGGGGAGGGCATGAATAAAGATAGTCTTACACTTTTTATGAACAACTTTACACAAAATACTACAGTATATTTTTTAAAACTTGTGTTATTCCCTGAATATAAAGCTTAAAAAGGGACCCAAGAATATTAACAACTCTAACTTTACATTAAAACTCGTGTCCGAATTAATTGGGTAACCAACTTAGTATCTTTTTTATCTGATAAGTACCTTTTTTTTCTTGGTTACCCATAACACTTTACACAAAAATTGATCATAGATTTTTGTAAAATGTAAAATTCACTCAAATAGCATACACACTTGCAATAACAATATGGATAACATTACAGAGTACATCTCTAGGACATTTGCCGACTATAGTAAATTGCATCCCTCATGCAATCTTATAATTAATATATTGCATTGGAAGCTACACACATTGCACACTCGAGAGAAATTAAAACCCTTTTTGCATATATACTACAATTAAATTCATATTCAAAGATAGTTAACAAGAGACCTATAAATTGCACCAGGCTTCCATCCCACTGGAATTACATTTTTAGCAACAAGCTTTTGACCTGAATATTGTGATGTCAATCGAATTGAAAAGGGTGGGCGGAGTTCAAACCCGGGGTTGAGTTGCCAAACTGCACCCCATGACTGATTCATTTCCAACCACTCGTCGGGTTCACTCGATGCCTGTCGTAGATCGACTCGGCCAAGATCTCCATCCCCTTCTTCCAATTCAATCACTACAGCTATATAGTTAGGGTTCGACCCTGCATCCACGTGGAACACCACTGTTTTTCCCGAATAGTCGCATGCAACACTGTAATATAGAAAGACAAAGATTTACGTGAGATGGTTCATATAATTGGTACAAATTAACACTTATTCCTTCTAAAGCATTAAAACACGCTAGACTTACTCATAGAGAAAAATATAAATAAAATAAAATTGATATGACCAGAAGTTAATGAGTGCCACTACTCATACCCCAAACAATAGCGTACGATCATTTCGGTCGAACATTATGATTTTTAGCGTACGATTGAAATGAGCCAAACAATCTCTAACTCAGTTTTAGAAGGGGTATCATTGTCATTTCATGTATGTCTATTTTTGACTTAAAATTTATTGAGTGTTGCTGAGAGTAATAAGAGATATTAATAGTGACTCTCAGAAGTTAATTTGCCTTGCATTTATTAGAGTAGCTGGTATATGCAAAGTTTCGTGTTTGTATTTTGTTTGTAATTTTAAATAATATTAGTTATTTCATTAAAATGTAGTATTATAGGTTAATAGTAAGTAAAATTTTGCTCACATACTTTTATACATATTTTTAAAAAAAATTATATTTTAATTATAAAAAATATATGTAAAATAACGAGTAAATAATCTTAGCAAAATTTTACAGTACGGAGGGAGTATCAGATATTTTCTGATAATATATTAATTGTTTTTTGATATATATATATATGCAAAGTTCTCTGTCAAAATATATATATATATACAGGGACGGAACTATGTGTATATTGGGGGTGGCCATGCCCCCCTCAATTTTTTAAAATATTTTACTACTATATTTATAATAATGAATTAATATATAAACTATATTATATTTATTGGTTTGGGCTCTAAGTAATATGTATATGATATATTAATGATTGGGCTTTTGAGAATTGAGTCCAAGAATCAAGTTAGTCCAAAATGCATAAATAATTTTTTTTAATTTCTTTTTATTATTATTATTAATAGTTATATATACATTAGTCTTCAATTTCAGCATATATAGTTTGAATAATTTCGAGCATAATTATGTAGATTTTCGGTTTTGCGACCAATTTCTTTTTTCATTTTTTGTGTTATATTGTGCATTTTTTTTGTCATTGTATATTGTTTTATTATTTAGATATATTAAATCTCACCTAACCTACATTAAAAAAATGGCAAAATTCAAACGCACACATATAAGCATAACATGACGTTCTAAATTTCAATATATTACATTAATATATTTATGTATTTTGAAATATTTAATGATGAATATTTAATGATGAATATTGATGACAAAGTGGGATAGCTCAAGTGGTTAGAGCACCACTACCTAGGCCTTAGAGGATTGTATTTGTTCCCCTCACCCCCAATTCTTGATTCCGTCCCTGTATATATATATATGCAAAGTTTCGTGTTTGTATTTTGTTTGTAATTTTAAATAATAGGAGTATTAGTTATTTCATTAAAATGTATTATAGGTTAATAGTATCAGATATTTTTTGATAATATACTAATTGTTTTACTATAAAATATTAGACAATTACATGATAAAATTGACCACACAAAACCAACAAACTAATATTTTTAATCTATTTAGATATAAATTTTATGTATCAAATGTATATGTACAATATCATACTTACAAAGTGAAAAATGAGACACTGCTATTTGTAATTATATATTGTGCTATTTGGATGCATGATATTTAAATATATACAGTATGTTAGCATTAGTTTATTAATAATTTTCCCTATTGAATTGTCAATAAAGAAACTATTGTTATAAGAAGACAAAGTTGCTTTTCGTGCACATGTGCTACACATACGTACAAACAGAGCCTATATTCTCTATCAAGAATGGACAATTGAAAAATCTAAAAACTTTCTGCGTGACACATAAGTCAAACAAACAAAACATCATACTATCATCCAATAATTAATATAGAGCTAGATTTTAACAACATTAATTTATTTATACCAAAATAACATATATAGAGAGAATGGGAGATTCATAATTTATGTACTCACATTTTCGACTTAGTTCCAATATCGAAATTGTTCAATTTTGACCCTTAAATTTTGAAAACGATTTTAGTCCTATAACTATGTTGAAATTTGACTATTTTTCAAAATTTCGGCATATATTTATGTAGGTGTATATATTAGTTAAAGATCTCACCGTGCAAACCTAATTTGCAAGACTCCAGCATCACGAAGTTTGTTTTCTTGGCCACGAATTGCCATGCTTCCAAATGCGGTTCCACTTAGGTCAAAATGTGCTGGACCTGATAGGCACACTCCTCCAGGGCAAAAATCCGTTATCACGACCCGCACTGGTTTACGTGAACACGACTTGTGCTTTGTACATTTTACCTACCATACGTAAATGTACACACAAAATATAAATTATTTACGGTAACAAATTATTATCTACGTTCTACTCTAATTGTCGTTTTAGAGAAAAAAAAATTATTCTAAGACAGTTGAAAGTGGAACGGAGATAGTAATATAACCATCCCAAAATAATAGAATCCAATTTGTAATCATTTTGAACAATTTTTGAACTTGATAAAAATGACTAAAATTGGATCCAGGTGAACTAAAATTGATTAGGTTAAATAGAAAAAAAAAAATGGGTAAAAAAAATTCAAGTAGTTTTCAAATGAAAGTGTTAGCTAGTGCCTAGTAGTGGAGAAACAGAAGAATACAAAAGTAGGAAATAATTTATATAGAATTGGAAAATTGATATGTATGTTTCATTCTTAAAATATTGTTATTCAAATGAATGATAAATATATATTTTTATTTTAACAAGAATTAATGATTTTTTTTACATGTATAATAAAATGATTAAATTAATGACAAACGTCACTTATAACTTTTTTTGGTCAAGCAAAGCAATATATATTGACTTGTTAAATAAAGTATATGGAAACGACAATGAGTGAAATTAAATTAAAATGAATTAGTTGATTGAGAGAGGAGAATTAATACTAAAAGAGTAATATATACCTGGTAACAAGCTCCACATTCCCTGCCAGATTTATAGAGGGAAGGGCCAACTCCAGTAACCAGAGAAGAAAATGGAGACTGTGATACTATGTTTCCATAACCACATGATCCACCTGCACAATGCAACACCAATCTTCCTATTACACATTTCCATTCCTACATACATACATATATATATATATATATATATATATATATAATACAAATGGAGAAAAATTATAGTCATTTTTCAAACTTATACTAGGTTTTTAACAATTTTTTGAACATATATAATATCTTTATCAATTTGTAACTTATATATTACTTTTAATCATTTTTACAAAAAAAAAAAAAAAAAATCTTAAAGGGACTATGCGACGAGGTACTAAAGCTAGGTTTACTTTGGAATTTAAAAACTAATTTGAAAAATAATCCTAATTACACACCACCTATAAATTTACTATCACAAATTTCAATACACTTTAATATATTTAAATCATAATTCAATCATCTTCAACAATAATATAATAATCAATTTTACACATTAATTTGACAACGTAAATCTCATACAAAAAAAATCTAAAAAAATTACACATATTACTATTTATTTATAATTTCAAAAACCTTGAATTTTAATATCAATTTTCAAAAGTTACCTAAAAACAAAGTAAACATAGCCTAAAAGTATATATATTGATAAAAATGATTAAAAACAATATATATAAGTAAAAAACTGTCAACAATATGATATAAATTCCAAAAGTGACTAAATAAAATCTTGCTTTGTAGGATTGTTTCTTATATATGAAATTCAACATGAAAACAATTTTTTTTACTCGATATCTATGAATAAACTAAATAGATATTCGATGTCTTCTCTCTCGATCACTACTTACCATCACTTCCAGCGCCGTCGGGGCTGCCGTACCAGGTGGCACCGGCGGAGGACCAATGCACAGCTCTGGTGGACAAGTTGAAATGCTTATGCTTGAAGGCAAGGCATAAGTTGGTTGACATTACAACTAAAATTGAGATCATGATCAATACACTCTTGGATCCCATTTTCAGTACAGATCGATATATTCTAATTATATCTCAAAACACTTATAACTCACTTGTATTTATAGCTGAACGTCACGTACCAACTGTTGCATGCTAGCTATATCTTAAAAATTATTCTATAAAACTCTCACAGTGATAAACTGTCTTTTTTATTGAAACAGTAGTGCTACAAGATTAATCAAATCTAGCCCTTAACTTGGTGAATAATTCCGAACTCAACTTGAAATATATTTGTTCAAACTCATTTTATAAAGCTCGTCAACATAAATAAACAAACAAACTAGATCAATGATATTTAATTTATACTTAATATAAAAATAAATTTATTAATTACTTTAATGAAATTATGAATTTAGTAGATAGATATGATTTTTAAACATATATAATACTTTTTTTTTTTAATTAATTGACAAATAATTTAATTTAAATTTCATATTATTAAGCCATTTAATCTCGCATATGCTTGATTAATGAACCTCGTGAACATTCGATAATTAAACTCTAACTAACTCAGACTTAGTAATAATATTCAAATTAAACTCGAACACCCTACAATTCTGCACATCTCAAATTGATGTAACACCAATTTTTAAGTGATTTATATATATCTTCAATTGTTCAATATATTGAACTTTTGATCCGCTATATTAGAATCAAGTTAAGAGTATAGTTCATTTGTCTCAATTGGACCATATAATTGAGTGCATACAAGTGTGAAATTTTAATAATATAATATATTATTATTAACGTTTTCACGTTTAAAAATAAATAAAAATACACCGTATTTACGTTTTCACAATGCTAGCTACCGCATACAATATCAGATCGAATAAGCATACATTTTTTATTATTCATTAATTTTTTTAATCCAAAGATTTCAGAAGCTAGATTTGAAACCGTTCCATTTTTTAAAGTTTTAACACTTTAAATTGCACACGCATCACCATTTGGATTTTCAAAATTATCATTTGATATATTATCTAGTCCAAAATTATTTAATTTGTAATGTAGATGCAAACACGTATATGTGATTCATGCTAATTTTTTATTTACACATACATACATAGATAAGCGTGCCACACAAAAAGACAGGCAATAATTTTCACGTATGAATAGTTGATATATAGTTAAAATTGGACCTTTAACTTTCATATATACCCCCATTAATTATTACTATATACAATTATTAATTCTTATGTCCATTTTTATAATTTTTATTTTTCTTTGTGGGTCCAATTTTAGAATTTCTATTTTCTAACAATAAAATATTACCCATACGCGTACATTACTTCATTTTTATTTATCTGTACTCTTAAATTAACTTTCACTTTTTGAGAGAAAAATATTATTTACGGTTCCATAACTTTGATTTTTTTTTTTTAAATAAATAAATAAAAGATAAATATTTAATTTACGACCCATAATTTTGTAAATTGATTAATTTACGTTCTAAAAAAGATAAAAAAATAAGTAATAATTTACTTCCAATAATTTCGTAAATTGGTTAATTTACGCCCATTGTCTTTATTATGCAAATTATAAATAGGGTTTTGTATTAAAAAAAAAAATCCATGTGACCATTGTTTTTCTAAGCTATTCAAGTCGAGCTTGACTACGTTACAACTTATGTCAGTTTCCCCATAATTTTTATGCACACGTGACAAAAGTGTAAGTGAAACGAAGTCGTTTAGATGTGTTCGAAAAAAATGGATGTAAATTAATCAATTTATAAAATCATGGGACGTAAATTAATTCATTATATTTTTTGTGACATTATTCCAAAAATGTGAAAGTTACATGATGTAAATAATATTTTTTTTCTTCAATTTTTATATAAACAATCAAGTTTTCTTAAAATTCGTTTCCAACTCTAATAGAGAATGATATAATATATAAATAATACGGAGTATATTTTAATTTTTATCTTTGAATATATTCTCAAAGATATGTTTGATTTATTTTTTTATTTCTCTTTCTTGTAATTTTTGTATATAGTGGATCATTCCCATCACCTCATTATCGGTGATCATATATCTATTCTCATAAACTCGATCAAACGAGAATTTTAAAAATGGAGTAGTATTTTCTGATGGCCCCCTCTTTAATTATTTTACTAATTAGGCATGATTTATTTAGGGACTAATTAATTAATTTCACCATATATATGAACTGAACTAAACTAAACTATATGTGCAATTATTTAGGTATACTTTTCTAAGTTACTCAACAATTATGGTGTTAGTTGGACATGAGTTCCATGACAGAAGTACATGGTTGCACACATGGACAAAATTTGATTTATACTCATCAGTAGATCAATTCTTCTCTTTCAATTTTTGTATATTTTATTCGAGGATCATAATTTTTAACACGTATCATTTCTATTATTATAAGACGTTGATCCTTTCTTAACATGACACATATTAATAAATTTGACAATGAATTAAACAAGAAGTAAAATAATAAAATTGACTTTGGTAATCTCATACCAAAATACTCCTAGTAAATTAAATTAAACTAAATGTGCCCACCCCAAGTTAATTGATTACATAAATAACTAAGGGTAGTGACTAGTAAGTTATCCCATTTTTATTATTAATAAATGGAGGGGGTGTTGTTTAATAAAGGGCATATCCATTAATTAATTGTTTGAATGATTTATAGGGTTGGTTTTCCGTGAAACATTCTAAGGCGGACTATAATTTGGACGAAAATATTTTAATACATTAAATTGGATTGAATGTTAATTTGTACATCACCTTAGAACCTATCTTGTAGTGAGACCACCTCATACAATTTTTTATAATTTTTTTTTAAATTAACCTTGCCTTCACGAGATTTATCATTTAGGTACATTAATTATATATTCGACATGAGAAAGTTTTAAACGTTTAGTGTGCACGAATCTCCTATCATGCACACTCTCCGACCTCAATTGATCCACTTCAAAATCTCGCAGATCTTTTTATACTAAACTTAAAAAGTGCATATATACTGTACTTAACTAAAAAGTGATACTAGTATATGTTTTAAATATACACCTCAAAAATTTGGCTTATTGCAGATGGCGTATGGGTAATTTTTTGATTGATCATAATTACAAATTTACAATATATTAATGTGTATATATATATATATATACTTTGTTAGTGTATAAATATAATTATGAGTATATTTTACTTTTTAAATAAAATAGATATTTATTAGTGTATAAATATATTTCCTCCGTTCCAGCAGAAGATTCTCATATTTCTTTTTTCGTCTATCTCAATAAAAGATTCTCATTCTTTTTCAATAAACTATTTTCTTCCACATTTTATTATATTCTTCCCTACTTCAATCATATCGATCACACCATTATATTTCTTAACTAGCTCCATGCTCTAAAGTCAAGTAAAGCTTCTCCTCGGAAGGAGTAATTCATTAATTAAAATATGATTATTCGTATTAATATTATGAAAATGCATTATAATGTTTTTATATTAGAAATTTAATTATTACGAAAACATATGTCCCCTTATCAATTAATGTAAAACTTATTTTCCTACAAAGAATACATGTGCGATGTGCTCTCTATATTATATCAATATATAATTCATTAGTGTATAAATATAATTAATTAAAATATATTATTCATATAAATATTATAAAAATGCATTATAATGTTTTTATATTAATTCAAGGTAACTTATTTTACTAAAATTATTTTCCGAATTAGTTTGTGACACTTTTCAATAATTGTTGACAATTTACACTTTTCAATTAAATAGAGTGACATTTTTTGGGATATTGTACTCCAGTTTTTAGTTATAGTTAGTGAGTGACATTTATCAGTATTAATATTATAGATAATTTATAGTACTTTTCTGTTAGGCTGAGTAACACTTTTTAATTTTAGCAAATGACACATTTTAATAGTACATATATTATATTGCATTATAAAAAATAAAAAATAAAGGTCGAAAGCACGTGGAGAATAAACACCAGAGAACTACTCACCCGATCCTGAAATGAACATAATTTACTTTTGTATTGTTGAAAGCTTGTATTGAATGTGAGTTTATGTACAATATATAGAAATCTCAAAGCTCTAAAGACTTCTATCTAACTACCTAACAATGTTTGTTAAATATAACAACTAACTACTTCTCTTCTAGATTGTTCTTTGGCATGATAGTTAGGGTTTGCATGAGTGTAAGCTTATACTTTAACATGCCCCGGAAGAATTTGGACCACATATAATCACGTAAGATCAAGCCAAGTACTCAAGCGAGCAAAACGAGCAGGTGCAAGAGGTTTGGTGAGGAGGTCTGCTGGTTGATCCTCGGATGAGACAAAACGAATGTCAAGTATGCCATTTTGGACTTTCTCACGCAAGAAGTGTACATCCACTTCAATATGTTTGGTTCGGGAATGAAAAGCTGGACTAAAAGCCAATGTAATAGCTCCTTGGTTGTCACACCAGAGAAGGCTTGGAGCTGTGAGGGAAATGTGAAGTTCTGAGCATAAACTGGAGATCCACATGATCTCTGTTGTGGCTAGAGCAAGGGCTCTATACTCAGCTTCAGTGCTGCTGCGTGCTACAACATTTTGCTTTCTGGAGCTCCATGATATGAGGTTCTTGCCTAATGTAATGCAAAAGCCTGAAGTACTCCTCCTGTCATCCACACTTGATGCATAATCAGCATCAACAAAGCCTTGCAACCTGAAATCAGAGACAGAAGAAAAAGAGATGCCATGAGTAAGAGATCCTTTAATATACCTAAGAACCCTCTTGCAAGCCTTCCAATGGTTTTGTGTGGGACTTTGCAAAAACTGGGAGAGTTTGTTGACTGAGAAGGAGATGTCTGGTCTGGTGCGAGTGAGATATTGGAGAGCACCAATGATGCTTCTATATAGGGTGGGGTTGTCAAATGAAGGGTTGTCTGAGATGGAGAGTTTGGATGAGTGGCAGAGAGGAGTGGAACATGGTTTGGAGGAATCCAAATTGGCCTTAGATATGATGTCTTTGGCATATTTGGATTGAGTGAGCTTGATTGATGTGGGTGTAGTGTGAGCTTCAATGCCAAGGAAATAGTTAATTTCCCCCAGATGTTTAAGGGAAAACTGAGAGTGAAGAGCAGAAATGAGGGTTTGAACCAGCATAGAATCATCTCCAGTGATGAGAATGTCATCCACATAGACTAAAAGCAATGTGATCTTGCCATGGTGAAATCTGTGAAAGAGACAGTGGTCTGATGCTGAATGAGTGAACCCCTGGGTGATTAGAAACTCCTTAAGTGTGTCATACCAGGCTTTGGGTGCCTGTTTCAAACCATAAAGAGCCTTTCTAAGCTTGTAGACATGATGAGGGTGTTGAGAGTCCACAAAGCCTTCAGGTTGAGCAATATATACTGTCTCATGAAGAAGCCCTTTGAGAAATGCATTGTTGATGTCAACTTGCTGAATTGCCCATCCATGTGAGACAACAAGAGTGAAAATAACTCTAAGAGTAACTGGCTTAATGACTGGACTGAAAGTGCTAAAATAATCAACTCCAGCTTGTTGTTGAAAGCCTCTAGCCACTAATCTTGCTTTGTATCTTTCAATGGATCCATCTTTGTTATACTTGACCCTAAATAGCCACTTGGTAGTGATGGGGTGTATATCTGATGCAGGAGAGACCAGTGTCCAGGTGCTATTTTGAATTAGAGCATCATACTCTAGCTGCATAGCCTTTTGCCAATCTGGACTAAGCATAGCTTCAGCTACTGAAGTGGGTTCAGGTACAGTAGTTGATGAAGTGAGAGCCTTAGGTTTGAATATACCAGACTTGGATCTTGTCTGCATATGATGAGATGAAGTAGGGACAGTAGGTTCATTTGAGACAGAGGGAGGAGATGTATCAGTAGATATATGAGGAGAGGTGAGGGGAGCAGTTGGGATAATAGGAAGCATATATCTTGTGGAGCTAGAGTTTGACTCATTGATAGATGGAGAAGAATGAGCAGGAGACAAGGCTGGAGAGGGAGAGTGTATATCAGGAGAGATGGCATAAGAATGAGTGGATGGAGGAGAAGCATGAGTAGATAAAGGAGAAGTGGTGTGTTCTGGTGGGAGATGGAATTAGGAATGTAGGCTGAGAATGATGGAGTAGTATGTGAGGGTGAAGTAGATGATGAAGAATAAGTGGGAAACTCATTTTCATTGAATTGGACTGAGGCAGAAATGTAGATTTTGCCAGATGAGTGCAGGCACTTGTAGCCTTTATGATTAGAGCTGTATCCAAGAAAAATGCATTTGAAGCTGCGGAATTGAAGTTTTGAGGAGTTGTATGGACGAAGAAAAGGGAAGCAAGCACACCCAAAGATCCTTAAGGAGTGATAGTCAGGTGCCCTGTGATATAGAGTTTCAAAGGGAGAGATATTGTGAAGTGTTGGGGTAGGAAGCATGTTTATCACATGAGCAGCTGTATCAAATGCATGCCACCAAAAGCTCATAGATAGATTGGTTTTAGCTAACATTGCAAGGCCAAGTTCTGTAACATGCTGATGCTTTCTCTCAACCAAACCATTCTGTGGATGTGTATAAGCACAAGAGAGTCTAACTTGAATACCAAGAGGCTGGACTAGTCTAGCAATAGGGAGAAACTCAGTGCCCATATCATGTTGGATAGCTTTGATAGACACACCAAGACCTCTTTCAATTGAGTACATGTACTTAGTAAACACAGAAAGCACCTCAGATTTGGCCATAAGTGGAAAGTTCCAAACAAACCTAGTGAAGTCATCAACAATTGACAGGTAATATCTGTATCCCTCCACAGAAATGCATGATGCAGGCCCCCAAACATCCATGTGAATCAATTCAAAAGGAGAATTAGTATGATGCTGAATAGATGAAAAGCTTTTCATATGCATTTTGCCCAGTTTACATTCATCACAAAAACTATCCATAGACTCCTTACAAGGAAGTTTCAAACACCTCAAAACAGTAGAGAGTGTTCCATTTCCAGGATGGCCTAGTCTACAATGCCATAATCTCCATATGGACTTATTCACATGTAAACTAGACACATTATTACAGATCTTCTTAGCAGACTTCTGCAAACAACCAGCATCACCAAAATTCAGAACATATAAGCCATCTTTAAACTCCCCTCTCAAGAGTATCTTGTGAGACTTCAGATCCTTGATAAAACAACAGTTAGCATAGAACTCAATCACTGCATCATTGTCTTTCAAAAACTGTGATATGCTCATAAGGTTTTTAGTAATAGCAGGCACATGTAACACATTATCCATAAAAGCTGACCTAGAAGCATCATATGTAGGTGCATAGAAAGAGCCTGTATGTGCTATAGATATAGAATCACCATTCCCAACAACAAGAGAGTCCATACCTTGATATGGAGTGGTGATATGAAGATTGTCAAGCTGTGAGGTCACATGATGTGTAGCACCACTATCAACATACCAATTTGGAGTAGCAGATCCTGATGTAGAAGCACCTGCATCCATGTGTCCAGAGAATGAAGTAGGCTGATATGATGTGGAGAAGTGAGATCGAGCTGGTTGTTGCTGAGTAAAGTGAGCTTGATAAGGAGTGGATAGAGGTGGCCTGGACATTTGAGCATTGGATGAAGGAGGACGAGGATGATTGGACTCAAGACCATGGAATGAATGATCAAAGCGTTTGTAGCATTTGGCAGCTACATGATAGGTGCGGCCACACAGTTGACACACAATCTTTGGTTTCTGAAACACTCTACCCTTGCCATGAGATTTAGCAGTACCTGTGTTTCTATTGTCACGAGCAACCACATTAGCTGAAGGAGAGGGAGATGAGATATTACCTCCAGCTATATGTATAGTGTGAGAGCTATGACTCAGTAAACGCATCTCATATGCTTGAAGAATTGATTGAACCTCAGGCAAGGATGGAACAGTTGCTCTAGTAGTTAAGGACACCACCACAGCATCATACTCAGCACCTAGTCCTCCAAGTATGTATAGAACAAGTTCATCATCACGTATAGGCTGACCAGCATGATGAAGACCATCAGCAACAGCTCGCATTTTCAGAATAAATGCATCAACACTAAGATCTCCTTTCTTCAGTGTTTGCAGTTGAAGGCGAAGAATCATAGCCTTCGCACTTGATTGCGACTGAAACAGCAAATCAAATACCATCCAAACCTGAAACGAATGCTCGCATCTACTCACATGACCTAGCATTGATTCAGAAACAGAGCTCAAAATCCAACTCAAAAGAAATTGATCCTTTCGTTGCCAGGAAATCGAATCCGAAGTAGATGAGGTAGGATTCGTAGGCACATTCGTACATAACAGTACATCTTCAAAGCAATGAGCTCTAACTGAAGCAAGAACTTGATTACGCCAAAACGGATAGTTGTCATTATCCAAGCGAATCGATAAAGTGATAAAACGAGGCAAAGAGGTAGCAGATGAGGAGGAATTATCCATGATTCGAAGAAGGCAGAATAACAGAGTATAGCGGAAGAGTGTGAATGGATCGAGAAGCTGAATAAATGTGCAGATAGTTGATTATGGGAAGAACAAAACGGTTACAGAATGTGAGTGATGAAGATATGAAGAAATTTGGTTGAAGATATGAAGGCAGGGAGGTTGAAGATATGAAGAGAAGCAGGGGAAAAGTAATTGCAAAGTCACACACTAGCCATGAGAATCCTTGCTCTCATGATACCATGTTGAAAAATATATTTTCAGCTTGTATTGAATGTGAGTTTATGTACAATATATAGAAATGTCAAAGCTTTAGAGACTTCTATCTAACTACCTAACAATGTTTGTTAAATATAACAACTAACTACTTCTCTTTTAAATTGTTCTTTGGCATGATAGTTAGGGTTTGCATGAGTGTAAGCTTATACTTTAACATGTATACTTATTACTAGTATATTAGTTTTAGTTTTAGTTTATACAAGTAAAGGGCTTATTATACATCTTTCTATTACAATTTGTGTTTTATTTTTCAATATGAAATTGTGAAAACAATTAATATATGTAAAGAGAGAAGTAGTTATGATTTTTTCAAGGATGTCTGTAGAGCCAATAAAAAAAACACAGGATGTCTGTACTGCCAATAAAAAAAACACCTTGATATATTAGCTATGAAATTGATATTTTTTTTCCTTTTTACTTTCCCACAATTTCAAATTTAAATAAAATTTTCGTTTCAAATATTCTATTTTGAAGAACTATATGTCAAATTAGTCGTTTTTTTTTATTATATTAATTTGATATTCATATTGCATATTTATGCGAGTATTCATTTGGTTATATGAGTTTGAATTTGATTATATTTTATTAGAGAAGTTTTTATTAATTTAATAGTATTCTATAAATTAAATTTTAGTATTTGTGATGAGTTTAGTGCATAACTAAAAATTAAATAATTGTGCGATACTATTAGATTTAAAAAAAAAATACAAATCAATTGATAGGTGGCAAAACTAAATTTAATTTAGAATCCTATCACAATTCTATTCCCCTAAAAATTTACTCACTCTGTACTAATTAAAATGATGATCCGTTATTTTATTTTATTTTGTTAAAAAATATAGTCTCCTCTTTTTTTTCTTTTTTTTTTTTTTTAAATGTGTAAAATTTTCAAACTAACTCTATTTAATGAATGATCATATATTGTTTTAATGATCACACAGTATTTGGAAATTTATAGATAAAATTGAAAATTTTAAACATAATAAAATGTTATATTGGCCTGTGCAGAAAATTGAAAAAAAAAAATCATCATTTTAGAACAGAGAGTGTATATATACACGAGGAGTGAGTCTCGTGTAAACTCAAGTCTATATAAGAACTTGAGTTGATCAGTCAACGGTCAATGGTTGATCGTAAATTTTTTTTTTGTTGCACTTTTCAATTATAGTGACTTACAATTTTCAACAATATTTTCAGTTATATTGGCGTACACTTTTTGATAATGTTATATTACATCTTTTAGTTATATGGACTTGCAATTTTTAGTAATATTGTGTTTGCACTTTTCAGTTATAATAAGTTACACTTTTCATTAAATATTATGTTGCACTTTTCAGTTATAATAACTTACATTTTTCATTAAATATTATGTTACACTTTTCAGTTATACTAACTTGCACGTTTTAATAATATTGTGTTGAACTTTTTAGTTATAATGACTTACACTTTTCATTAAAAACGGTGTTGCACTTTTCAATTATAGTGAGTACGTTACACTTTTTAATAAAAAAATTGTGTTGCACTTTTCAATAATATTGTGTTGCACATTTTAGTTATAATGACTTACACTTTTCAACATACACGTGTCAGAAAAAAAAAAGTAAAATAAAATAAAATTGAGTTAACTGGTCAACTCGAGCCCTTATATTATTTTTCCTCTAGTCTATATGAGACCATTCCATCCACGAGATAATTACTACTACTCCCCCGTTTCAAAAAGATTGTCGTTTTAATTATTTTGTCACAATCTACCTAAACTACCCTTATTCAATTTCTACAATTTCTCATTTTTATTATATTAGTAATATTAATGAAGGTACATATATAAAAAAATATGTTTTTTAATTTTATACAAAAATAACAAAAGTGTCAACCATTTTAAGTTGGGGAGAGGATCGAGTAGTCTATTCGGGAGAGTTTATAAGTATGAAAGAGATCATGGAATAAAGATTATTGTAGACGTGCTATATTAATTTGTCCTTTGAATGGCTTGGAATTTAATAATAAATTAATTATTTAAGTAAGTGATATATTGTCGGCAGATTTTGGGGCCATAAGGATCTTCCAAAGCTTAACGATAATAAAGATTTTCCAATAATGGTGCCGTTGATGGTGGTTAAAATCATAACCATTTGTTTTCCTCATTCAACGGCCAAAATCCAATATTGTTTTATTATCATTTGATTTGTTTAAATGTGTTTTTTTTTATTTCAATGGCTATACATATATTGATGGTGATTTGGCATTAATGAACTAAAATCGGTCCAACAACACAAATAATATTTTCTTGATAGGGAAATCCCAACGACCAAATCTTGCCACCTTAGCCTTCTTTTTTTTTTTTCAAATTCTTATTGGGAAAATTGCACTTTCGATCCTTTTTCATACACTTTTGGTCCTGTAGTTTATTTCCGTTAGTTTTAACGGATGAAAATTGCATAAACCATTAAAGAGTTCACTTTTGATCTTGTAAGAATGAGATTAAATCACTTTCAGTCATTTTTCATACACTTTTAGTCTCATAAATAAATTTATATTTGTTTTAACGGAAGAAAATTGCGTGAAAGTCACACATCCCTTAAAACACACTCAAAAGCCTAATATTGGATTAAAATTTTGGTAATATCACTAAAAATATAAAACTACCAAATGTATTTTAACAATTTATTTAAATAATTATATAAAATCGATAAATTTAATTAAAATAATTTTATGATCTAAAAATTCAATCAATTACATATAAAATTAAAATTAAATTATTCAATTAAATCTGAAATTTATCTCAAATCAATGCAAAAAAAAAAAAAAAAGTATTTGACTTAATTTCGATTTCTTTTTTTTTTGTATTTTTAAATTATATCCAAATTGTATGGGGTTAAAAATTAATTTAAATTTGGAGATTATATTTGAATATACATTGTATACTTTTCAATTTTATATTTTTGTATATTCAATTTTTTTTTTTAATTTGTATTTTTTTGTATATTTCAGTTTTAATACAAGAAATTTCTTCAAAAATTATTTAAATATAAATTACATTATTTTTTTTAGTAATTTTTAATTATATTCAAATCCTTGAATTAAAAAAAAATAGATTCTATAAAAAAATTCAAATTATATAACTTAGTTAGAATTCTTCATTTATAGTAAAAGAATTAATATTCTAAATTCTATTGATTTTATTTATATTTTAATTCTATATAATATTAATTTTAAAAATATTTTGGTATTTTTTTAATTATAATGACTTTTTTAGAAATATTTTTTGGTCAACTAATAATTTCCAACAAAAAATTAATGGTTTCAATCCAAAAACTATCTTACAGTACCAAATCCGCAATAAACATGACCATTTACAAACTTCAGGACCAAAAGTGATTTTGAAAAATTCCTACAAGACTAAAAGTGCAATTTTCCCAATTCTTATTAACTAGGGTGTAAGAAAACGAGATAGAAACAAAATTATCGGGCTCATCGCCTCATATTTTAGTGGAACGTAAATACAATGCATGGAAACGACCTCAAAGTCTTCCTCTCACAGAATCCTCACTTTTTGACAACTCTCTCTTTTCTTATTCATATAATACTATGAATTGTAATGTAAAGTGTAAACTACATCTCAACTAAATGGACCTGCGCCAATTATATAGTAAAGAAAATCCACGATTTATGGCGAATAGGCATAATTCTCGATAAAGGGAAATAAAAGAAAATCATAAACATGAGATTTCGATAGATGAGGAAAGTCAACCTTACATATGGACCAAAGCCACGTAAAGACACAACTGAGATAGTTGGGTCAAGAAGTATTTTCCACTAAATAATACTCTCTCCGATTCAAAAAGTTTGTCGCATTTGTCATTTGGGACCTTCTATATGTAGTCAGGGTGTCGTAACGTGGCGTATTGACTACCTTAGTCAGTTAATCTAAGCCATTAAAAATCTAATCTAAAGGTTTAGATTTGATGACCTGTTACCTTTTGTAAATTTTACGATATGTATTGTCGTAATGTGTCATAAATTTGTATTTTCTATTAAATTAAATTAATTAAAATATATTATTGTAAAATTACATTTGTATCCTTATACAATAAAATAATTAATTATATTTTTGTTAATGTAATTAAAATATGTAATGTATCAAATTACATATTTAGCCTTATGTTATTAATAACAAAAGAATATATCAAATCAATTAATTAATAAAAAACAAATTAAATTAATTAAAATTATTAAAACCTAGCATGCTTTTTGAATTGTTCTTTTCGTGCCTTAAGCTATCACCCGCCTCCGTGCCTTCCTGCCTGCCTCCGCGCCTGCCCGCCACCGCCGCCTTTCAGCCGCACTGATTTTGTAAACCAAGTTAGTATTTTCGATTTCTATGCTCGATTTATTTTGTTTACAATTTCCGCCCGCCTTCTTGGAGTCAGCGACCGTCGGCGAAAATCGGGAATTGAGCGAGAAAATGGTACGAGAAGGGGCTTATACACTCGTTGTAACTTAGGATAGTCGAATTCACTTTGCGGAACATTGGAATTGGGGGAGATAG
This sequence comes from Galeopsis tetrahit, assembly GCA_963675135.1. NCBI lineage: Eukaryota > Viridiplantae > Streptophyta > Magnoliopsida > Lamiales > Lamiaceae > Galeopsis > Galeopsis tetrahit. Next base: position 23,188,322 of record OY776128.1, read on the forward strand.
GAACCCTAATTTCAAGTATTATTGTGGAATTGGGGGAGAAACATAACAGCGATGTGGCCTGTGGAGAAGAAAAGGAAGCGGAAAGGAACCCTAATGAAATATTCTGCAATTTGTTTATTTGATTTTTTAAATTAAAAATTATAATATTTGTATTAAAAGGGTAGGATAGTAATTTTATTATTTTTAATAAATTAAACTTTCTTATAAATAATTTAAATAAAAGAAGGGTAATATAGTAAATAATAAAATAAAATTTAAATAATGCTAAAAATAACATAAACCTGTATAACAGGTAGCAGGTCGCTACGACGTTTACGACGCCACATGACGCGATTCGACAAAGTGACTACCGTAAGAATTGCCCTTGTCATTTTGTATAAGATTAAGGAACATACTTTTTTGACACATTTATCCCTTATTAATTTGTCCCTCTCCCCATTGACCTTTCCTTTCTATCACACTCTTGCCTTTTAAAAGAAAGTGAGAGAAAATGAATCATTAATGTATTTCCAATTAAAAGTGATATTGTAGGAGTTACAAAAGGGCATTTTAGGAAACACTACAAAAACGCTCGTTTTTGCCGACGGACGTATACCGACGGATTACCTTTCCGACGGCTGTACCGACGGATTACCGACGGAATTCAAAGTCAGAAGACTCTGCCGACGGAATTCAATTTCCGTCGGCTTTCCTGACGGAATGCCAACGGATATGCCGACGGACACTCAGAATTCTCTACACGGTGTCGTTTTTGGGTCACCGGCCGACAGATTTTTCAGTCGGTATTGTAAATTTCCGTCGGTAACCGACCCGCATTAACTAACCGCCTCTTGATCGACTCCCAAAATTAAATGTGGTCATTACCGACGGAAATTTCCGTCGGTAACCGACCCGCATTAACTAACCGCCACTTTATCGACTCCCAAAATTAAATCTGGTCATTACCGACGGAAATTTCCGTCGGTAAAGGCAATTTTTTTTGTATATAAACTGAAGAACAAATTACTTTCTTTCTCTTTCGAGAGAAAGAAAGCCCCCCTGCCTCCTCCCTCCTCCCTCCTCGATCCCTCCTCTATTGCGCGAAGAAGAGGCTCTGTCGAGGTGTTCTCTCAACTCGATTAGAAAATCTATACGGTACACTTTCTTAATTTGTTAGTAATTAATTTTTAAGTTATATTGTATTGCCTATAATTATGAATTAAATTGCATGTGTTAATTTAAATTGTTATATAGATTCATATGAAATTGTTTGTAGTTGATGTATATAGTTAATTATTTTGAATGTATGTAGTTGATATATCTAATTAATTAGTTGATATTGTAAGTGGATAATTGCCTATATATAGCTAGTTGATGTATATATTTATTTATAATAAATTAATGTGATTTGTTAAGATCGATATTGCATGTTTTGCATAATTGATGTTATATATATAGTTGATATTATTGTTTAATTTGCATATACGTTGGAGTGGAGTTAATTACATAATTAAATTATGATATTGTAAGTTATAATTAGCTCGATTAATATTGTTGATTTACTAATTATGAAATTATTGATTAAATTAGGGGCTTTGTTAATTATATTAGGAAATTGTTATTTTAAAGTTAGAAAAAATTGTTACTAAATTTATTAGGTTATAGATTTTTAATTAAAATTGGAAATTATTGAATAAATTAGTTATTGTTGAATAAAATAGGAAATTAGTTATTGTTGAATAAAATAGGAAATTATTTATTAAAATAGGTTATTATTGATTAAATTAGGTATTGTTGATTGAGTAAAAAAATATTTATTAAAATAGGTTATTGAATAAAAAATTATTGATTAATATTGTTGATTTACTAATTATGAAATTATTGATTAAATTAGGGGCTTTTTTAATTATATTAGGAAATTGTTATTTTAAAGTTAGAAAAAATTGTTACTAAATTTATTAGGTTATAGATTGTTAATTAAAATAGAAAATTGTTAATTAAAATTGAAAATTATTGAATAAATTAGTTATTGTTGAATAAAATAGGAAATTAGTTATTGTTGAATAAAATAGGAAATTAGTTATTGTTGAATAAAATAAGAAATTATTTATTAAAATAAGTTATTGTTGATTGAATAAAAAATTATTTATTAAAATAGGTTATTATTGATTAAAATAGGTTATTATTTAGGGATTAAATTTTAATTTATTAGATTTTTTTTTTATTAAATTAAGAAATTTATTATTAATTAATTAGTATTATATATATAATTTATTAATTTAAATGTTTAAATTAAATAGATGACTGGAAATGGTGCTGGTGCCTCTGGTGGCTCGGGATCTCACGGGGCCTCCGGGTCACGTAGCCGATCGAGGAAGAGTCGATCGAAACTTAGACCCGAGGCGCCGGCGCCTACACTGCCACAAACACCATTATCGTCGCCTCCGCCACCCATTCCACACCCGTCGCCTGATCAGCCGTCGTCTCATTCGTCTGTCCGGGACCATCCTGTTGTTCCTGCTCGGGATGGCCGGGAGCGCATTTGGGCTACATATGGAGGAGTGTAAGTAATTAAATACTTTTATTGTTTAATAATTAATTAATTTCGCACTCGTTTTAATTTATAATGTGTTTTGTTTGTTAATTAATGTCACAGATTGTTACCTGGTAACGAGGTCTCCAGGGCATGCACGATTGCTTTTGGCTCTTTACCGATCTCTGCGGGTGCAATTACCTGGTTGAAGGTCCCAAAACAAAAAAAGTTGGCGTACTTCGAGAAATTTCAGGTAGTAATTAATTACTTAATTATTTAATTAATGTTTGTTAATTTGTTCAATAATAAACAATTTATTATATGTGCAGAAACAAACCACTTGGGATCGGAATATGTACTCAGACCAGGCTATGTTCAAGTATTTCTGTAAATCAGCGCAAGAGCGGTATAAGGATTTAATGTACGAATGGAGAATGGCATGGCGGAGCGATGGGACGACGCAGAGCTTGGGTAAGGATGATAATGATGTTGTGTTGTGGGATTCATTGACGAGGGAGTGGCTGGATCCTGCGTACATCAGGAAGTGTGAGATTGCTAAGGCCAACCGGAGATCCGACGTTGGGGGTGGGATGTCCAGGCATCGGACTGGAGCCCGGTCCATCCTTGAGCAGTCGATGGTCATTGTAAGTGTTTATTAATTTTTTAATTAATTTCAATAAATTTAATTATATATTTAATATATATAATACATAAATTTAATTATTAGGAACGGGATACGGGGCGTGTACCCACTCACTTGGACCGGATGAGCATTGCTCATCCGTTTAATGCTGATACACAGCAATCCACATACGGGCGCACAACTAACCTCCACGTAAGTAATAAAATTGTTTAATTAAATACATTTTTTATAATTTATTCTATTAATTTAAAATTATTAATTATGTAGTTGGAGATGAACCGGAGGATGGCCGAGATCGGAACTCAAGTCGACCCTACTCAAGCCGGAACCAGCAGTGCCCCTACAGTCGAGGAGGTGGACCGGGCTTATTTGGAAGTTGTCCCCACCACCCGCGGACGAGTTCTGGGCCTTGGTCGTATGAGCGCTGATGTCAGGTCCGGCGCTGGTCCGTCCCAGACGGCATCGCAGGGTTCCGTATCTTCCACCCCAACTCCTGATGTGACGATGACACAATTCAACCATTTCATGCATGTGATGCATGTGAATATGGGTCGAGAGATGGGGTGGTCGGACGAGAGGATCGAGGAGGTTTATCAGAGAACCATGCAAGCTCCTCTACCGACGGCGTATGTTCCCCCAGGCGCCCCCCAGCCTCCTCAGACTATGTCCCGACCATGCAGCAGGATGATGACATCGTCGATCTGGGTCAGCAGTTCGTTGGCGACCCTAATATTGATGATTTGTGGACCTTTGGTCCATGAGTGTCTTTGAACAATTTTATTTTTTATTTCTGTTGAACAATTTTATTTTTATGTCTCGTAGAACTATTTACTTTTATGTCTTGTAGAACTATTTATTTTTATCTGCATTATTGTTGAACTATTTACTTTTATGTTTAAGTATTAGTTGTTTAATTTTAGTTATGTGTGTTTTATGTGTTAAGAATGTGTATATTAATTTTAGTTATGTTTTATGTGTGATTTTGGATGTGATCTGTATTGGATCTTCATTTATGTTTGAATGTACTCTGTTTTTTCATGTTTGTGTTTATGTGAATGTGAATGTGATGGGAGACTATATGTGATAGATAAACAACATTTTCATTGAAAATTGCCTTGAAGAAAGGCTGTTGTTGTGGTTACATTACATGCATACACTTAACATTACATAAACTTAGCAATACATATTAGAGACATAAACTTAGGATTACATCCAACCTATAAACTTGAACACATAGGGTAGAACACAGAATACTATGGCCACAATAAGAAAGTTCCTCTGCTTCTTTAGCTCTTCAACTTTTCCAGCTTCAAATCCTAATTCTGAGGTTAGTTGGTCAGATGTATCCTTATACATATCCCCAACTAGTTGCGCATGATTCAACTTGTTGTTGAGCTCTTGATTTTCAAGCAAAAGTGAGTCAATTCTCCTCACCATGCTCGGAAACATTCCGTGTGAACTCGTTCCTTGTCCGTGAATTTCGTGTTCATCGGCCCAAACAAAAAAGGAGCATCCAGAACCATTTAGTGAATCTGGGTAAGTATAAAATAGTCTACCTCTGCTTTTTTCTTGCTTCGACATGCACACACGAGCTTCTTTTCCACAATGGCATACCACAATTTTCATGGATGCCGAAGATGAAGACATGAGTTTCTGTATTTTTTTATTTTTTGATGTTTGTGAAGAAGTAGGTTGTTTTGAGTGTGGTTGGAGTGTTAAGAATGCGCATTTTAATTTTTTTATACGCGTCTTTTACCGACGGAAAGTGATTCCGTCGGTATTGACACATGTTCAATGCCGACGGAAATTTCCGTCGGCAATGTAAATACCGACTGAAAATTGGTCAACGGAATCTGACTGATTTGACATACATTTGAACTCTGTGTTACCGACTGGAATTATCCGTCGGTATTGGCAATACCGACGGAATTTCGGTGCGTGATATACCGACGGACTGACATTTCCGTCGGCATGTAGTATTGAAAAATGATCCAGAACCTTAAAACACGCGAAAATTTTGGAGTGGAGCAAAAAATTAAGGGAAAAATTTGGATTGGAGCGAAAATTTAAGGTATGTTTTTCTATTAATTAAGTGTACATAGTTTAATTTTCAGTGTGTAATTTTAATTTGGTGTTTAATTTTTTAGTGTGTAATTTTACTACATAGTTTTTACTTTTAGTGTTTAATTTTTAGTGTGTAATTTTAATTTGGTCAAATTGTTTAACAGATGGATTTGCCAGATCGTCGGTGGATGTATTGTACTCCTAGGCTCGTTTTAGGAAATGTGAATGTTGAATTTTATGATAAACTCGTGTCATTTGTTGAATTTGCAAAGCTACACCCACATTACATGTCTGAGGATTGTATTAGGTGTCCGTGTAATGCTAAGAAATGTAAGAATAAATCATTTAAAAGCATTGATGAAGTCTTATGCCACGTTGTTATGAATGGGTTCGTTGATAATTACTATAATTGGACAAGTCATGGCGAACAACGGTGGCCTTATAATTTTGATCAAGTCTTGTACTATTACACTACTGCAATTTATGAACAACCAGTACACGTTGAGCATGTCGGCACCAGTAACGATCAAGAGTTTGGGGTGGAAGAACCCGATATGTATCAAACAATGGTGATGGAAGCCGGTATGTCAAATATAGAGGAGGAACCAACGGATGAAGCATTTCAGTTTTATGAGATGCTCAAATTAGTCGATCAAGATTTGTACCCAGGGTGTGATTCTCATTCTCAGTTGTCATTTAATGCTCGACTTATGGCTATCAAGACGGAGAACAAGCTATCTAACAGAGCATATGAGCAAATGACACAATTATGTAGTGAGATTTGTCCTGTCGATAATAAAGTACCTACGACGTTTCATCAGAGCAAACAACTGATGAAGAATATGGGTTTGCCGGTTGAGAAGATTGATTGTTGTGTGAATGGTTGCATGTTATACTGGGGTGATGACGATAGCGATCTTCTTATGTGTAGAATGTGTGGCCATCCCCGGTACAAAGAGCCACGACGGAAGGGACCAGGTGGTCAATCGAGCAAGACAAAAAAGAAAGTGCCACATAAGAGGATGTATTATCTTCCTATCATTCCTCGTTTAATGAGATTGTTTCAATCTAGTGCTACAGCTCAACACATGACGTGGCATGCAAGAAATTCTGAAGATACTGAGGCTGGGGATATGAGACATCCGTCCGACTCTGAAGCCTGGAAACACCTTGATAACGTGTTTCCAGGATTTGCTTGTGAACCGAGGAATGTGAGATTAGGCTTGAGTACTGATGGTTTTGCACCGTTTGGGAGTTATGGAAAGAAGTATTCTTTGTGGCCGGTGATACTGACTCCGTATAATCTACCTCCATGGATGTGCATGAAACCTCAAACAATGTTTCTGACTGTATTGGTGCCTGGTCCGTCGAATCCAAAGCATAAACTTGATGTTTATCTCCAGCCGCTTATTAAAGACTTGATCTTCCTATGGGATAATGGAGTCCAAACGTATGATGTTTCTAGGAAACAGAACTTCACGATGCGTGCTGCTTTATTGTGGACCATTAGCGACTTTCCTGCATATGCTATGTTGTCCGGGTGGAGTACAGCCGGAAAGCAAGCTTGTCCGTATTGTATGGAATATTCTGAAGCTTTCAGTCTCCCGAAGAGTAGAAAAGTTTCATGGTTCGATAATCACCGAAGGTTTTTACCTCGAGATCATCCATTTCGAAGGAATAAGGTGGACTTCACGAAGAATACAACAGTCACAAACAATCGACCGCCCCTTCGAAATGGTATTTTATACATTTATTTTAACATGTTTTTTTGGGTTACATTTATTCTAACATTTATTAATCGTACAGGACAAAGTCTGTTACATGAGATTGAGTGGACGGGTTTGAAAAAAACTACGGAGGAAAATGCACAAGAACACAACAAAGGAATCCCTGGTAACTGGAAGAAAAAAGGTATTTTTTGGGACTTGCCATATTGGAGTTCACTATTGCTCCGACACAATTTGGATGTCATGCACATTGAGAAGAATGTGTTTGACAATGTGTTTCACACAATCATGAACACAGAAGGCAAGACGAAAGATACTCCAAAGTCCAGGGAAGAGTTGAACACTATCTGTCGCCGTGATGAGTTGGAACAGGATACCCGTACAGGTAAATATCCAAAGGCTTGCTACACACTAGATAAGGCACAAAAACAGGAATTGTGTAGGTGGATTAAAGAGTTAAGATTTCCAGACGGCTACGTGTCAAACATGAGTCGATGCGTAGACACAACAAAAGGCAAAGTTGCAGGGATGAAGAGTCATGATTGTCATGTTTTTATGCATCGCTTGATACCTATTGCGTTTCGAGAATTTCTTCCTCTGAATGTGTGGAGGGCTGTCACTGAATTAAGTCTCTTTTTTAGAGATTTAACGTCTACAACAATCAAGGTTGATGATATGAATCGTTTGGAACGAGACATTCCAGTTATTTTGTGTAAGTTGGAACGTTTTTTCCCACCTAGCTTCTTTGACTCGATGGAACACTTACCTGTTCACTTAGCGTATGAAGCTAGGATTTGTGGTCCAGTGCAGTACAGGTGGATGTACCCATTTGAGAGGTGAACAATTCTATTTCTCTCATTTAATTAGTTTTTAGTATAAGGAGCCTTATTTTAATTTGTTAACTATTATAATTTTAGGTATCTCCACAACTTGAAGCGGAATGCTAAACAGAAGGCAAACGTCGAAGCATCGATTGTTAATGCGTATTTGAATGAAGAGGTTGGCATGTTTTGTTCATATTATTTTGAAGACCATGTCAACACGAGGATCAGGAATGAACCACGTAACTTCGATGGTAGAGGTACGCAACAAGAAGTCGATGGCATGCTCTTTGTATTCAAGTCTAAGGGGCGACCTATAGGAAAAGCCACTGAACGATATTGATCAACACACACAGAGGCTGAAATAGCACAAACGTACGTGTTATTGAATTGTGATGAAGTTCAGCCTTACATTGAGTAAGTATATATTTCATATATTTATCATCTAATTAAACAGCACTAAACGTGCGTCATTTATCATCTAATTGTGTTGTGAATTATTAGGATGTATACACAAGAACTACGACATGCAGATCAAAACATCTCAGATAGAGACATAGATACTAGTCTTCAACGTCAATTTGCCCGATGGTTCCAACGTTATGTGAGTATCATTAATTGAATTTTACGTGAACAAATAATTGTTTTGATTAATGTTAATTTTAACTGTACGTATAGGGACAATCGCACGATTTTCAGAGCCGGTTCTTACAGGATCTCAGCCAAGGACCACTACGGCGTGTGAGGACTTACAACGGCTATATTGTGAAAGGCTACAGGTTTCATACATCAGAGTATGCATCAACAAGAACGACTAACAACAGTGGTGTTTGTCTTAGGGGTGCGAATTACAATGCAGATGCAAGTGATTACTTTGGGGTGTTGCACGAAGTCGTTGAAATTGAATATCCGGGATATCCAGTGAAAACCGTAATGTTGTTCAAGTGCCATTGGTTTGACACATCCCCTTTAGGAACCAAAATTCATCCGGAGTACAAGCTTGTGGATGTTAATTCGAAAAGGAAGTATAGCGGGGATGATCCGTTTGTATTTGCCTCTCAGGTATCTCAAGTCTACTACTGCACGTATCCAGGAGCTGGAAAACGTAATAGATCAGAATGGCACGCTGTTTGCAAAGTGAAGGCAAGGTCAATGGTGGAGGTCCCCCAAAAGGAAAACAACGATGAAGATGAACCTCCGTTTCAAATGGAACAAATAGAGAATCAAACTGAAGTGTTTGCGGGAGATTTTAATCTTTCGGTAGACTTGACGGCTGCAAATCCACAATTGATTGTTATTGAAAACGATAGTGGACATGAGGAGGAGGATGAACATGACGAGGGGGAGGATGAAGAAGATGAGGATGAAGAAGATGAGGAGGAAGAGGAAGATGTGGCAAATAATGAAAATGAAGACGAAGATGAAGATGAATATTAAATTAATGTAACCTAGCTATTTTATTTTGTACAATTTATAAGATTTCATTATTTATCATTTGGTTATAACTTATAATTTAATTATTTATCATTTGGCTATTTTATTAATTAACTTATAATTTAATTATTTATCATTTGGTTATAAAAATCCAATGGCGACGGAACATATCCGTCGCCATTTCCGTCGCTAACGGCAACGAGCCAAAGCCGACCGAAATATCCGTCGCCATTTCCGTCGGCATTTCCGATTATAAATGTAACTTTCTCTCATTTCACGCGTATTTTCCCTCAATCTCTCTATGTCTCTCCCTCTCCCTCTCCCTCTCCCCCACTCCACCTCCTTTCCGAATATAAAGCCTCCTTGCCGTGGTCGCGGCCGCCGCCCATCCTCCCTACCTGCAGTCGTCGCCCATCCTCCCTACCTGCAGTCGTCGCCCATCCTCTCTCCAAGAAAGCCGTCGCCCACCGCCTCCTCTGCCGTCGCCGTCTTCGTTTGAAAGGTACGTTTTTTTTTGTTTGTTAAATTTGGTCTGAATTGATGTGTATGAGTCTAAAGTGAGAGAGGTCAAGTGTATTTGGTTTCTGAAAATTCATTTACCTTACCAAAAGAATCATGTGGTTTGAATAACTACCAAAGAATCATGTGGTTTGAGCAAAAAAAATGTTTAATACTATTATATAATTTGAGGAAAATGGAGATATGTGTTAATTTTGAGTATTTAATAAGATGCAGTGAGAATCACATAGATAAGGTATGAAAATACGAATTGAAAATTAATTATAATTCTAAAAGTTTTTCACGTGCCTTCGGCCCTACAACTTGTTTGCCTCTAATTTTATGGTATATATGCTTTTCTAATATTTGTATCACATATGATACACGTACAGTCTATGTATATGTTTTAATTTATTGAATATGATTTAGTATAGGTTAGCACAAATTAATATAGAGAAATACTTGTAAAATGTGCAACTCAGTGATTTTTTTGGCATTCTGCACGTATTCATGGAGATATGTTTAAATATCCATTTTCCTTGAATTATTGATTTATTTATTGTACTCTAAATCTCTTATCTTTGAACTACCAGCATGACCGAAACTATGCGAGCCTAATGAAGTTACTTGATCTCTGTTGAGGTATGTTCAATTTTTATGATAATTTAATTTATGTTTAAATATATAAAATGACAATTGAATCTTGATTCTTTGGAATTGATTTTGAAATGGCAGGGATGCAATCGAGTCAGCGAAGGACAATTTAATATACTCCACGGTACGTATTAATATACTCACATTCTTGTTAAATTATTTCTCATATAAGTTTTTGTTAATGTTTACTACGTTGTTTTAATATTTCACAGAGCTTTTTCAAGCATTCTAGTGAGGGGTATAGTTGTCATAATTAGCAGCAAAATTCTATTTGCTTCTTACTTGATCGATCCTCTGCCAATTTCGGAACACCATTCGATGCCTTAGCACTCTGGTCTACATCATCAAGTTTTTGTTGTTTGCTCAAGCAAAGGACGACGATTTTGTTTATTCTGTTGGGTGTAATGTAGATTTGTGTATTGAATTATTTAAGCAATTTTGATCGGGTCGGATCCCGATCGCAAATAATTAATTAAGTAATGATTAATACGATTCCTCACTTTTGAAAACCAAATTAATGTTGGTATATCATAGTGAACACTAAAACTACTTAGTCCACATTAGGCCAGAATTGGGCTAGTCTAATGAGATATTTCATACATGCATTTCAGTTCAATTAGACCAAGTCAAAATACTAAGTCCATTTAGCACAAAAGTCAAATTAAGATAATTTTAAAAAAATTGTGGGTCATAAGCCCGTATTCGGGTTGCCCAGAAAATTTGCGGATCGCAAACAGTTGGTTTAATTTTAACATTTTTTTCAAGCTCGATTAGGCTCGCGAACCTTTCGAGCCAAGTATTTATGAGCTCGAACTCAGTAGCTACTCGAGTAACTTGAAACTCGACTCGACTCGATTAACTTCGAGTCGATTTCGATCTTTTTTCGAGTCGAGCACGAGTAGCTCGCGAGTAAGCTAGACTCACTTACACCCTAAGTGGAAATACAAAGTGAAAGGAAAGATTAAAACATTAGAAGAAATCTTGAAGTTGAAGTTGTACTTATTATTGAAGTAAAAATATTCCTTCCTCTCGTCAAATAGAAATAGGCACACCTGACACCACTGAATAAAAAAAAAAAAAAAAAATACTTGCCTATTTTCTCTTCCAAAATAATGTTCAATCCCCTATTTTTACTCACCGGGGAAGAAATGATAGTGGGCTTATGGGCTGAAATTTTTCTGACTTGGCCCAAATATATTTTCAATTTGCACCTTCATATTTGTTAAGATCACTCCCCTTTAATTTATTAATTTAAGAAAAATACCGTACAATCAACCCTCAACATTTAAATCCTAACCCTAATTGAAATCGCCACCAAAGCTTTTGGTGGCCAACTTCATCCAAACAAAAAAAAAATTCAAAAATAATCTTAGAAATCTCAAAAAATAAAAATTACTGGAGTATAATTTTCGACAAACCAGTGTCGAACATATACACTTGTCGACACATTGTTGTCGACGAAAATGTATATTTTCGATCAATTATTGTCGAAAAAATTCATTTTTTTTTAAAAAAAAAATTGACAATAGTTGATCGAAAATATACACTCTCGTCTAGTGTATATGTTCGACTCTGGTTAATCGAAAATTATAAAAAAAAAATTGAGATTTCTAAGATTTTTTTTGAATTTCTTAATTTTTTTTAACAATTACCTACCCCATTTAATTTTATTAATGTAGCTCAAAAAGACGTACAATCCATCCCATTTAATTATCTCATTTTTTTAGCTCGTTAATTGCCTCCCTCCACTCCCATTTTTTTAACAATTACCTACCACCCCCATCCCAAATTTTCTTGTTAGCAAGACAAATGATTAGTAGAATGGAAGGTAGGTGGGAGTGGGTCCGTGGGATTGTTTCATGTGGTAGCTAGACTTGTCCATACGTTCCGAACTGGTGGAACTAGAACGGGCGTATAACTGAAACGGTGTATTTTACGGTTCGATTTTGGTTCTACTATGCAAAAAACCCGGAACTGCTGCTTCTAGGGTTTGAACCGGCTGTTCCTATATACATATAGGAGTATTAAATTTTGAAGTACTACTCCGGTTTCATCTTCTACTTATGTATATATGTTTTGTAGAAGGGTGATATATATATATATATATATATATATATATATATATATGTGTGTGTGTGTGTTTATTTATATATATAGACTTTATTATGGTGTATTGGTAAATGGTGTGTATGTATTATGTACTCCTATATGTGTGTAGCCGTGGAGAGAAAATCAGAAAAATGCACTGTTGCAGCAGCAGCAAGTTGACCGAGAAATATAGTGCAAAATAATTGTTCATACAAGATTTTTTTTTTAAGTTAAAAATAATGGAGAAACCGTCAAATCGGCGGTTTTAAAATCGGAACTGTCTCATATATTTTTACGGTTCGGTTCTGATTCCATATAATTGGAACCGTGGAACCGCCGATTCAAAACCGTAACCATCGATTCCTGAACCGTCAACAAGTCTAGTGATACCCACCACCAACTTGAATTAAGTAATTTAAAATATAAAATAAAACAAAGATAAAAGATTGTTGACGTGGGCTAGGTAAGGCATGACCATTTTGTACCGGATCTAGACCACATCAAGATATAGATAATAGTGTAGAGCATCTCTAATTAGCTCCAAATAAATATGTGCAAAATCGAAATCGAAACCGGTCGAACCGACTAGTTTCAGACTGTCGGTTTTGGATTGAAAATCGAACCATCCTTAAAATTAAGGTTCAGTTTTGATTTTAATTTTGGAAATTCAAAATCGACGGTCGATTAAACCGCCGGTTCGACAATTAAATCGGTCAAACCGCTGGTTTTGACCCTTTTTTTTTAAATATTCTTCTATATAAGTTACTCAATTTCAACTCATTTTTTCACACCAACTTAACTCTTATATAGTAGTTTATTTTCTACAACAATATGAGTGAAAACAAATAAAAAATGAATGAAAAAAAAAACACCAAATCCGTCGAACCAGCGGTTCAAAACCGTAACCGGTCCAATTTTGATTTGCAATTTTCGAAAGTCAAAACTGAAGGTTCCAAACCGTTAAACATGTTGTGGGTCCCTTTATACGAGTTATGATGTAGAAAATCTAGAGGGGATGAGTGAATAGACTTTCCTTCGATGTTTGAAATCGATCTTCAAATCAAATGGGATGTCTGATCGGGAGTGCGAGGATCGAAAATCATGGAGATAATCACCCTAATGATAGTTGAGTAGCAAGTCAGTTGGACAACTATCTAACACAACTGTTAGTACGAAATTCTGTGGGGTCCAAAATTTATACTCGTATGAAAAACTTTCTTTGAAATAATGCAAAGTATGGATAATTTTAACAGTTGACTTGGTGTCAAACTGATCAAGTTAGTAGTGTGTATTGACTCTTACGTTTAATGAATAGATCGATATTGGGTATGCGTATCAAAGTAAAGTAAACGGTAAAAGAAATAAAGTTGTAAACAACACACAAGGATTTATAGTGGTTTGGGCCTCTAGACCTACATCAACTCTCACAGCCTACCTGTGAAGTCTAATTCCTTTACCAAAATGACTTGTAGTTTAACGTCCAAAGAATAAGACGTTGAGCTCGATACACTCTGCGTGCAATTGACTCTACTTGTTATTGTAAGAACAAGTACTTTTACAACTGTTGGTTACACCAAACAACGAGCTTCTAGGATTTTAGAATAGAAGAGTTTGTTTGTAGTGTATGGGTGCCAACTAGTGAATCAAACACAAGTTTGATCACTATTTTCTAAGCTAAATATATAGAAATATTTAAACGGGCTTAGGATCGAAAACACTTAAAGCTCTCGGATATGAAGTGTCGATATTGGCTCTTTAATAATTCTTTAATCTTCAGAAGGCTTGAATGCTCGAGTATGGGCGTCTAATGAGAATTCTTAAGGGGGTGTTTTTTTTTTTTTTGAGATTATATAGGACGAGAGAAATTCGGATGGGGAAATCCTGGATGGAGAAATTATGAAGAATATTGATTATGTGTGTTTGTTTAGGGTGTGTTTGGTTTGGGATTGGCCCATCCGGATTTGGATGGGCCATCCTCCATCCCATCCCTTTCCATCCAAATACCCATCAAAATACACATCCATTCCTATAATACACCTACAAACCTATTTTTATACAATCACATCACCCATTTTTTTCTTTTAATCACTCATTCTCTCCCCTACTTTTCTTTCACACATCTATTCCCTCTCCTACTTTTCTTCCACACATTTATTCTCTCTCCTACTTTCTTACACACATTTATTCCCTCTCCTACTTGATTTGACATAAAGTTCTCCATCCACATCTATTTTTCAATCTCTATCCAAACACAACTTTTATTCAATTACTATTCATGGATTACCCCCATCCATATTTTTCCAATCCCCATCCCCATCTCATCCACCACAATCCCTAACCAAACAGCCCCTTAAGGATTTTGAGTATGATAGGATGCAATTTTATGTCAAATCAATTGTGTAAGAGTGGGTGATGTTGTATTATAAATTTATAATATTATATAATGTAACTTTATGTCAAATCAATTGTGTAAGAATGTATGATGTTGTGTTATTATAATAGTATAATATATGTGTATTATTAGGGGTGGATGGTGGAATCCGGATGTGAAATCCCGAACTAGAACAGGACGGGGGACGTTACGTCCCCCATCCGGACGTGTGAGTCTCAAAACAAACACCCCATAAGTGAATTTCTAATGTTGGACTTATTCATCTTTGATGATAAATTCTTGTATTTGTAGGATGATTTGAATTAGCCGTTTAAAACTAGTCGTTGAATCAAATCTTCAATTTGTATGATGCAAATTAATCTTCATGACTTGATCGGCCATGGTGATAGATTAATTTCCAGTTTTGCATTAAATGCTCTGGTGTTTGCACCGTACATGTTATGATATTCTGTAGTGGTTATCAACTCAATATCTGTGTTGGCATCTTCTAATTGGTTCACGTCAACGTAGTTGTGTAGAATTCTCAACGGATCTTTAGATGAGACAGGAAGGTTGATCAGTCGAGCTGAAACATTCTTTCTGTCTTCTTTGGAATGTCTTTTCCCTTGACATGAGTAGTTGAAGCACTTAGGTTTAGAGCAGTTGAGTTACATAGCTTGAGTGATTAGTGTGAAAATTGCTTGAAATTCATGTGTTTATTTTGCATAATTTTGAGGATTTTGTTGCATTATTCACACTAAATTGACCAATTGCACTTGAAATGAGAAAGGTATGTGTTTTGCTTATTTTTTTAGGTAAATTGAACTTATTTGGAAGCAAAATACGTGTCTGAGAATTCATGAAGTCAAGAAGATAACTGTACCATTGGATGCGTCTCGAAAAAATGAGTGAAATGGAAAAAAGAATCAAGTCAATCGGAGGTCGGAAGCTCAAGATATGATCGTAACAAGAAAGTGTGAAGCTGAAACAGATTCCACTCGGGCAGCCGAGTCAACCCACTCGGTTGACCGAGTGAAATCTGCTTCCAGGTCAGTTTCTGGACTTCCAACTCACTCGGTTGGCCGAGTCAAACCACTCGGTTGACCGAGTCAACTTGCTGATGCGCGAAAATTCGAGAATTTTAAAGGATTTCAAGGGCCTAAGTGCAAATCTCGTCTCAAGCATTCTTCCAAGCTATAAATAGCTCCCCAAATCAGATTATTGAGAGGCTTGGCCTCACTTTTTCACACTCAAACCCTAGTTTCATTCTTAGATAGATTTTCAACATTTTTTGCAAATTTAATTCCATAGATTAGCTTCAAATTTAGTATGTAGTTTGGGCTTTTGAAGATTAAGGTTACATTCACTTGTAATAGCTTAGATTGTTGAAGAATCATCAAGGTGACTTCCACCCAAACTCTCTCTTTTCTAAATATTGTTATTTTCATGTTTATTTCTAGTTTTCTTGTTGTTTTAGCCATGGGTGTTTTCTCAAACACCATGGGCTAAGCTTTTTATGCTTTGGGTGTTTGAAACCATGTGATTATTGAATGTGTGAATTGTTTAGACTTTGATTATTGTTGATATTTGGATTATTGCTTCTCTTATTGGGTTTTATTGGTGCTTTGTGTATTTGCTTCTATTAATCCATATTTTGAGGCATGTTTAGCGTAGACGAGAGTTACATGAACATGTTTAAATTTATGGTGTGAGTTGTTGGTATACAAATGCGTTTATTATACTTTTAATTCGTCGAGAGAGAGTTAATCGTATTAGAACCCCCATTAGGAGACATTAAGTACTTGAATGGTTATTCGGGTAGTTGATGAGGATTAGGAAGATGTCTTATTAACGGGTTTGGGAACACCTTAGACGTAAGGCTATAGTACCCGAAGGGAAACGATTTTCATCCTAGCATCTTGATGCTCTTAGCAAATTCAAATTGAAGCATAAAAATGGTATAAACAATTCCACTCGATTTCACTAAGTAGAGAACACCCGAAGCATTCCCATCCTTCGCACTTCTTCGAATTTAGATTCGTAGTTGTTCTTTACTTTAATTGTCATTTTCTCGTTTTCTTAGTTTAGTAGTTAATTTACTTACTAGCATTGCGTTTAACTTAATTTATTATCTTTCGATTGTCTCTTAGTTTTAGTTCAAATTGCTCCCAAAATCGTAGCTACATTAGTATGACGACATACAACTCTAGGGATCCATTGCACTAGCCCACCTTCCGTGGTTCGATACTACTTGGTCGAAATACTTACGTGTATACTACTACGATCCCTTATGCTTGAGGGGAAGTAGTTACTCAAACATATGGACTAAAATTCGTTCAAGTCAATGGCGCCGCTGCCGGGGAGGTGACGTAGTGTTATAAGTGGGACTTAGAGTTAGTTGAGTACTAGTGTTAGCTACATTACTTGCTTTATTTTATTTTCCTTTTATTTTGAGAAATTTGATACTTTGGTTCTTTGTAGGTGTGCACTTCATTGAGATGGATGGATATAATCAATACCCATTGAATCATTGCTATGATCAACATGGTATGATTTATCCTCCACAACATGGAGATGTGAGCTACGATGATTGGAGGAACTTTGATCATCATTATTAAATGCAACAAGTTCCTTCCTATTATCAAGATTGGAGGAATGAAGAAGCTTCACCTCCTCCTCAAGGATATTATCCTTATCCTTACCCACCTCAACCACAAGCATATTACCCACCTCATCCTCCACATCAATACCCTCCTCCTCAACACCCATATCACCCATATCCATATCCTCCCCCACCACCTCAAGAGGTGTATCGTCCACCTCCTCCTCCACTTATGGAAGAGCTTCATCAAGTACATTATCAAGAGTGGGAAAACAATGAGTTTTGGCCACAGGGTAGGACTACTATCGAAAAGCTCTTCATTGCACACATGAAGGAGAGGATGATTGCAAAGAGATATCCACTTGAAGACATGAGCACGGGAATGAGCTTAATGGTGATTGTCAAAAGAGATGGAGAGGAATGTCCTTTGATGGACACGAGCAACAAAGAACAAGAAGATCAAGAAGCATCCCAAGATGAGTTGGAGAGCGAAATAAGCATTTTTAAACCTTTAAACTCTTCAATTTGCACTTTAATTGATATTGATGTTTCTATTGATTTCATTTTGCCTCTTAATCGCTTTGATCTTAAGAAAGAAGTTGAGAAGAGCTTGGGCCTCCTTGGAAAAAAGGGGGAGCAATGGAAGAAGACGATGTGGAAGGAGCAAGATGAACATTCATCGATGAAAGTATGGAAGAAACATGTGGATGATTGGTCTTCCATTCATAAGACCCTTCTTGAGTTTGAAGCTCAAAGGTTGAAATACAATGGGAAGGAGGACCGATATCCATGGCCTTTCCGATGAGTTCTTTTATTTCCGTCCGGCTTGAAGACGTTAAACTTAGCGCTAAATGGGAGGCAACCCATTCTTTATTGCTTTCTTTTATTTTTAGATTTGTAGCTTGTTTGATCTTTTGTTTAGTTTTTATTTTGTAGGTTGAGTGTTGTGTTGGTGGTCAAGGATGGGAGATATGCATGGTGGAGCTCAAGGGTAGTGGTGCTTTGGTGCTAAAGGTTCAAGGGAAAATTGGTGGTGGTAGCTTGCTTCTTTGGTGAGTTTCGTTGGTGGTAAAATTCTAAGGTAACACACTCATTCCCAAACTTTGCATTCAACTAGAGTTTCATTTAAGTTTGGGGGGAGATTTCGTGTGTTTACCTTCATTTTTATTGCACCGTTTGTCCTACTATATTGTGTGGCTTTGTTGGATGAGATTTATTGTGGATTGTTGGTTTTTGAGACATAATTGATGGTGATTGTTGGTTTTTGAAGTTTGGTTGAGCTTATTGGTATTGATTGATGCTTGCTTGTTCATTTGTTTATGTGAAAGATTGTGCTTGATTTGGTGCTCTAAATTCATGATTAGACAAGCTTGTGAGCTTTAGAGCCTTAGACTTTCATATATTATGGTCTATTTTCCTTCATGTGAGTATCATTCATGCTTGTGTGCTCTAGAACTTGTCAATTGTCTTGTTTGAGGCTACTATTTGTGTGAAATCTTTGGAAGTGATATAAGGCCATCTTTGTTTTAAATAGTCACTTGACCAAATTTTCCATACCAAATGAAATTTTTCCATAGTTAGCCACTTTGAGCCTATTGACTTATATTCTTTGGCAACCTACATATTTAGCCCATTGTCCATCTTTTATGAGCCTAATTTTTCCTATGAACTAGTGGAGCTTGAATGTTGACAAATGTGGTTGAATTGAGGTGAAATATGAATTTGGTGGATTTGTTTGGTTGAAAAGTGAAGAGAAAGAAAAAAAAGAGAAAAAAGATGAATTGTGAGTTGTGAGTTGTGCAAAAAAAAAAAAAAAAGATTGAGTTGATGAGAAAAGAAAACTCTCTTGTGCACAAAAATCTGGTAGAGTTTCAATTCAAAAGTGTTGGTTGGTTGATGGTGAAGAATGTGCTTAAAAAGAAAAGAAGTAAGTAAATTATGTGAGATAGAGAACTTTGAGTTGCAACTTGATCAATTGCAACTTTCCTTCTTGCTCCATTAGTTTATGAGTCACTTTATCCAAATCTTCCCTACCTTAACCAAAGAGCCTACATTACAACCAAATGTGAAGTCCTTATTGATTCATTGATTGAACACTTTCATGTGGTGGAGAACTTAGACATTTGGCAAGCATATGGTGGTGCATTTGTGTGATTTGATTTTGAGAGCATACATTTCCTTGATATACACTTTGAGTGATGAGAGATACACTTACTAGTGACGAAATTGTGAATTGAGCACTTAATCTTGCATTGATTTGAACATAACTTGTGAACTTGTTTGTGAATTTTTGTACCTCTTGGCTTGACTAGATTGAGGAAAGTTGACAATCACTCATTCAATCTTGATTGAATTTCTTCGCAATCCTCCCACTTGTTCTATATTTCTTTCGTTGCTCGGGGACGAGCAACACTTTAAGTTTGGGGGGGTTGATTAGTGTGAAAATTGCTTGAAATTCATGTGTTTATTTTGCATAATTTTGAGGATTTTGTTGCATTATTCACACTAAATTGACCAATTGCACTTGAAATGAGAAAGGTATGTGTTTTGCTTATTTTTTAGATAAATTGAACTTATTTGGAAGCAAAATACATGTCTGAGAATTCATGAAGTCAAGAAGATAACTGTACCATTGGATGCGTCTCGAAAAAATGAGTGAAATGGAAAAAAGAATCAAGTCAATCGGAGGTCGGAAGCTCAAGATATGATCGTAACAAGAAAGTGTGAAGCTGAAACAGATTCCACTCGGGCAGCCGAGTCAACCCACTCGGTTGACCGAGTGAAATCTGCTTCCAGGTCAGTTTCTGGACTTCCAACTCACTCGGTTGGCCGAGTCAAACCACTCGATTGACCGAGTCAACTTGTTGATGCGCGAAAATTCGAGAATTTTAAAGGATTTCAAGGGCCTAAGTGCAAATCTCGTCTCAAGCATTCTTCCAAGCTATAAATAGCTCCCCAAATCAGATTATTGAGAGGCTTGGCCTCACTTTTTCACACTCAAACCCTAGTTTCATTCTTAGATAGATTTTCAACATTTTTTGCAAATTTAATTCCATAGATTAGCTTCAAATTTAGTATGTAGTTTGGGCTTTTGAAGATTAAGGTTACATTCACTTGTAATAGCTTAGATTGTTGAAGAATCATCAAGGTGACTTCCACCCAAACTCTCTCTTTTCTAAATATTGTTATTTTCATGTTTATTTCTAGTTTTCTTGTTGTTTTAGCCATGGGTGTTTTCTCAAACACCATGGGCTAAGCTTTTTATGCTTTGGGTGTTTGAAACCATGTGATTATTGAATGTGTGAATTGTTTAGACTTTGATTATTGTTGATATTTGGATTATTGCTTCTCTTATTGGGTTTTATTGGTGCTTTGTGTATTTGCTTCTATTAATCCATATTTTGAGGCATGTTTAGCGTAGACGAGAGTTACATGAACATGTTTAAATTTATGGTGTGAGTTGTTGGTATACAAATGCGTTTATTATACTTTTAATTCGTCGAGAGAGAGTTAATCGTATTAGAACCCCCATTAGGAGACATTAAGTACTTGAATGGTTATTCGGGTAGTTGATGAGGATTAGGAAGATGTCTTATTAACGGGTTTGGGAACACCTTAGACGTAAGGCTATAGTACCCGAAGGGAAACGATTTTCATCCTAGCATCTTGATGCTCTTAGCAAATTCAAATTGAAGCATAAAAATGGTATAAACAATTCCACTCGATTTCACTAAGTAGAGAACACCCGAAGCATTCCCATCCTTCGCACTTCTTCGAATTTAGATTCGTAGTTGTTCTTTACTTTAATTGTCATTTTCTCGTTTTCTTAGTTTAGTAGTTAATTTACTTACTAGCATTGCGTTTAACTTAATTTATTATCTTTCGATTGTCTCTTAGTTTTAGTTCAAATTGCTCCCAAAATCGTAGCTACATTAGTATGACGACATACAACTCTAGGGATCCATTGCACTAGCCCACCTTCCGTGGTTCGATACTACTTGGTCGAAATACTTACGTGTATATTACTACGATCCCTTATGCTTGAGGGGAAGTAGTTAGTCAAACATATGGACTAAAATTCGTTCAAGTCATCCATATCAACTGACATTGATCTATCGACTTATTGCATGGTGTGAATATCAACTGACTAAAGCATACAAGGGCATTGTCATCTGATTTCACTTATGAACTTTATCTTCAAGGTCTTCTTGTTTTTAGTCTTCTGATCTTCAATTTATTATGGTATCAGCTAATAAACAGTTCAACTATCTGTTTCTATATGACTAAGACAAAAATATATAAGTTGATCTATACATTTTTCAACTTATAAACCTATCAAATTACAAATTAAATTTAATATAAAATTACATGTTTTGACAATTAAAACTAAATATATACGTTGAGGGGTGGATGAATATTCCAACAATTTTTTACGATATAAACTTGATAGTTCATATCCCAACACATGTCTAGCACCAAAGCAATTCTAGTCTTCAGAAAGTAAAATATTGATCGAGCACACATGGAGGACAAATCTAGTTGGAAGTGGGACTGAAGTGTCAAACTGGCTAAAATTAATCAACTTAGGATTAAGACAGCCTCGATTAGAGTAGAGGTGAGAATCGATTGGTTCGATAATCAAACTGAATCAAAATACAAAGACTAATTAAAATGAAATGCTTAATATAAGAAATCGAACAATCTAATTATTCCTAGGCAAAAACTTATATGCAATATTGCATGTATTGACCATTTAAGGTAAATTAAGTTAAAATTCGTGGGTCAAACGTGGGTCAATGCAGATCAACACGGGTCAACCTTAATTAAAATATTTATTTTCGCTCTCAAATATTATCTTACTACATAACCAAAACTATGTTACTACAAGACCTAAATTTTGTCACTACAAGACCAAAAGTGTATTACTACAAGTCCAAAAATATACTGGACACTTATTTTTTTTTGAGCAAAATTACTAAAATAATTCTAACTTATTCGGCCATTACATGACTAAAACAATGTTACTACTAGACCAAAATTTTATCACTACAAGGTCAAAAGTGTATTACTACATGTCAAAAAATATTCTGGAAGCTTAATTTTTTGGATGAATTTATCAGAATGTTTTGACATGTAGTATTAAATTTTTGGCCTTGGAGTGGTAATTTTTTAACCTTATAGTAACAATATTTTGGTCATGTAGTAA
Source organism: Galeopsis tetrahit (assembly GCA_963675135.1). Classification (NCBI taxonomy): domain Eukaryota; kingdom Viridiplantae; phylum Streptophyta; class Magnoliopsida; order Lamiales; family Lamiaceae; genus Galeopsis; species Galeopsis tetrahit. The sequence continues at coordinate 23,210,942 of OY776128.1, forward strand.
ACCACGTGTTTGCGACCCGCGGATTTTCTGGGCAACCTGAATCCGGACTTATGACCCGCGATTTTTTTAAAATTATCTTAATTTGACTTTTGGGCTAAATGAGTTTAGGGTTTTGACTTGGTGTAATTTGGATGAAATGTGAAAGAATAAGAGAAAATATATTTTACCTCAATTGAGGATTTTGATTTAGTCTATTCAATATATATAAAGATTACAATTAGGGTTTAAAGAGTAACCTACAAGTAATTACAGATATGGAAAATATATACAAATCTCTAAAGATCTTTGACTGAATCAATTATGGACTAAATCATTATTCCTATTACCCCCCCTCAAGCAAAGCGGAAGTGGAGAGACGCGAAGCTTGGACCGAAAGAATTCAAATAGCGGTCGCGGAAGACTCTTGGTGAATATATCAGCAAATTGAAGATTCGAGGGGACAAAATGGGTAGATAGACGACCCGAAGCAACCATTTCCCGAACAAAATGAAAATCAATATCAATGTTTTTTGCACGCTTATGAGCCACCGGATTTTAGCTAAGAAAGAGCGCAGACTTATTATCACACATGAGCTGTGGTGAAGATGAAGGCATGGCATGAAGTTCACGCAAGAGTAACGTGACCCAAATAACCTCAGAGGCAGCATTAGCCAAAGCCCTATACTCAGACTCACAGCTGGAACGAGAGACATTAGGTTGTTTCTTAGCACTCCAAGAAACAAGATTCGGACCCAAAAATATGGAATAACCATAAGTGGAGCGGCGAGTGTCAAGGCAACGAGCCCAATCAGCATCAGAGTAACCCAAAAGATTGAGAGGTCCACGAGTGAAATCCAGACCAAATGTAAGCGTGCCCTTGACATAACGAAGAATACGCTTAACAGCTTGAAAATGAGCAACAGTGGGTTTTGATTGAAACTGACTTACAGTGTTCACAGCATATGATAAATCCGGCCTAGTTATAGTGAGATATTGCAACGCACCCACCAAAGAACGAAACTCAGTAGGATCGGAGTGAGGATCACCATCCACTGTAAGAATTTCCGATGAGGAAAGTGGAGTAGACACTGGCTTGGCATCGAGAAGATCAGATCGAAGAAGGATGTCTCGCGCATACTTGGACTGACCCAAGAAGATACCAGATTTCGTATAAGTTACCTCCAAGCCGAGGAAATAATTCAGCCGCCCTAGGTCTTTAATCGCAAATTTACGTCGAATTCGAAGAATAATACGATCAATAAGCGAATGGTCACTCACAGTGATAATAATGTCATCCACGTAGACAAGTAAATAAAGCAAAAGACGATCTTGGCTAAAGACAAACAAAGAAGTGTCAGATTTGCTTTCAAGAAAACCAAGACTTACCAAGAAGGCACAAAAGCGTTGAAACCACGCCCGAGGAGCCTGCTTCAAACCATAAATCGCCTTATTTATCTTGCAAACAAAGGAAGGACGAACAGAATCAATGTAGCCAGGTGGTTGCTCCATGTAAACAGGCTTTTGAAGAACACCATGCAGAAAAGCATTGTTCACATCCAATTGACGTAATGGCCAATTATTAATAACCGCCAAAGAGAGTATGATACGAACAGTGGAAGCTTTGACTACAGGACTTAAAGTATGATCGTAGTCGAAACCAGGAAGCTGAGAAAACCCTTGAGCAACTAAGCGAGCTTTATAGCGATCAATAGAACCATTCATCAAATACTTGGTACGAAATACCCATTTAGAACCAATAATATTTTCAGTAGCAGGACGAGGGACCAAAGTCCAAGTGTTGTTGGCATGAAGAGCCTTAAGCTCGTCGTCCATTGCAGAAATCCAGTGAGGTGATTTTGCAGCTGATTTGAAACCCTTGGGCTCCTTAGAAGAGTGTAGAGTGGAAAGAAAACCACTATGAGCCAAGTAAGAAGATGAAGGAGGATACTTCGGCTTGAAAATGCCATCCTTGGCACGTGTTCGCATAGGATGAGTTGATACCGAAGCAGGTGGCGGCAAAGGGGCCAATGGCGAAGGCGGAGGCGAGGCCGGTGGTGAAGGTGGCGAAGAGGCCAGGCGCGCCGGAGATGCCGTAGACGTGAGATCCGGACATGCTGAACAAGGAGTCGAAGCAGCCAAATCCATCGGAACCACTGCTGGACTCGAAGGCGAAGGAAAAATGGGAGCCGAACCAAGATCCATATACGCCGAAAAATCCAACGAGTCGGCTGAAGAGGACCGTGTGGAAGGTGCAAAGGGAAAATATTCCTCATCAAACCGAGCATTCCTGCTAATATACAAACGAGACGATATTGTATCGAGATAGCAAAAACCCTTATGCCTGGAACTGTAACCCAAGAAAACACAAGGAATGCTACGAGGAGAAAACTTGTTAGCAGCATAATCTCGTAAGCATGGATAAACCCTACATCCAAACGCATGAAGATTATCATAATTTGGAGGAGAGGAAAATACCAATTGAAACGGTGATTTATCGGATAACACAGAAGAGGGTAAACGATTAATCACATAAACTGCGGCACCAAAAGCTTCAACCCAATATTCCATAGGGACAGATGAATGAAACAACATAGATAACCCTGTTTCTGTAATATGTCTATGTTTTCTTTCTGCACGGCCATTTTGAGCAGAGGTGTATGGACAAGACATAGTATGTAGAATGCCACAATTTCTAAAAAGGTCTTGCAATTTGTTATTTTTGAATTCGGTACCCCCATCAGATTGAAAACGTTTGATAGTTGTGGAAAATTGATTTTTGACCAAAGTTTTGAACTCAACAAACGTATCATAAAAATCTGATTTCAAACGAAGCGGATAAAACCACGTAAAACGAGAGAAGTCATCAACGAAAACCACATAGTATAGAAAACCATCACAAGATTTCATAGGAGACGGACCCCACAAATCACAATGAATAACATCCAACAAACGCAAAGCGCATTTTTCATTATTGATGAAAGGAAGTCTTTTACTTTTAGCCAACTGACAAGAAGAACAAGCAAGAGGCCTAGGTAAAACAGAAGTAACTGACAAAAAACCAAGTTTGTTCAACAACTTAATAGTATCAAAATTAACATGGCCTAAACGACTATGCCACAATTCAAAAGAGGCACGTGTACGACGAGTCCATAAAGCTGCCACCAAAGCCGCATGACCACGCTCCAAAATATATAATCTATTTTCACGTATGCCTCGTGCCAAAGGAATCCCTGTTACCCGATTCTGAATTTTAAAACAGTTGTTAGAAAAAATAACATTCACCGGATTATCACTCGTAAGTTTGCTAACAGAAAGAAGGTTCTTCGTGATATGAGGAACCACGAGGACATTCAGTAGAGATAAATCACGAGATAAAGTATGAGAGCCAGTATGAGAAATAGAAAGAGTGTTACCATTTCCCACAACAACCCTATCAGAACCAGAGTAGTTCGATGTGGAGTCTAAACCATCAGTAGAATTAGCCATGTGTGATGAGGCACCCGTGTCGACTTACCAATCAGGAGAGTTCTGATTTATCGAACAAGCGTTTTGAAAGGCATGAACAAGATTGGCTTGTTGCGGAGGAGAAGAGTAACGTTCTGGGCACACTCGAGCATAATGTTCACCACGGCAGATTTGGCAAGTAGGGGGATAGCGACCACCGGAACGACCACCACGGCCACCGGAACGACCACCACGGCCAGGATTACCGCCACGATTAGAGTGAAAATTATTTCCCCCACGGCCAGATTGATGGAACGAACCAGACTGGTAAACATTACCAGATTTCTTATTTGATCGCTGCTGCTGAGCAAGGAAATCCGGTGACTGAGAGGAAGCAGAAGCGGAGTCAAGCGATTTTGTAAACATATCGTGCGACTCGGCCTTGGACAATAACTCAGGGAAGGAGGGCAGAGGCGTGAGATTGATTTGAGAAGTAGAAAAGCCATGAAAATCCGTACCTAATCCGCGAAGGAACCAATGGGATTTGTCAGTATCGTCGATCGAACAACCCATGGCAAGAAGTTGATCACACAGATTCTTGAACGTGGCACCATACTCCGTGACAGAACGGGAGCCTTTCTTGATAAGTTGCAATTCGTCCTTGAGACGAAGCTCTCTAGCCTTGGATGGCCGATTGAAAGCAGTAGCCAAGGTAGACCACATAGCAGCGGACGTTGAGCATCCAACAACAACAGCCATGGCATCTTCAGTTAGGGATGACGAGAGAAAAACTCTAACTATTTGATCTTTGCCAAGCCACTCATCGTAGGCAGGATTAGAAGAATCACCAGAATCAGTGGTGATCTTGGTAGATGGAGCGGGCAGCGAGCCATCAACGTAAGGAAGAAATTTCTGAGTGGCAAGAAGAGGATATATTTGACCATACCACATTAGATAGTTTGTGGGTTTGAGTTTAATGGTGACTAGGTGAGTCATAGCATGTAGAGTAAGAGTCGAATAAAAAACGGAGGTGGAAGAAGAAGGTGTATCACCGGCCATGGTGAAGAGAATTTCGGTAAAAAAAATTCTAGGGTTTCTCAGCCTTCTTAGGCTGATACCATGAAAGAATAAGAGAAAATATATTTTACCTCAATTGAGGATTTTGATTTAGTCTATTCAATATATATAAAGATTACAATTAGAGTTTACAGAGTAACCTACAAGTAATTACAGATATGGAAAATATATACAAATCTCTAAAGATCTTTGACTGAATCAATTATGGACTAAATCATTATTCCTATTAAAATGCATGTATTAAATATTTCACATAAAACTAGTTCTTATTTCTGAAAATGATTTCTTTTTTTAGCTAATGTGCGACTTAAACAATAATATTATGGAACAATAATAGGTGGGCTTCAAACCCAATAACTACTGTAGTATGAAAATTAATCTATACTTTAAACTTATCTAGCCCAGTTTGACTTCACACCCACCACAACTAAACAAAATTTGAATACAAACTTAACAAAGTAGAATTAATGGCAGATCTTTAGAGAATAATATTGCCTTCGTCCACTTACTTATTTTGAATGTCATGTCATAAGCTTCTCATTTCCTTAAATGACAAAATTCACTATTTATTCCTACCTTTTTTCATTTTTATCTCTTTTCTCTTTCTTATATCTCTCTACACTTTCTTCTTCCTACCTCTCCCTACTTCAACTACCCGCTACATATTTTATACAATATTTCTTAACCTTTGGACATACAAAAAAAGGAAAAAGAAAAGTTTATGATCGAACCGAGGGAGTAGTAGAATCGGAGGCACGATAAAATGGATGGAGAAAGGTGTACACGAGACGACGTAAGAAGGTGCCCGACTAAGCGCCAATGTTAGGAAAAATGTGAGACGTGGAGGGGGGTGTGAGCAACGACTATTTCAAGGGTTTTTCTTTGGTGTAGGTGTTTGGGTCAACAACTCGATTTTTCTAATAAAACCGCTCATGCAGTAATAAATTGATAGATCAATCGTTGGCCCCTTATCTTTTAATTTGTTCATTTTATGTGTTTTTCTTATTTTTAGTTTCTTAGTTGTTTAGGTTTTGTCTTTTGTGGTTCTTAGTTTTTCTTCTTCTCTAGTTTATTAAATTTGAGTTTTTTCACTCCTTTTTGTTAGGTTCTTTGCATTGCATGGCCTTGTGCGGCAATGTTGGTTTATCCTTGGGATCTTGGTGTTTGATGATTTTTTTTTACCTTTTCTTTTTTTCTCAGATTTTTTTAATACGAGAATACTATGTTAGTGTGAAGTATTTGTCTCGTATTGAAAATAGAGATCTGAACGTACTTTTGGACAAAGATTACATTTGTCACTCCACTTCCTCATGATCATAACTGAAAGAGGGCAACGTTGTCAAATATATATGTTTCGAGTTGAAAATCTTGTATGTTGAACTCCTTAAAAAATTAGACTGGTTTACCTCCTCTCCCCCACACATAGTCTGACCCTTGTCTCTCCCTCCCTCTACCTTCACAAATTATTATCCATCTAAAATTGTTCATCCAATCATACCCTTTAAAAAAAGATGCATTTTAATCACTACATTTTTTTTTCATCTCTTCCTCCCTTCCTCTACCCTCACAAATTACTATTCATCTAAAATTATTAGTCAAATCATACCCTTTCAAAAATAAAAAAGACTACACAAGTAATAATCACTTCACTTAGGGTATGTTTGTTTTGGGATTATGTAGGATGGGGGAAATTCTGGATGGGGAAATCCTGATGAATAGTAATTGTGTGTGTTTGTTTTGGGATTTTGAGTAGGATGAGATGTAACTTTATGTCGAATCAAATTGTGTAAGAATGGTTGGATGAGATGTAATGGTAGGATGTAATACTAGGATGTATAAGTATTTTTAGGAATGAGTGTAGTTGGATGGGAAAATCCGGATGTGAAATCCCGAAGTAGAACAAGGACGTGGGACGTTACGTCCCACGTCCGGACGGGTGAGTCCCAAAACAAACATGCCCTTAGTGTTTTATGCATTTAGTGTATCGTACAAATCAAGTTTTTTTTTTAAACAATATTAAATGTTTTCACTGAATACTTTATCAACTGTAATTGTTCAATGAAAACAACTATCATTAATGCCTCAACCGCTCAATGTATATGGTCTCGACTTTCTGGGACTATGTGAAGCCTGCAAGGATTTATTACTATTATTTTTCTCTAATGTTACAGTCTCTTTCGTTAAAAGGAGCGTCAATTGTATGACACACAATTTAACTGGATCCCCTCAAAATTTTAGAAGTTCCTTTTATTGGATTGAGTGGGTGTTTTCAAACACTATTAGGTGCTTAAAAGTACTTTATTTTCAAATAAAATCACTTTTGTAGTGTTTTCAAACACAACTAAGTGATTAAGTTAATTTGTTAAAAGTGATTTTGGTGAAGCACCCCTCCACCTACTTCTAATAGCTTCTATGTGCTTCTCATCATTACAATAATCAATTTTACAATTTTGTCCTCACAATTTAAATAATATTTTATCTTTACCCATTTTCTATCCAAATGTAATAAAGGTGTTTTTTGTAAATTTATAAAAAAAAGTGATTTGTTTGTAAACACCACAACATATACACAATTGATTTAAAGTGCTTAATTTTAAAACATTGTCAACTTTCAATTTTATTGCAAAAATCAAGTTTAATCACTTTAAATCAATCACTATCATTTGCAAACACACCCTAGCTGTCCATCTTAGCTTGTTATTACAATTATGAAAGCTATATAAATAATATTCGGGTTAAAAAAATATATAGAAAGAAAGTTGATCTTAATTTCGTACTAGTATCCCCAGGCACGTTTGCAGTTCAGGAAAAATAATTTGTCATGTAGGTATTTTAGCCATCTTCAAATTTCACCCAAAAAAAAAAAATGTCATCTTCTGGTCATAAGTGGCTAGGTTTTTATTTATTTTTTAATATTTTTTAATTTATTCAAAAGTAAGAAATCGACCCTTCATGACATATGCACTTCAACTATGAACTATTTGACCTACATATCTTAATAAAACAAATACTTTAACACTATAATACTCACTAATCCAACCATCTACTTATAATTATTTAGAACATTCAATAATCAGAGAAAATCACAAAAAATCGAATCAAACAAATTAAATAAGTACCGGTTTAAATTATGATTTTGATCTACAATGTTGGAGAGATATCAACCACTTTTATTTAAAAACAAGAAAATAAAATGTGCGTTGAGTTGCTTTTGTGTGCAAGTGATACAATTGAATTAAAATTTTGATTTAATTTTAAAGTGTAAATTAAAAAAAATTTTGAATAATTAAAAATATATTTAAATCATTTGAAATTCAAATATTTGTATACACTATAAGTAAGAATTTGTCAATTTTCTTGGGTGTGGTGAAGAAAATTTATGGAGAAAGTCTAGTATACACTCGAGTGACGTCATTTTTTTTTTTTTTTTTTTTTTTTAATTTTAAAATAACTGAATTACATTTTTTCGCTTCTTTATTTTTAGCTTCTTTTTTTACGCTTTTTGTTCCTCATTTTTTTGCTTCTCTTTTTTAATTAAAAAAATTGAATTACATCTTTTTTGCTTCTTTTTTTTAGCTTCTTTTTTTACGTTTTTTTTCCTCTTTTTTTTGCTTCTCTTTTTTATTTAAAAATATGTAACTCAACTTTCAAAAAAATTTACATCCACATGCTAATTAAAATTTACAGCATGCAACATTTTATAGTAAATTTTTGTTTGCAGTAAAACGTGCAATATTGTTTACTGAATCTTGTAATTTACTATAACTAAACAGTGTAATACAAAATTATTACTATAAAACATAATTCTGAATTTTAACTTAATAGTGTAACATTATATTATTAAAAAGTATAAATCCTTATAACTGAAAAGTCCAAGATTATATTTAGTAGAAAGTGTTGGTCATATTTTTTTTAGTTATTAATGTTACACATTTTTATTAGGCACTACTTGCAATTTTATTATTATTAATGTTACAGCTTTATTAAGTACTCTTTCAATCGAGAAATATAAGTGCTAAAAAAAATTAAAAACATTATTTATATTACACCGTTACAAAGTTGCACTTTTAATATTAGTCATGTTACACCTTTGTCCATTAGTACTTGCACTTTTATAATCTAGAAAAATATGTGCTAATTTTTTTTATTAATGTTACAAATTTTATTATTTACTACTTGCACTTTTATTATTTTTAACGTACACCTTTGTCAATTAGTACTCTTGCACTTTTATAATCTTGGAAAACATGTGTTAATTTTTTATTAATGTTACATATTTTATTAGTTACTACTTGCACTTTTATTATTTTTAACGTACACATTTGTCAATTAGTACTTGCACTTTTATAATCTTGAAAAATATATATTAAAAATAAAAATAAATCGAAAAGGTGCTAAAATACATAAAAATGCGAACTTTTATAATCTTGAAAAATATATATTTAAAATAAAAATAAATCGAAAAGGTGCTAAAATACATAAAAATGCGAAAAATGAACCTACCACGTTAAATTTAAGTGAAGAAGTGTCATTAGCCCACAAGTTAATCTGTTTAATAGTGCTGTTGCGACTAATAAATAACCGCTTATTGAACTCAAGTGCACAACATGCACTCGAGTACATACTAGACCTACCAAATTTATGAGTTATTTCAAGAAACTTAAATCAAACTTTTTAATGAGGTGCATCGACCATATAAATAATAGTTGCCTCTACTCTCTAGCTTGCTGTCAGTTTAGATTAGACGAAAGAAGAATTAAGGTAATAATAAAATCACATTAATGATGACTGCAATGGCAGGTGTTATTTTTGACTATGATATTGGAATTGGGGTGTGTATATACGTTAGAAATTATTCTATTGGGCCTACAAACTTCTAGTTGCTTTTTCACGAATAAATTAAAAAAAGTGATTAAATAATACTCCTCGTCCTCCTTTAAGTTTCCCACTTTCCTTTTATGGATGTCTCACAATAAGTTTTCCATTTCATATTTTTCCATTTTTGACATATAATTTTCTCTCTCTCAATCACATCACTTACATTTTATCTATTATTTTATCATATTTCATCTCACACTCATCTATTATTTTCTCTCTCACCCATCACATCACTTGTACTACATCTATTATTTAATCATATTTTTTAATCAAAATAACAAAAAAAAAAGGGAAAACTTATACCGGGACCAGGGGCGGATCCAGGATGGACACTTTGGGGGGCCAATTTTATATATTCGTTAATAAAATTTAAATATTCTATATTTATAAAAAAAAAAATCACTGCTAAATATATTAAAATACATAAATATCTCAAATCCTATAATGTGTTTTTGCTACTTGTGTAGTGAACTTGTTAAAACGAGAGAAGAAAACTAAACTAGTAAAAAATAAATTATACGGAGTAATCCCTAATTCAAATCATAAAATATAAGGAATTAAAATAAGACACGTTTACATTATATGGTGCAATTTTAACTAGGTTCTACTGTGACAGATCGAAATTCAAATAAATAATTGAGAATATATTAAAAACATTTGAAATTCAATTGTATATAAAAATTTATCAATAAAAATATATACTAATATTTGATAGTGACCTTTTAAAAAATTATTAACTTATATAATTAAAGATAAAGTGGGATAGCGGTTAGAGCAGCACTAGTCCAACTAATAACTAAGAAATAGGTTTATTTATAATAAAATCAGTTAATTTATTAATTAATTTAATAACTACGGAGTAGTGTATATATATTATTAAAAAAAAAAAAGTTGAGGGGGGCCATGGCCACCCCACCCAACGCGTGAGTCCGCCCCTAACCGGGACGGACGGAGAGAGTATATATTACTATAATATAAGTGTTATGATTGAAAATTTATGAGATTTTTTTTTTTTTTTTAAATGTAAATTGAAGTGTATAAATAAAAAATTAAAAAATATTTACAAAAAATGGTATGTGAAATTTATTGACAAACGTAAATGAAAAAAGGAGGAAGTAATATTTAAGATTTATTTTTATATATAGTCGTGATTTATGATATCGGGTCACCTTTCGTCGCACAAAATTTTGCGTAATATACCTCTGTGTTTAGAAAACGAACCAATATAATAATATAAGCTTCATTATTTGTTTTCCTTTCTTTTTTATTCTATAGTTAAATTAAATATTGAAAATTCGTCGGTTGACCGTTGACGCTACAGCACTAATATATATATATATATATATATATAAAAATACAGTAATAATTGTGATGTACAATCTTGAAACGATATCAACCCCTTTTATTTATCCAAAAAGATAAGACAAAACATACCCACATACTTACGTGTACCTTATAAAGAAATTTATGTTCATTTGGTAGATTATATCTATGGTCATGTCACGATATCCCAATTGACAATGTGTCTTTTAATCATTTGATATGCATACAATTAAATTTATTTTTATATATTTGGTATAAAATTTTATTTTAGTCCGATTATACATCTATTTTGGGCCTTGGACTAATAAGACTACTACCTATAGACAAAAAATCAAGTAAAGACTTTTTAAATAAGGTGGACCATATATAATAATGATGTGTAGCTTGTTTGACTAGTCTCTCATTCTTCCATTCACAAACTTTGAAAGAAGAATTAGCTGCCATGGCTGGTGGATTTGTAATAGCAAGTGAAGAAAGAAGATTATACAATGGAAAAATCACATCATTTGTTGTGTTATCTTGTATGATGGCTGCAATGGGAGGCGTTATTTTTGGCTATGATATTGGAATCTCTGGTATATACTCCATAAATTAGTGTTCATGTTTTTTCTCTTTACTATTATTATAAATTTTGTGTAAAATGGTGTAATTGATTTATGTGTTAATTAGGTGGAGTAACATCAATGGGGCCATTTTTGAAAAAGTTTTTCCCCAAGGTGTATAGGAGGATGAAGGAAGACACTAAGATTAGCAACTACTGCAAATTCGACAGTCAAATGTTGACACTATTCACATCCTCGCTCTATTTAGCTGGCCTCGTTGCGTCGTTTTTCGCCTCCTTTGTCACTCGAGCTTACGGCCGCAAGCCCTCGATCATCATCGGAGGAGCCTCGTTTCTCGCCGGAGCTGCACTTAACGGTGCTGCCGTCACTATACACATGCTCATTTTGGGCAGAGTTCTGCTTGGAGTTGGTGTTGGTTTTGCAAACCAGGTTAGTATAGTCCTTGATTCTTTAATGAAAAGTTCAAAACCCAACTGTAGCATTCATCCATATTTCAAAGTCCATTAGGTATGTCTTGTTTTAGATATGTCTATTTTGATATTTTCAACATTTTAAAATTTGTATTTCAAATTTTAGTATGATTTAGATTTCATAATCTCAAAAGTTTTATGCCATATTCCAATGTTCGGAGTACAATTTTTCAAATGTTTCTTTTTAGTTCCAAATTGCCGAAAATCACTAAAACAACATCGTGTTTAGGATGTGACGTGAAAGTTACTCAACTCACTCTTTTTTTTATATTCCAATAAAAACTACACAATTCCCTTTTTTTCAAATAGTTCAAATACCAATAAGATTACATGTTCATGAAAAAAAATGTTCATCTGAAATTTGAAATGGCGCCATTTTGCAGGCAGTGCCACTATACCTATCAGAAATGGCGCCGGCGAAATACAGAGGAGCTTTCAACAACAGCTTTCAGCTCAGCGTCGGCATCGGCGCCTTAGCCGCAAACTTAATCAACTTCGGAACACAAAAAATCAAAGCCGGATACGGCTGGAGAATCTCCCTCGCCATGGCCGCACTTCCCGCTTCAATCCTCACCCTCGGCGCCCTCTTCCTCCCCGAAACCCCAAACAGCCTAATCCAACGCCCCAACATTCCCCCCCAGAAAGTCAAGCAAATGCTGCAACGCATCCGCGGCACAAACGACGTCGAATCGGAGCTCGACGACCTCATCAAAGCCAACGAAAATTCCAGATCCCTAAAATCAAGCAAAACAATCCTCCAGCGCAAATACCGCCCCCAATTGGTAATGGCGATCGCGATCCCCTTCTTCCAGCAGGTAACTGGAATCAACGTCATCGCCTTCTACGCCCCGATCCTCTTCCGCACCCTAGGGTTCGGCGAAAGCGCGTCGCTAATGTCGTCCGTGATGACTGGAGTCGTCGGAATCGTAACGACGTTACTGTCGATGGTGCTGGTGGATCGAGTGGGGAGAAGAGTGCTGCTGATAACTGGAGGGGCGATAATGGTGGTTTCGCAGGTGGCGGTTGGGTGTGTGATTGGGGCGAAGTTGGGGGACCATGGTGCAATTAGCAAAGAGTATGCGGACGTGGTGCTGGTGTTGATCGGCGTGTACGTGGCGGGGTTTGGGGTGTCGTGGGGCCCGCTGGGGTGGCTGATTCCGAGCGAGATATTTCCGTTGGAGATCAGGGCGGCGGGGCAGAGTATTACGGTGGGGGTGAATTTTCTGTTTACGTTTCTGATAGGGCAGATGTTTTTGAGTATGTTGTGCCATTTGAAGTATGGGATATTCTTCTTCTTTGGGGGGTGGGTGGTAGTGATGACGGCGTTTGTGTACCTGTTGTTGCCGGAGACTAAGAATGTGGGGATGGAGCAAATGGAGAGGGTTTGGAGAGACCACAGGTTTTGGAACAGAGTTATATCCTAGGGAAGAAGAGGAAGAATGAAGGAAAATTTAAAGTAATTGTTTATAAATAAATTGACTAACAATTTAAATAAATATCAAAATATGTTATTTATTTAAATTATAGAATTGTGCACAAAAATAAAAAAACACACGTTATTTTAAGATTAGAAATTTGCACGAAATTTTTATGTTTATTAAATAAATTCAGCTCTTCACTATTTTTTTAGAAACTGTGTTAGAAAGTTTTTCCCTTTTTTCTATTTTTAGTGATATTACTAAGTAGGAACCTACTAGGCTACTACGTCTAGTTAGGGTGTCGTATGATTATAATAGTCAATTAAATCTGAAACATTAAAAATTAAAGGAATAAATACAATTTAAGTCACTATTATTTAAGACCCTTAAGCGATTTAAGACACAATTTATTATTAAAACAATTTAAGTTACTTTGTCCTTTGAAAATCCTATTTTACCCTTAATTCTAAAAAAAGTGAACAATTACTAGTATATTCTGCAATTCCGTATTTTAGGATATTTTATGTAATTGATTGTCATCCATTTACTTCTTCGGCAGTTACCATCAATACATCGGACCGGCGATTGCATATGCAGATTTAGGCAATTAATTGCATCGGCTATGTCAAACAACAAGTCTGACCTTCCATATCTAGGTATTACACTAATTGCCATCGTCAAAGATACCAAAATATCCCATATTTCAGTTTTCATAGATTTTAATTTTTGGAGCTCTGTTCATCCCTGAAATGCAGAACGGCGTAATACTCAAAATCGTTCACGAGGGTAGATGGAAGTTGATTCGTACAACCGATCAAACAACATATCAGAGCATCGTAGATGAAATAAAAAACAAATGGCCCAATATGTGAGAAGGTAAATTTTCAATTTTATATTCATATGGATGCATCAACAATTGCTATTTAGAATCAAATAGTGATTTCACTGATATGATGGATTTCTGCATTTTGTCATCTGAAAAATTGGTACATATTATGTTTGAGTTTAATTATGCACGAAACAAGTCTATACATGATTCCAATAGTCAAGGAACGGTTAATACTGTATGTGTCAATTATTCTTCAAGTTCTGTTGATGTAACTCAGATTAAGGAATCACTGCAAACTTTCATAACTGTGTCCTGGAATTCATTAGCATCCCTCATTGAACTATCAAAACCCAGGTCAAATGAAGGCCCCTTGTCAATATTTGCAGTATCACCCTTTGATGAAGAACCAACTTCAAACATACGTACAGATGACTCATCAACAACTGTTTTTCCCCTTCCAACAGACTCTAAGTTTGTTTGTCCAGCTGCAGCTCCACTTGAATCCCCCGGAGCATCTGTCATATTCACTGCATTACTCTCAACTGGTGGACTATCTTTAATCGCTCTCACTGCAGCGAGTTCGTCATATTGCACCACCTCCCACGATTCCCACAATGATACGGATAATAATTAAAACATACATTAAGGAAACACCATTGTGTATTTAAACAAGTTCAAAATGCAAGAATTACAATTAAGAGTGTAAAGTTGCCACAGGATATACAAGGCTTTCAACACACTTATATGTATGATCAATACAAATCACTGAATTCACTTATTCCATTATGCACTCTTCACTTGTTGTAAAATCGTATGAGTAGAACTAACCGGATGAATCATTCCTGAACATAATTTTTTTTCGAGTATTGTTAATGAATTGTATAGGCAAAGTTTATAATTAATGGGTATAATTTCCACTTTCGAAAATAGTAAACTTCTTCCAAGTTAATCCCGTAATTGAGTATGAGAGCACCTGCATTTTAAAATAATATTTTCTCGTACCACAATTATCAACACTATTTTGATCCCCATATATGGCTAGGTTATTGTCATCTAACGCCTCGACAACTAACGACCATGCTTCACATTCATATGCAGGTAATCTTATCAACCCATAACTCTTATCACTATAGTCAAAAGTTGCAATTTCATAAACCCCATAACCTTCATAAATCTTCTAATGAAAAATCCTGCCAACGAAATGTGCATTGCATGATGTCGGGTGTTTGTATGGAAATTGATATAGTGAAATCCAAGTGTTTGAATCCCTAGAGTACAAATTCACTACACTTTGAAAAGCACCATACGACCAAAATCGTGTGAATCTCATTATTAAATAATCATTCGTAGCACTATCATAACCCAAACAAAAAAATAACGATGCATTTTTAAATCCCGAGGAAAATTTTATATTCGGAGTAGGTATTATTAAGGATTGTTTTGAAATTCGATTACCCAACGAGTAAATATCATGTACATCACAAAATAAAACTAACCCATTGTAGCTTCCAAGTACTTCGTAATCTTCATCAGGTACAATCTCTGACCGTCGATGCTTTTCAACACCATTAACAACGTGGGATACGTATCATACTAGAGGATATGCAACCCATTTTTTATAAATCAACGAAAACACATTCTTGGATTTAATGTTACTTAAATGATTTTCAACAAACGACCATGTTTCACATTCATATGCTTATCTATAGGTTATTGTTATCTAACTCCTCGACAACTAACGACAATGCTTCACATTCATATGCAGGTAATTTTATCAACCCATAACTCTTATCACTATAGTCGAAAGTTGCAATTGCATAAACCTCATAACCTTAGTAAATCTTCCAATGAAAAATCCCGCCAACGAAATGTGCATTGCATGATGGCTGGTGTTTGTATGGAAATTGATGTAGTGAAATCCAAGTGTTTGAATTCCTAGAGTACAAATTCACTACAATTTGAAAAGCACCATACGACCAAAATCGTGTGAAATTTTATATTCGGAGTAGGTATTACTGATGTTTATTCTAGCAAACTTAGTCCCGAAGTTAATGGAATCAGTAAGTATTTTCTTCAGATGCACATATTAATTGTTCACAATGATGGGAGTACCTGGTCAAGCCTCACAATATTCAAGGAGGAAGGATTACCGTTTTATATGTTCAGTATCTACCCGATTTGCTTTTTGAATTGCTTGAAGACGAATATCATTTTTAAGGAGGACCCAAGTGAAATTTTTTGCTCTTATGACATCCCAAAAAGAGAATTTCACGACTTGAATTGGTTGGATGAAGCCCCTGATGTCGACCGTACGTACAATATTCTGCCTAGTCTAGTTTCTCCATTCCCAAAAATAGATAGTAATATGTACTAGTATTATATTTTGTAACATACTTTTTGGTACCTATACCATCAAATAGTTGTTATTATCTATAATTTTGTAATCCACATGTAAATCAAATATATAAACCGATCCATGTTGTTATCTTATGTATAGACCTTAATGCAACTACTAATGCATAATGCACTGTCAACTGCATACCAATTCATCATATGCTTATCTTGCTGCATTATTTTAATTACACTTGTATCTAATGTTGTCATAATGCTGCATACCAATTCATCATAATGCACTGTCAACTGCATACCAATTCATCATACGTCACATGTGCAGAAACGACTACATGGACATGCACACCACAACATATGTAATATTCATCGCACACTACATGTATGCAATTATGTTGTCATATAAGCTTTCTCTCCTCTTTTTGGTTCCCATTCGCAAAAACAAAAAAATAATAAAAAACAAACATGTATTGCAAATTAATGTTACAGATGAAACCCACATCCCTGTTATAAAATTATACTGACATCAAAGGAAGATCAATATATGCCGCATCTTCATTGTTATCAAGTAGCTGCTTCAATATATGCCGCATCTTCGTTTACTTTCTTTAACAACCCATGAATAATATTTCTTTCTCTTTCGTACAGAGGTTGATCAATCCATTGAAAAAATCGACAATAGCCATCTCTCTGCAATCTTATCAAACTTAAAAAATATTTGTATATACGTAACACAAAATCTTATTGAACTATAAGAATAATTTTCGTCATACCGGGTAAGTGTCGCAACGAAGAATATTCTTCGTATATTCAGTAGCTGCAGGCCTCTCATTATATCTTTACGATATGGAGTCAAATAAGCGTGATGCAATGTCCACCTTCACTCTACTATGCATAAAAAAATCATACATTCAGATTATGTAGTTAGCGTTTCATACAGGTTATGGAATGCAACAAGTTAGCAGCAATGAACCTTCACTCTACTATGTCCACCTATCCTACTAATTAAAGGCTACGAGCATGTTCATTTGGCAGCAAATCATCCGCATATTAGATACTTATTTTCATTCACATGTCCTACGAATTACCAACAGCAGATATTAAAAAGGGTTTTTGCATCTTAACACAATCCAACATTAAAAGTAGTATTGACATTTGATATGATCTCTAATCCCAGGAACTCGTTAGATAACAATAAATCTATGAAACGATGCCATCTAATATTAATCTCTCATCTTTCAGCATAAGCATCCTAGTGTACCATGAACTCAAGTGACCAAAACACCCCACCCATCCACCAAACATGTCAAATTAAGTAAATATATGCAAAATGCAAAGCATGAATTGAGAATTTTGAAGGTATAAAATTGATCACAAATACCAAAATAAAACCAGTTAATCGAAACATCCAAATCGCAAACAAGTACATACTGAAAGCCTATTAGATAAATAGTAAAAACAAAAAAAAAAAGTTATATCCTTGATTCAGTAATTACATCAAACACGTTATGTGCGTTCTCAAATTGCAACAATCAATTGCTTTTTATAGAAAAAACCCCTAAAAAATGGTAAAGAAAAAAAATGTTAACAACAAAAAATCAATAAAAGGAACATATTAAGCATCGGAAAACAAGATTATAGCTTGAAACAAAATAAACCCCCAATTTTTCTTCCATGCAGTTCGAAATACAAACAAATCAATAAACATAATAAACATAATAAAATATATCTAAACGTCCTTACCATAAAATAGTTGATGAACTAATTAATTTCATAACAAAATTGTCTGTTAAGTTCATAGAGCAGGATAGACATTCAATGAGAAACCGATGAAGTTGTTCTAAACTTTAAGAGCTTTAACCAAAAAAAAGAAAGAAAAAATCTACTGACCTCGAATACGACTATAGTCGCCGAAAAAACTGGCATTATGCAGCACGATTTCAGAAAAAATCAATATAGAATCGTTATAATAAGCACATACCTTTGGTGCAGATTGTAGATATTTGGAGCGATGTAGTCGGTGGAAAACCCTCCCAACAATATGCAGCGTGGAAAAAGAGAGAAGATGGAATTTGAGATTTGATATTTTCAATAATGGAAAATGTCTGAAATATGGTATGTTTGTATAAAATTTCAGCCTGATTATCGATGATTGATTAAAAAATTTTAAACTAGCACACGATTTGTAGGTGTGTAATAAATGGATGTCATTAATTACATAATGAGGTTAAAAACGTAATATTGCATATGAAATTGATCTTTTCTGTAACTACATACAAAAATGCTTTTTTTTGTTAAAACACTAGGTGAAATGACTTATACTCCTATTCCCCCAAAATTAAATTTAAAAGCTAAAATCTGATGATCTGTTACCTTTTCTACTTTGTATTAAAAATATTCATCATATGTGTCATATGTGTCGTATTTATAATTAATTTAATTAATTAAAATATATAATTTAAAATTTACATTTTTATCCTTAATTTAATATAAAAAATATTATATTTATTAATTTAATTAAAATATACTCTGTATAATGATAAAACTACCTATTTACCCTTATATTATTATTAAAATTAACAACAAAATAATAAATTAAATTAAACCAAAAAAAAGTCATAGTAAAACCACTATAAATTAATATTCTATAAATTAATAAACTCTTTAAAATAATAAAATCTTCCGGTTCCAACTTGGACTTTTGTAAAAAATCATCAAATTCGATAAGATAATAAGATAATATTTTTTTGAAAAATTCCTTTATAAATATTAGGTCCCGTTAAAACTCTAAATTAATAATTCATAAATGGTTGAATAGTAATTTTGCTTATATAAAAATGGTTGAATAGTAATTTTGCTTTATATATATATATATATTTTAAAAATAATTTTAATAAAAGAAGGGTAATATAGTAAATAACAAAATACAATTTAAAAAATTATTTAATTAATTTAAATTTGTATAACAGGTAGCAGGTTCATACGACGCATACGACTACACGTGGCACGATTTGACGCGCTGACTAAACAATCACTTTGTACAATTTGACTACACTAAGAAAAACCCTACTAAGTAATGTTTACTTTGGACTTTGACCGATTTTAAAAATGAATTTTAGAATTATGGAGTTTTGAAATTTTAAGTAATAGTCGAGCAACACTTGTGCGAAATATTTCACACATAAAATATGTTTAATTATAACATTTTTAAAAAATTTGCGGATCAAAAGTTTGAATTGAGGTCGTCCAAAAAATTTGTGAATCACATGTAGATGATTTAGTACATGTCCAATATATTATTACTATAAGGTCAAAATATTATCACTACAAGACCAAAAGTATACTAGTATATGTCAAAAATATTTTGGAAAATTTGCCCAAAAAATTAAGTGTCCAGAATATTTTAAAATTTGTAGTAGTACACTTTTTGTCTTATAGTGACAATATTTTGATCATGTAGTAACGTAGTTTTAATTATGTAGCAAAACAATACTTGAAGTGAAAAATTATATTTTAAATAAGTTTGACCCTTATTGACTCATGTTGACCCGAGTTTGACCCACAAATTTCTACCTTAAATTTACCTTAATTATTTATATTTCATATAAATTTTTATGTTAATAGGAATATGTGTTTATTTTGAGTTTTTAAATAAAATAGGATTTAACATTATATAAAATCAATTTGTTTAATTGAAGTGATTTTGAATGGTATTTTAAAATCGATTTTTAAATTCCAAATATAGAATCGTAAAAATCAAAACCTAATTTTTAAATTTCAAAGTAAACATCACCTTAATCTTTAATCAAACCTCAAGATTCATTCGTATGAAAATTTGAAAAATACTAAAATTTCGGTATACTAACTTTTCGTACTGAAAAAATATAAAAATTATCGAAATATTTTGTATGATAATAATATGAAAAATAGTCATACTACTGTATTTCGGTATTCGACATGAAATGGTATACCTTGAACTCGTTAAAATTAACAGTCACTTTTTCCTACAAAAACTATGAGCTGATAAAACAGAGGTTCCCAAACAACACATATTTGTCCAAATCAATATTTGACATCACACTTGGTGCTATCAGACACTATTTTCCTCAAGCCCCATAAATGGATTATGGAGATTTATTTTAAACAGCAAAGTGGTGGTTAAACAAACTAGTATGATAACTAATATGCATGTATTCCCTCCAAATGATCATAATATGAATAAGAAACTGGTTTATCTTTCTAGTTGAAAACTTCTTACATTTGCATTCATCATTACAAGCACTCAAGAAACGGGACTAGCCCGAGTTTCTGTCCCCGCCAAATCCAGAGTCGAGAAATCCAGTCTGGTTGAGGTGACTCACATCGTTCCATGATTTAATACTCCATTCATCTTTATCAGACACATGAAACACACTGATTGCAGTATTTAGAATCCTCTTGAAGGAACGGTCATGTGGAGAAGCCCGTTTATGAAAAGCCCTGATGGTACCCCCGTGTGAGACTACAACCACTCTCTCCCCTGCATCACACTCAACATTAGGATGAATTCTTCAGCTTTTTCTAATCATTTCAAATTAAAAAACATGCACCTTTATGCTTCTTTGCGATCCTGTCCAAAGCCAATGTGCAACGCTCACATAGTTGTTTAAAACTCTCTCCACCACCCTGCAGACGTTGTGGATTAGCTATAAAACAAATATTCAAACAGATAATTTTTCGATTTAGGCCCATAAATTTTAAAAAATTTAGGGGCCCTTTTTTTAAGGCATCGTATATATAGATAAATGAAATAAAAACTAAAATTGTGTTCTAGTAAATAGATTCATTAATTAGTGCATGTAACTCTCCCATATTGGAATTCTATTAGGTATGAAACCTAGAACAGAAGCAGCCGCTGAAAACATTAAAAAAATAGGGGAAGGAAAAAAGATGGACAGAAAAGAATTAGAAAGAGAAAAAACTTGCTGAGAGAGTGATTGAGTAAAATATTTTTCTTCTTTTTTTCAAAGAGTTTTTCAATTTGACTTCTTTTTTCAAGTCTCAACTTCAAAGGTCTAGTCATCACAAGATCACTGGTTCACCATCACATATCTTTGAGTTCGTATAGAATAAGAAATGATGGGGGAAGGGGAGTGAATTTTAAAGTATGATTCAGGCCAAAATATTACTAGGACCAGCCCTGAGCAGAGTTTTCATTGAGCAACATACTGTTCTCGATTTGTATATATTAACGCTAATATAACTATATCTAAAAAAAAATCATCTGACTCATAGTTTATGAAAGAAAGCCAACATCTTGTTTTAAAGTGATTGTCTGGTGCATTCCCACATATGGCACACAGTAGCATGATCTTTGGTGGAATCCAAAATTTATTAAGTGGGGGAGTGTTTGAAAACGAATAATATATGATTCTACAATTTCTCACTAAATCTTAAGATTCTACTTCCAAAGGATTATGAATATATAAAGAATCTGTTTGTAAAATATAGGTTTCTAGTTGAAGAAATTTGGTGTAAAACTGCATGCATAAACATATTATGTACTCTTAGACATATGGTGAAGAAAATGCGTGTATCAATATACCCCTTTTCAAAGTTTAAACTTTATGCACTAGTTTTGGAAGTCGCATGTGTATGAAGATTATACATGTATACATCATTATATTGCACGTTTGTGCATGTTACTAAAGATTTTTTCATAAATGACAATCACAATATCACAAAATAAAACATGCTGCATCAAGTATGATCATTACACTCGTTCTCCTGAAGAAACTCATCAAAATATTCTCATTTCATAAAAAAATATATTTTCTCTTTCTTTTTTTTCCTGACAAAATCAATTCTCCAAAATGATGTGACCAACCAAGTACGTCCCAGTTTCTCAGAATTATACAATAATTAGAAGACCAGCTGCAAGGTTTTCCATTCACTTCTAATTGACTGATCAAGAATTGTTTCCTAAATTGTTTATGCTAAGAACGGTAGTTAATTATGGCTAATATCATTGGGAGACTAGACCATAATCACCACTAACGCAATCTTAGCTAGAATTTCAGGCATAATATTAACTACAGCGATCAGGCTGCAGGGTCAGTTCTTCACTAATTTACTTCTGAGGTTTGAAATGGTAGTGAATTTTGGCTACTTAAGCTGTCCAACTATTTTTTTTATTATCATAACAATTAACATGAATTGAATGCAAACCAAGGGTTCCTTGCATTTGCAATGGAAATAAAATCCAAAAAAAGGAGCTCACTGGAGCTTGATATACAAATGAAACTCACAAAAAATAGACAGAGACCTTTAATATTCACTCAAGTAGGATTATTTGGGGGTCCGGGGGAAGTGGAGATTGGAAAATACAATAAAGTACTCCTTTTGTTCCTAATTATCTATCTAATTTTATCATTAATTAGGATATCAAAAGACTATATAACCTTATTTATCACTACTTGATGATATAAATAAGTTTATATTCACAAGAAGATGGTTAGTATTTATTAGGAACACCATTTTGGATACAATCAGACAGATAATAGGAATGGAGGGCATCTTCAAGCAGCTTTATGGACATGTTGGTTTTCAAAGTTTCTCAATTCATTAGTAATACATGGGTCATGGGCAATACAGAGAGAACCAGCAGTGCTCCGTATGTGTTTGTGAGTATGTTCCAGAGAGAGAGAGAGAGAGAGAGAGAGAGAGAAGAACACATACTGGAATTTCTATATCATCTCGTTTAGATAAAAATGCTTTATGAGCCACTGGATTAATCTTTGCAGCTTCGCGTAAGACATGACCTTGGAGGTCCCCCAGATGTCTTTCTCGCAAGCCCGGGTCTTTAGTAACCTGTTGAGCAGCAAAGGTTATTCAGGATCCCCATTAATCTTAACATCAGCCACATATTAAAGCAGCATATATGAGAATGCGTGAGAATATAAAATCTTTGTTGCCTCTCATAAATTGAAAAAAATGTCAGTCTTCCACGACTGAGAAGTGTGTCCAATAAATAATAAAATCTCTCTTTAGTAAAAAAACATCATGAAACTCTTGAGCACGACATAGAAAAGGGAAACAACTGAGCGAGATTAAACTTGATACTAGATACATACTTAATAAAAACAGATAAGAGAAGTGGAATTCAAAGATAAAGTTGATTCTAGATACATACCTCAAGTACACCACATCTTTTTGCTATTATATCAGCAGTGTCAAATGCTCGTTTTAGGTCAGATGAATATACTGCAGAGATTTTAGGCTCCCGTGAAAGCCGGTTAGCCACCTTAAGTGAGTAATAACATATTCAGTTAGCCACCTTTGATGAGTAAGTGCAATCTAATGCTCAATTGCAGCTAACATTCACAAACTTTGCGTTATTTGCAGTTTGGATAAATCAAACACCAATTTAAAAACTTTTTGCAATTGAAACTTCTGGGCAGCCCCCCTCTTGCCCGAGTCCGACGTTATTAAGCTCTAATCTATACTGTGATTTAGGGCCTACTAATGTCTGAATCAGGCAAAAGGTAGTCTGCGCGGGAAATTCAAGTGTATACATTGATTTGCTATTATCCAATTGTCTAGATTAAACTGCAATTAACACAACGGTCGTGAGTTTAGCCACAATTAAGCTAAGTTCTAGATGCCTAAAATATTAGTAATTACATCATAAATTACAGAATCACACATACTGCAACTGCTTGCTGTCTCCCAACATCATTCAAGTCCACATCCAAATGCCCCTATACAACGCACAAAGATAAAATAATAACCAAAAAATTAGTGGCATTACTTGCACTGCATCTATAGGAGGAAATACATTGTATAATAGGGGAGCATGGATATTAATTGGAATTAGATTATAATTACTAATTTACTATCAAGTAACATCTGCATTTCTTTATAATATACTTTCTCAATCAATTTTCTCTAGAATGTGAATTGACTAAACATTATAAATCCTAAAGATTGATGTCTAATTTACAATGTTTCCATGAATTAAAATCCAAGCTCAACAACAGGAGAAATTTTAACGAACTGCAGTTACTTTGCTTTATCTTTTCTCCCAAAATGTCTGCAGAGAAAATGAAATCGATTGAACCTGAATTCTGCGATCAGCATTCCATTCCGTTTCACCGTGACGAACTACAATAATCTCCGCATATTTCTGACTAAAAGCCCATGAAGCTCCACCATCCTCAGTACAATCAAATTGAGCTAAAACTGAATCGCTGAAAGAAATTATCACCAATAACTCTTATTCGGGTGAAACTGTCACAAAATTACAAGCACTTAATTTCCTATTTTCTGGGACTCGAAACTATTTCACTTGAAGCAGAGAAGAAAAGACTAGAGGATCATCAAAATAAAGAAATTTCTGGAACTAGTAAATATATAATGCGCAATAGAAACGAGCAACTATCGATCATTGGAATCCAAAATTACTACTAATTGTGAAAGAAATAATACGAACCTTGATTCCGAGTCACCCATGAAATTAGGAATGATCAATCTAATCGGAAATGGCTGTGAGTATCTTTGACGTTAGAAAAACAGTTGATTCAGATGATGCGACGGAGAAATGGGGGTAAAAGCGCGGAGATTCTACCAAGTTTGGGACCTCCGAGTCTCCCACGTATCATATGATTTAAAAACAAAACTAGTATGTAGAGTTTAAAACGTTGGAGAAAAAACTAATGTTTAAAGTAAATTTTTTTCATACTGTAGTTTTTTTTTTTTTTTTTTTAAGGGGAAATCAAAATTTCATTTAAGTGGGAATGGTAGGTTCTCGTCTTACATTTAGTGGCGGATCCAGGATTTACCATTTGGGGTGTAGACACTGAAATTTTATTAAAATTTGAAAGTGTCAAATATTTTGTAAATCCTATTTTGGAGATAAGAATATAAAATAATATCTCCAAAATTGAGAAATTATCTCTTTCCTTATTTTTAGGATTTTTGAATATTTCTTTCTTGTTCTCTAAGTCGTTCATCTCTTATAAATAAGAGAGTCAAAATAGAATTTCATTAGGTCGGATGGAATAAGTCACAAACGACTCCATCAACTCTCTAAATCGAGTCTGATGGAATAAGTCACAAACGACTCCATCAACTCTCTAAATCGAGTCTGATGGAATGAGTCACAAACGACTCCATCAACTCCCTACTACCAAATTGTAGGTTAAATTCAAAATCCGGAACACGTCGCTGAGACCCCGGTATCACATATGTTTAGAGAGAGGAATCAAGAGATCAACGAGAGTTGTAACCCACATTCTTAATAAAAATATGTTTACCTTATTTTTATCACCTTCTTTTATTTTTATACGTATTTGCAGGTGTTTTAAATTTATTGGTTAACATGGGGTACAGAAGATATTAAGTAAAATCAGTGTTTTCATAATCGAACCGGTGATCGAACCGGACTGGCCACCGGTTCACGGTTGGACCGGTTCAACCGGCGGTCCAACCGTAAAAATGATTCCTAATTAATTGTTTATAATTTTATATTATTTTACTTTTTTATTTAGTTGGAACATTAATTAATTATTTTGTTACTATAATAATTGAGCATTGATTAATTATTTTGCAATTGGGCCTTGTGTATATAATAATTGGGCCTGAATGACTGGTATAAAACCTTGGTTTAGGGTTTATTTTTGTTGCAGTCTCATTTTTCCCTCAGCCGGGGAAGAAGGAGACTTGGACAGCCCGGTCAGACCGGAAATTACCGCGGTTTCCGATTTTTTACCGGTTTTCAGTCGGTCGAATCCGATCGAACCATCAAAACGGGTTTTTACTAAATTTTGGACTGGATCAAGGCCCGGTTCACGGTTGAACCGGTCGAACCGTCCGTTCCGGTCTGGTTTTAAAAACACTGAGTAAAATATTATTTTCTCTGTTTCGGTGGAAGCTACCTTTTCTTTGGTCATTGAAAGAGAGAAAAATATATTGAAATGTGAGAGAGAGCTGTTTGCCAAAAAAGGAATGGATAGTTTTAATTGAGACGAACGAAAAAGAAAATTTAATTAACTTTCACCGGAATGGATGAGGTATTTAATAATAAAAGTAATTCAATTTGATGCAACTCAAATAAAACAAAAAAATTGCATAATGTCATTTAGCCGGTGAAGATTGAGGAGTAATGTGTGTTGGGAGCAAAATGTTGTTGTAGAGCCTTTTTTTTTAATTTGGGTTGGAGAATGGAATGGGGGATGCAACTAAAAAAAAATTGGGGAAGTTGTTATAAGAGTCATTTCACTTATGGAGACTACAAATAGAAACAAAAAATTTGAAAGTTACAAAAAAGAACAAATTGGTGGATAGATGTACCATTCTACCCTTTCTTTAAAATGACATTCGAATTTTCCATTCAATTAATATAATTCATATTATTCAAAATAAGATTTCATAAAACCTAAATCATCGGAAATCGCGCTAATAACTATACTCCAATATTTCAATCCTAAAATTCAGCTGGAGTATTATCATGTTAATGTTAATTGTAACTTCTTCATTAAATTAGGAGTAACTCCCAATAAACATTAATTTTAAATTAAACCGACTTAATGTTATCTTTTGGGTAATTAAAAAAATCGTTTATGCACAAACATAGCCAAAATTAAATAAGCTGGATAGAAAACCGTATTAAACAAAAAATAAAGAAGAACATACTAATTAATTTATTAATTAATGATTAACAGAATATATGCTCGGCGACATGCTAAAAAGATATGTACATTTGAATATGTGCTTCATATATGCAAAATCCACGAGTTTATCTTTATTTATAATTAATATAATCATAGTATTATTACATAATCACGGTGTTATCCCCTAAAAATGTATAATATAATATAAGAAAACTAAATATTTTGCATCAACAAAATTGTTCGACATAATTTATCTTTATTTATAATTAATATATATAAAAGAGTTTTTAGATAAAATTTACTCATAATATTAAAATTTTAAATAAATCAAAATATAAATATTACATGAGTCTTATATTGATGTTAAATATTAAAAAAAAATCATTTAAAAAAATCAATATATAAAAATTCAAATTAAGTAAATAAAAAAAATATAATATTAAACTTTTATACGTTTAAAATGACTAATGATTAACAGAATATATGTTTGACGACATGCTAAAAAGATCTACATATTTGAATATTTGTTTCATATATGCAAAATTTACGAGTTTATCTTTATTTATAATTAATATAATTATAATATTATTACATAATCATGGTGTTATCCCCTAAAAATTATAATATAATATAAAAAAACTAAATATTCTGCATCAATAAAATTGTTCGACATAATTTATATTTATTTATAATTAATATATATAAAAGAGTTTTTAGATAAAATTTACTCATAATACTAAACTTTTAAATAAATCGAAATATAAACATTCCATGAGTCTTATATTGATGTTAAATATTAAAAAAACAAATCGTTTAAATAAATCAAAATATAAAAATTCAAATTAAGTAAATACAAAAATATAATATTAAACTTTTATACGTTTAAAATGACTAATAATACATGAGTCTTATATTGATGTTAAATATTAAACAAAAAAAGTTATTTAAAATACCATGTACCAAACGAATAGTTTAAGTAATAATATCTAAGTTTATTGAACTTATAGATATATATCTCAATTAATTTTTTACATATAATGTTAATATTTGACAAGATATTGTTATATCATTGATAGATATAACAATAGGTAGATCAGTGCAAGGATAACATATATTGCAAATGGTAGTTAGTGCGGAATGTGGTTGGCCCTTTTACTTAAGAAAACTCCTTAATTAATTTATGTAAAACAGTTTATCAGGGACTTTGTCCAAAGCAGTTTTTCTCAACTTTTATAATATGAGTTTTTTCAATAGAGCTTTGAGTGCAATGTGTGAATATGATCAAGTAAGAGCAATGCAGTAAGTAAATGGCACAATAATTATAGTGGTTCAGAGACTCAAGCTCCTACATCCACTTTCCCTGATTTAACAGGATAATTCTTTAACACCTGGAATTAACTTGTTTTATAGTGTCATGGTGCACTGATCAACAACACTATCCTTAGTGTCTTAATCCCTAGGAATTCAGAGTCCTAGTACTCAACTCTTTAGAGTTAAAACTGTGTTTTCTCTTAACACCTCTTAACTCCTCACTTCTACAACAAACTCTACTTCACTCAAGAGGTAAGAGTTTGAGGTTTGGTTCCAACTGAGTGAGATATCCTTTACAATAAGAGCAGCGTAAAAGGATAGGATATCTCTTTGCTAAGCTTGTGATTTTACAAAGTGGGCTTAACTAGAAGTGATCAGGAAACTTGGGATTCTGCTTAGAAAGATTGAAAGCTTGAGTTTCCTTGTAATTGCTTGATTGTAGTTTGATAGCAGATTGTTGGATAGTTGGATGTGGTTTCCTTGAATCACTTCTGTATTTATAGAACAATTTGAACATTTATCCGTTGGAGAGATAAGCATCAAAATTGTCTATTTGCAGCTCCATTGAAACGACTACTTGAGCTCTCTTCTATTATCCACTGTGTATAGAAGGTTCTTCAATGGTTGCTTGAATGCTTGGTGTTGACTTCTGAAGATTGCGGCTGTACAGACTTGTGTCAGTTACTAAGCTCACACATTTTCCAAGATTGATTGTGTCAGAATTTGTACTTTTCCCAACGGTTAGATGAGACAAATTCTTTGAACATTCTGGCTGCAGATATAATGTTCCTTAGTGCATTCAAGTCTTCACTTCAGTCTTTATTGCTTTTAAGTCTTCAATGCTTGTTCAGGCTGATGGCTTTAATGCTCCATAACACTTCATAAATGTTGTTTCTTCTAGGTAGTTTCATTCAATGCTTTTGATCTTCTTCAATCATTTGATCTGAACCAGCACTTATCACTTATGTCTTCAAAAGATCATATTACTTGTTCAGTTCTTGAGCATTCAGTCATGTTGTCCACTTCAGACAACTTGTCTTAATATGATCAACTAATTTGAGCTACCTAAGACAAAACTTCTTAAGTTGCCTAACATTCCAGCTATGCAACTAACCTGAAACTAAGATCTCAACATTCCTGAGATTCTTGACTTAGACAAATTTCTAAACCGTCTCAACTATTCTGAGACAACTAAACTGAATTACCATCTCAACTACGCCGACCATCATCAATTAGGGGTTTTGGTATCTAAATCAAAATAAATTCATTTCCCAACACCTCCCAATTTATTGTTTTCCCCATATGGGGCCATATGATGTGCCACCTTGCTCGATTCACATTTTGAAAAAGTGAAAGAGAGGATATACAAGTCTCCTACTAGATTCCAGATAACCCTCGTGGTCATCATGGCATGTTGGTCTGCTTCTACGTCGGAGTTGAGGGCACGAATCAATGTTTCAGAGTCCGATTCAATGTTCATATTCTACATACCACATTCTGCTGACCGTAGGAGGGCAAAGCGAAGTGCAAAGGCTTCAAGAAGAGTATTATCTCTCATTGTTGCAACTCTACACCTACCGAATGCCAAAACTTCACCAGAATCATTTCTGACCACAAATCCAAAGTCGGTCGATCGATCGCGAAACATTGCAGCATCAGTGTTGAGTTTTTCGTCCGAGTGGTGGGTGCTGCCACTTTGTGATCTTTGGTTGCTCATCCTTCCGGTTATGAATTCTTTGTGAGGATGCAAGCAAATCATGGATAATTGTCGTAGCTCGGGATGTTTGATACAACGGGTTCGGCTGTTGTTTTTCGAATATGAATTTATTACAGCTGGCCCAAATGTTAAAGGTCGTGACCGCAATGACAGCGACCCCTTCCATGGGCAGCTTCTACATCATCTCTCTGAGGACCTGCTTAAAACTCTTTGAATGGATATCTTGGAAATCAAGGTGGATGGGCGACAACCCCCATGTATGGATAACATTGGGGGTAGTTGAAGTAGAATGTGTGCCGTCGTTTCTAACTCTTCACCACATATAAGACATTCTTTATTAGCATGCATACCTCGTTTAGCCAGGTTGTCCGATGATGGGAGGGCATTATTGCACGCGCGTCAAATGAAGTGCCTTGTCCTAAGAGGGATTTTCAGGCTCCACAATTTATTCTAGAATGTAGATTGGCTGCTGCTAGAGGCAATGTCTCGACCCCCTTTTTGAGAAGAGATTTGTAGCTAGGTGATATGTAGATTTGATGGTGAATCAAGGACTCTTAATCAACAACTCAGTGCAACAAACACAAGGATAGAAGCTAAAGAAGCTGATTTGATAACACTTATCACTCAGTTGAGTAATAAGTTATCAGATGCATCCTCTATTCCAGGTATTGCTCAAATTGCTAAGGACGTAGCAATATCCACTGCACAACAGATTCAAGTTGAATACTTCTGTGCTGTTTGATTTCAGGTCAACCCTTAACTCAAAACTTGCTAAGCTTTCTGATACATTCTCTGCCCGTCTTGATGATTCCAAAAAGGGGGAAGAGGAAGTACGAGCTAAGCTATCAGAGGAGATGAAGAAATCAGAAGAGGCTCAAACTGAGTTGGCTTGGAGATTAGCAGCGTCAAAGGAGCAAATCAAGACCCTCATCAACCAAGGGGGGAACAACACAAGACCCATCATCTACTTCTACGCTCAACTTTTTTAACTCTAAATTGGCAAAGTTAGAGAAATCTATACTTGCTAAGAAAGAAGCTAAAGAGAAGCAAGTTAAACTAGTTGTTCCATCTATTTCGGAAGTAGTTGATAAGAAAGAAGCATCAGACGAGCCGACTTCAATTCAAAAGAAAGCTTTATCAGCTCAGGAGATTCTTCTGAGACAAAGAAAAAAGGAAGCAAACTGCAACTCTCAAAGGACCCTACACTAAGAGGAAAAATGCAAAGAAGAAGACGAAATTTGCCAAAGTTTTCCTTGAAAACAATTATATTGATCTATTCACCGATCTTGAGCACAAGGAAAGATAGTTTGATCTTAAGAGTAGATGACAAGTGATTTTCTACATTGCCGAAAGATATGGAGCTATCTCAGAACCAGACATAGTTTTTCAGTACTTTGAAAAGTTCATGCAAGACAATGATAATGATCTTTGGAACATTATCATTCAAACCGCAGCTGATAAGGATATCAAAATTGTTCCGTCTAAAGAACCCTACTGGAAGCTACCCAAGCTCAAATTTGGAAGAGACGACTATAGAGAGATAGATCTGATTACTACCAACATTGCCTTTACCGAAGGATTAAATCCCGAGAATATCAAGGAACTCAATATCATAATCTATGCTTCATATCAAGCACCTCTTGGAAGCCGATGAAGACTGTCTTAGCTGATAGGACAGTACTTGTAAAATGTAATATTTCTCATCTTATCAAGATACCCAAGCTCAAATTTGGAAGAGACGACAAGTACTTATCCTTTTTATCCTTTTTAGCTTCAGACAACATCTCATTGTCTTCATCAGAAGCAATATTGTTTACTTTATTGCTACTAACACTTTTTATGATTATAAATTATCTTGTTTGTTCTTATTTCTTTATGCTTAGCTGAACAGATTAGTAGATAGTTTTTGCATCATCAAAAAGGGAGAAATTGTTGGGATATTCATCATACCCCTAAGTTTATCAAGATAGTATATTTTAGTTTTGATGGTCAAAACTTTTGTAATCTAGTGTTAGAAATAATTTGTAATCTGATAGGTTATGTAAGCTATTTTTATAAGGTTTATTTATCTAAGTCTTAGTCGCGTGGAATTGGCGGTATGTATATCAACTGATACCATATCTGAAAGACTGAAACAACACGCGTTTGCTTAAGATAAGAAAAGTAGAAGACTGAAGACTAGAGACCTTGAAGATAAAGTCCATTAGTGAAATCAGATGACAAGGTCTTTATATACCCATGTTAGCTGATAGTAACATCATGCAATCAACCGAGAAGAATATGCCAGTTGATATGCACTTCAAGCCTTTAGAAGATCTTGTCAAGCCTAACACTTCAAATGAACTACTCATCTGATGGATCATATGACAGTATGCATTAAAGAGAAGGCAACAACCTTAAACAGACAAAGAGAATGTCGGATCTCATCTGACAAACTCATCTAAAGACAAGACTGATAGTCTAACTAACTCAGTTGGCGTGGACCAATGAAAGATGTCAACCCATATATTGAGTTGACCAAGACTAGGGTTGTCATGTTCGTACAACTACATTTAATGCACATTCCTTTATTAGGAATATCTTTTTTAAAATACATGAAGAAGTATGAATGATCAAATCGACAAAGATCATGGTCATGCTTAGAAGATTTGTTGCAACGGCTAGTTCCAAGCTCAAATCATTTATAAATACAAGACATTACCCATTGTGATAATCACGGAAACTATACGCAAGAACTCCCACTATCAGACGAGCAAAGTTCATCTATAGTCTACTGAATCACTTCGAGTTCTTTAGAGCCAACATTCAATCCTTATAATCTTATAGCTTTAAGTTTCCCATCTAAGTCTAAATCACATTCATATCCTACGCTTAGAAAAGTGTTGATAGAACTTGTTGTTCATCTCACTAGTTGGTAAATATATAAACCAGACATTTCTACCTTAAAACACTAGAAGTTAAGTTTGTAGTTTATAACTACCCTGATTGTAAAAGTACTTGTTCTTACAATAACAATTAGAGCCTACTGAACTTTGGAAGTGTGTCGAGCTCATGTCTTCTCTTGCGACGTTAAAGTAGCAAATTTTCCTAGTGAAAGGAATTAAACTTCACAGCTAGGCTGTGAGAGAGGACGTAGAACTTGTGTGTTTTTACATTGCTTTCCTTATATTTTCTTATCATCTGATTATAAACTACCATAAATATAATTGATAAAAAAATATATCTTTAGAGTCAAAACTACACAAGTTACTTTATCCATCATCAACTAATATCAAGTCAGCTGATAGCTCATTCATTGATTTATAAGTCATGCATTGAAAAGGTTTTCATTCAACTCACGAGTCTAAACATTTAGGGCCTACATAATTCCGCACCAATAGCTGTGTTAGATAGTTGTCCAACTGGTCAGCTAACAATCAATAGGTTGGTTATCTATCCTTGTTGTTTTACACCAGTACTCTAAATCAGATCATATTATATTCATCAGACGACTTAATATTTCACTAAGTCTGTCACCTCATCTGATCACTTGACAAAAAAAGTTTTAATGTTAGAAAATCTATTCACCCCCCACCCCCCTCTAAACTTTCTCCCATCATACTCGTTTTAAGGGACCAACAAAGCCCAATGATAATCCTTGCTAGAATTGAAAGTAGAAACTAATTTAATCTAATTATCTATCTATGAAAATGGAAATGGAATCAAGAACACCTAATACTATGTGAAACTATGTGTAAAAAAAAACCTCTCCAACATGAACTATCTGCAAAATCTGATAGGAAATCCGTTTTATAGGTTACAAAAAGCCCTAGGTCGGGTTTTGCACTTAATTCCCTCAAAAATGGTGAAATTTGACAAAAGAAACCCGAAAATAGGTTCCACCCAGCCTATTTACGTAGACAATGGATGTGTCTAGGTCGAGTCACCCGGTCGGGTAGTCTCGCCCGACTTATTTACGTAGACAATGCATGTGTCCAGGTCGAGTTACCCGACCAGGTTGACTTACCTAGCCAATAGACGAGAGCAAAGGTGTGCTCGGGTCATGCGACGACGCGACCAACTCGATTTCTTCACGGGAGTATGGCCTAAAATTTCTGATTGAGAATTTAACTTGCAGCTGCCAACTATTCCTCGATTGATGTGAGTGGCTGGAGGGTGTAGATGACACAGAGATCAAGAGGAAGCTACAAGATGGTGATTGGCGTGTGTGAAAAAGGGTATGGGCTCTAGGCACTTAATCCCATTAAGACAAGCAATCAATTCCCCTCTCTTCTTCACTAATTCATGTGTTGACCACTCCAATTAAATAAAAGTTTGGGCTAGCTTGTCTTTTCCATTTTGCAGCCACTTTTTCTTTTTTTTCTTTTTCAATTTCGATAATTTCCATCTGCTTCCCCCATTGCAATTCCCACTACCAAATTAAGTTGCCAACTAAATCACAAATGGGTATTGCTTCTTGGGCCGCCGTGTATGGGCCTCAGTCACTTATAGAATTAGCTCCCCACCATTGGGTCTCAATGCTGAAATTAATGATCCAATTTTTCATTCTTGTTAGTAGTATTTTTTCGATTGACTTCACAAAATTATTGAGATGTGTTTTGTTCTATATATTCATATTTTTTCTACAAAATAAACAAAACACACAATTTCTCCAAATAAAGTTTAATTAGTCAATTTAATGTAAATAATGCATGAAATCCAATAAAATTATGTTAAATAAATATATGAATATCAAGCAATTATCACATTAATCAGTCATTCCTAAAACGGGGAGGTTTTCAAATGCCTTTTGTAGTGTGTCTTACCATGAGTTTTCCCAACTTTAACAATTGTCTCACCGATAAACTTTCACTGTTATAACTTATGATGCCATGGATGCCTCTGTTGGTGAAAGTTTCGTCGTCATGAAACGAGGATCCTTGACTCGTCAAATCTAGAAAATTTTCTCAAAATTACAGTTGCCTCTAGTGTATTACACAAAACTACAAGCAAAATCCTTTATTACTCAAAACTACAAAAAGACACATAAATTGACCCTCTAACACTTATTTTTCCACTTTTCCACTAGAGTCATCAAATTGAAAAGCCTTACATTTCCATTTCCCCATACTCACTTTTTCTCATGTCAGAACACGTTTTGCATGTTCACTTTGTGTTTTATTTAATTATTATTAATTATTAATATTGGTGTAGTTGTTTAGTTTTTAATATTATTAAAAAAAATTAATTCAGATTTAATTCAAATTATTTTTTACTCCCTCCGTTCCGTGATTATTTGTGCACTTTTCTTAACGGGACGTCCCAACATTACTTGCAAAAAAATAAAAAAAAATCTCACATAATTTTTACCCATATAACATTCATCTAATTTAAAAAATGTCACTCTATTTGGCCCACAATTTATAACTTAAACATCTAATTAACTTATCATAACCCAATTGAAAAAACTTAATTTTAACCCTACCTCCCTCTCTCTCACAATCAATTTGCCTACCTCTCTCTCTCTCTCAAAATCTTAAGAGCACATCTATCTTTGTCTCTCGAAACATCAAGAACACATCTATCTTTGTCTCTCTTAATTTGTCTTTCGTTTATGATGGATTTGCCTCTCTCTGAAATTTCTATTGTCGAACTGTGAGGTTTATCTCAAGTTTTCTAGACTAGACGAGTGCGACTCGTCTTGTGAAGATCAGGTAGATTCTACTCTACTACTGTACTCGTCTGTTGGGCAGATCAGTCGAGGTACTTAGTCGATAGAAGTCTTCTGAAGGACTCAGCTGTTGGGCGTATCAGTTGGTGGAGTCAGACAAGTTAGCTCAGACCAGATCAATGAGTTGGAGGAGTCCAAACAGATGAGATGGGTGTTGCGAAGGACAAGACGAGTTGGGAAGACCAGACAAGTAGAGGTCTGACCAGACTAGTTGAGTTCTGATAGCAGGGTTAATTTTTGGCTAAGTATGGAGTCGTCTTGTCTTGCGAAGACAAGTGAAGGGCAAGGAGGTCAATTTAGATTGGGTCACGCTGAAGGTGTGAGTTTGTTACACGGTTGTAACAGAATCCACGTGGCAACAGAGCACGCTTTCAACACACGCTGCAATCACCCTTGACAACCTATAAATACCCCATTACTTGTAATTGTAATTCTTGACGCCTGCGAGCATTCGTTTTGAGAGTTGAGAGTTCACGAGTGAAGTGAGGATAAATCCCTTTCCGAGTGATGAGTGTGTAAACATCTCTTGAACTAATCAAATTGAAGTCGTGTGTCCAGTGGATGTAGATCACGTTGATCAAACCACTTAAATCTTCTTGTGCTCTGTTTTTCGTTTTCGTTTATATTTGTGAATTGCCATACTTTCATTGGATTGATTATCGGCCGATTATTTTGCTTGTGATTGGAGACGTCTAATCGGAGTTGAATTATCATTGACAATCGTAACAATTAGCGCCGTCTGTGGGAACGATCGGAAATGAGAGGAAACGATTGTCAGCCATTAATCAACTGCCAGTTCGAAGATGGAGAATTCGACCAAGTATAATATTGAGAAGTTCTCAGGCACAGGTGACTTTGGGCTGTGGAGAGTCAAGATGTAGGCTCTCCTAGAACAGCAAGGCTTGTTCGACGTGCTCGAAGAGTCTACAGCCCCAGCTGAGGAATCTGCCTCTGTTGCTGCTGAAAGGAGCAAGATGCTCAGGAAAGCTCGAAGCACTATTCTACTCTGCCTTGGTGATAAGGTTCTGAGAGAGGTGGCTAAAGAGAAAACCGCGAAAGAGGTCTGGGACAAACTAGGTAAACTTTACATGGTTAAAACCTTAGCTAACCATCTCTATTCGAAACAGAAGCTGTATGCCTTCGGAATGGTGGATGACAAACCCATTCCGGATCAGCTTGATGAGTTCAATAGAATTCTTGATGATCTAGAGAATTTAGATGTCAAGTTAGAGGAAGAGGATAAGGCTCTGATTCTATTGAGTGCTCTCCCTAAGTCCTTTGAAATCTTAAAGGACACCATCTTGTACGGTAGGAAGGAAAGTATTACATTGGAGGATGTAATGCTGGCTGTCAAGTCCAAGCTGCTGCACAACAAAATGTCTTAAGTAGACAAGGTCAGTAGCGGAGAAGGATTGGCAATCAGAGGTGACCAGAAGCGATCTGGTGCCAAGAAGGGGTCTAGTCAACCCAAAGGAGCTGATAAGGGAAAATCAGTTGTGTCCAATCAAGGTGAAGCAGTGTGCTACCATTGCAACAAGCCTGGGCACTATAAGAATGCTTGTCATAAATACAAGCAGTTCTTGAGGAATCTGGTGCCAATGCCTCTAATGACAAGAATCAAGCTAATCAGACTCAAGTTGAGAAGGAGCATGAAGGCTATGAGTCTGCTCAAGCGCTAACCATCACATCCTCTACAGAACAGCAAGCATGGATCCTTGATTCAGGGTGTTCTTTCCATATGACTCCAAGACGAGATTGGTTTCATGACTTCAAGCAACAGAAGGGCGGTTCTGTTCTGCTTGGGAATGATCACACTTGCAAAGTTGTTGGAGAAGGTAGTGTTCACCTGAAGATGTTCGATGGGGTAGTAAGAATACTCAAGAGTGTTAGGTACGTACCTGAACTCAAGAAGAATTTGATCTCACTTGGGATGCTGGATTCTATGGGCTATAAATTCCAGTCTGCTGATGGAGAGCTCAGTGTGTCAAAAGGGGAGCTGACTGTCCTGAAAGGCGTGAGAAGGAGTGATCTCTACTTTCTTAAGGGAGAAACAGTAGCTGGTAGATCAGATGTAGCGGAGGTGCAAGACAACTCGATGTTGTGGCACAAAAGACTAGCTCACGTAGGCGAGAAGGGCCTAGTGGAGTTGTCTAAACAAGGTCTGCTTGGCAAAGACAAGATCACTCAACTCGACTTGTGTGAGTCTTGTATTCTTGGTAAGTCCAAGAGACTTAAGTTTGGTTAGGGTGTTCACTCTACCAATGGGATCATGGACTATGTCCATTCTGATCTATGGGGGCCAGCGAGGAATCAGACGAGGTCTGGTGGAAAATACTTCCTGTCTATCATAGACGACTACTCAAGAAAGGTGTGGGTGTCTATTCTGAAGTCGAAGTCAGAAGCATTTGAGAAATTCAAGGAATGGCTCATTGAATGTGAAAATGTCACAGGCAAGACAAAAATGTCACAGGCAAGACTCTCAAACATTTGAGAACTGATAATGGTCTGGAGTACCTATCAGACGAGTTTAATGCGTTCTGCAAATCGAAAGGAATAGTACGGCATAGGACTGTGCCAGGGACCCCTCAGCAAAATGGAGTAGCTGAGAGGATGAACCAGACACTACTTGAGAGAGTCAGGTGTATGTTGAACAGTTCTTGTCTGCCGAAGGTGTTTTGGGGAGAGGCTGTGTCTACTGCAGCCTACTTGATAAACAGGAGTCCTTCCTCGGCTGTGCAATACAAAACCCCAGAGGAGTTGTGGTCTGGACGTGCAGCCGATTACAATCATTTGAAGGTATTTGGATGTCAAGCTTATGCTCATGTCAAGCAAGATAAGCTTGAGCCTCGAGCATTGCGATGCGTGTTTGTTGGGTATCCTTCAGGCGTGAAAGGATACAGGTTATGGTGCCTCGAAGCTGGGATGTAAAAGTGCATAATCAGTAGAGATGTTACGTTTGATGAGAGTCGGATGCCTCTATCAGAACAGACTAGTACGAGTACTAGTGCAGCTGATAACCAACCAGACGAGACACAAGTCGAGGTGGAGCAAGTTGACTCCACAAGACCAGTTGGAGATGATATTGATCCAGATGAGGAGGGCGATCCTCAAGGCGAGAATGATCTTCAACATTATCAGCTGGCACGGGACAGAACCAGACGAGAAGTCCACCCACCTCAGAGGTATGGTCAAGCTGACATAGTCTCATTTGCATTATGTGCAGCTCTTGAGGTGGAGTCTCTGGAGCCAAAGTCTTATTCAGAAGCCATTAGCTGCCACGACAAGGAGAAGTGGATAGTTGCTATGGAGGAGGAGCTACTTTCTTTGAACAAGAACCAGACATGGGAGATTGTTCAAAGGCCCAAGAACAAGAAGTTGGTTGGGTGCAAGTGGATCTATAAAAAGAAGGTGGAGGCTCAGAGGGGTGGCAGACTTAGATACAAGGCGAGGCTTGTAGCTAAGGGATTTACACAGAAAGAAGGTATCGATTTCAATGAAATCTTCTCACCTGTTGTGAAGCATTGTAGCATCAGAATCTTGTTAGCTATGGTCGCTCAATTCGAATTGGAGCTACATCAGATGGATGTGACCACAGCTTTCTTACATGGATCTCTAGACGAGAGGATCTACATGAAGTTACCAGAAGGGTTGGACATAGAAGAAGGGGAAGACAAGGTATGTCTGCTGAAAAAGTCCCTCTATGGCCTCAAACAAAGACCTAGACAATGGTACTTGAGATTTGATGAGTACATTTGCTCAGCTGGTTTTACAAGGAGCTTGTACGACAGTTGTGTCTATTTCAGACGGGTTGGGACTGGTGTTACCTATCTTCTGTTGTATGTTGATGACATGTTAATAGCAGGCGAGTCTATTGACAGTGTTAATCAAGTTAAGGAGATTCTCAAACAGGAGTTTGAGATGAAAGATCTTGGTGAAGCCAAAGTGATTCTTGGGATGGAGATCAGTAGACTAGACGGGTCTATTCTGCTGAGTCAACCTACTTATTTTCAGAAGGTGTTAGAGAGGTTCAGAATGCATAAGGCAAAGACTGTCTCTACTCCTATTGGCCAACATCATCGATTGTCCAATCAGATGAGTCCCAGGAACAGCCAAGAGCGAACTCAGATGAGCAAGATACCTTATGCCAGTGTTGTAGGGAGTTTAATGTGTGCTATGGTGTGTTGTAGGCCAGACTTGACGCATGTTATTAGTGTGATCAGCAGATATATGAGTAATCCAGGCTTAAGCCATTGGGAAACGGTTAAGTGGGTTATGAGATATGTTTTGGGATCAGCACAGACGGGTCTGAAATTTCAGAATATGCCAAGTGAGGGGGATGCACTTGTGGGATACGTGGATGCAGATTACGCAGCCAATGTTGACACTCGAAAATCCTTAACAGGATATGTGTTCACTCTATTTGGTACGGCAGTGTCGTGGAGGTCTATTCATCAATCCGTAGTTGCATTGTCTACTACTGAAGCGGAGTACGTAGCCTTGACTGAGGCAGTCAAGGAAAGCATGTGGCTGAAAGGGATTCTTAAGGAATTTGGTTTATCTCAGAACAGTGTGACTGTCTTATGTGATAATCAAAGCGCAATTCATCTCGCAAAGCATCAGGGGTATCACGAGAGAACCAAGCACATTGATGTAAAACTGTACTTTGTGAGAGACATTGTGGAGAAGGGGAGCGTCCAGGTGGTTAAGATAGCTACTGAGGAGAACCCTGCTGATGCATTTACTAAGGCATTGCCAAAGGAGAAGTTTGGTTTATGTCTTAGGTCAGTTGGTTTGCATTAGTGACCTCTGCGGAGAAGGCTACTAGTCTGGTGGCGGCAGATTAGTAGTAGAATCTGTCATTTGAGAAGGATAGATCGGAGCTGTTAGTTCAAGGTGGAGATTTTGAGCTAAAGGTGGAGAATTGTGAGGTTTATCTCAAGTCTCCTAGAATAGACGAGTGCGACTCGTCTTGTGAAGATCAGGTAGATTCTACTCTACTACTGTACTCGTCTGTTGGGCAGATCAGTCGAGGTACTTAGTCGATAGAAGTCTTCTGAAGGACTCAGTTGTTGGGCGTATCAGTTGGTGGAGTCAGACAAGTTAGCTCAGACCAGATCAGATGAGTTGGAGGAGTCCAAACAGATGAGATGGGTGTTGCGAAGGACAAAACGAGTTGGGAAGACCAGAAAAGTAGAGGTCTGACCAGACTAGTTGAGTTCTGATAGCAGGGTTAATTTTTGGCTAAGTATGGAGTCGTCTTGTCTTGCGAAGACAAGTGAAGGGCAAGGAGGTCAATTCAGATTGGGTCACGCTGAAGGTGTGAGTTTGTTACACGGTTGTAACAGAATCCACGTGGCAACAGAGCACGCTTTCAACACACGCTGCAATCACCCTTGACAACCTATAAATACCCCATTACTTGTAATTGTAATTCTTGACGCCTGCGAGCATTCGTTTTGAGAGTTGAGAGTTCACGAGTGAAGTGAGGATAAATCCCTTTCCGAGTGATGAGTGTGTAAACATCTCTTGAACTAATCAAATTGAAGTCGTGTGTCCAGTGGATGTAGATCACGTTGATCGAACCACTTAAATCTTCTTGTGCTCTGTTTTTCGTTTTCGTTTATATTTGTGAATTGCCATGCTTTCGTTGGAT
This sequence comes from Galeopsis tetrahit, assembly GCA_963675135.1. NCBI lineage: Eukaryota > Viridiplantae > Streptophyta > Magnoliopsida > Lamiales > Lamiaceae > Galeopsis > Galeopsis tetrahit. Next base: position 23,252,312 of record OY776128.1, read on the forward strand.
TGATTATCGGCTGATTATTTTGCTTGTGATTGGAGACGTCTAATCGGAGTTGAATTATCATTGATAATCGTAACACGAACCAATCGTGCTCGAAACCCCGCTTTTCGACTCAATCGTGTTCGAAACTCGTATAGACACAATTGTACCCGAAACCCTTTTTTTCGACTCAATCATACCTGAAACCCCTCTTGTTGTTGAGGCTGATTTGGTTCGAGGGTTATTGGTGTGGAAGACGGTTCGACAGTGGGGATTCCGAAGAGCGTTGGTGTCGATCCACCATACTACCCTTGTGGGTGTTGTTCTTGCAAGTTAAAAAACGTGGAGATGTAGTGTTGGATCTACAATATGCTTTCCAATTAGATTTCAAAGCTTAGGTAACATTTTCTTGTTGGCTTCGATATGAATGCAACTATTGGGTTTGATTTAGGGGTGGGAAAAAATACCGAAATTTCGGTATACCGGGCTTACCGTACCGAAATTATTGAAATTTTCGGTATGATAATGGTATGAAAAATGACCATATCGCGGTATTTCAGTGTATACCGAAAATATTGATAGTTTCGGTATGACCGGTATATCGATATTTCGATATATACGAAAATATTAATAAAATAATTATTTAATAATATAATTTAAAATTTTATATTAATAAATTAAATAATTTTTTTTTAACAATCTAACCCATATTCCCAAATACCAATTCATATCCCAAATTATAGATTCAATTTCACTCATTCACCTTCAAATTTCAAAAACCCTAGCGCAGAGCTGCGCATTGCCTCCGTCTTTATCATATCGTCACCGCGTCGACCCACCAGGTTTGCTGCACACAGCTCACCGAACGCTGCACGCCGCTGTCGGACTGCACGACCCACCAGGTTTAATTCATATAATTTTATAGAGTTTCATTGCATTTTTAGGCTAATTGACTAATTACACTTGATTTGGAGAAAGGGTGTAGTTTGCTATTTTTGTAGAAAAATGAGCATTTTTAGAGCAAAATCACGCCTCGATAATTTTGTGAAGTCGATCGAAGGAATAAATCGAGAAGGGAGAAATGGAGAAAAGAAAAAAAGAGCATTGAAGCCTAATTGACTGCAGCCCATTTTCGAAATGGGCCTAACAGTGAAAATTAGTGCGACCATTTTAATTATTTTATGCTGCCGTGAGGAATTAGAAGAAGAGCATATATTTAAAAGCCAAGACCCATTTCAATATTGGTCAACAATTTCAAGTTTTGGGCCCATTTATCAATGCGGGAATTAATAGCTAAGGCCCAATTTGCAAAAAGAATCAGCCGCAATTAAAATTAGAAGCAGAAGCTAGCAGGGCCCATCTCTTGAGGAGTGAATTACTTATAAAGTTGTTATCACGTTTTTGGAAAAGAACAACAATTTCAATTGGGAAGTAGATGCTGCCATGAGTATGTAAAACAGGGTAACACACGCAGAGGGGGGCAGCTTCCATTGGGGGAAAAACCCTATCCTCCCCCACTTCACTCACTCAATAGTAGAATAGATTAGTTTAGCTTGTTATTTCATTTATTAGATAAATTTAATTTAGTATTTCATTTTGTTCGTGGGATTGAAGAATTTGAAGACACTTGAGGTGATACATTTCCTTAATTTGATGTTTTGTTCTTTATTTCTCATGGATTTCATTTCATTAGTTGTTTTAACTATGAGCTAAACTCTTATTGCTTTGGGTGTTGAAACTATGTGGGTAATTAGTGGATTTATGAATTAATTGCATAATTTATCTATGTCTTGGTGATAATTGTTTCTAGTGTTGTGGTTTGTGTGATTAAATTGGTTGATTAATCCTATTAGCTTGCATTTTCAATTATTTTAATTGCAACGAGAGTTGAATTTTCATGATTGGGGTGTGAGTGTGAGTCTTGATTAATTAATTGAAGTTAAATAATAATTAGATTAACCGAGAGAGGGTTGATTGCTTAGATCGACAACATTAGACATTAATCGATTAGAGGTCGTCTAGGAGATTAGTGAGAGGGCGAGTCGTAAACATTAGTAACCGTGTTGAAAGTGTTTACGGGTCACTATCCTAGGAGCTTATGGTACTAATTAGATCCTATAATTGCTAATTAGTGCACGTGTTCACCTGAGCCTCACGAGGGATTGGTCTACACATATATGTGATAGCCTTTAGCATAATTCATGACATTAGGTTTAATTAGTGTGATTAGTTCGTTAATTCATTAGTGATCACACATAAGGAAGACACCCGAAGCAATTCTTCGACTTGCACTTTCATCTTTGAGAGTTAGTTTTAGTTGTTTGCATTAGTTGTTTATTTTCTTAGTTGTTATTTGTTAATTCTCCCATTTAACTTCTATAACACCATTTCAACTTATAGTTTTGGGGCACCACACTCATTCAACTAGGTCCTTGGAGGATAACTACTAGGTCGTATACTTAATCAACTATAACGAACCCATACATTTGTGGGGATCGCATAATTGTTTGAAAAGTGCAAAAATACGAATCAAGTCAGTCGCCAGACTCGAAAGGTAAGTAATCTTCCTGAGTCCCTGACTTCCTCTCGTTTTTTATTGCGAATGGTAGGCCTGAAGTAGCATCTGCTATTAGTGAATCTGTGGCTAAAGTTTGAGGAATCGATTACTCTTGTTTCTTGAGGTCATGGAATTGTTTCATGCTTTCAGCATTTGATGGGACTTGGGAGTTATATTATTCTAACCTCGTGTATTGTATGGTTATCAAAACTTTTTTTTTAATAATCTGATTAGTTGTGGTTTAAATGTTTAATCGATATTTTGGGCTTATTGTGAACATATGCACAAGCTTAAACTGCTTATTTTGGTATTTGCTTAATGGGTTGCACTCTTGTGTACCAGTTACATACATGTAACTTGTTCTTATTTAATAAAAACATCGCATTCGATGAGGGGGCATGAAAAGGGACGTAGTAGTGATGGGAAATTAAGGCATCCTATTGATTCTCTTGCTTGGAAGAGTTTTGATAGCAAATATCCCGAGTTTGATAAAGATGCTCGAAATGTCAGGCTTGGTTTAACAAGTGATGGATTCAACCCTTTCGGTACAATGAGCATCTCTCATAGTACATGGCCAGTTGTGTTACTAGTTTACAATTTGCCACCATGGTTATGCATGAAAGATTTACATTTCCTTATGTCACTCCTAATTTATGGTCCGAAAGATCCAGGTAATGACATTGATGTTTACTTGCAACTGTTAATTGAGGAATTGAAAGAATTGTGGCATAATGGTGTAGAGACATTCGATGCTTGTAGCAATGATACATTTGTGTTGCATGCTGCATTAATGTGGATAATAAATGATTTTCCTGCTTATGGTAACTTATCAAGATGGGCAACTAAAGGCAAGTATGCATGTCCTCATTGCAATATATTGACACCACTTCTCGTTACTTGAAAAGAAGTAGAAAATTGCTACATGGGGTATCGTCGTTTGTTGGACTTGAATTATCCTTTTCGAAAAAATAAGGTTGCTTTTGATGGTACACTAGAAAAGAGACCACCGCCAAATGTGTATTCTGGTATCGATTTGTCCAATCAAGCGTCTCGGGTAAAAATTGTAATTGGAAAGATTAAGAAAGAGTAAGGAGGGAGGAAGAGAAAGTCAAGAGGTGCGAGTAGAAAATAAAAAGAAATCCCATGTCATGGTGGGAAAAAAGAAAGTATATTCTTTTATTTACCGTATTGGAAAAATCTTTTGCTAAGACATAATTAGGATGTAATGCATGCCGAAAAGAATGTATGTGATAACTTAGTAGGGACTTGACTGAATATTGAAGGGAAAAGCAAAGATTCTCTTAATGCACGCTTTGACCTTGTGGTTATGAATATTAGACATCATCTTCATCCTATTGATACTGGTGAAAAGTTCATAATACCACCAACTCCATTCTCTCTAGATGAAAAGGCTAAGGGCAGCTTTTGCAAAGTGTTATGTTCCATGAGAGTTTCAGTTGGGTATGCTTCTAATGTTTCACGATGTGTCGATGTAGGAGCTAAAAATATTTTTTAGTTGAAAAGTCATGATTGTCACATTATAATGCAACAATTGTTACCTTTAGTAATACAGAAATCAGTACCAGAGAAACAAGTGTTCTACTTATTGAGTTCAACAATTTTTTAAGGAGTTATGTTCCAAAGATGCTACGTTTGAGGATTTCAAGAGATTGAAATCTCGAGTTACATTCACACTATGTCACTTGGAAATGATTTTCCTCCCTACTTTTTTTTACGTCATGATTCATTTGGTTATCGATTTGGCGTATGAAGCTGCAATTATCGGCCCAGTTCAATATCGATGGATGTATTCGATTGAGAGGTATGTTATGATTTCAAATTATTTTAGCACAAATAATTACCTTTAAAAGTATTTAACTTTCATGTTTTAACCATTTAGGTATTTGTCAAGATAGAAAAGTTTTGTGCGAAATAAAGCACATTCATGAGTTAACCCCATGTGGTGTTGCGTGCAATTATATATTTATGATAATTACATTGTTTATACACTAAACGAAGACAGTAAGGCACACTCAGTTCATAGATGCTCTGAGACATTGATATGCCTTTGGTTTTGTAGATTTGTTTATCTCTTATGCATGCTGCTCTATAATATTGATTATTTATATGCAATATTGTCTTTCAATCATGTAAGATAAAGAGTTTTTGATTGAATTACGTGTCAGGTCTGATATTTTTTTCCTACTCATGGAAATTAACTAAAACTTTGGCAACTAGATGTATTGTTGAAACACAACATTAAAATGATATCATTAGCGCATATAGTTAACCAGTATTATAGAGAACTTTTATACTTAGTGATATCACAACTATATACAAAATTCCTTAAACTAAAACATCGGTTTAACAAACTAATCCCCGCTGGCTAATTTGGTTTTGTAGATTTGTTTGTCTCTGATGCATGTTGCTCTATAATACTGGTTATCTATATGCAATATAATCTCTCAATCATGTAAGATAAAGAGTTGCCTTGTTTGTTATTGGTTAAACCTATTTGTTAGCTTAATTTTAATTATGTATATTGTTGATGTTGAAGACTTGGTGATGTTATCGAAGATGTTATCAACACAAGGCTACAACATCTTAATTCGACCTTTCTTATTTTTCCTAAGTCTTATTTCTGTTTTCTAGCTAATGCTGCTTTGGATGTTGTAACATCGCAGGTTGAAGATCTAGAATATTCTACACAGTTCCATACTGGAAGGTTCTGGAAGATTGCATAATTATGTAGATCATGCGGTTGCTTTGAAAAACGTCCAGAACTGACTGGAAGAACCTAGAAGGCGGTTGGGAGAAAAAGAAGGAATGAGATCCTAAATTTTAGGAGATCATGGATGAAGGTTCTAGGCTCCATTTCCATGCCTATAAATAGGCCAGAACCGTGCTCATCATCCAACCAACGAAGTGTCATTCTTTAAGTCCTAAACTAGCGTTCATCTTGTTAGAAATTAATTGTCATTGACACGATCTTGTCGTTGTACCGAAGAGTCTAAACTTCCTGTACAACATAGACTTTTCTATACTTCTTTGATAGATAGATCATAGAGTTAGATTAGTTTTTGGTAGTGTAATTTTTACACTTAAGCCACATTTAGACTAGATTAATTATCGAGTCTTATTTCCGTTGTTAATATTTGTTCACACACCATTTGTATTCACATTATTTAGTGAAAGTTTAGCCATGAGGCTCACACATAGATTTTTAATTAAAATCTATGTAAAAAGTTATCTTTGTGTCTTTGTGTTTTTATTCTTTAAAGTCTTCCGCTATTCGTATTCTGATATTTTGTAATCGAGTCAATGTTGCATTGAGTGTTCTAATATTTAGTGTAACATCAGTCTTGTTTTACCTAACACGCACACTTTCATATATATTTAGGATGTGATGCAATTCATCTTGGAGCTGAGACCTTGCGTGGATTATACCCTGTTGAAACTACTTAAAAAATATTAATTTTAGAAGTTGGTTTGTGTTTGTTGATTTGTAGTCCAAATGAAATTATAAATTTGAAATTGAAATACATATAATGATGATGATTAAATGAATTTATACAAGAATTGATGAGAGAGATGGGGTAGGGGACTGGTCCAGCAGATTGAAATCTGCAATCCTTAGTTAAGGTTGATAAGAATCTAAGCTTCTCTAATGAAAGTACACCTACTTTGTTTCATTTACCAATAATTAGAATCATTTTTGTTCCTTATATTTTCATTCCTTTTTTGTTGCCTTCTTTTCAGCTAGTGTGAAACCCTCTGGATTTCACATGATTCAAAATTCTTTTTTGCTTCGAGATATAAATTGACGATTTGGTTCATGAGAGAGTTTTAATAGGCAGAAATTTCAAGATGTGGGTGTGAAGTAATTATCCTTTTGATTTTTCTATTTATTTTTTTAAGATTTAGACTTAAAAATGTATGCATCATCAAAATTCTCTAGTGGCTCTTGTAGTTGTCATTCTGTATAAGAATGAAATTGTACATTTTGTGCCTCATATCATTATTGCATATAGATAACCAGTATTATAGAGTATATTTACACTTGGTGATATCACAACTATATACTTGAACTTGATTTGCATGTAGGATACAACGATCAAAGGTATGAATGGTGTCCAATCTAAGAGCATTGATGTAACACCCCAAAATTCTAAAGTTTGTTATTTTAAAAATGTATTTAAATTTTCATTTTCTTTCGAACAAGAGATTTCACGTTTTAAAAATTTATAAATTATTCTTATATCTTAATTTTTTTAATGTATTTCCATCCATATTAAATATTTTGTGATAAATATTTCCATGAATATTAAATCTTATTCAAAATCTCTTTTATATTCTCTTCCATATTTTTTGGTAAATATACCAGATTCAATTCTCAAATCTACTAATTGAAAGAAAGTTTTACACGCACACATCTCGAATATTTTCGAAATTACGTGCCAAGATTTATTGTAGATCCTAATTCTCTTAAATAATAATAATAATAATTATTATTATTATATTTTCTCAAATATCCTATAAAATAAGATTTTATAAAAGATATCTATAAATTCCTATTCCTATTAACGTCGTTAAAAATATATTTTAAGTGAATCAAATCTTATATTTACGGTAAATTCAAATCTCTAATTTATCTTTCAAGAAAACCTATTTCCTCCCTTATAAATAGAGGACCTTATTCGCAGAATAAAAGCACACCTAATAATATTTTCACACAAAACCCTAGATTTATTTATTCTACTCATGATTCATGAAAGTCGACTTCAAGAGGATTAAAGCTATTTTTCATTGCATCCACGACATAAAATTGAGGTGGGATTTTCTTACTATTTGATTGGATATATTTGTCACCTTTAAATGTTCATTTGAATGATATTGTTACTTGATACATGAATTTTACAAGCTAATCGTTAACGCATGTTATGACTTTACAAGTTATTCGTTAACGCATGTTTTATTTCGCGGGAAACCGTGCATCGTTGGTTCAGCCAGCGCATCGTTGGTATAGCCAGCGCATCATTGGTATAGCCAATGAAAAATAAGTATTTTATTCGCGGAAAACCGTGCATAGTTGGTTCAGCCAGCGCATCGTTGGTATAGTCAGCGCATCATTGGTATAGCCAATGAAAAATAAGTATTTTAATATGCATGTTTGATGGTTTTATTCATATGTTTATATTTAACTGTGACAAAGTTAATCCCACTGAGCTAGTTGTTTTGCTCACCCCAATCACATTAACATTTTACAGATTAAGGAGTCGCGGTGGAGGGACGGTGGATGTGTTGCATATCATTCGAGAAATCATTATGCTATTTTATTTTATTATTTAAAATTGCAAAAATGCATTCAATTTAGAATTTTTCACATCCCTTTGAAGCAAATTAATATTTTTGAATGATTCGCTCTATGTTTTCTAAATTGTTATTATTTTAATATTTATTTCCGCTGCAATATTTTTATAAAGTAGTAATAAATCTGATTTACGTTAGTATTTCAAAGTCTTTTAAATAAAAATATTATTTATATGATGTTTTCATGGGAAAATTTCAAAATAAGTCCCGTAACTTAGATTGATTCCATTTTAAATCCTTTAGGTTTTCACTTTTTCAAAATACATCCTAAAGTGTCCAATTTACATCCTTTTGTTCAATTTACGTCCTGTAACTTAGATTGATTTCATTTTAAATCCTTTAAGTTTTCACTTTTTCAAAATACGTCCTAAGGTGCCCAATAATCAAATTTGCCGGAAGCCCCAATTTTAAACAAAAGTTCGAGCCGCGCGTGACAGCTTCTAGAAAAAAATTAATTTTCGATAAAAAAAATGGTGTAAATTGGACATCTTAGGACGTATTTTGAAAAAAGTGAAAACTTAAAGGATTTAAAATGAAATTGTCCTAAGTTACAGGACGTAAATTGGACACCTTAGGACGTATTTTGAAAAAGTGAAAACATAAAGAATTTAAAATGGAATCGACCTAAGTTACAGGATGTATTTTGAAATTTTCCCTGTTTTCATCTAGGCCCCTAAAATCGGGATGTGACAATTGATGTGCTAAATCCTTCTAAGAGGTTTAAAAAAAAGAGCAAATGCTACCGACTAAAAACATGAAAAATATTGGAACTGACACGACTATCGAATCTACTACTACTGTAGCAGCAAAAAGTACCGCAACTAGTAGTAGAAGTGTTGCACCTATTGGTAGGGTAGCTAATAACTTTTTTTTTTTTTTTTAACTAATTAACATAATTTTTTTCAACAATTGTAGAAGTATTTATTACTGTTTATGGTGCAGAGAATGTTAAAAAGAAGTATGTCACATCCCGATTTTAGGGGCCTAAATGAAAATACTATACTATGCATATTTTTTTATAAAAATTGGCAGCGGAATTAATTTGGTAAATAAATACTCAAACACTTTTAAGAAATTCATATTAAAACGTAACTTCAACTAGTCAGTACCAAAACTTGTTAAAAAAAAAGGGATGTGAACATTTTAAAATGAAAGTAGTTTAAATTTTGAATGCAAATAATTAAATAAAATAGCATGAAGGCATTCTTTAATGACATGAAAACACATCCACCGTCCCTCCACCGCAACTCCGTCAATCTGTAAAGTGTTAAATAGATTGGGGTGAGCAAAACAACTAGCTCAGTGAGATTTACTTTGTCACCGTTAAAAATAAAATATGAATAACATCATAATTCACAAACATGCATACAATTTCATAAGCTTGTTGGCAAAGCCAACCATAATAACATAGGCTTGTTGGATAAACCAACCATAATAACATAGGCTTGTTGGATAAACCAACCATAAGTTTGTTGGATAAACCAACCATAATAACCAGGGGCGGATGTACGTTGAGAGTGGGGTGGCCATGGCCCCCCTCAACTTTTTTTTTTTTTTTATATATATATTAGTTATTAAATTAGATTATCAGTTAATTAGTTTTGTTATTAAATTAATTTATACATTGACATAGTTCTTAATTGACCAAGATTTAATTGTTTCCGCTTTTTAAGTTACACAGAATTTATCCCAAATATTAATATTAATGATATAAATTAATACTAATTTAATTTATAAAAGCCAAACATCAAATATTAATATACATTTTAATTGATAAATTCTTGTCATATCAGGTAATTAGATTTTAAGTGATTTTGATATATTCTTAATTATTTAATTGAATTTTGGACCTGTCACAATAGAACCAAATCAAATTGTGGTCTAATTACACCATAAAATTGAATTCATGCAAATGTGACTCGTTTAAATTTCTTATATTTTAATTATTAGAATTATAGATCATAATTTATTTTTCATTAGTTAAGTTTTTCTTTTCTTCGTCTTAACAAGATCACAACACAATTAGTAGAAATGCATACACAATTTTTCTAGATTTTATATTCTCTTTAAAAATTTAATTTTTTTATTTACCATTCATTATTATTTTTAATTTTCAACTCAAATGATTATAAATTATATATATAATTTTACATTTTGATATTTTTAACAGCGAATATATATATATTTTGATATAAACATAAAATATTTAAATTTCATTAACAAACATATAATAATGTTGAACAATATTATTTTTTGGCCCCCCCTCAACGTCAATCCTGGGTCCGCCCCTGATAATAACATAGTCTTTTTGGATAAACCAACCATAAGATGTAAGATGCAGCAAGAAATAAAACCACTCATACAAAATACTTAAAAATGACAAAGTATAGTCAATCAAGAAAATCCCACCTCAAATCTTAGTAATCTTGTAACGTGTAACTCTTGTCACTTGTCACCTAACATAATAAATAGCATGTCTTTAACAGTGCATGTAATATCTGAACTAATAAGCATTACTGAATTAATAATTCTTGCATAAGTATTATGGATTACACTAAAACCCACCTACATTACATAGCTCTAAAAGGTATACATGATAATGTTATAGAAGTTTCAGCCGTAAATATAAAATAATTATATATATATATATATATATATATATATATATATATATATATATTAAACTGATTTAAAAAAAAAAGTAGTACAACCTTGGGTTTGGTTTCAAATGGTGAGGGGGTTTGACTCAATCAAAATGAATTAATTTACAGGTTAACACACTTTACTTCACAGTTTCTCTATTTTCAAAAGAATTTCAAATAGCAGAAACATTTTAGATTTAATAGATAGTTGGAATGCGTAACTAAAATTATTGGTCCAATTTCATCAAAAGATAAGGATTTGGCAATTAGAATTTCTTTAAAAATCCTACCCTAATAATTTTGTTTTGATAAAATTATTGAAAACTCAGTGACATAATTAAAAATTGAATTAACAATATGAGAAGGTAAGAGGACGTTACTGCTTCGTCAAGAAGATAGAATATGCACCGGGTGTTCTGGCCTTGTGCTCCGAAGAAGATCGTAAATTTAAGGTGAGAATATAATTTTCTATATTTCGATAAAATAAGGGCGGAGTATAATAGGATTGAAAAAAAAAGTAGATTTAGTTGCAAAATTTATGGGATTGTGGGAGCATGACTTGTAAACTAAATCTTTCATTTTGAACTTTGAAAGAAATTAGTCTCCCTATGAAATAGGAACAACCAATGAATATTCAACCAAAATATACATATCTAATCCATCCATATGAATATATGCGTATATATTTAAATAACTTATTAAAGGTAATAATAATATTCCAAATAATATTGATATATGTATATTCAAAAATATATATACTTATCAGTATTTTAATTAAATATTTATACGTATATTTATTATAAACTTTTTTTTAAAAAAATAATATCTTATAAAATATGATGAATGAAAATGTGGGGTGTTACAAAGTACGTTGCTAGAGGATCAAACAAGTGTGCTAACTTGCAAGGTGACACTATGGTAATAGTGAAGGTAAATGTTCATAGACAATCAAAATGTAGAAATGGAAAAAGTTGTCATCTTACCTTGGCTTGCTTGCAAGAGATTCAAAATTGATACCTTTTGATTTAGAAGTTAGATTGGAGAAAGTTCTTGGATGAGTAAACAAAAGAAACTTTTTGGAAGATCATTTTGGTATTATCTCTAAAATTTTACGCATTCATAAGAGTGTTTACTTTTGAAATTTTATTTCATATGTGCATTGAATTTATTTTCCAGATTAGTTTGTTAGTGTGTGTACATTCAGTATATAGTGGTTTAGTAACCAAATAAGAGGCTGAAAATGCTCTTTTTATTTTGTGTATAAAGTATATATATAGTTGTTTAGTAACCAAATAAGAGGCTGAAATTATAGTTTAATAACCAAATAAGTTACTGAAACTGTGGTTTAATAACCAAATAAGAGGCTGAAACTGCTATTTTTAATGTGTATCAACTCTTTAAAAGTACTCAAGTTTACTTTTTCGCATGTTAATTATTTGAAGATTAGGTTCACATTTGAAGGCCCAATTTCCCCAAAGGAATGAGTGATGGATAAGTTAGACCATTGCTTAATATCATAGAGAGTAAAAAATAAGGAAGAAAACTATAAAATACCAAAGAAAGCAAATGCAACGCTTGAAATACTATTAAAGCATGCAGATAGTAGGGTGGACCCTAATCAATGGAAGAAAATGGTTCATTATTGGGAATCACCAGAAGGATAGGTACATAATGAGTATTATTATGCTCAATATTGTTTATATTTATAATATTAACATAGCATTTGTTGCATATATGACAATGTAGGCTTGTAATGAGAGAAATGCAATGAATCGTAATAGCTCTCTCATGACACACCATTTGGGCACCAAAAGTTTTTCTCGCCTTAGAGAAGAGAAGGTAAGAGTATATCGTTCTTCAAATTAAAAGTATATTTCCATAAAGTATTACTTATGTTTGAATATTTTGTTCATGATAGACAAACAATGGAGTGGAGTTTGATAACCTAGGGTTGTTTATGATTGTTTATGGACAGTTGACAAGGAAACACATTGATCCACCGTCTTCCAAACTACTCGTATGAATGAGTAAATAGCTTTTATTTAATGGTTTTACTTGATTTTGAATGATTATATTGACAATAATTGATTCATAATGATGTGAAATATGCATTTCATAGGCTGAAATTGAGGATGAGTTATTGAACCTTCCACTAGACTGTGATGTTGCTAGTGAACGGAAAACGATCTTTCATCAATCAATTTGAGATGATAAGCGTGGATACAAAAGAACTTATGGAATTGGAGTAAAGAATCAGACTGTTGGAACTTCAAAATAAAGAGCTACTGAAGAATTATTGATGGTTGAAGTTGAAAGACAAAAAAGAAAAACTCTAGAAGAAGAGATTGCAACAGAGAAACAAAAGCAAATATAATTAGAAAATGAGGTAGCCCTCCAAGAAGGGAGGAGAAAGGAATTAGAAGAAGCAATGGAAGAAAAGAGAAGGGAATTAGAAGAGGCAATGGAAGGTGAAAAATGAAGAGAGAAACTTTAGGGGAACAAGTTCACAAGTTTGACAAATATTGTCATCCAAATCCAAGCTGGTGAAAGTTTGGTAAAGTGACATTGTTGAAAGTTCTTGCATATGTGCCTCATACTTGTGGTTCCATTTTCAGGTATGGCTTCTTTCTTCAACATATTTCTTGAATTACTTTACTTTAAGCTAATATAATTAGACTGTTTGAATTATAGTCTACGAAAAATCCATTATAAACTTGAACTAATCATCTTTCCAGTCATGCTACCTTTTCTGAGATATTTCGTCTGTGTCTGAAATTTTGTAAGTAAGTGTATTGTATTTTTTTTTTCATGGTTTATGGCCATCTTTGAGGAACTTATTAGTATTAGGTGTGTATTCGTATATGGTGATGTGAATTCAAAGCTACATACACAATTAACCCTGAAAGTTTACTCGTTTCTTAATTGCTTTCTTTTGGACTCTTGGCCTTTGAAATATATTTTTATATGATACAATAATCTGATACTAAATACAATTCTGATACTAAAATATTCAATTCTTTAGTATCAGAAAACATTTATTGATAATATATATATATCATAACACTTTTTCAGACACAATGTCTTTAGGATCGAGAGTATAAGTATCAGATTTGTATTAGAAATAAATTTGATACCAATACCTGAAAGTGTGTGGAAGGGATGGTATCTAGTGTTTAAGTAAAAAACAGAACAATGTTACACTGAATGTTGTGACAATTAGTGTAGCATTAACTCTAACAGAATGTGAATAAGTAAACACAGTACACAGCGGAAGTCTAAAACACTAAAACACAATACGAACACAATGGAATAATTTTTAACATAGATTTTATTAATAACAAAACCTATGCTAAGCCTTACGGCGAAAAGTAACTTAGTTTCTAAGTTATACAAAAAGTGTCGTGTGAAATGTCTCAGCAATTACTTCAACATTCCACAAACAGAAACTACAATCGAGGCAGGTGCCTGAATCCGCAAACAGACTTAAGTGTAAAACACTGTCTAAAGAACTAATCTAATCTGTGATTCACTCTCACTCGATTCAAGACTAGAACTAAGTACACTGGAAGGTGTGGTATCCCTCGGCGTACGTTAAATGATACAACTACTGGCCATAACTCCTAACTAGGGTTGAACGCTCAAGGAGGTGTTACTCGAGTAGTGCATGCTTTGAAATGAGAGGCTCTGGCGGTATTTATAGAGAAATACACAGCTTCTAGATCCTTCCATTATGAGATCCTATTTTTTAGGACCTCAACCTCCATGATCTTTCTAGAACATTCTGCCATCTTCCAGGTCGTTCTACAATGCTCTAAACTCTTCTAGCACGTTCTCCAACCTTCTGGAATCTTCCAGGTTCCAGACTCTTGTAGAAGCTTCTAGAATCGTTCCTGAATGTGAGAGCATTTAGTACAACATTTAATGTAACATTTCAGAAATGACTTAGAATAAATCAAGGAAGGTCAAATTAAGATGTTGTTGATAATGTTAAAGCATTTAAGAGTTAACAACATCTACAATCTCCCCCAATTTGACCTTTCGACTACAACACACCTGATGCACATATATTTCTATATTATCCTCAAAGCAAACAATTTAAGCAAATTGAATAATAAGGCAAGTTAGAAAGACAAAACAAACAACAACTAACAAAGACCTAAAATCAGCAAGCAGTAAGCAAATAAGAATAATTGTTTATGGCAAACAATTTAAGCAAACTTGATGCAGTAAGCAAATAAGAATAATTCTTAAGGCAAGCAGTTTAAGCAAACTGAAAATAGAGCAAAGTTAGGGAAAAAACAAATACAATAAACAACTAACATATACAACATGCAGTAAGCAAATAATGATAAGTAAGAAAACAATTTAAGCATAAAAGCAGTAATCTATTATCATAAATGCAAACAAATTAAGCAAGTTGAATAAAGAACAACCTATCAACTAGGAAGTAAAAAACAAAATCTGTAAATCAACTTAAACACAGTAACAACAATGCATAAGATCAAGGGAAGTATAAAAGGCACAAATACTTAAGAAACTAAACAAGTGACATATATTGCTGTATCAACAGCTGCAGCATCATGTTCCTGCACATAATCACTTATAATGTTCAGCCCTCCCCCTGTCTTGTATCAACCTGTTCAGTTGTTACCATAACCTGTTTAGATGTCATAAAGAACATCCATACGTTTATCAGCATCAGCAAATTAATCCTCCTCCTCTTCAACAACAATGATTGGTGTAGCAATAAATGAACTACATCATTCGGTTCAACAGTCTCTTTATTAACAGCATCAGGTACACAATCAAGTTCTGGTACATCTCCATGGAGCTCTTCACTTCGAACCCCAGAAGTTGATGGTGTTTCTCCCCCTGTGGTAGTAGACAGCGTCTCTAACCACGGACTTTAAGGAACTGAAGGCCATCAATAGAGTTTTGTAAACGTTTTAGTTGAAGTATAATAAAAGATCTGGAAACAGAAAAAGTTTGACCAATGTGACCATCAATGCGTTTCACATTTGGTGTAGCATTCCTCTGTTCAGGTCTTGCTGGAGCTGGTCGAGCTGGAATAAGAGCATCTCTGTGATCAGAACCATCTGAATTTTATACGAGCAAATCAACAATCCTTTCACCAAGTAACAAATCAGGTGAGATAGTCATTAAGGGTACCTTGCCTCAAATAACCTCAGTTTCCTTAGGTTTAAAAATTCATGACTCTTGAGGTATGAACATATCAACAATGGTAAGGTAAATTCCCTTTATAATAAATATCACTATAAACTGCAGGTGGTGAAAATAGTTAAATCCAAATTGAAATTCTTCAACACAAAAATCATCTTATACAACAATGTAGCTTGATCCTTAGTCACCTTAGTGGAATTTGTAGAGGGTATCCAATTGTAGACAATTAATTTATGGAGTACAGAGTATAGAGATGTGAGATCTTTAGCTACATAAAAAATTTCACCTAGTTAATCTACCACCGGTTATAGAAGTAGCAACCAAGTTCAAATCAAGTTCATCTTCATCAATCACATGCTCTATCTCTAAGAGATCATTAATCAATTTCAGAGTAAGTGAAACTAATCTCCCCCTAAATTGTACATTCCCATATCATTTAGAGCTACGTCTACCCGTACTCTTCCTAAGTCAAGCATAAAGTACATATACCCAATCAAACACAAAAGTATCACTCAAAGTTACAGTTTTCAACAACTTCCTTTTAATAAAAAATTGTATCAACTTTTTACTCTCAAAATCAACAATGTTAATTCTTCTTTCCATTAACAATTTTCGTCAAGATAGCTTAGTGATTTCAGCAACTAACCTATCAATCTAAGAATTATTATTAGGATCAGAATTACCTCCTTCAGAATTTATCTCCTTAGCTGATTCAGAGTCCTTACTACTGCTCTTCTTAGAATCATCACTTCTACTGTCATCAGGGTCTGGTGTTGCGGCACTTGCTTAAGCATTTAATGCAGCATTTTTCCTCAGAAACTTCTTAATCTCACGCACAGTGGGATTATCCTCTGGATCAGAATTTTCAATTCCTTTGGGCAAGTCTCGTTCAGCAGCAACCATCTTTCCCTTTGGATCATACTTCCTTTTGACTCGTTTCTAAGTAACCACATTATCTTCCTCCGATTAAGAAAAGAACTTGAATCGGTTCATCATCAACACTACTTCCTTTATTCTTTCTCCTCAATGAGTTAGAGTAATTAACTCTAGTGAACACAAAGCCGGATCTCCGTCGTTGAACATGGGCTAATCTTTTCTCTTTTCTTTCTTAACGATCTTCCTAAATGCAATCTATTCAGATTCATCAGTATTAAAAAGAGAAAAGTTAGTTTCACATGAGTTAGCATTCGCGTCGGCCTCCTTAATTTGAGCGTCCTCAGAATCGGATGTCTCAGCATTTGCAGACTCATTCTGCTCAGCAACAGGAAAATCATCAATTTCCTTTTCACTCTCCCCCAGAGAGGAAGCTATCGAAGCATTTGCCTCTGTTTCAGTATTAGGACTTGGAAATTGGGCTTTTATGAGGTGAACGAACCAAGTGTAGTGGTGAGTTTTTGGGTTTTCAGTAATGAGAAACGTCAATGGACATATTTCCAATCAGTAGAAATAGATTCTCAGAATTCACATTCGATTGAGACATATTCTCAACAGCTTGGTTCAGCTCGTTAAGGGTCGAATCGAGTTGAATGTGAACAGTTGTAGGAATGGGTGTAACTGGAGTTGTTTTGGGTACGTGTTTCAGCTTTTCTTGTAGCAGTTCGTGAGTTTTGGTGTGAAACGGCCATGAAAGCGAAACTATTAAGATTGGAGAGAGATGGAGATGACAGTTTCGTGGGAGTTTGAGTGTGGTGAGATAGTTTCTTTGTTTCCTGTCATTTAAGCACCAAGAAATCGAAAAGATAATCACAATAACCGAGACAAACAAGGCTTTAGCAAATCTTAAAAAGCAATACTCAAATCACTCGAAAAAATGCAATGCTTAGTATATCATGTTATGAGAAGTATATAGGAGAGAATGCATAGTTGGAAGTAATACGTGTAAAAATTAAAAACTAACTAAGGAAGTTTCTAGAAGAAATTCGATAATACTCCATAAACTTAGTTACAAAAATAGATCATGATTAAGTAGTGGGTAAAATCATAATTAAATAATTAATTAAATTAAGAACATTCTAGAATATTTAGTATTTAAATGTGTATAATCTGAAATAAAACAAGGATGTGGGTTAGTATAATTAGAATAAATAAAATAAATTTCCACAAATAATCAAATAATTACTACTTATAAAAATATAATCGAATCGTCTAATGTTATGCTCAAAACTGTTACATACACCTCAACACGGTTTTTACATGAATTTACTTCATTTGTGTTGCACCATATTTTTCTTTTGTGTTATAGCATCTAATTTGTATTGATCCATTGTTCCTGTAGAGTACATCGTAGTAGCGAACTCCGTGCCCCATACTTACTTAATGGATTACAAATCTCTTGATGTTTTTACCAAATATCACCTTTTGAAAAGAAGACATCGTAGTAGCGAACTCCGTGCTCCATAGTTACTCAGTGATTTGGTACATCTTTTAGTATGCTAATAACATTCTATTTTTTATGCATTTGAGAGGTGTAAGACATGTTTATTTTTGCACAACAAATTTTAGATTCAAGAATATTTTACAAAGGAATTATTCAACGAAAATAGGAAATAAATTAAATCTATAACAGTTGTACAACCTTATGATGTTGTCCTAAATGCTACGACATTTATGACACCATCCATCCAGAATTATTCAGATACTACACATACCAAGAGATTTTCTCAAAGATAAGAATGTCTCAAGGTCAAAACCTTAGTAAATATATCATCATTATGATTTTCAAAAGGTACGTATTCCAACTTTACTATGTTCTTCTCAACTAAATATCTCATAAAATAATGCCTAATGCAAATGTGTTTAGTGAGTGAGTGTTGTACTGAATTTTTAGAAATGTTTATGCACTCATATTATCACAGAAAATTGTAAGGATATCAATTTCAATTTCATAGGCATGAAACATCTTGCTTAACCACAAGATTGTTTCCCATGTAGAAACATCCTCTACTCTTACTCTTTTTGTCGTCCATATCTCATTCTCAATCCGCATCACTGTATCCAATCAATGTGTTATTGGTTTCCATAGTGTACCATATCCCAAGTTCACTTGTACCTGTATCAAACTTGATAATTCTCTTCAAAACATTCAGGTGAGATTCCTTTGGATTAGTTTGGTACCTAACACAAACAAAAACACTAACATTGTACATAATATCTGGTCTATTAGAGGTTAGATAAAGTAAACTTCCTATCATGGATCTATATTATGTTGGATCAAAATCTTTTCCAGCACTGTCTTTGCAAAGAATCAAAATAGATCTCATAGAAGTTTTCATTACTTTTTAACTTTCAAAACCAAACATTTTAACCAATTTCTTAGCATACTTACCTTAAGAGAAGAATATACCATCCTTACATTGCTTGATTTGAAGACCTAAAAAATAATTCAAGTCTCCGACCATACTCATCTCAAATGTTGCAGTCATTGCTTTAACAAATTGGTTAACATTTTATCACAAGTTAAACCAAACACAATGTCATCAACATATATTTGAGCAATAAGTAAATCTTCTCCAGTGTGCTTAATGAACAAAGTTATATCAGTTTCTCCTCTAACAAAACAATCAGGGTATTGTGGATCTTCAAATCCTTTAAGTTGTTCAACATATGCTTCTTCAATTAAAATGTCATTTAGAAATGCAGCTTACACATCCATTTGATGAAGTTTAATGTCAATAAAACATGCAATTGCTAGCAATAATCTAATAGATTCTATCCTAGCAATAAGTGCAAAAGTTTCATCAAAATAAATAACTTCAACTTGGGTGTAACCTTGTGCAACTAATCTAGTCTTATACCTAAAAAATGTTATCAAACTCATCAGTTTTATTCTTAAAAATCAACTTTGTTCTAATGACATTAGTATGACTAGGTCTTAGAACAAATGTTCATACATCATTTCTTTCAAACTGATTAAGTTCCTCATGCATAGCATTTATCCAATATTCATTAGTTAATGCTTCATTCACATTTTTAGGTTAAATTTCAGAATAGTAACACTCCGCATTCACAACATTGAAAATAGAAGACATGCATATCGTTCTTACCACATCTACCTTATTTGATCTTACTCTTCCTCTTGTTTGCACTCCAACTGATGCATCACCTATGATCTGGTCAGAAGGATGACTTTTACCTATTCTTGAAGAAGGATTCATTTTGGGAACGTACTGATCATTCTGTGAAATTACAACTGACTGTTCTGCAGATGTTGCTCCAGATGTGTTAACATTCGATGCAACATTTTCAGACTTCAGTGTATTCTCAGAATTGTCAGTGACTTGTGATATATCTTCTTCATCTTTGTCATCTGTAAGACCTTAATCATCATCAAACACAACATTAACAAATTCTTGAACAGTGTTAGTCATAAGGTTATAAACTCTATAAGCTTTACTATTTCTAGAATAGCCTAAAAAGAAACCTTACACTTTTAGAATCAAACTTGTGAAGTTGATCCCTATCATTCAGAATATAACACATACAACCAAATACATGAAAATACTTCACATTTGGTTTTCTAATATTCAAAATCTCATAAGGTGTTTGAATAGAACCAGATCGAATATAAACTCAATTAATAATATGACATGATGTATTCAATGCTACAACCCAAAATCTCTTAGCAAAACTTTTAGAAGTAAGCATGACTCTTATCATTTCTTGTAGAGTTATATTCTTTCTTTCAGCAAAGACATTCCGTTGTGGAGTTTTAGGAGATGAATATTCTTACAAGATACCTTTCTTATCACAGAAATCATTAAACATGCTGTTTTCAAATTCCCTACCATGCATGATCAGTTATAATATGGCTAACTTTCAAGTTAAACACATTTTTGAACCTTTTGTAAAGAATTTTAAATGCAACAAATTAATGTTTCAGATATATCTCTTAAAAACTCAATCCAGGTAAATCTAGAAAAATCATCTACCACAACAAGTGAATATTGTCTCCAATGCTTTTAGTTTTCATAGGACTAATTAAATCCATGTGCAAAACAATTCGAAACATTGATGTGTAGAACAATGTGACAGCATCTAATGCAACACTCTTACCTGCTTACCTTTCTGGCATGGTCCACATACAGTAGTACTCTGAAACTTCTGTTTTGGTAATCCTTTTCACTGCATCGACTTTGATTAGTCTCTTCACTGATCTATAATGTGCATGTCCCAATTTTTTGATGCAAAAAGATATTTTCATCATTCTTTAACAAATTACACACATTTGTTCCAATAAGATAACAATTATCTACTGCCCTAGACAATTTTCATCTTTATTAAGAACATACACATGATTCTTTGTCAAATTTTACATGCAAATTATCATCACAAAGTTGACTAATACTAATCAAATGAGCAAGCAAGCCATCAACATGCAAAACATATTTAAGCTTAGGAAAACTTTCAACATTCAAAGTTCCTTTTCCTATAATTTGTCCTTTAGAACAGCCACCATATGTAACATTACCATCATTCAAGGTCACATAATCAGATAAGTAGTCAATTTGTCCTGTCATATGTCTAGAACAACAACTATAAAAATACCATTGACCAAGTAAACATGCTTTCAAGGAAGTGTGAACAGCATTACAAGTAACATTATATTTTCATGCAGATTTCAGAAAATGTTTCATAGGATGTGACATCATTTTAGTTAACATTTTCTCATATCTTAGATCATCAAACATTTGCATGCAGTACGGACAAATATGATCAATTATCGAAAAATAATGACATACAAACTTCTTTTCAATGTTTTTGACTTTGTGAGAATCTGTTTGTGCAGATGTTACAACATATGTTTTAACATTTGCCTTCACAAGCTTCACAGCATTTTCAAAATTCTTAGAAAATAGAAGCAGTTTCACTATCATAACGTATACCACAATTATCAGATTTACCAATAGCTATAACATATATCAGAAGCACTCACAGACAATTTTATGAAACTTAAAGTAGAGGTGATCAATTTCTCCTTCAGTTTACAAACTTCAAAAATCTCTTCTGGAATGTATGACTTCTAGCTTGGTAATTGTTCCTTTCAGATTCTCATTCTCTTTGTTCAAAGAATTAAGAGTGAGTTTCTGAGAGTTACAATCATCCAACAACTTTTGGTACTTATGATCATCAATCCTTATGCCTGCATCATCAACAAACCCATTAAAACAATTCAAATCTGGGTGACTCTGTTTCGATGTTACCATAAATGTTATGACATTAGGTGCAACATCAGAATCTGTATCATCCAGATTATCATCTAAAGAATCATCATAATCAATCTTGGTATGAAAAGTAAATTCAACATCTTTTGATTCATCAAATTCATCATCTGATTCATCATTTAAGGTAGTACTAAAATTCAGTTTTTGCATAAGTCTAGTATTGGCACATTAATTTTCATAAAGACCATATTCAGAACATGCATTGAACTAATTTTCTACATTAAAGATCATACCTTGGTTTACCTTCACTTTTTGATAACCTTGGTTGAAATTGACTTTTCCTTCTTTCTGGTGAGAGAGTTGATGTGTTGATTTGGATCTTTGGTACATCATAACCTGTAAGTACAGTCCTCCAAGCACGTTCATCAATCGACTTGATATACATGCACAACTTAGGCTTAAAATATGGATAATATGTTCGGATGCCTAAGTGTAGTGGATATGTGATGTGTTTCCATTGCTAACATAAACAAAAACACACTTTAAGCAAGGATCTAACCTAGTGTCGTCAGGTATCTGCTCTGATACCAACTGAAAGTGTGTGGAAGGGATGGTATCTAGTGTTTAAGTAAAAAACAGACAATTAGTGTAGCATTAACTCTAACAGAATGTGAATAAGTAAACACAGTACACAGCGGAAGTCTAAAACACTAAAACACAATACGAACACAATGGAATAATTTTTAACATAGATTTTATTAATAACAAAACCTATGCTAAGCCTTACGGCGAAAAGTAACTTAGTTTCTAAGTTATACAAAAAGTGTCGTGTGAAATGTCTCAGCAATTACTTCAACATTCCACAAACAGAAACTACAATCGAGGCAGGTGCCTGAATCCGCAAACAGACTTAAGTGTAAAACACTGTCTAAAGAACTAATCTAATCTGTGATTCACTCTCACTCGATTCAAGACTAGAACTAAGTACACTGGAAGGTGTGGTATCCCTCGGCGTACGTTAAATGATACAACTACTGGCCATAACTCCTAACTAGGGTTGAACGCTCAAGGAGGTGTTACTCGAGTAGTGCATGCTTTGAAATGAGAGGCTCTGGCGGTATTTATAGAGAAATACACAGCTTCTAGATCCTTCCATTATGAGATCCTATTTTTTAGGACCTCAACCTCCATGATCTTTCTAGAACATTCTGCCATCTTCCAGGTCGTTCTACAATGCTCTAAACTCTTCTAGCACGTTCTCCAACCTTCTGGAATCTTCCAGGTTCCAGACTCTTGTAGAAGCTTCTAGAATCGTTCCTGAATGTGAGAGCATTTAGTACAACATTTAATGTAACATTTCAGAAATGACTTAGAATAAATCAAGGAAAGTCAAATTAAGATGTTGTTGATAATATTAAAGCATTTAAGAGTTAACAACATCTACAATACCCTTTGTATCAAATATTTCATCTTTCATATAAAAAAATATTCGATGCTAAAAACATTTTTTTTCTTGTAGTGTCTCTTTTTTTCATTTTCTGTCAAATCTTTCTTTTTTCAAAAGAAAGGGTGTCACGCCCCAATTTTTATTAGAATAGATTTTTTGAAATAATTGACAATTTAGAAGTAAAAGGGCATGAACCAAAATTTATATTTAAGAAATAAGGCTTACAATTTTATTTTATAATAAAAAAATAATTAACAATTAGCGGAAGCTTAAAAAAATTAAATAGCAACTCAAAATAATTTTAAAATGTATGTAGAACCACAACGGCTCAATTAATTTTACTAAATGATTGTCATCCACCATCCCTCCTCGCATCGCAATCAGCTCCTCGATCTGAAATATTAAAATGAAGGGGTGAGCAAACCACAGCTCAGTGGGGACATATTTATCAAAACTAAATACAATAAGCAATTAAATTATCACAAATGTAAACATGCATTTAATGTATTGCCACTTCTCAACTTCTCGTTTATAAAGGTCAGAAGACCTACTTCTCAACTTCTCGTTTATAAAGGTCAAAAGACCTACTTCTCAACTTCTAGTTTATAAAGGTCAAATGACCTGTTTGTCTCAACTTCTCATTTATAAAGGTCAAATGACCTGTTTGTCTCAACTTCTCGTTTATAAAGGTCAAATGACCTGTTTGTCTCAACTTCTCGTTTATAAAGGTCAAATGACCTGTTTGTCTCAACTTCTCGTTTATAAAGGTCAAATGACATGTTTGTCTCAACTTCTCAACTTCTCATACACAATTCACATTAGTGACAATAAAATTACAAATCACATTTAATAATGACAAACAATTAATTAGAAATCCCCACCTCAAAATGAAGGTAGTGAATCAAATGGATGCAAACAACGCTACCTTCTTGTCACGATTATTGGCACCTAGCATTAAATATAAAATTAAACCTTCTTATAAATCTTAACATTAAAATGATGAAAAATATCAATCAAAACTCATAAAGCTCACGGTACAGACCATCACTCATATACTCTTACTCAAAACTTTTCTTTATTACAAATTAATTAAATAAACTCGTCCACTTCCATCAGATTTAATCTAATATATATATATATAAAAGAACTAAATTATATTGTATATATGTTTCTCCTATCCCATTAGTCGGCGATTACACAACCTGACATTATAATTATATATAAAATTTAATCTAATTAAAGTCTAAATTAACGTTTTAAATTATGATCAAAATCAATGGAATGTGAAACTAACTTTTGACGGAATAGAATTATTAGAGTTTAAAAGCTTACAGATCTTACATATTTAACAAAAACTAGTAATTTAAAATTATTAAAAGCAACCTGATAAAGAAACTATATACGATCGATCGCCGACAACAATTTGGACAAGAAATATATATTAAAAACTATTACAAACAAATATTTTGGTCTTTAAAATAAAAGGATTTAGCATAATATTCTCTACAGATTCAGAGTTTTAAGATTTAAATTAATTTGAGTAATCTAAATCATATTTAGCAGAGACGATAAATAGTTTTACCATGCTGAAAACAGAAATAGATAAAAGAAAAGAGAATTGAGAATAAAGAGAGTACCGCGCCTTTTTTGGTTGAAAAGAAACCCTAATTTGATAATAGTATTTTCTTTTTGTAAAACGATTGGGATAAGTCTCATATATATATATATAATGAATTTTAGGGTTGGGCTTTTAAATAGCCTTAAAATAAATTTAATAAATAATTATATATATTATAAAATTTAGGGATATTACAAAGGGTTAATTAATTTTTTTTATATATCAAATAATTTATATTTATATTATTATTTTTTGTTCTCTAAATTACAATTACAATTTTAATTTAAATATTATATTTTATTTTATATTAAACTTATAAAATATTTGAACATTAAAAATATAAACACAATATAATTTAAATTATATATATATATATATATATATATTATAATACGCTGATTTTGCACTAATATAAATAATATAGTTAAGTTTAGTTTTCGAAATTCAAAAATAACTTTCAAACATGGCTAGTCACTATAATGGCATGTCGACATATAACACAAGGAATACACTGAACTCTTTAATAAATAATATAGTTAAGTTTACGTTTAGTGGAATGTTCGTAGAGAACTTGTGGTTGAAGAGTTGGTCATACAGATATTTCATTCGGGTGACATTCTTCAATATCATTTCCCAATTCTCCGAATCAACAATCATATACTTTCCGAAATGGGAGAAAAAGAAAAAACATAAAAAATTATTCTTATATTGTTTCAAAGTTGACGGCTAAAAATGTGTGTGGACATATAGATACACAAAACAACAATATCATCAATTTATTTTTTTGTTATGCTGAACTTTTTAAGTCATGTTTGACTTGTCTTGCCACTTTTGTCACCAAGATACATTATTTTATGTAATGATCTATTATTAGACAGTTTGTCAAATAAATTTAATTTACAAAAAATCGTTTTTATTTACTTCTACTTACCTATTAACACAATTTATATTCTTTCATTTACTAATAGACGAATTTTTTTCTTCTATTCTAAAAGTTTATAAATGTCTTTATCTGAAATATCAAACGACGTGTATGCTTGTTCCTATCGTAACTCTGTTTTCGAGGAGACAAATCAAAACTTTATTTACGTATTTAAATTAAACTTTGCTGTCTTTGGGATGAAATTATTAAACTTTTTTGGATTAATTAATAATCATTTTTGGGTGTATTCCCTCCCTTCCACAATTACTTTCACACTTTCATTTCCGAAACATTCCACAATAACTTTTACACCCTTAAAATAGAAAACTTTTTATAAATTCAATCCTCACAATTAATATTCTCAATTTTACACAAATGTCATTACTTTTTTTTCACACATATACAAAAGTCAATTTATTTTTTTACTTTATACATAAAGTTTTATAAAATTACCCCTCAAAATTTCACTCATTATTACATTTTCTTAATATGCGTGTGCATTTACCTATAAAAGTTATTTTAGAACGGAGAGAGAGTATAATATTATACGTGGACGACTGGGTAATTTCTTAAAATAATAGATGTACTAAATTTGTCATTTTTAAACTTAGGGTATATATAATTTTCACGTCATTCTTGTATTTTTCTCTCCTTCTCTTTTAAGTTTTTATTTTATCTTTTAAATCTTGTTATTCTTGTGTTGTGTTTTCATTTTTATTACTCATGATTTTCACTCCCAAGTGGGGTAACATGTATTGATTCATCTCTTAATTTAAAGATACCATATTTTTCTAGTTCTTTGTTTTGTTTGATAGTTAAAGATTAAAATTAAAGTAAATTAATTTTATCTTAAAAATATAATAAAAAATATATAAATGTAATTGAAAGAGAGAAGAATATGTAATTGAAAGAGAGAAGAATATAATAAAACGTGAAATATAATAAATAGTTTACAAAAAAAATGAATTGTAAAAGCTTTTATTGGAAAGGACTATTTTCTTTTAGAAAATTTTCATGGGGACGAGGAGGAGCTTTATTAAGGTTTAATTAATTATAATTTTGATTTAGGTTCATCACCCTTTATTGAAATTTGATTTAGGTATGGATGAAAATATTTGGAAATATCCTCGATATATCTTTAATATATCCATTTTTCGTGGTCATCGATATCAATATTAGAAAAAGTTAATATTTCTACGATATTGTAAAAAAATTGAAAATATCGTTAGACAATAACAATATCGAGTCTAATATCGGTAAAATATCGAGAGAATATTAAAAAAATCGAGAAAATGTCAATAAATTTCGAAAAATATCGATAAATATCATATGAAATAACATTGTATATTATATTTTATATAAATTTATCACTAATATAAAATGTATTCAAACTGTTTTGTTAATTTTATGTATTAAAGGTTTGTCATTAAATTTTTTATTTTTTTAAAATTTACCAATATCGATATATCCATCAATATTTCCACAAATTTAAAATTTCGATATTTCCACAAATTTAAAATTTCGATATTTTCACCTATATCGATATTTTCACCCTTGGATTTAGGTTTATGAGGTGGAAGAGATGACAATATGTTAACAGTGAGTAGGCATACACCACGTGAGAGCCATACAGACAATTCTTATCTTATTTGAGGGGTTTCCCGGTCCCCCCCTAAACGGAGAGTTAGGTAGGAAATATTAGTCCACCAACCAATCATTTGTCCCTTTTCTTTTGAAGAATACAATGTACTCTCCTTAATTTTCGGTCCATCAAAATTGATCAAACAATCACTTTATTTTTACTTTACAACTATTTCATAATATTTTTATTTTATCTTTTTTTTTTATTTGTACTCAATTTAAAAGACATAGTTTTCGTGGACGGAGAGTATATTTTTTATATTTCAAATCAATTTTCACATATTTTTTAAATCACTTTTTATACTCTCTCAGTTCTCTTATAAGTTTCTCACATAGATTAAGAAAATTAATTAAGTTATAAATATAGTACAAGTGATTAATTGAGAGAGAGGGAATATGAAAAACTTAGAGCTGGACAGACAAAAAATGACAAACTAAAAAGCTTATAGACGAACGAGTGAATACTTTTCTTTATTATCTGTCCTACATTTTTTTTCAAAAAGTTTCTACAACCCTTACCAAATTTCCACTTATCTTCTTCTATATCATTATATTTTCTTATACTCCCTTACCTTTACTTAGTTCGTGTGCCCAAATATTAACGCTGGGTGGGATAGAAGGAGTATATATACAAGTAATCAATCAATGAACACATGTTAATGAACTCCGTCCGGTCTTTAAAGATCTCACGATTTGCTTTCTTTGTCTAAAGGAGTCCCCGTCATTGGGCACTCCCATGATCATGTGGATCACTCCCCGTTTCTAAGGTGGTGGGGGTGACCCTCGGGATCATCTCTTAGTTCTTTTTTATCATCCTTCGGCTTCCTTTCATGCTCCTTTCTTTTCTGCCCTCGAGGTCCTTGGCTATCCCTGAATATAAATTCCTTGAGGTGCCTAGCTTGGATCATCCTCTCTATTTCATCTTTTAGATGTCAACATTAGTTGGTGTCGTGACCATATTCGTTATGGAAGCGACATAACCTATCTGATTTGGACTTTTGTGGACCTTTACCTCTAGAGTAGGGGAACTTCAGGTCGGGATGGTCTCCTTCTACTTCCAGGACCTCCGCTGGCTCCAGCTTCAAGGGGGTATATTTTTCAAATCTCCCTCCAGGGCCCAAACGTGACCCTCCAGCACCATTCAAGTTTCCAGCACCCCCAGAGTTCTTTAGGGTTTCTCGGCTGGACTTCCTTGAAGTAGTATATCTCATTTTCTCTCCGCTAGCTGGCTTTGTTTCTGGCCTCTTGGCTTTCCTTACTTCCTCTAGAGTAAGGTATTTCTCGGCCATGTGCAGCCGCTTGTCAAAGGTGTGCATTAGCTTCTTGGCTAATGAGGAGAAGAGATCTCCATCTCTCAATCTGTTGGTGAGGGCGTTAATATTGACCTCAAGGGAGGCAGTGGGTACCTTCAGTGCAACTTGATTAAATCTCTTTGGGAATGCTCTTAGGCTCTCATTTTCCACCTGTCTCATGTTGAATAGGGTCAATGTAGCTCTGGGCTGTCTCCCCGCACCAGTGAACTGGTGCAGGAATAACTCGCTAAATTCTGCCCATAATCGAATGGTGTTCGGCTCCACCTGTGTGAACCATTGTTGGGCAGCCTTGGCTAAGGTAGTTAAGAACACCCTGCATTTGACACCCTCTCCGTAGCGGTGCAGCAAAGCAGCATTCTCGAACCTCACCAAATGTTCATATGAATCAGCGGTACCGTCATATTCAAAATTAAGAGGTTTGAAGTTAAACGACAATTCATCTAGTAAAATATTAGAGGAGAATTGACAGCCAGTAACGTTTGGAGATTTACTTACGCGGTTAGTCATTTGCTTCCTCATATCTCTCATCTCCTTCTAGGGGGCTTGCAGCTGATCACTAACCGCTCCTTGGTACGTATCATCCGTATTTTCCTCTATCTCAGGAACTAGGGCTTCCTCCCGTATTGGTTCCATATTCCTTCTGGCAATTCTCGTAGGGACACTTCTCTCAGCTTGAGAGGGAACCTTCTCCTCTCGATCTGCAGCGGTTTCAATCTCTCTTGAAGGAGCTTGTGAGGTCCCAGGGATATGTTCGGGGCCTCTGTGCTTGGTATTCTCGGCGGTTGGCGGAATTGTACCCGGGGTGTGTGCCCTTTGGGACGCCAACACCTTCTCTACAGCTTGGGCGATCATGAGAAACCGTCAGGAGTTCGGGATTAGTTTTGATCGAAGGTATTTCTTTACTGATCCCACTCCCTGAAGATCCGGAGGTATCGACTATGTTACCCTCCACTAAAGAAGGGATGATTCGTGTTCCACTGGGTAAGATCGGGAACGCCGGCGGAGGAGGGGGCGGATTAGCCCCTGGTGATGCGACTAAGGGCTCTTTCCCTACATTCTTGTCCGTAGGGAATCATGGAGGGGGCGTAGGGAAAGCAGGAGGAATGGATTCTCCTTTTTCCTTAGCGTGTTTGATAGGATCTCGTTCTCCACCCATATTTGTACGAACGTTTTCTCACGTCTTAGATCAAATCTTCCCACAGACGGCGCCAATTGTTGCGTCAAAAAATGACGGGATGTGACAATGAATCCAACGGGCTAGGTTTTAACATTCTAGCTTGGATTACATATCTTGAGCAATGCTTGTGCGAGTAAATCCTTCCAGAGCTCCCATAGACCCGCAAAAACACGCCGGTGGGGATTCCCGCGTGGAATCTCCGACGCTCAAGTCAGATATCGCCCTCGGGAGAATCAAGGTGGAGCTTCCCAAATCAAGGGGAAGCTCTCGCAGAAAAATAATATAATCTCAAGAGTGTTTCGTATTCTCAAGTGTGTTAGTGTGTAGAATTGTAATTGTGTGTTAATGTAATCAGTAAAATGAGCATAATCATACTTCTAAATCGTACCTTGGGGGAAAAACTGGTCTTTTTCCCTTTTTTCTCAACTGCCTAGCCCTGGACCCGGTCCAAGGCTCATCATCTCCTTCCACGTCTTCAACCCTAGATTCACGAAATCTGTTCCGTCTCTCCTGCCCCAACTTCCCCTTGACCAAGCCTTAGTCCACGTAGCCCTGGGTTTGGGCTGGTTATATGGGCCGAGGGTTAGGTCTATCTCTTCCATTTATTTCTCAAGGGGCTGGGCCCAATCTTCTTGCTATTATTAAGTTGGGTCACTTCATGGACATGTCCTCATTACCATTGGGCTCCAAAGAGACCCATTAGGTTACTCACAAAATATATGATCAAGGGTGTATTAATCATCTTGTGGAATGAATATAAATATTTGATGAGAATAACTCATCGTTTATCCACGTGTCGACACCTTATAGGGCGACATATTTTGGCCGCATCACTTTGATATCAAATATTCCATCTTTGGTATAAAAAAAAAATCGCGATGCTAAAAATATTTTTTCTTGTAGGGTCTCTTTTTTTTCATTTTCTGTCAAATCTTTCTTTTTTAAAAAGAAAAGGTTAATTAATTTTTTTATTTATCAAATAATTTATATTTATATTATTATTTTTTGTTCTCTAACTTACAATTTTAATTTAAATATTATATTTTCTTTTATTTTTATATCGAACTTATAAAATATTTGAACATTAAAAATATGAACACAATATAATCTAAATTATACTCTTTCTGTCCACCAAAAGTGTGCTCACTTTTTTTTATATTTGTTTTTAAAAAAATCATATTTTAATTATAAAGAATATATTTGATAGATACTCCATCTTGTTAGTAAAGTAAAAAAAATATTCAAAAGTGAATTATTTAAATGGAATAAGCATGTTTTTTGTAAACAAAAAAAAATGAACACATTTTTTAAGAACGGAGGGAATATATATTACAATATCTAGGCGGGTTTTGCACTGAGTATATAGTTAAGTTTACTTTTAGAAATTCAAAAATAACTTCCAAACATGGCTAATCACTATAATGGCATGTCTGACATATATATATAACACAAGGAATACACTGTACTCTTAAGTTTCGTGGGAAGTTCGTAGAGAACTTGTGGTTGAAGAGTTATTTCATTTGGGTGACATTCTTCAACATCATTGCCCAATTCTCTGAATCAACAATCATAATATCTAAGACCATCCTCATCCGTGACACTCCTTCAAACCAACCTTTTAATATTATATTAATTTCTCTCTCATTCATATATATACAATTTACAATTCAACCCAAATTTAACTTTAATATTTACTATATTTTAATGTATAAATTGATATATAAAAATTACTTGATATTCTAAATTTGTAATTATAATAGAATTTTTTTTATCACACACTTAAAATAAATAATGAACTTAAAATTACAAGATTTGAAAATACGAAATTGAAAAACAATAATAAACAAGCTACAAATGGATGCATGAAATATTAGTAAATGCTAGAAATATTAGAAGATAAAAGAGAGAATTTTAGTTTGTGTTTTAAAATAACTCGATATTGGACTCTATTTATAGAGAATTTTTTTTTACGAATTTTGATATATATATATAAATATTTTTTTAATACATATTATTTTCAATATCTACAAATCTAATTATATCACACAAGAAATTATATCAACCAATAGGATGATGCCATGTGTTACCTTATTTAATGACATAAAATTCTTGACACCTCATCCAAACCAATGTCACCAAAATAAAGAATGTGAAGTATTATTTTAATATTAAAAATTTTATCTTATTATTATGACATTTGGTGTAATGTCACCGATGATCATAGTCTAATATGTCTATAACTTTCCGAAATGGGAGAAAGAAAAAAATAAAAAATTATTCTTATATTGTTTCAAAGGTGACGGCTAAATATGTGTGTGGACATAGATACACAAAACAACAATATCCTCAAAATATTTGTTGTTATGCTGAACTTTTTAAGTCATGTTTGACTTCTCCTGCCACTTTTGTGGCGAAGATACATTCTTTTATGTAATGTAATCAGTGACGGAGCCAGAACTTAACCGATGGGGGGCCCAATTATGAATAATAAATTTCGCTTTTAATATCATATACGTTTGAAACATATACGGTAATATATTACTAATGAATCAAATAGAGTTTTAATATGTTTCAATAAGAGTTTCATTATTTCCGTTCATTACCTAAATTTTTTTTATGTTTATACAGTTTATAAGCGAGCTTCTTTTAATTTTTATGTTTTAAATTGTTATATACTTCACTCGTTTTATATTGATTGACACTATTAGTCTTAATTCTTGTTTTAAAAATTTGTCATTTTAGCTATTTTTAACATGTTTGTCCCTAAATTACTCATATGCAAATTTCTATAATTTTTATTTTAATACTTTTTTCATCTCTCTTTCTTGATAATTGAAGTAAGTCATTTCACACTCTCTTATATTTTTCTTCATTTTTCTCTCAATCTTTAATGATAATGAAAGGTAATTTATAAAAAAATGTTATTTAATTATACACAAAACAAGTACATTATAAGGAAAATAATAATTGCACTACTAATATTTTACTAATTCACTTAAAAATTGTTATATGATTATTAAATATAATTAATTATAGACAAAGTGGGATAGCTCAAGTGGTTAGAACACCACTACCTAGGCCCCAGGTCCTGACCCCGAGTCACGGGGAGGGGAAAAAGGGATGGGGTATTTAACTTGTAATAAAAAAAAAATATAATTAATTATAATTGTAATTATTTTTTATTTTATTTTTTAATATTTTTAAAAAAATTATTTAAAAAAAATTATAAAATGGGTGGGGGGCCCAGTGGCCCCCCTGGGCCCTCTCTCCCTCCGTCCTTGAATGTAATGGTCTATTATTAGACATCTTGTCACATAAATTAATTTACAAAATATCTTTTTTATTTACTTCGACTTACTTATTAACTCAATTTATATTCTCTCTTTAACCTAATTGACAATTTTTTTCTTCTATTGTAAAGGTTTATTAATTATAAAAGAAAATGTCTTTATCTGAAATATCAAACGTGTATGCTTGTTACTATCATAACTCCGTTTTCGAGAAGACAAAACAACTCCGTAATAGAGTGGAATTTAGTGTGGAACCCGTTGCCAGTTCAATTCAAAATAAATGTTTACGTATTTAAATTAAATTTTGCTGTGTTTGGGAAGAAATTATGAAAAACTTACTAAAAATTTTGGATTGTATAATCATTTTTGGGTGTACAGCCTAACTCCTCCTCCCTCCGACCCGAAATTATTTGCATGATTTAACCCACACAATTTTTAAGAAAATGAAATTTAGTAGTTGATGATGTTGATGTAAGATAAATGAGTGATATTTTAGGTGATTTGGTGAGGTGTAAATTGAATTTGGTGAGGCGTAAAGTAAAATGTATGTAAAAAATGAGTGACAATTTTAAAAATAAAATGATGTTGAGAGGGTAATAATTTTGTGGGGTATTTTCATATTAAGAGTGTGCAAATAATTTTGGAACATTTCAATAAAGAAAATGTGGAAATAATCGAGAGTATAATATTATACGTGGACTGATTAATTTCTTAAAATAATATAAAAATAATAGATGTACTAAATCGGTCATTTTAAACTTATGGACATATATAATTTTCACGTTTTCATTTTTGTTTAATCTGATTTTCACTCCCAAGTGTGATACACATATTGATTCTCATATCTTATCTATGATTTGTTTTTAAGGTTTGGTTGATAGTTAGGATGATGGGT
Organism: Galeopsis tetrahit; assembly: GCA_963675135.1. NCBI lineage: Eukaryota > Viridiplantae > Streptophyta > Magnoliopsida > Lamiales > Lamiaceae > Galeopsis > Galeopsis tetrahit. Next base: position 23,286,502 of record OY776128.1, read on the forward strand.
AAATTGATTTTATTACATAAATATAATAGAATATGAATATGTATATGTATATCTATTAAATATATTGAAATTAAAAGAGAGAAAAATATAATGCAATATGAGAGAAAATAATTTATAAAAATAAAATGTGAAAACTTTTATTGGGAGGACAATTTTTCTTTTGTTTTTAGAAAGTTTTCACGGGTACGAAGGGATTACTTTATTAAGGTTTAATTACTCTCTCCGTCCGTCTATAAATTTTATACACCCTTTTTATAAATATTTTTTAATTTTTTATTTTTATAATTAATTTTATATTTTATTTTTTTCTCTTTCTGTATCTCTCTCCCAATAGAATTACTTGTACTATATATATTATTTAATCACTTTTTTTTATGTATGTATTACTACCTCCGTTCCTGAAAAGTTTACTATACTTTTTGGGCACGAAATTTAAGAAAAAATATAATGATTAGAGTATTGAGGAGTAATTTGTAAACTTTTATATATAAATTAAATAAAGTAGTTGCATTGAGTGTATGATAAATCTCAAAAGTAATGACATGAAGGCTAAATAAATATGTTTTCATTTAAGAGCATGCAAATTTTTAAGAGACAAACTAAAAAGGGAAATATGAAAATTTTTCATGAACGGAATGAGTAAAAATCAATGAAAATTTTATATGAGGGGTTATAATTTTGATTTAGTGGGTGTTTGCAAACAAAACTATGTGCTTAAAAGCACTTCTTTTTTTAAATAGAATCACTTTTAAAGTGTTTGTAAATACAAGTAAGTGATTAAATTAATTACTTAAAAGCAATTTTGGTCAAGCACCTCTCCACATGCTTCTAACAACTTCTAAGTGCTTCTAATCATTGCACTCACTAATTTTACAATTTTACCCTCACAATTTAAATAATATTTTATTTTTACCATTATTTATTCAAATGTAATAAGGGTGCTTTTTGTAAAATTATAAAAAAAAAGTGATTTGTATGACATACACCATAACATTTAAAAAATTGATTAGAAGTGCTTATTTTTAAAACACCATCTACTTTCAATTTTACTACAAAAATCAACTTTAATTACTTTGAATCAACTACTATTATTTGCAAACACACCCTTAGTTCATCACCCTTTATTGAAATTTGATTTAGTTTTTTTTGATGGGGGAAGAGATGACGATATGTTAAAACTCCCAACATCTAGTGATCGCATCACGTGAGCCATACGTACAATCCTTGTCTCATTTAATTTGAGGCATTTCCTAGTTACTTACGGCCCTAATTTTGTTTTCCCCCATAAATGGAGAGTTAGGTAGGAAATTTTAGTCCACCAACCAATCATTCGTCCCTTTTCTTCCAAAGAATACATTGTATACTCTTTTTTTTAAAAATCAGTTTTCATATTTTTTTTATTTTTTGTTTTAAATTACTTTTTATATTATTTTCATTCCACAATAACTTTGACACTTTTATTTTCGAAAAGTCCACAATAATTTTTATACCCTTAAAATGAAAAACTCTTATAAAGTTCATTCTCACAATATCCTCAATTTTACACAAATGTCATTGTTTTTTTTTTTTCACACTTACACAAAAGTTAACTCATTTTTTTACTTAATAAATAAAAGTTTACAAAATTAGGAAGAAGTATAATTTTTAAAAGTATTTTACAATTCTCCCCTAAAAATATCCACTCATCTTCTATATCATTATATTTTCTTACACCCCCTTTACTTAGTTTGTGTGCCCAGATCTTAATCTGAGGGAGTATATATACAAGAAATCAATCAATGAACTCATGTTAAAGAATTAATTAAGCTGGTATGGCTGTGGGATTTTCGATCACAGGTGAAGAGGGTCGACACTACAATGGACGAATAACATCATACTTGCTCTCATCTTGCCTCGTTGCCGCCATGGGAGCATTCATTTTTGGCTATGATATTGGAGTTTCAGGTTCATTTCACTACTTTTTTGCTTTATTTCATATACAGTATAAGACAATTATAATTTAATTGTGGCAGGTGGAGTGACCTCTATGGATCCCTTTTTGGAAAAGTTTTTCTCCAAAATATACACAAGAATGAAACAAGATACCAAGATTAGTAACTACTGCAAATTTGATAGTCAATTGTTGACGTTATTCACATCCTCACTATATTTAGCTGGTCTGATTGCTTCATTCTTGGCCTCCAAGGTCACTCAGTCGTTTGGTCGGAAAATATCCCTACTCATCGGAGGAGTTTCATTTCTGATCGGAGCAGCACTTAATGGCGCTGCACTTGATATTTATATGCTAATTATTGGCAGAATTCTCCTTGGAATTGGTGTTGGATTCACTAATCAGGTATCCTACAATACCCCTGTTTTCCACTTCAATTTACTATCTCTGATTCTCTGTACAATAATAAACTTCCTTTTTTTTTTTTTTTTTTTTTAATTAAGAAATATAATACTATAAAATGTGGAGAGTATATTTTTTTTTATTAAGAAATATAATATAAATTGTGAGGAGTATATATAGTTGAAGTAGAAAGATAGAAAAAAATAATACTCACTTTTTTAAAAAAATAGTACAATTTTTTTTTCACACCAATCAATGCATGTTTGAGCATATAAAATTTACACATACAGTATTCTTAGTATACCCTTGTTATTATTACTAGACCCTTGATAAACATATTTGACTAGTCGCAATTTCTAATATCGAGTCGATTTACTTTGATTTGTCAGTATGAGGCCAGTTTACTTCAGTTTCCAATTCGAATTATCTTCGAATACTCTTTTTTCATTTTGACTTGTGCTTATACATTTTGCATTATAAAAATTATATGATCCAAGTTTATGGAAGTTTTAAGATGAATTCAGTAACTCTTAACACATAAAATATATTAGAAATTAATATACTACGTTTGAAAAAAATTCAATTAATTCTATTTTAAAATTTACACGTATATTAACAAAACAATTAATGTCTCATTTTACTCTTAATTAATTTTTATACTTCTAATAAAAGAATAATACATTTATGTAATATTTATTAATTTTAAGGATAAATTTAAAAGAAATACAATTAATTTGTATTAAAAAGTGAAACATTATATAATTTATAAAAAAAATGAAAGGTGAAAACACTTATATTATGAATAGGAGTGAATATCACTTAAATTATTGAAATGTATTAAGTGTAATGCTAAAAAGTATCACTTAAATTAAAATAACTTAAATGTTGTAGTCGTAAAGCTAAAGGATATACTGTAACTTAAATTACTACAAATGTATTAATCGTAAGAGTACTCCAAAATAATCGCATGAATTCAGTTTAAAACTTGTTTAAAATAAAATAGGACACAAATATACTTCAAAACAAATATTAAAATTTCAGTTTGTGTTCATAGTTTCTTGTTACTGCAGGCAGTCCCATTGTATCTCTCAGAAATGTCCCTGCCCAAACACAGAGGAGCAATCAGCAATGGATTTCAAATGAGTTTAGGCATCGGTTTTCTTATAGCAAACCTCGTCAACTTAAACACCCAAAAGATAAAAGCAGGTTGGGGCTGGAGAATCTCACTAGCCGTTGTTGCAATTCCTGCCTCAATCCTAACTCTAGGCGCCCTCTTCCTCCCCGAAACGCCCAACAGCATCATCCAGCGCTCCCAGAACCCGGACCAAGCTCGAACGATCCTGCGAAAAATCCGTGGCACGGACGACGTCCAAGCCGAACTAGACGACCTAATCGCAGCCAGCGAGGTTTCGAAAACCTTGAAAAACCCGTATCGAAACATTCTCACACGAAACTTTCGGCCCCAATTAGTCATGGCAATCGCAATGCCCTTTTTTCAGATTGTTACGGGGATCAACGTCATCGGTTTTTACTCTCCGATACTTTTCCGAACATTAGGCCTCGCGGAGAGCGCGTCCCTCTTGTCGACTCTTCTGACGAGCGTTGTCGGATCAACGACGACGCTCGTGGCAATATTGGTAGTTGATAGGGTTGGAAGAAGGCCCCTTTTATTGGTGGGTGGTTTAATCATGTTCATTTCTCAAATTGCAATTGGAGTGATCATGGCTGTTAAGCTAAGTGATCATGGGGAATTGGAGAAAATGTATGCTTATGTACTATTGGTGCTGATTTGCATCTACATTGCGGGATTTGGGGTTTCGTGGGGTCCACTCGGGTGGCTCATCCCGAGTGAGATATTTCCTATGGAGATACGGTCGTCGGGGCAGAGTATTACGGTGGCGACGAATTTTTTATGTACTTTTGTAGTAGGGCAGACGTTTTTGTCAATGCTTTGTCATTTTAAAGCCGGGATCTTCTTGTTTTTCGGAGGGTGGGTTGCGGTGATGACCGTGTTCGTCTACTTTTTGCTACCGGAGACGAAGAACGTTCCGATTGAACGAATGGATATGATTTGGAGGGAGCATTGGTTTTGGAAGACAATTGTGGGGGAAAAGTAGAGGTACATTGCATTTAAGTGACATCGAATCAAACTATATTGTTTAGCATACAATATATCACAATTGTAACATATCGAATCAAGCATTTTTAAAATTACAATACTTGGTATTTTAAACTGTATTTTTTCTCAGGGTTGGTCTGCTATAAACTCGAGTGCATGTTATGCACCCTAGTCCATGTTGCACTTTTCAATTTTACTGACTTACACTTTTTGGTAATGGTATTGCACTTTTCAATTATTAAACTGTATAATAATATTTTTAGTAATAATTGAAAAGTATAACACCATTTACCAAAAAATGTAAGTCAATAAAACTAAAAAGTGCAACATGGACTAGGGTGCACAGGCCCGGTCCTAATGTTAAGCCAACGAGGCGACCGATTCAGGCCCAGGAATATTTCAATTTTTTTGGGGCCCATTTTTTAAGATATCTTATATATATATATACACATATATAAGACACTTAAAGAGAATATTGATAAAGTAAAAAGAATTAGTGAAGGGGAAGGGAAGGGAAGGAAAAACTAAGAGAAAAAAGTCTCTATAAAAGCCTAATTCAGTTTATAATTTATATCTTTTAAATTTTCACCTTCTCAATTTACGTCTTAGAGTGCCCAATTTACATCATTTTCATCGAAAAGTTGAGATTTTGGGCAGTTAGCTCAATTTACATCCTTTAAATTTAAAATTAAAAAATAATATTAAAAATTTCTAAAAATCTCATAAAATTAAAAATTACTCGTATAAAAAATATTAAAAAAATTCAAAAAGTCTCATTAATTTTTCTAAAAATTATAATAATTACATTAAAAAAACTCTTAAAATCTTAAAAAATCTATATTAATTAAAAATTAGAAATTCTAAAATGTGTAAAAAAAATTCTATATTGTTAGTCCTTTAAAAATTGTTTTACATTATGTTTCATAAGTTCGTATAAAATAAAAATATAGGAAGAGACGGGGCCTTTTTTTTTAAAGTTCGATTCAGGCCCATATATTCCTAGGACCGGCACTGAGGGTGCATAACATGCACTCGAGTGCATACTAGACTTTACCTTTTTCTTATACTAGACAAAAGAAGAGAGTTCACTTGAACCTGATTTACAAGAGATCAATATTTACATGTTGAGTTTCTAAATCAGATTTGATGCACAGATTAAAGTTAATATTTAGGGAGTGTTTGCAAACCATAGTGATTGTTTTAAAGTGATTAAAATTGATTTTTGCAATAAAATATAAAGTTGATAGTGTTTTAAAATTAAGCACTTTAAATCAATTGTGTATATGTTGTGGTGTTTACAAAACAAATCATTTTTTTTATAAATTTACAAAAAACTTATTACATTTAAATAGATAATGTGTAAAGATGAAATATTATTTAAATTGGAGGGCAAAATTGTAAAATTGATTATTGTAATGATGAGAAGCACATAGAAGCTATTAGAAGTATGTGGAGGGGTGTTTCACCAAAATCACTTTTAACAAATTAACTTAATCACTTGGTTGTGTTTGAAAACACTCTAAAAGTGATTCTATTTAAAAAAGAAATGCTTTTAAACAACTTCTAGTGTTTCCAAACACCCATTTACATGGTTTGCATTGTTGTGATGTGGCAGAAGAGACCAAGAAAACTTCTTACTTATTTGATGTAACCATAGTCCAAGTATATGTTGTATACAAGAGCTTTGAGACTACATACAGTATGGCCATGTTTGATAGCTTAGATTAAACCTAGATTAATTATATATCATTTTTATTGGTTGTTTGATAACTTAGATTAAGGGTAGATTATGCTTTAAAATTTATAAAGTTTAGTTATCATCCTAATCTTAGATAATCAGCGTATGCTATCAAACATGCCCTATATGAATAATAAATTAACTCGATCAATTACATTAAACAATGATAATATAAGGTAACTAGCTCTTAAATACTGGGTATTATAAACTCTAGCTATTTATTTAAATAACCACGTTTTTTATTTTTAATATTATATATGTTCAATATTTTCTTTCAAATTTATTTCTTGAGATACACTTATATGCAATATCAATTTTTACACATGGTCAATCATTGTCGATAGTGTACAGAATTAGTAGGCCCTTGTATACCTATGTTAGTTGATACTCATAATTACCATCAACGGAATGTCTATATCAGCTGGTGTTGATATGAAATCAATTGAGAGGATCAAGACACAATTAGTATGAAAATACTAAGTGTCGTAGCATTTAACAAACGATAGAAAGAATGTCCAGCCCCTTCTGATCTGACATTCATATGTTTGTCATAAATCTGTTAATAATATGATATTAGAATTTGAATTAACTAGAATGATTTGGTATTTGAAGTAGAATCAATTCAATATTTAAATTTCAATATTAAATAAATGAGAAGAATCTATGTACAATATTTGTACATGCAATATTCGTCTAATTAAGAAAGTGACAGAAAAATTTGTAGGTCGAATTTGAGTTAAATAAATTTTCTCACAAAATTCGTGCAAGACTGATGCGTAAAAAAAGAATGCACAACGATTAGTAATCACGCACCTGCGATTCGTCGATCACATGCTGGATTGTAGATTAGCTCTTCGTCTCCAAAAGGCTTTAACACCTGCAAAAAACCCGCCAGAGAGATCTCCGGCGTGGGTCCTCCGACGCTCAAGTCAGAACCGGCGATCTCAAGGAAAAAATAAAGGGCGATGTGTATCAGAGAAAGCCCCTAAATGATATCAATATAAGGTTCCTGTTTTTCAGGAGTATTTCAGGTGTGTTTCAGCTTATATCAGTGCGCTGAAAAGTATGTCAGAGAACTTTCCGGTGGATAAGCGTATCAGAATATTAGGATTCTGTTGGTGTAGTTAGATATCTCAAATAACCCGCGAAGGGGCGTATAAATAGTACCTTTGGGGAAGGGTTGTCCACTTCCCCTCTTTCTCTCAACTGCCACGGTAGTGGGCTTAGTGGGTTTGTCCATGGCCAAGTCTGCCTCCATTAGCTCGTCCGAGCTCCGAGAAAAGTGGGGTACGTGTGATGTCTCTACACGCCCTTTTCCAACGAAGTGGGGTTCATGCTTGATGCGCAAATTCCGCGATTTGGTTCTCCAGGACCTGGAGGTCCTCGAGAACCTCCAGGTTTGAACTCCGGAAATATAGGTCCAAGCCCAACAATTCCCCTGAAAAGGTGAAAGGCTTATGACCTGTTCATCTTAGGGCCGATTCTCATCTTTATCTGGCCCAATGGTTTCAATCTCTGTGGGTTTGGGCCTGAACTAGGCCCCATCCATTATTTCAAGTGTCCAATATCAATATACCAATGATAATCATCATAATAATCGATATAAGTAAATGAATAATTGTGTAATCATATCCAAACCTCAGCGGATATAACTCATCCAGAAGCCACGTGTCATTTTCTCATAGGACGACACATTTTGTCCACATCAACCACTCTCCCTACTCTCGTAAAGTGGGTCACACTTATGAGAGTAGGTCAGGCGTCTAATTGATCTTCATATCTCCAGTACCTGTAGGGCCTCGGGGCCTTAGACATGGTTTCAAATTCGAATCCAAGCAAATTCTGCTTCAAATATCAAGACACATATTATGTGAGTTTAACATTTAAAACCAGACCCTTATCAAGGGCGTCATATCAGCATTTCTGCATTTTTAGGACCTCGAGGTCCTCCAGAATACTTAGGCTCGAGCCTGTATTGAGTGATTCTCGAATATCGTATCAAGCCTTTTCATAGGCGTCACATTCTGGAACATACTCTGTGTGAGTGTCAAATTCTGATTTTATCGTTTCGAAATCTCCTGTACCTCGAGGTACTAGAGGTTATTCGAACTTGACTTCGGATTTAATTCGGTTACAGAGTCTCGAACCGTGTCCCACTTAAGGGTCTCTTCGACGCGTGATTCTCTGTAACCGCCCAATCAAATCGGGTGTCTCGGTACACGCTACCATCATTAAGGCTCTTCTCTTTCTTCAGCCTTTACACTGCCTCGATCTTCTGAAACTTTTCAGAGATTAAATAGGGCTTTAATCTGGGCCGTCCATTTGGCCGATCCAAATCCTTCTCTGAACGATCTAGGTCGTCCGATTTGTCCATCTTGGTTTTCGAATATATGATTCTTTCTCCAAGTCATTTATTCATTTCACATTTTCTCCTTTGCTCGAATTTATCTTCAACATCCAAGCATTTCGGCCCATCTAAAATTCATTCTGCGACTTCTTCTCCGGCCACTCGATTCAGTTATTTTCTTCGTACCTTCTTTCCATCTCTTAGACTCTAGGGCTCCCAAACTCCCATGTTTGCCTCTTTGATTCACGTATTATGCAACACCAAAATACACAATCGTAAGTATACGGCGTATATTGTAGCGTGATAAGTATGAGGTCGATCCCACGAAGAGGTGTAGTATAAAAGTATAGTTTGTTGATGTAAGTTTTAAATAGACGGTGATCGATAAGTTTGAAGTGTGAAATTACTCCTAATTATCTACCAAAGTGTCACAAATAGACAATAGAGAGTAATAAGAAAATCGATCAAGTATCATGCAAATCACGGAAACGAGAGAAAAACGAATAAAACTCGAATATGAGAAAATAGGTTCCAAGACACATGCAATACTAATGAATCCATCTATGATTAACAATCTACTTAAGTGGTTTTGTGCATTTTCTATAAGATCGATCACAAAATAATGAGTTAAAAGCCCTCTCGATCCAAATAACCCAAGAGAAATATAATTCAATCTAGTATTTCTACCTAAATTGCATCATAAAACACAATTAAGCCCCTAAGATCATCACACATCCTCCTAATCATTGATCATCTCTCGATCTCTCAATAAAATTAGGTCGAATACTTGCAATCAATTAATCAAAAGAGATTTCTCAATCCAATTTCAATTAACTAAGATCAACACATCACTATTGTACACTAATGACATGTTTGGAAGTGAAAATCAAGCATTCAAATAGAATTAAGTCACACAAATACCAATTAAGTAAAGTATTAATTCATAAACTTCATCAAAAGTATTTACAAAGCCCTAGAACCAAAAGTGTTCTAGCCAACAATCAACATAATCAAAGTCTTGAAAAATTAAAATGACAGAAAAATATAACAAAACGGAAAAAGAAAGCTTAGTCTCTTCTTGATGTGTTCTCCTCGTGAACGGATTCTCCAAAGGTATGCCTCCCTCCTCCTCCTCCTCTTCTTCTTCCTCTTCCAAAGTATGACTAGAAGGTTTATTTAGAGAAAACTTCATTTTACGTCATGTAACTTAGGCCTAATCCAGAATATATCCTTTAAATTTTCACATTTTCAATTTACGTCCTAAGGTGTCCAATTTACATCATTTTTGGTCCAATTTACGTCATTTCCACCGGAAAATTGGAAATCCGGTTAAATAGTTCAATTTACATCCTTTATGTTTGAAAATTATAAATTAATAATAAAAAAATTCTGAAAATATCATTAAAAATTACTCCCTCTGTCCCACAATTGTTTGCACTCTTTCCTTATTCGTCCGTCCCACAATTGTTTTCACTTCCTAAAAAGAATTTTTTTTTTATAAACTCCACCCTCACAAAATTCACATATTTACACAAAATGCCATTACTTTTACACTTATTTCAACCACTCTTTTTACTTTATTCATATAAGTTTACAAAATTACCCTTTAACACTCCACTCATTACATCTTTTCCTTAATAAGTGTGCCCACAAAGTGGTGCAAACACTTCCGGGACGGAGGGAGTAATAAATATCATTAAAAACTTATAAATTGTGTAACATAAATATAAAAAAATTAAAAAAAATTATAAATTCTACAACTCAAAAAATCTGAAAAATGTGTAAATTAAAATTTTTTATTTCTAAAAACCTCATAAAAATAAAAAAATCTATAATTTCTACAATTCAAAAAATCTGAAAAATGTGTAAATTTAATTTTTTCTTTTCTAAATATTCATAAAAATAAAAAAAAATCTATAAATTAAAATTTTAAAAAAGTTTAAAATAAAAAAATCCACAATTTAAAAAATATCGTGAAAATGAATTTGGGACGATTCCAAAATCGATCAAGGTGTGGAACCACTCAACCTCGACGGTGAGTTGGAAAATCTCGTGGGACCCAAATTTTTAGGAGTTCGAGCAAAACTTTAATGGCAGACGAGTATGAATCAAGTCTAATTTTTAATGAAATGTTAATAATTTTTATTATTCTTAATAGATTTTTAGAATTGGTAATTTTTATATACACATTTTTAATAAATTATTGAGATTTTTAGAGTTTTTAGAAATTTTAATAAGATTTGGAATTTCTTAATTTTAAATTACACATTTTCCATTCTTTGAATTGTAGAATTTTTTATTTTTTATATTTTCAAAATTTTAGATTTTTATTTTTTATTTTACACATTTTATAATTTGTAATGATATTTTTAGAAATTTTAGTGGTATATTTTGAATTTTATTTTACACATTTTATATTTTTTAATTTTTAGGAGGTTTTTGGATTTTAATGGGATTTTTAGAAAAAATTAATTATTAAATTTTAATTTTCAAACTTAAAGGACGTAAATTGGACTATTTGGTCGTAATCCCAATTTATTCCTCACATTACGGTGAGTTTTAAAATTTTCCGGCGGAAAGGACGTTAATTGGACCAAAAAGGACGTAAATCGAAAAAGTAAAAACTTGAAGGATATAAATTGGATTAGGCCTAAATTACAGGACATAAAATGAATTTTTCTCGTTTATTTATAACTTGAAAATTAGGGCTAAAACTTCTAGAAAAAAATCTTTCCAAAAATATAATTTCCTTTTCTCTATTCAATTTCCAAATCTTCTCTCTTTCATTTTTCTTCAAATTTCCTTTTCTTCTCTCGGTCACTAGCGTGGGGCTCAAGCTGTATATTGGCCCAAATTATTTCTTTGAATAAATTTTGCTCGTTTTACCCACAAACTCGATTTATTCCTTCGTTGACTTCACTAAAAATTAGTTAAGTATTTTTTCCTTCCAAAATAGTCATTTTTCCTACAAAATCAACAAAACACCACCTTTCTCTTACTTTGACCAAAACCATCATATTCAACCCATAAATCAATGAAATCACAATCAAAATGACATTCACATGTGCATAAAAATGTATAAATTCCACCCGAATCACTCTTCTAGTAGTGAGTCCATAAGGGCTCTATCTACCAGTAGCACCGATCCCGTGCTCGTTTTGCACTTTCCGATTACCAATCTCCATTTGGCGGAGCATGCATCCGGCTCTTCTCAAATAACTCCTGCCATGTTAAGGTCGTATCGTCATCTTGAGGTTTTTTCTTCTTCTTTCTCGATGAGGATCCCTCACAGGGACGAGAGACTGAATTTCACTCTTACTCCCACTTTAGCTTTTTGGGATGCTTAAATACAAGAAGGTCTTAGGTTTCCTGTGCCTGATTTTTTGTGTCGAGTTTCCACTTAATCAATTCACCCCAACGCTCTTAGGATGATGATTGGGTTTTATGCCCTAATCAAGGGAAATGGGGGGGAACCCACCGCCGAACTTTTTCAGAGTCAGTTCAGTTGTAAGCTTTTAGACGGTTTTTTCTACATTTGTGGTCATGTTAAACGCGTCTGTGTTTTCATGGAAAAACCTCCGGATGGGAATCTAGAGTGGAGGAATAACTGATTTTTTGTAACTCCCCCTTCTCCGTGGGCTTTTCCGCATACTAGGTGGGCCTATGCAAACCCTAGTGTTGGTCCTGAAAGGAGTATGACACAAGTGTGTGTGTGTGTGTTGGGGGGGGGGGGATGCACTTGTGTATGCAAATCTTTTTCAGTTTTAAACAAAACATCCTATCAGCAGAGTTGTCCTGGACAACTTCTCTGAATATGATAACTTTGTTCAAATAATCAATCTACTAAGCACTATGAAGTACTTAGTTGAATAACTATCTAATTAAGTTATATGTGCGGAATTATGATTGGCCCTTTATATTTAAACTCCTTTTAATTCTGAAACTCTTTCTTAACACTTAACAGTTTTCAGGGAACTTGTCCCAAATCTGTTTTGCACAACTTGTGATGTATATCTTTTGATGATCAGTTTGTGTGCAGTGTATGAATGTGTTACTTGTATGAAATGACTTGAAAGTAAATAACACAAGAGGTTTATAGTGGTTCAGAGACTCAAGCTCCTACATCCACTTTCCCTGATTTAATAGGATAATTCTTTCACTTGGAATTAACTTGTTTTATAGTGCCAAGGTGCACTGTTCAACCACACTACTCCTTAGTGCCTTGATCCCTAGGAATTCAGAGTCCTAGTACTCTCTCAACTCTTGAACTAAACTGTTCTTCACTTGACAGTTCTAGTTCACACTTCTACAACAACTCTTCTAACTTTCCTTGAAAGGTTTAAGGGTTGAGTTTGGTTCCAACTAGGGTGAGATATCCTTTACAATTAAGCACTGTGTAAGGATATGATATCTTTCTAAGCTTTGTATGATTTACAATAAGATCAGCATAGTTGGTAACTGGAAGTGTATGGAAACTCTTAGAATGAAATATTCTTTGAGAGTGCTTAAGGCTTGTAAGGCTTGAATGCTTGTAGTTTCCACACATTGAATGGTCTCCATACTCTAGTATTTATAGAGCAAAGTGAGGTTATGTCCGTTGGAGAGACAACCTCAAAATGTCTATATTTGTCTTCCTTGAACTTTGCAACTGGAAGACAGATTCTTGAAAGTGACACGTTCTTAATTTGGGAAGTAAACGGCTGGAAGCTTCTTGTCTTGACTTTGATGCACTCTTCCCAATATCTGAATTGAAGATTCAGTTGGTCAAACATGGACATTACTTCTGATCATTGGTTCCTTGATAAGGGTCAACTTCCCTTATCATCAGGACTGATCTGCTTATCACTTTCAGCTGATTTGTCCTATTAGCAGTGTTGGCTAGCTCTCTTCAGTTGAGTTGGCTCTTTAACTTCACTGAACATTTGTTGATTGCTTCTAAGCATCCATGCATCCATATCAGTGAACTTGACCCCATCAGCACAGTTGTCGCTTTCCTTAGAACATTTCAGGTTTAAGTGTACTTGGTCAATTCTGCTGGACATCTCCTCTGATCCTGATTGCATATACATTAGCATACTTCGTCAACTTGATGTGTTCTTCTGAATTAATCATTAGGGAGATTGTCTCGTTACTGAGCTGATCTGATTATCAGCAAAGTTGGTCATTTAGGATTTCAGCAGTGTTGGGATGAACTTGATTCTGAGCCTTGAGGGACTTGATTCTTGTAATCTTCTTGTTCCCCCTCAACTTATGTATCTAAATCATCTATGAGCTGCCTAACATGTCAGTTTCTCAACTAGCCTGATCTATATGTTCCAACATTCCTGAAACATATTCATTCAACTTTGACTTATCTTACTTGGCATGTCTTAAGGGGTTTTGGTATTTTAATCAAAATCTCATTTTATTCCCAACACCTAGGGTTCGAGGCCCTCATCCCACTTCTGGTTCATCCCTTAACATGTCTGTCATACTCAATCTCAATGCACATTCCCAAGCCCATAAGCCTTTTGATGTTTCTCCAATTTGTAACAATCCACGAGCATTATCCTACTTTGGTTTTAGCACCCAGGAATTCTCCCTTGGACCCACCGATGGTAACTCGTGCTCTTTTGGCTTTGTCACCATGTTAACTTATAACTGTTTTAAGTTAACAAGTGTTAGTGTTTCCTTTTCAGATATGGACTGACTGTCTTGAGTTACTCGCGACCCTGCTCCTACAAGCTCGACTCAAACGTGCCCTATTTTCGAAAGTTCTTCAAAGGTCGTAGCTCCAGAAGCACCTGCGCCTCCAGTTCCCAGCTCGATTTCTAAGAGGACTCGATCCTCCTCCGACAAAATAGCAAGCACACGAGATCCTGCCCCCTGAATCCGGTACCTCCAGAAAGAAGACCAAGGGAAAGCAAGTCATGTCTCCGCCAGCACCCATCGACCTAGAAACACGAGATTGATGTCGGCTCCAATGCGGTTTCCCAGTTCATATACCGGTACCTTCCTTCGAACACCATCCGTTCTCTAGTGAGCCTCCCTACTCAAGACAGGATGATTCAGGCGGCCCATTCCTTTTCTCAGGTAGGTTCATGCCTTAGTTATTTACAAAGTTTCTGCACTTTGTCATTTCGTAACTCTCTTTCAACGTTTTCAGTTCGGCCTCCTTTTTTCTGGCCTTTTCGAGCACACCCTTAGCTCCGTTCAACAGAACGAGGTGCTTCAGGCTTAGATAACTCAAGAATGCTCCCGTACTAAGGATCTCAGGGCCCATCTTGTAGCCATGAGGCAGGAAAGAGATAAGGTAAAGGATCAGGCTCGTGCCCTTACCCAAGAATTTCAGCTCCTTCGCTCAAAGACTCAAAAGCAAGAGCAAGAACTCCCCTCCTCCGGGGTAAAAATCTTCATCGATTCTCTCTTTTTATCTCCTACAGGGCAGCAGTTCTTAAAGACCCTTCATACGGGCTGGCTGGAAGCCTACCTCCGAAGTTCCAGCTTTTTGGACGCCATGGGACGTTACATCCCTCATTTTTTGGATCATGGCTTTGACAAAGCCATTGCTCAGCACCAGGCGGAGGGCTTCGATGGAGTGTATAACAGGGACACCCTCTTGGATGGCCTAACTCCTCCTCCAACGTTACCGGGCAATCCTAAGGCGCTAATTACCGTTCCCTGGTGGCTGCCCATCATGAGGAAGGCTGTTCAGGACCTGCAGAACTCGGATGTGAAGCTTGAGGACCTGAAGGCCGTGGAATTTCCAGACTATCCGCTGGTGGTTCCTTCTTCCAGTCCCCTATCTGTAGCTGCCCGGAGCCATGAGGAGAACAGGGAGGAAGGAGGTGGATCGAGTGATCAAGCTGAGGTAGATGAGGTTGCTGTTGAACACTCCCCCAAGTCTTGAAGACTTTTATTATGCATTTTATTTCCTGCAATATCACAAATAATTTCTTTTTGCTGTAATATTTAAACAATTTCCAAGGTTTCTCATAACCTTGTGGTGGTTTTGGATCTGTTTGTACTCTCGTTTTGGTGAGGCTTTCATGCCTCTTTGAATGGTGGTGAATTTTCACATCCCCTGTTTTGATTATGGATGTTGGAGGTCTTCGAGCCTCGTAATCTCATATTTGCTCATCTGCTTTATATGCATTCTCTGCTCATATACATGCCTGCAATTACAGTTGCATATACGTATTTTGCTTGTGAAGTAGTTGACATGCTTTATCATGATATTATTTCAATATCTCAGCAAAGTGTTTTAAGTAAGTCAACTATGTCTCATAGCTTTACTTAAAACATCTCAATAGTGCTAGCACATGTAGGATTCGAGGTTTTAAACAATGATTCAAAATATATCATTATTCAAAGATGTAAGTAGAAGTAAAAAGTAGCACTTTTCACTTACTTGGTTAATTTTGTGGCTTGTTGTCTTCGAAGGGTTAGGTATAGTGCCTGTTCACCCCCCTCAAGCCTCGAAGTCTATCGTCAAAGACTCAAATCTGAAGTATTTCTTACTTCGATCTAGCTGCTCAAGCTGTGATTCAATCTGAAGTGTCTCTCACTTCGTTCTTTGTTCCAGCTGCTCAAGCTGTGATTCAATCTGAAGTGTCTCTCACTTCGTCCTTTGTTCCAGCTGCTCAAGTTGCGATTCAATCTGAAGTGTCTCTCACTTTGTTCTTTGTTCCAGCTTCTCAAGCTGGATGTGTTTGCTAGTTAACATCGTGCCTTTCATTGGAAGTTAGCATATGTTTCTCATGTATTTGGAGGTTCTCGATTAATTCGAGGCCGAGACCAGGCTTTTCAGGGGTATTAGCCTTCCACTGCATCTTGTAAGGATGCCCAAGTCATGCCCTTTAAGGGTGTCAAGTCACACATTTTTGAGGTGTTGAATATCATACCTTTTCAAGGTGTCGATTCTCACATCCGAGAAGGATGCCAACTTCAGATCCGTTAAGGATGCTAGTTCGAATCCATTTAAGGATGTTAGTTTAGATCCATCTAAGGATGCTAATACGAATCCATTTAAGGATGTTAGTTTAGATCCATCTAAGGATGCTAATTCGAATCCATTTAAGGATGTTAGTTTAGATCCATCTGAGCATGCTAATTCGAATCCATTTAAGGACGTAAAAGTCAAATCCATTTAAGGACGTCAAAGTCATATCCATTTAAGGATGTCAAAGTCAGATCCATTCAAGGACGTCAAAGTCAGATCCATTTAAGGATGTCAAAGTCAGATCCATTTAAGGACGTCAAAGTCAAATCCATTTAAGGATGTTAAAGTTAGATCCATTTAAGGACGTCAAAGTCAGATCCATTTAAGGACGTCAAGTTCAGACCCGCAAGGGGCTTTAAATTCAGACCCGCAAGGGGCGTCAAGTTCAGACCCGCAAGGGGCGTTAAATTCAGACCCGCAAGGGGCGTCAAGTTCAGACCCGCGAGGGGCATCAAATTCAGACCCGCGAGGGGCGTCAAGTTCAGACCCGCGAGGGGCATCAAATTCAGACCCGCAAGGGGCGTCAAATTCAGACCCATAAGGGGCGTCAAATTCAGATCCGCAAGGGGCGTCAAGTTCAAACCCGCAAGGGGCGTCAAATTCAGACCCACAGGGGGCGTCAAGTTCAGACCCACGAGGGGCGTCAAATTCAGACCCGCAAGGGGCGTCAAATTTAGCGTAGCCTTGATTCCGATTGAATAATCGAAGGATTTTGGCTTTGTTCTAGCTGTTGTTCCTCAAGGTCCTGTAGGGACTCGAGGAGTTTTACCCAGATTTACATGTGTCTGAGTTTCAAATGGTCGTATCGACCTTAGCTTATCAATCAGAAAGCTCATAATAATCAATATTCCGAAGATATAATCTTTTCGAAAAGAAAGCTTCATTGATTATTAACATATGTCAACATAGGCCATAGACAACCTATGCCGGTCTCATTAAAAACCTCATTGTAGTAAAACCCTATGGGAACCCATAAGGAGGGAAAAAGAGCTCCGGTGAAGCACTTTAGATACAATGTTCATAAGGAAATCAAATTATATTCTAAGAATTGAAATAAAGCAAATCGTGCTCTCTTAAATAAAGAATTTCTTCAGGTGGCACACATTCCAAGGACGGGCTATCTCATTCCCTTGTATGTCCTGGAGTCGGTATGCTTCCCCTCTAAATACCTGGATAACTCGGCATGGCCCCTCCCAGTTGGGTTCGAGCTTTCCAGTGTGTTTGAGTGCATCAGCCCTTCGAAGGACTAAGTCTCCGGCCTCGAATGACCTCGGGGTCACTCTCTTGTTGTATGCAACTCGTATTCTGCTTTTATATTTCTCGGCCTGTAATCGGGCCATCTCTCTTTAGCTCCACATTTTGGTTCTCATTAAACTGAGCAATCCTGTGAGATTCTATCACAATCTCTGGTGGTATTACTGCCGTAGTACCATAAACAAGCTGGAAAGGCGTTTCTCCAGTAGCTACTCTTGGACTCGTTCTATATGACCATAGGACCGAGTCGAGGTCATCTATCCAATTTCCTCCCGCTCTCGTGAGCCGAGTTCGGATTCCATCTACAATTGTTCGATTTATCACCTCCATATAGTCATTGGCTTGGGGATGGGCCACTGAGGTAAATCTTTGCGTAATCTTCTGGTCTAGACACCAAGACCGGATCAACACTTCATTGAATTGTGTCCCGTTATCAGACACTAGAATTCGAGGAATACCAAATCTGCAGCATATGTATTTTCCGAGGAAACGAATCACGTTTTCCTCCTCAATCTTAGCAAGGGGTGTTGCCTCTACCCACTTACTAAAGTAATCAACAGCTACGATCAAGAATCGTCGTCCGCCTTGTGCGAGTGGAAAGGGTCCCACGAGGTTAGAGATGTCTAACAGGTTGACCCTATCCCTATAGGGCTAGCCTTACAGGGCTACGGGCTAAACGGGTTAGGGCCTTAACCGGTTCATACTTAACGGGCCTACAATTGTTGGGACCTAACCCTAACCCTAGCGGGCCACGGGCTAAACGGGCCACTAACGGGCTACAATATTTTTTTTCTTTTAAAATTAAAGGTCTCCAATTGACACGTCCAACAAACAAATAAAATAGAAAAATACATAATTAGTTAATGATCAGCAAATGAGAAAACAAAAAGTATAATTTAAACACAATTCTAGAATTCATTGGTCCTTAATATGACCCAATAAAGCTAAACAAATATCATAATCTAATAAAAATAGTAATAATGTCTAATGGATGGTAATGGGCTTCTTAATGCTTATAGTTATGGTGATTGGTCAAATGACCCAAAATTTGTTTTAGGTTATTTATTTGAAAAAAAAGTAACAAACTCGGGCTAGCGGGTTGGCCCTGTAGCCATGCGGGCTGGCCCGGTTTAGCCCACGGACTAATCGGTCTGGGTAAAAAAAGCCCGATTTTAAACGGGTCTATAATTCATGAACACAAACCCTGTATTTTTCAGGGTTAAACGGGCCAACCCGGTTAGCCCAGCCCGGATAAACATCTCTACACGAGGTCTACCCCCCACTTTGCAAAGGGACAAGACGAATACATGGCTTCCATTTCCTCAGCAGGGACCCGTATCAGGGGGCCATTTATTTGGCATTTCTCACATCTCTTTACAAAATCTCCAGCATCTCGAGTCATAGTGGGCCAGTAGAACCCAACTCTCAATGCTTTTTTCACGGTGGCCTTGTAGCCTTCGTGGCTAGCTGCACATCCTTCATGGATTTCTCGTATCACATAGTCTCCCTTGTTCTTTGAGAGACACCTTAGGTAGGGGTGGGTGAGTGATCGTTTATATAATCGACCTCCCAAAATGCAATATCTCAGTCTCATGGTTCGAGCCTCTCGAGATGCTACAAGAGCTGGCTCTTTGTTCAGCTCCTCTAGGATTTCTTTTCTCCAATCCTCACCTTCTTCGATTTCCCCAATGATGGGTTCAGTGGCCTCTCTTTCTGCCACAACAAGTGTTTTCTTCCCTTACCCCTCGAACTCAGTAGAGCTGGCAAGTTTGGATAAGCTATTTACTGCCATCCCAGCTCTGCAGCCATTTCTGCCCCTCGTATTAGTGCATCATATTCAGCTCCATTGTTGGAGGTCCTGAATTGAAATTTAATAGCAAACTGCATTTCTAACCCGTGTGGGTCAAACATCAAGACTCCGACCCCGCATCCATTCATTGATACAGAACCATCGACATAGACTTTCCAGCCTTCTATCTCCTCAAGTCTGGTAGATTCTTGTATGAAATCTGACAGATCTTGAGCTTTAATCGCCTTTCAAGGCTCGAATTGTTGGTGTATACTGTAAAGCAAACTTTTAGTGGGCTTTTGTGACGTATATTCGATTTCCTTTTATCTGAAATAAATGGTTTTTCACATTATTGCATTATTTGTGATTACTTATATGTCTGCTGATCTTGCATTGTAGACGATGTGGTTGGTTTGTAGTCACACAGAAGATCACATTGTCAGTTCCTTGTAAGATATAAACAGTATTCACAACTGAGATAGTTCTAGACAAAACTATTGGTTTAAGTTGTAGTGTAAACTTATTAGTGGCTTGTCTTGACCATTAGTTTATACTAGTGCGTTGTGGCGTATTAAATGGATCACAGATAAGACATGTTCTTCTGTTCTGACTGTTATGAAGAACTAGAGGTCTTGGTGACTTTTATGATTCTTAACCCTAAGTGTGATATTTAGATGTGTGGGGTGCTTGTTCACTACTTTGATGTACCATAGGTGAGAATCTTGGAAGATTCTTCACGCTCCGTATTTTGGGTAGTGGCATCGCTCGCATGATGTCTACTTATTGGCATTAGGGCACCATGTCCTGTACATCGAGGCTGATGATGTCCCCTTGAGGAAACTCATAAAGGATTGTCGTATTAAACTCTACAGGTGGATTTAATCCGTATGATAACAAGGTTGAGTGGTACTACTTAAGGAATTATAGAAATTAATTATTTAAAGAAGTCAGAAGCTTTAATAATTAATGAACGTGCGATATCTTAAACACGGGGAATTATAAATGTTGGTCCCTGAACGAGTAGTGAATGGGATTAAAGTCTAGAGGGGAGGGGTGAATAGACTTTAAAACTTTTTCAAACAGAGTTGGGAACCTCTTCTGATTGCTATGTCAACTGGACTGCAAGTCTGCTGGTCCAGATGACTATAGTGATCTGATTGATAAGGTTATATGCGGAATTATGGTGGCCCTGGTTTAGACTCGTTCTTGTAACTTGTTTTACTTAATGAAAATACTCAGCTGATGCTGGTTTGAAAATTATGGCCTGTTTTAAAGAGTGTTGAAATAACAGTATGCACTATATAATAATGAATGTAAAGACAGAAATGTAAAGTGCAGAAAGTAAATAACACCGGATTTATAGTGGTTCGGATATACGATCCTACGTCCACTCTCACGTCCTAACGTGATGTTTAATCCCTTTAATTTCCACAAATTACAAGGGTCTTGACCTTTATAGTCCCAAGGTTAGGACTTTGAGATCTGAGCCGTCCTAACAGCTACGGTCTCCACAAGTGATTGTAAGCACTTGCACTTTGAGGGGTTCAAAAAATTTAACCTTTCGGTGAGGGTTTGGGGTTTTTGAGGTGTATCCAACTAATGGTTCAAGCTTATAATTTTCTTAACCACTATGCCTAAAACAATTGATATACAATATGAACAGGTTTCAGGTTCTTAAGGGTTGGATAGGAAGCACTTAAGAGCTATAGATAATCTAATGGTTTCTGGCTCTTGGAGAACTCTTAGAACAATATGGCTGTTTGCTTGATTGCTTGCTTAGCTTGAGAATTCTCTCTTGTGACTTCTATCTTTGTGATTCCTCATTGTTGGTCCCTGAACGTGTAGTGAATGGGATTAAAGTCTAGAGGGGAGGGGTGAATAGACTTTAAAACTTTTCCAAACAGAGTTGGGAACCTCTACTGATTGCTATGTCAACTGGACTGCAAGTCTGCTGGTCCAGATGACTATAGTGATCTGATTGTTAAGGTTGTATGCGGAATTATGGTGGCCCTTGTTTAGACTCGTTCTTGTAACTTGTTTATTTAATGAAAATACTCAGCTGATGCTGGTTTGAAAGTTATGGCCTGTTTTAAAGAGTGTTGAAATAACAGTATGCACTATATAATAATGAATGTAAAAGCAGAAATGTAAAGTGCAAAAAGTAAATAACACCGGATTTATAGTGGTTCGGATATACGATCCTACGTCCACTCTCACGTCCTAACGTGATGTTTAATCCCTTTAATTTCCACAAATTACAAGGGTCTTGTCCTTTATAGTCCCAAGGTTAGGACTTTGAGATCTGAGCCGTCCTAACAGCTACGGTCTCCACAAGTGATTGTAAGCACTTGCACTTTGAGGGGTTTCAAAAACTTTAACCTTTCGGTGAGGGTTTGGGGTTTTTGAGATGTATCCAACTAATGGTTCAAGCTTATAATTTGCTTAACCACTATGCCTAAAACAATTGATATACAATATGAACAGGTTTCAGGTTCTTAAGGGTTGGATAGGAAGCACTTAAGAGCTATGGATAATCTAATGGATTTCTGGCTCTTGGAGAACTCTTAGAACAATATGGCTTTTTGCTTGATTGCTTGCTTAGCTTGTGAATTCTCTCTTGTGACTTCTGTATAGTGATTCCTCATCCTCTTATATTTATAATGGAGATTGGTTGCAACTAGCCGTTGGAGTTGACTAGCCGTTTGAGCAATCTTTCCATAATAGCTTGATTCCTTGATTCCAGCCGCTTGATTGCTTCAATCCTGGGATCATGTCAATCTTCTAAATAAGGTAGGTCTTTGTTTGAATTGCAAGATGACTTGGGAATCAGCCGAGTCCTGGAAGAGCACATAGTCTTCTGATCTGTACTTCTAGTCTTCTGACTACTCTTCTGGCCTTAGGTCTTCTGTCTTCTGATATCAGACGAGTAACACTCTTCTGATCTGGAAATTCTTTGTACTGCATTAGGCCATCTTCAATCTGGGACTCCATCAGATAGGTAGGTATACAAGCACCTTAACTTATCTGGTCTTCAAGGATCTTCTAGTCTTCATGTCTTCTACTCTTCTCATCTTGAGGATAGGCATGTAAGCCAGGACTGTGCTGATCAGCTGATATCAATGCAGTTGATCACACTAGACTAGTCTAAGCTGTTCTATACAAGTCAGCTGATCCTATTACATTTATAAACTCTAAGTGTTTTGGCCATCAAAACTATTCTAACATCAAGTGGGGCTTAGGGTGAATTTATATCCCAACACTCATCCTCTTGTATTTGTAATGGAGATTGGTTGCAACTAGCCGTTGGAGTTGACTAGCCGTTTGAGCAATCTTTCCATAATAGCTTGATTCCTTGATTCCAGCCGCTTGATTGCTTCAATCCTGGGATCATGTCAATCTTCTAAATAAGGTAGGTCTTCGTTTGAATTGCAAGATGACTTGGGAATCAGCCGAGTCCTGGAAGAGCACATAGTCTTCTGATCTGTACTTCTAGTCTTCTGACTACTCATCTGGCCTTAGGTCTTCTGTCTTCTGATATCAGACGAGTAACACTCTTCTGATCTGGAAATTCTTTGTACTGCTTTAGGCCTTCTTCAATTTGGGACTCCATCAGATAGGTAGGTATACAAGCACCTTAACTTATCTGGTCTTCAAGGATCTTCTAGTCTTCATGTCTTCTACTCTTCTCATCTTGAGGATAGGCATGTAAGCCAGGACTGTGCTGATCAGCTGATAACAATACAGTTGATCACACAAGACTAGTCTAAGCTGTTCTATACAAGTCAGCTGATCCTATTACATTTATAAACTCTAAGTGTTTTGGCCATCAAAACTATTCTAACATCAAGTGGGGCTTAAGGTGAATTTATATCCCAACAATTTCCCCCTTTTTGATGAAGCCAAAACTATACTTGATAAGTGCTCTTAATAAGTTAAGATAAGAGTTTATAACATGCTTAAAACCGAAGTATCTGATGAAGACAATGAGAGTTTGTCTTGTAGGCAGAAAGAACTAGAACTTGAATATAGATAAAACTTTTACAGATTACAAGTAATAGTTTCTTTAAACTTCTAAGCTAGTCTTCATCAGGTCTTCTGATCTTCAAATGCGGTAGGCCAGGTACAGACGAGCTCGAACATCTTCCATGTGTTGTGCGTCTGTAACTTTCTCCTCTTCATAGATTTTGTACAGAATCTTCTTGATTTCAATCATGTTGACTCTTCCTGAATCCAGAAGGGGTGCATCCCATTTGGGTTCTTCAGGAGGTAGGATTCTGCAGTTGTCAAGTCCTTTGGCTGTCTTGACAATTTCTTCCCAGAACTCTGGATCTTCAAAGTTCATGAACTGGGAGAACTGTAAGAATTCTTCTTCATAAGTAGGGAGAGGGCCAAATTTCCTTACTATGTGGTGTTGAATTTGCCACTTCTTCTTCAGGGGATACCATCTTGGTAGCTCATCTTGAAGGGCTAAGTAGTCCACATAATTGCTATCAAACACCAGGACCTTGTCTTCTTGTGCTTTCCTGAGTTTGGCAATTCTTCTTTCAAATTTGGCTTTGACTGCCTTCGCATCATTCAGCTTCTTTTGCTTAAGCTCTTGAGCTTCAAGCAACTTCTTTTTCTTCAACTCTAGAGCCTCCTTCTCTTCTGCAGTAGGCTCTGCTGGAGTTGGCTTCTTGCTGGTCTGAACTGACTGAGCTTGCTCATCTGCCTTTCTTTTCCTTGTCATTCTCTTTTCAGGGACTTGTTCTTCAGGAGCAGTGATCTGAAGAGTCTTGGCAGGAGCTTGAGTGGATGCTTGAGTGTCTTCTTGAGCAATTTCTTTGCCTTTGCCTTTTTCTTGCCTGTTCTTGATTTTGCTCTTTATACTACTCAAGGTTTCATTCAGCTCATCTTGAGATACTACCATTACAGCTTGTTGTGCAGTAGACTTCTCAAGAGCTCTTATCAGCATATCTTCCCCCTTTTTGGCTTCAGCAAGTGCAGCCGCAAAAGGCTTCATGGCATTCATGATTTCCACTTTCAGAGTATGTTTCAGTGCCATGGAATTGACCTTGTTGACAGCATTAATATGAGATATACTGTGTTCCATGACATGAGAAAGAGAATTGGTGGAAGAGGCTTCTTCGAGCTTTTCTGCAAGTGCATTTAACTTGGCTGCTGTTTCCTTCAGCTGAGTCTGCAGTTTCTCATTCTCCTCTGCAGCTGTTTTAAGAAGAGCTCGTCCTTCAGTGGCTCTTGCTTCAGCATCCTCAATTCTTGTCTTGTAGGTGGTCTCCATGCGGTGCATCTCATCAGTGTAAAGATCAGCAAACCTTTTGGAGGTGTCAGCTGACAACTTTTGATAGGTACTTAAGTATTCTCCTATCTGCTGATGGAGTGCTTCACCAAACTTGTCTTCAATGTCAAGGATTTGGTCACGAAGACGGGTCTTCTGTTCCCTTGCAGCTTTCTCAACATATCTTCCTAGCTGCATGCCTAAGCCTTTTTCAAAGTGCAAGTCTATTGCAGCTTTGATCTGGGAGCAGATGTCTGCTGTATGGTCAGATGGGGTAGAAGATGAGGTTGTACCATGAGGCCTGGTATGAACAATTATTGCTTTGCCTCTTTCTTCAGCTGATAGGTACTCCTCATCGAGGTAGCAGGTTGTCGCCTTAGTCAGATGGGTCATGATCCGTCTGCCTGCATCTCCTGGTGTATACATGAAGTGAGTCAGGTCTTCTGAAGGCTTGAAGTGAGCTGGAACTCTGACTACTTCTCTTTCAATCTCCACTTTGTCAGTTGGTGCAGCTGAGTCTTCTGCAGGGGCAGTTGAGTCTTCTGTAGGGGCAGCTGAGTCTTCCACCAAGGCTGGTGCAGCTGATTCTTCAACTACTTTTGCTGTGTCAGCTGTTTGCTGATCTGATGAGTTTTCTGGAACAGAGATATCATCAGTGGGGATTCCTAGAATCCGGTTGCAAACTGCAGTAAGTGCCTCGTCTGATAGCAGCTAAGTGTAAGATCGAACTTGAGCAACTTCCTTTTGCTCCATTTCCCAGTCGAGGAAATTTGCTTTTCCTCCCATTCCTTCTATGACCTCGAGAAGGTCATCTACATCATCTCTTCTGAGTTCAATCCAGGTGCAGACTCTGAGAAGTTGTTCATATTGAACTGATTCCTCATCAATGCCAGGAATAGTAGATTTGAGCAGCTGAGCTATCTTCATCCTCATTATCTTCTCTCTTGTGCACGTAGGATAGTGCACCATTCTGTACTGAGGTTGAGAGGGGCCAGCTTGATCCAGGTCTGCTGGTGCCATGTCTTCTGGGACAGAAGAGATAGTGATGGTAGGAGTTTGGGTATCTGGGGTATTTTCCTGTGCTGTGTGAGTATCAGCAGGGGTTTGGGAAGTGATATGTTCTTCAGTGGTTTGTTCATCAGCAGGATTTTGAGTCTGCTGGTCTGGTTCAGTTTCTTCATGAAGCTCAGTAGAGGGTTGAGCTTGAAGGTTTTGGACATCTGCTGTGTGAACATCAGCAGGGTTAGGCAATAATGGTTCAAGGGTTGATATAGACTGGGCTTGTTCCTCTGCTGTGTGAGTATCAGCAGGGATTTGGTTTTCAGTGTTTGGGGGTTCAGATGGGTTGGAATCATCAGAAGGGTTGAAGGAAGTTATTGGGGCTATGCTCATGGGAGTAGGGAGCCTGGATTTCTTGGTTTTCTTGGTAAAAGAAGAATTGTTCTTCTTTCTCTTCTGACCCTTCGATAATTTAGAAGGAGTAAAAGTGAGAGAGGGGTTAGAAGTACCTGCCTTCTTCAAGGGAGAGGCAGTTGGAGTGACATCTGAATCAGATGGGGAGATGAGTCCTGATCTGATTAGATGTCGTCTTTGTGCTAAGGTCTGATTGTCATCATCATCATCCTCAGCAGCCTTCTTCTGAGCCTCATCTTTGGATGGCTCCTCTTCTTCTTCAATAACATCTTTAGAAGATGCTTCAGCCAACAGCTTCCTCCTCTCTTCTTTCAACCTTGCTGCCTCAGCAAGAGCATCCTTCCTTAGGTAATATTTGGAGATGTGGAAGGTCTTGTGAGGTCCCATCTTGTACTTTCTTGGGAGTACTTCTGGAAGAATGATACTCAGCTTGTTGACAAAGCTGACAGTAGAGGTCACCTTCCATTCTCTTGATTGAAGGTCCAAAGTCACCTTCTTGGCTTCAAGAGCAATACGGTCCAAGAAGAGCCCTTGCCAGTCTCCATCAATCTGATCCCAGATTGCTGCCATAACTCTAACTTTCAAAGTGGTAACAGCATCATGGCTGAAAGTGTTACCAAGCAGCATCTTGCATGCTATATCCATTAGGGTTTGAAACTTAGGTTCTAATTGGGATTTCTTGAGTCCAGAGGCATCAGCAGCCTTGATTTTCCCATTAGTGAATATCTCCATGTACTCTTTCTCCTTACCCATAATGTAGGTGGAGATATTGATCTTCCCCCTTGACAAACCGAACAGTTCCTGAAGGATTTCCCTTGTTACCTTGACCTTGTGTCCATCCATGACACTTTCAACGTGAGAACCCTTCATCACAGCATTGGAGTAAAAAGTCAGCACGTCTTGTTCATAGACATTCGTGGGTGCTGCTTCCAGAAAATCTCGCAAGTTGAGGTTGATGCAGCGAAGAAGGATCTCCTTATTCTTATCTGTATGCTTGCCCTTGAAAAACAGAGCATTCTCTGTGAACATCTTTCCTTCCTTGGACCACTTTGCAGCATCCAAGGTGCCAGTGCTCTTGGTCTTCTCGTCGTAAATCTCAATGATTGCCATAGTAGAGCTTGAGTGTTAGGTTTTGAGAGCTTTGAAAGAAATTTGCAGGACGAGAGAGTATTGAGAGCAAAAGTGTATTGTGAGCGAAAGGGTTTGGAAGAGGTTTAAGGGTGTGTATATATACTCCAACAATTCTTGATCTAACGGTCAGAATTGGGTTTA
Source organism: Galeopsis tetrahit (assembly GCA_963675135.1). Taxonomy (NCBI): domain Eukaryota; kingdom Viridiplantae; phylum Streptophyta; class Magnoliopsida; order Lamiales; family Lamiaceae; genus Galeopsis; species Galeopsis tetrahit. The sequence continues at coordinate 23,314,025 of OY776128.1, forward strand.
ATTGTGGAGTAGAGCCCAAGATTTTCCTTCTTAGATTTTTGGGCCTTTTCTTTAAATTTGCCGGCGGAATTTGCCAAGTGGCAATAGTTGATTTGCTGGCAATTTGGTAATTGAGTATTAATGACATCATTACCAAAAATAGCCGTTGTGACTAATTTTATGGCAAGATTTGATCATCAAGGCCATTTTTTATAAGTGAATTACATTCCTTATATAGGCCAATTTGTTTAATTACATTCAGGAGTAGATCTAGAATGAATTACATGATCAAAGATAGTCATTAAACTCTAATTAGAAGTGATCTGATCAGCAGAGTAAAGTCTTCTGATTTCTTGAAAAGGTCTGCTGATTTCTCTTGGAAGTCTTCTGGTCAGCTGAGTAGGTCTTCTGATCAGCTGAGTGGAGGATTGAGATTTGCTGAGAAAATCTTCTGTGCTTTGAAGGTCCAACCTGGTCTGATGGATCCTTCATTGTTGCTGTGATGATACAGCCTGTATGATGGATTTTCCAGCTTTATTGTGAGTGGTGATCCAACCTGGTTTGATGGATCCTTGCTGTGATGATCCAACCTGTATGATGGATCTTCCAGCTTTATTGTGAATGGTGATCCAACCTGGTTTGATGGATCTTCCAGCTCTATCTCTGAACCATGTAGGACCATCAAATCAATATGATGATCAGCCTGGATGATATCCCACTGGTTCAGGTTGCCCTCTCCATCTGATGTTCCTCATCATCAGATGGGATGTAGCATCTAATGTGTCCTTGTTGAATTTCTTCGCTTCTCTGGTAGGAGAAGGAAGATTGGAAGAGGCTTCAATGGAGTCGAAGAGGGGGCCGTGGACTCAGCCTTCATGTTCTGTTTAAGCACAGTAGCTTTTGATAACAAGCTCTCCATGTAGAACTTCCTCCTGGAGAAGAAGCTCTGCTTGTTTGCTACTTTGTCCTCTGCATCTCTTCCTCCTTTAGCTTTCAACAAGAACGTCTCTTCTTCCTTTAGCTTTCATAGGCATACTCATGTTGAGTAGGCCAAGTATGTTGATCTGCATCATCTTCATCTTCTGGACAAATCTTCATCTCCTTCACCCAAGACGTTGGTTGAACAATGATCTCCATTCCATCTCTTCTTTCAATCTTCTCCATACCTGAAACAAAAATTATAGTTTGTGATTTGTGTTCTTAGGTGTTCTCATAACTTCCTCCTTTTATAGGGGTAGATATGAGGTAGTGGAGTGAAAGATGACAAAACTATAGAGTTGATAGGTCTGTATTTCTGAAAAGTTACTTCTTAAGATCAACAATGAGATTCTTGATATAAGGGTTCACATTTAAAGATATTCAGACTTTATCTTATGGAATGCAGAAGTTATAAATTTTGAGCAAGAGTTATTTGAAATCCGTACTGTGCATGCATACTGTTGAGTCGGTAAGGGTGGTGTATTAATCCAACCAAGTATAACTCAATAGTACACTGTATTTATGTATATAAATAAAGTATTTTATGAAGAATAGTTTATTATTATACATAGTATACATTGCTGGTGAATAAAGAAGTCAAATAACTTTGTTCAAGTCTGCTGTATATATATATATGACATGTAGTGCAGATTTTAGAGTATTTCATCAAGGATTCTTAAGGTATCATTGATTCCCCCTTGATTAGATGACTCTAAGTTTTCCCTCAGCTTTATTTGTCTTCATTGGGAAAGAACTTACCTGAAGATGAGGGTGTCTATTCACCTCATCTGATCCTCCTAGTCTGCTGCACCTGTATCAGCTGAGGTCTTCAGCTGATCTCTACTCTTCATGTGCTTGGATCCAGGAGTCCTAAGCTGTAGCATAGGGTCTTGAATCGTTCTTCAGCTAGGGGTTTAGTCAAGATGTCTGCTCTTTGGATATCTGTGTGAATTTTCTCCATCTTGATGTCCTTCTTTTCAAGGTGGTCTCTTATGAAGTGGTGTCGAATGTCGACATGCTTTCACCTTGTGTGGAGGACTGGATTTTGAGTGATGGCAATGGCACTGCTGCTATCACAATAGATATGGACTTCTCTTGCCTCTACATTGTAATCCTTGAGTTGTTGAACTAGCCAGAGCAGTTGACTACAACAACTACCAGCTGCCATGTATTCTGCTTCAGTGGTGGAGGTTGCAACTGAGGTTTGCTTCTTAGAGAACCATGAAATTAGCTTGTTGCCTATCAATTCTACATCCTCCATAGTCTGAGTCAGAATAGCCACTCAATTCTAGATTGTCATCAACAGGGTACCATAGTCCTAGGTTGACTGTTCCTTTTAGGTACTTGAGAATCTTCCTTGCTGCTTCTAGATGACTTTGCTTTGGGTTTGCTTGAAATCTAGCACATACTCCTACAACAAATGTTATGTCTGGTCTGCTAGCTGTAAGGTATAGTAGAGATCCAATCAGTGCTCTATATTCAGCTTGATCAACTGCCTTTCCAGACTCATCTGGTTCCATTTTGAAAGATGTCATCATTGGAATCCTTGCAGTCTTGCTTTGTAGAGCTTTGAATCTTTCTAATAGACTCTTGGTATACTTGGACTGGTTGATGAAGATCCCTTCTGAACTCTGCTTGACTTGAAGTCCTAGGAAGTAATTCATCTCACCCATCATGCTCATTTCAAACTTTCCTTGCATAAGTTCAGAGAACTTCTTGCACATCTCTTGATTGGGTGATCCAAATATAATGTCATCTACATATATTTGTACCATTAGAATGTCTTCTCCTTCTTGTATTCTGAAGAGAGTTCTATCCACTTTGCCTTTTGTATATCCATTGTCAAGTAGGAATTGTGACAATGTGTCATACCAAGCTCTAGGGGCTTGTTTTAGACCATAGAGAGCCTTCTTCAGTCGATATACTTGATCACCTTTTTCAAATCCTGGAGGCTGCTCTACATATACTTCTTCTACCAGAATACCATTTAGAAAAGCACTCTTGACATCCATTTGATATACCTTGAAGTCCATATATGATGCATAGGCTAGAAACAGTCGTATGGCTTCTAATCTGGCTACTGGAGCAAAGGTTTCATCATAGTCAATCCCTTCAGATTGAGAGTATCCTTTTGCAACTAGCCTAGCCTTATTTCTAGTTATCACATCATTTTCGTCCTTCTTGTTCTTGAATACCCACTTTGTTCCTACTACATTGTGGTTTTCAGAACGATCTACCAATTCCCAGACTTCATTTCTTTCGAATTGGTTTAGTTCTTCTTGCATAGCAGTGATCCAATTGCTATCTGTCATTGCTTCTTCTATGTCAGCTGGTTCAATGTTGGATAGAAAGGCACACCAGCAGAACATAGATGATTGTGAGTTCTGATTCAGTTGTCTTCTGGTCTTGACACCTGATTCTGCTCCTCCTAAGATGAGGTTTGATGGATGATTGTTTCTCCATGTATGCCTCATGGGAGTATCTGCATTGGATGAGCTTGGATTCTCATCTGATCTAGTGCCATCAGGAGGGTTGACTTGATTAGGCCGATCATCATCTGTATCTTGTGTGTCAAAGAGATCATTCCCCCTGGCATTTGGGATTGGTGCATCTTGATTCTGGTCAGCTTGTCCTGCTTGAGTTTGAGATCTAGTGACAGGTCTATGAGGCTTATCCTCCTCTGGTTCTTCAGGGAAAGGTTCATTTACTTCAATGAACTCATCTGGTCTGGACTTGATCACTAGATGTCTCATCTGTTCTGCAGCTGAGTTTGTTTCTACTGCATTCTTATCACAAGATTCATCAAAAACAACATGAGGTGTTTCTTCCACAAGAAGGGTTCGTTTGTTGAGTACCCTGAATGCTTTGCTAGTAGAGGAGTATCCTAAGAATATCCCCTCATCTGCTTTGGCATCAAAGGCATTCAACTTACTCTTCCCATTGTTGTGAATGAAACACTTACAACCAAATATATGAAAGTAAGATACTCTAGGTTTTCTTCCTTTCCACAGTTCATATGGGGTTTTCTCATGTATTTTATGAATACCTGACCTGTTTTGAGTGTGACAAGCTGTGTTGATGGCTTCTGCCCATAGCTTCTTGGGAGTGGAGAATTCAGCAAGGAGTGTTCTGGCAGCTTCTTTGAGTGTTCTGACTCTTCTTTCAGCTACACCATTCTGTTGAGGTGTTCTTGCTGCACTTGTCTCATGCTAAATACCATTAGTAGTACAATAGGCAATAATATAGGAGTTAATGAATTCAGTGCCTTTTGTCACTTCTAATTTTCACAATTGGTTCTCCTTTCTCTACTTGGATCCTCTTCAATAGTTCAGGGAGTTTCTGCTGTGTTTCACTCTTCTTGTATAAGAAGATAACCCAAGTAAACTTGGAGTAGTCATCTACAACAATAAGAGTGTACTTTCTTCCTGTTAGAGTGGTTGGAGTGATTGGTCCAAAGAGATCCATGTGAAGCAATTCAAGAACTCTGCTGGTTGATGCTGTCTTCTTGGTCTTGAAGGAGACCTTTGTTTGCTTTCCTTGTTGACATGCATCACATACCTGATCTTTACAGTAGAGTTCATTAGGCAGACCATCAACTAAGGATTCCCTTGCTAACTTGTTCATAGTCTTAAAGTTCATATGACTAAGACGTTTGTGCCATAGCCAGCTGACGTCTTTAGGGCTCTTCACAAGCAGACATGTATCCTTAGGACAGCTGTTCCAATTTGCAAGATACATACTTCCCTTTCTAGATCCTGTTAGAAGGTTTTGTTTTGTTCTTTTATCACTTATGAGACACTCATCTTTAGAGAATTTGACTGAGTAACCAGTGTCACAAAAATGAGAAACAGATAATAAATTAAACTTAAGACCTTCTACATATGATACATCATGTACCTCAATGTCACCATTTTTAAGGGTGCCATATCCTTTTGTGTTACCATGCGCGTTATCACCAAAGAAAACTTTTGGACCTTTCTTCTCTATGTAGTTGGTCAGCAGGGCTTTGGTTCCTGTCATGTGAGTTGAGCATCCACTATCTATGTACCAAGTTTCTCCTGCTAGACCTCCTCTTCTGTATAGGTCCCTCCTTTCCTGCAAGAAAAGTTAAGTCTTAGGTACCCATTTTGTTTTGGGTCCTTGGGTGTTAGTACTACCCTTGGGAACCCACATATACATTGGTCGTTTGAACAACCTTGAGCACTTGAGTTGTTTCCCTCGGGCATCACAGAACCAAATCTTACCAGTCAGCACCTTGGACTGATTTGATTTGTTCTTTGTGTCAGCTAAGTAATAGTCAAATGGTTTCCCTTTATAGGAGTGTACATACATGATCTTTTGACTAGTTACATTCGGCCTGGGTGCATTAGCTGGTCGATGCACACGATTATATGGACCATACTCTTCTGTTCTCACAATATCATAAGAGATAGGGGGTGCAAAGAGAACAGATTTGTTTGAAGAAGTCTTCTTCTTCTTGGCTGGAGCAGCATACAGCTGAGACTGTCTCAGGCGAGATGGTCTAGGCTGTCTGCTGTTTCTCTGTACAGGCTTGGGGTTAGCTTGTCCTTTACCATTTTTGGTTTTGGGATAGTTAGCCTTAGCTGGTACAGATGCCTTTTGGTTCATATTAGGTTCATTGTGTTTAGAACACTCACCCTTTTCATGTGTCTGAGTAGTGCACTTGTTAGGTGTACTACCCCCAGCTGGAGAGGATGTAGATGGATTAAGTTCATAACCAAAACCCATCTTATTGCCATTTCATCTATAATACTCAGAGATACTTTCAATTGTAGTAGAAGCTTTATTGAACTCTGATATTTTTTGATTTAGGCATTCCTTCTCCTTTTCTAAGAGCTTGTGCGCTTGGAAGAGGTCATCGAATTTGGATTGTAGTGAACGAAGTTCCTTAGTTTCTAAAGCTTGAGTTTGTAACATCCCCTCATACAACTGAGTTATTGTGGTATTTTCTTCCTTAAGAAGCTCCACTTCTCTGGTCAATCTTTCATTCATTGTGACCAACTCAGGGGTGTTCTCAAACTTAGCCTTTTTCAACTTAGCAATTTCTTTCCTTAGATCCTTATTCTCCTCTTCCACTTCTATGAAAGCTCTAGTGGCAATATCCAGATCACCTTTTACCTTTCTTAAAGATTGATAATAGGTGTCTTCTGATTCGCCTTCAGATGAGTTTATCTCATCTGATTGTGAAAAAATAGGTGAATGGAAAGTAGTAGTATAGGAGTTTACCTCATTTTCACCTATGGCCATCATAGCTAGGTCGTCTGAATCATCTGAAAAGATTTGATCGTCTGGTGATGTAGGGAGTTCATCACTTTGATATTCAGATTCTTCAGTCACCATTGCTTTCTTGTCTGAGGTTCTTCTCAGCCTTCTTTCTTTCTTGTCATCCAAATCCAGCTCAGGACATTCATAGACATAGTGACCTGGTTTGTGACAGTTGAAGCAAGATCCAGGTTTCTGATTTGAGTTGCCTTTCCTTGGAGGAGTGGCATCTCTTCTTCTAGATCCTCGGCTGTCAGATGACTCCACATCCTTTCTAGGATGTCTTTCTGGTGTTCTTTCTCTGGAACCTCTGGAGGGTGAACTTGCTCTTCTATCTTTGTAGTTTCTATAGAATTTTCTATATTTGCTGTTGAGGGTGTTCATCCTTTCAAATCTTTTGATCATAAGAGCCATTTGCTCTTTCAGACTCATGTCTGATCCTTCAAAGTCTTCTGTTTTCAGAGAGGTCTTGCCAGATGAGGTGCTTGCAGCTTTTGTATTGGCTGCCTTGAAGGCTACAGTCTTGGAGGTAGATGGGGCTGCAGTTGGCTCATCACTTTCTGAGTTTTCTTCTCTGTCAAGGTCATATTCATGAGCTTTTAGGTTCTGAAATAGAGTTTGAGTAGACCACTTCTTGATGTCTTGAGTATCTTTGATAATGGTCTTCTTGAGTTTCCATCTCTTGGGTAAAAAGTCCAAGATATTCAAGTTTTTCTCTCTATTTGTATACTTCTTGCCTAGAGATTCAATCTCATTTATGATCTTTGTACATCTATTGTCCAGCTGATCAATAGTTTCTCCTGGCTGCAACTTGAGATGCTCAAACTTCTTGACTGCTGTTGACAATTTGCTTTCCTTGATCAGCTCAGTTCCTTCACAGAGGAGTGCCAGTGCCTCCCACATTTCTCTGGCTGACTCACAGTGGATTACCTTTGCAATGTACTCATTTGGAAGAGTTTGCATTATGTAATCTTGAGCAATGCTGTCAAGATTTGATTGCTTCATCTCTTCTGGTGTGAGATCCTTCATGGGCTTGGGAACCAGTTCTCCAACTGGGACTTCTGGATCACCATGTGCAGTGTTGACTGTCATGATGGTGATTGGGCCTTTTGTGATTACTGACCACATCTTGTAGTGGACTGATGTGAGATTCTTCCTCATCCTGATCTTCCAGTAATCATAATCCTCAACTGAAAACTTAGGCAACTTTCGCATGTTAGCACTCATGCTGTATGAGTTTTCAAAAACAAGTTTTTCAAAAAGATCTGTTCAAGAGGACTACAGAAAGACTCCGTCAAGTCTTCTGATAATCTAGAGACAGTAGTCCGTTAGAACCACTGCTCTGATACCACTTGTTGGTCCCTGAACGAGTAGTGAATAGGATTAAAGTCTAGAGGGGAGGGGTGAATAGACTTTAAAACTTTTTCAAACAGAGTTGGGAACCTCTTCTGATTGCTATGTCAACTGGACTGCAAGTCTGCTGGTCTAGATGACTATAGTGATCTGATTGATAAGGTTATATGCGGAATTATGGTGGCCCTGGTTTAGACTCGTTCTTGTAACTTGTTTTACTTAATGAAAATACTCAGCTGATGCTGGTTTGAAAATTATGGCCTGTTTTAAAGAGTGTTGAAATAACAGTATGCACTATATAATAATGAATGTAAAGACAGAAATGTAAAGTGCAGAAAGTAAATAACACCGGATTTATAGTGGTTCGGATATACGATCCTACGTCCACTCTCACGTCCTAACGTGATGTTTAATCCCTTTAATTTCCACAAATTACAAGGGTCTTGACCTTTATAGTCCCAAGGTTAGGACTTTGAGATCTGAGCCGTCCTAAAAGCTACGGTCTCCACAAGTGATTGTAAGCACTTGCACTTTGAGGGGTTCAAAAACTTTAACCTTACGGTGAGGGTTTGGGGTTTTTGAGGTGTATCCAACTAATGGTTCAAGCTTATAATTTGCTTAACCACTATGCCTAAAACAATTGATATACAATATGAACAGGTTTCAGGTTCTTAAGGGTTGGATAGGAAGCACTTAAGAGCTATAGATAATCTAATGGTTTCTGGCTCTTGGAGAACTCTTAGAACAATATGGCTGTTTGCTTGATTGCTTGCTTAGCTTGAGAATTCTCTCTTGTGACTTCTATCTTTGTGATTCCTCATCCTCTTGTATTTATAATGGAGATTGGTTGCAACTAGCCGTTGGAGTTGACTAATCGTTTGAGCAATCTTTCCATAATAGCTTGATTCCTTGATTCCAGCCGCTTGATTGCTTCAATCCTGGGATCATGTCAATCTTCTAAATAAGGTAGGTCTTCGTATGAATTGCAAGATGACTTGGGAATCAGCCGAGTCCTGGAAGAGCACATAGTCTTCTGATCTGTACTTCTAGTCTTCTGACTACTCTTCTGGCCTTAGGTCTTCTGTCTTCTGATATCAGACGAGTAACACTCTTCTGATCTGGAAATTCTTTGTACTGCTTTAGGCCTTCTTCAATTTGGGACTCCATCAGATAGGTAGGTACACAAGCACCTTAACTTATCTGGTCTTCAAGGATCTTCTAGTCTTCATGTCTTCTACTCTTCTCATCTTGAGGATAGGCATGTAAGCCAGGACTGTGCTGATCAGCTGATAACAATACAGTTGATCACACAAGACTAGTCTAAGCTGTTCTATACAAGTCAGCTGATCCTATTACATTTATAAACTCTAAGTGTTTTGGCCATCAAAACTATTCTAACATCAAGTGGGGCTTAGGGTGAATTTATATCCCAACATTAAAGTCTAATAGAAGCCCTAATTCGGTTCGGGATAGGACGGGAGTGCAACATTAATTCTCTAGTGGGATGAATTAATGTTCTCGGGCCAAATTATATGTTCTGGGCTGAACATAAGAGTATTTGGGCCTGAAAGAAGCCCAAACCCTATGCCTTCTAATGGATCCCTAGTCTGGCCCATGAAGCATTTGGAGGTTATATAAAGGAGCCTTAAGTTAGTCTTGAAAACCCTAGCACACACGAAATTGAGAAAAATGGCTATGGTTTCAAGGAGACGAAACTAAGACACCTTCTCCACGTTTGATAGCGCGCCGTCCACCCGGTGTTCGAGCGAGGTTGGGAGACAGGCTAGAAGATCTGCAGATTGGAATCAACGTCTCGATCTTCAAGGGTAACGAATCTAAATTCTGCTTTAGTCACATGTTTAGGTTTTAATTCGTTATTTATACGTTTGGCATCAGACAACGATCCCGGTGATGGACCGCCTTCGCCGGCGTGTTCCAGCACAAATTCCAAGTTGTATTCCTGCAGCTCTATGGCCCATCTAACCATGCGTCCAGATAAATTTGCTCTACTAATTACCTGCCTCAAAGGGTAATTAGTGCGAACAATAATCTTATATGATAAGAAATAGGGCTTAATCTCCGGGCTGTTATCACCACAACCAAGGCCGCTTTCTCAATATCTGAATACCAGACCTCTGCACCCTGGATGATCTTACTGACATAGTAGACTGAGTGCTAGACTGATCCATCCTCCTTCATACACGCAGTACTAAAGGAATGTTCCCCTATAGACAGGTACAAAAAGAGTGTATAACCTAGTGAAGGTTTGGTCAGCTTCGGGAGCTGAGATAGGTGGAGCTTGAGCTCCTCAAACGCCTTCTGGCACTGATCATCCCACTCAAATCTGGATCCTTTCCTTAAGGTCCTGAAGAAATGGTGGCTCTTCTCTGCAGATTTAGCAATAAACCTGCTCAATGCTGCGATTCGACCGTTCAAGGTCTGCAGCTCTTTTAGATTTCTCGGGGGCTGCATATCCAGTACAGACTTCACTTTAGCAGTGTTGACTTCAATGACTCTTTGAGTTACCATGTAACCCAAAAACTTCCCCGATCTCACACCGAATGAGAATTTTGCGGGATTGAGCTTAATGCCATTCTTTCTTATCACCTGGAATATTTCCTCAAGGTCCTCGACATGATCTTCAGCTTTAGCGCTCTTGGCTAGCATATCATCTACATAAATCTCCATATTCCGACCCATCAGGTCATGGAATACTGCATCAACCATCCGTTGATACGTGGCTCCTGCATTGATGAGTCCAAACGACATTATAGTATAACCGAATGTGTTGGGATATAAATCCTATAAACAATGTTCTAGTTGATGATTGTATGTTTTGATGGCCAAAAGCAACTTGAAGTTAATGATATATGTGATTCTAAGTCATTCTAACTAAGTCATATGAAGTTTACTGATCTTAATGAGTTATGAAAACTGAGTTTACTGATCTTAGTGTTTTACTGATCTGATATATGAACTGTTAAGGAACTAAGCTGAGAATGAATTGTATAGACAACTTATAGTATAGGACTTAGATGTACTCTACTGTATATAGTCCAGTTGATGTATAGATAGGTTTTATATATGTGTAAGTTTGTATTCTATTGTATTCAACATTGTAAAAGTTCAGAGCAGTAGATTAGATCAAAGTCAGAAGACTAAGGAAGATCAGAAGACTACTCCAGAGTAAGAAGACTATTCAAAAGGAGTAAGATGAAGCTCAGAGATTCAAGAAAAGTATTTTTGAAGAGGCAGAACAGTTATGGAAGAACTGTGCTGACTGACTAAGAACAGTAAAACTAAGAAGAGTAGTTTACTGTGCTGAGTTAGTAGAACTGAAGAATAAGTTTGGATAACTTATTTGAAGCGTAACTGAAGATATATTTGAAGATATGCTGACTTGGAAAGATAATTTTTAAGTTGGTTACAAAAAGGAAGTTACAACAAGAAACGGTTATGAGTTAGTTTCACAAACTGCTAACTGTCATACCAAAGCTTATAAAAACCGTGTGATCTTCTACTTGAAAAGACTACTGATACTACTACTATTCAAGAGCAATCAAAGTATTCAAGAACTCACAGAGTTGAAGGAGATCAAACTAAGAAGAAGCCAATGTACTGATCTGAAGAATCAAAGGCTGCTACTACTAAAGAGAAGTCTTACTTTACGTTTTTAGTTTGTGATTCGTTGTAAACAAGTTTGCTAGTATCTTGTGAAATTACTAGTTGATCGAAGATATACCTGGAGGTATAATCGAAAAGATCAAAGTCTTAATCTTGGGACTTTAAGCCACAAGAAACTCAAGAAGAGAAGAGTTAATAAAATATCACGACTAGAGTTGTGAGAGTGGATGTAGACAGTTGTCGAACCACTATAAATCTTGTGTGTTGATCGCATTCTTCTCAAAGACAAAGTTTCTAAGCTTCTGCTTAACTGGCTTAGCTTTAGGATCCACGTTGAGGTGGTGCATGGCCACCTCCGGGGGTATTCCTGTCATATCAGAGGAAGAAAAGGCAAATATGTCCGCATTTTTTCTCAATGTACGGATTACCTCTTCTGCTACTCCGGGTTCCATTTGAACCCCTATCTTTGTTGTGAATCTTGTCCTCCCAGGGTACATCTCCACATTCATCAGCTTGGATCTTGTGTAGCTCTCCAGCTTCCCCAGCAACTTTCTGCTTTTTCAGTTCGGGGTCGTCCCTTTTAACTCTTCCCAAATCTAGGGTTACGGCTTTATCAGCCATCTTGATACACTCCACGTAGCATTTGCGGGCCTGGTATTGATCACTTCGAACCTCTCCAGTACCTCCAGGTGCTGGGAACTTCATCTTCATATGGAAGGTTGACACGATAGCCTGAAATAAGTTCAAGCTGGGCCTTCCCATTATCACATTGTACGAAGACGAGAAGTCTACAATGAGAAAGTCGACCATCATTACTCGTCTAGCTGGGGCATCTCCGAGTCCTACCTGCAATGTCACTAATCCCAAAGGTCGGATAGCCCCTCCAATAAATCTATAGAGAGATGTCTCTACGGGCTTCAGTTTTGCGTTCAGGTCCATCTTTCTAAAACACTAGAGGAACATTATGTCCGCCGAGCTTCCATTATCCACAAATACTCGAGCTACATTGTAACCCACGATATTTGCCGTTATCATCAAGGCATCGTTGTGATGTACCTGAGTTTCGCCTGCATCTTCAGGACCAAATTTAATGTCGGGGGTAGTCTTCGCATGCCCCACCTCCTTATCTTCTTTCGGGTGTTCGGCCCTCAGGGTTCGAACACTCTATTTCCTTTGTCTAAAGGAGTCTCCGTCAGCAGGATCCCCCATGATCATCTGGATCAAACCTCGCTTCTGGGGTTGAGGAGGTTGATCCTCTGCATTGGCTCGAGGTTCCCTTTCTTTATCGTCCTGCCTCCGTTCAAACTCTTTCCTCTTCTGCCCTCGGGGGCCTTGTCTATCTCGGTAGACAAATTCTTTCAAATGACCCGCCTGGATCAATCTTTCGATTTCATCTCTCAGATGAAAGCAGTTATTCGTGTCGTATCCATAGTCATTATGGAAATGACATAATTTATCAGATCTGGCCTTTCGAGGCCCTCTATCTCGTGAAGGGGGATATTTCATCTCGGGATGATCTCCCACTACTTCAAGCACTTCGGACCTGGGTTTGGACCTCGATCCTCCAGCAGTTCTAGAAACTCCAGTTTTCTTAGACGATTCTGGGTTGCCTCTCTTTATTATCGGGTCTCTTGTTTTCTCACTCCCAGATAACTTCGCCTCTAACCTCTTAGAGGTCCTTACTTCCTCGAGGGTGAGGTATTTTTCAGCTCGGTGTAGCAACTCGTCAAAAGTCTGCACTCGTTTCTTTGCCAACGAAGAAAATAGGTCTCCGTCTCTCAGCCCGTTGATCAGGGCATTAATTTTGACCTCCTGTGAAGCCGCTGACACCTCTAAGGAAGCCTGGTTGAACCTTTTCAGAAAGGCTCTTAGGCTTTCACTCTCTCCTTGCCTGAGGTTGAACAGGGTCAAAGTAGCTCGGGGCTGTCTTCTTGCACTAGCGAACTGGTGCAAAAAGAGTTCACTGAATCCAGCCCACAAATTGATTGCGCCTGGTTTTAGCTGGGTGAACCATTGTTGAGCTGCTTTCGCTAGAGTTGTCAAGAAAACTCTGCATTTCACGCCCTCCCCATACTGGTGTAAGAGGGTTGCGTTCTCGAACCTCACGAGGTGTTCGTAAGGGTCCGTCGTTCCATCGTATTCGAAATTCAAAGATTTGAAATTAGATGGCAGTTCATCGTGTAATATCTCATCGGAAAACGAACAGCCAGTAGTGGGGGTTGGTTTACTTACGTGGCTTGTCATGTGTTTCCTCATTGCTTTCATCTCTTTTTGTAAGGCCTGCAGCTGGTCACTTACAGCACCTGGGTAGGTGTCGTCGGTACTTTCTTTAATCTCCGGGACTTCAGCTCGTCCCACGCTGGGATTTTGCTCCCTTCTCTCGTTCCGGGCAAGAATGCTTCGTTCTGCCTGGGACGGTATTTTCTCTTCCCTCTCTCTCTGGCCCCCAACATCTCTTGAAGGGGCTTGAGAGACACCAGGTCCTCGAGGACCTCCAGCATCTACATCTCGTGGGAGTACAGGTGGAGCTGGTATTCATTGAGCGGCTATCATCCTCTCCACGGCTCATGCGACCAAGGCATCCAGTTGCTCGGTGGTCACGATCATCATCTCAGTGCCTGCAACAGCAGGGGGTGCTCGGTCTCTCGGCTCGTCTCTGGACGTGCCAGACGTGCCAACAGCATCTGGTAAAATCTGAGACCCTTTAAGTGTAGGGGATGGAGCCAGCTCCGAGGGCGTACTCCCACCAGTAGTAAGGCCTGTTGTAATATTAGGCGGAAAAGGTGCGGAAGGAGGACCTTTTCCTCGATTTGTGGATGAACATACTAACGTTGCTGGTGGAGGGATCCCTCCTCCCATTGGGATTCCAGTTTCCGTCGGAGTGGGGTTCGGCGGCGCCCCTCTCCTATCTTTCGTTTGTTGGGAAGTCTCTCATTCGCCTCCCATAATCAATAGTCGAATCTCTCATGCCTTAGCTCAAGATTCCCACAGACGGCGCCAGTTGATGCGTAAAAAAAGAACGCACAACGATTAGTAATCACGCACCTGAGATTCTTCGATCACAGGCTGGATTGTAGATGAGCTCTTCGTCTCCAAAAGGCCTTAACACCTGCAAAAAACCCGTCAGAGAGATCTTCGGCGCGGGTCCTCTGACGCTCAAGTCAGAACCGGCGATCTCAAGGAAAAAATAAAGGGCGATCTGTATCGGAGAAAGCCCCTCAATGATATCAATATAAGGTTCCTATTTTTCAGGAGTATTTCAGGTGTGTTTTAACTTATATCAGTGCGCCAGAAAGTATGTTAGGGAACTTTCCGGTGGATAAGTGTATCAGAATATTAGGATTCTGTTAGTGTAGTTAGATATCTCAAATAACCCGCGAAGGGGCGTATAAATAGTACCTTTGGGGAAGGGTTATCCATGTTGGGATATGAATCCTGATACAAGTCCTAATTGATGTTTAGAAGTAGTTTTGATAAGCCAAATGAAGACTTGAATATATTTCTAAGTGTTGACTTATCTAGTTATGGAAGTCGTCTTGAGATGATCAGTAGAGTACATAAGTGTGAAAGAAAAGTTTAAGTATGATTGAAAGGCAAGTACGTTTTTATAAGTACTATATATATATATATATATATATATGTTAGGATTTATGATGAGCGAATTAAATGATGTATAGAAGCTCATAATTCATGTTTGTATTCGTATATTGATGTATAGATCTTAAGTTGACTAAGCTGATTTATAAAGTTTAAAGTAATGTAATAGTCTTGTAAGATTAGATGATAGGACTAGTATAGTGTTAGTTCTATATCGAAGTCTACTAAAGATTGGAAGACTGGATGCGCAAGTGCGCAAGTATGGAAACCAGACTAGACAAGTGCGCAAGTAAGAGGAAATTCTTAAGTCATAAACGCGTGTGAAGATATATATTGAAGAGTTAGTAGTTATGGAATAACTAATTAACTGAAGAAACGCGTGGATGGATAAGAAGAAGCGGTTAGAAGTCAGTTATCAAGAAAAGTTAATTGGTAACAGAATGTTCTTGATATTCAGATGTTTATAAATACCTCAAGGTATTCTACAATTCAGGACTACTGAACTACTGACACACTGATAACTACTGATATACTGAAGTGATTTACGAAGAATTCAAATAGAAGAAACTCACAGAGTTGAAGTTCAGAAAGTTCAAGCCAGAAGACAAGTGAAGAATTTAAAGAAGGCTACTACTGAGCTAGAGAAGTTTTTCTTTTATTGTTCAAGTTGCTAGTTACTTGTAAAATAGCTAGTTAGATCGAAGAGACACTTGGTAGTGTTTTCGAGAAGATCAAAGTCTTATTTCTTGGGACTTAAAGCCACAAGAACACACTACTCGAAGAGAAGAGTAATAAGAATTTCACGACTGGAGTTGTGAGAGTGGATGTAGACAAGTTGTCGAACCACTATAAAATCTCGTGTTCAAATTTACTTTACTGTTTTATTTGTTATTTGATTGATTACCTGTTTAATTGATTAAATTGCATATAAGAACAAGACAAGACTAGTGTTCATAACAAATGTTCATCGAATATAGTTGAGTATAAATTGTTGGGCTCATTATTGATAAATCTGATATTCCGCATTGTGTACTTTGATATATTGAAAGATTTTGAAAAGTCTATTCACCCCCTTTAGACATTTTCCTAGCTTACTCAATATTATTAACTCAACTAGGGACCTACAATCCACTTTCCCTCTTTCTCTCAACTTCCACAGTAGTGGGCTTAGTGGGTTTGTCCAAGGCCAACTCTGCCGCCATTAGCTCGTCCGAGCTCCGAGAAAAGCGGGGTACGTGTGATGTCTCTGCATACCCTTTTCCCACGAACTGGGGTTCATGCTTGATGCGCAAATTCCGCGATTTGGCTCTCCAGGACCTGGAGGTCCTCGAGAACCTCTAGGTTTGAACTCCAGAAATATAGGTCCAAGCCCAACAATTCCCCTGAAAAGGTGGAAGGCTTATGACCTGTTCATCTTAGGGACGATTCTCATCTTTATCTGGCCCAGTGGTTTCAATCTCTGTGGGTTTGGGCCTGAACTAAGCACAATCCATTATCTCAAGTGTGCAATATCAATATACCAATGATAGTCATCATATTAATCGATAAGTAAATGAATAATTGTGTAATCATATCCAAACCTCAGCGGATATAACTCATCTGGACGCCACGTGTCATTTTCTCATAGGACGACACATTTTAACTCATAAGTCTATGATACTATAAGGGAAAATATTTGTTACTGTAAGATCATGTATATGTTACTTGTTCTAACCATAATACATACTGACATGTCCTTACAGTAAAACACATTTTTCTTTATAGTAACACATGTTTGAGAGTAAAATTTTTATCAGATATGTTTAACCCGCTCTCAACCCAAAAACCCAAAAATTAATCCATACTTACATTTTTATTTGTAAGACATGAAAGTTTTCTTAATTTAATCAATAGAAATAAAATTCAATTTAAGATTAAAAAATTATTTAACAAGTCTAAATACTAATTAAATAACTTATAAAATATTTTTTTTTATTCCGCTGGGATTCTGTATAGGGTTCGTAAATGAATGTTTTTAGAAAGAATAAATAATATTCATGTGAGGATGATCTAGAAGACATTTCAATCCTTCAATATATAATATTTTTTATTTATTACAGAGTATATTCTTTTGAATTTTTTAATTAAATTTCAAGATATTTTTTTTACTTATGGATTATGACCATATTCTAAAATTTCAATTTCTTTTAAATATTTATAAAATTTGGAATTTTTTAAATAATTTTAGTTTTTTTTTTACAATTTCTAGAGGTCGGAGCCCCATTAAAAACATTGTCGAGTAAACCCTCCTTAGGGATAAAACTCGATCAAGGAAAAGGGATGCTCCTCTCAGAGATTCAGGGATCTAAAATTGATGAACAACTAGCTCTTGAAGCTGAGGAGAAGTTGCCAGCTACTACAGCTGAGGAGAAGGAAGTAAAAATGGAAATTGTTGAGGAATGTTGGTCCTTGGTGGAGTATGACACAAGTGTATGGGGGGGGGGGGGGAATGCACTTGTGTATGCAAATTCTTTTCTTTTTAACAAAACTGGTCTTATCAGGCAGGTTGTCTCACAACTGGCCTGAGTGTGAACTTTGATAGATACTTGTCCTACTGATTACTATTGAGTGATCAGTTGGCTAAATATCTAAAAGAGTTACTAAGTGCGGAATGTGGTTGGCCTTTGACTTAAAGAAATACTCCAAGTTAATTTCTGAAAAGATACAGTTATCAGGGACTTTGTCCAAAACAGATTTTCTTACTTACTGACTTTTGCTTCTTTAAAATATGTTTGAATGTAAGTGCAATAAAGAATGCAATAAGTAAATGACACACAAGTTATAGTGGTTCAGAGACTCAAGCTCCTACATCCACTTTCCCTGATTGAACAGGATAATTCCTTCACAATGGAATTAGCTTGTTTTATAGTGCCAAGGTGCACTGATCAACAACACTCTCTTAGTGCTTTGATCCCTAGGATAATCTGAGTCCTAGTGCTCAATTTCTCTTGAGTTAAGACTGTGTTTCACTCTAACAGTCCTTAACTCCTCGCTTCTACAACAAACACTCTCTTCACTAAATGAGATAAGGGTTTGAGGTTTGGTTCCAACTAGTAGAGATATCCTTTACAATAAGAACAGTGTAAAGGCTTAGGATATCTCAATGCTAAGCTTTGGATGTTTACAAAGATTGACTTAGCTAATTGAAGTGATTCAGGAAACTTGGGATTCTTAAGAACAACTTGGTTTCCTTTGAAAGCTTGATGGTAGTTTGATAGCTTGTAGTTGGATGTTGAATCCCTTTGATCACTTCTGTATTTATAGACAATTTGAACAACTAACCGTTGGAGGGATAGCAATTCAAATATGTCTATTTGCAGCAGCATTGAAACGGCTAAGAAGCTTGGCATCCTTTTATCCACTGTGTAAAAGGGCTCTTCAATGGTTGCTTGAATGAATGTGTTGACTTCTAACAAATGCGGCTGAGAAGACTTGTGTCAGTTTCCAAACTTGCACATTGTCCTAGGTTGATTTGTGGCAAACTCTACACACAACCAACGGTCAGATGGGACAAGCTCCCTGAACATTCCTGCTGCAATTTAGAATGTTCCAACATTCATTCAATGCTTCACTCTTTAATGCTCTAAGTCTTCAATGCTTGTTTCAGGCATGATTGGCAATAAATGCTTCATTGAATGTATCTTTTGTGGGCTTTGGCATTCAATGCTCTTGATCATTTGTACTTCAACTGACTTGATCTTTTGCATTTATGAACACAGCTTTATTGTTCTTGATCTCTTCAGCTCAGTTGTCCATTTGATCAGCTTGTCTTGAATAGTTCAGCAACTTTGGCCTAAAGACTTATCAAGCTGCCTAACATTCCAGCTTTGGACAACTATCCTGAACACTAAAATCTCACAACATTCCTGAGATTTTTACTTAAGCATTCTACATACTCAAGTGCACTGAGACATCTTGCCTGAACTAGACTTGAGCATATCTCAACTAATCTGAACATCATCAATCAGGGGTTTTTGTATCTAAATCAAAATCATTTTATTCCCAACAATTTCCCCCTTTTTGATGATGCCAAAACCTATTACAAAGGAACCTTGACTTATACTATACTTTACCTTCAGGATGAGTGAACTGGCCAACTTTCCTGAAAGAAACTGTTAGCACAATAAATCAAGTAAATGTGTCATGTCAGGTTAGTTGAGATAATGAGTTGTTATCTCTTGATAGAAAATCAGTGGTCCTTTTATATATCATCAAGCATTACAGATCAGAAAATTAAAAAGGACAACAAGACTAATACAAAGAAAACAGAATAACAACATCATAAGCAATCATAAAAACCAGATAGGGAAGAGATAAACTTATCCATCAGAGAGTTCCATCATCTTGAGGAGCTATGCCATATTGAGCCCAGACCCTTTTCTTCAGCTCCCAAACATCCTTGTTGGAGCCTCTAGGGCCAATCTTCATCTTCTCCATCTTCATGATGTTGATGAACTCTTTCAGAATCTTTCCCTCATCAATCAAGTTCCCATTGAACTTAGGAGGCATGTACAGAATTGGACCTGGGGCCTTGAACTCAACTCTTACCATCTCAGCTGCTGCAAACAGCTTTTGGTAGAGGTCCCTATGGTTCTCAAACATGAACTGGACAAAGACTTCATCCACACTCTCTTCAAGCCACTTTCCAATGACATAAAATTCATATACAAAACTTCTCTTGGCCTCCTCCCATGCATCATTCAGTGAGATTGGAACCCACTTATCATGGTGAGGGTACTGAGTGTCCCATATTTGCAGCATTTTAGGTTTGAGTCTTCTGTATGAGGCTCTCCTTCTTGGAGCTTTGAAGTTTGCCCTTCTTTCATCCCTTGCTTTGTTGGCCTCAACCAACTGATCCATCCTTTCTTTAGCTCTTTGAAGAGCTAGCTTCTCCTGTGTTTCTGGATCTTTCCCAAATCCTTCTTCAAACAATTTGGAAGGATCATCAGCAAGCTTGGGCATCTTAACTTCAGGCTCTCTGTCCTGTACTTCTTCTTCAACATCTTCTTCTTCAATAGCAGGCAGCTTGGCTGCTTTCTTCAATCTCTTTGATTGCCTTACTGGAGTAGATTCATTAGACTGAAATTCTGATGGCAGAGTCAGGCTGGTTTGGAATTCATTGAAGGCTTGCAATTCCTTCCTTTTTCTTTCAGATGACCTTGTCACCTTCCCCCTTACTTCAGCAGCCTTCTCCTTAGGTTCAAGTCCTGTAGACTCACCACCTGGCCTTTGAAGCTTCCTTGCCTGACTCTCCATTGCAGACATCATGGACTCTTTAACAGCAATTTGAATCTGCTCTTCCTCAGTCAAGCTTTCAATATCCATTGGGCCTTTGCCTTTCCCAATGTCTTCTACTGCCTCCTCCTCAATCTCAGGGACCTTCTCCTTTCCCTTAGGTTCACCAATCACCAAGGTTCCCTTTGCCCTTGCTCTCTCTCTTTCCCCCTTTTTGGCATTATCAAAAAACTGGGGCTTTAATTCACTCATAGAGACTGAGAGGTGTGAGTGGGCTTGAGTGAGAGACTTCAACTCCCGCAGTAGATAAACATTCTCATCATGAATGTTTTGCATTTTGTCATCTGCCATGCTTAAGAAGGTGTGAACTGGCTTCATCTTTTGAGTAACAATTGCATCCAATGTGGCTTTCAGTGTTTGATCAAGTTTGGCCTGAAGTTGTTCAATGAGGTTGGCCACAACTTGATCAGACACTTTGGCCATAAGTTCAACTGTGAACTTCTCAGCAGCCTCCTTCACCATTGCAGCTTTCAATTCTTCAGCCTTTTTCCTCTGGGCTGCTGTCCTCTGCCTTAATGCATCTTTGATTGTCCTCCTTAGAGCTCTCACATTGTCTTTGTAGAGATTCTTGAGGCCCAGCTGCTCTTTCTTCACAGATTTGGTGAACTTCACCATTTCATCTTTTGCCTTTGTTACCTCAGTTGAAACTGTTTGCAGACCAGTTTCAACTCCACAAATTCTTGCATCAAGAGTGGGCAGAATCACCTCCTCTGAGCCAGTTAGCCTCATCTACAAAGAGGCTAAAGTCTTTCCTTGGCCATCCAGAGTATCAATTGTTGCTGCATGTGCCTTCCCAACTTCCCTGACCAAAGTATCCAACTTCTCTGACTGTTCTTCAATGATGGATGCAGTTTGAGTAGCAATCTGAAAACCAGCCTCAGTGGTGTTGGCTTGCTCAAAGTACATCTTATTCAAGGTGGATACATTGGCTGATACTGCTTCAAGGTCAATGTCAGCATCAACAGGTATATTTGTAAGATAGGCATCTGTAAAAATTTGCTCAATTGTAACAGCAACAGAATCTGCAAAACTAAGAGTGTTAGTAAAAACTCCCTCAACACCCTCATTCTTTTTATCTCCCATAAGGCCTGATACATCAGCACCTTCTCTCTCATTTTCAACTAAATTCTTTTCTTCAATATTCATTTCAGATGGACTCACATTCACTGGAGAATCAGACCTCCTTTCACCAAGGGATTCATCAAGTTCAGATTTGACTTGAAGAATTGCCTGACTCTCATATTGGGCTGCACCCAATATTTCTACTTCATCTCCCTCTATTTGTGGTGCACTCAGGGAACCTGTAATCACACAATCCTCACCATCATCTCCCTCTGAGTTTTCAACACTATCAGCCTTTTCAACTCCTTCCATTCCTAAGCCTGACTCCTCTATATCCTCAACAGGATCCACAGAGGGCAGTTGTTGGGAGATCACAGTGCTTGGGCATCCCAAGGCCACTGAGTCATCCTGAATGACTAAAGGCTGGTCAATGTCCAACTGTCCTGACATTGATGCCTTGATGGAGTCTTGCACTCCTCTTCTTCATGCCTTGATGGAGATATTCTTCTAGACTGAATATCAGGAGAGTTGTCTTCAGGGCTGTTGGGCTTTGACTTGGACTTGGAGTTAGACCTAATTGCTTGTCTAATCTCCTTGAAGAATTCTTTCTTCTTCTTCTCCTCTTCCATCAACCGTTGCTTCTCAGAGGTTTTGATGATTCTCCTTCTCCTTTCTGACCTTGTGGGTTTATCAAGGTCCCTATACTCTGTTACACTTTCAGGCTGTAAGGGGACAACCTCTCTGAATTCTTCACCCTCTTCAGGGGGGTTGACTCCTTCATCAGCAGCCTTCTCAATTTCCTCAGAAGTGGCTCCTCCACTTCTTGACTGACTTTCTGGTGAAGATTCACTCAGAATCTTCTTCATCTTCTTCATCTTTGGCTGAACTTTTGGTGGTTGGGCTTTCCTCTTTCTTGGAGAGGCTCTGGTTGCTGGAACAACTGCAACAGCTTTCTTGGAGGCAGCATCCTGCTTCCTCTTCTCAGTTTTGGTACACATCTTTCTGAACATCACCTTTTGAGCAGGAAAGGGCTTTGGCTTTGCTTGCAGGTGGGTGTAATGAGCAAATCTTTCCAAGAGCAGGCTGGCTCTTGTGCAGAACTGGAGTCTTCCATCAACCACCACCTTGTGGTGCTTCACCTCCTTAAACTTGAACTTTTCATTCATCATCTTGTCCAAGATAAAACTTTTCCAGTCAAACTTGACTCTCTTCTCAGCAGAGTCAATCACAGCAGCCATGACCTTCAGTTTTGGCATACTGACTTGTTCAACACTTCCAGAATGGCTCAACAAGCTTTTCACAACACAGTCAAACAAATGCCTATAAACAGGCTTTAATGTGTTCTTGTTCTGAGCACTTACAAGTTTCTTTGGTTCTATCATCCATGGATAGTAGAACTCCTGATCATCTCCTTCTTTGTACATCTCTGGATTCTGGCCTTCTGATGGTAGCCCAAAGCTAGCATCCAAATCCTCTGCAGTGAAGATGATGGTGTGTTGGCTTTCTTCTTCTTCATCTTCCTCAGCATATGTGAGCTTAGTGCACACATCACCCTTCTTGCCCTTCCACCTGAGGTGGGCAAAGAACTCTGCCATGAATGGATTCAGGCATGAATCAGGCTTGGTGCCAAGAAACTTTTCTAGGCCTGCTTCCCTAAGCCAATGGAGTACAGGATGTACTTCTGTATCTGGGCTATCAAAAGCCACTAATTTTTCAAACCAAAGAGAGTTTGGATTGCTAAGATAGGAGAAATCAATGTCCAAGGAGGAGTCATTGAAATCTACAAGTTCTTCTCTTTTGATTTTGGGTACCATGGATAATATGAGAATTGGGTAGGTTTATGAAGAAGAGTTGCAGGTTTTTGAGAGGTTTTGAAAATCTTAAGAGTTTTGGAATTTTGAATGTGTGAGGATGAAAGTAAAACTGAGGAGTTTATATATGTGGGGAGTTTATTAATCGTTGGTTAATAGATAATGGCCGTGGGTAATAGTAAAAACCAATTGAATAAAGTAGGGTAGTGGACTTTAGGCGGTTTGATGGAAGTTTAATGCAAATCAATGGTCTTGATGTTGGCTCAAGAATTCATGAAATCCCAATTAAGATTTCGCATTAAATGCTGATTTGCCTTTTTGGTGGTAAAAATCTTTATAGCACACTCCATCCTAAAATGGCCTACTCTTAGACCAAGAAATCTTTTAAATGTCTAATCAATGCTAAAAATAGCAATGATTATCCAATTAACTCGGACAAACTGTTGGTCCCTGAACGAGTAGTGAATGGGATTAAAGTCTAGAGGGGAGGGGTGAATAGACTTTAAAACTTTTCTAAACAGAGTTGGGAACCTCTTCTGATTGCTATGTCAACTGGACTGCAAGTCTGCTGGTCCAGATGACTATAGTGATCTGATTGTTAAGGTTGTATGCGAAATTATGGTGGCCCATGTTTAAACTCGTTCTTGTAACTTGTTTTATTTAATGAAAATACTCAGCTGATGCTGGTTTGAAGATTATGGCCTGTTTTAAAGAGTGTTGAAATAACAGTATGCACTATATAATGATGAATGTAAAAGCAGAAATGTAAAGTGCAGAAAGTAAATAACACCGGATTTATAGTGGTTCGGATATACGATCCTACGTCCACTCTCACGTCCTAACGTGATGTTTAATCCCTTTAATTTCCACAAATTACAAGGGTCTTGTCCTTTATAGTCCCAAGGTTAGGACTTTGAGATCTGAGCCGTCCTAACAGCTGCGGTCTCCACAAGTGATTGTAAGCACTTGCACTTTGAGGGGTTTCAAAAACTTTAACCTTTCGGTGAGGGTTTGGGGTTTTTGAGATGTATCCAACTAATGGTTCAAGCTTATAATTTGCTTAACCACTATACCTAAAACAATTGATATACAATATGAACAGGTTTCAGGTTCTTAAGGGTTGGATAGGAAGCACTTAAGAGCTATGGATAATCTAATGGATTTCTGGCTCTTGGAGAACTCTTAGAACAATATGGCTTTTTGCTTGATTGCTTGCTTAGCTTTAGAATTCTCTCTTGTGACTTCTGTGTGCTTCGCTTTTTAGGTGATTCCTCATCCTCTTGTATTTATAATGGAGATTGGTTGCAACTAGCCGTTGGAGTTGACTAGCCGTTTGAGCAATCTTTCCATAATAGCTTGATTCCTTGATTCCAGCCGCTTGATTGCTTCAATCCTGGGATCATGTCAATCTTCTAAATAAGGTAGGTCTTCGTTTGAATTGCAAGATGACTTAGGAATCAGCCGAGTCCTGGAAGAGTACATAGTCTTCTGATCTGTACTTCTAGTCTTCTGACTACTCTTCTGGCCTTAGGTCTTCTGTCTTCTGATATCAGACGAGTAACACTCTTCTGATCTGGGAATTCTTTGTACTGCTTTAGGCCATCTTCAATCTGGGACTCCATCAGATAGGTAGGTATACAAGCACCTTAACTTATCTGGTCTTCAAGGATCTTCTAGTCTTCATGTCTTCTACTCTTCTCATCTTGAGGATAGGCATGTAAGCCAGGACTGTGCTGATCAGCTGATAACAATACAGTTGATCACACAAGACTAGTCTAAGCTGTTCTATACAAGTCAGCTGATCCTATTACATTTATAAACTCTAAGTGTTTTGGCCATCAAAACTATTCTAACATCAAGTGGGGCTTAGTGGTGAATTTATATCCCAACACAAACATCCTGAGATGTGCTTTGATTTCTGTGAGGGTCAAACTGCCTGATTAACTTGCCTGAGTGGGTCCCAAAGTTGCTGACTGGGTCCCACTTGGACAAATCCCCTGACCAACATTGCTGAACACCATAGGGACAACTTTGCTGAGTTTCCCTGATTGGCTGACTGCTTCAGTGAGGTTGGTCAACTTTGCTGAAGTTTTTCTTAATGAACTTCCCCCTTCATATGAGCTTTCTTTCCTCATTTCTCCATCTTGCCTGGATCAAGCAAGCCCAATTCAGCTGACAATTCCAAGAACCTTGCTTCAGCTAGAGGCTTGGTCAAAATATCAGCTTTTTGCTTATCAGTGTGGATTTTGACAAGCTTGATATCCTTCTTCTCCACATGATCCCTTATGAAATGATGCTTGATATCCACATGCTTGCATCTGGTGTGGAGCACTGGATTTTGTGAGATGGCAATTGCACTATTGTTATCACAGAATATTGGCACTTCATTTGAGATGACTTTGTAGTCTCTGAGTTGTTGCCTGAGCCAAAGTATCTGAGCACAGCAACTTCCAGCTGCTACATATTCTGCTTCAGTTGTTGAAGTTGCAACTGTATTTTGCTTTTTGGAGAACCATGAGATAAGTTTACTGCCCAAGAATTGACATGTTCCAGAGGTGGATTTTCTATCAATTCTACATCCTCCATAGTCTGCATCTGAATATCCAGTGAGCTCAATGTTATCATCAGCTGGATACCATAATCCAAGATTCTCAGATCCCTTGAGATATCTTAGGATTCTCTTGGCAGCATCAAGATGGCTCTTCTTTGGATTAGCTTGGAATCTTGCACACACTCCAACTGCAAATGTGATATCAGGCCTACTTGCAGTGAGATATAGCAAGGATCCTATGATTCCTCTGTAGTTAGTGGAGTTTGTTGACTCTCCACTTTCATCAGGATCCATTTTCCAGTTAGTATTCATAGGAATTCTGACTGGCTTGCTTGTAGCACATCCAAATTTCTTGATCATGTCCCTTGTATACTTGGCCTGATTGATGAATATTCCCTTCTTTGATTGAGTGACTTGAAGTCCTAAGAAGAAATTCATCAATCTCATCATGGACATCTCAAATTTGCTTTGCATGAGTTTGGAGAACTTCTCACACAGCTTCTCATTTGGAGATCCAAATATAATGTCATCCACATAGATTTGGACTAACAAGATATCATCTCCTTCACAGATTCTGAACAAAGTTCTGTCAACGGTGCCTTTGACAAAACCATGATCTAGAAGAAACTGTGATAAGGTGTCATACCAAGCTCTTGGAGCTTGCTTTAAGCCATAGAGAGCTTTCTTCAATCTGTACACCTTCTCTCCTTCCTCAAAGCCTGGGGGCTGTTCAACATACACTTCTTCTTTGAGAACCCCATTGAGAAATGCACTCTTCACATCCATTTGATACACTTTGAACCTCATGTGAGCTGCATATGCTAAGAATAGTCTGATTGCCTCAAGTCTGGCCACTGGAGCAAAGGTCTCATCATAATCAATCCCTTCAGATTGACAATATCCCTTGGCCACCAGTCTTGCTTTGTTCCTTACAATGATGTCATTTTCATTTTTCTTATTCTTGAACACCCATTTGGTTCCAATGACATCTTGATGAGTTGGCCTATCTACCAGCTCCCATACTTCATTTCTGGTAAACTGGTTCAGCTCTTCTTGCATGGCTATGATCCAGTTGGTGTCTTGCAGTGCTTCCTCAATGTCTTTTGGTTCCTGTTCTGAAAGGAAACAACAAAACAAAGCACTTTCTCCATGAAATCTTCTAGTTTTGATCCCTTCACTTGGATTTCCAAGTATCAGGCTAGTTGGGTGGTCTTGCAACCAAGTCCTTCTAGACCTGATCCCTTCAGGAGGATTGTCCTCATCTGAGGTTGGATCACTAGACTCATTAAATTCAGGGAAATTAATTGAAGGATCAAGTTCAGGATCATATTCAGGGGCATTGTCCTCATTGTCAGATAAGTTGACATTTTCATTGGTTCCCCCTTGAATATTGGATCCATTTACTACCTCAGCATTGCCTGCTTCTTCATTGGTAGTTGTTACCTGGTTTTGAACTGGGATGGGGTCAGTCAGTTCAATATCATCTTCAGGGTGGTTGGCTTCTGGTTGATTGCCATCAGGTAGGTTGTCCAGTTTTTGATTATCAGTTAGTTCAGGCTGGGCAACATCTACAAACACTGTCTCCTTGCTTTGAAGCCTTAGTCTGGTTGTTCTTTGTGTTATTTCATCAATATTCAGGTTTCTATCCCTGATCTCATCAATAGATTCATCAAACACAACATGAGGTGTTTCTTCCACAATAAGGGTTTTGCAATTGTAAACTCTGTAAGCTTTGCTGATTTGTGAATATCCAACAAATATTCCTTCATCAGCTTTGCTGTCAAAAGCTTTCAATTGCTCTTTCCCATTATTATGAATGAAACACTTACAACCAAATATGTGAAAATAAGCAACAGTGGGCAATCTACCTTTCCATATTTGATATGGGGTTTTACCTTGTCCTTTGGTGATTAAGGACCTGTTTTGAGTGTGACATGCAGTGCTAATGGCTTCAGCCCAGAACCTTTTAGGCAGTTTGGATTCAGCAATCAATGTTCTTGCTGCCTCTTTCAAGGTCCTGTTCCTTCTTTCAGCAACCCCATTTTGTTGAGGTGTTCTTGCTGCTGAAGTTTCATGTGTGATGCCATTCTTGCTGCAGTACTCATTGATGTATGAGTTTATGAACTCAGTGCCTTTGTCAGATCTGATCTTGACAATACTTAGGCCCTTTTCATTGCTCAATCTCATCATCAATTCAGGTAACTTGACTTGGGTCTCCTTTTTGTTCAGCAAGAATACTACCCAAGTGTACCTGGAAAAATCATCAACAACTACTAATGCATACTTTCTGCCATTTATACTTAATGGGATAATTGGCCCAAATAGATCCATATGCAGTAGTTGAAGAACTCTCTCAGTTGAAATGACAGGTTTTCCTTTGAATAAAGCTTTGATCTGCTTTCCTTCTTGCATATATGTTCTTTGGTGAACACTTGGTTTGGCAGCCCTTTAACTAGAGAGTTTCTTGCAATCTTGTTGATGGTTTTGAAGTTCAGGTGGGTCAGTCTCTTGTGCCACAGCCAGCTTTGCTCACTTGTGCTTTTGGCAACAAGACAAACTGCTTCAGGGGTTTTGCTCCAATCTGCAAAATAGACATTTCCCTTTCTCACCCCTGTTAGTAGCACCTGTTGTGTTGATTTGTTCTTGATAGTACATTCATTTGGTGCAAATTCAACACAATATCCTTTATCACAAATTTGACTTATAGACAGCAAGTTATATTTTAGGCCTAGGACATATGAGACATCAGTAATTTTAACACTACCAATGTTTAATGTACCATAACCTCTTGTGATCCCTTGAGAGCTGTCTCCAAAGGTTACTGAAGGACCATCCTTTTCTATGAAATCTGAGAGAAGCTCCTTATTCCCAGTCATGTGTCTTGAACATCCACTGTCCAAGTACCATGCTGTTTTCTTGTTGATGCTTCTCTTCTTCTTGTGGTCCTTGCAGCCCTGCAAAGTCAAAATTTAGGTACCCTTTGAGTGTTGGGTCCTAGAGGGTTAGCTGTACCTTTTGGAACCCAAATCTGCCTGATAACTCTGATTGACTCAAAGTGACTGACTTGGTTTCCATTTACATCTACATACACAGTTTGACCCTTAAATGCCTTGGGTGATCTCTGTGTATAAGTGTTAGCCTTGTAAGGTTCAGGAGAGTTGGTGAATTTCTTTGGGACATTTCTCCTGAAGTTACTAGACTTAGGTGCAGCTTGGTAAGACTTTTGAGGATAGGGTTTTGGATGGCCTTTTCCATTTGGCAAGTAAAGTCCAGGCTTCCTGAATGTTTTATACCTGTCAGAGGGGATTGGCCTTAATCCATTCAGTTGAGGTTGCCTCATTTGAGTTGGCCTTTTCTGAACAGATTTTGGACAACTTCTCTGATGAGGATTCAGATAGGTTGGCCTTCCATTGGTTCTACCTTTCTGAACCTCATTCCTCTTATAAGCAATGCCTTTAACCTTTTCCATAGGTATGGGTTTAGGTACATTGTTTATTTGAGTTGGTATAAGAATTCCTTTTCCCTTATCCTTGACCAGCGGTTGATTTACTTCCATTTCATTTTGTTGTGCCACTGATCTTACAAAAGTCATCTTAGAATTGCTTGATGAAGTAATACTAAGACCAGGTGAGGGTTCAAATGGATTATAGCCTAATCCACCCTTTTGAGCAAATGGTCTTTGGAATCCTTGAATCTCCTCTATTGCCTTAGCAGATTTGTTCAAGGCAGACATTTTCATTTTTAAGCTCCCCTCACTTAATTTTAGAGTATCAAATTCACTTGAGAGATTGTCAAATTTTGCTTGGAGAATTCTAAGATCAAAATCCTTTTTTCTCAAGGCCAGTTCTTGATCATCAATCAACTTTTGTTGTTCAGAGACTTTGAGAGACATTTCCTCATGTTCTCTCACAATCTGCTGATACAACTCAGTTGATTTAAAGTCAAACTCTGGTTCAGGAAGGATGGGAGTTTGAGCTTTCGAATTCAGTAGCTCATTTTCTCTAAGTGCCATATTGCATACTTCTCTTAGCCTGGTGAAATCCTCAAATAACTTTACAAAATTGAGTTTTAAGGGGATTTCACTGGACTCATGTGTGTCATTTGAAGAATTAGAAGAACTAGAGGATGAACATACCTCATCATTTTCAAATGCCATTTGACAGTCATCATAACTGTCACTGTTGGAGAACAGTCCATCATCTGAAGAGTAGACACTCTCCTCACTTGCTGAATCTCCTGCTATCATGGCTTTCCTGTTGTTCAGCCTCTTGTCTCTTTTGTTCTGCCTTTCTTTTCTTTCTTTGGCACTAAGGTCAGGATAATCATACTGAAAGTGACCATTTTTCTGGCAGTTATAACACACATCTTCATCATCATTCTTCTTACTTGAGGACTCCTTCCTCCTTGATGATGATGGTTCACCTTTACTGAATTTCTTCCTATCAGCATATCTGTCTTCTTTCTTTTCATCAGAGACTTTGTCCTCTGATTTTTGTTAGGAGAACTGAATCTCCTTCTGGTTCTGTTGTCTTGGTAGAACTTCTTGTATCTACCAAATCTGGAGTTGAGCTTCTCAAATCTCCTAGCCATGAGTGCCAGCTCCTCCTTTATTTCAGATTTTGAAACAGATTGAGAGGATATTTGTGTATTCTTCTTTTCTGTTTCAGCAGCTTTGAAGGCAACACCTTTGTTTGAGAAGGATGGCTCTTCATGAACCTTCTTTCTGTTTAGATCAAACTCATATGCTTTGAGTTCAGAGAATACTTGCTGCATTGGCATGTTGTCAAGATTGCTGGTATTTTGCATCATGACAAAATATATGTCCCACTTGGATGTGAGACTTCTCAGAATTTTCAAAGCAACCTCTCTTTTGCAATAGAATTTGTCAAGAGAGTTTATCTCATTCATGATGTCAGTGAAGCTTGTTCTCCTTGATCAATAGTTTCATTGGCTTCCATAGAGAATTGTTCATATTTTTGGATAGCCACTTGAAGCTTGTTCTCCTTGATCTTTTGGGTACCTTCACACATAAGTGCTAAGGTGTCCCAAATCTCTTTAGCTGATGTGCAGTGGTACACTCTTCCCATCACTGCATCTGGAATAGTCTTGTACAATGTGTTCATTGCAATGTAGTTCAGGTTGTGCCTTTTCTTTCCTCAGCTGTAAAGTCATCTTCATCCTTTGGCAGCAACTCCCTTGGATCAGCTTTTTGAGCATCAGTGAGCTTGGGATTTGCTTTAGTTAATTTAAATGGCCCTCTGGTGATGAGTTTAAGCATCTCATCATGCTGGCAAGCAAGATGTGCTCTCATCCTGATCTTCCAGAAGTCATAGTTCTCAATTGAGAACATTGGCAGTTTGTGATGAGAAATATGATTGACTTGGTTTGGACCCATGTTGTTGATGGTGTTGACAACATCTCCTGGAACTGCATTGTTAGCCATTTCAATAGAAATAATATAGGATGAACACAGATAGGTTTTTCAGAAATTTGGATCAGTTCAGTGACCACAAAAATAATGTGATTTTGAACAGGATAATTCCTTCACAATGGAATTAGCTTGTTTTATAGTGCCAAGGTGCACTGATCAACAACACTCTCTTAGTGCTTTGATCCCTAGGATAATCTGAGTCCTAGTGCTCAATTTCTCTTGAGTTAAGACTGTGTTTCACTCTAACAGTCCTTAACTCCTCACTTCTACAACAAACACTCTCTTCACTAAATGAGATAAGGGTTTGAGGTTTGGTTCCAACTAGTAGAGATATCCTTTACAATAAGAACAGCGTAAAGGCTTAGGATATCTCAATGCTAAGCTTTGGATGTTTACAAAGATTGGCTTAGCTAATTGAAGTGATTCAGGAAACTTGGGATTCTTAAGAACAGCTTGGTTTCCTTTGAAAGCTTGATGGTAGTTTGATAGCTTGTAGTTGGATGTTGAATCCCTTTGATCACTTCTGTATTTATAGACAATTTGAACAACTAACCGTTGAAGGGATAGCAATTCAAATATGTCTATTTGCAGCAGCATTGAAACGGCTAAGAAGCTTGGCATCCTTTTATCCACTGTGTAAAAGGGCTCTTCAATGGTTGCTTGAATGAATGTGTTGACTTCTGACAAATGCGGCTGAGAAGACTTGTGTCAGTTTCCAAATTTGCACATTGTCCTAGGTTGATTTGTGGCAAACTCTACACTCAATCAACGGTCAGATGGGACAAGCTCCCTGAACATTCCTGCTGCAGTTTAGAATGTTCCAACATTCATTCAATGCTTCACTCTTTAATGCTTCAAGTCTTCAATGCTTTGTTCAGGCATGATTGGCAATAAATGCTTCATTGAATGTGTCTTTTGTGAGCTTTGGCATTCAATGCTCTTGATCATATGTACTTCAACTGTCTTGATCATTTGCATTTATGAGCATTGCTTTAAAGTTCTTGATCTCTTCAGCTCAGTTGTCCACTTGGTCAGCTTGCCTTGAATAGTTCAGCAACTTTGGCCTAGACACTTAACACTTATCAAGCTGCCTAACATTCCAGCTTTGGACAACTATCCTGAACTCTAAAATCTCACAACATTCCTGAGATTTTTAACTTAAGCATTCTACTTACTCAAGTGTACTGAGACAACTTGCCTGATCTAGACTTGAGCATATCTCAACTAATCTGAACATCATCAATCAGGGGTTTTGGTATCTAAATCAAAATCATTTTATTCCCAACAAGGAAGTTATGCAGAGTGCTTCTGTGAAAGCTGCTGAAATACTTACAGACCTAATGATTCTCGATAAAGAAGGGGATGATGATCTCCAACTTACTGAGTCTGCTGATGTAAATCAAACTGCTGAAGAAATTGCTCGGAATCTTCAAATCCGAGATGGCTCAGACGATAAAAACAATGCTGAGGCAGCTGAGATTGATGAAAAACTGAATGTTGATCACAACGAAATTGTTGAGTCTGAAATTGTGGCATTCAGTGATGGTGATGATAATAAAGGTTTCCAACAAATTATTGCATCCATTCCTGAGAATCTACCTCATCGACCGTTTGAAGAACTGATGCAAACTCTCGGAAGAAACAAAGACATCCAATAGATTGGGGAATCATCATCAGAGGTAATCAAGACAAAGATAAATTTCTCAAATCTGATCAGGTACGGGTTGAAGACAATCGGACTAAATGAGGCAGATATCCCTCTCATTGGTTAAGTCCTCTATGATCTTGCAAAGCTTGTGCATGAAGATCTAGCACCAACGATGAAACATGCTACACTGAAGATCCAACAGAATAGAATGGACACCTATCAAGATATTATCACAGCTATTCGAGACAATATGAAGAAATATTTTGATAAGGATCTGACTGCGATTGTTGTAAAAGCTCTTGACAAAAGCTTAAATGGGTCAGTTGATCTTTTTAAGAAAGGACTTGATGTAATAGATACAGATCATCGCACTGAGCTGATTAAAACTATTGATGATCTAAAGGTGAGTGAACTGTAGAGAAGTAAAGAACGTGAGCGGAAAGCCACTGCTGATCTACAACAAAAATATCTTGAACTGCAAAGAGAGTCTGCTGCATAGAAAGCTGAACTAACTAAACAGTTAGAATTGGCCAAGGAACATGCTCAGAAGATGGAAGACGAGTTTGATAATCTCAAACTTGCCAAGGATCAACATGTCCTAACAACTGAGGAATTAAAGCTTAGACTTCAACTTGCTCCAGCACCTACTGCTCTGGATAAGGTTATTGAAGATACTACATCCAAGGCAACTGATCGTCTAAGTCAGAAGGCCACTGGTATTATGAATTCTGCGAATGCTGATCATCTTTCAAAACTTACTCGAGCGCTTACTTCCCATATTGATGAAGCAAAAAAAAAAGGGGGAAGAAGAGGTCAGAGTAAAGTTATCAGATCAAGTGTCCGAACAATTAAAGAAAGCAGCTGAAGACGCAGCTGAGCAGATGAAGAAAGCAACTGTGAATACTACTGAAATGCTGAAGAAATTCTTTGATACTCAGTCTGATCTGGCTAGGAGATTAGCAGATGTAGAGGAGAAAATAAGAAGTCAAGAGACTCAGACTCAACCGGGCATATCTCAAGGGGGAATTATTTCCACAATTCCATCATCTATAATGCCCTTTTTTTCTCACATTTTACAGGTATCTGATGCTCTTATCCTAAATCAAAGAGACTCTCAGAAACAAACAGATAAACACGAATCAGAAAAAGAAGTAGAGAAAGAGTCTAAAGATGAAGATGACAATATTCCTCTCGCGCAGTCAGAAGAGGAACATCATCAACATCAGTTAAAAAGGAAGAATGCATCTCAGCTTGATACAAACTTCAAAAAGAGAAAGAATATGGTGAAGAAGAAGTAGCAGTCTGGGAAAGATGATGAAGAACTCCCAAAGCCTGAACCTTCAAATCAGTAGATTGATGAATTTTTGGACCCAATTCACAATTTAAGATAGCTTAATCTGAAGAAAGAATGGCAGAAGATTTCCCATCTTGCTCGCAGATGGGGAGATCAAGATCCACCGACGACATTCAGCTATTTCGAGAGCTTTCTAGAAGGGAAAGACAAAGAATTCCTAAGCATCATCATGGAAGAAGTAACTGAGAAAAACATTAATATTGTTTTGCCTGACTTTCCGGTCTAGGAACTACCATTCACCATCAATAATAAGAAGGACATGAGGGAACCAAAAAACATCATTGGCGAAATATGTCTCAAAGACAAGGTTAGATATCAAAACCTTGTTCGTGAAATCAAGAAAAGATTATATCAAGCTTTTGGCATCTACGGAAGACCTTATTCAGTGTTGAAGTAAATTCTTCTTGAATTTTAATCTGAAATTCCTTTTGCTCATATGAATACAAGAATTTACTTTTTCAGCTTTAAGACAACTACTCATTGTCTTCCTTAGAAGCCATCTGCGTTTTATTATTTATCTTAATATGTTTGTTTATCTAACCTCGTATAACTTCAAAATTCGATGATAACTGGTCTGATAACTTAGCATAGTTAGTTTTGGCTTCATTAAAAAGGAGGAAATTGTTGGGATATTCATCCAGCCCCTAATCTGATTGCAACTAATAGTTTAGTTTTGATGGCCAAAATCAGATCAGATAAGTCGTGATCTAGAACTAAGGTTCCTAAGATGAATTATAAATCTTAGAAGTAATGTAATTGTTTCTAATTCTAGTCTGAGAATCTGCTGTATAAATGTCAGCTGATTACTCATTTTATACTCTACTGAAGACTATCAAGAAGAAAGCAGAAGACTAGAAGATTTCTAGAGTTCATTATTAAATTCTGATCTAAAGGTTGTTGTATACCTTGTAGACGGGATGATCTATATGATAATCTGCAATCGAAATTCAGAAGACAACTCATCAGATATGAACTCATCTGTATCTTGTCATAGCAAGCCTTAATGATCATTCAAGTCGAAGTGCACCTTCAGAATGTATATGACACTTAGCATTTATGAATAAAACACCTTCACAAGTGTTAGTTCATTTATGAACAACTAAGTCAGATAATAAAGGCGTACAAAACAGAAGACAAAGAGAATGTCGGATTAAGTTCTGAATTGCTCTAACATAAGACAAGACACCTCTCAACTACCAAGCTAATGTGGACCAATGAGACATCAACACGAAGCTATGAAGTTGACAGCTTAGTAGGTTGTACAAGAGATCTGCAGAAGAAGTATGAAGCATTTAATGCACATTGCTTCTTAAGGCAATATCGTACCAGAAAATCTGCAAACACCATTCCTATGAAGATTGCGACCATACTTAGAAAGA
The DNA here is from genome assembly GCA_963675135.1 of Galeopsis tetrahit. Taxonomy (NCBI): domain Eukaryota; kingdom Viridiplantae; phylum Streptophyta; class Magnoliopsida; order Lamiales; family Lamiaceae; genus Galeopsis; species Galeopsis tetrahit. The sequence continues at coordinate 23,349,409 of OY776128.1, forward strand.
TTTGTTGCAACGGCTAGTTTCTGAGCACAAATCATTCTATAAATACAACACTTGCTCTTTGGAACAAGGTACCGGAAACCCTACAAGCAAGAACTCCATACACATTCAAGCTAATATTAAGAACAGCCAAGTTTCGAGAAATATTCTAAGTGTTCGAGTTCTTTAGAGCCTGCAAAGTTATCTAATCTTTAAGTGCTCTAAGTTTCCGATCCTAAGCCAGTTTAAAGAATCAAATCTTTAGAGCTTAGAACCAGTTGGTTATACACATACTTTCATTTATTGGTATTAACCATTGTAAAGGTTGTTTGGTACCTCACCAACAAACAGATCCGTAGCCTCAGAAAGTACTTGAGGCTCTTGATCGAAAGTCTTCTCTTGGGACTATAAAGCAGCAAGATAGTGAATTTCTCTATCTGATTAGAGAGAGTGGACATAGGATATTGAGATCCGAACCACTATAAACGTCTGTGTTCTTATTGCTTATCCTTACTTTCAGCATTCATTTTATTGACATTCATACTTGTTTGTTTTCCTTTCAAGTGTTTTCTTTCTCAAATTAGTTGACATCAAGTCAGCTGACAAACTTACAGTGTTTCAAAAGGTTCTTATTTCAAAAGGTTTACATAAAATACCCACGAGTCTAAACACGTAGGGCCTACACATTTCCGCACTCATAGCAATTAAGATAGCTCTCAAACTGACCAGCTGAATTCAGCAATTAGTAAGGCTGGTATCTTAGTCTGCTATATTACTCTAGCACTCTACAGATCAGAACATCCTATCTAATATTTAGCACTCCATAATATAAAGTACAACAATATATCTTTTTTCTTTTATCTAAATCAATATTAATCTATTACTATATTTTTTCTTTTAAAGTTTGAAAATTGATGGATTCAAAAAAAATTAAAAGATTGAAAGTTAATGAATTCATGCATCAATTTTCAAATATATACCTTATATACTGATAAAGGGTTTTTTTTTGCACTGACGTATCATTTTCTAGTAAGATTAGACGATGTGTCAATTATAAAATTAATTGAATGATATGTAATGATTTTAAAGAGCTGTAGTAATATTTAAAATTAAAATGACATGTAATAATTCTTTTTGGTTCAAGAATATATATATGTGACATAAATATTATGTGTTGATTGAAATTTAGTATAAAAAGAATAGTTTACTAAAATTGATTAAGAGTTGTTTTAATATGAATAAAAAAATTTATTTTCTATATGTTATTGTAAGAATGTAATATGTTATTCAATCACAACCCAAAGGGCTTCAATCTATACAACCATAAACCCACTAATCTAGGTTATACTTATGGAACTAATGAACAAATTCTACGCCTACCATATATACATGATTGACAATATCTTTACATATATATTGTCTATTACACCCCCACAATCGAAGCAGGAGGAAGTCGAACACTTAGATTGCCACGAAATTCTTCAAATAAAACCTGGGGCAGCCCCTTCGTAAATATATCAGCAACTTGGTATCGTGAAGGAACATGCAGAACCCGAACTAGGCCCCGAGCGACTTTTTCACGTACAAAGTGAATATCCATCTCAATATGTTTTGTACGTTGGTGTTGGACCGGATTTCCAGATAAATATATGGTGCTTATATTATCACAATAAATAAGCGTAGCTTTTAGAATAGGACAATGAAGTTCGAGTAGCAGATTACGAAGCCAACACGACTCGGACACTACGTTCGCCACACCTCGGTATTCAGCCTCAGCACTGGAGCGAGATAGGGTCGATTGACGTTTTGCCGACCAGGAGATCAAATTATCTCCTAAGAAGACACAGTAACCTGACGTCGAATGGCGAGTATCGTGACACCCACCCCAATCCGCATCGGTATAAGCTAGTAGAGAGGACGTGGAAGAAGGATATAGGTGTAACCCAAGATCAAGAGATCCCTAAATATACCTCAAAATTCTCTTTAACGCCGCCATATGCACATCTCGAGGTGCATGCATAAACAAACACACTTGCTGGACCGCATACGCTATATCCGGCCTTGTAAAAGTGAGATATTGCAAAGCACCAGCAAGGCTCCTGTACAAGGTTGGATCAGAAAATAAAGGACTCTCAAGAGAGCTGAGCTTGGGTTTAGTGTCAACTGGGGTGAACGATAGTTTGCAAGAGGATAATCCAGCTCGTTCAATTATCTCGGACGCATACTTACGCTGAGATAGAAATAAACCACCAGCATGAGGAGTGACGTCTATACCTAAAAAATAATGTAACAGGCCCAAGTCATTCATGGCAAACTCGGAACTTAGGCGAGAAATAATGGAACAGCGTAAGGAATCAGAGGAAGCTGTTAAAATTATGCCGTCGACGTAGAGTAATAGGTAAGCCATTTGGTTGCCCTCTCGAAGAACAGAGAGAGAGTGATCCGAGCGAGTGCGAGAAAATCCGAGGGTGGAGACAAAATCAGTAAACCGATTATTCCAAGCCCGAGGAGCTTGCTTCAACACATACAAAGATTTTTGCAGCAGACAAACATGATCCGGGTATTTGGAATCCCGAAACCCGAGTGGTTGATACATATAAACTGTATCAATCAGAGTCCCATGCAAAAATGCATTTTTAACGTCGAGCTGGTGGATGGACCAATTTTTTGAAAGGGCCAAACTCAGTACAATACGGATTGTAGCAGGCTTCACCACAGGACTAAACGTCTCTCCACAATCAATGCCAACTTGTTGAGTTTTTCCATCACCTACAAGACGGGCTTTATGCCTCTCAAAAGAACCATCAGCACGTTCTTTATGAGTAAATATCCACATAGACCGAATAATATTAACACCAACAGGACGCGGAACTAATACCCACGTCTTATTGTCAATAAGAGCATTAAATTCATCAATCATAGCCGATTTCGAATTATGATCACGCAAGGCAACAACTGGATTAGGGGGTCAAGGGGAATTTCTAACAGATGTATGAAGGTTGAAATGGTGTTTAGGTTTGAAAATACCTCGTTGGCTACGTGTAACAGGACGAAGCGAAGGAGGAGGATTTTCGTGAGAGGATGGTGGGTCAGAAGATGGCGGAACACGGACATCCTGAGGAGATGGTTGGGGAGCACTCGTGGGAGCACTCTGAGTTGGCTCGGGAATATGTGGTGTAGTGATATGATGTGTCAGATAAGGAGATGGACAATCATCCAAACCCGCATACGATGGTTTCCTCGTGGCGACTTCCGAGAACGGAAAACGAGACTCATCAAAGACCACATGGCGACAAATAATAATTTTATTTGCAACCATATCATAACACTTGTAACCCCGGTGATTAGACGGGTAACCTAAGAACGCACATGGAGTAGATCTGGGTTGAGGTTTATTTATAGTAGTTGATGGAAAAATGGGATAACACAAGCAACCAAATACACGAAGATGAGCATAAGATGGATTTTTGTGATAAAGGTATTGGAGTGGAGAATGGTAGGATAAGTGTTTCATGGACAAGATATTCAGCAAATACGTGGCCATGTGTAGAGCATGATGCCAAAATGATAATGGTAAGGAGGCATGAGATAGCAAAGTACGAATCATATTATTAATTGTATGTATTTGGCGTTCGGCCTTGCCATTTTGAGATGACGTATGAGGGCATGAGAAACAAAACGACATGCCATGTTTTGAACTAAAACCCCAAAACGAACGATTATCAAATTCCCTCCCATTATCACATTGGAAAACCTTAATATCTCTCTCAAATTGAGTACGAATAAAAGATTTAAACGTCAAAAATGCTGAGAACACCTGTGATTTATGAGATAAGGGAAATGTCCACAAATAATTCGAATAATCATCCAAGAACATGATATAATAACGATGTCCCAAAGTACTCAAAATAGGAGATGTACATAAATCACTATGAATAATGTCAAATGGTAGCATAGTGGAAGAAGTAGAATCCAAAAACGACAACCTAACATGTTTGCCTAGAGTACAAGATTGACACACAGCAGAAGAGTGCAGTCTGTGACAATCAATATATTTATTTTGTCTAAGAGAATGAAAAACAGAATCTCCTGGGTGACCTAGACGGTCATGCCAAAGGGTTGGCGAGACAGCAGCAAACGCAGAATTATTTGTGGCATTGGTATTGGTGATAGGATAAAGATCCCCCCTACTCTCGCTTCTCATAAGACATGTCCCCGTCCGAATATCCTTACCAGAAAACCCATAAGGATCAAATTCTACCGAAACAGAATTATCAGTAGTAAATTTCCTAACAGATACCAAATTTTTAACGATATCAGGGGCGTGTAGGACATTTTTTAACGATAGGGGAGGATTAGGAGGGGATAAGCGAGAATGACCAAAACCAGAAATCGGAATAGATTGACCATTACCCACAAGTATACCATTAGGTTTGCTCAAATTGAAATAAGACGAGAGTGTACCTTGCTCAGACGTCATATGAGATGTGGTCCCCGTATCCATATACCAATTAGCATTCGGCGGAGTGATGCCAAGAGTGTGCATTGTTGCCTCAATATCAGTGGGAGTATGGGCAGCCTGAACTGGAAATGCTTGAGGTCGAGAGCCGAGAATACCTTGCTGATGTGCGGGGGGTCGCATGCCAGAAGGTGGGCGCGGCCAAGGAAAGGACGAATACGGGCACGGAGGGGACGGCCAGGGCCACTGCCAAGGCCATGATGGTGAGCCACCCGCCCACTGTGACGGCCACTACTGCTGGTTCGAAAATAGAGAACCACCGAACCCAAATGGTGGACCCTGGGTCTTGCCTCCTTTGTTGCCCTTCTTCTTCTGATATTTCTTCCCACTCGACGTCGGTGCAGGGAAAGGACCGGACCCCAGGGCAGGGACCAGAGAGGCCGGCGATGTGTGTAGAAGTGCAGCCCCCGATGCTGCCTTTTTGGCAAGGCCAGCCTCCTCGAGGACAAGCATGGATCGGGCTTTGTAAAACTGAGGTAAAGGATTGTTTTGGCGAAGCACAGTGCCGACGCCATTGTAGGGGTCAGTGAGACTTGCCACCATCTGCAACACCAAACGGTCGTTCGAAACAGGTGCCCCCACATTCTTGAGTTGATCCGACAGAAGTTTATGACGCTGGCAGTAGGCCGATGCGGTCGGAAAACTCTCCATTGAAATCTGAGAGAACTCTTGTTCAAGAGTAACGGCGCGGGAGTTTTTGTTGTCCTGAAAAATATCCCGTAAGCGATTCCATGCTTTCTCAGCAGTAGAGTCTGGTTCGATGATCGTGTGAAGAAGGTCAGGAGAGATCGTGGCATAGATCCACTGAAGAAATGTGGCATCGAGGGTCAGCCACATCTCCTTTTCCTCATCAGTAGATGGTTCCTTTATATTCAGTTTCTCAGATGGGAGAATATGATGAACTACACGGTGTGAGCGGGTATGGATCTTGAAGAGTTCTGCCCATGTTGCGTACTGGACGTTTTCCATCTCAAGGGTAATAGAAACATGGTTTTTAATGTTGGACACAGCAAGAGCAGGATGAAACGTCTTGGAGGTCGACATGACGAAAACAGAAGAAAGAAGAAAGGATGAACATAAATCAGAGACTCACGGCGCAACGGAAGAGATTTGGATTAGAAACCCTAGTTCTCGTGATACCATGTAAGAATGTAATCTGTTATTCAATCACAACCTAAAGGGCTTCAATCTATACAACCATAAACCCACTAATCTAGGTTATACTTATGGAACTAATGAACAAACTCTACGCCTACCATATATACATGATTGACAATATCTTTACATATATATTGTCTATTAGTTATCATTATTTTTTCTTAACATTGTTTTTATATTTACTAAAGATTATACCGAGAAAATTATTTGTCTCATTCTGTTCTATTTCTTGAATTTTATATTTGGATTTTTTATTATTTTTTAAATATACAATATATTATGAATATTGTTTTTATTAACATTTTGGGTTATACACGAGTGCCCATCTAATTATATTTATAAATAAGATTCTACAATATTTCATCGTATTTCCAATATACTTAATTTATGAATAGAATAATTAATATTTATTATACCTTAGCTGGTAATATTAAGAAAAAAATGAATTTAAAGAATAAAAAGGAGATTGACACAAGAAAGATGATGGGTACAGTATAGAAGAAAAACGAATAAAGGAAAAAACGGAAAGGATGCGGTGGATTCTTCTGCCAACTGAAAGAAAAAAAAAAAGAAAAAAAAAACAGGAACATTCTACCAAAGATGATTTTGATTCCAAAATGCTACTAACAAAAGGAAGAAATAGTTTTCTAGTGAAATTTCTATTTTTATTAATTTATTTTTGAACGGCTCCCCACCAAAGTATGAGATACTCTAAAATTCCATGACATTGTTAATATGATATATAGTACAATTTCATCTAATTGAATAGGAAAATGAAAATAAACTAGCGAATGAGTGAATACAATAGACTTAATTTAAAAATATTTGAACTACTCTTATATGTTGAAGTCGTTTCACAACTTGTCATGTATTTAAGTACCAAAAAGAATAGTGTGAGACGGTATTACTATGAGACTTTTTATAAATTAATACTCTGTTCAGTTTCATGATTACAAATACACTTTCTTTGTTAGGAGACGTTCTAAATTACTTGCACATTTCAACACAAATATAATCTACAAAATTAATATTATTACAATACTCCATTATTTTGTTTCAAAATTGTAACTAAATTTAAATTTATATTTTCTCTTATTTCTTATTAAATCACCTAAAACGCCTATCATTTATTTGACCGACATCTCACTAATTTTTTTTTTTATTTAAAGTGAACAGTTTCAGGTAAGTCATTATAAACCAGAGTGGGTATAAATTAACACCCATCCTTTCAAGGTGTCAAAGTATAAATTAACACTTAAAAGAAGAAGAAAAATATTCCGGAGTGATAAAATAATTGATATGGTTCAGATATAGATATGTATGACGTTTTTATAATAATGTTCTTGGGCGAAGAAAATCTTGAGATTCGATATTTTAATAAATTAGTACTACAATTTAGGGAAAATTTTTATTTTAGTCCTATAAGTTTCAAACATTCCAAAATAAATCCTTTAAGTTTCAACTTTAAAAAATAAGTCATTTACTTTTCAATTTAATCTTTTTTTACATCAATTTTAATCTTTTATATTTTGAAGGAATTATAATAGTCAAACTTACATCACTATCTCTCCACTATATATATTAAAAAAAAAAAAGTAAAGCTAATAAATAATAACACCCCAAAATATTTTATACATACTCCATAATTTTAAATTAAAAAATAAATGTATATAAAATAACTAAGTAACCCTTACATAAATAAAGAGTAAAATAATTTTAAAAAATAACTTGAAAAAATATAAAAAGAAATCTTTAAAAATCTTTAAAAAAAATGTAATTAAAATTTAAAAGTATTTAAAAAAATTAACTAAATCTTTAAAATAATTAATTTACATAAACTAATTAATTTTTTGAAAAGAAATCTTAGAAAATTAAATAGAATCTGAAATTAAAAAATAAATCATCAAAACAAAATTTAAAAAAATCAATAAAAAGTAAGATTTTATTTTTTATTTAATTTTCTTAATATTTATTTTTGATTGAGTTGATTTTTCTTTCATTTTTTTTTTAAATTGAATCATTAATTGGTATTTTAAATTTAATTATTTTATAAATTTTATTTGATTTATTTAATATTTTTAGATTTTATTTGGATTTAATTGATTTTTTCATTCAAATATTTTTTAATATTTAGTTGATTTTTTAAAATATTTTTAAATTTTATTTAGTTTTCGTATTAATGATTATATTTTTTAATTAATTTTTAAAATTTATATATAGTTTTAATGATTTAGTTCAATTTTAAATTATATTTTTAATTTTTATTCAATTTGCATTTGTTTTGAGGGATAAAGGGTAAATAGGAAAGAATTGGGGTGTGTTTAGCAATAAAAATAGATTTTTAAATTTTAGTGGGGTGTGTATAACATTTTATTAGATGTTAGTTACACAAACAAAATTATCTGCATCTACTCCAAAATAATTAATCGCTCCTCTATATATATGAAAAAAAATTAAAAATTATCTGCATCTACTTCAAACTAATTAATTAATTTATTTGAAATATATTTATTTATTATTAGTATTTGATAAAATGATGAAATTATAATTCATTTCAATTAATGGAGGAAAATAAGATTCACATAATTAACATCGATCATTCATAACGTGCAACACCCTTTGAATTCATTTGTGAAATTTATTTTATAAAGTTAAAACTTAAAGAATTTATTTTGAAATGTTTCAATAGGACTAAAATAAAAAATTTCCCTACAATTTACAAGACTACATTAACAATACTGGACCACCTTTTACAGAACCAATTAGATAGATGTTGAAATTGCGTAATTTTAACAAAAAAAAAAAAAAGGTAGCTTCAAGTTCAACATGAAAATTAAACAGGGGTTTGAGAAAGCTTGTATTGAAAAATAGAATAAAAGACAAAAGGCAAACTGGAATAATTTTTGAAGCCTATCTATGAGAATATTTAAAATATTTATAGATTGTTTTATGTGGGACATTATATATTTTTAAAATAAAATTGTAATACTAAAATGTTAAAAGCACTGTGAAATCTGGTAAAAATATTATGTTTAATGTATGCCACCGATATTGAAAGAATAAAAAGAATTATTTTTTTTATATTGAAGAAGATAGAAGTTCACTGTCACAAGTACAATAGAATATTAATAAGCATTAAACAAGTAATTAGTAAATAATGTGCACAAAGATCATTTCGGGTAACAAATCAATAGTCGTCAAAGAAGTGGTTTTTTTTGAATTCCTACTCTAATATCACTTGTTAGTTCTAAAAACTAAAAAGAGTATCCACATTTTGTGAGTTGTAAAACATTTTACTAAACAAAACAAATATAAGGTGGCTTAGCCTAGAAACAAGTCTATTGTAAACTAAAGATATATAGTTTTTAAGTGGACAAACTCCTGAACTTAGTTTTAATGTGGTTTGCTATTTTGTTTAAACTCATTTTTTCTTAAGAAAACCTTCTTTAGTTTCCCTTTACTGAAAAATTTAATCCCTCCCCCCCTATAAATGTTTGCACTATAAAATGAGCACACTTTTTTTTTTAAAAAAAAAGTGTAATAAGTAGAGTGTTGATATAAATTTTATATATTTATACGAATAAAGTAAAAAAATTGGTTGGAATGAGTGTAAAAGTTAATAACATTTTGTATAAATATATAAATATTGTGAGGGTGAAGTTTATAAAAATGTTTTCTTTTTAGGGGTGTGAAAATAATTGTGAAATAGATGAAATAGTTTTTACTCAATGTAGTTGGTTCAGGTGAGAAAATCATTTTGAACCAAAAATAGCTTTCTTCCTTGTGGAGTGTGTGTTGAAAAATTAATACAACTATAAGCAAATATATAAGGAAGTACTCCCTTCGTCCAATTTTATTATGTCCACTTCAACGGGCACGAGTTTTAATAAATACGGAGTATTTATTAGTTTTTGTATAAAGTAGATAAGTTGGGGGTATGATGGGATTTTATGGGGTACATTTATAGTTAAAGTGATTGTTTATGAATAAAGTTAGTAGCAATTTGAGTAAATAAGTGATGGTTGGAGGGTGGAGATAAAGTAGTGTGAATAGTATTATTTTTAAAAAGGGAATTAGTATAATAAAATTGGACAACCAAAAAAGGAAAGTGAGAATAATGAAATTGGACGGAGGGAGTATTAAAAGAAGGGAATTAACAACACACTAAAAGTATTAGTGGTTCACATACTTTTAAACTCTTAAATTCACTTTTTCTAACTTGGGTTTTTCTATGGTAAGACAGGCTTCGCCCTGTCTTGCAAAAGGCAATATTTCAAATACCGTTAGATCGTTGATCTGACGTATAAAATTTAATTTATATGATTGATCTTCGCATTAGTGCGTTTGCTCTATGCATTATACAATCGCACTGCATCGCCCTACTAATAAATTAGATTAATATATATAAAATGACGAAAATATCCTTTTATTTTAAAATAAATAAAAATATTAAATTATAGAATTACATAAATATCCTTATTATTAAAATATACATCATTAAATAATACATCTAAATCAATTACTACTATATTACAAAATTAATCAAATTACAATATTTTAAATCAATTAATCTAATAAACCTAACCAATTCATCTTCCACTTCACAGCAACCCAAAATGTCAGTTTCTAGCACCATTTTTTGCAGACCATTCTTGAATTCTTTGTCTCAAGAATTTTATTTCCCGCGGCTATCAGAATCTGCAGTGACCGGCCGTAAAAGACGTTGATGTGTCGACCACAATTGTGCATTAATTTGCGGGAGGATTGTATGGCGTACAAAGCAGGAAAAATGACTTTCTTATTTCTCGATAAAAGACATAGCTCTCATATATGGAGTGGGCAAAGAAAAATGAAAACAGAGAACATTAAGGTTCACTTTCATTGTCTACAACATATGAGATTATACATTTACTTGACTCTCAAACTTCAAACAATACTCCGGTGGCATATTAATTCCCATGTCTCAAGTACAGAAAAGTGTTGTATAAGATTTTCACAAACACAGATATACAACAATATTCAGTGCCGGTCCTAGGAATATATGGGCCTGAATCGAACTTTAAAAAAAAAGGCCCCGTCTCTTCCTATATTTTTATTTTATACGAACTTATGAAACATAATGTAAAACAATTTTTAAAGGACTAACAATATAGAATTTTTTTTACACATTTTAGAATTTCTAATTTTTAATTAATATAGATTTTTTAAGATTTTAAGAGTTTTTTTAATGTAATTATTATAATTTTTAGAAAAATTAATGAGACTTTTTGAATTTTTTTAATATTTTTTATACGAGTAATTTTTAATTTTATGAGATTTTTAGAAATTTTTAATATTATTTTTTAATTTTAAATTTAAAGGATGTAAATTGAGCTAACTGCCCAAAATCTCAACTTTTCGATGAAAATGATGTAAATTGGGCACTCTAAGACGTAAATTGAGAAGGTGAAAATTTAAAAGATATAAATTATAAACTGAATTAGGCTTTTATAGAGACTTTTTTCTCTTAGTTTTTCCTTCCCTTCCCTTCCCCTTCACTAATTCTTTTTACTTTATCAATATTCTCTTTAAGTGTCTTATATATGTGTATATATATATATAAGATATCTTAAAAAATGGGCCCCAAAAAAATTGAAATATTCCTGGGCCTGAATCGGTCGCCTCGTTGGCTTAACATTAGGACCGGGCCTGACAATATTCCAGTTGGGCTTTTAGGCATTGCAAGGGCCTCTGTACAATGATTATACAGTCCAGATGACACATCACCTGGCTCTGCCCAAAGGGCCCTCTCTTGGCAGTCCCGATTTATGAAACCTAGGTCCGCGGACTTGTAGGAGAAAATGGTGATTCAGAGGGACGACGACTTTCGACTGCGCGACATCAACTCGAAGCCAATGAAATCGGCGGACGACACTATATAATTTCATCGGGCGAGCAGCATCGACAGAAATGTGCCGCCACAGTGAGGCGGCGCTTGGTTGGACGATGCGACGAATGTACAATGGTGAAGCAGGGGCTTCAATTCGGAATGAGGGAGAGAGAAAGAAAGAAATCCATCGTGAAAAAAATACATAAGGTCATTTTGGTATTTTTACATTTATTTTCATAAAAAATATTTTTTTAATAAGATTGCAAATGGCGATCGCACATGAAGAAGTTAAATGACGTGGCGAATTTTCATTGGATGCCTTTCGTAAGACAGGGCGAACAGCCAGTCTTATCGTAGAAAAACCCTTCTAACTTAACAAGATAATTCTTTTAACGTTGAATTAACTTATTTTAGAGTGTCAACTTGCACTTACTAGAATTATCAACATTTGATAATTTAATCCTGAAAATTCTTGAGTCTAGTACTCAATTAACTCTTTCAAAGCTTTCAGAATAGCCAACAATGTTGTCTTACTTATGTTCTTCAGTCTCACACAAATCATTAATTATATCTCAAACTATGAGTTTGGGTTTGATTTGATTTTTCCAAATAACAATGATATCTTTTACACTAATAAACAAGTAATTAAGGGATAGAATATCACAGTAATCTTTGGATATACATTGTAGCTTGCTTAGTAAAGGGAATTTATGATAAACTCAAATGGTGGATACGTGATGGTCATGACTACTGATTGTTTTAACTTTCAGTATATTGCTCTTGCTTTGATTTAATTAATGTGACCTTGTTTGAATTAAGACCTTCAGTATTTTTAGGCAATGAGAAATCTTTTTGTTGAAGAAGTAGTACTCATGTAATCTATATTTGAAGAGAAAAAAATTATTTATGTCCCGTAACTTTTACCTTTTTTAAAAAACGTCCCAAAATAGTTAATATTTTAATTTACGTCCCATAATTTTTTCAATTGCTTAATTTACGTCCAATTTTTCCTGAAAATCCCCAAATTTATGTAAATGAGACGTAAATTAAGCAATTAAAGAAATTATGGGACGTAAATTAAAATTTTAATTAAAATGGGACGTTATGCGAAAAAGATAAAAATATTCAACAAATGTGTACAATTCACTATAAAATTAATGTAGTTTATGTTATACAATCAAATTAAAAAATAATTCATTTATTCATAAATTAATTATTCATAAATTAACTTATTTTAATATAAAAAAATAATTCAATTATTCATATAAATTCAGTTCTTTTATTGTTGAAAATCTAAAATCAAGAGAACACATGTCGTTCTAATGACCGGAGTCCGGAGCCCCGTTAAAACCTTGCCAAGTAAACCCTCCTTAGAGATATTTTTATAAAAATAAATTAACTTACCTAATTCATTATTAGAAAAATTATTAACTTACCTAATTAGAAAAAAATTATAATTACAATATAAGTATTATAAAATTATTTATTTATTTTAAAGTAATCAAATAAATATAAAAAATTATCTAAGTATTACACAAAGTGGGTCCACATATTTTTGTACGAACTAATAATGAAAAATAATAAAATTAACAAATTGTTAGTGTTCATCATCATCTTTCAATTACAGTGGGTAAGAGATGAAAATTTTGGATATATTTAAGTATTTTTTTATTTATTTGGGGATTTAAAATATTTGTTGATTTTTTATTTATTTAAAATATTAAAATAATTGTAAAGTTTAAATAAGATTTTTTTGACAGTTTTAATAAAAAATATTATTTGGAATTTTTATTATTTTAAAGATAAAATTTATATTTATTTGAGTATGTTAATTGATTTTTTAAATTATTTTTTAATTTGATTAATTGAGTTTTAAAATTATTAATCATTAATTGATTTTTCTAGTAATTAATTGACTAATAAATCTTGATTTTTTTCTATTATATATATTTTTTTTGATATTATGGAAAATTATTTACTTATTTAAATATTATTCTAATATATTTTCATATATTTTAAAATTTATTTAGTATTTTAATTAATATTCACAATTTATTTTATAATACTTATATTGTAATTATAATTTTTTTCTATAAGTTAATAATTTTTCTAATAATGAAATTAGGTAAGTTAATTTATTTTTATAATAATTAATTAATTTATGAATTTTATTTTTTTATTTAATTGTATAACATAAACTACATTAATTTTATAATGAATTGTACACATTTGTTGAATATTTTTATCTTTTTCACATAACGTCCCATTTTAATTAAAAATTTAATTTACGTCCCATAGCTTCTTTAATTGCTCAATTTACGTCTCATTTACATAAATTTGAGGATTTTCAGGGAAAATTGGACGTAAATTAAGCAATTGAAAAAGTTATGGGACGTAAATTAAAATTTTAACTATTTTGGAACGTTTTTCAAAAAAAGTAAAAGTTACGGGACGTAAATAATATTTTTCTCATATTTGAATCTTTAAATTTTTGTGAACTTGCATGAAATTAGTACATGCAAATAGCCAATTTGATTGTTGCTTTTGTCTTCTACTCCCTCCGTCCCACAGGAATTTTCACACTTTTCATATATGGATGTTCCATACCAATTTGCACACTCCATAAAATGAAATATATTCACAACCCTCACCCTTGAAATATACTCATATTTACCCATATGCAATTACTTTTCCACACTCAATCTACTTTTTACTTTACTTTGTTCATAAAAGTTTACAAAACTACCCTTCAAAACATCAATCATTACACCTTTTCTTACACATTTTTTAAAATGTGTGTCGGTCAAAGGGTGCAAGTTCCTCCGAGACGGAGGGAGTAGTATGTTTTATTCTGAAGTGGATCTTGTTTACGGATTTGTCAGTGCAATATCCATGTATCATCTTTTAATTGATCTTCTGTCTACAACATTCTAATTTTTTACAACGGTTATTTTGATTTTATCATCTGAGAGGATCATACTAGGTAGCACAATTGACTTTTCTACGGGAAGCAATCTATTTTCTTCATGGTACTTTAATGACTTAAGTATTCAATAAATACCCTAAATGGGTAGTGTGGTGTGAATGACTTTAAAATTTTTAAAACTTTTTAGAGCTATCCGTTGATAAATAACTTAATGAAAGTTAAGTCTTCTCAAATAAGATATGAGAATATATGAGTGTGAGTGTAAATAACAACTTGAATATATATATAATTAACCTATTGATTTCTTATGTAGTTGATTAGTTGGATAACTATCTACTTAGATGTTAGTGCAAAAATGTATAGACCATAAATGTTTAGACTAGTGGGTTTATGAAAACTCTTGAAAATAGTGTGCTTATGACAATCAACATGGAAATAATAATATAATAGTTAAAAATTATGTTACCAGCATCACACACTTGTGTACGCGCTTTGTGTGTGATATTTCACAGTTACTAGGTGCGATCATCCTAGCTTTACCGAGAGTTTTATCTCTCTCTTCTTGCTTCATGAGTAAGCCTTTTCGCCTCCTCTTGTTTCTCTCTTCGGTGAGTTTATTGAGAAATCTCATCATTGCTTCATTTAGATCATATCTTCTCTCCATTGACCCTTTTCCTTTGTTCTTCTTATTCCCGAGAATTCCACTTATCATTAGGGCGGTTTCTCCTATTTTTCTTCATTTTCCTCCCGTTTTACCATGGTTTCTTCTCCAAGCACACAATATCCATATAATCTACCTTTGGAAGATGAGCTACGCAATCCTGGCTTTTCTAGAGAATGTTGACGTTATATATATGAGACCGACTCTTCGCCTGGAAGCATACATCCAATTCCACCCCCTTCCGAAATCGAACCAAATTTCAGAAGCCGTAACTCCTTCTCTATGGAGGAATCACTTGACTCTATGATGGATCGTTTCTCACTCACTGAGGAGGAAAACCCAAGCATTAATGTTCCTGCGCATGAACTAGTCGTGCCCAAAAACACCTTGATTGTCAGATTTGCTACTCGTCGCAAGTTTGGGGCTGTGGATATAGGTGAAACCCTTTGTAAGATCTGGAAGTTGGAAGGGTCTTTGAAAGTTATCTCTTTAAGTGAAGGTTTGTTCTCATTTTAATTCTCTGAAGAAGAATCCCTTTGTGGAGGCTCAGGATACTCCCCCCAAAGCTCTTAACTAGGTGGTTGACTCATTGGATCAGCTGATGCCACATGTACTATGTCCTTTCAATATGAAACCACACTGCACCTTATGGAGGATATGCTAAAATCGATCCTCGCTCGGGTGATGTTCTTGAACCCCTTTCTTTCTCGATTGCAGAAAACTTTGAGTATAACATGATTAAGAAGCCCCTTTATCCCATTGATAATGGAAGATATTATTGCATTACCCACTTTGTTGGAAGTGATATTAGAGCTTTTGATTACACAGCTTTTATGTAAATTATTGGTGAAGGAGAACGTCCCTACTCACCCCCGATGGTGAGGAACCTAACCTCACAACAACAAGTGGTTATGGGCTCATCGTCGAATGCTGATTCTCAAATTTGTGCAAGGCTGGCTATTAAAGCTGCTCCGGATGCAACCAAGAAGAAGCAAGCCTACAAAAGCTCAACTGCCCCCACGTCGTACAGTTAAAATCCAAAGAAATAAACCTGAAACTTAAGAGGAGGGACCGTCTAATAAAGTTAAATTCAAGGGTGGTGTGTGAAGTGCCAAGGGACGTGTTGCAAAGAACAAGAAGGCGGACGCTGGGGATGCTCACGTCCGCCGTCCGAAATGAGTGTCTTAGTTTGGAACGCACGTGGGCTCAATAATGCACGTGCTTTCAATTACCTCTGTATGCTTATTTTCTCGCATTATCCTTCTCTTTGTTTTATTGTTGAATCACATTGTACTAGTCACTGTGCTACTATCCTCTGCTTGAAACTTGGCTTCTCAGCCTGCTCTTGTGTTCTTCTAATAATTGTAGTGGTGGATTACTGTTGTTTTGGAATAAAGTTGATGTTTCTTTGTTGTCCTATTTTGTTGGTCATATTGATTGCATTGTTCTTTCTACTTTTGGTTTGGGGAGATTTACTGGCTTCTATGGTAATTATGTTACTTCTTTACGTAAACACTCGTGGGAATTGCTTCAGAAGCTGGGTATGTATGGGCCTCCTGATATCAATCCTTGGCTTATTGGGGGTGTCAATGAAATTATGCATTTTCATGAGAAAAAAAAGGGGTAATACTAGACCCTTTAGTCAAATCTCATCTTTTAGGAACATTGTTGATAACCCTAATATGCATCATTTATTAGTTAAAGGTCTAAAATTCACTTAGAGTAACAACCACTATGAACAAATGCTATTTTTAATGTCTGGATCATTTTTTGCAATTAAAGATTGGGCATTCTTTTTTCCTTTTGCTGAAGTTCAAAACTTGGATTTTGTGAGCTCGGACCACAGACCCATATTGCTTTTGTTTAATGCTAATGGCCGAACTTACAAAACCTTTCAGTCTCCTTCTCTGAAGTTCAAAAATTTCTGGATTAAGGATCTCGATTTCATTGACACGGTTAGAGATGCATGGAACTCACGCCTGCCTAACGAAGGCATTCACGAAACCTTTAAGTTTTGTAGTCAGTCTATAAAAACTTGGGCACAAAATAAGGGAGGTTCGATAAAGGGACGTATCAACACTATCAAAATAAAAAAGGCGGTCATTCTCAATAATGAAAATGTCCTCTCAGATCGTGCTGAGGTCAAATAGCTTGAGAATGATCTTGAATTTCGTGGCTCAAGGAAGGTGATAAAAATACGATTTTTTTACAAAAGACCCAGTGTTCATAGAAAGATTAATTTTATCGAAGGCCTTACTGCGGCGGATGGCTCTTGGACAAATTCTTTGAATGATATTCAAAATATTATTTCTAATTATTTTTCAAACCTCTTTTCTTCCTCGTGTCCGGATTGGGGGTTATCTCCAGAGCTACGGCAGCTATACATGAGGTGATCAACACTAACATGAATGCCCTTTTGACAACCCCATTCTCCAGAGTAGAAATCACTCGTGCCCTTAAAGATGTCAGTCCTCTAAAAGCCCCAAGCCCGAATGATTTTTTTCAACTGCTTTTTTCCAAGCATCGTGGAACATTGGGGTGGATTCAGTGACTTTTCAAATGTTGCACAACCTTAATAATGGGTGTCCTTTACACGACTAAAATCAGAATGTGATCACTTTTATTCCTAAAATCAGAAACTCAACCGTAGTCGCCCACTTTAGACCTATCAGCCTTTGTAATGTCATTTATCGTATTTTGGCTCGGACGGTTACAAATAGATTAAAAATAGGGATGGCAAAATGACATGCCCCGAACTCGCCCCGCCCTGCCCCGAGCATTTTTGACTCGCCCTGCCCTGCCCCATTTTGAAAATGGGGCAGAGTAGGCATGGGTTTGCATATTTATTGCCCTGCCCCGCCTAAATTTAAATATAAAATAATACAATTAGGTAACCTTAATTTTTTACTTGCCAAATGCTATTCCGCCGCAAACAAACAATCCCAGTGGCCTATCTCACTCTACTACTCATCAACCAAGCAGCCAAGCCTCACCGCCGCTGCCGCGGCCCATCCCACCCTACCACCGCCGCTGTCGCGGCCCAGCCCACACCTACCACTACTGCGACCGCCTGAGTTTCTTGCCCCACCGACGATTTCGACTTCAGGTATTCTACTAACTTTTTTTTTACTTTCATTTTTTCGATTTTAATTCGGTCCACATTTTCATTTGTTGTCATACCAATTTTTGGATTGTTGTGATGAATTAAAAATTAAATCAATCAACTATAAGTCTATAATGTGTTGTCATGAAGCAAAATGTGTCGTGAGCCTGTGATGAAGCAAAATGTGTTGTAAGTATGTAGATTAATCCAATTTGTTTAATGTGTGGATTTTAATTAATAATCTAATTTATATTCTTTGTTGCTGAATGCTGATTTGCTGTGTATGTAAAACAGATTTTGTAAGTCTTCATATTCTTTGTTACTGACTTGTTGTGTAGTTTATTTAATATGTCTTAATATTTATTATTAGTTTATTTATGGATAACTAAATCCAATTTGGAATCACGGTTAATTCTAATTTGAGATTTCTATTAAATCCAATTTGGGATCTGTTATTTAATATATTCGTTTACTAATTTGAGATTGCTATTAAATTCAATTTGAGATCTGTTATTTCATATTTTTGTTTACCCATTTGAGATTTTTTTTTATTTTATTTACAGTGATTGACTAATTGTTGTGATTGTTTTTAGGTTTAATTATGGCCCGTGAAGAGGCATTCGACTCTCCATTATCCATGTCACCGATTAATCTTCAAGGGTTATCCAACTCTCCATCTCCATCTCAATTTCTATCTCCAGCTCCATCTCCCATGATAACCGACTCTCCCGTGATACTTGACTCTTCCTCTCCGATTGCGGAGAACCCTCAAAATGTGGATGAACAAGCTCATAATAATACTAAAAAAGCACTAGGCTAGGTGGCATGGCAGGAAAACTATACTCCAAAATATGGTAGAATTATGATAGAATGCAGATTGATGGAAAATGGAAAGAAAAATGTAAGTATTTCTCTTCATTGTTGTTGGGTGATGTTAAGAAGGGTACTACTCATCTGAAAAACCATCAAGATAGATGCCCTAAAAAGAAAACACAAGACATTAGACAAAAAAATTTGCAACCTAATTTCAACAAGGAGAGATGCGAAGTGCTGCCATTCAAATTTGATAAAGATATATCTCGTAAACAACTTGCAAGAATGATCATTTTGCATGAGTATTCTTTTATGATGGTGGAGCATGAAGCATTTAGGGATTTATGTAACACTTTGAATCCTCTCTTCCAAGTTGTGTCAAGATATACAATTAAAGGGTATTGCATAAAGATAATGAGAGTGAGAAGGATGCCACACTGAAATTTTGGAGAAGAATGATGGTCGGATAGATGTGACAACAAATATGTGGACATCCTTATTCCAAAAGAAAGGTTTCATAGCTCTCACAACTCACTTTATTGACAATAGTTGGAAGTTGCAGAGTTACATTATTAGGTATATATTAATTTAATGTATATTTTCAATTAATTTTGACAGTTACTTGTGCTACGTAATATGTGACGTTATATAACTTATATTTTGCATGAATTTGTAGGTTTATCTATGTTCCAAGTCCGCATACATGTGATTCTCTTTGTGAAGCATTCGTGTCTTTTGGATTGTAACATAGATAGAAAGGTATCTTCTATCACTGTGGACAATTGCTATATTAATGATGCAATGCAGAATTTTCTTGTGGATAAGCTTCCTTCTGATGCTCTCTTACTTGGTGGTAAACTACTCCATATGCGTTGTTGTGCACACATACTGAATTTTATTGTGAATGATGGTTTGGATGTTATTGAGGGACCCGTTAAAAATATAAGAGATAGTGTGGCATATTGGTCGGGCACCCCAAAGATATGGGAGAAGTTTGAAGAAACAACTCGTCAAGTGAAAATTGCAATTACTAAGAAGTTGACTCTTGATTGCAGAACACGTTGGACCTCAACGTTTTTGATGCTACAAACAACTCTTGATTACAAAGATTTTATTTCACGCTTGAAGTTTCGTGATGCAAAATACAAGTGCTCCCCTAGTGAGGATGAATGGAAGACAACCAAAGAAATTTGTGGTAAGCTTGAATTGTTTTATGATGCCACTAAATTATTCTCTAGTACTAGATATTCCATTGCAAGTCTGTTTTTTTCCAAATATTTGTTAGATTTAGTTGGCTTTAGTTGAATGGAGTTTTAGTGGTGATGATATTATTGAGAAAATGGCTCAGAATATGATATAAAAGTTTGATAAATATTGGTTGTGCGTGCATGGAATTATGGGAGTGGCAACCATTGTTGATCCTAGGTACAAATCTGATTTGTTGGAGTAATACTTTGAAAATATTTATGTGATGTATGCTGATTTTGAGGTTGAAAATGTTATTGTTTTATGTCGTGAGTTACTTGAGCAGTATGAGAAAGATTTTCAAAATGAAGATGGTGATAAGAGTGGTTCAAGTGTGGCCAATGAATCTTCAAGAAATTTGGTGAATCTAAGTGGTTTTTATTTGTATTCTTCAAGAAAGAAAAGAAAAGAAAACCTATGAGGTCAGAATTAGATTTATACTTAGAGGAGGGCCCCGTTCCTGACACTGAAGATTTTGATGTGTTAACGTGGTGGAAGGCAAGTAAGGTTAATTATCCACTTTTAAGTCGGATTGCAAAAGATTTTTTAGCAATCCCCGTCTGTACCGTTGCTTCAGAATCTGCTTTTAGCACAAGTGATAGGTTGATTAGCCCCCATCGTAGTAGACTTCACCCAACGACAGTTGAGGCGTTAATGTGTGCACAAAGTTGGTTATCAACTCAAATGAAAGGTAATTACTAAATTTCTTTTTATTAAACTAAACTAATGTCATTAATGTGTTGTAACTTATATAATTCTTATTCATATTATTTTATTTGTAGATGAGCATGCTAAAGAATGTGTTCTTTATTATGAGGATGATCATGAGAATAATGAAGTTATGGCAAGCTAAATTTGACGAGGTTCGAGGATGACTATAATGAAGGAGAAGTGGACTAGTGGAGCTCGTGGTGGAAACCGTGGAATTTTAATTTAATGTAATAGTTATTGTTAACTTTGAACTTGAAATTGCTATGGATTTGAGTATTTAGTTGTTCATTTTGGATATGATTTTGTGGATTTTCAATGTTTAGTTTAAAGGTTGTTGGTCCTTGGTGGAGTAAGACACAAGTGTATGGGGGGGGGGGGGGGAATGCACTTGTGTATGCAAATTCTTTTCTTTTCAAACAGTTTGGTCTTTTCAGGAAGGTTGTCTCACAACAAGCCTGAGTGTGAACTTCAATAGATACTTGTCCTACTGATTACTATTGAGTGATCAGTTGGATAAATATCTAAGAGAGTTGCTAAGTGCGGAATGTGGTTGGCCTTTTTTCTTAAATAAATACTCCAAGTTGATTTCTGAAAAACACCGTGATCAGGGACTTTGTCCAAAACAGTTTTTCTTAACTTACTGAGAATAGCTCTTTGAAATATGATTGAGTGCAAGTGCTATAATGAATGCAGTAATTAAATGGCACACAATTTATAGTGGTTCAGAGACTCAAGCTCCTACATCCACTTTCCCTGATTGAACAGGATAATTCCTTAACAATGGAATTAGCTTGTTTTATAGTGCCAAGGTGCACTGATCAACAACACTCTCTTAGTGCTTTGATCCCTAGGATAATCTGAGTCCTAGTGCTCAATCTCTCTGAGTTAAGACTGTTTTTCCCACTAACAGTTCTTAACTCCTCACTTCTACAACAAACTCTTTCTTCACTAAATGAGATAAGGGTTTGAGGTTTGGTTCCAACTAGTAGAGATATCCTTTACAATAAGAACAGTGTAAAGGCTTAGGATATCTCAATGCTAAGCTTTGGATATTACAAGTGTTGGCTTAGCTATTTGAAGTGATCAGGAAACTTGAGATTCTAAAGAACAACTTTGGTTTCCTTTGATTGCTTGATGATAGTTTGATAACAAGTAGTTGGATGATTGAATCCTTTGATCACTTCTGTATTTATAGGCAAATTTGAACAACTAACCGTTGGAGGGATAGCAATTCAAACTTGTCTATTTGCAGCACCATTGAAACGGTTATGAAGCTTGGCATCCTTTTATCCGCTGTGTAAAAGCTTCTTCAATGGTTGCTTGAATGAATGTGTTGACTTCTGAAAAATGCGGCTGAGATGACTTGTGTCAGATTCCAAATATGCACATTTCCCAAGGTTGATTTGTGGCAGACTCTACACTCAACCAAAGGTCAGATGGGACAACTCCCCTGAACATTCCTGCTGCAAACTAGAATGTTCCAACATTCATTCAATGCTTCAATCTGTAATGCTTCTAAGTCTTCAATGCTTGGTTCAGGCTTGATGGCAATAAATGCTTCATTGAATGTGTCTTCTGTGAGTATAGCATTCAATGCACTTGATCATTGGCACTTTAATTGATCTGATGCAGTTCTTATCAATGCATGAAGCTTTGCCTTATTACACTTGATCTTTCAGCCAGGTTGTCCACTCAGTAAGCTTGTCTTGGAAACTTCAGCAACCTTGTTCTAAAGAACTTAACATTAATCAAGCTGCCTAACATTCCAGCTTTGGACAACTATCCTGAACTCTAAATCTCACAACATTTCTGAGTTTTTTGACTTAAGCATTCCTACATACTCAAGTGTCCTGAGACAACTTATCTGATCTATACTTGAGCATATCTCAACTAATCTGAACATCATCAATTAGGGGTTTTGGTATCTAAATCAAAATCATTTTATTCCCAACAAATGTGAATTTTAATGTTTAGTTTATTTCATTTTAAATATTTGTAAAATGAGACTGGGGCGGGGCTCAAAATGATTCCCCATATCGATCGTGGGACAGGGCGGGTACCCGCGCAGGGCAGGACAAGGCTTAAAATGCTGCCCCGTAGAAAATCATGGGGCAGGGCATGGCGGATTCGTGTAAGGGCAGGGCGTGCTTGGATGTTGAGATATCCGCCCTGCTCTGCCTCATTGCCATCCCTAATTAAAACTTGTTATGGATACGTTAGAGTTAGAATGCTTTTATCCCAGGGAGGCTTATGTCCGACAACATTCACATTGCCTTCGAATGTTTGCATTGGATTCGTAATAGCAAGGCCAAGCAAGGTGCCATGGCTCTTAAATTGTACATGAGTAAAGTCTATGATAGAGTTTAATAGAGCTTTTCAAGTGTTGTTATGGCAAAGATGGGCTTTGCGAACACCTGGATCAACCTTGTTATAAGATGCGTAACTTTAGTCCAGTATTCGTTTAAGATCAATGGTGAGGTCTCCGGTAATGTCATTCCTTTTAGGGGGCTCCGACAAGGTTATCCCATGTCTCCTTACTTGTTTGTTATTTGTGCTCAAGCCCTGTCTTTATTGATTTATAAAGAAGTCAAGGACCAAAAGTACTCGGGGGTTTCAATTGTTAGAGGTGCGCCAATCATTTCACACCTCTTCTTTGCTGACGATAATCTGTTGTTTTTTAAGGCCACTGATAAGGAGTGTACGAATCTCAAATCTTATCTTGGTCTCTATAAGGATGCGTCGGGTCAATTGATTAATTATGAGAAATCAATTATTACTTTCCGTGGGGGGGCCTAAAAAAGAGCGAGAGACTCCATTAAAGAAATCCTAGGGACTAGGTCGTCACAGGGACACGAGTTGTATCTGGGCTTGCCTACCTTTTCGATGCGTAGCAATGGAAATCAAGCATTCAAATAGAATTAAGCCACACAAGCACCAATTAAGCAAAATACTAATTCATAAACTTCATTAAAAGTATTTACAAGGCCCTTGAACCAAAAATGTTCTAGCCAACTACCAACATAATCAAATTAACACAAACTAAAGAAATAACTAAATAAAAAGAAAGAGAATGAGAAAGCTTAGTCTAATGGATGATGGGTAATTGAATTCCAAAGCTCTTGGTTCCTTCCTTGCTTGATTTGATGGAGAACTGAAGAATTGGATGATGATTACCTCCAAGTGTGTGTTTGTATGTGTAAAAGTTCTTGTGAAAGGGGTAAAGTGTGTTTGAATTCAAGAATGAGAGTATTTATAGTGTTGGGGTAGGGTTTAAAATCAAGTTTTGCAAGTAGGCCCATAAAAAATGGAGAAAATGCACAAAAAACACCGAAAATGGGGTGGCTCGGCCGAGCAAAATCAACACTTGGCCTTCAAGGGCCTAGGCCGTGCCTTGCCTTGCCATTGCACACTTTCCTCGAGCTCGGCCGTGCACTCCCATGTCGACATTTTTCTCGAGCTCGGCCGAGCAAGGGCCTCGGTCGTGCCCTCCCAAATCACAATTTTTTCGGTGTCAAGCAAGGTGTGCTCGTGCACCCATCACGCCCGTGCACTTCGATTCACCATCTCGTCGAGCTCGACTGAGAAAGGGTCTCAGCCGTGCCTTCTTGGATCTTCAATTTTCTGTCTCGGGCGTGGCTTGCTCGTGCCAGTAGCTCGCCCGTGCACTTTTATTTTGCTATTTTGCCGAGCTCGGCCATGCCCTCCTTGTTCAATGTTTTGTGTATAACTTATGGTCCGGGTGTCCGATCGACTCGATTCTTTTTGCTATTCCACTCAATCTTTCGAGACCAACCCAATGGTGTGCTTCTCTCTTTGATCCAGTGAAGTGTGGTAGGCGTTTTGCTCCCAAAATCCTTCGTTTTCCTACAAAATCGACAAAACACCACCTTTCTCTTATTTTGACCAAAACCATCATATTCAATCCATAAATCAATGAAATCACAATCAAAATGAGCTTCACATGTGCATCTAAATTGTGTAAATTCCACCCGAATCAAACTCCCCCCCTCCCCCAAAAAAAAAACTTAAAATGTTGTTTGTCCTCAAACAACTAAGCACTTAAAGCAATGAGGGTGGAATGATCACAATGGAATATTCAATGAAAATCACACATGCAAAGTAAAGTATGGTGAGGTATCTTTCTCAAAGTGCTTTCTCAATGGTGGTAATAGGCTCATTATTGCAATTCACACTCATAAATCAAAGAATGCACAAGTACACAACACATTGTGATGGGGAAACAAAATCCAAATGCTCAAGCTCTCCACTCACATGATAGAGTGTTTCTCTCAAACACACAAATAAATTGAGGATATGAATACACTCAACAACCAAGTTATGATATGCAATCACCATAAGCTTGCCCACATTTTACTTTCTACACCACTCAAGTGTTTAACAATGTGATCAATAGGACTTAATCAAGGATGTAACATTGGCTCTTTGGACAAGGTGGGATGAATTTGGGAATTATGACTCTTCTAGTGGAGGACAAAGTTTGTTGTTTTACAATTTGTGCCTTTTCAAGCATTCATCACTTTATATTTTGAGCCAAGTTTTCTTTCTTTTCAAACTCTTGGGGATCCCTTGTCCCTCTTTTCTTTATCATGATTTTTCTTTTCATCTCTTTTCATCTTTTCTCTTTTTCAACTCATCCAACTTTTATTAAACCAAAGACATTTAAGCACATGTTTTTTCACTTTGTCTTTTATCCCCCACTAGATATAGGTATCAAAGGCTAGGCTAAGTGGTTAACATTGTAGTTTGCCAAGAAAATGAGGAATTAAGCTCAAAGGGCTAACTACGGAAGATTACTTCGATTTTCAGAAATTTTGGCTAAGTGGCTCTTTAGAACAAGATGGCCTATATCATATCACAAAGTCTCACACAATCATGCTTTCAAACAAGAACTTGGGCAAGTTCTAGGATTGCTAGCAATAACCTAGTTCACTCTCAAATGAACTAAACTGGATTAAAGTTCGATTTAGGGCTCAATTCTCACCAGTTTATTCAATAGAACCTTCACATTCATCAAATGTCACCAAACAACAACACATCATACACTCAATGCATTAAAGATCAACAATTAAGAACACAATATGAATACTACTATCCATCACTAATCATGTATTCATTCAAAGTAAATAGACA
Source organism: Galeopsis tetrahit (assembly GCA_963675135.1). NCBI lineage: Eukaryota > Viridiplantae > Streptophyta > Magnoliopsida > Lamiales > Lamiaceae > Galeopsis > Galeopsis tetrahit. The sequence goes on from OY776128.1 coordinate 23,375,541, forward strand.
TCACCACAACTACTCACTATGGATTCCAAAGATTATCCATGCTCACATTTCACCATAAGTCCACTACCAACACGTGATCAAAACCAACTTAAACGATATGAGCATATGAAAGCAAAGTGTGCGCCGGTGCAAAATGTATACAAGTGAAATTACAAAACGGTGAAAGGAATAACAACTAGTAGAGAAATAAAAGAAAAATAACTACCCCAAACTTAGAATTTTACTATGTAAAAATTCTAAGTTTAGGCCACAAGTTGTTACCCCCTCTTTGCACATCCAATGCTCTTCAAAGATCACCATTGCACCACTTGCTCCCTCTTTCCAAAGTTGGCTTTCCTTTATTCTTCATTCTCCAAGAGATGATGTCCACAATGTTCCTCATCCATACCTACAAAAGAGACTAAGCTATAAAACTACTAAAACAAGAAAAACATGAAAGCAATAAAACCTTGGGTTGCCTCCCAAGAAGCGCTATTTTTAACGTCCTATGCCGGACGGTTTCTTTCTACTTTCAAGCCTCATCCAAGTGAAGTGACTCCACCGTTCGAAGTTTTTCATTTCCGAAGTAGTGCTTCACTCTTTGACCATTCACCACGAAAGTTGCTCCATCTTTACCAACAAGCTCCACATTTTCCATGGGCGTCACATTCTTAATCACAAAGGGTCCCGACCACTTTGACTTCAACTTGCTCGGAAAGAGCCTTAGCCTTAAGTTGAACAACAAAACTTGTTCTCCCACTTGGAACTCTCTCCTCTCAATCATCTTGTCATGAAACTTCTTGGCTCTTTCTTTGTGGATCTTGGAGTTCTCAAAGATCCCATTTCTAAACTCATCAAGCTCATTGAGCATCATATTCCTTCTTTCTCTGGATGCCTTAAGATCAAGATTCAACTCTTTAATGGCCCAACGAGCTTTACACTCCACTTCCGCGGGTAGATGACAAGACTTACCATACACAAGTTGGTAAGGAGATATGCCCAAAGGTGTCTTGTAGGCGGTTCGATACGCCCAAAGAGCGTCATCTAGCTTGATGGCCCAATCTTTCCTCTTTATCCCAACGGTCTTCTCCGAAATTTGCTTCACTTCTCGATTGGCAAGCTCTGTTTATTCATTAGTTTGAGGGTGATAGGGTGTGGTCACCCTATGCTTCACTCCATATTTTATCAATAGTTGATCTAGCCATCGATTGCAAAAGTGTGAACCACCATCACTCACTAATGCTCTTGGAGTGCCAAAACGAGTGAAAATGTTCTTTCTCAAAAAGTTGAGGACTACCTTGGCATCATTTGTAGTGGTTGGAATGGCCTCAATCCACCTAGAAACATAATCAATGGCCAAAAGGATGTAGGAAAATCCACGAGAAGTTGGAAAAGGCCCCATAAAATCTATTCCCCACACATCAAAGAGCTCCACCTCAATCACATTCTTCAAAGGCAGTTCATGCCTTTTTGAAATGTTTCCCATCCTTCAACACTTGTCACATTTCTTCACAAAAACTTCACAATCTCTAAAGATGGATGACCAATAGAAACCACTTTGAAGAACTTTGTGGGCCGTCCGGTTTGCTCCAAAATGCCCTCCATAGGGGGATAAATGACACTCATTAATCACTTTCTCCCACTCATCTTCCGCTAGGCACCTCCTCATAATCATGTCCGAGCACCATCTAAATAAGAACGGATCTTCCCATACATAGAACTTTTCATCATGATATAACTTCTTCTATTGATGGAATGAGAGATTTGATGGATGTGTTCAGGTGGCTATGCAATTCACAAAGTCGGCGAACCAAGGACATGCTTCCTTGATAGCAAGAAGTTGCTCATCGGGAAACCATTCCTTGATGGGGACTTGGAAATCTTTTTCCTCCACATTCTCAAGTCTTGAGAGATGATCCGCCACCACATTCTCACACCCTTTTCTATCTCTAATCTCCACATCAAATTCTTGTAAGAGAACCTATCGTATCAACCTCGGTTTAGCCTCCTTCTTCTCAATCAAATACTTGAGAGCCGTGTGATCCGTGTAGACTATGGTCTTAGCTCCCACCAAATATGCTCTAAAGTTATCAAAGCTATATATCACGGCTAACATCTCATTTTCCGTTGTGGTGTAATTCCTTTCAGCTGGATTCAAGGTTTTGCTTGCATAATAAATCACACGGAAGAGCTTGTCTCTCTTTTGACCCAAGGCTACTCCAACGACATAATCACTAGCATCACACATGACCTCAAAAGGTTGACTCCAATCGGGTGTCACCAACACGGGAGCCTTGATCAAGGCCTTTTTCAATATATATAGTTCCTCTGGCAAATGGAAAATGGAAACAATATTCATATTTTTAAGGATGTTTGGGTTAAGGGATTGAAATCGAGAAGGATCTCCTCACGAATAGCGAGTGGTTCGAAGGTTGCTAGGTTCATTCTACATGACTCAACGTGGAATGAAGAAATGATTCGTCAAGCTTTTTTGCCCTTCGAAGCTGAAGTCATTCTTAGTACGCCAATTGTGGCAACTGAAAAGGGGGATTTGCGATTCTGACCACTAGGGCAGAATGTTGTTTATTCAGTAGCCTCGGGCTACGGGCTTGATAGCTCGTCGGGTGATCGACCAAGTGATAAGGATGGCATTGGTCCTTCTAATAAGGAAGGGGAGAAAGCTTTCTGGGACGACTATGGAAGCTGAAGATCCCTCCAAAAGTCTGTATTTTTGGATGGAAAATGGCAAAAGAAATCATGGCTACGAAAGGTAATCTTTTTCTTCATCATGTTCCGGTTCAGTCTAGCTAACTGTGGGGCTTGTGGACATGTCTTCGCTTCCACAACTCATGTCCTCTTCTTGTGCCCTTTAGTGAAAAAAATTTGGGTGGGACTTGGAATTTGATCTTTCCTTAAACATAGAAGACATATGTGCACCTTGGATTTATTGCATGAGTTTGGGCATCTCAAATTGGACACTCGCCTTGATAAGGTCATTATGGTTGCCTGGGCAGTTTGGAAGGAAATATGTAATTTGAACCATAATGTAGCTTAGAACCACCAGTCGGGCTTTGCATTGAATAAGTCATCGGTGGACTGGGCGCTTTGTTTTCTTGAAGACTTTCAGTCTAAGAACATAAAGGTTATCGAGAGAGATAACCCACATTTTTACACTCAAGGGGATGTCCAATGCTCGATTTTTGTCGATGGTGCATTTAACCCACATCGAGATTTCCTTGAAGTTGGATTTGTGATCATCTCTAGGAAAGGTGAGGCCATCTGCGCAGGCTCATAGCGGATTGAAAACACTGGCTCAGTATTGATGACTGAACTTTTGACAATACAAAAAGGTCTTAGATAGATGCATTGCTCCCCAATTCTCCAAGGTAGGGGTTTTTACTGATTCTAGTGACGCTGAGAAAGTTATATATGATTTTATGACTAATCAGGTCATGGCCCATTTGTTACCATTGGTATCCATAGTCACTTGAGTTTCTTCCTAGTGTGGGAAGTTTGCAAAATCTCAAGGTGCTTTAATGATATTGCACATAATTTGGCACATTCGGCTAACGACTCTCCATATCCTAAAAACTCGATTGGAGTAGATGTTCCAACATGGATTCAGGATCAATGTTCACTCATATTATAATTCCTTTCTAGATTCTAGGAATATGTTTTCAAAAAAAAAAAAGGCAATAATGATATGTACAGAGTAAATATATAAAATAATATAAATATCACATAAGTAGTTTATAATAGTTTAGATCTCAGTCCTACGCTTACTCTCACAGTTCAATTGTGATATTAATCCTTTAATAATAAGGTTTGTAATTTAAAGTCTCAAGAATACGACTTGGATGCTCACTCTTCCAAATAGACAATTATCCTACTTGTATTGTAAGAACAAGTATTTTAACAAAGTTGGGTTATAACAAACTGGGTTCAAAACTAGGGTTTTAGTAAAAATGGTTTGATGTAGATAATTCCAACAAGTGATTCAAACACGAATGTTCTCTTAACTGTTTGCACGAGTTTTTATGTAACATATATTATTTGCACGAGTTTTTATGTAACATATATTATTTGCACGAGTTTTAATATATAATTGTTTATTAATATTAAAGGTGATAATATTTTAGTATTGTAGTAATATTTTGGTCTTGTAGTGATAATAATACTTGAAAGCGAAAAATAAGTTTTTAGTTAAGTTTGATCTACGGTAATTCAGGTTTGACTTGCCAATTTTTGTTCCAAATTTAATTTAATTAACTATATTTTATATAAATTTTTTTAATTTAAAAAAAAATCATATTGATGAAATGCTACATTAATTAAAAAAGATAACTTACGAAAAAATAAAATCAACGTTCCTATTACTGAGTTGACCGGACAATGCTACATTAATAAAAAAAATTAAATAACTTAAGGAAAAAAAAAATCAACTTATCTATTACTATCAGAAGCGGGTTACACTCGAGTCTCTTTTGAATAGGCGTCGGTTGCACCCGCCGGTGACTAAAAAGTGACAATTTACTTGTTTGTATTACATTTTGAAAACAGAATTTAAAAAATGTTACTCCTCCGTTCCACAATAACTTTCACACTTTACTTTTATGGACGTTCCACAATAACTTTCACACTCTTAAAATGGAAAACCCCTTATAAATTCCACCCCTCACAATATCCTCAATTTTACACAAATAACATTATTTTTTCTCCACACATATACAAAAGTCAACTCATTATTTACTTTATACATAAAGTTTTACAAAATTACCCTTCAAAACTCCACTTATTATTACATTTTTTTAATTTACGTGTCCACCTACTTATGAAAGTTAATACAGGACGGAGGGAGTATTTATAAAAGATTTGGTGACATAGTTGATAGTAGTTGACAAGTAAATCAGCATTATAGGAGCTTGAGGGCCTTTCATGGTGGTTGGCCTCCCCCACCCCCCATGTTTCCATTAGTGCCATTTTTTAAGAAAACAAGAAGAACCAGGCATATGGTTATTTTTGTCTGCCATTTTCCTATTTTTATTAACTTTTTTCTCCCCTACTTCTAAGTTCCATTTTAAAATTTAAATTTTATCAATTTTTTTTTTTGACAAGTTGAAGTTTTATATTTATTAAAATTTATATTTACTTTTACACAAAATTATATCGATTGAGATTCACTTTTTCGTTCTCTCCACCCTTTTACTTTTTTAATTGGTTTTCTTTTTTCATTCTTTTACTTTTTTTTATACATTTTTCGTCAATAATTACATAAAATATTATATTTTTTACAACTTGTATAATCTCAAGTGTAAAGTTTAAAGGAGGACGGAGAGGGTATATGGTTTCTTACTTTCTTGTATCAAGATCAGCAACTAAATTGAAGGATAATTTCTAGTTGATGATCAGTCTTAAGTTCTCAGAAATTTCTTTGAGTGAGGGGTTTGCACGTTACACATAAAATAAATATTTATTTTACTCATTTCTTTAATCACGAATTCAATATTTTTGTTAATAAAAAATGATCAAATTTGACTTTTATAAATTATAACTACTGATTAATTTTGATTACGTCATGTGTAAAGCTGTCGCCAGAAAAGATGCAAACATATAAGTGGGTTAAAAAAAAATCCTATACCAGCATACCTAACATAGAAGGTATAAAATTAGAAATTGCATAATGTCTCAACAATTATTGCTATTCAGTATTCACACATAGCTTCAACAACTATTTAACTTCCATATTAATACTCAAAAAAAAAAAAAAAAATTCATATTAATGATCATCCCTATTTTATGGAGTATTTATTTTTCTTTATACAAAGTTTATTTTTATTTCTTTTTCTTATTGTATTTATATTAATTCGGTTTGGTTTTTTTAACATTCCTTCGCAAGTTTTACGTAAGTTAGAATTTCTTTTAAGTAAACACTTTATATTCTTCATGACAAAGTATTACTCCCTCCGTCTCATATTAATCTTCATAGGTAGATGAACATGAAAATTAAGAAAGTGTAATAATGAGTGAAATTTTGAGGGGTGACTTTGTAAAACTTTATGTATAAAGTAAATAAATGAGTTGACTTTTGTGTATATGTGGAGATAAAGTAATGACATTTGTGTAAAATTGAGGTTATAAGGAGGGTGGAGTTTATAAATGATTTTCCATTTTAAAGGTGTGAAAGTTATTGTGGAACGTCCTGAAAAGGAAAGTGTGAAAGTTATTGTGGGACGGAGGGAGTATATTTAATTAATTTTATATTCTTATATATACATGTGGGAATAAAATTATGGGGCATTTCCATTCTAGTGTCTTTTGGACCTTGAAAAACCCATTAAGTGCTATAAAAAAAAATATCTCTTATAGGTGATATTTGGGTGTGAAGATTACATTCTTGCCCTTATAGAGGAGGAAAGTAAGAAAGATGTCATCTCATATTTTCTTCCCACTCCCTCTCTCTCTCCACAACTCATTGTCTCCAAAAAAAAAAAAAAAACATTTCCTTCTCCCCTCCATTTTCGTCGGAGTTGCGGGTGGGAGAACCTCCGGCGAGCGAGTCTTCGCCTCCGACGCAGTGCGGCTGTTTCGTCCGAAGCAGATCGGCGACCTCGGCCATGGAGGCGGCTTCGTCTTCTTCAGATCGCCGCCCCATCACGGTCGCCGCCCGTCTGCATCAAGCTCCGCTGCTTCGCCATGGCCGCCGGGGAAGACGAAGTCCGTCGCCGTGGCTTACCGTCGCTGCTGTGCTTTTCTCCGACGAAGATGGTGACCTTCGCCATGGCCGACGAGCCTCCATCGCCTTGAACTTTGGCGGCGACCCTTCGCCATGGCTATTGAGTCTCCATCACACCACGGTCGCTGCCCGTCTGTAATTCCGACGAAGACGCCATGGCCGTCGATCTGCAGCACACCGACGAAGACGAAGATGAAGGGAGCCTTGATATGTGCGTGGCGAAGGCGAAGAAATTTCGTGGTGGGGGCCGGTCGGCGACGGAGGACGAAGGTGGGGGCCGGCCGGTCGGCGACGGAGGACTAAGGTGTGTGGGCGCGCGACGGCAGCCAACGTGGGGTGGTGGTGGAGGGCTAAGGTTAGGGTTAGGGTTTTGGCAATTGGGCCTGGGCTAGGTTTCCCACCCCTAATGTGCACCCACTTTTTCTAACCCCTAATGTGCACCTACACTTTACTGGAACTGTGGTTGGTGCAAATATTTTCTCCTTTAATTCAAATATTTTCTTCCTTGTTGTAAATATTTTCTTCCTTGACGCATACATTTTATTTGGTAGTGGTCAAGTCCCTAAATGCAGAAAAATACAGAAATTAATATAAAACTAACAAAATCACAAAAAATACAAAATTTTTTTTTGCCTTTTTATGTTATACTATATCTATGTGTATATATATATTTTATCGGAGTATATTATATCGGCAAGATACAGTATTCGATTTTGTCAAAAGTTGTCATGCCTCAAAAGTAGATGTCTTGATGGTGAGATTAATTAATATTGTCTAAAATGGAGGAAAGATTTGGGGATCAAATTAAGTTTGTCAAATATTTTCTAGAATATATATATATTGGAATTGGAATTTTCATAAGGGGCATTTCCATTCTAGTGTCTTTTGGACCTTAAAAACTCATTAAGTGCTATAAAAAAAAAATCTCTTATAGGTGATATTTGGGTGTGAAGATTACATTCACAAAAATCTCTTATCAATGAGAAAATTAATATAAAAACCCAAAAATAAATTTGACAAGTCCCTAAATTCACAAAAATACAAAAATTAATATAAAACCTAAAATTTCTTTTTAGATGAAACACCCTTGAAGGCAAAAGTTTCCCACCCCTAATGTGCCCCCACTCTTTCAATTAAAACACCCTTGAAGACACTTAGAATTGCTTTTTAGATGAAACAAAAATGTTATTTTTTTTCCTGGACGGTTGGTGCAAATAAATTATTTGTTGGTGCAAAATAATTTATTCGTTGATGCAAAATAATTTATTTGTTGATGCAAATAATTTCTCCGATGATGCAAATAATTTACCGTCGTTGATGCAAATTTATTTTTTTCGTTGTTGAATTTTTCTTTGTATTTTTTGAGAATTTAGTTTTGTAAAATCGAACAAAGGATGAACAATCTTCTTCATCGTCTTTTAAGAATTTTCTTGCAATATTTCATCCCTTATCTTCAAACATTATAAAGTGTAGGCGCACATTAGGGGGTTAGAAAAAGTGGGTGTTTTGATTGAAAAAGTGGGTGCACATTAGGGGTGGGAAAACCTAGCCCAGGCCCAAGTGCCAAAACCCTAACCCTAGCCATCCACCACCACCCCACGTTGGCTGCCGCCGCGCGCCTACACCACGAATGTCGTCTACGACCGGCTCCCACCTTAGTCCTCCGTCGGCGACCGGCCCCCACCTTCGTCCTCTGTCGCCGACCGGCCCCCACCACGAACGTTCTTCGCCTTCGCCACGCACTATTCAAGGGTCCCTTCGTCTTCGTCGGAGTGCTGCAGATCGGCGGCCATGGCGTCAAATCGAGAACAGATCACAAAAAATAAAAAAATGAGAACAGATCGACACACACTCCTTTCGTTTTACAGGTGGGCGGCGCTAAAGAATTACAGATCGATGGCTTGGGCGGCGGCGGCAAAGGTGGGGGGCGGCCATGGAGCTTCAATGGCGGCGACCATGGAGCTTCAAGGCGGACGGCCATGGTGGGGGCGTCGATGGCAAACAACTTGGCCATGGCGATGGTGGTGGTGGTGGGCCGTTTTCGCCGGAAGCGGCGGTTTTTTTTTTTTTGTTTTGAAAACGATGAGTTGTGGAGAGAGAGGGAGTTGGGGGAGGAGAGCATTACGATGGCGGTTGGGGGTGGAGGAAAACTTTTCAGCGGCAGCCATGGGGTGGGATTTTGAAGACTTAGGAGAGAGGAGAGAGGAGAGAGGAGAAGAGAGAAGAAGATGAGGCGTGTTTGAGAGGAAGGGTGGGTGGGTGAGGTGTTTAATAAGAATGGAGAGAAAAATGAGGAATGAAGTAAGGGCAATTTGGGTCTTTCAAATTATTTTGACACCAAAAATTAACTTTTTGACACCTAAAATCAACTTTTTAAAAAAATTGTACCTATGTAGAGTTGGGGTGTGAAAATTGAACCTAAACACCAATAAACTCTAAAATAAATATACTTTCTGTCCTTCGGATTTTTTTTTCTTGAAAAAGGTGTTCGCTGTTATGGCGTGGAAATTAAAACAGCATAGGCTGCATAACCGACAAAATTTATAATACCACAAAAAAATAAGTCAAAGATATAGAGTGTGCTGGGGTGGCTCTCATTTGTTTGATTTAATTGGATTTTAGTACTCTAAGTTTATGTATTAACTAAATTTTATTATTATCTTCTTTATTTATTTAATTAAATGAAATACTACAATTTTTTCATATATATATAATTATTTTTTAAATATTGATAAAAAAAAAAAAAAATTATACTCCCTCCGTCCCACTTTTCCATTTTCCTTTTATGATGTTCCACTATAATTTTTCATTTCATTTTTTTTGCATATTATTTTTCCACTCTCAATCACATCACTTATACTTTATTTATTATTTTATCATAATTCATCTCACAACTCATCTATTATTTTCTCTTCCCCCATCACATCACTTGTATATTTCGGTTTTATAACGGTCCCTAAACGTGAGTCGGTCCGACCTATTTTCGGGCCCTAAAATACAAATCGACCTCTAGTCTATAATTAGGGACTGAATATTCGGTCTCTAAATAATAAAATACAAACCCGGCCCAGCAACCGATACCCACGCCCTCTTTATTTACCCACACCCACTCGATACCCGACCCAACACCCACACCCTCTTTATTTACCCACACCCACCCATAACCCGATATCCGACCTAGCAACCCACACCCACACCTTTGTCCGAGTTTAAAGGATTCTCGCCCGATCCCCCGACGGTAAGTGATCGATTCACAAAAGTATAAAACAACCTGTCGAAATTTTTTTATACCAATTAAAGACTGAATTTTTAGTCTCCAATTAAAATTCAAAATCAGAATTTTAATTTCGGTTTAGAGACTGATATTCGGTGGCTAAGTGGTCTGAAAAACATAATATTAAAGACCGAACTGAAAACAGTCTCTAAACGAGCGGTCAAAATTGCTAATCAATTAAATTTTTGGGATTCAGAATTTTTGATACCAATTAAAGACTGAATTGTCGGTCTTTAAACAAAATTCAAAATCAAAATTTTAATTTCGATTTAGAGACCGAAATTCGGTCTCTAAGCGGTCTGAAAACATAAGACCGAACTGAAAACAATCTCAAAACTCAATTTTTTTTCGAATCAGTCTCTATTTAAGACTGATTTATGTCGGCCTCAAAATTTTAGTCTCTACTTGAAGCATTTTTTGTAGTGCCAGTTGATTTCTAGTCACTCTAAATACCAAGTCACTAAAATCTTTAGGGTTGGTAGTTAAGTTTAGTTAGATATCAATGGTCAAAACTTATATAGATTGTCATCTAATCTAGGTTTTCATGTCTTCATAGTCTCTTTTTTCATTTTAGTTCATAAATGTTTTGACATAGTGATTGAAACTTTAATTGTATATCCTAAGAATCATACATGACCAACTAATGTCAACTGTCACGTTTCAATTAAAGTCAATGTTACGTTTCATTTTTTTTGTAATTGTTAAAAGAAATTAATATTACTCAGTTATTTTAATCTACACGTTTCAATCGATCCAATATCACTACAAAAACGCCCGTTTTTGCCGACGGGCGTATACCGACGGATTACCTTTCCGACGGCTGTACCGACGGATTACCGACGGAATTCAAAGTCAGAAGACTCTGCCGACGGAATTCAATTTCCGTCGGCTTTCCGGACGGAATGCCGACGGATATGCCGACGGACACTCAGAACTCTCTACACGGTGTCGTTTTTGGGTCACCGGCCGACGGATTTTTCAGTCGGTATTGTAAATTTCCGTCGGTAACCGACCCGCATTAACTAACCGCCTCTTGATAGACTCCCAAAATTAAATCTGGTCATTACCGACGGAAATTTCCGTCGGTAACCGACCCGCATTAACTAACCGCCTCTTTATCGACTCCCAAAATTAAATCTGGTCATTACCGACGGAAATTTTCGTCGGTAAAGGCAATTTTTTTTGTATATAAACTGAAGAACAGATTACTTTCTTTCTCTTTCGAGAGAAAGAAATCCCCCCTGCCTCCTCCCTCCTCCCTCCTCCCTCCTCGATCCCTCCTCCCTGTTTCTATCTCCTCTATTGCGCGAAGAAGAGGCTCTGTCGAGGTGTTCTCTCAACTCGATTAGAAAATCTATACGGTACGCTTTCTTAATTTGTTAGTAATTAATTTTTAAGTTATATTGTATTGCCTATAATTATGAATTAAATTGCATGTGTTAATTTAAATTGTTATATAGATTCATATGAAATTGTTTGTAGTTGATGTATATAGTTAATTATTTTGAATGTATGTAGTTGATATATCTAATTAATTAGTTGATATTATAAGTGGATAATTGCTTATATATAGCTAGTTGATGTATATAGTTATTTATAATAAATTAATGTGATTTGTTAAGATCGATATTGCATGTTTTGCATAATTGATGTTATATATATAGTTGATATTATTGTTTAATTTGCATATACGTTGGAGTGAAGTTAATTACATAATTAAATTATGATATTGTAAGTTATAATTAGCTCGATTAATATTGTTGATTTACTAATTATGAAATTATTGATTAAATTAGGGGCTTTGTTAATTATATTAGGAAATTGTTATTTTAAAGTTAGAAAAAATTGTTACTAAATTTATTAGGTTATAGATTGTTAATTAAAATTGGAAATTATTGAATAAATTATTTATTGTTGAATAAAATAGGAAATTAGTTATTGTTGAATAAAATAAGAAATTATTTATTAAAATAGGTTATTATTGATTAAATTAGGTATTGTTGATTGAATAAAAAATTATTTATTAAAATAGGTTATTGAATAAAAAATTATTGATTAATATTGTTGATTTACTAATTATGAAATTATTGATTAAATTAGGGGCTTTGTTAATTATATTAGGAAATTGTTATTTTAAAGTTAGAAAAAATTGTTACTAAATTTATTAGGTTATAGATTGTTAATTAAAATAGAAAATTGTTAATTAAAATTGGAAATTATTTAATAAATTAGTTATTGTTGAATAAAATAGGAAATTAGTTATTGTTGAATAAAATAGGAAATTATTTATTAAAATAAGTTATTATTGATTAAATTAGGTATTGTTGATTGAATAAAAAATTATTTATTAAATAGGTTATTATTGATTAAAATAAGTTATTATTTAGGGATTAAATTTTAATTTATTAGATTATTTTTTTTTATTAAATTAAGAAATTTATTATTAATTAATTAGTATTATATATATAATTTATTAATTTAAATGTTTAAATTAAATAGATGACTGGAAATGGTGATGCTGCCTCTGGTGGCTCGGGATCTCACGGGGCCTCCGGGTCACGTAGCCGATCGAGGAAGAGTCGATCGAAACTTAGACCCGAGGCGCCGGCGCCTACACTGCCACAAACACCATTATCGTCGCCTCCGTCACCAATTCCACACCCGTCGCCTGATCAGCCGTCGTCTCATTCGTCTGTCCGGGACCATCCTGTTGTTCCTGCTCGGGATGGCCGGGAGCGCATTTGGGTTACAGGTGGAGGAGTGTAAGTAATTAAATACTTTTATTGTTTAATAATTAATAATTAATTAATTTCGCATTCGTTTTAATTTATAATGTGTTTTGTTTGTTAATTAATGTCACAGATTGTTACCTGGTAACGAGGTCTCCAGGGCATGCACGATTGCTTTTGGCTCTATACCGATCTCTGCGGGTGCAATTACCTGGTCGAAGGTCCCAAAACAAAAAAAGTTGGCGTACTTCGAGGAATTTCAGGTAGTAATTAATTACTTAATTATTTAATTAATGTTTGTTAATTTGTTCAATAATAAACAATTTATTATATGTGCAGAAACAAACTACTTGGGATCGGAATATGTACTCAGACCAGGCTATGTTCAAGTATTTCTGTAAATCGGCGCAAGAGCGGTATAAGGATTTAATGTACGAATGGAGAATGGCATGGCGGAGCGATGGGACGACGCAGAGCTTGGGTAAGGATGATAATGATGTTGTGTTGTGGGATTCATTGACGAGGGAGTGGCTGGATCCTGCGTACATCAGGAAGTGTGAGATTGCTAAGGCCAACCGGAGATCCGACGTTGGGGGTGGGATGTCCAGGCATCGGACTGGAGCCCGGTCCATCCTTGAGCAGTCGATGGTCATTGTAAGTGTTTATTAATTTTTTAATTAATTTCAATAAATTTAATTATATATTTAATATATATAATACATAAATTTAATTATTAGGAACGGGATACGGGGCGTGTACCCACTCACTTGGACCGGATGAGCATTGCTCATCCGTTTAATGCTGATACACAGCAATCCACATACAGGCGCACAACTAACCTCCACGTAAGTAATAAAATTGTTTAATTAAATACATTTTTTATAATTTATTCTATTAATTTAAAATTATTAATTATGTAGTTGGAGATGAACCGGAGGATGGCCGAGATCGGAACTCAAGTCGACCCTACTCAAGCCGGAACCAGCAGTGCCCCTACAGTCGAGGAGGTGGACCAGGCTTATTTGGAAGTTGCCCCCACCACCCGCGGACGAGTTCTGGGCCTTGGTCGTATGAGCGTTGATGTCAGGTCCGGCGTTGGTCCGTCCTAGACGGCATCACAGGGTTCCGTATCTTCCACCCCAACTCCTGATGTGACGATGGCACAATTCAACCATTTCATGCATGTGATGCATGTGAATATGGGTCGAGAGATGGGGTGGTCGGACGAGAGGATCGAGGAGGTTTATCAAAGAACCATGCAAGCTCCTCTACCGACGGCGTCTGTTCCCCCAGGCGCCCCCCCAGCCTCCTCAGCCTATGTCCCGACCATGCAGCAGGATGATGACATCGTCGATCTGGGTCAGCAGTTCGTTGGCAACGAAGACATTGAGTTGTGGACTTTTGGTCAATGAGTGTCTTTGAACAATTTTATTTTTTATTTCTGTTGAACAATTTTATTTTTATGTCTCGTAGAACTATTTACTTTTATGTCTTGTAGAACTATTTATTTTTATCTGCATTATTGTTGAACTATTTACTTTTATGTTTAAGTATTAGTTGTTTAATTTTAGTTATGTGTGTTTTATGTGTTAAGAATGTGTATATTAATTTTAGTTATGTTTTATGTGTGATTTTGGATGTGTTCTGTATTGGATCTTCATTTATGTTTGAATGTACTCTGTTTTTTCATGTTTGTGTTTATGTGAATGTGATGGGAGACTCTATGTGATAGATAAACAACATTTTCATTGAAAATTGCCTTGAAGAAAGGTTGTTGTTGTGGTTACATTACATGCATACACTTAGCATTACATAAACTTAGCAATACATATTAGAGGCATAAATTTAGCAATACATATTAGAGACATAAACTTATGATTACATCCAGCCTATAAATTTGAACATATAGGGTAGAACACATAATATTATGGCCATGATAAGAAAGTTCCTCTGCTTCTTTAGCTCTTGAACTTGTCCAGCTTGAAATTCTACTTCTGATGTTAGTTGATCAGATGAATCCTTATAGATTTCACCAACTACTTTTGCATTATTCAGCTTGTTGTTGAGCTCTTGATTTTCAAGCAAAATTGAGTCAATTCTCCTCACCATGCCCGGAAACATTCCGTGTGAACACGTTCCTTGTCCGTGGATTTCGTGTTCATCGGCCCAAACAAAAAAGGAGCATCCAAGACCACTTAGTGAATCTGGGCAAGTATAAAATAGTCTACCTCTGATTTTTTCTTGCTTCGAAATGCACACACGAGCTTCTTTTCCACAATGGCATACCACAATTTTCATGAATGTGGAAGATGAAGACATGAGTTTCTGTATTTTTTTTTGTTTTTTGATGTTTGTTAAGAAGTAGGTTGTTTTGAGTGTGTATATATTTTTCTTCTGTAATTTTTATTTTTTTTATACGCGTCTTTTACCGACGGAAAGGTATTCCGTCGGTATAGACACATGTTCAATGCCGACGGAAATTATCCGTCGGCAATGTAAATACCGACTGAAATTTGTTCAACGGAATCTGACTGATTTGACATGCATTTGAAATCGTTGGTACCGACTGAAATGATCCGTCGGTATTGTCAATACCGACGGAATTTAGGCGTGCGATATACCGACGGACTGACATTTCCGTCGGCATGTAGTATTAAAAAACAGTCCAGAACCTCAAAACACGCGAAAATTTTGGAGTGGAGCAAAAAGTTAAGGGAAAAATTTGGATTGGAGCGAAAATTTAAGGTATGTTTTTCTATTAATTAAGTGTACATAGTTTAATTTTCAGTGTGTAATTTTAATTTGGTGTTTAATTTTTTAGCGTGTAATTTTACTACATAGTTTTTACTTTTAGTGTTTAATTTTTAGTGTGTAATTTTAATTTGGTCAAATTGTTTAACAGATGGAATTGCCGGATCGTCGGTGGATGTATTGTACTCCTAGGCTCGTTTTAGGAAATGTGAATGTTGAATTTTATGATAAACTCGTGTCATTTGTTGAATTTGCAAAGCTACACCCACATTACATGTCTGAGGATTGTATTAGGTGTCCGTGTAATGCTAAGAAATGTAAGAATAGATCATTTAAAAGCATTGATGAAGTCTTATGCCACGTTGTTATGAATGGGTTCGTTGATAATTACTATAATTGGACAAGTCATGGCGAACAACGGTGGCCTTATAATTTTGATCAAGTCTTGTACTATTACACTACTGCAATTTATGAACAACCAGTACACGTTGAGCATGTCGGCACCAGTAACGATCAAGAGTTTGGGGTGGAAGAACCCGATATGTATCAAACAATGGTGATGGAAGCCGGTATGTCAAATATAGAGGAGGAACCAACGGATGAAGCATTTCAGTTTTATGAGATGCTCAAATTAGTCGATCAAGATTTGTACCCAGGGTGTGATTCTCATTCTCAGTTGTCATTTAATGCTCGACTTATGGCTATCAAGACGGAGAACAAGCTATCTAACAGAGCATATGAGCAAATGACACAATTATGCAGTGAGATTTGTCCTGTCGATAATAAAGTACCTACGACGTTTCATCAGAGCAAACAACTGATGAAGAATATGGGTTTGCCGATTGAGAAGATTGATTGTTGTGTGAATGGTTGCATGTTATACTGGGGTGATGACGATAGCGATCTTCTTATGTGTAGAATGTGTGGCCATCCCCGGTACAAAGAGCCACGACGGAAGGGACCAGGTGGTCAATCGAGCAAGACAAAAAAGAAAGTGCCACATAAGAGGATGTATTATCTTCCTATCATTCCTCGTTTAATGAGATTGTTTCAATCTAGTGCTACAGCTCAACACATGACGTGGCATGCAAGAAATTCTGAAGATACTGAGGCTGGGGATATGAGACATCCGTCCGACTCTGAAGCCTGGAAACACCTTGATAACGTGTTTCCAGGATTTGCTTGTGAACCGAGGAATGTGAGATAAGGCTTGAGTACTGATGGTTTTGCACCGTTTGGGAGTTATGGAAAGAAGTATTCTTTGTGGCCGGTGATACTGACTCCGTATAATCTACCTCCATGGATGTGCATGAAACCTCAAACAATGTTTCTGACTGTATTGGTGCCTGGTCCGTCGAATCCAAAGCATAAACTTGATGTTTATCTCCAGCCTCTTATTAAAGACTTGATCTTCCTATGGGATAACGGAGTCCAAACGTATGATGTTTCTAGGAAACAGAACTTCACGATGCGTGCTGCTTTATTGTGGACCATTAGCGACTTTCCTTCATATGCTATGTTGTCCGGGTGGAGTACAGCCGGAAAGCAAGCTTGTCCGTATTGTATGGAATATTCTGAAGCTTTCAGTCTCCCGAAGAGTAGAAAAGTTTCATGGTTCGATAATCACCGAAGGTTTTTACCTCGAGATCATCCATTTCGAAGGAATAAGGTGGACTTCACGAAGAATAGAACAGTCACAAACAATCGACCGCCCCTTCGAAATGGTATTTTATACATTTATTTTAACATGTTTTTTTGGGTTACATTTATTCTAACATTTATTAATCGTACAGGACAAAGTCTGTTACATGAGATTGAGTGGACGGATTTGAAAAAAACTACGGAGGAAAATGCAGAAGAACACAACAAAGGAATCCCAGGTAACTGGAAGAAAAAGGGTATTTTTTGGGACTTGCCATATTGGAGTTCACTATTGCTTCGACACAATTTGGATGTCATGCACATTGAGAAGAATGTGTTTGACAATGTGTTTCACACAATCATGAACACAGAAGGCAAGACGAAAGATACTCCAAAGTCCAGGGAAGAGTTGAACACTATCTGTCGCCGTGATGAGTTGGAACAGGATACCCGTACAGGTAAATATCCAAAGGCTTGCTACACACTAGATAAGACACAAAAACAGGAATTGTGTAGGTGGATTAAAGAGTTAAGATTTCCAGACGGCTACGTGTCAAACATGAGTCGATGCGTAGACACAACAAAAGGCAAAGTTGCAGGGATGAAGAGTCATGATTGTCATGTTTTTATGCAGCGCTTGATACCTATTGCGTTTCGAGAATTTATTCCTCTGAATGTGTGGAGGGCTGTCACTGAATTAAGTCTCTTTTTTAGAGATTTAACGTCTACAACAATCAAGGTTGATGATATGAATCGTTTGGAACGAGACATTCCAGTTATTTTGTGTAAGTTGGAACGTTTTTTCCCACCTAGCTTCTTTGACTCGATGGAACACTTACCTGTTCACTTAGCATATGAAGCTAGGATTTGTGGTCCAGTGCAGTACAGGTGGATGTACCCATTTGAGAGGTGAACAATTCTATTTCTCTCATTTAATTAGTTTTTAGTATAAGGAGCCTTATTTTAATTTGTTAACTATTATAATTTTAGGTATCTCCACAACTTGAAGCGCAATGCTAAACAGAAGGCAAACGTCGAAGCATCGATTGTTAATGCGTATTTGAATGAAGAGGTTGACATGTTTTGTTCATATTATTTTGAAGACCATGTCAACACGAGGATCAGGAATGAACCACGTAACTTCGATGGTAGAAGTACGCAACAAGAAGTCGATGGCATGCTCTCTGTATTCAAGTCCAAGGGGCGACCTATAGGAAAAGCCACTGAACGATATTGGTCAACAAACACAGAGGCTGAAATAGCACAAACGTACGTGTTATTGAATTGTGATGAAGTTCAGCCTTACATTGAGTAAGTATTTCATATATTTATCATCTAATTAAATAGCACTAAACGTGCGTCATTTATCATCTAATTGTGTTGTGAATTATTAGGATGTATACACAAGAACTACGACATGCAGATCAAAACATCTCAGATAGAGACATAGATACTAGTCTTCAACGTCAATTTGCCCGATGGTTCCAACGTTATGTGAGTATCATTAATTGAATTTTACGTGAACAAATAATTGTTTTGATTAATGTTAATTTTAACTGTACGTATAGGGACAATCGCACGATTTTCAGAGCCGGTTCTTACAGGATCTCAGCCAAGGACCACTACGGCGTGTGAGGACTTACAACGGCTATATTGTGAAAGGCTACAGGTTTCATACATCAGAGTATGCATCAACAAGAACGACTAACAACAGTGGTGTTTGTCTTAGGGGTGCGAATTACAATGCAGATGCAAGTGATTACTTTGGGGTGTTGCACGAAGTCGTTGAAATTGAATATCCGGGATATCCAGTGAAAACCGTAATGTTGTTCAAGTGCCATTGGTTTGACACATCCCCTTTAGGAACCAAAATTCATCCGGAGTACAAGCTTGTGGATGTTAATTCGAAAAGGAAGTATAGCGGGGATGATCCGTTTGTATTTGCCTCTCAGGTATCTCAAGTCTACTACTGCACGTATCCAGGAGCTGGAAAACGTAATAGATCAGAATGGCACGCTGTTTGCAAAGTGAAGGCAAGATCAATGGTGGAGGTCCCCCAAAGGGAAAACAACGATGAAGATGAACCTCCGTTTCAAATGGAACAAATAGAGAATCAAACTGAAGTGTTTGCGGGAGATTTTAATCTTTCGGTAGACTTGACGGCTGCAAATCCACAATTGATTGTTATTGAAAACGATAGTGGACATGAGGAGGAGGATGAACATGACGAGAGGGAGGATGAAGAAGATGAGGATGAAGAAGATGAGGAGGAAGAGGAAGATGTGGCAAATAATGAAAATGAAGACGAAGATGAAGATGAATATTAAATTAATGTAACCTAACTATTTTATTTTGTACAATTTATAAGATTTCATTATTTATCATTTGGTTATAACTTATAATTTAATTATTTATCATTTGTTTGGTTATGTTATAACTTATAATTTAATTATTTATCATTTGGTTTTAAAAATTCAAGGGCGACGGAAATTCTTCGTCGCTAACGGCAACGAGCCAAAGCCGACCGAAATATCCGTCGCCATTTCCGTCGCTAACGGCAACGAGCCAAAGCCGACCGAAATATCCGTCGCCATATCCGTCGCTAACGGCATCGAGCCAAAGCCGACCGAATTATCCGTCGCCATTTCCGTCGCTAACGGCAACGAGCCAAAGCCGACCGAATTATCAGTCGGCATTTCCGTCGGCATTTCCGATTATAAATGTAACTTTCTCTCATTTCATGCGTATTTTCCATCCCTCTCTCTATGTCTCTCCCTCTCCCTCTCTCTATGTCTCTCCCTCTCCCACCGATTCTCATCTCTGTTCGCCCATCCCACCGTCCAAAGAAATACGAGACCATAAATATAATAGCCGGAGTCCGCCCATCCCACCGTCCGCGTCGCAGCCCCTCCGCGTCGCAGTCCGGCGACACCCTACCGTCCCTCCCCGACACGCCGCCGTCCAAGTCAGGTGAGCACATCCCTTCTTTGTTTTTTTAGTTTTATATTTGGATGTATGGTAGAAGATGAACATGTTCTTTTTGTTTTTACAAAGGTTTGATCAAAGAAAATTGAATTTCCTTCATATCTCCTTTAGATTGAAACTCTAATTTGTGTTTTTAATTTAAGAGTTGGAAGGCAAAAGTCTTTTTTTTTTTTTTAAATTCTGCGTACTCTGTGTGATATGTATGTGTGCTGCTTTTCTTGAATTCTTCACGAATTACGTTTTGATGGTTAGTGTGCTGCTTTTCTTGAATTCTTTACGAATTGTTTTGATTATTCTCGTATTGTTAAGCATGAACTGTGACCGTTCGAGAATTTCGCCCCAATTTTTTGTGGAGTAGTAATGTTTTTGACTTGATTAATGTGCCTCTATCTGTCAGGAATCTAATTTCATAAGATCTCAGTTCGTGCTTTTGATTGTCATGTTATCTTTGTTGAATTGAATTGTGATTTTCATTAGAGCTGTCCTGTAATATTCAATTATTGAAATGTTATTGATAGTTTACTTTGCGAAATTTGATTTCATATTCTGATTCCGAGGGACAAACCAGTTGAGAAAACCGTGTTATGAATTCCTTAAACAAAAGATAGAACAGGGTTTTTGTTTTTTGTTTTTGAGTGAGCCACAATTTCTGTTTTTCAGTTTATCTTCTTTAATGGTTAAGGTGTAATTGTAGTAATATATCAGGTAATGCTCTATGAAATGAGTCTGCAAGAAAAAGATTAGATTTCTGCTTTTTTTTGTTCCTGCATTAAGAGTCTTTTTCAAGCATTGTGTCCAAAATTGAATTTTATTAGACTGAAGATAGAGTGAATGGATTTTTAATTCATGATGTTGTAGTAATGAAGTTTGCTGAGACCGACCGAAACTATGCGAGCCTAATGAAGTTACTTGATCTCTGTTGAGGTATGTTCAATTTTTATGATAATTTAATTTATGTTTAAATATATAAAATGACAATTGAATCTTGATTCTTTGGAATTGATTTTGAAATGGCAGGGATGGAGTCGAGTCAGCGAAGGACAGTTTAATATACTCCACGGTTCGTATTAATATACTCACATTCTTGTTAAATTATTTCTCATATAAGTTTTTGTTAATGTTTACTACGTTGTTTTAATATTTCAGAGCTTTTTCAACCATTCTAGTGAGGGGTATAGTTGTCATAATCAGAAGCAAAATTCTATTTGCTTCTTACTTGATCGATCCTCTGCCAATTCCGGAACACCATTAGATTCCTTCGATGCCTTAGCACTCTGGTCTACATCATCAAGTTTTTGTTGTTTGCTCAAGCAAAGGACGACGATTTTGTTTATTCTGTTGGATCTAATGTAGATTTGTGTATTGAATTATTTAAGCAATTTTGATCGGGTCGGATCCCGATCGCAAATAATTTTTTTTTAAAATTTTTGGTACTTACCGACGGACTATTCCGTCGGTTTAGCGTCGGTAATACCGACGGGCAAGCCGACGGAATATCATTTTTTAAAAAAAAAAATTTAATACTTACCGACGGAAAATTCCGTCGGTAAATTAAAATAATAAAATTTAAGTCCAAAATATACCGACGGATCTACCGACGAAAAATTGATTTGGGATCCGTCGGTACAGGCGACCCGGTTTGAAAACTTGGTTTGAAAACGGGTTGGCTTGACTGCCGACGGAATTGAATCCGTCGGTACAGGCGACCCGGTTTGAAAACGGGTTGGTTTGAATCCGTCGGCATATACCGACGGATGCATATTTTCCGTCGGTAACCACTACCGACCAATTCATTGACGACGGATGAAATCCGTCGGTAAGAGTCAATACCGACTGAATATTTGTCGGCATAACCGTCGGTAAAACACCTCTTTTTTGTAGTGTATGATGTAATGTTTTGCACATGTATTCAATTACACGATGTAGCTAATACACATAAGACTTAGTCCCTCGTGTTGTGATTATGGTATCAATGGAGTTTGGAGCCCTTCTTCCTTTTTACACTATATATTTAAAGGTGCAAGCGAAATAAACATAATATAAATATATTTATTTCATATCAATTTCAATTTTAAAATGTAGTGAAATTATTTAAAAAGGAATATATTCCAAAAAAACGCCCCACCCTCATTAATTATGAATTCCCATATATCAGCATCTTGGGTTGGCAGCGACGATACAAACATTTTTAATTAATTAATTTGATCAACTTGTCGGTACGACACTCGCCTCTGTATCATTGGCACCCGCCAACATTTCGTTATAATTCATAATTAAATAATTTTCTCCTTTCTGGTATTCTTCTGTCCAGTTCACAATGATATTTGTTTATTTAACTATTTAAAAAAAGATCCGAATAATGCATTATATGGTTCATGTTATTTCAGAATTAACTAATTTGACACTTTTCTATAAGTTCGAAATTTGGCTCACGTTTACGTGCAAGATTCACTAAAAACAAACTCGACTCATTTTAAATTGTTCATTCAATGAACCTTCTTTTCAAAAGGTAGAGAAGATTATTCGACACGAGTGAAGTAGGGTGTTAGAGCTAGAATTAATGTAATGAATTAATTTCACCCCTATGAAATTCTATAAATTTCAATTTGAACTTTTTTCATTTTTTACTTTTGTTTCTTTTACTTGAGTTTTAAATTTTTTATTTCTTTTTCTTTTATTGATCTTACATATTATCTATTAATAGGAATGGAAATAAAACTAATTAAGATAAAAAAATGGATAAAAAAAACCTAAAAAATATTTAAAAAAAGTCAAAAGTAAAGACGTTCATAACACATGTGGCATATATATAAATATAATGCATTATGCTTTTCTTTAATGAGTAACAAGTCAAAAGCATGTGTGTTATTCCCATTAAACATGCTAAGTAGGCTAGGAGGGTCCATCTCCAAGTGGATATGGACCGTCGATCCTTATCATGCTCGTGGCCATCTAGTGGACCATAATATACTCTAGTGATGATACACACTAATTGTGAGAGTATCTTTATTTCTATAAATAGATGTGGTTTTTAGTTATTACATGTAACAGAGGAAGTTGAAAATTAGCTTCTTTCAAATTGTTCTCACACTCATATATTTCAGTTATATTAGTTAATTAGTGAGGTATGGCTGTAGGCGTGGCAATTCAAAGCGATGGGAAGCAGTATAATGGCAGAATTACAATTTTTGTTCTGCTTTCTTGTATGGTTGCTGCCTCTGGAGGACTCATTTTCGGTTACGATGTTGGTGTCTCAGGTTCTTTCTCGATTCTCTTGTCTCGATTATATTTACGAGTAATTTGTGTTTTACGGAGAAAACAGATCAAATTGTTGCTTGTAGTTTGACTAAAAAATAGAGAAAGAAAATTGATGTATTTAAGTTGTTACAAAAATAGGATGAAATTATTAATCTAAACTGATGTTTGTAATTGTCACATGAAGGTGGGGTGAGTTCAATGGAGCCATTCTTGAAGAAATTCTTTCCAGGGGTATATAGGAAAATGAATGAAGACACACATGTGAGCAACTACTGCAAATTTGATAGTCAACTCCTCACAATCTTCACATCCTCCCTCTACTTAGCTGGACTCTTCTCTTCTTTTCTTGCTGCACACGTCACGCGTAGCTATGGCCGAAGGACCTCGATTATCATTGGCGGCCTCTCCTACATGATCGGCGCTGCACTTGAAGGCGCATCCAA
This sequence comes from Galeopsis tetrahit, assembly GCA_963675135.1. Classification (NCBI taxonomy): domain Eukaryota; kingdom Viridiplantae; phylum Streptophyta; class Magnoliopsida; order Lamiales; family Lamiaceae; genus Galeopsis; species Galeopsis tetrahit. The sequence goes on from OY776128.1 coordinate 23,399,334, forward strand.
CAACCTTTACATGTTGATATTCGGTCGTATTCTCCTTGGTGTTGGCCTCGGTTTTACTAACCAGGTACGTCGTATTGTTTTTCTATTTCACTTTGGTGTTTCATGTCATGATTTACTGGATTTAATTGGTGTTTTTGAGGATCAATCTTCAAAAACAAATCTTGAAGTTTGTTCGATCAAATTATTAAAAAAAGGGATTATATATCCTCATTATTGCTAGTTTTGAATTTAGTCTATGTAACTTTCAAGGTTTGATTTTAGTCACTCAACTTTGTATTTTTCAAATTTTATGTCCCTTTACCGATTATAACAGGTTAAAGGATGAACAAGTTGAAAAATACTAAAAAGTTAGAAGACTAAAACTAAATGAAAAAAAGTGTCACGTCAGTGGTTATTAGTAAGATTACGAAAAAATGTGAAAATATAAAGTTAGATGACTATACTCAAAATGCAAAAGTAATAACAGACTAAAATCAAAATAGGAGAAAACATAATAATACAGAGGAGTTGTGGGATTATGATTTTTTATTTATTTTTTTTGAGTGTGAAAGGGGGCGTCTAAAACATTCGAATTGTAGATATAAGTAGCTACTATTTGAGATGTGGGATTGTGAATTAATTTGTTCCTTATTGAATTGCAGTCAGTGCCACTATACCTCTCAGAAATGGCACCCTCAAAATACAGAGGAGCTTTCAACATTGCTTTCCAAATCTGCGTCGGCCTCGGCCAAAACGTGGCAACTCTTATCAACTACGGCACGCAGAAGATCGAAGGAGGCTACGGGTGGCGCATCTCCGTGGGGATGGCCGGAGTCCCCGCGGCTTTACTCGCCTTCGGGGCGCTTTTCCTCCCGGAGACACCCAACAGCCTCATCCAATACGGCGACGACAACGATAAGGCTAAGGCCAAAATACTACTGCAGAAAATCCGAGGCACAGACGACGTCCAGGCCGAATACGACGACCTCAACGAAGCAAGCTATGCTGCTAAATCGGTGCAAAATCCATTCGTCAATCTCCTGCAAAGGAAATACAGACCTCAGCTTATAATGTCAGTTGCAATTCCGTTCTTCCAACAGATAACCGGAATCAACGCCGTCTCATTCTACGCTCCCATTCTCTTCCTAACATTGGGCTCTGGCGAAAGCGCGGCCCTCTTAGCTGCAGTAATCACGGGCTTCGTCGGCTTGTCTTTCGTCGTCGTTGCATTGTACTTAGTGGATAGAATGGGGAGGAGGCCTCTGTTCCACATAGGTGGAGTTCAAATGTTCATTTCTCAAATGATGGTTGGTGCGATCATGGCGACTAAGTTAGGTGATCATAATGTTATTAGCAAAGGCTATGCCTTGTGTGTACTAATCCTGATTTGTGTCTACATTTCGGGCTTCGGGCTTTCCTGGGGCCCGTTGGGGTGGGTCGTCACCAGTGAGATTTTCCCGTTGGAGATACGATCAGCTGCTCAGAGTATTGTGGTGGCGACCAATCTTTCCATGACTTTTATAATTGCACAGATTTTTCTGGCAATGTTGTGTCATATGAAGTCCGGGATTTTCTTCTTCTTCGGAGCGTGGGTACTAGTGATGTCTGCGTTCGTGTATTATTTGCTCCCCGAGACGAAGAACATTCCGATTGAGAAAATGGATAGAATTTGGAGGGAGCATTTTTTTTGGAAGAGGTTCGTTGATGGCGGGGAACAGAAAGAGGCAGCATAATGAACAATAATGTGTATCTCGTTCTCTTAAAAATAATGTACCTGGCTATTATTAGATCAATCATTCGATTCTAACTTTTCATGTTTCATTTGGTGTCTCACTCTACTGGATTTTTAACATGTATCGTCTCAATTGTTATACTCCCTCCGTCCGCCTATAAGTTTCTCATTTTACCATTTTAGTCCGTCCGCCTATAAGTTTCCCATACCATTTTTGGTAAGTACTTTTTCTTACACTTCACTTTATATTTTACTTTTTATCTCTATCTCTCTCCTTCTTCCAATCACATCACTTGTACTATATCTATTATTTAATCACTTTTCTTAATCTTTGTGCCAAAAAGTAGCGGGAAGCTTATAGGCGGACGGAGGGAGTAAGACGTTGATAATTTTTTTAGCATGACACTTGTCAATAAATCAGAAACTGAATCACAAAATAAAATCATACTCCCTCTGTCCCACAATTGTTTGCACTGTTTCCTTATTCGTCCGTCCCACAATTGTTTGCACTTTCTAAAAAGGAAAATTTTTCATAAACTCCATCCTCACAAAATTCACATATTTACACAAAATGTCATTACTTTTACACTTATTTCAACCACCTTTTTATCTTATTCATATAAGTTTACAAAATTACCACTCAACACTCTACTCATTACACATTTTCCTTAGTAAGTGTGCCCACAAAGTGGTGCAAACACTTCCGGGGAACGGAGGGAGTAGTATCATTTTGGAAGCAATGTGTTTTGTTAATTCAAACCTAAAGTCAACTGCCCACTTTCGAGTACGACTCTTTATTTATTTTTAGGTATAGATTCAAACTCTCTTAAATATTTTATTTCTACCTAACTTAATTTTGATTAATATGTGGAGAGAACTCAATTATTGGGGCTCTTAATGTACTTTTCAAACCTCTAGTCTACCATTGTGAAATATTGGCGATGTGACTGTTCATAATGGTGTGAAATCAATTTAACAATAAAATAATAAAAAATGGAAATAATTGATTTTATTTTAAGAGGGATGCAGTATGATTGAGCAGGAGTACTAATAAGCTGATTTTGCATATCCTATCCTACACTATATATAATGTGTGGATAAAAAAAAAGGGGCCGGTATGCTGCCGGTTACAGGTTAAAAAAGAGCTTAGGTGTCCAACAAATATAAGAAAAGGGCACGTGTCTCATCAATTTGAATTCATTGTTCTTCTTTATTTCATTCTGAAAGACAAGCTTTCTCTCACTCTCTTTTACATCTCTCGCTCAAACGGAAGCTCTGATCACTCTCTTTCACATCTCTCGCGTACTGAAACTCCTTCATTTCAATACAGCTCTCACGTCTCATCTCATTTCGACCTATTTCATTATCTTCAACTGATTTGCTGCAGCAATTTCGGCCGTCGGTACATCTCGTCCGGTATGTCTTCCTGCTCTCTTTTCTCTGGTCTATATGCATGTGTGTTCTTTCATTCCTATGCGTTTTCCCCCTTTCATCTTTTCCCCTTTGTGAGTTGCTGCAACTTTTTTGATTTGATTTTTTTGGAGTGCTTTTTAAAAGAACTAAATGCTCAACTACTTAATTCTTTTGGGTGCTCTTCTACTCTTTTTTGTAAGATAGCAAAAACAAATTTGTGTATATATATCTGTAAGAAAAAAAAAACACTCCTGTAGCAGCATAAATCAGCCATAGAAAGGGAAAAGCAAGAAAAATTCATTTTCTTTTAGGTATTTATATGCACACCAACTGCTTGAAAAAATGTTTGTTGAGAAAATGCACATGCAGCAGAGTTTCTCTGTGCAAAAGTTTATAAATAACTTACGCAATTGCTAATAAGAAACTTGCCACAAACATATAACAATTTTATTTTTCCAATTGAAAAGTACTAACTGATGGGAAAACATGCATCTTTAAGTATCATATATTCAGTAATTTTTAATGATCAGTGGAGCCTTTGGAAGACTAAGAACAGTCCAGAAAGTGAAAACCTTAATTACTCAACCAAATTATGAAAAAGGATAATTGTATATATATGGCCCTGTTTTAACTTATATTCTTGATAGCTCATTCTAGCCCCTTGAGAGGTTAAAACCTTAATTAGTCAAGCAAAATATGAAAAAGGATACTTGTATATATGTGGCCCTGTTTTACAATTTTATTTTTCCAATTGAAAAGTACTAACTGATGGGAAAACATGCATCTTTAAGTATCATATATTCAGTAATTTTTAATAATTACTCAACCAAATTATGAAAAAGGATACTTATATATATATGGCCCTGTTTTAACTTACATTCTTGATAGCTCATTCTAGCCCCTTGAGAGGTTAAAACCTTAATTAGTCAAGCAAAATATGAAAAAGGATACTTGTATATATATGGTCCTGTTTTAACTTACATTCTTGATAGCTCATTCTAGCCCATTGAGAGGTTTTTAAACAAAGCTTTAACTTGCTGTTTGTGGTATCTATACACACCAAGTGTTTCAAAATTTGTTTGTTGAGAAAAAGATAATTGTAGTACTTGCACTTAGAGTGTGATTTGCTGGTTTTTATTTGTTTTTTGTTAAATTTCACAAACACATAACAAGTATCAAAAACTATTTAAACTAAACGCCCTCCAACTCAATTATAATTCGAAAGAACACTTAGTATCTTGTTTATTTTCTTTGTGTTCCTGAGGTTTATGTCTACTCCAAGAGATTATATTTACAATTCACTCTTTTTTCTTTAAATTTTTTATGCCTCCGTCTTCCTTACTGTCTCCTTTAAAAACATTGAATTGAAACCTATTGTTTCTACTTGCACCTGGTATTCACACCGAGGTTCGCGAGTTTCAATTACAGGTATAAATTAAAAACATGTATTCTTTGAAATTTTAGTGTACATATTGTTTACATTATCTAAACATCAGATGTGGCGCATGTGTCAGTCTACAGTTGTCTTCAGTTTTGTGTGGTTTTCTAAACTAAAGTCGGGTCTATGAATTTTTTGGTGGGTACATGGAGATAAACTGGTTGTTTGTGTAGGATATTCTTTATTATAATGTATGTTAATATTTCTTATATGGCCAAGATATGATGTGTATAATCTATTTGGGTAGCAACAATGATAGTTTAATTTCTTTAATATATTTGCACCACATATAAAGTTTCTACAATTTAAAATACAGTATGGTGTTTTCTCTCTTCTACTCTGTCTGCATTCATTAAAAGTTTTCCTTTCACATGCAACTCCTTAGTCTCATTTATATACATATGTATCATGATTCACTTCTTTTGCATACCTTTGAAACATAAAATTAATCCCTATCTTTTTTTCTTTCTTCATGTTATATTAACATAGTTTTCCTAACCGTAACTAAAATCAAATTTCAATTTAAAGTCCAGGAATGTGAAACAGGTTAGTTAATGTGCATACACTAGGAGTAGTACTACAGTGTAATATTCATTATCATTTCTTGGGTTTTATATATGCATATATCGTATGCTATCTTCCACCTACCAAAAAAAAGGACAGAATATGCCTCATTATCATCTTTTACAAAGGAGATTACAATTTCCACCTTATGTATTTCCTCACCTGTTAAGGGTTAATTTTAATTGATTATTGTTTATTAATTTCAGGTTCTTGCCACTACTGTCAATTACGCCACAAAAATTACTTCTTTCTTGCAACAAAGTGCCAAATAGGTATGTTTTCTTAAGTTATTTAGTTATAGTTTGTGTACTGTTTTTAATATATTTTGTGAGTTTCGTACATATTTTAGTGTTACTTTTATCTTTCTATTGCCATATTATCATATATTTTGCATTGGTGCATAGACCTTAAAACGTTTCAGCTTATCAATCACTACCTAAAAAAAATAGCAAGGTTATCATAGCTAAGATGCCAAGATCTTATAAAAGAAAATATGCTTCTTTAGAAGACCAGAGAGATGCAAAAAAAGAGCGACGACGAAAGTCACAGAAAAGGGTAACTATAGGTATTACTGATACACAAAATGTTCACGTTGATCCACTTGACTATATAGTACAAACTTCCGATTTATTGCCTATTGTACCAGACTGTGAGTTTTGCAATGCGAAACGTATTTATTTAGAACCACCAACATTTTGTTGTTCATTAGGGGAAATTAGTCTACTACAAACTGAAATGCCTTTAGAGTTAGTTCAACTGTATGCTGGAACCGACGAAAATGCTAAAGAATTTCGTAATTCCATTCGTAGTTATAATAACATGTTTGCATTTACATCAATGGGTGTACACTGTGACAAATCTTTAGCTAAAAGAAACCATGGAATTTACACATTTCGTGTGCAAGGTCAACTTTATCATTTTATGGACCAACTAATACCACCAACTGCTGGAAAACCAAAAAACCTTCAACTATACTTCTTTGATACCGATCATGAGACGTCGAATCGCATGTCTGTTAGTTCAAAATTTAGGGAACCTGTTGTGGAAAAATTAATGCACATCTTAAAAGTGAATCCATATGGAAACTTTTTCCGCAGTCTAAATAATATTGAAAACTTAAATGAGTACAAAATTGCTTTACAAGCTGACCCTCTAATTGACCAGCATGTTTATAATAAGCCGTCGGCATCTCAAATTGCTGGAATATGGCTAGAATCTAATGCAAGTGAGAAAAATACAAGTCAACAGATTCAAGTATATCCAAAAAGTTGTCAACCTCAAATTATTAAACATTATTTTGGTTGTTATGACCCCATGCAATACCCTCTTATATTCCCAAATGGACAAACTGGTTGGCAAAGAACAATTAAAAAATTGGATCGAAAACGTAAAATTACAAATTCTACATCAACATGTGATGGTGAGACTTCAAACACAATCCAAAATTGTTCAAATGCAATTGAATTTATACAATCAGAAAACCAAGGTTCTACAACGAACAGCCCTAAAAGAACAACTGTATCATGTCGAGAATATTATTGTTATAAGTTACAAATAAGAGAACAAGATAAATCATTTTTGCTACATGTTGGCCGACTTTTGCAACAATATGTAGTAGATATGTACATTAAAATTGAAACCTCAAGGTTGGATTTTTTTAGAAGCACTGACATGCAAAATCGTTTAAGAAATGAGGTTTACAGTGGTTTAATAGACGGAATAGCACAGGGGTATGAAGTAGGAGGTCAAATTGGCAGACATTTTTTACTACCTACATCATTTGTTGGTGGACCTAGAGATATGCGTAAAAGATATATGGATGGTATAGCTTTAGTGCAACATTTCGAGAAACCAGATATATTTTTAACAATAACATCAAATCCAAACTGGCCTGAAATAAAGGCATTGTGTTTACCTTCTGATGAAATACAAAATAGGCCTGATTTAATCGCTAGAATATTTCGTGCAAAACTACAAGTTCTAAAAAATGAATTGTTTAAAAAAGAAATTTTTGGCCATGTTGTTGCTTATGCTTATGTAATTGAGTTTCAAAAAAGAGGTTTACCTCATGCTCATTTCTTGCTCATTTTAAGCAAAACATCAAAAATGTTCTCTCCTGAGGCATTTGATAGGATTGTTTGTGCAGAACTGCCTGATCCACATACTCATCCATACTTGTTTTCACTGGTAATAAAACATATGATGCATGGCCCTTGTGGTTCACTTAACCCAGCATGTCCTTGTATGAAAAAAGGTACTTGCAAATTTCATTACCCTAAAGATTTCTCAGAAAGTACTAAATATGGTACAAACTCCTACCCAATATACCGACGCCCAAATAATAAACGCACAATTACTATTAGGGGATCACAACTTAACAACCAATGGGTTGTACCTTATAATCCATACCTTCTAGCTAAATTTAATTGTCACATTAACGTTGAAATTTGCTCAACATTTCAGGCCATAAAATATTTATACAAATATATTTATAAAGGACATGATAAAATTGCATATTCATTAATTACAGACCCCAATGAACAAATAATTGACGAAATTAAAAAATTTCAATGTGCTAGATGGATTTCACCCCCTGAAGCAATTTGGCGAATTTTTGAATTTGAACTTAACCATATGCATCCATCTGTAATGTGCTTACCAATTCATTTAGAGAATGAACAACCTGTCACTTTCCCTGGTAATCAATCATTACAAAGTATTGCTAACAATCCTGCAATTCAAAAAACAATGCTAACACAATTCTTTTACATGAATAAACACAACGAATATGCAAAAAACTTAAACTGTTTATATGCTGAATTTCCACAATACTTTACTTGGCATAACAATTTGAAAGAATGGAAACAACGTAAAAAAGGCCAGGTTATAGCCCGAATCGCAAGTTGTAGACCATCTGAAGGAGAAAAGTTTTATTTAAGGTTATTATTAATGCACATTAGAGGACCAGATTCTTTTACAGACTTAAGAACAATTAATGGGCAGACTTTTTACACAAATAGAGAGGCTGTACAAATGTTAGGATTAACAGAAATAGACAACACAGCTGAAATGTGCATTGCAGAAGCTGCTACATACTTGATGCCTTCAGCTTTACGCCAATTATTTGCTACAGTTCTTGTTTATTGTAATCCTAAAAGCCCCAAAGAACTATGGCTTAAGTTTGAATTCCTGCTCTCCTAAGATTTTAATCGTAACAAAACCTTAAGTTCTACAATTATTAGGTGTAAAGTTTTAGACATTATTGCTTATAATCTTTATTCAATGGGGAAAACATTAGCAGATTTTTTCCCTAAAGATGATGATGCCATAGTAAGCTTTAATAATAGTTTAGAAAAAGAATTGCAAACTGAACAAAATATAATTACACCTAATGAAGACTTTTCTGCTGTAGAGAAATTAAATGAAGAACAAAAAAAGTGTTACGATCGAATAATGTACCATGTTAATAATAGTTTACCAAACATTTTCTTTGTCGATGGTCCAGGGGGTACAGGAAAAACATTTCTATATAAAACGCTTCTAGCTACAATTAGATCAGCTGGTCATATTGCACTTGCTACGGCTACTTCAGGTGTAGCAGCCTCACTACTTCCAGGAGGACGAACCTCACATTCAAGGTTTAAAATACCTTTAGATGAAAATGACGGTAAATCTTGTAACATTAGCAAACAAAGCTCACTAGCTCACTTGATAAGGGTTGCAAAATTGATTATTTGGGATGAAGCTACAATGGCAAAACGTAGCACTATAGAAAAATTTGACGAAATGTTGAAAGATATAATGAACTCAAAAAAAAAATTTGGTGGAAAAATTATCGTTTTTGGAGGAGATTTTCGTCAAACGTTACCAGTTATTCTTAAAGGTTCGAAAGATGATATTATAGATGCTTCCATTGTCATGTCACCTTTATGGGATCAATTTGAAAAGCTGAAACTTAGACAAAACATGCGAGCACTACTTGATCCTGAGTTCTCAAATTATTTATTAAAAATAGGTGATGGGATTGAGTGCACTAACGAAAAAGATGAGATCAAAATACCATCCAGAATTAATATTCCTTTTACCGATGACATTACATCACTAAATTCATTAATAGATTCTGTTTTTCCAAATATTAGTGAGCATAATTTGAATTTTTCGCTATTTGTGAAACGAGCTATACTTACTACAAGAAACGACTTTGTCCATGAAATAAATGATGTCTTAATAAATAGATTTCCTGGTGTAGAAACTACATATTTTAGTTGTGATGAAAGTACTGGAACTTATATTGTACCTGACCAACAAGAATTTTTCCACTCTCTAACTCCTCAAGGGCTTCCTCCACATAAACTAACTTTGAAAATAAATGCACCAATAATTCTGCTAAGAAACATTAATCCAACTGAGGGTCTTTGTAATGGTACACGCCTCCTCTGCAAAAGTTTTGACAAAAATGTTATTTATGCTGAAATTTCTGTTGGCACACACACAGGAAAAGTTGTATTTATTCCGCGTATAACATTAGAAGCTCCACATGATAGTTTCTCATCTATACCATTCAAAAGAAAACAATTTCCTATTCGTCTATGTTATGCAATGACTATTAATAAAGCACAGGGTCAAACTTTGGATTTCGTTGGTGTTTATTTAAAAGAACCTGTATTTTCACATGGCCAGTTGTATGTTGCATTGTCAAGAGCAAAAACTATAAACCAATTAAAGGTGCTCATTAGACCATTAACACCAGTAGCGCCAAGTACTAACTATACAAAAAATATTGTATACCATGAGATTTTAATGGCTGCCAATACTAACTAGGCCTCACAAAACTGCTTACCAAGGTAAATTCTAATTTTTTTACATGTTTTATTATATTAGTTTTACACTAACTATTATTTATGTACTAAAAACACATTTATGTTGTGAAAAGTTACTGTTTTACTCTTATATCCATTACAGATTTCAGAAAATACATTTATTTTGTGCTGAAGTTAGCTATTTAGATTTTTATTGTTATCATATCGAGTATTTTATTTCCATATTATCTCTACTTTCAGATCAATGGAAGATTCAAATACGACTCTTCAAAGTCTGAAACCAGGTGCTCAAAATTGGTTTGTTAAAGTCTTGATAGCAGAAAAAACCCCTGTTCGCCTTTTCAAATGGGGGAAACAGCTAAAGCTTGTTTTTATTGACAAAGAGGTAACCTCAATTAGGTCAATAAAATTCATATTACAAGCAATTTACCTTTAATCCCTTATTTTTTTCAACAGCAAGGAATCATGCAATGCATAATTTACGATCAAGATGTTGAACAACTTGATAAAGTGCTCCAGCTTTACAAAACATACCTGATTGGAAATGGAAAAATACGAGAAATACCTTCAAATGCAGCTGCACTGCCCAACACAAAATACCAAATAATACTAAATAGGAGTGTTTACATAAAGGCCGTGAGCAAGCAAGAAGAATTCGAATTAGAGCACATTTATCAGCTAACAACATTTGCAGAATGTCCTCAAATTGCGGATTCCAGTGATAAACGAATCAGCTAAGTTCTTTTACAATTCCTTATTTTTGTAGACAATTAAAATATCAATGTGATCTTACTTCTCTATTATATTGTTTTTCTCAGATCTATTGTGTGGTGTAATACACGTGTTCCCACCGCGCCATATCTCAAAAATTGGAAAAAACGTGCAGGAATTTGTTGTCGTTAATGAAGAGTAAGTTAATGTAAAATACAAATTATGCATACAACAATTATTAAATTTTAATATAACAAGTATCAAAACTTTATGATACATACAGGCGAAGACCTACCATTCTCACGCTATGGGAAGAATTTCTACAAACTGAGGCACCACTTCTAAGTGAAAATGTTCACAAAATGCCTGTAATATTAGGAATGCGGCTATCTGTAAACACTTTCTATGGTAATTAGCATTTTAAAATAAAATTTGTTTCTCTTTTATTTCATTAAGAAATACATCCTCATACCACACTACTAAATATATTACAATTGGTTAGCATTTTATTACAGGTACATCAATTGGAACATCACCAAACAGCACTATCTTATTTGACCCTCCAATATCACAGACCAAGCAACTTGAATCATGGTAATATAAACTCTCACTATATTACTTTTACCCTCCAAGTTACTGTTTTTTTCTAAAATATTCTGAAAAAAAGGGATTTCTTATATCCCTAATCAGGTATTATAATCATATTTTTTGTATATAGAATTTTATACACTATTAATGTTGTGAAAAAACTTGGACTGCACTAATGATAAGGCTGTCCAGTGCTGATTTTGTAGGAGTTCTTTATTGCTTGTGTAGTTATTGAATTGTTGAAAGGAGAATAGGATAGTAAGAAATGTCATTCATTAAAAATCTGTTGTATTACGATGAATTTTCTGTAGTTGAATGAAATTTATATGAGGTGTCAATGCTTTTATACAAGATAAAGAACAATGCAACATGTTATAACAACTGCCAAGTTCTTAGGGTGAGATTAACTGGATTACTGATTGTAGGCTTCATTCATTTGCTTACCATATGATGACTTTGTGAGTGCAAGGTACCTCGTAGGTTCATTATTATTTATGCATACCCGTCTATTGTGTTTGGCTTGGATTACAAGGGCTCTTTATTTGATGCAATAAATCCCAGTAATTTTTAATGATCAATGGAGTTTTTGGAAGACTAAGAACAGTCCAGAAAGTGAAAACTTAGTTTAAATTTTTTAAACATTATGACTTTTTCCAAACATGTAAGCTTAATTCTATTGTACTAAAAACTTACCTAAAAGGTCATATTTATTGTTCATTGACACATACATATTTCAATTATTTACTTTTTTCAGGCTGCAAATCAACAAAAACTATGTTGAGACTGTTGTTGCAGAAAAGCTGTACGAGAAAAAAAATCAAAGCAAAGATCTTCCACTTCATTCTCAAATACGAAAAATAAGTCAAATATTAAGTTTAGCTCAAATGGTAATTCCAAATTCATGGTATAATTACTGTAAACTTAATCTCAATATCACCTACACATGCAATAATATGAACACACTTTAATTGGCAGGCAAGATCCTTTTGGATTAAAGCTAATCTATGTATCACAAAGCCAGCACAATGTTACTACCTTCTAACTTGCCCAGGCTGTTCCAAACCTTCCGGAGCAATCTACAAAAAGGATTTCACATGTTTCTACTGTAACAATGAGTTCCCCAGCCCAAAACCATTGTAAGTATATGTTAAAAACTAAATGTGTATTAGTTTATTAGGCCATACTTATTTACCTACTGCAAAACATACACATACATTACAAATTAAAAGTTTCTATATTTACTAATTCAATAATCTATTATAAGTCTTTTCATTTTTGTTATTCAATGTAGATTTGCAGACATTAGAATGTTTATGTTATCTATGATATGGGGGTGCACCAAAGTTAGAGGAAAGATTAAGAAGCATTACAATTTAAAAGATTTGAGTAGCAATCTTATTCATTGCCTTGAAGTAATATAGTTAGTTGATAGTTTCTAGGATTGTCTGTATTTTTGTTTCTGTTGTAGCAATCTAATCTCAATTTGTATACACAAATACACACACATATATACGTAGGTTACGTTTCGAGGTAGAATTATTTGACGGAACAGGAAGTTTGAACGCGTTCATAGAGGAAAAAGAGGCAGAAATGGTATTAGGCATGCCAACCGAAAAGGTCATCGAGGCAGATCTAGAGGTATATTTATCTAATGTACGATTTTCATCCTTTACTCCTACTTACATTTTTCTTTTTCCCATGTTTATCAGGATAAAAAGTTAAGTTCCACTGAAATCAACGAGACATTCAAAGACAGACAATTGCTATTTCACATAAGGACAACTACGTTTGAAATAAGAGGCAAAAAAACTGTCCGGAACACAATAATATCATGCCTTCCATCAACAGACATGGCTTCAGGATCGCAAACCCAACAAAAAACCTTCACTTCAGGCCCTCAACAAAGCTGGGAAACAGATACAACAATGCTTGAATCTCAAAAAACTACCTCACCAATCCCAGAATCTTCAACAACTCCTGATACTCACCCTTCAAAATCAACCGGTAAAAGAAGTTTGTACTCCTCAGAAGACCCATCAGGTAAAAACCCAAAACACAACAAACAAGACTAAGAACCGAAAACACACATGGCATATCAATTTTTTGAAACTTTTAAAACTCTTTTTGCTGCACATATGTTTCTGCCTGATATTTATTTGCTCAAGTTACTCCCTTTGAAATCACTTTTGCAATTCTGAAAGTACTTTTGTATAATAACATTTTATTTTACATATGCATTATATTTTAAATTTGTCAATATAGGCCTAATCAAAATGTATTTAATTAAATTTCTAACATTATGTTAACCACATATATTTTAAAACTTTATTTAACAAAAAATTTAGAATTGATGTTAATTATACATAATTTTTCATATTTAATTAAGCTTATAAATCTAATTAATGGATGAAAGAAAAAAAAATTAACAAATTTGCAACAGGTACATATATATATATATATACCTCTTTCATTCATTAAATCACATTAACTAATGCATAATCGCATGCGTAAAATCAAAAAAAAAATTACATTTCACCCTATTCCCAAAAGCTTGTTTACTGTTAATATTGTGTTTAAATAATGTTATTAACCATTGGAATGATTTCAACCAAGTATAAGATTTTTAAAGCTAGGACTTACCCCCCAAACTTACTGAATTGCGTTAACATCATTTTTTTTTTTTAAAAAAATTGTGTAAATTATAATAAAACTATATCTATAAAATTACATTTTATCATATTATCCATTTTCAATTTCAGCAATTGTGCATTATCTTATTTCATTTATTTTTATATGGATACAAAACAAAAAAAGTTTCACTCAATTCATAACACATACACATACACGTGGAACAACACCATGATAATGTACATGCTGTTTGACAAGTGTTAAAAGTGAGTCACCATTCTTCACAGTATATATATATACCTATACCTCAAATTCATACAAACTATAACTTCTTCACCACCACTTTTACAAATACCATGGATATTAATAGGTATTGTACCTGCACCGACTGTGGACAATGTCAATACAATTACACATTCCAACAAGAAGTTGAAGCATTAATAAGAAGGTTTCTTTCTAATTCAGTATGGGCCATCATTTTACGAAGGGTGCTAAACATGGACTGGAGACTCTCTCTACTGATTGATTACGCTGCAAATATTGAAGAAGAAATAAATGCCAATCGTGCGCTTCAAAATCGCAGTATATAATAGCACAATATTATAATAAATACTTTATAATATTAGAAATATGTATTTGTATGTTTAAATATGTTTTTGTGTGTTATCATTTTGTATGTTTTTGCAGTGTACAATACACATGTTTAAATATGTATTTGTATGTTATAAACTCTTGTTTAATAAACATCTCTTTTCTTTTTTTAAAAATACACAGTATATAATAGCGCAATATTATAATAAATACTTTATAATATTAGAAATATGTAATAAACATCTCTTTTCTTTTTTTAAAAATACACAGTATATAATAGCGCAATATTATAATAAATACTTTATAATATTAGAAATATGTATTTATATGTTTAAATATGTTTTTATATGTTATCATTTTGTATATTTTTGCAATGTACAATACACATGTTTAATATGTATTTGTATGTTATAAACTCTTGTTTAATAAACATCTCTTTTCTTTGTTAAAAATACAAATATATAGTAATTTAAATACTTCATCCGTCCCATACTTGAAGGCTCAAATCAATTGGGCACGTGTTTTAATGAATGAATTGTTTATTAATATTGTGTAAGATAAAATGGGGATAGTAAAGACTTTTCAACTTTATAAATAGTAATAAAGTTACTTTTTAGCGTAATAAAGTAGTGGCATTTGTTGTAATATTGTGATGTTTTAAGGAGAGTGTTTAAAAGTGTTTTTACATGTAATGTGCCTTCAAGTATAGGACGCCCAAAATGATAAAATGTGTTTTCAAGTATGGGACGGAAGGAGTACAAATATCTGGATTAACACCTCAAAATTGAGGTGTGCCCTACCTAGTTGCATTTAATGTAAAAATATGTTGTCAATTTACATCTAATGAGTTTTTGTCTGTTTATTTTATTCAGAGTCGCTTAACTCACCAAACTATTTTTTCTTTACATTTGGATTATATAAAGCCAAACTATTTTTTCTTTACATTTGGATTATATAAAGGGGGGATTTTTATAGGGACATTTCACCTATAGAGATTTCAATTAGAGATAAAAAAAATTAGAGTTAGAAATAAGGTTAATATAGGAAATAAATGTACAACTATTCTCTTTCATTTAATTAAGATTCGAATTTTGCATATTCAATTACTTTCTTAATATTGCGTTAATATTCAATTAAAAAAACAAAAACTACTCGAAAATAGCGCCACAATAACTCAATTTCTAAAATTTAAAATCTTTTCTAAATTTCAGCTAGAATAGAAATGTCTATCAATTGTCGAAATCGAATTCAACGTGAATTTCTATTCGACTGAAGGTGAAAATCTGAAACAACATATATGTACCAATATTGGGTGAATATGCAAATCTTCAATTAAATATGCAAACTTTATGAATTCAAAACTATTAAAAGTAATTTACAAAAACTATAAATTTAGAGGTTATATATTTTTTTAAAATAATAATGTAAATAGTTATCAACAATGCTGCGTTATGAGTAGACATAAAAAAATCAAATGATATTGGATTTTAAATATCCCCTTATATACTACTCCCTCCGTCCCGTGATTACTTGCACACTTTCCTTATTGGGACGTCCCAAAATTACTTGCACACTCTTAATATGGAAATACCCCACAAAATTAATAACATCACAACATCATTTTACGAGATGACTCCCCGCGTATTAAGCGGTATATTGATAAAATTTACGGAGTAATATTCAAAATATAGTAGAACTCATATTTTAAAAGATATACTTATAAAATTTCATAGGTAAATTTACTTTTCATAATTAAAATTTTTATTATATAATTTTTTATTTTGAATAATTTTTTTAGATATAATTAGTATGATAAAATTTATTTTATCAATTAATTTATAATATATATTCAATTACTGGTAAAATTATATACAAATGAATTTATCTTATTAATTAATTAAATTGATATATTCTATAAAATGTATAGATATATTTTTAGACAAAAGAACATAAAAGAGAAGTTAATCAAAATAAGATATTAATTGATTTTAATTTTAATTAATGTAAGACTTTTCATTTTAATATCAATGACATATGTATTAACCAATAGTTTAATTACACATTAAATTTTTAAAAAATTAATTTAATCTCCATGCGACATATCATCACATTTAACCATAAGATGGCACTTGACAAAACTAAACTCCCTATTACTCCCTCCGTCCCACAATAACTTTCAGACTTTCCTTTTCGGGACGTCCCACAATAACTTTCACACCCTTAAAATGGAAAATTCTTTATAAACTTCACCCTCACACTAACCTCAATTTTACACAAATGCCATTACTTTATCTCCACACATACACAAAAGTCAACTTATTTTTTTATTTTATACATAAAGTTTTACAAAATTACCACTCAAAACTTCACTCATCATTACACTTTTTTAATTTCCGTGTCCATCTACCTATGAAGATTAATATGGGACAGAGGGAGTAGTATATAGGGGTGATTTTCAAATTTGTCACTACTTTTTTCCATACATTTCACTTTACACATCATCAAATTCACTTTATACATCATCAAATTACCTAAAATACCCCTCATTTATCTTACATCATCAACCACTAAATCCACTTTTCTTAAACAACGTGCCGGTCAAACTATGCATGTAATTCCGGGACGGAGGGAGTATTAGGGTGTTTAAATTGATGATGTGTCATTTTGTGGTTAATTTTACTTATGTGTCATAATTTAATGAAGTTGTTAATTTTAAAAAGTATGATATGTAATTAAGTTATTGATTGAGTAAGATACTATTCATAAACTATTTTTAAAATATTATATTCTTATTAACTATTGAATTTTCTTTTTATTTATTTATTTATGGTTGATATGAAATGTTGAAATATTTATTATATTAATATTGACTAATTAAATTATTTTTTATTTAATTTACTTAAGTACTTTATTGTAGCATTCATTTTATTTTTTAGTTTAATTTATTTTTTAACGATTAAATGTAATTTTGAGTAAAATACAGTCTAAAACGCGTTTTTATTAGCATTTACAATTTTTTATTTAATTAGTTATTAAATCTTACTCCATTTTATAATTATTTCTATCTTATATCTCAGCTAATGTTTTTCAATAATTATTTTAAAATTTTAAGTTTAATGTATTTATAAAAATAGAGCTAAAAAATATATATCTAAAATTTATTATATAATTTTATACATATGTATTATTTAAACACATTTATTATATAAATAATTATATTATTTTGCAAGATTAACAAATTTGTTATATACAATATTTCTATAATATAGAATCCCCTTATATACTAATATGGAGTTTAAATTAATGATATGTCATTTTGTGGTTAATTTTGTTTATGTGTCATAATTTAATGAAGTTGTTAATTTTAAAAGAGATGATTGCAAATTAAATCACGACATTTCGCTTATATATTTGCAACATAATCTAATAATTTAAATAATGGCAAATAAATCATCAACTTTAAATTTTGTTGCATATTAGACTTCTTAGAAGCTTTATTTGTCCTTGAATCAAACGTTTTGAAATTAGACCCGATTAAAAAACAATATTGTTTCATTAAGGTGTTGTTATGTCGGTAAGAAGTCTAAATTACATTAGATTTGAACACAATTAAAATTGTAAAAAAATATAAATTGCAACAATATTTATAGTTTGTGATTTATTTGCAATTATCTTAAATTTTAGATTAGATTGCAAATGAGAAAAAAATTGATGATTTAATCTGTAATTAACTAAAATATTTATTTATTTGGGTGTTGCGGTTGATATTGAATGTTGATTTACCATTTATTAAGAGTTATTTTAATATTATTTAAATTGTTTGTGTCCAAAATTTTATAATTATTTTTTTAAAGTTAATTTTGACATTTATTAATGGTTGTATTAAAAACTCAACATCTCACGCTTCTAATTTTTTTATTCAGAATTTATACTATAAAATTATTTAATAATTTAATATAATATAAATGTTTATTTTTATTGACTTTCTCCGCGTAATACGCGGGTGAGATTTTTTTATTTAATAATAAAATATTAATTATAAGTGAAAATCGTGTTAATGTGAAACTTTTCCATGAAATTAGGAGTAACTCCCCCTAAACATTAATGTTATATTAAAATGTCTTAATATTATTTTTATATAACTAAAGAAATGTAATAAAATCAAAGATTCTGCATAAATGTATATATGAAAACTAAAACATAAGATATATGAAAATATGAATGCTATTGCATATGTGTTGATCAATAACTTCATTTTTTCCTCGAATTGTAACTTCATATTTACTGCATATTCCATCTATCATTGTTATCAAATATAAGAAAAATCGATCAATATACCCTAATCTAAAACCTTGAAACACGGTTGAATTTGATATCAATTGCAAGAGAAGTTCCCAAAACATATCAAATTGGTTTAAAATTTGATATCAATTGCAAGAAATGACACGGATGATTGATCGATTCTATATATCAATTGCAAGAAATGACCTGGATGAATTATCGATTCTTGATATCAAATGAAAGAAATGAACCGGATGAATGATCGATTCTTGATATCAATTGCAAAAAATGACCTAGATGAATAATCAATTCTTGATATCAAATGCCAGAAATGAACCAGATAAATGATCGAATTTGAGAAATGACTCGGATGAATTCTCCATTGCAATAAATGAACCGAATGAATGATAGATTCTTGATATGAATTGCAAGAAATGAAACAAATTGCTTTATTTTGGAAAGGGTTAATTGCAAATTAAATCACCACCTTTCTCTAGATTACAATTTAATCTAAACTTTTGAATAATTGCAAAAAAAAAATCACCACCTTTAAATATTGTTGCAATTTAATTGCAAATTGAAAGGTGGTGATTTTATTTGCAATTATTTAAAAGTTTAGATTAAATTGCAATTAAATGAAAGGTGCTGATTTAATTTGCAATTAACTCTTTTGAAAAATATTGACATTTTCTTTTAAAAAAATCGATAGAGGGGGGAGTGATTTACGGAGTGGTTCTCGTGGTGATTCTCTTTTAATAAATGAAAATATAATTTAAATTTCCAAATTTATTATAATAATGTGTTGAATTTTAAAACCAAAGGGTATAATGGGGTATTTAGGTATCAAGTTTTAAATAAAGATTTTAAACAAAGAAAAATTCTAATTATAAATCTTGGGCTTGCTAATTAGTTGCACAATAGTGGGATGTGCAAAAATTTGTACTTAATATTTGATGGAAATACCTTTTTTATTTAAAAATCATATACAAAGCATATTATTAGAGAATTAATATATATGAATTAATTTCACATCACTCTGAAAATTGACTTTTAGATGAGGCTGAATTCTTTCATGATATCAGATCCATAAGCTCGCGCTCACATTTTTTGGTTCAATTTTCGCATAAAGCAACTCCTCATATTTAAATTAGAGTTAATTGCAAAAAAAATCACAACATTTGATTCAATTGCAATTTAATCTAAACCTTTGAAATATTGCAATTTAAATCTCCAACTTTAACATTTTTTGTAAATTAAACTTCCGGGCAGCACTCTAGTGCCCGAATCTGACTTGGCAATCCTATGTGGCTTCCTATAGGCAAAACAACGTCGTTTTGTGTAAATTAATTTTTTTTTTATAAAAATAAATAATCAGCCCTGTTCGTAGCTTCAATATGAGAGTTTCACTCCTTTGGACACCAATTCTTTCGAGGGTCCAGTTCCTTAATCTCTTGCTTTGTATCATACCTCTTGTACTTTTTTTTTTTTTCAGAACAATTATCTTTTAACAGCTACTAAAATTAAACACGAGAAATAAAAATAACTCAATTTTGCCAACCAAATCAACATCAAAATAATAACTGGAGCACGGCATTGATTTCAGTATTTTGATAATGTAATACCAATATTCATTGACTCAAGTATCACAAGTCATACTCTGAAGGAATGCCAATTTGAGGAGCAGCAAGGCCAAACCCAGGCGCTTTACTCATGACATTCACCATATCATCTATAATTTTCTGGATCCGCCCCGACCCGATTTCGTCGGGTTTAACTTCATGCGCAGGCTCGTGAAGAACCGCTCTTCTTCTTTGACAACTTTCCTCCCTAGGGCTCGATTTTGGGGAAAATGAAAATGGGGCCATTTTTAATTTGAATGGGAAAATGAAATTGGGGCTGTAACAGGCGATGAAGATCACCATTAATACGACCTTCTGAGTATTAATGAAGAAACCGTGTGAAAAAAGAGTAGAAGAATGAGAAGAAATCGCTGGAATAAAGAGGAAGAATGAGTTGGTGGAATGAATCTATGTTCTTGTTTATTTAGTTTTTTGAAAATTCGAACAAGCTAATTATTGATTTTAATAGTTTTTTTTATTAATTTGCACTAAACGACGTCGTTTTGCATATAGAAAGCCACATAGGATTGCCACGTCAGATTCGGGCACAAGAGTGCTGCCCGAAAGTCTAATTTGCCAAAAATGTTAAAATTGATGATTTAAATTGCAATATTTCAAAGGTTTAAATTAAATTGCAACTGAATCAAAGGTCGTGATTTTTTTTGCAATTAACCCCTTAAATTATTCACTCATTGACCTTCTTCCTAAATGATAAAGAATAAATTAGAGGTAATAATTCAAGCAAATATGTACTCAAAAGAAATTGTACTCCATTATTCAATATTTGAGGGAATTATTGGCATGTGCGCCAAAACACAAAACAGGCTATTATGGAATCAGAAGAAATTGCACTATTCTTGTGAGCAAGTGGTATTTTGACAGCAACCCATTCCAAAGAATAATAGGTTAATTTTCAATGTTACATTATTATTATAAGCATCAATCAAGCCACAATGTTTTCAGTCAATTTATTTATATATCAGCACCACAAATAGTCCACTATTACTATATAATTATTGCAATATATATACCCAAAAAAATGCAATATATAGGTTGGACCATTTTCAAGATTCCACTCTATCACTATATATCTTTTAACATTAATTAATTATCATCAACACATACAAAATCTTGATATTTAAATTATTTCGAGTGCCAAGATTCTTAACCATATAAATCATCACCTCCTGTAATATGTATACCTTAGCACCAAACTTTTTATATATAAATTAATCAATTGATCGATTCATTGTTTTAAGAAACCATTCATTGCAAACACTATAAAAATGAATTTTAATAACAAAATCTTCTTAGTACTCCCTCCGTCCCATACTTGAAGACACATTTTACCATTTTGGGCGTCCCATACTTGAAGGCACATTACCTAAAATAGTAAAAACACTTTAAAACACTCCCCTTAAAACATCACAATATTACAACAAATGTCACTACTTTATTACACTAAAAAGTAACTTTATTACTCCCTCCATTTTTTAATAAGTGTCACTTTAACATTTTTCAACAAATTAAGATTATAAAGTGAGGTCAATATTACCCTTCATTAATTATAGTTAATTTTGTTATAGAAGTTTTGTTTGATAAAGAATGTAGTCAAGAATGTAGCTAGTATTCATAAATCAAATTAATTTTGGTATAAACAATGTTTATGGAATTTATTTATGAACAATATATATGTGGTAAATGAATAAGGGCAGAATAGTCAAAATTAAAGAAAAAAACTCAGAATGACACTTATTTTAAAATTAGTTAAAAAACCAAAGTGACACTTATTAAAAAACGGAGGAAGTACTATTTATAAAGTTGAAAAGTCTTTACTACCCCCACTTTATCTTACACAATATTAATAAACAATTCAATTATTAAATCCCGTGCCCAATTGATTTGAGCCTTCAAGTATGGGACGGAGGGAGTATAACTTTTTTAGCTTTAATAACAAAAATCTGACTTTTAATTACCAGCCCCATCATTAATTCTATTTCTGGTAGTGAAAAAAAAAGTATAGCTATAAAATTTCATTAAAAGTCTGAACTTATAAAAAGGTGTAAAATTGAACGATAATGGATTTGCGACGATTTTACAACGAAATTGATCAAATGATTGAAGTCAACAAATTTTGCTAAATCCGACACAAATTGTGATAAATTTCCAATTGGGGTGTGTCTGGACAGAGAAAATTAATCACACTGGGAAGACGTTGAGATCCCTGCAAACAGGCAATGACAACATCATCATCGTCGCAATAATCCTGCCAACCGAAGGCAATTCGAGAGGAAAGTTTATTCTCTAGACTCTAAATTTAATTTGACCAACAACTCGCACAAAATTAATGGAAAGCAAGCCCAGAAAATGGAAGCTTATCCTCTCCACGTTTTTAGCAATCGATTCATATATCGAAGCTTAGTGGAGAACGGTGGCCACAGATAGCTTGCAGGGACCGGTCCTAGGAATATCTGGGCCTTAATCAAACTTTAAAATGAAGTCTCATTCCTTCATTTTTTTTATACAAACTCGTTATGTTAAACCAATTTTTAAAAGACTAATAATATATAATTTTGTTCAATACTTAAAATCAGTGTTTTCATAACCGGACCGGAGATCAAACCGGATTAGGCACCGGTTCACGGTCCAACCGATTGGATCGGTTGGTTCGGCGATCCAACCGGTAAATTGATTTTATATGTATTTTTTTATATTTTTATTACATTAAAAAATACATTTATAAAAATTATATTAAATTAAAATATTCCTAGCATGAACAAATTATTTTTAGACATTTATAATTATATATTTTTTTTAAAATAATGTTGAAATAATAATTTTTTATTCTTTGAAATAATGGAATTCATTATTAATTCTTAATCCAAATGAAAGAAGTTATACACATGCTAGAAAAAATAATGTCAAATAAACATGTTCCACATCGAATAAAGAGTAGAAAAATATGAGAGGAAAACAATATAAGAATAACAATGTTAGTAGAAAAAAAAAGTATGAGATCTATGTCCCACATCTAATAAAAAGTATTATAAATATAGGAGGAAGTAAATAAACATAAGAAATTTGCATCCCACATCGAAAAAGGAGTAAATAGAATATGAGAGGAAATCATTATAAAAACAATAGTGTGAACTTATGAATTTTATTATATCCACATTGAAAAAGTGGAAGAAGTATGAGAAAAAAATATTATAAAAGTAGTAGTGTTATAGTAACAAACATGCATAAAACATTATATCCCACATCAAATAAAAAAGAAATATAGGAGGAAGCAAATAAACATAAGATTTTTTTATCCCACATCGTATAAGGAATAAATGAAATATGAGAAGAAATCATTATAAATGCAATAGTGTTAGTAACTACAAACATGAATTTTATTACGTCCCACGTCGAAAAAGTGGAAGAAGATGGTGTCGAACAAATATTATAAAAGTAGTAGTGTTATAGAAACACACAAACTTATTTTTTTTTGTCCCACATCGAATAAGTGGAAGAAATGTATGTAACAAATATTATAGAAGTAGTAGTGTTATAGTAACACATAAGCTTAAATTTTTTTGTCCCGCATCGAATAAGTAATGGAAGAAACCTGAGAGAAAAAGTTAAAAATTATAAAAGGGGTCGGTTGTGCACCTATTTTCACAATATAAAAAAGTTAATTTTTTTTTTTAAAAAAAAGGTGAACTGGTCAGACCGATTTTTGACCGGTTAAACCAGTGAAACGGTTTTTGGGCCCCTTCTAGACCGGTGCCGTGACCGGTTCACGGTTGAACCGGTCGAACCGGCCGGTCCGGTTTTAAAATCATTGCTTAAAATAATACAACGGTTTTTCCAAGTAATTACATAAATGACTCGTCTAACAGTTTTAGTAGCAAAAGTATTAAGCAGACTAATCAAGTTGCTCAATTGATATCATTGCTAGTCCATTCAATCTTTCTTGTGACATGGTTGATCGGAGGTAAGTCTTAATGAGCTTCAACTTCGAGAAACTTCTTTCTGCACTTGCTATTTTAACTGGTATCGTCAACAAAATCTTAAAGTAATGTAAGCATTTGGAAAATACATATTCGTTTTCTTCAAATAATTCACACATCAATTGCATAGTTTGTTCCTTTCGATAAAAAATACTTCAAGAATTTTGAAGATTCATACAAGACCTCAACAATTTTTCATCATCACTATTTCGCAACTTCTCCGATTCTTTTTAGTTTTTAGCGTTGTCTGTATTTGTAACTTCTGTTTAATGCTTATGCGTCTTATAATAATAATAATAATAATAATAATAATAATAATAATATATAAATATATAAAAGACTTTTTAAAAAATGGGTCCCTAAAAAATTAAAATATTTCAGGGTTTGAATCGATGGCCTCACATTAGAACTGGGCCCGACAGGTATTCATTTTCAAGTGGATTTATGGGTAATAATTTCTTGTGTTCATTTACTACTATGCATTTACGTTTTTAACATTTTGTATATTTGTTAATTGTCTTTGTTGACAGTCAAATTGTTGTCAACCATAAATGTTTAAATTCGACCAATGATCAATTTAACATTCTTTACACCTTAATTCATTTTCATATAGTCGAAATTAACCCTTATCTTGTTCTATCGTCGTAAGTACACGATTGTTGGCATAAACAGTTTGGCGTTGTTTGTGGGAACATCGATTAGGTTCTCCTAAAAGAAAGATCTTATTTTTAAGTGTCACTATAGGATAATAGAATTCTACCATAAGTGCTAACAATGAAGCGAGTGGAAAGACCGCCAAAGAACTCGTTGTTCAGTACCACGGAATGTCCATGCCCAACGAGAGAATCAACATCTAACTAAAGAGTTATTTAACAATAAGTGGAGCCAAAGCGATCTTGGACATGATCGCCGTGATCAGGACATTGCCAATGATGTCTTGTGACATCAAATCTAATGATGACTTAGATAAGAATAATGCACTATTAGTCTTTATAAACGAGTATAATGGACAAAGTCTAGAGGGGGGTGAATAGACTTTGTTATTTTCTAAATCTTTTTGCGTGTAGGATCAGATGATATAAACAACTTAGTTATATACCAAGTACTCTAATGCAATAAGTATGTTCTAATCGAGTGATAGTGTAATAACAGGGAGGATAGATAACTAACCTACGAATTGCTTGTTCAGTTGGACAACTATCTATTCAGTGGTTAGTGCGGAATATTGTAAGCCTTAAATGTTTAGACTCGTGGGTTGAATGAAAACCTTTTACAAAGAATGACTTTGATTAAATAATGAGCTTATCAGTTGACTTGATATCAACTGATTATGAAAATTTATACTTGTGAATTTTGAACGATAAAGAGGTTTTCATTCAACCCATGAGTCTAAATATTTAGGGCCAACTAAGTAGATAGTTGTCCAACTGATCAACTACTAAGCAATCAGCACGTTAGTTATCTATACCATCCGTTATACACTCGCACTCTCTCGATCAGATCATATTATCTGCATCAGGTGTCAAGAGTATATCACTCAGCTGATACCTCATTTGTTCAAGCACGAAAAAGGTTTTAAAACAATAAAGTCTTCACACACACACACACCCCATCTAGACTTTGTCCAATATAGATACTCGTTTAGTGACCAACACTCTTTTCCCTCCAAATATTATTTTTGGGGGAAAAAAACTCCTTGCCACAACCTGATATATATATCACACACTTTCTTCATTTCTCAAACACACAAAGCATACACCACATCTATTTTGCAAAAGTAAACAACAAAAATCCCATGCTATCTTCATCTTCTATTCGATTTCAGCAAGGCCTTGATTGTTATTGTGGAAATGCATGTCGTACATATACTTCTAAATAGCCTAGACGTAGAGGGAGAATATTTCATAATTTTTCTGACTCCCTAAGTGAAGGTGGTGGTGGATGTGATTTTTTTGTATGGGTTGATACATTAGAAAACAGTGGTGTTGACAAACATGAAGACCAAGAAACTGAAGACTTGAAGAAAATGACCCAAGAGATGAAGAAATTGGTTATAGAGATCAAGAATTTGGCTGAAGAAAAATCACGTTGATTGTGCTAGTTGTCATGCTTGCATCTGCCACCTAAAAGTGGTTTGGTTAAATCTATCTAGAATGCACTCTATACGAGGTTATTTTGTACTAGAATGCACCATTATTTAGCAATGAATTACTTGAATTGCAGCGGAAAACTTAGTGAATAAATAACAATTTAAAAGAAATCTAGAATAATAATTGAATCAAGTTTCAAAATCTCATAAAAAGTTTAATACATGAAATGAAATAACTTAATTAATAACTTTACTAAATATTAATAGATTTGTCATCCACCGCTCCTCCTCGCCATCAGCTCCTTAACCTATAATGTTAAAATGAAGGGGTGAGTAATGCAAGCACACTCAGTGGAGTCAAGTTATTCCAAACTAAATACCGAAGATAAACAGTCGAGTCATCAACATAGAACAAATAGCATTTGCATATTTACTTTGCCATCTTAAACTAAACAATATACTTTGCCATTGAACACATATACTTTGCCAACATTAAAGTAAACACGTATACTTTGCCCATATATACTTTGTCAACATTAAAGTAAACACATATACTTTGCCCATATATACTTTGCCAACGTTAAAGTAAATACATATACTTTGCCCATATATACTTTGTCAACATTAAAGTAAACACATATACTTTGCCCATATATACTTTGCCAACGTTAAAGTAAATACATATACTTTGCCCACATATACTTTGCCAACATTAAAGTAAACACATATACTTTGCCCACATATACTTTGCCCATATATACTTTGCCATTGAGCACAGCGGGTTGAACCCGAGGACCCGTCGATCCTGGACCCTCGTCAGGATCCCTGGCTATTAGAAACTTTGCCAATCGAATTGCATGCACATATTAACTTTGCCAATCGAATCACATGCACACATTAACTTTGATAATTGAATAGCATGCACACATTAAATTCATGTATCAATCACTCAAAAGTTTATTTAAAGCATTTAATAAAGAATAACAAATGCATTAAGAACTCTACCAACCAATGTAGAGTATAAAGCAATAAAAACCCCACCTGAGATGAATGTCGCGGATGCAATGAATACAATAGTATTATAGACTACTCCTCACGATTATCATCGCCTAACAATAAATTATATCTGTTTAGAAATCTGTTTGCACAACTTAAATAATTTTTCTTAAATAGCATAATTTGAAAAGTATTTGAAATAATACTAGCAGGTAATGGACTTGAAAATATAAATATTAATCCTCTGATCTAATTAAAATCACGAATTCCCTTTTTAAATCCTAATGCGAATTTCTAATAAAACCATTTGAATGAATAAATTTAAGATTTCTAATGAAACATGAAACCAAAAGCTTATATCCTAAATTACTTAATTCATACTTAATTCATTCACGTTATGTACGTATAATATATACCTAACCTGCTCAAATTTTAAATCAACTAAAAATAATCAATTACCATCACCATTTCGAGATATATATATATATATCCATTAAGATTGTGACTGAAATTTAACAATCCGAATTAATCAATATACAGTATAAGTAAATCGGTGAAAATAAGATCAAAAAATGGGACGTATGAGAGAGAAAGAAATACCGAATTCTTCTGGAGGAGGAAACCTAATCTGGAATTTGAGATTGAGTTGGGGTACATTTTAGGGCAACAACTATTATAAATATGTACCTTAAAATCGGGCCTGGGCTTGAGATAAGAGTTAGGGTTTAAAATCTCAAGAAACCTGAATTTAAATGAGCTTTTCAACAGTTATCTCAATAAATTAGGAATCTAATATAACTTTAAAATAAATTAAATAAATAATTAAATATACATTTATATATTTATATTATAAATTTTCGGATATTACAATTTCCCTTTGTTAGCAGCATCAGTAAGACTAGACTGTGTGACATACCTCTTATCTCCTTTTGTTGTTATTTTCATACCATCTACTTGAGTTATTGAACCACTACCACCACTAACATTTGTTGATGGTCTCTCTTGTTCAATGAAATTGTGTGTGTTAAATGTCATAGGTGCAACCTCCTATCAATTGAAATAAACAAAGAAAATTATTAAAAGGAATTTAAAAAAGCCTAAAATTTAATGCAATGTGCATATAATGAAAAAATTTACATTGGAGTTAGGGGTGACCCCATTGTTTAATTGTGGTCCTCCTCCTGTGAAATTGAGTGAGTTAAATCTAACAGGTGCATCAACTTTCTATGAAATAGCAAATAAACAATAAGTTAATAAAATATGTACTAATTAATAAAATATACATGTATTCCCTCCATCCCACAAGTGTTTTCACTACAACATGGGCACAATTTACAAGAAAATAGTGTAATGAGTGGAGTGTTGAAGGGTAATTTTATAAAGTTAAATGAATAAAGTAAAGAGTGGTTGAAATGAGTGTAAATGTAATGAAATTTTGTGTAAATGTGTGAAAATTGTGAGGGTGGAGTTTATGAAGGAGTTTCCTTTTTAGGGTGTGCAAAAAATTGTGAGAAAGACGAATAAGGAAAGTGTGCAAACAGTTGTGGGACAGAGGGAATAATTCATAAAAACTTTACATTTGTTGATGGTCTTTCTATAATTTTTAAAGGTTTTTTTCTAGTTGATGATTTCAGTTTCCTCTTTGTTCCCATTATTTTCCTATTTTGCACAATGGTAGGCCTGATTTACAACATTTGAGAATCCTAAAATTATAATCAAACTTGCAACCATCATCAAACATGCAATAATTGTAATATGAAATTAAAATAATGTTCAATTAACTTACATCTTTTTGGGTCATTGGTGGTGCCAAGTCTGGATCTTGTGTCATTTCTTCAGCCTCATTTACAGTTTCTGCAGTTTGTGATCCTTCTTCTCCAACTAC
The DNA here is from genome assembly GCA_963675135.1 of Galeopsis tetrahit. Classification (NCBI taxonomy): domain Eukaryota; kingdom Viridiplantae; phylum Streptophyta; class Magnoliopsida; order Lamiales; family Lamiaceae; genus Galeopsis; species Galeopsis tetrahit. The sequence continues at coordinate 23,428,663 of OY776128.1, forward strand.
AAGTCCAGTGTCCTCCATAAAATTATATGCCAACTTCATCCACTTACAACCTTTCTTATTATGCCCCTTTTCATGGCAAAATGTGCATGTCACACTAAACCTTTGTTTACCCATTGTTTATAGACCTTTTTTCCTTTGTTTGTTCTTACTCCCTCCTTCATCAACTCCCATCCTTCTTTTCTTCTTAGGCCTTCCAGTTTTCCTCTTTCCAAAGTTAGGTGGCAATGGTGGTATGTAACCAGTTTTAGGTCAAAACTCAGCACTATTCATGGGGCTTATACTGTGAAAATACACATCATCATATGTAACAATTGTGCACGTAGTCCTCAATGTCTTCCCCTTGAGCACAAATTGCACTCACAACATGAATACATGGTATTCCAAAAATCTCTCACTCTCTACAAACACAGGTGTGTTCCCTTAAGTCAACAACATATCTTGTACCTTCAAAAAGTGATACTTCATAAGTCCACTCACTTGATTTTACAGGGATGCAGTTACCTAAGACTTGTATATTAGTGTTCAACATGTCTCTGATTTTTTCACACACCTTTTTCCTTTCCCACTTCCTTTCACATTCTTCTCTTTTAGTACAAAACCTTGTCATAATGAACTCTCTTATCCATTTCGGCCAACATTTTGATAATTGGTTTATCTCTAGCCTCAAGTATGCGTCCATTGAATACCTCACACATGTTGTTCACTAGTGTGTCACACTTAGCAAATGCATTAAAGTGTGATCTTGACCACTGTGCAAGAGGCTTATCTTCCAACCACTTAAGGCACCTTATATCCTTCTCACCAATCATCTTCATAGCTCTGTTAAATGAAGGAACATTGGTGGTCTTAGCTGCTATCCAAAGTTGTTTCTTGAAGTAGTCACATTTGAAACCTGTCTTTTTCATGTTCCCATGTAAATGTCTAACACAAAATATATTATCAACATTTGATAGTATCTTCTCAAATGTAAATATCATCCCTTTCTACTTTATCTGCCATGAAAACATAGTTATCTTCTCTAACTTGAAGTAAATCATCCTTGACCAATTGAAAAAACCACTCCCATGCCTCTCTTGTCTCACTTCCAACCACAACATATGTCAAACGATATGGATCATTGTTAGGATCTATACCAACTGTAATAAGTAGTACTCCACCATTGGGACTTTTTATGTGGTAGCAAGGACAAAAAAATCGCGATATTTCGCTGAAATTTCTGAATTTTTGGCCCCCCGATATGGATATTCACGTGAACGAGTTTTTTTCTAAAATATCGGGAAATATCGGTAAATATCGGAGAATATCGATATTGGTATCTGTTGGGAATAAAATGAGATATGTTTTGACTCAATACCAAAACCCCCTGAGACATGCCTAAGTCAAGTTGAATATGTTCTAAAGATGTTAGAACATATATAATAAGGGCTAGATGAGAAGCTGATATGTTAGGCAGCTCTTAGTTGTATAGATGCACAATTTAAGGGGGAACCTATGCTTTTAAAAGTCTATCAAGAACAAGTCCCCTCAAGGCTCAAATTCTGGAATAATGATCAAGTCCACTGAAGGACAAGTATGCTGATCAGAAGAGTTGTCCAGACAAGTTGTCTCAGCACAATCAATTCAGAAGAAGTGTGCTAAAAACCTGAGGTCAACCATGCTGAAGAGACAACTACACCCTAGAGATCCTCAATGAATCATGCTAAGATCACTTTGAAGTGAAGCAAAGGGTATGAGCCAAGTCATCTGAAGAAGAGCAAGCCAACCTTGCTGATAAGCAAGACTGCTCATAGTGATAAGGAGAGTTGTCCATTTGATAAGAAATGTTGTCCTATCATTGGAACAACCTTCAGAAGCCATGTCCATGTCCTAACAAGAGAATCTGAAAGTCAGATATTGGGAAGAGTGCTGCAGAATGAAGACAGAGCTCTTACAGCCGTTTATTTCCCAAATGAGGACATGTCACTATCAAGATTCTGTCTTCTAAGTTGAAGAACTAAAAGAAGACATTTATGGACCTTTGAGGCTGCCTCTCCAACGGGCAAATCCTTCAATTGTCTATAAATACAGAAGTGTGAAGACCATTTAAAAGCACCTCAGCTAAGCACCTCAACACATTCCAACAAGAACTTACAAGCAAGAGTGCTTTCTAGATTTCAAAGACTATCTTAGTCTTCAAACACTTCTTCTAAGCTGAACCTTATTGTATATCCATACAAAGCTTAGAGGGATATCCTAATCCTTATACACTGATCTTTATTGTAAAGGATATCTCATTAGTTGGAACCTTACATCAATCCTTAATCCTTTCAAGTGAGAAAGTGAGAAGGTTGTTGTAGTAGTAGTAGTAGAAGTGGTAGGAGCTGACTGTTGAGAGAAGAACAGTTCAGTTCTGAGTTGAGAAGAGGGTACTAGGACTCTAGACATCCTAGGGACCAATTCACCAAGAAGTGGTGTTATTGATCAAGTGCACCTTGGCACTATAAAACAAGTTAATTCCAAGAGTGAAGGAATTATCCTGTTAAATCAGGGAAAGTGGATGTAGGAGCTTGAGTCTCTGAACCACTATAAACTCTTGTGTTGATCTGCTTTCAATTACTTTCATACATTCAACACTGCACACAAAACTGATCTTTCAAAGGATACTTACTCAAAGACTGTGTAAAACCTGTTTGGACAAGTTCCCTGAAACTGGACTGTATTGAATTAATTAAGTGATTTCAGAAATTTAAAGGAGTCTAAACTAAAAGGGTCAACCACTATTCCGCACATATAACTCCTTTAGATAGTTATTCAACTAAGTGCTCAATAGTACTTAGTAGCTTGATTATCTTAGAAGAGTTAATCATCTTCAGCAGAGTTGTCCAAGACAACCTTGCTGAGCTCTGGTTTGATCAAAAGTTGAAAAGAATTGCATACAAGTGTATCCCCCCCCCATACACTTGTTATATACTCCTTTCAGGACCAACAGTATCAATATCGTTTGGGCCTAGTTCAAAATTTCTGAAATATCGGGATATATCGCCGAAATTTCGGCGATATATCGGTGGGTTATCGGAAAGGTAAAGTCTAGTATGCACTCGAGTGCATGTTATGTACCTTAGTCCATGTTGCACTTTTCAGTTTTACTGACTTACACTTTTTGGTAAATGGTGTTGCACTTTTCAATTATTGCTAAAAATATTATTATACAGTTTAATAATTGAAAAGTGCAACACCATTTACCAAAAAGTGTAAGTCAGTAAAACTGAAAAGTGCAACATGGACAACCAAAAAAAGGAAAGTGGGAATAATGAAATTGGACGGAGGGAGTATATTACAGCATTTGTCTTCAATTATTGGACTAGCCGAGTTATTTAATTAGTAGAGAAAATTCATTAGTTCATTCAACACATATGATATTTTGTTGCAGTCTTCCATATATGATATTTCACTCATTCCTCATTCAACTCTCTTCTTTCTCATTTAATCACTAAACCTACGAAAGGATCATCAAGGTCATTTACTCTCTTATTATATTTTATAATTATATGAATACTTTTCTAGATTTCACTAAGAATGTATTAATTTAATTGTGATAATATTTTCTGTAGCATAATTAATATTTGGAATATAATGAATATTTTCTTTATCATAATTAATATTTGGAATAGGATGTGTGTGCGTGTGTTTAATGGTGTGTGTTTATTATGTGAGTGGTGTGTGTTTATTATGATTTATGTGTGCTTATGTTTAATGTTATTTATGTGTTTGTTATGTGTGTCTTCAGCATGTGGGCGTGTGTTTATTATTTTTTCTAATTAGTTTATTTATATGTTTTCGCCAATAAACAATATGTGTGTTTATTGTACTTAATTTATTCTTATTAATATGTTTTAATTTAGTAGATTTCACTTAGAATATATTGATTTAATGAAATTATATATTAGCTTGTTATAACTCACAATTTAGTAATTAACTTTGAGTTAATGAATTTTTAAATTGTAGGATTGACCTTTCAAAAGGTATATTAAAAAAATTAGTGAAGGTGGTGGTGGACATGATCCTGCATGGAAATACTGTGATAGGATACCGGGCAACAAAAATGGAACAATTTGTAAATTTTGTGGACTTAATATTCAGAGTGGAGGTATTACTCACTTTAAGTACCACTTGAGTCATAGTGATCTAAAAAAGAATTCACGTCCATGTCAAAATGTGCCTCCTGAAGTCAAAAAAGAAATTTTTTATCTGTTAAAAGATAAAGAAGGTGCAAAACAGAAGAAAGCTACAAGAATTGATGACATCAGAAAAGAATTACGAAAAGGGTTATATGATGAGGATGGGGATGATGATGATAATGATGATGTATCCTGAGGACCTTGATCCTTCTGATCGAAAAGCATATCGTGCTGCTGCTAGGCTTCCAAAGAAATCGAATGGGAAAGGCAACAAATGCACAATTTTACTACTGATAAAAGAGGCAGTTCGAGTAAGGATATTGGTGGCCCTTCATCGCAGTTTCGACGAACAAAAAGTGGTCGTTAATTAAATTATGATCGTGCACCTACGCCATCTTTATATAAATCACAAGGTGCAAAATAAAAGAGGATCAAAAGTATGTTTTCAAGTGGCAACGTGAAAGAAAAACTCGGTAGATTGATGAGTAAGTTTTTCATCTACGACAATCTTCCATCCGAAAAAGCATCTTCCCATCATTTCAAAAATATGATCGTTGGTGCACAACAAGTAGGTTTGGGAGTGCCCCCTCCGACGATATATGAGATAAAAAATAAATATCTTGATATGGAGTGTAAAGAAATGAAAGAGTATGTTGACCACGAAAAAGAGAAATGAAGCACATATGGATGCACAATCATGGCAGATGGATGGACAGGGCCAACAAAGTTGTCAATCATTAATTTCATGGTTTATTGTAAGGGCAGGACCATTTTTCTTAAGTCAGTTGATGCATTTAACAAGATTAAGGATCATCAGTACATTTATGGACTGCTAAAAGATGTTGTGTTGGAGGTTGGAAAAGAAAATGTGGTGCAAATTGTAACTAATAATTGATTCACGTGTTATGCAACACTGGAATAAACGACCGCAAGTATACGGTGTCTATCGTAGCGTGATAAGCACGAGGTCGATCCCACAAGGAGGTATAGCGTAAAAGTGTATTTTGTTAATGGAATTCTATTTAGACGCGATCGATAAAGTGAATGTGGTGAATTACTCTAATATTACCTACCAAAGTGTCACAAATAAGTAATAAAGAGTAATGTCGAATCGATCAACTAACATGCAAATCAAGAAAACGAAAGTAAAACGAATGAAAACTCAAATGTGAAAGGGTGGGTTCCAAGGCATATGTCACACTAAGTGGTTAATTTATGATTAAGAGCCTAATTAAGTGGTGGTGTGTTTATTACTATAAGGTTGATCACAAAATGATGAATTAATAGTTCTTTCGATCCAATTAATCCAAGAGACATATCATTCAAACTAGTATCTCTACTTAGCATGCATAATAAATCCCCAAAAGGTTCCTAAGATCATCTAATACCCTCCCAACAATTGATATTCTCTCTCAAGCTCACAATAAATTGGGTCGAATGATTAAATACGATTAATGAAAAGGATCTCTCAATACAATTTCAATTAACAATAAATAAAAATACATTATCATGGCCATTGACAACATGTCTTGCAATGAAAGTTAAGCATTCAAATAGAAATAGCAACACAACCACCAAATAAACAAGAAACTAATTCATAAACATCATCCAAAGTGTCAACATAGCCTTAGAACCACAAAGTGTTTAGCTAATAACTAGCATAATCAAATTACAAAATCCAAATGAAATAACTAAATAAAAAGAAAGAGAAAGCTTAGTCTAGAATATGGTAGAGAATGGAATTTCCAAGCTATTGCATCCTCTCTTGCTTGATTTGATGAAGAATTGAGGAAGATATGGCCAAAACACCTCCAAGTATGTGTAACTATGTGTGGGAATTGAGGAATTGGGGGAGAATGTCTTGGATTTTAAGAAAGAGGGCTTATATAGTGTTGGGGTAGGGTTTGGATGTCAAAATTGCAAGTTGGTCCCTCAAAAATGGAGAAAATTGCCAAAAACCCCCGAAAATAATGTCACCCGGCCGGGTGGATTCAACCCGGGCATCCCACCCGGCCTAAATACGAACCTTGGGGCAAATTTAGCTTGCCCGGGTGATTTTCTCCCGGCCGGGTCGATTCTACCCGGGCAAAATACGAAGTTTTAGGTAAGGCCGGGCTAAAATGACCCGCCCGGGTGGTTTTAACCCGCCCGGGTCGATTCTACCCGCCCGGGTCGATTCTTCTCGGGCATGCTTTTTCGTCCCTTCGTATCTCGAGCTTCCGACCTCCGATTGACTCGATTCTTTTTTTCATTCCACTCCGTTTTTCGAGCCGGATCCAATGGTGTACTCCTCTCTTTGGTCCAGTGAAGTATGGTTGGTGTTTTGCTCCAAATTCCATCGTATTTCCTACAAAATCGACAAAACACAACCTTTCTCTCATTTTGGCTCAAATTATCATAATCAATGCATAAATCAATGAAATCCACATCAAAATGCGCTTCACATGTGCCTCTAAAGTGTGTAAATTCCATCCGAATCAAACCCCCCCAAACTTAAAATGATGTTTGTCCTCAAACAACTAAGCACTAAAAGCATTGAGGGTGGAATGATTACAATGGAATATTCAATGCAAATCACATATGCAAAGTAGAGTGTAGTGATATCTCTTTCTCAAAGTGCATTTCTCAATGAAGATCATAGACTCATTATTGCAATTCACACTCATGGATCAAAGAATGCACAAACACAAAACACATTGTGAATGGGAAACATAATCCAAATGCTCAAGTCCCCTACTTACATGACAAAGTGTTTCCCTCAAACACACAAACAAATTGAGGATATTAATGCACTCATTAACCAATTTATGCTATGCAATCACTATATGCTTGCCCAACTTCTACTTTCTACAACACTCAAATGCTCAACAATGTGATCAATAGGACTTTATCAAGGATTTAACATTGGCTCTTTGGACAAGGCAGGATGAATTTTGGAATTTGTGACTCTTCTAGTGGAGGGCAAAGCTTGTTGTTTTACAATTTGTGCTTTCACTTTCAAAGCTTACAAACTCCATCCTCACTTTTCATTTTCCTTTCTTTTTCAAGCATTCATCACCTCATCTTTTTGAACTATTTTTTTTTCTTTTCAAACTTTTTGGGCTCTTTGTCCCTCTTTTATTTTCCCTTGATTTTCTTTTCATCTTTCTCTTTTTCATTCAACTTCTCCAATTTCTCCTTTCACCAAAGACATTCAAGCACATGTTTTTCCACTTTGTCTTTTATCCCCCACTAAATATAGGTATCAAAGGCTCAAAAAGGCTAAGTGGTTAACATTGTAGTTTGCCAAGAAAATTAGGAATTAAGCTCAAGGGGCTAACTACGGAAGATTACTTCGGTTTTGGGAATTTTTTGGCTAAGTGACTCTTTAAGAACAAGATGGTCTATATCACATCACAAAGTTTCACACAATCATGCTTTCAAACAAGAACTTAGGCAAGTTCTAGAATCACTAACAATAACTTAGTCCACTCTCAAATGAACTAAACCGGATTACATATTCGATTTAAGGCTCAATTCTCATCGGTTTATTCAATAGAACTCTCACATTCATCAAATGTTCCCAAACAACAACACATCATGCATCCATGCTATCAAAGCTCACAAATATGAACACAACATGATACTATTCTCCAACACCAATCATGCATACATTCAAAGCAAATAGACATCACCACAACTACTCAACAATGGATTTCAATGACTATTCATGCTCACATTTCACCAAAGATCCACTACCCAACATATGATCAAAATCAACTCAAACAATATAAGCATGTGAAAGCCAAGTGTGCGCCGGTGCAAAATGTGACACAAGTAGAATGACGAACCGGTGCAAGGGTAACAACTAGTAGAGAAATAAAAGAAAAATAACTCCCTCAAACTTAGAATTTTACTATGTATAAATTCTAAGTTTGGGGCTACAAGTTGTTACCTCCCTCCTTGCACATCTAATGCTTCTTCAAAGATCACCATTGCAACACTTGCTTCCCCTCTCCAAAGTTGGTTTTGCTTCCTTCTCCATTCTTCAAGATATGATGTCCATAGTGTTCTTCATCCATACCTACAAAATAAACCAAGCTATCAAAACTACTAAAACAATAAAAACATGAAAGCAATAAAACATTGGGTTGCCTCCCAAGAAGCGCTATTTTTAACGTCCTATGCCGGACGGTCCTTCCTTGAGATGATTATCAAGTCACCCCATCATCATGCTTGCTCTTAAACTTCTTTCCCCATACAACTTTCTTAAGTCCATCAAAACATCCACTAGCTAGCCCATCCGGCTCTTCAATCATGTCATAGGAGGTTGATGCCTCATTCACCCCCAAGCTTGTATAAGTAACTTTTCTTGATTTGGGGGAGTTTTAAACTCCCCCAAACTTGGCCTTCTTGCCCATCTTCAACTCATTCTCTTCCACTTGGGGGTCCTCTTTCACAAAATTGACCTTCAAATCTTCTCCTACCTTCTCCTTCATGGGCATTGGAGGGTGATCTCCCTTGGGGCTCCCATTTTCCCTATCTTCATAATTTCGGAGTTTGATAGTTCTATACATGTCAATCGTAACTATCTCTTGGTTCATTCGAAGCTCCAACTCTCCATTCCTCATATCAATTATGGCCCCTCCGGTTGCCAAAAATGGCCTTCCCAATATCAATGGAATGTTTTTGTCTTCCTCCATATCCAAAACCACAAAGTCTACCGGAAAGAGAAATTTGTCGATTTTGACCAATACATCCTCCGCTATACCCAAAGGGTATGTCATAGACCTATCCGCCAATTGGAGGTTCATTGTGGTTGGTGTGAGCTCTCCTAAACCAAGTGATTTGAAGAGTGATAATGGCATGAGGTTGATGCTTGCTCCCGAATCACATAGTGCTCTTAATGTACCTCCATCTCCAATGGTGCATGACAAAGTGAAGGATCCGGGATCCCTAAGCTTTGGAGGTAGCTTAGCTTGAATTATGGAGCTACATTGTTCGGTTAAGTGCACCGTCTCATACGCCTCCATTTCCCTCTTGTTTGACATTATTTCCTTCAAGAATTTGAAGTAATGTGGTATTTGTTCAAGAGCTTCGGCGAAGGGGATATTGATATGGAGCTTCTTGAACATCTCCGCAAACTTGGAAAACTTGCTATCCAAGTTCTTCTTCTTCATCCTTTGAGGATATGGGAGAGGCACTACATTCTTGCCTTTGTTTTGTGGAGGGATTGCCTCCCCACTCTTCTTCTCCCCTTCTTTCTCTTCTTTCTCTTTCACTTGGCCATCTCCTTTGTCAACACCCTCGGGTGCCATTACCACTTCCTCCTCTAATGGCATCTTGGGCCCTTCGTAGCTTGTCCCACTTCTTAACCTTATGGCTTTGCATTGCTCCTTGGGATTTAGCTCCGTGTTAGAGGGGAATTGCCCCGGAACGTGTTGCTTTCCAATGATGTTGGCAAGTTGGCCCATTTGCTTCTCCATAGCTTTCATGTGGGTGGTCACATCCTTGATCATCTCACCATGCTCATCAAGTTTTTGCCATATCTTTGCCACATTGTGCTTAGTTTCTCTCATGAAATTTTTAGTTTCTCCCATGAATGCACCAAACATCTCTTCCAAGGATGGCTTTGGTGAGGGGTCAATGATCATCTCATCCCTCACATTGAAGTTTGGTGGTGGTTGAATGGCATTCCTTGGGTTGGCATAGGAAAAGTTCTCATGTTTCCTCAAATTCGGATGATATTGGTTTGGATTGGAAGGACTCTCACGGGCTTGCCTCTCGTTCCAACCTCTCTCTCTAAATTGCCTATCTCTTTGATTGTTCATGTAGTGGGCTTCTTCATATTGCTCGTCACGTGGCCCCACTAAAGCTTTAGCCGTCATAAGAGATATCAATTTATCCACCTTGTTGGATAGTTTAGCATTCTCATCTAAATCTTAGGTTGAGGCAATCTTTCGGTTTTGTCTTCTCTCGGATGGCCATTGGTTGCCATTCTTAGCCATCTCCTCCAAGAGCACATAACCTTCTTCCGTCGTCTTTCCCAACAAAGACCCTCCACCGGCTGAGGCATCTACCATCCCTCTTGTACGGTGATCCATTCCGTTGTAGAAGTAACATATCAATTGAGGTCCTTAAAGCGCTCCCAAGCCTCGGCCAACAACTCATCATCATCTTGCATAAATGAAGATATCTCCCCTCGTATCTTGATGGTCTTGCTTGGAGGGAAGTACTTCATTAGGAATGCATGAACAAGGTCGGCCCAATTCTCAATGGTCCTCAAGTCAAGAGAGAGGTACCATTGCTTTGCTCGGTCCCGGAGTGAGAAGGGGAAGAGTTGCAAGCGGATGTAGTCTTGGGGAACACGGTTGATCTTAACCGTTCCACTTATCTCGAGAAATTGAGACAGGTGGAGGTTAGGATCCTCCTTGGAGAGCCCACCAAATTGGTTGTTTTGCACCATCACGATCAAGGCCGGCTTGAGTTCAAAGTTGTGTGCATCAACGGGTTCCCGACCCGCTCCTCCATAGGGCCTTGGAATAGGACGGAAGTGGTCTCTCAACACTCTTTGTGGTTCCTCATCCTCCCTTCGTCTACCATCTCTTTCCATACCAAAATTCTCTTCAACTCTCCGACGAAAGTTGTCCCTTAGCACTCCTTGAGGTCGGTTACCTCCATTCCCATTAGGTTCCTCAACTCCTTCTACCCCGTGATTCTCAAATTCCTCCTCTACTTCTTCTACAACCGGATTTTCCCGTCGATTCATTCTTTCCAACTCTATTCTTCTCCTTTCGGCGTTCCTTCTTCGACAATTGGCTTCAATCTTCGGATCTAAGGGTAACACTTCTTGTTTGTTCCTCCTAGATCGTGTGATCATAAACCATGTCTATCAAAAGAGCAAACGAGAGTGAGATTTGCAAGAAAGATCAAGATAACAAACACAAATATTTTTGGATTTTTGCAAATAAAGAAGCAAGTAAAATGTCTAAACTAAAACTCTATTAACCTACACTCTAGAGCTATAAAACCTCCCCGGCAGCGGCGCCATAAACTTGATTCACGTGTTATGCAACACTAGAATAAACGACTGCAAGTATACGGTGTCTATCGTAGCGTGATAAGCACGAGGTCGATCCCGCAAGGAGGTATAGCGTAAAAGCATATTTTGTTAACGAAATTCTATTTAGACGCGATCGATAAAGTGAATGTGGTGAATTACTCTAAGATTACCTACCAAAGTGTCACAAATAAGTAATAAAGAGTAATGCCGAATCGATCAACTAACATGCAAATCAAGAAAACGAAAGTATAACAAATGAAAACTCAAATGTGAAAGGGTGGGTTCCAAGGCATATGTCACACTAAGGGGTCAATTTATGATTAAGAGCCTAATTAAGTGGTGGTGTGTTTATTACTATAAGGTTGATCACAATATGATGAATTAATAGTTCTTTCGATCCAATTAATCCAAGAGACATATCATTCAAACTAGTATCTCTACTTAGCATGCATAATAAATCCCCAAAAGGTTCCTAAGATCATCTAATACCCTTCCAACAATTGATATTCGCTCTCGAGCTCACAATAAATTGGGTCGAATGATTAAATACGATTAATGAAAATAATCTCTCAATACAATTTCAATTAACAATAAATAAAAACACATTATCATGGCCATTGACAACATGTCTTGAAATGAAAATTAAGCATTCAAATAGAAATAGCAACACAACCACCAAATAAACAAGAAACTAATTCATAAACATCATCCAAAGTGTCAACATAGCTTTAGAACCACAAAGTGTTTAGCTAATAACTAGCATAATCAAATTACAAAATCCAAATGAAATAACTAAATAAAAATAAAGAGAAAGCTTAGTCTAGAATATGGTAGAGAATGGAATTTCCAAGCTATTGCATCCTCTCTTGCTTGATTTGATGAAGAATTGAGGAAGATATGGCCAAAACACCTCCAAGTATGTGTAACTATGTGTGGGAATTGAGGAATTGGGGGAGAATGACTTGGATTTCAAGAAAGAGGGCTTATATAGTGTTGGGGTAGGGTTTGGATGCCAAAATTGCAAGTTGGTCCCTCAAAAATGGAGAAAATAGCAAAAAACCCCCGAGAATAATGTCACCCGACCGGGTGGATTCCACCCGGGCATCCCACCCGGCCTAAATACGAACCTTGGGGCAAATTTGGCTTGCCCGGGTGATTTTGACCCGGCCGGGTCGATTCTACCCAGGCAAAATACAAAGTTTTAGGTAAGGCCGGGCTAAAATGACCCGCCCGGGTCGATTCTACCAGGGCATGCTTTTTCGTCTCTTCGTATCTCGAGCTTCCGACCTCCGATTGACTCGATTATTTTTTTCATTCCACTCCGTTTTTCGATCCGGATCCAATGGTGTACTCCTATCTTTGGTCCAGTGAAGTATGGTTGGTGTTTTGCTCCAAATTCCATCGTATTTCCTACAAAATCGACAAAATACAACCTTTCTCTCATTTTGGCTCAAATTATCATAATCAATGCATAAATAAATGAAATCCACATCAAAATTCCCTTCACATGTGCCTCTAAAGTGTGTAAATTCCACCCGAATCAATAATGGTTCAGCTTATGTAAAGGCCGGAAAAAAACTTATGTAGAAGTATAACTTGTATTGGACACCATGTGCTGCACATTGCATTGACTTGATATTTGAAGATATTGGAAAAAGAAAAAATATTGCAGATGTAATTGCCAAGGCTAGGCAATTAACCAACTACATTTATAATCATGGTTGGTTACTTGCACTAATGCGAGAGATATGCCAATGAGATCTTGTGCGACCAGGAGCTACACATTTTACAACTAATTACATCGCATTGGATAATCTCTTGAAGAAAAAATCTAACCTGAAGCAATTATTTACTAGTGATGAGTGGACAGCGAACCAGCTAAGTCGAACAAGCATGGGCAGAACACTAGAAAAACAAGTTCTTGATCACACATTTTGGGGTCATGTACAACACGTGGTGGCTATTTATGAGCCACTATATAATTTTCTTCGAGTGGTGGATTTTGAGGTGGTTCCGACTATGCCAATTTTATACCATGCATTCCATGTTATGAAAGAAAAGGTTAAATGCATAAAAGGGTCACATTGGATATTGGAAATTATTGAATCTAGGTGGGATCGTACACTTTCTCATCCACTACATTCCGCAGGTAACAACTATCTTTTTTACAGATAATTTGCATCTTTTATAAATAATGATATTGTGAGTTTCTAATAATTTTCTCATTAATATTGTAGCTTATTACTTAAATCCAAGATTTCACTATGGAAATAGAATTGGTGAAGTTCCCAAATTAATTGAAGCAGTGCATCAAGTTTTTAACAAGTTGGATGCAAACTCCGATGGCTTAGCTCAATTTGGAAACGAGGTTTTAAAATTTACAATTCTTATTTTTTTAATCTACGATTATTATTAATTAAAAAAACTTTATGACATAGTATTTTATATGTGAAACTTACATATTTTCGTGATGGAAAAAAAGGATTCGCTAATCCTACTGTTGTTGCATCTCGAACTACAATGGTGCCCGGTAATATGTTTATTGGTTGATTTAATAATTTTAAATTGCATATATTGTATACATGTCTTATACACAACTTAACATATGTTCACCTTTATTAAAATTTGGCAGCTGAATGATGGGTTATGTATGGAACTTCTACTCCCACACTACGCAGGCTGGCAATACGAGTCTTGTCACAGACATCATCATCTTCAACACGTGAGAGAAATTGGAGCATGTTTACGTTGATACACACTAAGCAAAGAAATCGTCTTGCATATCCCAAACTTCAACAACTTGTATTTTGCTATTACAACATGAAGTTAAAGATACGAGATATGGAAGCTGAAGATGATAAGGTTGCCGAGACATATTTTTTAGATTTGGTGGATATAAATGCTGAAAATGGTGATGAGGAAAGAGACCCACTTTTTCAATGGATTCAGCCGGTACACTTAGATGATGACGAAGGGAATCCTAATCCAAAAGTAGCTGATGCGGCTCGTGAGTATGGCATTGACGTGGACGAAGTAATGCAACGAGAAGTTGGTATTTCCAGTGATACTGGAAACAATGGAAGTAATGATGGAGATGATGATGGAGGACTGATGGAGGACATGATGGAAGTGATGATGCTGGAAATGGTGGAAGTAGTGGAAACAATGAAAATTATTTATCAAGTCAAATGGCTTTGAGCCCATTTACATGTGAGGCTAATTTCACTCACTACAAGAAAACTGCAATTTAGTCGCGAAAAAATTTGTCGCTAATTCTAATATTTTCGTCGCTAACGTGAGTTAGCGATGAAATAATTTTGTCGCAGGATTTGTTGCTATACACCCGTCGCTAACGTGTTTGCGACAAAAAAAATTAATTTTGTCGCAAATGTTTGCGATGAAAATTTGAGTTTCATCGCAAAATATTAGCGACGAAAATTTGAGTTTCATCGCAAAATATTAGCGACAAAAATATAAGTTTCATCGCAAAATGTTAGCGACGAAAATATGAGTTTCATCACAAAATGTTTGCGAGGAAAATCAAACATTTGTCGCAAACACGTTAGCGACAGGTAATATTTGGCTATGACATCCGATTTACGAATCATTCTCTAAACCCACTTCCGTACTCGACCAACCCAACCCGCACACACACCCACACCCGACCCACCCCAACCGAACCAATTCAATCGTTCTCTAAACCCACTTCCGCACACGACCCGCCCCGACCCGCACCAACACTCGACCCGCCCCGCCCCAACCCGTACCCAATCCACACCCGCCCCAACCGACCCCAACTCAACCCGCACCCACATACCCCCTCCCCCATTTTATTTAAATAAATATTTTATTTGGTCTTAGTGGGAATTGATCCCGGGTGGATAGGTGCCCATAGCTGGGCGCCTACCATTCGGGCAGACAGCTCTTTGGTTCAATTTTTAATATTAATTATATATGTATTCAATTGTAACTAATTTAGTTATTTTTACTCATTTAATAATTTATTTCACATTTATTAATTGATTAATTTTTAACTTGTAACAACTATATATGTATATATACATGTGTATACGTAATTTTTAAAACAATTCCAATTGTAAAAAATCAATGTTACTTTAACAATTTAAAAAAAAATAATAAATATTAGAGTCAATCTTCATTCTCCCATCTTTAATTATGTCCATCTTCACTTGCATCATCATATTTATAAATATTTTTATAAACATTCATACTGATTTGTAAGACATAAAATTTGAAGAATTATTAAACATTTAATTATATAAATTGATTTTCTTGATTTAATAAGCATAGTTGATTTAATATTAGCCACGAAATATAATTATCATTGTTGTTCTTATTATTAACAACAAAATAAAATAATTTGATAAAAGTGTAGCGATAAAATATTTTAATTTTGTTGAAAATATTAATTTCAAGAAATTAGCCACAAAAAATATATTTCATCGCAAAATAATAGCGACTAAATATAATTTTCATTGTTTCCCTAAAATATTTCATTGCAAAAAGTAATTTCAATAAATTAGCCACAAAAAATTATATTTCATCGCAAAATATAATTTTCATTGTTGTTCTGATTATTAAAAACAAAATGCAGCAATACGTTGCTAGTATAGCGATGAAATATTTTAATTTCATCGCAAAAATTAATTTCAATAAATTAGCCACAAAAATTTCTATTTCATCGTAAAATATATGTGATGAAATATAATTTTCATTGTTGTTCTGATTATTAACAACAAAATGAAGCAATTTGTTGCTAATATAGCAATGAAATATATAAATTTTGTTGCAAAAATTTATTTCAAGAAATTAGCCACAAAATTTTCAATTTCATCGCAAAATATTAGCAAGAAAATATAATTGTCATTGTTGCTCTGATTATTAACAACAAAGTGATGCAGTTTGTTGCTAATAAAGTGATGAAATATATAAATTTTGTTGCAAAAATTAATTTCAAGAAATTAGCCACAAAAATTTCTATTTCATCGCAAAATATTAGCAACGAAATATAATTTTCATCTTTGTTCTGATTATTAACAACAAAATGAAGCAATTTGCTGCTAATATAGCGATGAAATATATAAATTTTGTTGCAAAAATTAATTTCAAAAAATTAGCCACGAAAATTTCTATTTCATCACAAAATATTAGCAACGAAATATAATTTTCATAGTTTTTCTGATTATTAACAACAAAATGAAGCAAATTGTTTTTTTTGATTACAAGTTAAATACCCATCCCATTTCCCCTACCCATGACTCGAACCCAGGACCTAAGGCCTAGGTAGTGGTGCTCTAACCACTTGAGCTATCCCACTTTGTCAAATGAAGCAAATTGTTGCTAATATAGCGATGAAATATATAAATTTTGTTGTAAAAAATAATTTCAAGAAATTAGCCACAAAAATTTCTATTTCATCGCAAAATATTAGCGACGAAATATAATTTTCATTGTTGTTTTGATTATTAACAACAAAATGAAACAATTTGTTGCTAATATAGCGATGAAATATATATATTTTGTTGCAAATATTAAATCTAACAATTTAGCAACGAAAATTTATATTTCGTCGCTATTCCCCCCATTTCTTGTAGTGACTCATGCTACACAAGATGAAGATCATGGATCTAGGGCAGGAGGTCCAGGGATAGGTGCCATCGGTAAGGAATACATAAGAAGGAGAGCTTGGAATCAAGATGGAAGTTCAGGTACTGATATGGAATCACTTGCCTATAGTCTTGACTCGATGAGTATGGACACTGATCGTAGTGATCAAGAATCCTATGGTCACAACACACGTGGGAGTTCACAATTCAATTGGAGCACTCCTAACAATTTTGATCACTCTCTCTCTCAGATGTCATATGAAGGTTCAATATTGTCTCAACAATACGGTGATTGGGTAAGTCCACACTATCCAATTCATGGCCGAACAGTTGGACAAGATAGAACAACGTACTATTGGCATGTCCAAAACTATGTTCAGAATTTCTCTAGCTTGATGAGTTGGTATCAGTATTGTTTAGACCAAGATGGCATTTCTTCATTTACATTTGAGCCTCATAGGTCATCATTTTGGTATTAATTGTCTTGTGTTAAATAATTATGAACAATTATTGTATCGCTTTAAACTGATTTGTATTTTGTTAATTGTTATTGATATATTTGTCATTAAAAAATTATTTTGTAGTGATTTTAGCCTAAATTTATGTATTAAAGTTAGTTATAGTATTCTCTAAAATTTCATGTTAAATTTCCATCATTTTAACAAAATTTCCATCAATTTTCTATTTTTTACCGATATCGATATTTCCACCGATATATCCGTAAATTTAAGGTACCGATATTTCCACCGATACCGATATTTTTGTCCTTGTGTGGCAGCCATCCACTTCTATACATGGTCTAAATCTTACCCTATACCATTGATTAAAGGCATTCAAACAGATGTAAAGTCTGTTGCACCTTGTACTTCCACCACTTTCACCCTCAGTCTTCAAAATAATGGTTGGACCAGGGTGCTATCACCTTGAATTTTCTACAATGTTATTTGTTTGGCTCTATAAGTTCGGTAATTGGATATGTAACACCCCAATTTCTTCATTTTAGCTGCCTTCCAACCTCTTGTTCCCTTGTTTGGCTCAGCCCTCCAATCATCTTCAAATTGTTTTGCTAACTAAGTTGAATTTGCATTATTGACATGATAACTCCTAACACAAGAATGATCTTCATTTATTTCTCTAATCTGGAAGGATTCTTGGTCTTTTACCTTCAATACATTCATATGCCAATCACCCTTTAGATTTACACCTTGCACATATCCTTCTACCATCATTTTTTGCAAAGTGTAGGCTTTTTCCAGTCTGAACACTATGAGTATTCACATCATCCTTGAACAATTGCTTAGTGGCAAATATTTGTGATAGAAAGAATGTTGGGTTGTTTGTTTGGGATGGCCTGAAAGACAAATATCTTGTGCAACTTGGGTTCTCATCCTCTGATTCCTCATCATTGCTATCAAAGTCCTCTTCATTCTCATCAACAACCAGTTCATCTTCACTTTCTTAGGAAGCCTCCTCATCTTGGTCATCATGAGATTCAATAACACTAGTCCACTATGCCTCCATGTCTACATTCTCATCAAATATTATGTAATCCAATATTTCCTCCCCACTGTCTTCTCTGCAACTAAAATCATCCTCCTCCTCCTCACTACCTTCTGTCATGTCAACACCCAATCCTTCATACTGAAATAGGGATTCATCCTTAAACATATTATCAGAAAAACTTAAGAAATCTAATGCATTGACGTTAACATTATGATCATCAACACCTAATGTATTATTATCCTCAACATTCTTCTCTAAATCAACACCCATTGTATTGTCCTCAACAATCTGATCATCAACACCCAATGTATTATTATCCTCAAAATTATGATCATCGTCAACATTCTGCACTAAATTAAGATTCCTCTCAATTGGTAGCAACATTCCAGGCACTTTAGGTAGTGGCACAATAGCAGTACTCAAAATGTGGATTTTCAGTATAAAATTCTACCTCCTCCAGTATTTCATCCTTATCAAAATGTGGATTTTCAGTTTTGATTGGTTTCATTACATCTAACCACATTGTTATTTCTTTGTTGATATACTCATTAAAGCAGTGCTCTAAATCAAACAACCTCTCCACTAAATGCATTTACCATCTCTCCACAATCCATAATACATCTTATAGCCCACATAGCCTAACTGCTCACACAGTGTATCTAGATACTGAACACCTTTTATACTCCACAAAATCAATCAAACTTACAATACCACCCACGTAGTCGAAGCTTCCATAATTTTCAACCAACATTCCTTTATAGCTAATTTTAATGGTGTAAAAGCTCTTAAGAAAGAGCTTTTGTCCTAAGGCAAGAAAGTTATTAAAGTTCTGAGCATCAAGAATCGGTCAAAAATAATAATAATGAACAACATTCTTAAAGAACACCAAAAATAGAGCATGAATATATGGAAAATCATCATTAACTACTACGAGTTAAAACCACCTTTAACCCCCACAAAAAACACCGTAAAAGTTCCACAATATACCACCGCAAAATAAAATCACCATTAATTAAACCCCCATTTAACCCTAATCTCAACACAAACTCAACGCAAACTCAACCTAAAAGGCAAAAATAGGGCAACATTTTACGAGACCACAATCAACTTAAAATTTCTGATGTTTTCGGCATACTGGGGTTAACAAGAGTTTTGAGATTTTTTGGAGAGAAAAATTGTGATGATTTCTTGTTCAAAATTTTGCCAAAGGGACGTTTCGTATGGGAGGGGCAATGGTCATAGGGTTGACGGCCACGTGACCCGCATGTGTTAACCCTGAGATCAAGTTTGCAATACAAATTCGTATAGGACCAATAATGCGTAAAAAACATTGAATGAGACCAAGTCAAAAACCACGAGTCATATGCCAACGTGGCCATGGTTAATGGGACCACAAATGCAATTTTCTCCTGTAATATGTCAAAAATGGAAAAATTCTTAAATACACCGTGTGCACCAAACCACTTTGGTGCACACGGTTTTGACCCTTTAATTCACAAACATAAAATATCATCATTCATCTGTAATTCACCGACGAATACCCAAACCCCTCATCTTCCGAATCAACGACTACCACCACCTTCTCCACCTCCGCCAACGTCAACGCCTGCCAAATCTCCAACCACTTCTCCGGCGACTTCTCGTAGCATTTCATCCCGATCTGCATCAGCCTAAACATCCCCTAGTTTGCACCCCTATGCACCACGATCTCCGGATTGAATATCTTCGACGTCCACTCCTCCCTCACGGCGTGGTTCACCCACCCGTAGAGATCCACCATGCCGTTGGTCCCCGGTGGCGCAGAGTTCACCGAAACCCGGCCCGTTAGAAGTTCGATTTGAAGGAAGTCATAGCTCCAAACGTCAAATTTTTTGGATATTTTTTTATGGGATTAATACTCGGGGGGTTTTGTAGCAGACCATGTGATGGGGTTGAGAGACGAGGGAATTGAGGCCGTAGCCTGCGACGAGAACGATGTCGTTTTGGTCGAGGAGGACGTTGGAAGATTTGAGATTGGCTTGGGGGAGAGTGGTTTTGGATTGGTTTATTTTGTGAATCCTTTTTTATTTTGCAATTATTGAGTTTTTACAGTATGAAGCTCTACTCGGTTATTGGTTTGAATAAAACGAAGTATTATCGAAGTATTGGTTTGAGCAAAATTTCAGAGTTTGAATGAGTTTTATTGAATCTATTGAAGTTGGTGTTCTTGTTCATGGTTGTGGGTGAACAACTATGTAAAAGCTAATCATAATGTCACTCTGATTTGGTTTCGAAAATGGATAATGTGTTTGTGGTTCTGGTGTATGGGCAAGGATTAGTTTTCGAAAATGTATAATGTGTTTTTCTTGTTGAAAAGTAGTAATGGTTGTTACTGCTATAATTTTGTTACTGAAAAGTGATAATTTTATTATTGAAAAGTGGTAATTTTATTACTGAAAAGTGGTAATTGCTGTTGCTGAAAAGTGGTAATTTTGTTATTGAAAAGTGTAGTTCTTTTTTATTGAAAAATGGTAATTTTGTTACTGAAAAGTGGTAACTATTATTATTGAAAAGTGGTAATTTTACTACTGAAAAGTGGTAACTATTATTATTGAAAAGTATTAATTTTGTTACAGAAAAGTGGAGTTCTTTGTTATTAAAAAGTGGTAATTTTATTATTGAAAAGTATATTAGATTTAGTTTAAAATTATTTTTGAAAAATTATTTAAATAAGATAGTCATAGGAAGTGGGTTAGATTTAGTTTAAATAATTCTTATTGAAAAGTGGTAAATTTATTATTGAAAAATGGTAATTGTTGGTATTGGAAAAAATGAAAAGTGGTAAATTTATTACAGTATTATTTATTATTAAAAAGTGGTAAATTTATTGTTGAAAAGTGGTGATTTTTGTTATTGAAAAGTGATAATTGTTGTTCTTGGAAAAAATGAAAAGTGGTAAATTTATTATGATTTATTATTAAAAAGTTGTAAATTTATTATTGAAAAGTTTATTATTGAAAAGTGGTAATTGTTATTATTTGGAAAAATGAAAAGTGGTAGGGTAAATTTATTAAGATTTATTATTGAAAAGTGGTGATTTTTGTTATTGAAAAGTGGTAATTGTTATTATTGGAAAAAAAAATGAAAAGTGGTAAGGTAAATTTATTAAAATATATTATTGAAAAATAGTAAATTTATTATTGAAAAGCGGTGAATTTTATTATTGAAAAGTGGTAAGGTAAATTTATTATGATTTTTTACTTAAAAAAATTAAAAATTGTAATGTTTAAAAGATTCAAACCTTATTACTTATGTAACACACACGGTAACCGCTGGACCGCTTTGTACCGGAGATGAACACGTCAAAAATAAGATAAAAAATTTATTATAAAAAGTCCAGAAAAAGAAAGTTATAGTAAAATGAGGGAGTATTATTTATTGTATCAAAATAAAATTAATATAATATTTTTTAATTTGATATTCTTGGTCGGGTCCCGCGCGCATAAGTGTGACTGCCTCGTAAAAGCTTATAAATTACATCAGAATTTAATTAGTGCGAATTTGGAATGATGTCGACTAGATTTGGAGACAAATATAAGTTGATTTACAATGGATTTCCCCCTTGTAAAGTTGCCAATCATTTTAATCAATTACACACCCCGTCCCACAATTACTTGCACAATTTGATTAACACAATTTAAAAAAAAAAAAAAATTTTAATGATATGACTTAAAATAAAGAACTAATATTTTGAGTGTTTTAGTGAAGTGTAAGGTAAAACATGGACAAAAAAAAAAAGTGACAATTTTAAAAATAAAATGATATTGTGAACGTATTAATTTTGTTTCTTATTTTTATATTAGGAATGCACAAATAATTTTAGATCGTTCCAATACAAAAAATGTACAAATAATCACGGATGGAGTAAAATATACTCTCTAGCTCAATTTCATAATTCTCAACTTTTGTTTTTAGTGATTCTATTTATTTATTTGTATTTTCTTATTTTAAATAATATCATTCACACCAATTTATCTATACTCTTCAACCATCACTTATTTATTCGAAAATTCATTCAATGTATTATAAATAAATGGAGCATAAATAATTTAATTTATAAAATAACTAGTAATTAATATTCACTCCAGAGACATAAATAATTTAAACGAAAATATTAATGGTGTAGAATTTTATGAGAATTGATACTCCCACAATTTCATAAAGTTTGTCGCATTTGTCATTTTGTATAAAATTAAGGAACATATTTTTTTGACATATTTATCCCTCATTAATTTCTCTCTCCCCATTTTAACCTTTCTTTTATATGACATTCTTACATTTTGAAAGAAAGTGAGATAAAATAAATCATTAATATCTTTTCAATTAAAAGTGATATTGTAATAATAAGAGAATTTTTATAAAAAAAGTCATTGCTACCGACACTTTTTTAATTAAGAAAAAAAATTATAATAATTTTAAATAAGATTAAAGTTGAATTTAATTAAGAAAAAAATTATAATAATTTTAAATAAGATCAAAGTTGAATGTAAATAACTCTATGCCCCCTATCTTTAAATATCAAGACTAGTTTAAAATATAATTATTTAATTAATGAATTTTTCATATTAATTCCTTATATCTCGCCTTTTCTTCAACCATCATTTCAGTTTCTATCGTGATACTCAAGATCGAATTCGATGGAAAAATTAAGTTGGTTCGTGTTAATTAGTCTTCAACGTTTCTAGAAGTCTTGAATCAAGTCACTGGTATGTGACCCACATTAATAGACTGATTTTATTAATGCAGATCTAATTTGCATTAAAGTCATTTTTCTAAATAATGATATTTGCATATGCACATAATTTACTGCACACTTCTGCATTATTAATATATTGATGCAACTTTAGTATTTTTTTTCTTCTGCAGATCTTTCTGCATAATCAAGTTAGAGATTTTTCTGAAAAAAATATATAATTTAATTTGACGATTTTTATGTAGATCTTCAAGTTTGAAAATGAAATTGAATATCCAAGATTTGGGGAAGACTTGAATATCAGATATACTTGAATATCAGAGATTTGGGAAAAATTTGAATATCAAAGATTTTGGGAAAGTCCTAGAGGATGTAAAATAATCAGTTGTGTTTGAGAAAGAGAGAAAGATATATATTCAAAATTTAAAATTAGTTGACTTAATATTATATTAAAATTAAAACATAATTTTAAATATTAAGGATAAGATGGTACATTTAAGTTGAATTTTGATTTTAATTTGAACCTTGTTCTTCTTTTAAAAAACTGTACGTGACTTATTAATGAAATTCCCTGATAATAATTACGTAAGGGTAATTTAAAAAAATCTGTTGTAAAAATAGGAAAATCGACAAACTTTTTAAAACAAAAATAAAGATCAAATACAACAAACTTTGTGAAACATGGAGTATATAAAAGTGTTACGTAAGACTAATCATGATATATAGATTTGGACGTGGTATGTGACTTAACCATTCATTATGTTATTCTGACTTTAATTTATTCTGACTTTAATTAAAAACTATTATCCTCCCCTAATTATTTAGCACTTGATCGTGTCCATATATTCGTGTCGTCGGTATTAAAATCATATTTGTTTAATTTCATTAAATTACTACATGTACAATGAATAATATTCTGAAAATACTCAAAATACTAGTATCTCGTGATTCACGGGTAATACTAAAAAATAAATATATTTAAATTCAATAAATAATATTTCATGTAATTAAAAAAAAAAAATCACATGAATGTCATTATATATGTGTCAGTGTGTGTGCGCTGGCCCGCAACATAAAATTTCAAATTAAAGCTCGAAAAAAGAGGATTATTTTTATATATTAATGTTAAAAATGGATTTGAAATTGGAATTTTTTTTTTTTGACAGGTGAAATGGAAAAATTAAAAAATCACATGAATGTCAATTTTATTATTTGCAACATGAGTTTCAAGAAAAGACAATGATTTTATTACGTCAAGATTAAAAAATTGGATTTGAAATGGAAACTTAGTCTTCATTTGAATGAAGGGATTTGATCTATGAATTTTAAATTTACCATTCAAATCTATTTCACTTGTTTGGATTATAAATGATTTTAAATACTTAGGACATGATTGGTACGATGAAATGAAATTATGATTGAATGAAATGAACTCATTAATGAAATGAAGGTCTGAATGAATAATACTCTCTCCGTCCTGTAAAATTTTACTCAAACAGATTTTTGAGTCCACAAAATATATGTTTATTATATTTAAATAATTAACTTTTGAATATTTTTTCTACTTTATTAACAAGATTGAGTATGTACCAACGCTATTCTTTACTCGTTATTCCACATATATTTTTTATAATTAAAATATGATTTTTTTTAAACCATTTTACTGGATAGAGGGAGTTTAAGAATGATCATTCTATGATTGATACAACATAGACATGGACGTAGGAATAAAATGTAGTATTGTATAAATTTATTTTAAATTATTATTATTAAATCTTGTTAAAAATATATTATCACTTTATATTAATAATATTATTATTAATTATTGTTAAAAATATATTATTTTTATTATTAATATTTTAATAATTATTACTAGTGATAGAATTATTATTAATAGTATATATTTATTAGTTTTATCTTATTGATTTTATTATTTATAATAAATGTGTATTGTAAATAATTTTTTTTTACTATTAAATAAATTAAAATTAATATAATTACTTATATTATCAAGAATTATTATACTATTATTTTATATTATTAAAAATAATATATTGTATATATTATTGAAAATTATTAAATTATTTTTTATATTAATATATTTATAATTTAATATTATTAAAAAAATAATATTATGTTAAATTTTAATGTATTATTATTTATATTTTTAATTATTAAATAATAGTAATAATATTATTATTAGTTTTATTTATTTATTACGGAGTAAAAGTTTGATTCTATACCTAAACCTATGGGGTGGAAAGGAATGAGAATTTCATACTTTTGGAAATCACCATTCCTTTAGGTGGTGTTTGGTTTGGGATTGTGGTGGATTTGATTGGGATTGGGGTGGATTGGATTGGATTGAAATTTGGGTAATCCATGAATAATAATTGTGTACGATTGAGAAGCATGAGTAGATGTAACTTTATGTCACATCAAAAGTGATGCTATACTATTTTATTATTGTTAGTATAGTATTGAAAGAAAAGTAAGAGAGACAACGAGTATGTGAAAGAAAAGTAAGAGAGAGAAGAAAGTAGGAGAGAGAATGAGTAATTGAAAAGAAAAATAGTGATTTGATTGTATAATAATAGGTGTATAGGTGTATTATAGGGGTAGATTGATATTTGAATTTGTATTTGGATTGAGATGGATTGAAAGAGATTGGATTTGAATTGGTCCAATCCGGCCAAACCCAAAACAAACACCGCCTTAAGGAATGATGATTTCATTCCATAAATCCTACCAATCACAAAATTAGGAATGGACTCATGAATAATGATTTCATTCATACCAATCATACCCTTAGATTTTTTCTCACACAATTTTTAGTTAAAATTATTAAAACTATATCATTTGAAATTTATGTATTTTAAAATATTTTCATTTAAAATACATCCTCAAATCAAATTCCCTCATCCAAATACAACCTTATTATTGTAATTTGAATTTAATTATTGAGGATTTTTATTCCTTTAAAGTGTTTTTAACGGTATATACTGTATTCCTCACATTATGCTATATATATATATATTTTTCGTCAATATAAAGTAGGACCATATACTCTTTATTTGACTGTTATACCTTATTTAGAATGCAAAAAATTATATGTTATATTGTACTAATAAGATCGGTACGATTCACAACCGCAACCTCGTGTTATTCACGGTAGGGGTGAGCAACGCAATCGAACCGAACCGAAATTGACAAACCGAAATCGAACCGAATTTCATTATAATTAACCGAAACCGAACCAAAGAAGGGTAAAACCGAAAATAACCGAACCGAAATATTCGGTTCGGTTTCGGTACTAAACCGAAAACCGAAATTAAAACCGAAAAACACAAGTCCAATTACGAAAATTCAAATAACAGTCCAATTTCAAAAGATACAGCAGCAAATGGAATAACAGTCCAAAGTCCAATTCAAATAACACCTACTGAAATGAAAAACACCTACCAATTTCAAATGTCAAATAAGTAAATAACAATCCAAAGTCCAAACAAATGGAATAACAGTCCAAATAAGTGAAAATACAGCAGCAAAATAGTTCAAAAGATAGTTCAAAATATAAAATTATGAGTCTCTAGCTTGGTAACTCCTTACCTCCAACTTCCCCCAAGCTCTCTTCAATCTCTAGCTCATTGTCTCTTCGTCCTCCTCTATGATAGGGCTTAATCTTAATGAACCAACACTTGGGTTTTCAACCGTTGACAAATCTAAAAATAAAAAATAACATGTTAATAAGCCAAAAGATAACATTAAGTCATTAACAAAAGATAAAATATTCACTTAAACTTAGAAGTTAGAACATTGTTACCTTTCTCATGAGTCTCAAGTTCTTCAAGTAATTCTTCATAAACGGGATGGGTTGAATGTCGAATCAAATCTTGAGCACAAATCAAAGCTTCAACTATCTTAGGAGTTAGAGAACTCCTAAATGCATCAAGTACCCTTCCACCGGCACTAATCGCAGCCTCCGAAGCAACGGTTGAAATTGGAACGGCTAAAATATCACGAGCCATTCTTGAAAGAATTGGAAATCGGTTGGAGTTCACCTTCCACCACATTAAAACGTCCAATTTCCCATCTAAAGTGGCTTCACTCAAGTAGAGTTCAAGCTCACTTTGCTTTCTACTAGCCATCCCACTTTCAACTCTTTGTCTCGTGTACCTTGCTTTAGAGAGCGACACATCACTATCTTCCTCACAATTAAGCGCTCCACTTGAACTTGAGGTGTTCTCATTTGCTTCATTCAACGACTTATACTTGGTATTATATTCATTGAATACCTCAAAAAGTTCATTTCTCACCTCTAGAAAGATAGTATCACCCTTATCCGCCCCATACATCTCAACCAAAGAATACTCCAAATACCCCAATTTATCACGTGGATCAAACACATTAGCCCAAAAGATGATTTTGTTCATTTTTTCCGCATCTCCCCAATATTTATCAAATTTCTTTTTCATGGAATCACCTAACCTCTTAGTATCAAAATCTGTATTTACCTTCCAATCATTCAAAATGCAGCACAAATCACTAATCTCACTTAAAAAAGAGTTAGACGTGATATAAGATGAACCAGAAACGCGAACAGTCAACTTATGAAAATGCTTCAACAAATTAGCATACTTACGAACACAATTCCAATCAAGAGCACATGGAACATTTAAATCCCCCAAATCAATCTTATAACATGGATCTAATTCCTCAAACTTCTCAAATGCCCTTTCAAACTTTTCAGCCCTATTAAACATGTCATAAGTTGAATTCCACCTTGTAGGAACATCCAAACACAATGATTTATTACTTTCAATTCCCTCCAACTCCACACAATCATTAAATCTCTTCAATCTAGCAGGTGAATTCCTAATGTACCTAACTGCATCTCTCACACGCTTTACTGAAGGATCAATATCTTTCAAACCATCACCAACCACCAAATTAACTACATGTGCAATACATCTTATATGAAGGTACTTACCACTTGCAATTGCAGTTCCCCAATTCACAACTTTTCTTTTCATGAATTTTATAGCCCCATCATTTGAACTTGCATTATCTACGATTATGGTAAACAAATTTCTCAACCCCCAATCAAGAAGACAATTTTCTAGTGCTATACCAAGATAGTCACCTTTATGAATAGAAACAGGCACAAATTGATAATCTTCTTATGTAATTTCCACTCATTATCAATGAAATGAGCAGTAATGCACATGTAATTAATTCTTTGCAACGAAGTCCAAGTATCAGTGGTAATACACACTCTTTCACAGTTTGCTTTCAAGAAAGACTTCAGTTTTGACCTTTCATTAATGTACAATTGATAACAATCCCTCGACACCGTCCATCTAGAAGGAATACGAAACCTAGGACATGCTTTACTCATAAAATCCTTAAACCCTTCACTCTCCACACTCTTAAATGGTCATCAATCACAATCATTCGTACAAGAGCTGCCCTAATTTCATTTTGATCAAATTTCCAAGTACTAATTGTAGAACTACTCTCATTCTCATCTTTGGTTGGTTGCAGATTTATTAACCCTTGGTTTTTTTCTAGATTTCTAGGGTTGTTCATGCAAGCTTTCAAGTGATTGTTTAGTGATGAAGTGCCATTTCTAGTAGGGTTACAACAAAGTACCTTTTCGCAATACTTGCATTTAGCTTTATCCCCACCGTCCTCGCCCGTGAATTTCTCGTAATGTTGCCACACTTTCGATCTTGACCGGGACTGCTTTCTTTTTTTCCCTTGAGTTGAGGGGGGTTGTGATGGCCCTGATGGGGGCACCTCGTTTTCCACCAGATTACTTCTCTCTTGTGTAGTAAGCTGCATTAATTAGCAAATTATTTAGAAAAATGCTAATCATTTTAATACAGGCTGTTAAATCGAATACAGGATGTTAAATCAGTTTAATTACCATTTACAACACAAATTCTACCTATTCTATTTCTACATACCAAATCTGCAAATCAAAATCTACATATTCAATTTATTAACAGTTTATTAAACCATTACAGCACAAATTCTACATATTCTATTTCTACATACCAAATCTGCAACTCAAAATCTACAATCTACATATTCAATTTACAGCAATCAAAAATATTAAAAATCAAAAATTGAATACAGGCCTAAATCATATTCTACATATTCAATTTACATACAACAATCATTATCAAAATATTTAAAATCAAAATTTGATTACAGGCTGTGAATCTAGAATAATTGAAACTCACTTTGACAAAATCAAAATTTTAAAGTAGATCTCCCCTATTTGAGTCGGTTTGAGTCGCTTTGACAAAATCAAAATCAATTTACAGCATTTGCGTCGGTTTGACAGTCCAATTCGATTAAAATCTTACCGTGTGACCCATGTCCATATTTGAGTTTGTCATTTGACTGGTGGTGGTCGCCGGTGTGCGTGGAGGGCCTGGGGGCTGGCTACGCCATCGATTAGTGGTCGAGACGCCGCCGCCGACGTCGAGTGTGTAGATTGTGCGTTCTGCCTGGGGCCTGGGCTGTGCCGTTGTGCGGCTGTGCCATGTGCTAACGGTGGCTGCGCCGGCCGCCGGACGATTCGTGGTGGCCGGCGGAAAATCAGAGGGGAACGTGTGAAGTGAAGTGTGAACGCCGAATGGTGTGGGAAAATCAGAGGAAATGGGGGAAGGGGGAATTAGATTTAGGGCTTTGGGGAATTAGGGTTTAGTATTTATATGGGCCCATTTCGGTTCGATTTTCGGTTAACCAAAATTTGATGTAATAAAACCGAAACGAATACCGAAATTTACAAAAAATGCTAACCGAACCGAAACCGAAAAACCGAACCAAATTCATATTTCGGTTCGGTTTGGTTCAGTTTTTCGGTTTTTTTCGGTTTTTGCTCAGCCCTAATTCACGGTGTTGCGTAAAAAAATAACGCACCTTGATTGTTAATCCGTCAATCCGGATGAGAACCCTTTTGATGGATTATTTGTGAATCGTTTTCTTCAGCAATCCGATATGTCAGATTATAATCCTCCGGTTATGCATACGTATAAATCGTCTTCTCCGAGCTCACGAACACCTGTAAAACCACGCCAGAGAGATCTCCGGCGCGGGGACTTCGACGCTCAAGTCAGATGGAGATCTCAAATAATCAGGTGGTGGAGCTATCTGAATCAGTGGAAATCTCCTCAAAACAATATCAATCTCAAGTGCCCAAGGGCTCAGTTTTAGTGTATTCAGATCACCGGAAAATATAAGATGGTATATTTTCTTGTCAAGTAGTATTTCAGTACTCAATGGGAGTGTATATTCGTGATTGTGTGATTAGATAAGCTGCAAATCAGATAATGAATCTTAAAACGCGTACCTTGGGAAAAAAGTAGTTTTTCCCCCTTTTTCCTCAACTACCTAGCCCTAGACTCGGTCCAAAGCCCATTATCATTCCTTCCACGCCCTCAATCCCTAAATTCTCGGCGTTAGTTCCACCTCTTCAACTCTAAAGGACAAAACAAAACCTTCTAACAGGATCTAGAAAAGGAAGTATGTATCTTGCAAATTGGAACAACTGTCCTAAGGATACATGCCTGCTTGTGAAGAGCCCTAGAGATGTCAGCTGGCTATGGCACAAACGTCTTAGCCATCTGAACTTTAAGACTATGAACAAGCTAGCAAGGGAATCTTAGTTGATGGTCTGCCTAATGAACTCTACTGTAAAGATCAGGTATGTGATGCATGTCAACAAGGAAAGCAAACAAAGGTCTCCTTCAAGACCAAGAAGACAGCATCAACCAGCAGAGTTCTTGAATTACTTCACATGGATCTCTTTGGACCAATTACTCCAACAACACTTACAGGAAGGAAGTACACTCTTATTGTTGTAGATGACTACTCCAAGTTTACTTGAGTTATCTTCTTATACAAGAAGAGTGAGACTCAACAGAAGCTTCCTGAACTATTGAAGAGAATCCAAGTAGAGAAAGGAGAACCTATTGTGAAAATTAGAAGTGACAAAGGCACTAAATTCATTAACTCTTATATTATTGCCTATTGTACTTCTAATGGTATTCAGCATGAGACCAGTGCAGCAAGAACACCACAACAGAATGGTGTAGCTGAAAGAAGAGTCAGAACACTCAAAGAGGCTGCAAGAACACTCCTTGCTGAATTCTCTACTCCTAAGAAGCTATGGGCAGAAGCCATCAACACAGCTTGTCACACTCAAAATAGATCAGGTATTCACAAAATTCATGAGAAAACCCCATATGAACTGTGGAAAGGAAGGAAACCTAGAGTATCTTACTTTCATATATTTGGTTGTAAGTGTTTCATTCACAACAATGGGAAGAGTAAGTTGAATGCTTTCGATGCCAAAGCAGATGAGGGGATATTCTTGGGATACTCCTCTACTAGCAGAGCATTTAGAGTATTCAAAAAACGAACCCTTCTTGTGGAAGAAACACCTCATGTTGTTTTTTATGAATCTTGTGAAAAGAGTGCAGTAGAGACAAACTCAGCTGCAGATAAGATGAGGAAACTAGTGATCAAGTCCAGACCAGATGAGTTTATTGAAGTCAATGAACCATTTCCTGAAGAACCAGAAGAGGATAAACCTCACAGACCTGTCACTAGATCTCAAACCCAAGCTGAACAAGCTGACCAGAATCAAGATGCAACAATCCCAAATGCAAGGGGGAATGATCTCTTTGACACACAAGATACAGATGATGATCGACCAAATCAAGTCAACCTTCCTGATGGCACTAGAACAGATGAGAATCCAAGCTCATCTAATGCAGACACACCTGTGAGGCATACATGGAGAAACAATCATCTATCAAACCTCATCTTAGGAGGAGCAGACTCAGGTGTCAAGACCAGAAGACAACTGAATCAGAACCCCCAGTCCTCTATGTTCTGCTGGTGTGCTTTCTTGTCCAACATTGAGCCAGCTGACATAGAAGAAGCAATGACTGATAGCAATTGGATCACTGCTATGCAAGAAGAACTAAATCAATTCGAAAGAAATGAAGTATGGGAATTGGTAGATCGTCCTGAAAACCACAATATAGTAGGAACAAAGTGGGTATTCAAGAATAAGAAGGACGAAAATGATGTAATAACTAGAAATAAAGCAAGGCTAGTTGCAAAAGGATACTCACAATCTGAAGGGATTGATTATGATGAAACCTTTGCTCCAGTAGCCAGATTAGAAGCCATTCGACTATTTCTAGCTTATGCATCATATATGGGCTTCAAGGTATATCAAATGGATGTCAAGAGTGCTTTTCTAAATGGTATTCTGGTAGAAGAAGTGTATGTAGAGCAGCCTCCAGGATTTGAAAAAGGAGATCAAGTATATCGTCTGAAGAAGGCTCTCTATGGTCTAAAGCAAGCCCCTAGAGCTTGGTATGACACATTGTCACAATTCCTACTTGACAATGGATACACAAAAGGTAAAGTTGATAGAACACTTTTCAGAATACAAGAAGGAGAAGACATTCTAATGGTGCAAATATATGTAGATGACATTATATTTGGATCACCCAATCAAGATATGTGCAAGAAGTTCTCTGAACTAATGCAAGGAAAATTCGAAATGAGCATGATGGGTGAGATGAATTACTTCCTAGGACTCCAAGTCAAGCAAAGTCCAGAAGGGATCTTCATCAACCAGTCCAAGTATACCAAGAGCCTATTAGAAAGATTCAAAGCTCTACAAAGCAAGACTGCAAGAATTCCAATGATGACATCATTCAAAATGGAACCAGATGAGTCTGGAAAGGCAGTTGATCAAGCTGAATAATATAGATCACTAATTGGGTCTCTACTATATCTTACAACCAGCAGACCTGATATAACCTTTGCTGTAGGAGTATGTGCTAGGTTTCAAGCAAACCCAAAGCAAAGTCATCTAGAAGCAGCAAGAAAGATTCTCAAGTACCTAAAAGGAACAGTCAACTTAGGACTATGGTACCCTGCTGATGACAATCTAGAATTGAGTGGATACTCTGACTCAGACTATGGTTGATGCAGAATAGATAGGAAGTCCACATCTGGAACCTGTCAATTCCTAGGCAACAAGTTAATTTCATGGTTCTATAAGAAGCAAACTTCAGTTGCAACCTCCACCACTGAGGCAGAATATATGGCAGCTGGAAGTTGTTGTAGTCAGCTGCTCTGGCTAGTTCAACAACTAAAAAATTACAATGTAGAGGCAAGAGAAGTCCCTATCTACTGTGATAGCAGCAGTGCCATTGCCATCACTCAAAATCCAGTCCTCCACACAAGGTGCAAGCATGTTGACATTTGACACCACTTCATAAGAGATCACCTTGAAAAGAAGGACATCAAGATGGAGAAAATTCACACAGATATCCAAAGAGCAGACATCCTGACTAAGCCCCTAGCTGAAGAAAGATTCAAGACCCTGTGCTACAGCCTAGGACTCCTTGATCCAAGCATATGAAGAGCAAGGATCAGCTGAAGACCTCAGCTGATACAACAATAACAGACTAGGAGGATCAGATGAGGTGAATAGACACCCTCATCTTCAGGTAAGTACTTTCCCAATGAAGACAAATAAAGCTGAGGGAAAACATAGAGCTATTTAATCAAGTGGGGAATCCATGATACCTTAAGAATCCTTGATAAAATACTCTACAATCTGCATTGCATAATATATATATATATATATATATATATAGTCAGAAGAGTTGAACAAAGTTCCTTGGAACCTGTACTCAAAGCAATGTATACATGTGTATAATAATAAACTATTCTTCATAAAATACTTTATCACTATACATACATACAGTATACTATTGAGTTTAACTTGGTTGGATTAATACACCATCCTCACCGACTCAACAGTATGCAAGCTCTGTACGGATTTCAAATCACTTTTGTTCAAAATTTATAATTTCTGCATTCTACAAGATAAAGTCTGAATCTCTTTAAATGTGAACCCTTAGATCAAGAATCTCATTGTTGATCTTAAGAAGTAACTTTTCAGAAATTCAGACCTATCAACTTAATAGTTTTTGTCATCTTTCACTCCACTACCTCATTTCTACCCCTATAAAAGGAGGAAGTTATGGGAATATCTAAGAACACAAATCACTAACTATTATTCTTCTTTCAGGTATGGAGAAAATCGAGAGAAGAGATGGCATGGACATCATTCCTCAACCAAGGTCTTGGGTGAAGGAGATGAAGATCTGTCCAGAAGATGGAGATGATGCAGATCAGCATACTTGGCTTACCCAACATAAGTATGCTTCTGAAAAGTAAAGGAAGGAGAGATGCAGAGGACAGAGTAGCAAACAAGCAGAGCTTCTTCTCCAGGGGGAAGTTCTACATGGAGAGCTTGTTACCAAAGGCTACTTTGTCAAAACCAATCAAGAAGACCAAGTTCCTGCCTTTCTCTTCACATTGCCTTACAAGAGAGACGAAGAAATTTAACAAGGACACATTAGATGCTACAACCCATCTGATGGTGATGGACCATCCGATGGTGAAGGCAACCTGAACCAGTGGAATACCATCCAGGCTGACCAGCTACATATTGATTTGATGGTTCCACATGGTTAAGGGGGAAGTGCTGAAAGATCCATCAAACTAGGTTGGATAATCAGACACAGAAGATTTACTCAGCAACTTAAAACTTCTACTCAGCTGATCAGAAGACTAACTCAGCTGACCAGAAGACCTCCGAGAAAATCAGCAGACGTTTCAAGAAAAATCAGAAGACTTCACTCTGCTGATCAGATCACATTTGATCTCAAAATAAAGTCTAATGTTCATCTTTGATCATGTAATTCATTCTAGATTTGCTTCTGAATGTAATTAAGGAATTCGGCCTATATAAGGAATGCAATTTACTTATAGAAAACGGCCTTGAATGATCAATTTTTGCCAAAATTTAGTCACAACGGCTATTTTTAGTAATGATGTCATTAGCACTCAATTACCATTTTGCCAGCGAATCATCAAATGACACATGGCATATTCAGCCGGCAAAAATTAAAGGAATGGGCTGAAAACGAAGAGGGAAATCTTGGGTACTACTCCACATTAAATCAATTCTGACCGTTGGATCGTACATAAATCGAGATTTGCTGGAGTATATAAGCAACCCTTAAACAATTCCTCAAACCCTTTCGCTCACAAAACTCAAACACACTCAATCACTCTCGTTCTGAACATTCTTTCAAGCTTTCTAAACCTACAAACCAACATTCAGAATGGCAATCATTGA
Source organism: Galeopsis tetrahit (assembly GCA_963675135.1). Lineage (NCBI taxonomy): Eukaryota > Viridiplantae > Streptophyta > Magnoliopsida > Lamiales > Lamiaceae > Galeopsis > Galeopsis tetrahit. The sequence goes on from OY776128.1 coordinate 23,463,977, forward strand.
GATTTATGATGAGAAGACCAAGATCACTGGCACTCTAGATGCAGCAAAGTGGTCTAAGGAAGGGAAGGTATTCACTGAGAACGCTCTGTTTTAAAAGGGCAAGCACACTGATGAGAACAAGGAGATTCTTCTTCGATGTATCAATCTCAAACTCCGTGAATTCCTAGAAGCAGCACCAACCAATGTGTACGAACAAGATGTGCTCGCTTTCTACTCGAATGCAGTGTTCAAAGGCCCATATGTTGAAAGTGTTATGGGTGGACACAAGGTCAAAGTCACTAGGGAAATTCTCAAGGACTTGTTCGACCTACCAAAAGGGAAGGTAAACATCTCTACTTACATTATGGGAAGAGAAAAGGAATATATGGAGATGTTTACTAGTGGAAGACTCAAGGCTATTGATGCCTCTGGAGTTAAGAAGTCTCAACTTGATCTCAAGTTTCAGACTTTGATGGACATAGCAGGCAAGATGCTGCTTGGTAACACCTTTAGTCATGATGCTGTTACCACTCTGAAGGTTAGAGTTATGGCTGCAATTTGGGATCAGATTGATGGAGATTGGCAAGGTCTCTTCTTCGATAGAATCGCCCTTGAGGCCAAGAAGGTTACTCTGGATCTGCAATTTAAGGAATGGAAGGTGACCTCCACAGTCAGCTTTGTCAACAAGCTGAGTATCATCCTTCCAGAGATACTCCCAAAGAAGTATAAGATGGGTACTGCTAAGAAGTTCCACATCTCCAAATATTACTTGAGAAAGGAGGCCCTTGCTGAGGCAGCAAGGTTGAAGGAGGAAAAGAAGAAGAAGATGGCTGAAGCATCCTCCAAAGATGCAGCTGATGAGGCAGAAGAGTCTGCTCATGACTCTGCTGAAGAGGACGAAGGCTGCTGATGATGATGATGATGACAATCAGACTCTTGCATAGAGAAGATATCTGATCAGATCTGGGCTCATCTCCCCATCTGATTCAGATGCCACTCCATCAGTCTCACCTTTGAAGAAGACAGGTACTTCTAACACCTCCATCACAATTACTCCTTCAAAACTATCTAAGGGTCAGAAGAGAAAGAAGAACACTTCTTATTTCACCAAGAAGTCTAAGAAATCCAGGCTCCCTACTCCCATGAGCATAGCCCCAATTTCATCCTTTGACCCTACTGAAGGTGCCAACCCATCTGAACCATCAAACACTGAGACCCAAACCACTGCTGATACTCACACAGCAGAGGATCAAGCCATGCCCCAAACCTCTGCTGATGCTCAAACAGCAGATGACCAAATCCAGAAACTCTCTCAATCCCCTGCTGATATCTAACCAGCAGAGGACCAAGCTCCAGAATCTCAACCACCTACTGATCTTCAAGTAGAAGAAGAACCAGACCAGCAGACTCAAACCCCTGCTGATGCACAACCCACTGAAGATCAATCACACCCTCCTACCCAACCCAAAGATATCACTCCCCAAAACCCTGCTGATACTCACACAGCAGAGGAACATACCCTATCCACTCAATCACCTATCCACAATACCCCATCTACACAGGAAGACTTGGGACCAGCAGACCTGGCTCCAGCAGGTCCTTCTCATTCTCAGCCTCAGTACAGCATGGTGCACTATCCTATGTGCACAAGGGAGAAGATCAAGAGAATGAAGATAGCTAACTTGCTCAGGTCGACTATACCTGATATTGATGAGGAGTCAATCCAATTTGAGCAAGTACTAAGAGTATGTACTTGGATTGAACTCAGAAGGGATGAGGTTGATGACTTACTTGAAGTTATGGAAGGAATGGGAGGAAAAGCTAACTTCCTCGACTGGGAAATGGAGCAAAAAGAGGTTGCTCAAGTCCAGTCATTCGCTGAGTTGTTACCAACAGAGGCCCTCACTAAAGTGTGCAACAGGATTCTAGGAATCCCATCTGAAGATTCCTCTGTCCCAGTAGGCTCATCAGATCATCAGGCAGCCGACAAAGCCTTGGCAGATGACTCAGCTGCACAAGCTTTAGCAGAAGACTCAGTTGCACCAGCACTGGCAGCTGACCCAGCTGCACCAGCTGAAACAGTGGAGATTGAAAAAGAAGTCGTAACCGTACCAGCTCACTTTAAGCCTACAGATGATCTGACTCACTTCATTGACCAATCAGATAATAAAGGAAGAAGGATCATTACCCATCTGATTGATGCCTCTACCAGCTTCCTGAATGAAGAATACCTATCAACTGAAGAGAGAGGCAAAGCATTGATAGTAACTCCAAATGCTCTGCATACCAAACCACAAGGTACTGCCTCCACCTCTACCCCATCTGTTTATTATACAGCGGACATCTGCTCCCAGGTCAAAACTGCAATAGACTTGCACTTTGAGAAAGACTTAGGCCTGCAGCTTGCAAGATATGTTGAGAAAGCTGTAAAGGAGCATAGGACTCGTCTTCATGACCAAATTGTTGATATCGAGGACAAGTTTGGTGAGGCACTTCATCATCAAGTAGAGGAGTATTTGCACACTGAGATGAATAAATCAACTGACAGATCCAAAATGTTTGTTGATCTCTATGCTAATGAGATAACCCGCATGGAGACCACCTACAAGACCAGGATTGAAGATGCTGAAGCAAGAGCCACTGAAGGTCAGGCTCTTCTTAAAGCAGCTGCAGAGGAGAATGAGAAACTGCAGACTCAGCTGAAGGAAACAGCAGACAAGCTGGAGACTCTCTCCACCAAGCTAGAAGTTGCCTCTTCCTCAACTTCTCATGCTCAGGTCCTAGAACACAGCATCACTCATCTGACCCAAGTTGGCAAGGTCAATGCCATGGCTCTCAAGCAGACTCTGCATGTGGAAATTTTGAATGCAATGAAGCCTTTTGCGGCTGCACTTGCTGAAGCCAAAAAGGGGGAAGAAGTGTTGATAAAAGCTCTGGAGAAGTCTACTGCACAACAAGCTGTAATGGTAGTATCTCAAGATGAGCTGAATGAAACCTTGGGAGGTTTGAAAAGCAAAATCAAGAACAGACAAGGCAAAGAAGCTGTTCAAGAAGAAACCCAAGGCCCAGCCAAGAGTCTAAAGCTCACTGCCCCTACTGCTCCTATAGAACAAGTTTCTGAAAAGAGGATGACAAGGAAGAGAAAGGTAGATGAGCAATCAAAGGCAGTTGAGAAGTCAGCTCCAGCAGAGCCTACTGCAGAAGAGAAAGAGGATAAGAAAAGAAAGTTGCTTGAAGCTCAAGAGCTGAAGCAAAAGAAGCTCAATGATGCGAAGGCAGTCAAGGCCAAATTTGATAGGAAAGTGGCCAAACTCAGGAAAGCACTTAAGGATAAAGAAAAGGAAGAAAGTGCCCTGGTAATTGACAGCACATATGTGGATCTATTAGCCCTTCAAGATGAGCTACCAAGATGGTATCCCCTGAAGAAGAAGTGGCAAATCCAACACCACATAGTAAGAAAATTTGGCCCTCTCCCTACTTATGAGGATGAATTTCTTCAATTCTCCCAGTTCATGGACTTTGAAGATCAAGAGTTCTGGACAGAAGTAGTCAAGACAGCCAAGGAGCTCGACTACAGAATCCTAACCCCTGAAGAACCTAAGTGGGATGCACCTACTCTAGGATCTGGAAGAACAGACAAGATAGAAGTCAAAAGGATTCTGGAAAAGATCTACAAAGAGGAGAATGTTACAGACTTGCAACACATGGAAGATGTTCGAGTTCGTCTATACCTTGCCTTCCGCATCTGAACAAGAGAAGACCTGATGAAGACTACTTTAGAAGTTCAAAGAAACTAACACTTGTAATCTGTAAAAGTTCCATATATATTCAAGTATTAGTTCTTTTTGCTTACAAGACAAATTCTCATTGTCTTCATCAGAAACCTCATTTATAAAGATTTTATAAACTCTTATCTTATTCATTAAGAGCATTTATCAAGTAGAGTTTTGGCTTCATCAAAAAGGGGGAAATTGTTAGGATATAAATTCACCCTAAGCCCCACTTGATGTTAGAATAGTTTTGATGGCCAAAACACTTAGAGTTTATAAATGTAATAGGATCAGCTGACTTTGTATAGAACAGCTTACACTAGTCTTGTGTGATCAACTGTATTGATATCAACTGATCAGCACAGCCCTGGCTTACATGCACAACCTCAAGATGAGAAGAGTAGAACGCATGAAGACTAGAAGATCCTTGAAGACCAGATAAGTAAGGTGCTTGTATACCTACTTAGTTGATGGAGTCCAAGTTGAAGATGGCCTAACTCAGCACAAAGTATTGCCAGATCAGAAGAGTGTTACTCTTCTGATATCAGAAGACAGAAGACTTAAGGCCAGACGAGTAGCCAGAAGACTAGTAGTGAAGATCAGAAGACTAGGAGCTCGTCCAGGACTCGGCTGATTCCAAAGTCATCTTACAATTCAAATGAAGACTTACCATTCTTAGAAGATTGACATAATCCCAGAATTGAAGCAATCAAGCGGCTGGAATCAAGGAATCAAGCAAACATGGAAAGATTGCCCCAACGGCTAGTCAACTCCAACGGCTAGTTGCAACAATCATCCCTATAAATACAAGAGGATGAGAAATCACAAGTACGAGGTCACAACGAGAGAATTCAACAGCTAAACAAGCAAGCAAGTATAAAGCCACATTTTATTGAGAGTTCTCCAAGAGCCCAGAAATCCTTAGAACACCTTCTAGCTCTTAAGTGATTTCCCATCCAACCAAAGAACCTGAATCCTATTCATATTGTATATTCTTTGATTTAGGCATAGTGGTTAAGCATTTTATAAGCTTGAACCATTAGTTGGATATATTCAAAAACCCCAAAACCCCCACCATAAGGTTAAGTTTTTGAACCCCTGTAAAAGTGCAAGTGCTTCCAATCACTTGTGGAGACCGTAGTAGTAAGGACTGCTCAGATCTCAAAGTCCTACCCTTGGGACTATAAAGGACAAGCCCTTGTAATTTTTGGTAAATTAAAGGGATTAAACATCACGTTAGGACGTGAGAGTGGACGTAGGAACGTATATCCGAACCACTATAAATCTGGCGTCTCTTACATTTCTGCACTTTACTTTATTATTTATTTATCTCATTATATAGTGCATACTGTGTTTTCAAAGCATCTTTATTTAAGGCCATAACTTTCAAACCAGCATCAGCTAGGTATTTCATTAATTAAACAAGTTGGTGATTTCAAAAGAACTCAAGAACGAGTCTAAACAAACAGGCCTACTCACTTCCGCATTTAATCTCTTCATCAGATCACTATAGTCATCTGGACCAGCACACTTGTAGTCCAGCTGACATAGAAATCAGAAGAGGTTTCAAACTACTTTGAAAAAGTTTTAAAGTTTATTCACCCCTCCCCTCTAGACTTTAAACCCATTCACTACTCGTTCAGGGACCAACATACTCCATCAAGGACCAACACTAAGGGAATAAACATTTAAGGGGGAATCTATGATTTCTTAAATATCCTTATGTTGACTCTTAAGTATGTTAAAATTCATCTTGTTCAAACCCTTGACCATTGCATTAGATTGATATTCGACTTAATTATTCTACTCTACTATCTATATATACTCTCATGCGTCGCACAAGATGAGACAAGTACATGAAGTCGTTCGACATTCAGACAGACAAGCACAGGCGAAGGGGGAACTCGTCTGGTGCGCATTAGTCTACTCGTCTGTTCTGAATAGACTCGAACAGACAAGATAAGTTCTTTCATGATTCAAATATACTCTAAGTGTTTAAACAGTGCGAATAAAGGACATTAATGTAATTTGATAATGTGAAATTTGGAAAACCCTAGAATTGGATTTATACACTCAGAGGTGTATACACCCAGTTCGCGCCTAAACTCTACTACACTAGGTCAGATGAGTACACTCCTCTGCCTAAACCAATAGAAAGGGCGGATTCCAAAATTTACAATACCAAATCACATAATATTCTCGATTACACAACTGAATTCCAAAGGTTTAACCGTTGGATCACACCGATTGATCTTGGCCATTGATTCAAAATTCAGTTTGCATCAAAACCACTCCACTCTCCTCAAAACTCTCCTCACGTTTCACTTTCGTTCCTAACTCTTAAGCAATTACTACTCTTGCGATACTCATTGTTTGTGTGTTTGATCCTTAATCATTCCTCTTAAAATGTCAATTGTGTCGATGTTTGACATTTCCACTAACATGCAAGCAAGATTTGACCTAGGCAGGTATGCTGCTGAAGTGAAAGTGCATATTGAGAGTTCAGTGTTCTTCAGTGGAAGGCACTCGGAAGACAAAAAGAAGATTCTTATCAAATGTTTTAGGTGTGGATTGAGACCCTATTTGGTGGTTTTTCTTGAAATCGTGTTCGAAGAAGAATTGTTGGAATTTTATGCCACTGCTACTCGACGAGGCGACTCCATCGAAGCCTTTGTTGGTGGAAGTCGAGTAGAGATTACTCGAGAAGTTTTGTTCAACACATTAAGCTTGCCTTCGAGTTCGATTAATGTGGAAACGTATGGTTCGGGGCAAGAATTGAGGTACCTAAGCATTTTCTGCGGAAAGAAATTAAGATTAGGTCGAGATGGCAAAGTCCCGGCAGTAAAGAAGAAGGAGTTGGTGCCAAAATACAGAACCCTACTCTACATCGCAAGCAAAATGTTGCTTGGTGTGACTGGAAGCTACGACTCTATGACGCTTCAGAAAGCAAGGGTGATGGTTGCCATTTATGATGGCATCACCGATGGTAATTGGTACAGACCATTTTTAGATAGGCTGATGTATTTTGCGAAGAGTGTCAATGTAGACACCGATGCCAGAGAATGGGTGGTATCTGCTGCTGTGAGTTTTGGAAACAAACTCAGTATTTTGCTACCCGTCTTGCTCACAAACAAGACGAGTTGGAGTAAAGGGAAGTCGTTCCATGTCTTGAAGCATTATCTCAAGAAGGATGCTCTCGCAAGACAGACTGAGCAAAGAGCAATGGAGCGTGGGCAAGTTCAAATTAACCCACGAGATTCTATGATCGAAGCCGTGCACTCGTCTAGTGCTGAAGAAGACGAGTCTGCATCAGAAGTTGAGGCTGGTGTTGGAACCAGTGGTGCATTAGTGGAATATGTGTCGGATGAGGCAATGATTGAGCCTATTGAAGATTCAGAAGAGACTCAATCAGACAAGGAGTTGGAGAAGGAAGTTGAAGGTGCTGAAACCTATCGACTAGTGAGAGTCGAGTCGAGTCCCTCACCAGACAAGACGACTGAGAAGGTTAGTACTTCATCTCGTACTATTTCAATTCCTCTCAACCTCCCTGTCAAAACCAAGGCAAGATCTCTCCGATCTCGTGCCAGACCTGTACCCCAAGCCTCTCCGTTGGCAGTGCAACCGCTGAGAACCAACGTAACCCCATACACTACTATATATGATACAACTTATACTTCGACAGTTGTCATACCTGACCAAGCCACATCAAAGCCCCAAGAAACCACCATCCAAATTCCTTCTACCTCAACAGAAAATGTTGACCCATCTAACCCATCTGTTTTGGGAACTCCATTAGTTGCCACTACAACAACTGAGTTAAGGACCCCACTTACTTAGACCCCTCCCACAAACAGATTCGAATCCCTAGTCGACTATCCAATGTGTCTACGCGAGGAGAGGCTGCGTGCACAAATGACTAGAAACCTGAAGAAGATGCTGCCTTTAGTAGAGATCGACACATCTTCAGAGGTGTATGAAAAATTGTTAAGGATATGCACATGGGTTACTTTGAAGAAGGGCCCAACTGAAGATTTATTCGAAGTTATTATTGGAATGCGTGGAATTTCGAACTTTCAAGACTGGGAGATGGAGCAGCAAGAGAATAGTGGAGTCAAAGAACCACTCAGAACTCCTCCCAGCGCATGCCTTGACCGTTCTAGTAAAAAGGATACTAAACATATCTGATGAAGTGCTGTCTTCAGAAGACAAGTTCGATGTTGGAATCCAAGTATCAGAGATTGAGCTCGTTGAAGACGAGTTAATGCTGGAAGCTGAACCAATAGAAGAGTTGATGCAGTCTACTGATACGGTTCTCGACTTGGAGAATGATTTTGATCAGATGAGAGGTCTTGTGTTCGAATTTCAAGTAGAACATGCTCATGGTCCACGATGCAACGTTGGACAGATCACAAGACAGATTGAAAAATATTTTCCTTCAGAAACATATGCTTATACTGCCAAGCTGGTCGAGTTGGCGATTGTTCTTTACACTCCCCTACTCAACTTGAAAGCTATTGCTGGAAGTATCGTTCTAGAAGATGAAGTGGTAGAAGACAAGGTCTTGACTACTGATCTGGAAGATAAGATGGTCAAAGTTCAAACTGTTAATGAAGAAGAAATATTTGAGGAAGCTGATGTTCATGAGGAAGTTGTTCAGAGTACTCAAGCAATCCCGACTGCTTCGATAGACGAGTTGAAGACTGAGCTGAAGGACGTAATCAAATCGTCTTTTGATGAGTTTTTGAAGTCTGAAGTAAAGAAGACTCTTGTTGAACAAAATAGTACTCTTGTGACTAGTTCTAAAGAGATGATCATGAATGAGGTTAATCAGTTGGATACTGATTTCAGACAAGAGATGTTCAATCAGTTGGAAGCTTTTCTGCAAAATCAAGTTGAATACTCAGAGAAGAGTTCAGTCGACTTTGCTAGAGTCTTGGCTAGAGAATCCAAGAAGATGGAAAGGGTGTATCGAGTGAAGATTGATATTGCAGATGTGCAGAGAAAAGAAGCTTATGAACAATTGGCTCAAGCTAGAGAATTGATCACTGCTATGACTGAAGAGAACAAAAAGCTACGCTTGACTGCAACGCATTTCAAGAATGAGTTGAATCTGTCTACTCAGAAGTTAGAGTTGGTTGCTACTAAGCTAGACAAGTTGAGTCAAGATGGTTCTCATCAAAGGCAGAATGAAAAAGCAACAAATCTGATGAAGGAAGCAATGCTAGAAGAGATGACTCATTTCACTTCTCTTTTCACTCTTAAGGCAAGTGATGAAGCCAAAAAGGGGGAAGAGACTGAAGAGGTGAAAGAGGCTGCTGAACCTGAAGTTGAAGCTGCTGCTATTGCGATAGAAGAGTTGAAAAGGCCTAAGAGAAGAAGGCTAGTCAAGAAAGTTGACTTAGAGCAAGCTGAGGCAGAGCAGAAGAGACAAGTTAAGGGCAAGGGCATTGCTCCTGCTGAGGTTCAGACGAGGCAAGTTGTTAAAAGAAAGTTGGTGATTGAAGAACTGAAAGTTAAAGAGTCAATAGGACAGATCATTGCTGATCTGGATGAGACTGCAATCTTGAAGAAGCAGAAGATTGAAGATGATCGCTATGCTAGCAAGAAGAAGGTTGGCAAGCACATTCACAGGTTGCAGAAGATGAAAGTAAATCCAGAAGAGATCGAGGATGCTCACATAGACAATGAACATAGAGATGCATGGTTAAGTGTCAAGATGAAGTGGGAGTTAGACCACTGGATTATTAGAAAGTTTGGAGATGCAGACAGCAAAGAAGAGTTGTACGCAATTTTTGACAAGTTCATGGAAGTGCAAGATCTGAATTTATGAAACTTGATCATGAGGATTGCAACTGTTGTTGGATATAACATTCTCGTTCCTATCTATCCTAAATGGGAAACTCCGATGCTAGGCTCTGGAAAGAGGATCGACTTCAACAAGATCAAAAAATTTGAAGAAGAATTGCTCGAGAAGGAGAAGATTGAGAATGAAGATCACATTTCAGATATTCATAGAAGACTCCTCGACACGTTCTGTGTTCCTAATCTAGATGGAGGAAACATTAGTGAGTAAGTTGTAAGTATTCTACTTATTTCTTTTTGTTTTTGATTAAGTAAGTGTAATCTACTGATCTTATTTTGAACGAATGAAAAGATAACATATTTTGGTGATTTTAAAGATAAGTACTTAACTAGTCTACTGTTGTGAAATAATTCAAGTAGTTTTGGCTTCATCAAAAGGGGGGAAATTGTTGGGATATGAATCCTGAGACAAGTCCTAGATGATGATAAGATGAGTTTTGATAAGCCAAAAAGTAGACTTGAATAATTTCTAAGTGTTGACTGATCTAGTCTAGTTATGAAGTCATCTTGAACAGATCAGTAGAGTTCACAAGTAAAGTTCAAAAGATAAGTACAAAGAAAAGATAAGTGTTTAAAAAAAGACAAGTACGATTTATAAGTACTGTGTTATATTTGTTAGGATTTATACTGAGCTATTAAAAGATGTATAGAAGCTCATAGTTCATATTGTATTCGTATATTCGTTGTATAGATCTTAAGGTGACTAAGCTGATTTATAAAGCTTAAAGTAATGTAATAGTCTTGTTAAGATTAGATGATAGGACTAGTTTAGTTCTATATAGAAGTCTACTGTTGAAGACCTGCGCAAGACAAGACAAGTCAAGTGAAGAAGAAGACTAAGATTCTGTCTAAGTATGGAGACAAGACAGGTGCGCAAGCAAAGAAGAAAAGTTTAAGTTAGAAGCGTGTATTGAAGATAAGGATTGAAGAATTAGTTATGGAATAACTAATTAACTGCATAACCGCGTGGAAGAAGTTAGAAGTCAGTTTTCAAGAAAAGTTAGTTACATAACAGAATGTTCTTGAAATTGGAAGTCTATAAATACCCCAAGGTATTGTTCGATTAAAGACTACTGACATACTGATATTCTACGATATTAAAGAGTTGTTACGAAGTATTCAAAGAGAAGAAACTCTTAGGGTTCAAGTTCAGAAAGTTCAAGCCAGAAGACAAGTGAAGAAATCAAGAAAGCTACTACTGAACGAAGAGAAGTTTTATTCTTTTGTTTCAAGTTTCTAGTTACTTGTAAAATAGCTAGTTAGATCGAAGAAGCACTTGGTAGTGTTTTCGAGAAGATCAAAGTCTTATTTCTTAGGACTTAAAATCACAAGAACACACTACTCGATTGGAAGAGTAATAAGTATTTCACGACTGGTGTTGTGAGAGTGGATGTAGACAAGTTGTCGAACCAGTATAAATCTCGTGTTTGATTTACTTTACTGTTTTATTTGTGTTTGATTGATTAACTGCTTAATTGATTGAATTGCATATAAGAACAAGACTAGTAGAGTGTTCATACAGAAGTTCGCGAATATTACTTGAGTATAAATTTGATTGGGCTCATTGTTAATCTGATAATTCCGCATTGTGTATTCTGATATATTGAAAGATTTTGAAAAGTCTATTCACCCCCCTCTAGACGTTTTCCTAGCTTACTCAATATTATCTAACTCAACTAGGGACCTACAAAAATTATCAATGGGCATTGGAGATGCTTCGAGACGTGTTGGGCTCATCTTCTCTTCCCGATGTTATTATCACGGACCGTGAGCTTGCATTGATGAATGTTGTGGCCAAGAAATTTCCCGAAGCCCGTCATTTTCTTTGTACATTCCACATTGACCGGAATGTATTAGCCAACTGCAAGGGTGAATTTAAAGATGTCAAAAAATGGGAGGTATTCAACTCTCATTTCAACTATTTGTGGAGGTCCGATACCCAGTCCGACTTTGAAGAAGCGCTTGGAAAGTTCAAGTCCAAATTTCCAAAAAAGCCAGTGAATTGCGTGTTGAAGAGTTGGATTACCCCTTATAAAGAGAGGTTTGTAAAGGCTTGGACGAATGAAACAATGCACTTTGGCAACACCACAACCAACAGGTATGTTCATACTTTTGTCTTTATTTAAATTAATACTTTAATTTGTAAGTTGCATATCGTTTTAAATTTTCGCTGATTAGGGTCGAAAGCCATCATGCCGCCTTGAAAAGAATGCTCGGCAATTCCTTAGGAAATTCTGAGACGTGTTGGGAGAAATGTCACACTCTATTCAAGGCATGCCATGTTGCAATTAAAGCCTCATTCGAAAAGAGTTTGAATGTTGCCCAACATAGGTTCTCGTCAAACGTTTTTAATTATTTACTAGGGGTGGTGTCGTTTGTGGCTCCAGAAAAGATCTTTACTGAAATCAAGGTGATCAAACGACCCGGATTTGATCCTAAAGAGTGCCAACATATCTTGAGGAAGGTATACGGTTTGCCCTGTGGTCATGAGATCAAGGAGTATGTTTACTGTGACAAACCAATACCCGTGAATGACATTGATCCCTTGTGAGCCTACCCCAACCACCACACCGGATGACCCTCCTACCACCCACAACAAAAATCGGTTTGAAGATGTCGTAGACGATATGGCTGAGGTTTATAAGAGCTTCTCTCCGGAGGAGCAACTCATCTTCTTGAAGCGTATGAGGGAGCTTGCAAACCCCGAGACTACGACTCTTATTGAGCCACCCCCTAAGGAAGACACTCGTGGTCGACCCAAAAAAGGAAAGAAGAAGAAGAAGTCCGATGCGTCCACCAAACGTGAGCCGAGCCTATTTGAGCTTGTAGAGAGTCAAGTTGCAAGTTGCTCGGTACAAAAGGAGCAGACGATCATCACAGTAGATAACTCGCTCTCATCCCCGTCCTTCGAAAAGAAAGGGATTCCACAAAAACAACCGGTAATTCTCAGCCCTTGCATGTTTATTTTGGTTGTAGATGTGTTTATTTTTTTGGTGTTCTTGTAGATGTGTAATATTTTTGGGGATTTGATTGTAGATGGGTGTATTTTGGTGATGTATAGATGGGTAATATTTTGGTGATTTGGTTGTAGATGGGTGTATTTTGGTGATTTGTAGATGGGTAATATTTTGGTGATTTAGTTGTAGATGGGTGTATTTTGGTGATGTGTAGATGGGTAATATTTTGGTGTTTTGTAGATGTGTACTATTTTTGGTGATTTGTAATGTGCGTAGGTATCCCGTCGGCGTACCCGACAATCCCAAAGAAGTGATTTCATCGGAAATTTACCGATCTCGCATCAACCCTACATTATCGATATCAAGAACGTAAAGGGTGACGGCCACTGCGGTTTTCGAGCAGTGGCTGGGCTTATGGGATGGGGTGAGGATGAGTGGGCGAGGGTTCGGATGGACTTGATGAACGAACTGTCCCGCAATCTAACGTTGTACAACAACGGGTTCTCGTTGAATGATTACGTCCATGTTGTGCTACAAAAATTGAATTGCTTTACGGAGTTTGCACATAAAAAACATTGGTTCGTGTTGTCGTACATGGGATACCTATTGGCATCACACTATAATGTGGCGGTGGTGGTTCTTGATACACATCTATCCCTTACGTATATGTCGTTCACCAAATAACCTCCTCAAGAACCGAGGAGTATTTGGATGGGATTAATTAATGAGAACCATTTCGTCCAGGTATTTGATTGCATTGATTTATTTACACGTATATGTTGCATTAGGTATATATAACACATAAATCTCAAATGCGTGTAGGTTACGATGGGTACTGGTCGCACTTTGCCCCCGATCATTACTTCGTGGAAGCAAGAGCATCAACACATTTCGGACGGATGGAAAAATGCATATGCGTCTAGAGGAATTAATTAGATGATAGTGGATGTGGTTACCATCTTTGGAACCATATACTTTTGGTGTAATTTGTGTACAAATTATCAAAAAATAACATTTATAGATAATTTGTGTACAAATTCTTGACGTATGTACGTGTGTTTAGAACATGTATTTTAAGCAATATTACAATGGATGACTGTGTAATTTAATTGCTCTATTTTTTGAATGGTTTATCGTGCTTGAATGAGGCACTACAATGGTGTTAAAAGTATAATATGGTGTATAAAACCTCTATTTGGGATCATTTTTTTTGAAAATTTGACTTTTGTTCGAACATTACATCCGAAAAACATAACAATGTTCCAAAAAGATATCATGTTCGGAAACAATTTTCACACATAGAACATATGTTCGAAAAAATGTTCCCAACATTGGCCCATTGTTCGAAAATTTGTTCAGCAAGTTTTACGTGGACGAATTTCTAACCCAAAAGTCTCTGTAACGAAAAAAATTTCGATCATTGAGTGAATGTTCGAAAAAAACTTCCCAACATTGGGCGATTGTTCGAAATTTTGTTCAGCAAGTTTTACTTGGACGAATTTCTAACCCAAAAGTCTCTGTAACGAATTTTTTTCGAACATTGAGTGAATGTTCGAAAAAAAGTTCCCAACATTGGGCCATTGTTCGAAATTTTGTTCAGTAAGTTTTACTTGGTCGAATTTCTAACCTAAAAGTCTCTGTAACGAACAAATTTTTGAACATTGAGTGAATGTTCGAAAAACAGTTCCCAACATTGGCCCATTGTTCGAAAATTTTTCAGCAAGTTTTACTTGGACGAATTTGTAACCCAAAAGTCTCTGTAACGAATAAATTTTCGAACATTGAATGAATGTTCGAAAAAGAGTTCCCAACATTGGGCAATTGTTCGAAATTATGTTCAGCACGTTTTACTTGGATGAATTTCTAACCCAAAAGTCTCTGTAACGAACAAATTTTTGAACATTGAGTGAATGTTCGAAAAAAAGTTCCCAACATTGGGCCATTGTTCGAAATTTTGTTCAGCAAGTTTTACTTGGACGAATTTCTAACCCAAAAGTCTTTGTAACGAATAAATTTTTGAACATTGAGTGAATGTTCGAAAAAAAGTTCCCAACATAGGGCCATTGGTCGAAATTTTGTTCCGCACTTACTACAATTGTTCGAAAATTTGTCCCATACATAGCGGGTGTCCTCATCCATACAACATTAAAAATGTGGGTGTTCTCATCCGAAATTTGTAAAACCATAACATTATAAAAACCATATAAAACCATACAACATTATATATAAACCATTCAATAAATACAACATAACATACATAAAGTAGTCAAGTTACCATACATGTTAAAACATTAAAGTATCATTCCAATCGACCAAAACTACGATAATAAAAAATAACATTGTCAAGTTTTTGTTCAAAATGATATAAAACAAGTAACGCCTCAAGAACGCCTAGCCCTGCCCCGACCTCTTCCACGTCCACGACGTGCACTTGATGATGACGGTGCCTCTTCTCCTACGTTATCCAAAGTTTGTCCACCAATCTGCCTCACAACTTCTTCAATCTTTTGCATTACCCCATCCATTGTTAATGGCTCGTCGTTCCTCCACTTTTGCAACAACAAGTTCAACTCAACCTTTGCAAAATCTACCAAGTGCCATGACTCGGCCCTACGTGGAGGCTCACGAGGAGGAAGTCTCCTATTAGAAGATTTTGAAACGAAAGGACGACCGTTGGCGAGGTACCAATCAATATAACCATCACTGCAATCCGAATCTTGGATACAACGGTCACCAAGTCTATCCTCCGTAAGCATGTGTGCGTCCCACGTAGAAAAGTACTCCGCCATATCACCCCACACTAGCATTTTTTTCTTGGATGTGGAACCGGTCCTCTTAACATGGGCAGCAAGCGGCTTCTCAGGAACGGTTTGCACGTAGCCGAACTGTCTGAGCACTCTATCCGGCATGTACGGCTCTACAATATCTCCGCACACAATGCACCCATGAAAGTAAGATACCTCATCCAATGAATGATTTTCTCGTACGGGACGATATGGATTCCAGTTAACTTTACAACACCAAATTAAATAAATAAAATGCGTATTTATCTTAAAAACAAATAAACAACAGACAAATATATTAATTTGGTTAGTAACATACCTCGCTTGCTAGGAGGGTATCTAATCGTTTAGTCCATCGAATAATTTTTATTAAACTTGGGTATGAAACCCCATTATTTCCAACAATATTTATTTTGAAGCTAAAGGGATACACATTTTTTTCATTACTGGATAGAAGCTAGCAATCACACAGTTTGAACAACAATGGAGATTATGATAATCATGCTGCCGCTTTCTTCCAACCCTCATCATCAACGAACCTCTTCCAGAAAAAATGCTCCCTCCAAATTCTATCCATTTTCTCAATCGGAATATTCTTCGTCTCAGGGAGCAGATAATACACAAACAAAGACATCACTATCACCCACGCTCCAAAAAAGAAGAAAATCCCGGACTTCATGTGACACAACATTGCAAGAAAAATCTGAGCAATTATAAAAGTCATGGAAAGATTTGTTGCCACCACAATACTCTGCGCAGCTGACCGTATCTCCAACGGGAAAATCTCACTCGTGACAACCCACCCCAACGGGCCCCAAGAAAGCCCGAAGCCCGAAATGTAGACACAAATCAGGATAAGTACAGCCAAGGCGTAGCCTTTGCTAATAACATTATGATCACCTAACTTAGTCGCCATGATCGCACCAACCATCATTTGAGAAATGAACATTTGAACTCCACCAATGTGGAACAGAGGCCTCCTCCCCATTCTATCCACTAAGTACAATGCAACGACCACGAAGGACATGCCGACGAAGCCCGTGATTATTGCAGCTAATAGGGCTGCGCTTTCGCCAGAGCCCAGTGTTAGGAAAAGTATGGGAGCATAGAATGAGACGGCGTTGATTCCGGTTATCTGTTGGAAGAACGGAATTGCAACTGACATTATAAGCTGAGGCCTGTATTTCCTTTGCAAGAGATTGACGAATGGATGTTCTACGGATTTTGCAGCATAGCTTGCTTCGTTGAGGTCGTCGTATTCGGCCTGGACGTCGTCTGTGCCTCGGATTTTCTGCAGCAGTTTTTTGGCCTTAGCCTTATCGTTGTCGTCGCCGTATTGGATGAGGCTGTTGGGTGTCTCTGGGAGGAAAAGTGCCCCAAATGCGAGTAATGCGGCGGGGACTCCGGCCATCCCCACGGAGATGCGCCACCCGTAGCCGCCTTCGATCTTCTGCGTGCCGTAGTTGATAAGAGTTGCCACGTTTTGGCCGAGGCCGACGCAGATTTGGAAAGCAATGTTGAAAGCTCCTCTGTATTTTGATGGTGCCATTTCTGAAAGGTATAGTGGCACTGACTGCAATTCATTAAACAAAAAAATGTTATGTATGCTTAGTCCTTCAATTAAATGTACAGTCCTCATGGCGTGACACTATTTTTTCATTTGTTTTTAATCCTTAATTTTAATTTTATATTTTTCAACCATTCCGTTTCTAAATTGGCTGGGTTATTCTTAATTTGAAGACTTCACGAGGATTTGTTTTTTAACGGTCCAAGTTTATGATACTTTGTTGACAAAAAAACTAATGAAATATTAAAGTGGAATATAAAATCGGTGTTGACTAAACAGTACGACGTACCTGGTTAGTAAAACCGAGGCCAACGCCAAGAAGAATACGACCGAATATCAACATGTAAAGGTTGTAGGATGCGCCTTCAACTGCAGCACCGATCATGTAGGAAAGGCCGCCAATGATAATCGAGGTCCTTCGACCGTATCTACACGTGACGTGTGAAGCAAGAAACGAAGAGAATAGACCAGCTAAGTAGAGGGAGGATGTGAAGATTGTGAGGAGTTGACTATCAAATTTGCAGTAGTTGCTCACATTTGTGTCTTCATTCATCTTTTTGTACACCCCTGGAAAGAATTTCTTCAAGAATGGCTCCATTGAGCTCACCCCACCTTCATGTAACAATTACAAACATCAGTTTAGATTAATAATTTCATCCTATTTTTGTAACAACTTAAATACTACATCAATTTTCTTTCTCTGTTTTTTAGTCAAACTACAAGCAACAATATGATCTGCTTTCTCCGTAAAACACAAATTACACGTAAATATAAACGAGACAAGAGAGTCGAGAAAGAACCTGAGACACCAACATCGTAACCGAAAATGAGTCCTCCAGAGGCAGCAACCATACAAGAAAGCAGGACAAAACTTGTAATTCTGCCATTATACTGCTTCCCATCGCTTTGAATTGCAACGCCTACAGCCATACCTCACTAACTGGAGTATATCTGATATATATGAGTGTACTGAACAATTTGAAAGAAGCTAATTTTCACCTTCCTCTGTTACATGTAATAACTAAAAACCACACCTATTTATATATAGAAATAAAGATATTCTCTTTGCATGTTTTTTCTTTTGGCAAGTTTATTACTCCTATTAAATAAAAGGCATCATGCATTTGCCAGTATATATATGTACTTGTTTAATCATCTTGCGTACTATATATATAATTGGTGGTGTGGGAAAATTAGAGATTCAAAATGAATTGTGATATTCTTTGATATTGTTTTTTTTTTTAAATTTAATTAATCGAAGTACTATTGTGTATGCAACTATAAATTAATTAATATTGCTGTTTAATGGTCCAACAAAAGCTTTAGTCAAAGTGAATTAGATGCACTATGGACAAAGTGTGATATTCGAGCCACTCTATAATCATTATACAATATTTTTTATGCAAAAGAATTATTTTTCATTTAAAAGTATGAATTTGTAGAGAAGAGTACGTATAAATTATTAATATTAATTCTCTAACACTCCTCACTTGTAGGCTGAATTATCGCATATACCCTTAGGGGAGGGGGAGGGGGGAGAGAGAGGCTCATCGAATGAACAATTTAATATGGTTGAATTTATTTTTAATGAGATTTGGACTCGGGGCATGAGCCTTATATAAGAATTAAAACAATAAAAGAATTTTGTCACATCTAAAAATATGAAATTATACGTGGAGATGTATGCATGAAATTAATTAATTTATATTACTATATATATCTCATATTAATTTGGTGTTATTCACCACTAAAAGTGTTAAGTAATCCGCAAGTTTAGACGTTTTCAAACAAATAGAAAATAGATTTCAGAAACAATCCAACAAAGATAACAATTCACAAATATAAACAGAAATGAGAACGAAAAACAGAGCACACAAAGATTTAAGTGGTTCGATCAATGTGATATACATCCACTGGACACACGACTTCAATTTGATTGATCAAGAGATGTTTACACATTCATTCACTCGAAAATGAATTTATCCTCACTTCACTCGTGAACTCACAATTCAAAGACAAATGCTCGTATGCGTCAATTTTTACAAAATGCAAGGGATGTGGTATTTATACTAATCAATGGTGATTGCATCGTGTGTTGAAAGCGTGACTCTGGTAGATTGTTATAACCGCCTAACAAACTCACGTGTTCCTCATTTGCCCAATCGAATTGACAGCTTCGCCCTTCTCTTGTAACTCGTAACAGAAGACACCCATCAGAAGACTATCAGAATGTCTCCTTCTTCTGATCTACTCTTCTAATATCCAAAATCTTAGTCAAAAGACTAACCCTACTACTATTAGACATCTTCTCAACTGATATAACCTCTTCTAATCACATCATCTCAGTAGACTTTAAGCATCTCCTTACTCATCTGACTGAAATCCTCCAACTCATCTGATCAGACCTAGATTAGTTTACCTGACTCCACCAGCTAACACATCAGCTGACTACTATCAGCAGAGTACTACTCAGCTGATATTAAGATTATGAGATAACACTGAACCTTCATAATATTTTACATTTAAATCTTAAAGATTTGAATTAAGTTTTACAATTATTGGGTGTAAACCGTAATTCTAGGTTATGAGATTTCATAAAGAGAAAGAAAGGAAGAGTGAAAATTATATGGTACTAGCTGGTTGGCAAGTTTAAAAGAATGTGTTATTCGTCACATGTGCTGCTTAATTGTCTTGCTTTTAATTGTCTTAAATAATGAGAATCGTTGATCAGATTTTTCTTAATTAGTGATGAGAGAACCTATTACTATAATTTATTTGGACTTTATTAGAATTCAGTGATTCGTCTAATTAAATAAGCTATAGATTAAATGTATATAATTAATAGCAACGTGTACATATATATGTATGGCCACTTGGGATAATCTAATTAGTATAATTAACTACATTGAATAATAAAAACTTCATAGAGAAGCCATAGTCACAACTCACAACTTCCATACTACATATAATTTAGAAATACAAAAGTGAGAGAATAAGAATATAAACGAGAGGAAAGGAAGAAAAGGACCAAAGTTTACAGGGGTGTATATGAAATTGTTGATCTTAATTATAATTATTTAATTAATTGTAGATGCATCTTAGACGTCCCTTGTGTTATTGATTTCATAGTAATTAGCTAATCCCTTAAACAAAGTTAGGAATTGGTAGACTCATTTACACAATAATTAATTAGTGGTTACCCATTCACTTGTGTTCAGGGACGGAGGGAGAGAGGGGTCAGGGTGGTCACTGCCCCCCTTCCCCGCCCATTTTACAATTTTTTTTTAATATTTTTTAAAAAAATATTAAAAAATAAAAAATAAAAGAAAAAATAATTATAATTAATCATATTTAATAGTTATATAACAATTTTTAAGTGTATTAGTAAAATATTAGTAGTGAAATTATTACTTTTCCGTCTTATAAGTATTTATTTTGTGTATAATTAAATAACATTTTTTTTTACAAATTTATCTTTCATTATAATGAAAGATTGAGGAAAAAAATGTGTTGTGCCACAAATTGCACGGATGAATTAGATATCCTTAGGATCAGATATCCAAATTCCCGAACGCGTATGAATGATCCGGGTACACTGCTTCCTCTGAAATGATCCTCCAAAAACCTGCAAAAGACACGCCGGAGGGGAGTCCGGCGCGGACACTCCGACGCTCAAGTCAGTATGGGTGATTCAATGTATGGTAAGGACGGAAAAGTCCCTCAATTATCAGTGAGGCTCTCAAAGGAAAGCAGAATGTTTATAAGTAGCGTAGTAAGTTGAGTGAAGTTAGAGATCGTAACCTAGGAATGTACCTAGGTTTACCTATTTATAGAAGAATCATACCTGAGGGGGAAGTTAGGTTTTCCCCTTATCTCGGCCCTGCATTTCCCACTACCTTTGACTCGGCCCAGCTACGTTGACAAAGTCTTCCACTCTCTCAATCCCTGAAGAACCGCAACCACTCCCCCTAGTGGGCTTCAACCGCTGAGATAAAGGAAGAATGAGTCTTCCTTTATCCAATCTTAGACCGTTTCGTACGGAACTTCCCCTAAACTCTCGGACTACTAATTCTCCTCAGAATTAGATCTTCCTGATATCTCTCCCCTGGGTGGAGCTCCCTCCAGAGGGACATCCAGAAGAGATTCTTTAGCCGGAGAATATTCCTTAAGCCCCTATCTCCTTATTTTATCTTATCCTCTATACACGTGTCGACTTCTTATTAAATGACAATTTTAGGCCGCATCAAAATGAATGAAAGTATAAGAGAGTGGAATAACTTGCTTGGGCTTTTCTATCGTAAGACACACGGTTCGTCCTGTCTTACAAAAGACATTCAATGATAGATTGACACATCACGTTTCTTCGTCATGGGCGATCGCTCTTCGCAATGATATAAAATATTTAATTTTTATAAAAAAATTTATAAAATTACGAAAACGTCCTTTTAATATTATTTAAAAAATATATTGAATTTACAAACTTAACCTTATTTTATTGAAAAATTAATTACAACCAAATTTCTTTTTTCATAATAATTCAATTCAATTAAAAAAGAACTGAAAATAGAAAAGTTGTGTGAAATAAATGGCGACTACAACGGATGATGCGCGACGCCCTTGGTCACCCGCCGTCAGTTCTCCCACGCTTGATTCCTCCGAGTAAATCTAATCTCATTTATTTTCCTTCTCAAAATGCTCAAAGGTAAATGTAGGGTTTCCTCCACCCTTGTGATTAACCTAATTTGTTTGAAATCTTCGATATTTTTTGATGAATTAGAGGTTTCCAAAATCTCATATTATTAGCAGAATTAATATCACGAGACTGTAACTGAGACACAATTTTAAGGTAGAAATTAAAAGATGATTTACAGGGAAGGGCGGGGTGGAGAGGGGACGGGGTTCTGTCATTGTGGGTTGTTGGAATGGATGGGGAAGATAACTATTAGGATTAATTTGATTTAAAAGATCTAATTTGATTAACCTTTGTAATATGCTGAGTAGTAATTAATTTAGATAATATATTATTTTAATGATTATTTTAATAATAAGGATATTTATGTAATTTTATAATTAAATATTTTAATTTATTTTAAATTAAAAGAATATTTTTCTCATTTTATATATATTAATTTAATTTATTAGTAGGGCGATGCAGTGCGATTGCATAATGCATAGAGCAATCGCACTAATGCGAAGTGCAATCATATAAAATAAATGACATTCGTCAGATCAACGATCTAACGGTATTTGAAGTATTGCCTTTTGTAAGACAGAGCGAAGCCCACCTTACAGTAGAAAGACCCAACTTTATTCAATTATCAAGAAAGAAAGATGAAATCTCGTAAAAAAAAAAAAAAAAGAAAGAAAGATGAAAAAAGTATTCCCTCCGTCCCACAGGAATTTGCACACTTTCCATATATGGATGTCCCATACCAATTTGCACACTCCATAAAAGGAAATATCTTCATAACCCCCACCCTCAAAATATACTCATATTTACCCATATGCCATTATTTTTCCACACTCAATCTACTTTTTACTTTACGTTATTCATAAAAGTTTACAAAACTACCCCTCAAAACATCAATCATTACACTTTTTCTTACACATTTCTTAAAATGTGTGCCGGTCAAATGGTGCAAGTTCCTCCGGGACGGAGGGAGTATTAAAATAAAAATTATAGGAATTTACATATGAGTAATTTAGGGAGAAACATGGTAAAAGTAGCTAAAAATGATAAATTTTTAAAACAAGAATTAATAAATAGACAGTATAAATATTATTTTGTAGGTAATGAGTGGAATGAATAAAACTTTTATTGAAATATATTAAAACTTAACTTGATTCATCAGGTAATATATTATATGTTTCAAAAAAAATTATACATATTAAAAGCGAAATTTATTATTCATAATTGGGCCCCCATCGGTTAGTTTCTGGCTCTGTCACTACTTGTGTTATTCTTATGATAGGATAATATAACTGTAACTGAATTCAATATTTTAAATGGGTTGGATGATACTTACGAACTATGGACTGAGTTTTAATTTTAAATATGGACTGAGTTTTAATTTTAAATAAGTCACGGTTATTTACACCATCTTCTTTATGAGTTCACCCCAATGTTTTTTTTAAAAGAGAATTACATGTAAAAAATAATATTACCCTTTTATCAATTAAATTAAAATATACAACTCATTAAAATTCTAATTGTACACCCACCACCAAGTCACTAATTAACGATAGTAACGAATCACCACTGAATCACATATTATATTATTTTTTAAAAAATTTAATAACATTACGGAAAAGAATTATTGAAAAAAAAATATGAATCTAAAAAATAAAAATTTCAGAATATTATTTTCGAAAAATGACCAAAATTTCAGAAAAAAAAAACTTCCGATCTTTTTTTCGAAAAAAATAACAACTCAACTAGTCTTTTTTCGAAAAAAAAAAAAAATCATCTGCTTGTGACGAGTTTGTGATCTGACACTTGAATTGAACAACTTGAGGTACTCAGAGTGTTCCCTGTTTGTTTTTCTTAGTCATTTGCATTTTTATTTTTTTTATAGAAAATCAATTGTCTACCTCAGGTGATAATTTTTTTTCTCAAAGAATTAGTGATGATGAAATGGAAATAAAAGAAAAATTATTGATTCTTATGTTCTATTGTGCACTGATGAAGATATAAATAATTACGGAGTATTATTCATGGAATTGCAAATAGAAGGTTTGAATTATGTCTCTCCAAAACCATCTATAAATCCAGAAGTGATCAAGCTCTTACAAGTATGAAAAACTCAAGCAATCAAACTCTAGAAAAAATCAAGAATTCAAAAGCTTACATTCAAGCAATTATTTAGAAACACACTAACCATTGTTTTCGTTGTGTTTTATAGAGCTTATAAATCTTTTGTACTCAGAATCTAAGCCAAATTCATATCTTAGCTTAGAGAGATATTTTATCATTTCTATTGTACTTCATTGTAAAAATTATCTCACCCAATTGAAACCAACCTAAAATCCAATCTTGTTGAAAAGATTGTAAGTGAGGAGAGTTGAGGTAAAAGAGAGTAATTAAGTTGTGAATTGTAACTTCAGTCTAAAGCTCTAAGAAGAAGATTGAGTATTAGAACTCAAAATTTGTAGGGATCAAACACATAAAAGAAGTGCTCTTGATCAGTGCACTTTGACACTATAAAATAAGTAATTCCAAGAGATAAGAGATTGTCATGTTCAATCAGGGGAGTGGATGTAGGAGTTTGAGTCTTTAAACCACTAAAAGTTACGCTTATTGTTTGCTTTACTTTCAGTACCTTTCCATTCATACACTCAATATATCCTGCACACAAAACTGATAAGCTTTGTGAGGTTTATCTCAAATCCTCCTAGACTAGACGAGTGCTACTCGTCTTGTGGAGATCAGGTAGATTCTACTCTACTACTGTACTCGTCTATTGGGCAGATCAGTCGAGGTACTTAGTCGATAGAAGTCTTCTGAAGAACTCAGCTGTTGGGCGTATCAGCTGGTGGAGTCAGACAAGTTAACTCAGTCCAAACAGATGAGATGGGTGTTGCGAAGGACAAGGCGAGTTGGGAAGACCAGACAAGTAGAGGTCTGACCAGACTAGTTGAGTTCTGTTAGCAGGGTTAATTTTTGGCTAAGTATGGAGTCGTCTTGTCTTGCGAAGACAAGTGAAGGGCAAGGAGGTCAATTCAGATTGAGTCACGCTGAAGGTGTGAGTTTGTTACACGGTTGTAACAGAATCCACGTGGCAACAGAGCACGCTTTCAACACACGCTGCAATCACCTTGAATCCTATAAATACCCCATTACTTGTAATTGTAATTCTTGACGCCTGCGAGCATTCGTTTTGAGAGTTGAGAGTTCACGAGTGAAGTGAGGATAAATCCCTTTCCGAGTGATGAGTGTGTAAACATCTCTTATACTTAATCAAATTGAAGTCGTGTGTCCAGTGGATGTAGATCACGTTGATCGAACCACTTAAATCTTCTTGTGCTCTGTTTTTCGTTTTCATTTATATTTGTGAATTGCCATGCTTTCGTTGGATTGAATATTGGCCGATTAGTTTGCTTGTGATTGGAGACGTCTAGTCAAAGTGAATTATCATTGACAATCGTAACAATTGGCGCCGTCTGTGGGAACGATCGGGATCGAGAGGAATCGATTGTCAGCCATTAATCAACTGCCAGTTCGAAGATGGAGAATTCGACCAAGTATAATATTGAGAAGTTCTCAGGCACGGGTGACTTTGGGCTGTGGAGAGTCAAGATGCAGGCTCTCCTAGAACAACAAGGCTTGTTCGACGTGCTCGAAGAGTCTACAGCCCCAACTGAGGAATCTGCCTCCGTTGCTGCTGAAAGGAGCAAGATGCTCAGGAAAGCTCGAAGCACTATTCTACTCTGCCTTGGTGATAAGGTTCTGAGAGAGGTGGCTAAAGAGAAAACCGCGAAAGAGGTCTGGGACAAGCTAGGTAAACTCTACATGGTTAAAACCTTAGCTAACCGTCTCTATTCGAAACAGAAGCTGTATGCCTTCAGAATGGTGGATGACAAACCCATTCCGGATCAGCTTGATGAGTTCAATAGAATTCTTGATGATCTAGAGAATTTAGATGTCAAGTTAGAGGAAGAGGATAAGGCTCTGATTCTATTGAGTGCTCTCCCTAAGTCCTTTGAAATCTTAAAGGACACCATCTTGTATGGTAGGAAGGAAAGTATTACATTGGAGGATGTAATGCTGGCTGTCAAGTCCAAGCTGCTGCACAACAAAACGTCTCAAGTAGACAAGGTCAGTAGCGGAGAAGGATTGGCAATCAGAGGTGGCCAGAAGCGATCTGGTGCCAAGAAGGGGTCTAGTCAACCCAAAGGAGCTGATAAGGGAAAATCAGCTGTGTCCAATCAAGGTGAGGCAGTGTGCTACCATTGCAACAAACCTGGGCACTATAAGAATGCTTGTCATAAATACAAGCAGTTCTTGAGGAAATCTGGTGCCAATACCTCTAATGACAAGAATCAAGCTAATCAGACTCAAGTTGAGAAGGAGCAAGAAGGCTACGAGTCTGCTCAAGCGCTAACCATCACATCCTCTACAGAACAGCAAGCATGGATCCTTGATTCAGGGTGTTCTTTCCATATGACTCCAAGACGAGATTGGTTTCATGACTTCAAGCAACAGAAGGGCGGTTCTGTTCTGCTTGGGAATGATCACACTTGCAAAGTTGTTGGAGAAGGTAGTGTTCACCTGAAGATGTACGATGGGGTAGTAAGAATACTCAAGAGTGTTAGGTACGTACCTGAACTCAAGAGGAATTTGATCTCACTTGGGATGCTGGATTCTATGGGCTATAAATTCCAGTTGGCTGATGGAGAGCTCAGTGTGTCAAAAGGGGAGCTGACTGTCCTGAAAGGCGAGAGAAGGAGTGATCTCTACTTTCTTAAGGGAGAAACAGTAGCTGGTAGATCAGATGTAGCGGAGGTGCAAGACAACTCGATGTTGTGGCACAAAAGACTAGCTCACGTAGGCGAGAAGGGCCTAGTGGAGTTGTCTAAATAAGGTCTGCTTGGCAAAGACAAGATCAC
Organism: Galeopsis tetrahit; assembly: GCA_963675135.1. Taxonomy (NCBI): domain Eukaryota; kingdom Viridiplantae; phylum Streptophyta; class Magnoliopsida; order Lamiales; family Lamiaceae; genus Galeopsis; species Galeopsis tetrahit. Next base: position 23,490,501 of record OY776128.1, read on the forward strand.
TCAACTCGACTTGTGTGAGTCTTGTATTCTTGGTAAGTCCAAGAGACTTAAGTTTGGTAAGGGTGTTCACTCTACCAATGGGATCATGGACTATGTTCATTCTGATCTATGGGGGCCAGCGAGGAATCAGACGAGGTCTGGTGGAAAATACTTCCTGTCTATCATAGACGACTACTCAAGAAAGGTGTGGGTGTCTATTCTCAAGTCGAAATCAGAAGCATTTGAGAAATTCAAGGAATGGCTCATTGAATGTGAAAATGTCACAGGCAAGACTCTCAAACATTTGAGAACTGATAATGGTCTGGAGTACCTATCAGACGAGTTCAATGCGTTCTGCAAATCGAAAGGAATAGTACGGCATAGGACTGTGCCAGGGACCCCTCAGCAAAACGGTGTTGCTGAGAGGATGAACCAGACACTACTTGAGAGAGTCAGGTGTATGTTGAACTCGTCTTGTCTGCCAAAGGTGTTTTGGGGAGAGGCAGTGTCTACTGCAGCCTACTTGATAAACAGAAGTCCGTCCTCGACTGTGCAGTACAAAACCCCAGAGGAGTTGTGGTCTGGACGTGCAGCCGATTACAATCATTTGAAGGTATTTGGATGTCAAGCTTATGCTCATGTCAAGCAAGATAAGCTTGAGCCTCGAGCATTGCGATGCGTGTTTGTTGGGTATCCTTCAGGCGTGAAAGGATACAGGTTATGGTGCCTCGAAGCTGGGATGCAAAAGTGCATAATCAGTAGAGATGTTACGTTTGATGAGAGTCGGATGCCTCTATCAGAACAGACTAGTACGAGTACTAGTGCAGCTGATAACCAACCAGACGAGACACAAGTCGAGGTGGAGCAAGTTGACTCCACAAGACCAGTTGGAGATGATATTGATCCAGATGAGGAGGGCGATCCTCAAAGTGAGAATGATCTTCAACATTATCAGCTGGCACGGGACAGAACCAGACGAGAAGTCCACCCACCTCAGAGGTATGGTCAAGCTGACATAGTCTCATTTGCATTATGCGCAGCTCTTGAGGTGGAGTCTCTGGAGCCAAAGTCTTATACAGAAGCCATTAGCTGCCACGCCAAGGAGAAGTGGATAGTTGCTATGGAGGAGGAGCTGCTTTCTCTGACCAAGAACCAGACATGGGAGATTGTTCAGAGGCCCAAGAATAAGAAGTTGGTTGGGTGCAAGTGGATCTATAAAAAGAAGGTGGAGGCTCAGAGGGGTGGCAGACTTAGATACAAGGCGAGGCTTGTAGCTAAGGGATTTACACAGAAAGAAGGTATCGATTTCAATGAAATCTTCTCACCTGTTGTGAAGCATTGTAGCATCAGAATCTTGTTAGCTATGGTTGCTCAATATGAATTGGAGCTACATCAGATGGATGTGACCACAGCTTTCTTACATGGATCTCTAGACAAGAGGATCTACATGAAGTTACCAGAAGGGTTGGACATAGAAGAAGGGGAAGACAAGGTCTGTCTATTGAAGAAGTCCCTCTATGGCCTCAAACAAAGCCCTAGACAATGGTACTTGAGATTTGATGAGTACATTTGCTCAGCTGGTTTTACAAGGAGTTTGTATGACAGCTGCGTCTATTTCAGACGGGTTGGGACTGGTGTTACCTATCTTCTGTTGTATGTTGATGACATGTTAATAGCAGGCGAGTCTATTGACAGTGTTAATCAAGTTAAGGAGATCCTCAAACAGGAGTTTGAGATGAAAGATCTTGGTGAAGCCAAAGTGATTCTTGGGATGGAGATCAGTAGACTAGACGGGTCTATTCTGCTGAGTCAACCTACTTATCTTCAGAAGGTGTTAGAGAGGTTCAGAATGCATAAGGCAAAGACTGTCTCTACTCCTATTGGCCAACATCATCGTTTGTCCAATCAGATGAGTCCCAGGAACAGCCAAGAGCGAACTCAGATGAGCAAGATACCTTATGCCAGTGCTGTAGGGAGTCTAATGTATGCTATGGTGTGTTGTAGACCAGACTTGACTCATGCTATGAGTGTGATCAGCAGATATATGAGTGATCCAGGCTTAAGCCATTGGGAAACGGTTAAGTGGGTTATGAGATATGTTCTGGGATCAGCACAGACGGGTCTGAAATTTCAGAAGATGCCAAGTGAGGGGGATGCACTTGTGGGATACGTGGATGCAGATTACGCAGCCAATGTTGACACTCGGAAATCCTTAACAGGATATGTGTTCACTCTATTTGGTACGGCAGTGTCGTGGAGGTCTATTCATCAATCCATAGTTGCATTGTCTACTACTGAAGCGGAGTACGTGGCCTTGACTGAGGCAGTTAAGGAAAGCATGTGGCTGAAAGGGATTCTTAAGGAATTTGGTTTATCTCAGAACAGTGTGACTGTCTTCTGTGATAATCAAAGCGCAATACATCTCGCAAAGCATCAGGGGTATCACGAGAGAACCAAACACATTGATGTGAAGCTGTACTTTGTGAGAGATATTGTGGAGAAGGGGAGCGTCCAGGTGGTTAAGATAGCTACTGAGGAGAACCCTGCTGATGCATTTACTAAGGCGTTACCAAAAGAGAAGTTTGGTTTATGTCTTAGGTCAGTTGGTTTGCATTAGTGACCTCTGCGGAGAAGGCTACTAGTCTGGTGGAGGCAGATTAGTAGTAGAATCTGTCCTTTGAGAAGGATAGATCGGAGCTGTTAGTTCAAGGTGGAGATTTTGAGCTAAAGGTGGAGAATTGTGAGGTTTATCTCAAATCCTCCTAGACTAGACGAGTGCTACTCGTCTTGTGGAGATCAGGTAGATTCTACTCTACTACTGTACTCGTCTATTGGGCAGATCAGTCGAGGTACTTAGTCGATAGAAGTCTTCTGAAGAACTCAGCTGTTGGGCGTATCAGCTGGTGGAGTCAGACAAGTTAACTCAGTCCAAACAGATGAGATGGGTGTTGCGAAGGACAAGGCGAGTTGGGAAGACCAGACAAGTAGAGGTCTGACCAGACTAGTTGAGTTCTGTTAGCAGGGTTAATTTTTGGCTAAGTATGGAGTCGTCTTGTCTTGCGAAGACAAGTGAAGGGCAAGGAGGTCAATTCAGATTGAGTCACGCTGAAGGTGTGAGTTTGTTACACGGTTGTAACAGAATCCACGTGGCAACAGAGCACGCTTTCAACACACGCTGCAATCACCTTGAATCCTATAAATACCCCATTACTTGTAATTGTAATTCTTGACGCCTGCGAGCATTCGTTTTGAGAGTTGAGAGTTCACGAGTGAAGTGAGGATAAATCCCTTTCCGAGTGATGAGTGTGTAAACATCTCTTATACTTAATCAAATTGAAGTCGTGTGTCCAGTGGATGTAGATCACGTTGATCGAACCACTTAAATCTTCTTGTGCTCTGTTTTTCGTTTTCATTTATATTTGTGAATTGCCATGCTTTCGTTGGATTGAATATTGGCCGATTAGTTTGCTTGTGATTGGAGACGTCTAGTCAAAGTGAATTATCATTGACAATCGTAACAAGCTTTGAATTAAATATTTGCATAAAAAATGCTTTAGGTCGATCATCTCCCCTAGTATAAGCTTACAAATCGTTAATTAAGTTTTTTAGATACCTAATGAGTATAATTCTTAAGGGTCAACCTATTTCCGCATTCATAACTACTTAGATATATAACCTTCCGACTAATTATCACATAGTTCTTAATAGGTTTATTATCTTAACTTTAGTTAAAACCTTTGATAATACATTTAGGGAGTTTGTCTGTGACAACTCCCATGATAAGTGATAAATCATTTTAAAAGAAAAAATTAGTATACACAAGTGATCAGTCCACCCGTATTAAATTATTCACTCGATGGACCTCCTCCAAGTGAGTCCACAAACGCTCGGAGAGTTGCTTTTGCTAAAACTCGAGCAGTTTCTTGAAAACTCGCCTCGGATATAAAACTTTGAGTATTGAGAGATGCTCTTGTTATTCCCAATAAAAGAGCTCGATAACAAATCGCTTCTTCCAACGCACGCCCCATTTGTTCCGCACACACCAATTCAATTAATATTAGTTCTTCCGGCGAAAAAACATTAGACATTCCATCTTCTAAAACTAAGACCTTTGATGTTATTTAACATACAATACAATAAGGTGCCATTTTAGGACCAAGTGAGTAGAGACAAAAATCTAACCCACAATTGAAGGAGAAGACAAGCTTTAGGGCAATTATAAATAGAATAAATAAAGACAACTCATATTATTCAATGAAATTTTTCCAAATGAGCTCGATTGTGCTTAAGTGGTAGAGTTGATAATCCAGTTCATCGATTAGGGGAAGTGTTAGGGCAATTAAAAAAACAGAAATACTATTAAATAAAGGCAGTTGACTATAGGTTTGAATTACCGAAACAAATTGGCTTCCAATACGATATATTTATTTTGAACCGAAAGAGATGCACATTTTTTTCATTACTGGAAATAACAATCACACACACACAGTTTGAACAATAAATTGGCTTCCAATACGATAATCATGCTACGGCTTCCTTCCAACCCTCATCATGCATCAACGAACCTCTTCCAGAAAAAATGCTCCCTCCAAATTCTATCCATTTTCTCAATTGGAATATTCTTCGTCTCAGGGAGCAAAAAATACACAAACGCGGACATCACTACTACCCACACTCCGAAGAAGAAGAAAATCCCGGACTTGATATGACACAACATTGCCAGAAAAATTTGCGCAATTATAAAAGTCATGGAAAGATTGGTCGCCACCACAATACTCTGAGCAGCTGATCGTATCTCCAACGGGAAAATCTCACTGGTGACGACCCACCCCAACGGGCCCCAGGAAAGCCCGAAGCCCGAAATGTAGACACAAATCAGGATTAGTACACACAAGGCATAGCCTTTGCCAATAACATTATGATCACCTAACTTAGATGCCATGATTGCACCAACCATCATTTGAGAAATGAACATTTGAATTCCACCTATGTGGAACAGAGGCCTCCTCCCCATTCTATCCACTAAATACAACGCAACCACCCCGAAAGACAAGCCGACGAGGCCCAGTATTATTGCAGCTAATAGGGCTGCGCTTTCGCCAGAGCCGAGTGTTAGAAAAAGTATGGGAGCATAGAATGAGACAGCGTTGATTCCGGTTATCTGTTGGAAGAACGGAATTGCAACTGACATTATAAGCTGAGGCCTGTATTTCCTTTGCAGGAGATTGACGAATGGACGTTGCACAGATTTTGCAGCAAAGCTTGCTTTGTTGAGGTCGTCGTATTCGTCCTGGACGTCGTCTGTGCCTCGGATTTTCTGCAGCAGTTTTTTGGCCTTGGCCTTGTCATTGTCGTCGCCGTATTGGATGAGGCTGTTGGGTGTCTCCGGGAGGAAAAGTGCCCCGAAGGCGAGTAATGCTGCGGGGACTCCGGCCATCCCCACGGAGATGCGCCACCCGTAGCCGCCTTCGATCTTCTGCGTGCCGTAGTTGATAAGAGTTGCCAAGTTTTGGCCAAGGCCGACGCAGATTTGGAAAGCAATGTTGAAAGCTCCTCTGTATTTTGATGGTGCCATTTCTGAGAGGTATAGTGGCACTGACTGCAATTCATTAAACAAAAAATCTTTATTTTCATTTGAATTTAATAATCCCTAGTATTTTTCTCAACTTTTTCGTCGCTTAAACGACTAGGTTACCTCTTATACATAGGATTGAAGTACGACAATTTTGAAAAATAGAGTTTGGGAGGGCTATAATATAGTTAGGCGAACTTAAGGATTTGTTTTTGAACGGGTGTTAGATAGAAATTTACCCATTGTACAGAATTAATCAGTTTATGAAATATGAGATAAAATATTAAAGTATGATAAAACAATAAGACGTACCTGGTTAGTAAAACCGAGGCCAACGCCAAGGAGAATGCGACCGAATATCAACATGTAAAGGTTGTAGGATGCGCCTTCAACTGCAGCACCGATCATGTAGGAAAGGCCGCCGATGATAATCGAGGTCCTTCGACCGTAGCTACACGTGACATGTGCAGCAAGAAAAGAAGAGAAGAGGCCAGCTAAGTAGAGGGAGGATGTGAAGGCCGTGAGGAGCTGACTATCAAATTTGCAGTAGTTGCTCACATTTGTGTCTTCATTCATCTTTTTGTACACCCCTGGAAAGAATTTCTTCAAGAATGGCTCCATTGAGCTCACTCCACCTTCATGTCAAAATTATAAAGTTTAGTAATAAAGATGATTGTCCAGATTTTGGATATTCAGATTCCAGACGGTTACAAAACTCAACTAGTGATTAATTTCTGGAAGAGCACTACTATTGACACCTTAAATACACTCACATATAGTCTTAAAGTACACCCTCCCTAGAAATTAGGAGATCATTCTAAAAATTAAAAAATGCTCCTAAAAACACAAATTACTCGTAAATATAGTCGAGACGAGAAAGAACCTGAGACTCCGACATCGTAACCGAAAATGAGTCCTCCAGAGGCAGCAACCATGCAAGAAAGCAGAACAAAACTTGTAATTCTGCCATTATACTGCTTCCCATCGCTTTGAATTGCCACGCCTACAGCCATACCTCACTAACTACTACAATTGATATGTGACTGTCACTAGAATTTGAAAGAAGCTAATTCACCTTTGTTTGTTACATGTAATAACTAAAACCCACATCTATTTATAGAGATAAAATGTATTCAACAATGCAATGTTTAAAAATCGGCTTTTGAAACCTGAAACATGTTTTTTTTTTTAAATTCCGGAATAGTAGTATGTGTTTTTCTTATACTTTTTTAATAGAAAGATGATTTAACTTAATTTCTAATGTTGTATTATAATCGCTCCGTCACGCTATATATTACCCATAGTTTGACACGCGAATTGAGAAGTATAATAAAATAATAGATGTAGTACAAGAGATGTGATAGAAAGAGAAAAAAAGTATGAGTATAATAAAGTAATAGATAAAATGTTTGTCAAAAGTGGATTGAGTGGTACTCTCCCTCCGTCTCGGAAGTGTTTGCACCACAAAGTGGACACACTTATTAAGGAAAAGTGTAATGAGTGGAGTGTTGAGGTGTAATTTTGTAAACTTATATGGATAAAGTAAATAGAGAGGTTGTAATAAGTGTAAAAGTAATGACATTTTGTGTGAATATATGAATTTTGTGAGGGTGGGGTTTATGAATGAGTTTTCATTTTAAGGTGTGCAAACAATTGGGGGACGCACAAATTAGTCAATTGTGCAAATAATTGTGGGATGAAGGGAGTAATATATAGTGGACAATCTAAAATGGAAAAATGGGTAAAATAGAGTGGAACAAAGGGAGTATTATATTATTATTGAGTATGATTGAATTATATGAATTATAATTTAAATATAGTAAAGTGTAAGCAAGAGAGCTGATTGTATTTGAAATTGTGATAGTAGATTTATAAGTGTTGTAAATGAAGCTTTTTAAAAACCAGCTTCTTTAAATAGTAACGTGTGTTTTTTTTAGCTTTTACTGGTTTTGTTCATACTGTAAAACACATCTCTTCACAAAGTAACACACTTGTGTTCATATGGTAACACAATTTTTTTAATATCTTACACGCGTTAGTTACTATAAGGGAAATATGTAATTGTAAAAACAAGTATGTGTTGTTTTCCCTTATAACAGTACATATTTTCTCTTATAAACATACATATTTTACCTTATAATAACACAGACTTGGGATAAAATTATTTCGTTCGTTTTTGTGCGATTTTTGTGAAAAAATTTCATTTTACTCATTCTGTCACCTTCCTAATCTGTGGTAATATTGCATGTAAAATATTGTGTATACCTTTCTCTCAACAAACATAGCCTTTATTAGAGTTAGCATGTTAATGGGATCTGAATAATACTTAGTACCAACGCTTTTGACTAGTATATCATTATAAAAAAAGGCATAATGTGTTTGCCATGATATGTATTTGCTTAATCATCTTGCGCACTACATTACATAATTGGTGGTGTGGGCAAATCAGAGAGTCAGAATAAAGTATGATAGAGCAAAATTAAAAAAAAAAAAAGAAATTGTGGATCATAAGTCCAGATTCGGATCGTCTAAAAATTTTGCGTATCGCAAATATGTAATTTACTATATGACTAATATATTGTTATTATAAAATTAAAGTATTATCACTACAAAACAAAAAATGTACCAGTACATGTAAAAAAAAAATTCTGGAAAAATCGTTCAAAAAACTAAGTGTTCAAAATATTTTTGAATTTGTAGTTGTACACTTTTAACCTAGAGTGACAATAATTTACATAGTTTTAGCTTTGTAGTAGCAGAATATTTTTGGTCTTATAATAACATATTTTAACTTTGTAGTAAGTAACATGCATATTTTACTACTATAAGGCCAAAAATATGTTATTATATAAAATTTAAAAATATTCTGGCATATTTTAATAAAAAAACTAAGTGTTCAGAATTTTTTTGGACATGTATTAATACACTTTTGGCCTTCTAGGTGACAATAGTATGGTCATGTTGTAAAATAATACTTGAAAGCTAAAAAATATATTTTAATTCAGTTTGACCTGTATTAATTCACGTTGACTCGAATTTTATTCACGAATTTTTATCACAAATTTACCTTAATTAGCTATAGTTGGTATAAATGTGATATTCTTTGAGAGTGGTTTTTAAAATAATTAATTAATCGAACTACTATTGTGTATGCAACTATAAATATTGCGGTTTAATGGAATTTAGTCAAATTGAATTAGATGCACTATAGGACAAGGGAATCAATTATTTGGTGCATTACTCTCTCTATAGTATTAAAAAAGCAAATTTAAAATATATATATATATATATATATATATATATATATGGGTGGAGGGTACATTCGTTTTGCTCTTTTACACGATTGGATGGAGCAGCGACCATAACGATTCGATTTGAGTTGAAGATTATTAATTTTGAGCTTAAAATTGTATTGACATTATACTTTGATCTTATAAATTTTGAAATATATATATAAACACACATATGTGTGCAATCTGTCATTGACTCATTGGATTCCAGAAGAACTAGTGTGTTACACAGTGAAGACTTTTGCTTCATTATAAGTTTTGTTACTTGAATAAATTTCTGAAGAGTGATTATGAAGCTTTATATACAAGCTTTCACGTTATAAATATGTAGTTGAAAATAATCTATATTTAAATTAATAAAATTCAAGTGGCTGAAGTGGAATATACGTGTGGAGAAGTATTGTAAAAAAATCATTTTTAATTCATTGGTCAGTTTATATTTATGTTAGGGAGATGTTTTGATATCATTATATATTTTTTATTTTTCAAATTTATTTTATATTATAAATGGATAGGTAATATATTATAATTATGGAGTTAAATTATTATATAAATATATTGGAATTATTCCATTTTTATAGTGTTCTTCTAGTATTTTGGGTATTTAATGAAAATTTATGTTTATATTCTGTTTCTGTATTCAAGTAGTTATTAGAACTCAATCAATGCTCTTGATATGTTGATTCATGTGAATGAAGTTTGTTGGTCTCAAGTGTGCTCAATCGCTCGAATCGAACTACGACGTCGAAAAGTCCAAAAAAAATAAAGCCATTTTTTTATTTTTTTAAAAAAAATATTATATTTAATTGAAAAATAGTACTCCCTCCGTCCCACAGGAATTTGCACACTTTCCATATATGGATGTCCCATACCAATTTGCACACTCCATAAAAAGAAATATCTTCATAACCCCCACCCTTGAAATATACTCATATTTACCCATATGCCATTACTTTTCCACACTCAATCTACTTTTTACTTTATTTTATTCATAAAAGTTTACAAAACTACCCCTCAAAACATCAATCATTACACCTTTTCTTACACATTTCTTAAAATGTGTGCCGGTCAAAGGGTGCAAATTCCTCCGAGACGGAGGGAGTATATAATTTTATTCTTTTGTCATATCCATGACTCGAACCCAAGACTTCAGTCTTGGGTAAATGTGTTATAACCACTTGAGCTATCCAACTTTGTTCAAAAACAATATATAATAAATCTAATTAAAAGCAAAACATGGGATGGCGGCTATTAACAGACACAGAAGCGCTGGTATGTAAGGTTATAAAAGCAAGATACTTTCCAAACACGAATTTCTTGAGTGCTAAAAAGGGGTGGAACCCAAGCTACGCTTGGTCGAGCATATTCGCAACACAGGAACTAGTCCGCAAAGGAGTTAGATGGAAGATTGGGTCAGGGAGTACAGTCAGCGTGTGGGCTGATCCTTGGATACGTGACAACCAAAATTTCAGAGTACAATCCCCGATTATTGAAGGGCTTGAAAATCTGAGTGTTGCGGCGTTTATTGACACGGCTACAATGACCTGGGATGTGCCTCTGCTTCAGGAGTTACTCCCTGAGGATACAAACAACATATGTTCCATGGCACTCCCGCCAACAGTGTCCTCAGATCGGGCATTATGGCACCACGAGCGCAGTGGGCTTTACTCGGTCCGTACAACTTACAAACAAGCGACGACGCACGAAGACACATTGACCTCCCCGAATACAGTCGAATGGAATCTAATATGGAAGTTAGAAACACCACCGAAAGTAAAAGATTTGATCTGGCGAGTGGGGCGAGAAGTGTTGCCAAATCGTGCAAACCTCCTTCGCCGAAAAGTGGTAACCGACGGCAGATGCGTTCTATGTAACACCGGGACCGAAACAAGCTGGCACATACAATATTTGTGGATTGTCACTATGCGAAGGAGTGTTGGAGAATAACAGGACTTACTCCATTCATTGAAAGGGAGGTAAACAGGGTGAACAACTTCACAGAGTTAATATGTAATGTTCTATGCAGCCCCCTGAAATTCATCCACGCAAATTTCACCATGGTTATATGGCAAATCTGGAAGGAGAGGAACTCACAACTATGGAACGACAAACATCGAACGGCATCGGAGGCAGTAAGAGCGTCTGCTGCCTTTTGGGTGGAATGGAAAGCTGCGCAGGCGGGAAACAGAGCATCTACGCCGCAACTTCCAATCGTCAAATGTGACGCCTGGCACCCCCCCCATTGGGCTCCCTGAAAATCAATGTTGACGCGGCATTCTTCACGGACTCATGCTTAACAGGTGTGGGCATGATTGCGCGAAATGAAATTGGCCATATTGAAGGAGCAAGAACAAAACTATACACCGGAAACTGGGAAGTGGCTGAAGGGGAAGCCGCGGGCCTCCTGGAAGCAATGAAATGGGCGAAATCAAAAGGCTGGGAGAATGTAATATTTGAAAGTGACGCAAAAACAGTGGTAGAGGCCATTGATTCGTCGATGAAACAGGTTTCGGTCCTAGGAGATTATGTAATTGCTTGTAGAAATACTCTCTGATCTTTCGCCAATGCCTCACTAATTTTCGTAAAACGAAGTGCCAATACGATGGCACATGATTTGGCTCGAGCCTACCGGAATTACGGGGACTCACACAGCTGGACTGACCCACCGATTTGTGTGGTCGGGCAGTCAATAAACCCGTGCCATTACACTAATAATACTTAATCCGCTTTGGTGTCGAAAAAAAAAATTAAAAGCAAAAACTCTAGCGCATGAAGATTATAGAAGCAGCCGCATTTTTTTCCTTCTTTTATTTTCTGAATTTTTGTACTCATAATACCATTTTTTATACAGTATATATTATTTTAATATATATTTATATTATTATTGTAGTTTATAATATATTATATACAATTAATAATGACAATAGATGTTTATTTCTATTATGTATATATATATATATATATATATATATTAACTTTTTATGTTTTTTTATGAATTTAATATATATTTTTGTAAAAGAAAAAAAAAAGTTGGCCCGTCTAAATCCGCGGCCCGCCTATTTTTGGGTTGGGTTGAGGTTTTGGCAGTCCGCCTAGCAAACGGGTTGGCCCGCCCCGCTCTGCCAAATGGCGGGCTTTTATGGTTTTGGCCCGTCCCGTCTTAACAGGTCAAGTTAATGGACCAAGGTGTAAAACCTTCACAATTTCAGTGCTTGTGTTAATTTTAGAGTAATCTTTAGTTATATATTAAGAGTAATCTATGAAGTGGAAAAAACAATGTAATGATCTTTGAAAAATCAACAAGAAAATTTTTGTAGACGTCGACATCATGTTTACAACTGAAGTTTTATGCAACAAATCAAATTATAATAACAAATATGATGAATGTTACTGTAAAGTAAATGTACAAATCAAGGTTAAGAGGTGTTTGTAAACCTCTGCATCTACGATTTTTTTTTTTTTCTTTTTTCAACTTTCACTAGCTCTCTACACTCAATAGGTTACAAATATAAAAAAATTAATATCTTCCGAAGTTAAAATCAAACAACATATTCATGATGATAAAAGAATGAAAGTGCTAACTATAAACTAATTAGCATGTGTTTTTTTACTAGCTAAAATAAGTTAATAAAAATTTCCCTCAAAAAAAAAAAAAAAAGTTACTAAAATTCAATTTTTTTATCCTTAGTATGGTATGGATTTCAAAGTGGAAAAATTATCTGGCTAAAATCAAAATTATTGGAAATTAAGGGAAAAAATATTTACCCTATTTTTTTAATTATTATACAATAGCATTTAATTCAACGAAATGATTGAAAATTAAGGGAAAAAATATTTACCCAATTTTTTAATTTTTATACAATAGTATTTACTTCAACAAGATATATATGTTAGGATGTAACCTCTATAACTAATTTTTCCTATTTCAACAGTGACACCAAAAAACTATTAATTACATACAAATTAAACAAGAAATGAGCATTTAACATATTTTTCATCTTTAATTTTATGATGTTATTCTACAACTATATATTGAGCGAGAACATTATTTATTATATATCATTATAAGATATATATTCCAAAGAAAAATAAAATAACAAATTAAAAAAATCAAACTTAGTGAGCATGGATAAACGTTTCAATTGGTTTCTTTGTTTATTCTTCCTCCTTATCGCTGGTAAGCTCTTGCAGTTAACTTCAAATTTTATGTCTTCTAATTTTAATCTAAACAAAATGATGAACATTTATTTTTATTTATGTACGAAATAATCAAACATCAATCGAACTAGTAGTTGATTTACATTTCTGACCAATCAAGTAATAATTATATATATATATATATATATATATATATATATTATTTTTATTCCAAATTTAATTTAAAGCAATAACATATTAATTAATTCCCCCTTTACACATGCAATTGCACAAGTTAATAAGAATTTTGGGTAGAAATTGTTTGTTTGGAGTGTGTGTTAGGTAAAAATTTAACTCGTCACATAATTTGGATTTTTTTTGTGTAAAAATAATAATAGGATTTTCCGTTTTAATCCCATAACTCGGTAATTAGTTCCAATATAGTTTAAAAGTCATTGATATTCTACAAACGACGTCGTATTGACACACAATTTCTTCGGATCTTTTGCAAAATAGTTTTAAAATGTGGGATGGAAAGTGCAAAAATCATGTGAAAAAAGAGCAAACTCTAATTTTTTTATAATCTTTTTTATTTGAGATAAAATTCAATTTAGTTCCACAACTTTATACTTAATTGTTAGTTTAACTATGATTTCTCAACTTGCCATATTTAAATCTATAAAAATGTAGCCAAAGTCTCAAGTGTATTCAAGTACACGGTGTACTTGAGTAGACTTTGATTGGTCAATGATCAAACTTTGATTTTTTTTTTCAATTTTTTTTTTCGATTTTTTTTTTCAATTTTTTTTTTTGAAAAAGTGTATGTTAGTATATTGAAAAGTGTATCTTTTTTTTAATGAAAAGTGTAAGTTACTATATTGAAAAGTGCAATATTGTTTTTAATGAAAAATGTATGTTTTTATAATTGAAAAGTATATGTTATTATAACTGAAAAATGTATGAAATATTAATGAAAAATATATGTTATTATAACTGAAAAGTGTATGTTATTATAACTGAAAAGTGTATGATATTATAACTGAAAAGTGTATGATCTATTAATGAAAAGTGTAAGTTATATATTAATGAAAAGTGTATGTTATTATAACTGAAAAGTGTATGATCTATTAATGAAAAGTGTATATTATAATAACTGAAAAGTGTATGATATTATAACTGAAAGTGTATGTTAATATAGTTGAAAATATTATTGAAAAGTGTAATTTTTTCTTTAAAAAAAAAAAAATTCAAAGTTTGACCGTTGACCGGTCAACGGTCAACAATTGACCAATCAAAGTCTACTCAAGTACATGGTGTACTTGAGTACACAAAAGACTCACCCAAAAATGTAACCACAACCCTATAATAAACTTATCAAGCAAAATAAACTATGAATGTAATTAATTAATTAATAGGATTAACGAGTAACATGAATATGAATTAATTATATATATTTCTTTGTACCTTGAAATTCTCCAATGTTCACTAATTGAGTGTTTTTAATATGACAGCGGAGTTTGTGATGTTCTCAGTTGAAGCGAGAGATTGCAGGTCTAGAAGTCATGAATTTAGAGGGAGATGCACCAATCGCAACTGTACTTTCATTTGTAAGCACGAAAAATTTATTTATGGTAAATGCATAAGAACTAAAATTTCCCAATCCAAATGTTATTGTTACAAGCCTTGTCATGACGGCGGCAGTGGTGGTGGCGGAGGCAGCGGTGGTGGTGGCGGAGATGATCCACCTCCCGGTGACAACTCTCCATTCAATTCATCAGATTTTCTTGATTTAGAAAGCTCATAAACTTCGACAAATGAAATGAATAACTAAATTATTTTCTACGTATTTAATGAATAATATTGTTTTCTTATATATCCATTTTTTAATTATATTTATTATTATATTTTACTCCCTTCATCCACCGGACGAATCCAAGAATTGATATTAAGGGGAAAAAAATCAATGATCTAAAACATTAATCTACATACAATTTTATAAAATACATAATATTAATTAGCTACATACTTTTCAAATACTAAAAATGAATCCTCAATTTATTGAACAACATATACTTTATTTATTTAATGTAATGTAATATAATGTAAAATTAAATAAATTAACAAATTAAATTATCTATTTATATTCTTCATCTATCTTTTTGAGGAGGCTTACTTTTTATTTATTTATATAATTCTATTACATGAGTTAATTACAAATATGTTTAAAAAATACTAAAGTAATACAAAAGTAATCATTTTTTTATTAATTATAGTCTCAAACATGTAATGTATATATCAATTTTACAATTAAAATACTTATAAAATAAAATTCTTTTGAAACAACTTAATTTTACAATAAAATTATTACTAAAATAATTTATTAGATTAATCTATAATTAATTTTTCTTAATTTAAAAGAAAATTGCTAAAAATCTTATATTTTAATATAAATAATGGGGTGGGTGGGTGTAATTAAGGTGGCCCCCTTGAGCAAAGGCTAGTTTCGTCTCTGTTCGTCCACATAAAATGTGTCTATTTTTATTTTTGAATTATCTATATCTATATATATATAAAAAGAGAATAGTCTCCTTGAATATTTTCCCGCCCATTTTATCTACATGCTGTCTACATTGAATCTTTATTAGTACATTTATTTTTTCGAGGTCACATTAAAAAAAACAGCTCTTAATTTCTACTATTTCTGAGGAGGCTTTTGGCTTCTTCAAGAAGTCAAACTCTTCAAATTCTAATACTGCTTCTTCTATTCTATCTAACATAAGAAACAATAGAGTAGAGCTTATTACTCATAACTTGCTTACGCAACCTTAACTTTGAAAAAATAACTCCTCCTTAATCTTGGACACGAGCTTCCCCTTCATCATCCTCAGACTCTCTCTTCCCGCAAATGCAGTCTATCACTCTCCCTTGCATCCCATAGATAAAAAGGATATGCTTTGAGTTATTTTCTTGCTGAAATGATTTTGGTGAAAATGATTTAATATTAAGTTTAAAATTGATGATATGAGGAAGAAGCCAATTGTTGTCGGTGTTCAACTCTATTTCTCCTCTACCGCCGCTGTAAAGTTGCCTCCGCTGCACTCCGCATTTCCATAGAAAATTAGAGCTCGAATGAAGGTAAATTTATCGAAAATCTTAAAGCTTGTGAGTTTCAAGCTATTTTAAATAAAAATCGTATTTTGTTTCTGATTGTGCCAGGATCTAAAATAATATTCAAAATTCAATGGAGTGTTTACAAAATTCTTGATTGGATTGTTTCAGATCCATCCGATGAGCACCAATGGAGTGTCTTACAAAATTTGGGTTGGGTGTGTTCGTGGGTTTGCCTTAATTGACATGTACACAAGTTTTTGAAAGATTAAGCATTCACATAAGGTGTTTGATAGAATGTCTGAATCAGACATCGTTCATTGGAACACTATTCTTTTCTAGGTTGGTGAAAAGGTGTTGTTTTGATGAATCACTTGGGTTTTATTGACAAACGGGTTAGTTTTTTGGTATTATTTTGATTTTTGATTAAGAAATGCAATTTTTTTTCTGTTAAAGAATGATTTGGGATGAAGAACAGGAAAAAAATTGTGACTTTCTCGATTTTTTTCCCTGATATTTGTAGTTAATTTTAATTTTTGTTTTCAAAAGTTATGTATTATGAAAATACTGGCAACGACTTAACAAGGACTCAATGGTAATATAGTCTTCTTACATGTATTTTTTTTCTGATATCCGTGGCAGCAAAACAGAAATTTGAGCACTGGGCCTGAGCAATTTCTCTATATCCTCAACCAACGTCATTGTGTATACATCTGCTTTGTACTCATGAGGTTATGGAGGCCTTTACTTGCTGCAAAAACGAGGCCAAAATGCCAAGTGAGGGCCTCGAGGAGGGTGCTGCTCCCCGCCCCCATCATCCTCTTCGATCCTGCCTAGAGTACATTGCCTTTCATTCGGTCGGCCATTTATTTGTGTTTTGAATATATCTATTATCGAATCAATTTCACTTTTCTAATTTATTCATTGCATTTAATTTTTGCTTGATTTTTCAAACTTTAGAATCGATTGGTTATTTTGTTCAGATTCTTATTTAAGTTTTGACTTTGCGGTTCTATTTTAAATCTATTGAGTTTGAACTATGTTCAGAGTCATTTGTATTTTGTGTTGTCAGAATTGGACAGTCTTTGTTTAATTTCCGATGAGTTTTACAGTTCCGATTTTAGAAGGCAAATTCAGTTTCAGGATCTCTTTCATAATCTGAATCACTTATGTTCATAGTCAACAATTTTTGTTTACGATCGAACAAACTTTTTCTTCGGTTTTGTTTATCTTTTTTTTTTTTTTGCTATAATTTCTCTGTTTTATTCTGTTGAAAAATTGAATACAACAATGTCGAAAACCTAAGAATGTTTGCGTTTCAATTGGACTTTTTCGAATGGCATCATTGGTGTTTCCTAATTTAGGATTTTTTTGGATTTATATATTTTGGTGATTTTCTTGCCTTCGGTTGAGTATTCTCAAATATCAAACGATTTGTCTTCTACTTAGGCTTTGTTATTTGTTATTTTTAAGTTTTCATTAAGCCTGCTGGTTTGTTGTACTATCTCAACCCGTTCCATTAAGAAACTCATACATTCTTATGTCTACATTTTTTGTCAAGATGGACGACTCTTTCATTTTACTTTATCACTTTAGTTTTAATATTTTTGCGCATTGTTTTGTAGGCTGTGACCAGATTATCTCTCACTCTATTTGTGACAGCATCGATGAATATGGTTTCCCGTATTTCTGGATTTCAAATCCTAGATAGTTGATGGGTGTTTTAAATTCAATTTTAGGTTTCGGAGTACAGTTCTGTTTTTTCTTCTATGTTTTGTGGATTTTGAAACAGAGCATAAAGAACAACATTTTCTTTTTTTGTTTAGGATTTCTTTTTATTTTTTTGGAGAAGAGTCTTGGACAATTCGGTTAAAAAAGGAGCATATTTCCTCAAAGTATTGGATCTAATTATGGTGCAAACTATTCACCCCCAGGTAAATGAATTGAATTTTTTTCTTAAGTTGTTTATTAGATTACAAATATTTTTTGTTGTTGCTTATTTTTTGTTTTCATTTTGATTTATAGAAAAGAAAGTAATGCAAATACAAGATTAGTTACTACGGAAAGTAATGCAAATACTTAAACCATATATATGCTAGCATAAATCCAGTTTACACTATAGAAAGTAATGCAAATATAAGATGGTTCTATATTTTTTTCCCTTTATATAAATATATCGTTCTATTTTTTAAGTAATAATCGTGCATGTTATATAGTACTTTTTTTTATATAGAAGCTTCTAATTATGCCTGCTCTAGAGAAAGGGGAGGCTCCCATCCAAGAATGTCCTCTGCGATAGGGGAGCCCTTAGATTCTTAGATTCACAAATGTGTGTTAATATTGAGATAATTGTTATCTATTGGATACTTAGTTATACTGCTTTGTTAATTGATATATTTTTTCAATATACAAATTTAGAAAATACGAATATTATTTGTTAATCTTAATCTTGAGTACAATTAAAATTAAAATTTGTACATGTATTATTATTTTTAAATTATACTTTATGTATTTATGATTTTGCAGCATACTGAAAAGAAGAATTAAATGGTTTCTTTTACACATTATTAAAATTAAATGTGTTTATAGGAGTACATTTTTTAAAATTAATATTATAGATCTATTAAAACTATATATAATAATAATATAAGAGTACATTTTTTAAAATTAATATTATAAGAGTACAACATATAATAAAATTAAATATGTTTATAAGAGTACATTTTTAAAAATTAAATATTTTTATAAAATTATTATTATTATATTATATGTTGTACTCTTTAATTATGAAATCGGTTCAACTTAATTGTCGAATTAATATATCACTATTTTTTTTATTTTAAATTATTATATATATTTTGACCGTGCAACGCACGGGTGAATTACTAGTATATATTGTTGGTCCTTGTTGGAGTATAACACAAGTGTATGGGGGGGGGGGAATGCACTTGTGTATGCAAATTCTTTTCTTTTTAACAAAACTGGTCTTATCAGGCACGTTGTCTCACAACTGGCCTGAGTGTGAACTTTGATAGATACTTGTCCTACTGATTACTATTGAGTGATCAGTTGGCTAAATATCTAAAAGAGTTGCTAAGTGCGGAATGTGGTTGGCCTTTGACTTAAAGAAATACTCCAAGTTAATTTCTGAAAAAACACAAGTTATCAGGGACTTTGTCCAAAACAGATATTCTCACTTACTAAGTGTTTGCTCCTTGAAATATGTTTGAATATGAATGCAATAAAGAATGCAGTAAGTAAGAGACACACAAGTTTATAGTGGTTCAGAGACTCAAGCTCCTACATCCACTTTCCCTGATTGAACAAGATAATTCCTTCACAATGGAATTAGCTTGTTTTATAGTGCCAAGGTGCACTGATCAACAACACTCTCTTAGTGCTTTGATCCCTAGGATAATCTGAGTCCTAGTGCTCAATCTCTTTGAGTTAAGACTGTGTTTCACTCTAACAGTCCTTAACTCCTCACTTCTACAACAAAAACTCTCTTCACTAAATGAGATAGGGTTTGAGGTTTGGTTCCAACTAGTAGAGATATCCTTTACAATGAGAACAGATGTAAAGGCTTAGGATATCTCAATGCTAAGCTAGGATGTTTACAAAGAATGGCTTAGCTAATTTGAAGTGATTCAGGAAACTTGAGATTCTTAAGAACAACTTGGTTTCCTTTGAAAGCTTGATAGTAGTTTGATAGCTTGTAGTTGGATTGTTGAATCCCTTTGATCACTTCTGTATTTATAGACAAATTTGAACAACTAACCGTTGGAGGGATAGCAATTCAAATATGTCTATTTGCAGCACCATTGAAACGGCTAAGAAGCTTGGCATCCTTTTATCCACTGTGTAAAAGGGCTCTTCAATGGTTGCTTGAATGAATGTGTTGACTTCTAACAAATGCGGCTGAGAAGACTTGTGTCAGTTTCCAAACTTGCACATTGTCCTAGGTTGATTTGTGGCAAACTCTACACACAACCAACGGTCAGATGGGACAAGCTCCCTGAACATTCCTGCTGCAATTTAGAATGTTCCAACATTCATTCAATGCTTCACTCTTTAATGCTCTAAGTCTTCAATGCTTGTTTCAGGCATGATTGGCAATAAATGCTTCATTGAATGTATCTTTTGTGGGCTTTGGCATTCAATGCTCTTGATCATTTGTACTTCAACTGACTTGATCTTTTGCATTTATGAACACAGCTTTATTGTTCTTGATCTCTTCAGCTCAGTTGTCCATTTGATCAGCTTGTCTTGAATAGTTCAGCAACTTTGGCCTAAAGACTTATCAAGCTGCCTAACATTCCAGCTTTGGACAACTATCCTGAACACTAAAATCTCACAACATTCCTGAGATTTTTACTTAAGCATTCTACATACTCAAGTGCACTGAGACATCTTGCCTGAACTAGACTTGAGCATATCTCAACTAATCTGAACATCATCAATCAGGGGTTTTGGTATCTAAATCAAAATCATTTTATTCCCAACAATTTCCCCCTTTTTGATGATGCAAAAACCTATTACAAAGGAACCTTGACTTATACTATAATTTACCTTCAGGATGAATGAACTGGTCAATTTTCCTGAAAGAATCTGTTAGCACAATAAATCAAGTATATATGTAATATCAGGTTAGTTGAGATAATGGGTTGTTATCTCTTGATAGAAAGTCAGTGGTCCTTTTATATATATCATCAAGCATTACAGATCAGAAAAAAATAAGGACAACATAACTGATTCAGAGAAAACAGAATAACAACATCATAAGCAATCATAAAACAAAGATAGGGAAGAGATAAACTTATCCATCAGAGAGTTCCATCATCTTGAGGGGCAATGCCATATTGAGCCCAGACCCTTTTCTTCAGCTCCCAAACATCCTTGTTGGAGCCTCTAGGGCCTATCTTCATCTTCTCCATCTTCATGATGTTGATGAACTCCTCCAGAATCTTTCCCTCATCAATTAAGTTCCCATTGAACTTAGGAGGCATGTACAGAATTGGACCAGCGGCCTTGAACTCAACTCTTGCCATATCAGCTGCTGCAAACAGCTTTTGGTAGAGGTCCCTATGATTCTCAAACATGAACTGGATAAAGACTTCATCTACACTCTCTCCAAGCCACTTCCCAATGACATAAAAGTCATATACAAAACTTCTCTTGGCCTCCTCCCATGCATCATTCAGTGAGATTGGAACCCACTTATCATGGTGAGGGTACTGAGTGTCCCATCTTTGCAGCATTTGAGGTTTGAGTCTTCTGTATGAAGCTCTCCTTCTTGGGGCTTTGAAATTTGCCCTTCTTTCATCCCTTGCCTTGTTGGCCTCAACCAACTGATCCATTCTCTCTTTAGCCCTTTGAAGAGCTAGCTTCTCTTGTGTCTCTGGATCTTTGCCAAATCCTTCTTCAAATAATTTAGAAGGATCATCAGCAAGCTTGGGCACACCAACTTCAGGCATTTTGTCCTGTACTTCCTCTTCATCATTTTTTTCTTCAATAGCAGGCAGCTTGGCTGCTTTCTTCAATCTCTTTGATTGCCTTACTGGAGTAGATTCTTCAGACTGAAATTCTGATGGCAAAGTCAGGCTGGTTGGGAATTCATTGAAGGCTTGCAGCTCCTTCCTCTTTCTTTCAGATGACCTTGTCACCTTCCCCCTTACTTCAGCAGCCTTCTCTTTAGGTTCAAGTCCTGCAGACTCACCACCTGGCCTTTGAAGCTTTCTTGCCTGACTTTCCATAGCTGACATCATGGACTCCTTGACAGCTATTTGAATCTGCTCTTCCTCAGTCAAGTTTTCAATATTCATTGGGCCTTTGCCTTTCCCAATGTCTTCTACTGCCTCCTTCTCAATCTCAGGGACCTTCTCCTTTCCCTTAGGTTCACCAATCACCAAGGTTCCCTTTGCCCTTGCTCTCTCTCTTTCCCCCTTTTTGGCATTATCAAAACACTGGGGCTTCAACTCACTCATAGAGACTGAGAGGTGTGAGTGGGCTTGAGTGAGGGACTTCAACTCCTACAGTAGATAAACATTCTCATCATGAATGTTTTGCATTTTATCATCTGCCATGCTCAAGAAGGTGTGAACAGGCTTCATCTTTTGAGAAACAATGGCATCCAATGTGGCTTTCAGTGATTGATCAAGTTTGGCCTGAAGTTGATCAGTGAGGTTGGCCACAACTTGATCAGACACTTTGGCCATGAGTTCAACAGTGAACTTTTCTGCAGCTTCCTTGACCATTGCAGCTTTCAGTTCTTCAGCCCTTTTCTTTTGAGCAGCTGTTCTATGCCTTAGAGCATCTTTGATTGTCTTTCTCAAGGCTTTAGCATTGTGTGTGTACAGATTTTTTAGGCCCTGCTGCTCTTTCTTCACTGATTTTGTGAACTTTCCCATAGCATTCTTGGCCTTTGTCACTTCAGTTGAGACTGTTTGCAGTCCAGTTTCAACTCCACATATTCTTGCATCAAGAGTGGGCAAGATCACTTCTTCTGACCCTGTTAGCCTCATCTCCACAGAGGCTAGAGTCTTGCCTTGGCCATCTAAGGTATCAACAGTTGTTGCATGAGCCTTCTCAACTTCCCTGACCAGTGTGTCCAACTTCTCTGACTGCTCTTCAATGATGGATGCAGTCTGAGTAGCAATCTGAAAGTGAGCCTCAGAGGTGTTGGCTTGTTCAAAGTAGATCTGGTTAAGTGTGGACACATTTGCTGATACTGCTTCAAGATCAGTGTCAGCAACAACTGGTATATATGTCAGGGAGGCATCTGCAAAAATTTGCTCAAGAGTGACAGCAACTGAATCTGCAAAACTAATAGTGTTAGTAAAAACTCCCTCAACACCCTCAATTTCTTTTTCTCCCATAAGGTCTGAACCATCAGCACCTTCTCTCTCATTTTCAACTATATTCTTTTCTTCTTCATTCTCAAAAGATATACTCACATTCACTGGAGAATCAGGCCTCCTTTCACCAAGGGATTCATCAAGTTCAGTTTTGACTAGAAGAATAGCCTGACTCTCATATTGGGCTGCACCCAATATTTCTACTTCCTCACCCTCTATTTGTGGTGCACTCAAGGAACCTGTAATCACACAATCCTCACCATCATCTCCCTCTGATTTTTCAGCACTAACAGCCTTTTCAACTCCTTCAATTTCTAAACCTGACACCTCCATATCCTCAACAGGATCCACAGAGGGCAGTTGTTGGGAGATCACAGTGCTTGGGCATCCCAAGGCCACTGAGTCATCCTGAATGACTAAAGGCTGGTCAATGTCCAACTGGCCTGACATTGATGAGGCTTTAGCCAAACTAGCTTCTCCTATGGAAGTCTCAGCATTGTCAAGTTGTGCCTCAGGCTCAGAAGAACCATCCTTGGCCAATGCATCTTGGACTGAGTTACCATCTTTGGTCAACTCCTCTGAATGATCAGAGTCCTTCACAGAATGATAAGTCAAGTAATGTACCTGAGCAGAGTTGAGGCCAGGGGGGTTGGGATTGGTGTGATCATCATCATCATCATCATCATCATCATCAGATGGGCTGTCAGGATGCTTGATTCCTTGTGCTATTCTTTCTCTTTCAGCAAGCACCTTCTCATGAACAATGGTGCAAAATAGGGCCTCAGTGGTTAACACACTGGTCTTCTTTACATTAGCAAAATGTAACAGCCTATTTTCCTCAACTTGCCACCAGTTGGCACCTTTATCCTGAATAGCTTGAGCTATTTCCACAATTGTTCTATCCTTGATCTCAACAAGTGCTCTGAGATCATAGAACTGTTGTTGCAGCCTGGGATATGCCTTCAATCCTGGATATAATTCATCCACATTGGCCTTGGCAATCTGCCTCAGCATCCCCTCATAGGTGTATTCTTCACCACTTTCATCTCCAGAGGAGTTGGCTTGGGATTCAGGAGGGTTGGATTGGGATTCAGGTAGGCTTGACTGGGATTCAGGTAGGTTGGGTTCAGAAGGATTGGGTTCAGAAGAGCTTAAGACAATTTGGGATTCAGGTGCTGTTGAGAGCAATGTGCCTGAAGAGGTAATTGGAATGGCTGGAATGGGTGGGAAAGCAACTTGATCACCTTCTTGAATAGCACTTTCAAGAATTTTGGTGTATGAAAGAAGTCTTGGATCAAGTGGGGAAAAAGGTCTATCCTCAAGATTGACCAAATCTGCCAGCACATCAATACCTGCTCTATCAGGTGCACCTTCTGGGGAATAAACCTTATTGGCAATGATTGGGGCATCTTCAGGAGTCTTGCACTCCTCTTCTTCTTGCCTTGGAGATATTCTTCTAGATTGAATATCAGGGGAGTTGGCTTCAGGACTGTTGGATTTTGACTTGGACTTGGAGTTAGACCTACTAGCCTGTCTAATCTCCTTGAAGAACTCTTTCTTCTTCTTCTCTTCTTCCATCAGCTTCTGCTTCTCAGAGGTTTTGATTATCCTTCTCCTCCTTTCAGATCTTGTGGGCTGATCAAGATCCCTGAATTCTGTTACAATTTCAGGCTGTAAGGGGACAACCTCTCTGAATTCTTCACCCTCTTCAAGGGGGTTGACTCCTTCATCAGTAACCTTCTCTATCTCCTCAGAAGTGGCTCCTCCACTTCTTGACTGGCTTTCTGGTGAAGATTCACTCAGAATCTTCTTCATCTTCTTCATTTTTGGCTGAGCTTTTGGTGGTTGGGCTTTTCTCTTTCTTGGAGAGGCTCTGGTTGCTGGAACAACTGCACCAGCTTTCTTGGAGGCAGCCTCCTGCTTTCTCTTTTCTGTCTTGGAAGACAGCTTTCTGAACATCACCTTTTGTGCAGGAAAAGACTTTGGCTTTGCTTGTAGATGGGTGTAATGGGCAAATCTTTCCAAGAGCAGGCTGGCTCTTGTGCAGAACTGAAGTCTTCCATCTACCACCATCTTGTGGTGTTTCACCTCCTTAAACTTGAACTTCTCATTCATCATCTTGTCCAAGATAAAGCTTTTCCAGTCAAACTTGACTCTATTTTCAGCAGAGTCAATTACAGCAGCCATCACTCTCAACTTAGGCATACTGATTTGTTCAACACTCCCAGAGTGACTTAACAAACTCTTTACCACACAATCAAATAAGTGCCTAAACACTGGCTTTAAAGTATTCTTGTTTTGAGCACTTACAAGCTTTTTGGGTGTTAGCAACCATGGAAAGTAGAACTCCTGATCATCTCCTTCCTTGTATGTCTCTGGATTCTGGCCTTCTGATGGTAGCCCAAAGCTAGCATCCAAATCTTCTGCAGTGAAGATGATGGTGTGTTGGCTCTCTTCTTCTTCATCTTCCTCAGCATATGTGAGCTTAGTGCATACATCACCCTTCTTGCCCTTCCATCTTAGATGGGCAAAGAACTCTGCCATGAATGGATTCAGGCATGAATCAGGCTTGGTGCCAAGAAACTTTTCCAGGCCTGCTTCCCTAAGCCAATGGAGGACTGGCTCAACCTCTTTGTCTGGGCTGTCAAAGGCTACTAGCTTTTCAAACCATAAGGAGTTTGGATTGCTAAGGTAAGAGAAATCAATGTCCAGAGAGGAGTCATTGAAGTCTACAAGCTCTTCTCTCTTGATTTTGGGAGCCATGGATAGATTTGAAGGATAGAAAGGTTTGGAGATAAGTTGCAGGTTTTGAGGGTTTTCAAAAGCTTGAGAGTATGGAATTATGAGTGCGTAAGGATGGAAGTAAAAACTGAGGAGTTTATATATGTGGGGAGTTTATTAACCGTTGGTTAATAGATAATGGCAGTGGGTAATTGTAAAAACCAATTGAATAAAGTAGGGTAGTGGGATTGAGGCGGTTTGATGGAAGTTTAATGCAAATCAATGGTCTTGATGATGGCTCAAGAATTCATGAAATCCCAATTAAGATTTTTGCATTAAATGCTGATTTGCCTTTTTGGTGATAAAAATCTTTATAGCACACTCCATCCTAAAATGGCCTACTCTTAGACCAAGAAACCTCTTAAATGTCTAATCAATGCTAAAAATAGCAATGATTATCCAATTAACTCGGACAAACATCCTGAGATGTGTTTTGGTTTCTGTGAAGGTCAAACTGCTTGATGAACTTGCCTGAGTGGGTCCCAAAGTTGCTGACTGGGTCCCACTTGGACAAATCCCTTGACCAACATTGCTGAACACCATAGGGACAACTTTGCTGAGTTTCCCTCTTTAGCTGACTGCTTCAGTGAGGTTGGTCAACTTTGCTGAAGTTCATCTTAATGAACTTCCCCCTTTATATGAGCTTTCTTTCCTCATTTTTCCATCTTGCCTGGATCAAGTAAGCCCAATTCAGCTGACAATTCCAAGAACCTTGCTTCAGCTAGAGGCTTGGTCAAGATATCAGCTTTTTGCTTATCAGTGTGAATTTTGACAAGCTTGATATCTTTCTTCTCCACATGATCCCTTATGAAATGATGCTTGATATCCACATGCTTGCATCTGGTGTGGAGCACTGGATTCTGTGAGATGGCAATTGCACTATTGTTGTCACAGAATATTGGCACTTCATTTGTGATGACTTTGTAGTCTCTTAGTTGTTGCCTGAGCCAAAGTATCTGAGCACAACAACTTCCAGCTGCTACATATTCTGCTTCAGTTGTTGAAGTTGCAACAGTGTTTTGCTTCTTGGAGAACCATGAGATAAGCTTGCTGCCCAAGAATTGACATGTTCTAGAGGTGGATTTTCTGTCAATTCTACATCCTCCATAATCTGCATCTGAATATCCAGTGAGCTCAATGTTGTCATCAGCTGGATACCACAATCCAAGATTCTCAGATCCCTTGAGATATCTTAGGATTCTCTTGGCAGCTTCAAGATGGCTCTTCTTTGGATTGGCTTGGAATCTTGCACACACTCCAACTGCAAATGTGATGTCAGGCCTGCTTGCAGTGAGATATAGCAAGGATCCTATGATTCCCCTGTAGTTAGTGGAGTTTGTTGACTCTCCACTTTCATCAGGATCCATTTTCCAGTTAGTATTCATAGGAATTATGACTGGCTTGCTTGTAGCACATCCAAATTTCTTGATCATGTCCCTTGTGTACTTGGCCTGATTGATGAATATTCCCTTCTTTGATTGAGTGACCTGAAGTCCTAAGAAGAAATTCATCAATCCCATCATGGACATCTCAAACTTGATTTGCATGAGTTTGGAGAACTTTTCACACATCTTCTCATTTGGAGATCCAAATATAATGTCATCCACATAGATTTGGACTAACAAGATATCATCTCCTTCACAGATTCTGAACAAGGTTCTGTCAACAGTGCCTTTGACAAAACCATGATCTAGAAGAAACTGTGATAAGGTGTCATACCAAGCTCTTGGAGCTTGCTTTAAGCCATAGAGAGCTTTCTTCAATTTGTACACCTTGTCTCCTTCTTCAAAGCCTGGGGGCTGTTCAACATATACTTCTTCTTTGAGCACCCCATTGAGAAATGCACTCTTCACATCCATTTGATACACTTTGAATCTCATGTGAGCTGCATATGCTAAGAAGAGTCTGATTGCTTCAAGTCTGGCCACTGGAGCAAAGGTCTCATCATAATCAATCCCTTCAGATTGACAATATCCCTTGGCCACCAGTCTTGCTTTGTTCCTCACAATGATGTCATTTTCATTTTTCTTGTTTTTGAACACCCATTTGGTTCCAATGACATCTTGATGAGTTGGCCTATCCACCAGTTCCCATACTTCATTTCTGGTGAACTGGTTCAGCTCTTCTTGCATGGCTATGATCCAGTTGGTGTCTTGTAGTGCTTCTTCAATATCTCCTGGTTCTTTTTCTGAAAGAAAACAACAAAACAAAGCACTTTCTCCATGAAATCTTCTAGTTTTGATCCCTTCACTTGGATTACCAAGTATCAGGCTAGTTGGGTGGTCTTGCAACCAAGTCCTTCTAGACCTGATCCCTTCAGGAGGATTGTCCTCATCTGAGGTTGGATCACTAGACTCATTAAATTCAGGAAAATTAATTGAAGGATCAAGCTCAGGATCATATTCAGGGGTATTGTCCTCATTGTCAGATGAGTTGACATTTTCATTGGTTCCCCCTTGAATATTGGATCCATTTACTACCTCAGCATTGCCTGCTTCTTCATTGGTAGTTGTTACCTGGTTTTGAACTGGGATTGGGTCAGTCAGTTCAATATCACCTTCAGGTTGGTTGGCTCCTGGTTGATTGCCATTAGGTAGGTTGTCCAGTTTTTGATTGTCATGAAATTCAGGCTGGGCAACATCTACAAACACTGTCTCCTTGCTTTGAAGCCTTAGTCTGGTTGTTCTTTGTGTTATTTCATCAAGATTCAAGTTTTTATCCCTGAACTCATTAATAGACTCATCAAACACAACATGAGGTGTTTCTTCCACAATAAGGGTTTTGCAATTGTAGACTCTGTAAGCTTTGCTGATTTGTGAATATCCAACAAATATTCCTTCATCAGCTTTGCTGTCAAAAGCTTTCAATTGCTCCTTCCCATTATTATGAATGAAACACTTACAACCAAATATATGAAAGTAAGCAACAGTTGGCAATCTACCTTTCCATATTTGATATGGAGTTTTACCTTGTCCTTTGGTGATTAAGGACCTGTTTTGAGTGTGACATGCAGTGCTGATGGCTTCAGCCCAGAACCTTTTAGGCAGTTTTGATTCAGCAATCAATGTTCTTGCTGCCTCTTTCAAGGTTCTGTTCCTTCTTTCAGCAACCCCATTTTGTTGAGGTGTTCTTGCTGCTGAAGTCTCATGAATGATGCCATTCTTGCTGCAGTACTCATTGATGTATGAGTTTATGAACTCAGTGCCTTTGTCAGATCTGATCTTGACAATACTTAGGCCCTTTTCATTGCTCAATCTCATCATCAATTCAGGTAACTTGACTTGGGTCTCCTTTTTGTTCAGCAAGAAAACTACCCAAGTGTACCTCGAAAAATCATCAACAACTACTAATGCATATTTTCTTCCATTTATACTTACTGGGATGATTGGACCAAATAAATCCATATGCAGTAGTTGCAGAACTCTCTCAGTTGAGATGACAGGCTTCCCTTTGAATGAAGCTTTAATCTGCTTTCCTTCCTGACATGGCTGGCAAACATGTTCTTTGGTGAACACTTGATTTGGCAGCCCTTTAACTAGAGAGTTTCTTGCAATCTTGTTGATGGTTTTGAAGTTCAGATGGTTAAGTCTTTTGTGCCACAACCAGCTTTGCTCACTTGTGCTTTTGGCAACAAGACAAACTGGTTCAGGGGTTTTGCTCCAATCTGCAAAATAGACATTTCCCTTTCTCACCCCTGTTAGTAGCACCTGTTGTGTTGATTTGTTTTTTATGATACATTCATTTGGTGCAAATTCAACACAAAAACCTTTATCACAAATTTGACTTATAGACAGCAAGTTGTATTTCAGGCCTAGGACATATGAGACATCAGTAATTTTAACACTACCAATGTTTAATGTGTCATAACCTCTTGTGATCCCTTGAGAGTTGTCTCCAAAGGTTACTGAAGGACCATCCTTTTCAATGAATTCTGAGAGAAGCTCCTTATTCCCAGTCATGTGTCTTGAACATCCACTTTCCAAGTACCATGCTGTTTTCTTGTTGATGCTTCTCTTCTTCTTGTGGTCCTTGCAGCCCTGCAAAGTCAAAATTTAGGTACCCTTTGAGTGTTGGGTCCTAGAGGGTTAGCTGTACCTTTTGGAACCCAAATCTGCCTGATAACTCTGATTGACTCAAAGTGACTGACTTGGTTTCCATTTACATCTACATACACAGTTTGACCCTTAAATGCCTTGGGTGATCTCTGTGTATAAGTGTTAGCTTTGTAAGGTTCAGGAGAGTTGGTAAATTTCTTTGGGACATTTCTCCTGAAGTTACTAGGCTTTGGTGCAGCTTGGTAAGACTTTTGAGAATAAGGTTTTGGATGGCCTTTTCCATTTGGCAAGTAAGGTCCAGGCTTCCTGAATGTTTTATACCTGTCAGAGGGGATTGGCCTTAATCCATTCAGTTGAGGTTGCCTCATTTGAGTTGGCCTTTTCTGAACAGATTTTGGACAACTTCTCTGATGAGGATTCAGATAGGTTGGCCTTCCATTGATTATACCTTTCTGAACCTCATTCCTCTTATAAGCAATGCCTTTAACCTTTTCCATAGGTATGGGTTTAGGTACATTGCTTACTTGAGTTGGTATAAAAATTCCTTTACCCTTATCCTTGATCAGTGGTTGATTTACTTCCATTTCATTTTGTTGTGCCACTGATCTTACAAAAGTCATCTTAGAATTGCTGGATGAAGCAATACTAAGACCAGGTGAGGGTTCAAATGGATTATAGCCTAATCCACCCTTCTGAGCAAATGGTCTTTGGAATCCTTGAATCTCCTCTATTGCCTTAGCAGATTTGTTCAAGGCAGACATTTTCATTTTTAAGCTCCCCTCACTTAATTTTAGAGTATCAAATTCACTTGAGAGATTGTCAAATTTTGCCTGAAGAATTCTAAGATCAAAATCCTTTTTCCTCAAGGCCAGTTCTTGATTATCAATCAACTTTTGTTGTTCAGAGACTTTGAGAGACATCTCCTCATGTTCTCTCATGATCTGCTGATACAACTCAGTTGATTTAAAGTCAAACTCTGGTTCAGGAAGGTTGGGAGTTTGAGCTTTCGAATTCAGTAGCTCATTTTCTCTAAGTGCCATATTGCATACTTCTCTTAGTCTGGTGAAATCCTCAAATAACTTTACAAAGTTGAGTTTTAAGGGGATTTCACTGGACTCATGTGTGTTATTTGAAGAACTGGAAGAACTAGAAGATAAACATACCTCATCATTTTCAAATGCCATTTGACAGTCATCATCACTGTCACTGTTGGAGAATAGTCCATCATCAGAAGAGTAGACACTTTCTTCACTAGCTGAATCTCCAGCTACCATAGCCTTCCTGCTGTTCAGCCTCTTGTCTCTTTTATTCTGCCTTTCCTTTCTTTCTTTGGCACTAAGGTCAGGACAATCATACTGAAAGTAACCCTTTTTCTGGCAGTTGTAACACACATCTTCATCATCATTCTTCTTGCTTGAGGACTCCTTCCTCCTTGATGATGATGGTTCACCTTTGCTGAATTTCTTCCTATCAGCATATCTGTCTTCTTTCTTTTCATCAGAGACTTTGTCCTCTGATTTATTTTCAGGAGAACTGAATCTCCTTCTGGTTCTGTTGTCTTGGTAGAACTTCTTGTATCTACCAAATCTGGAGTTGAGCTTCTCAAATCTCCTAGCCATGAGTGCCAGCTCCTCCTTTATTTTAGATTTTGAAACAGATTGAGAGGATCTTTGAGTAATCTTCTTTTCTGTTTCAGCAGCTTTGAAGGCAACACCTTTGTTTGAGGAGGATGGCTCTTCATGCACCTTCTTTCTGTTGAGATCAAACTCATATGCTTTGAGTTCAGAGAATACTTGCTGCATTGGCATGTTGTCAAGATTGCTGGTATTTTGCATCATGACAGAATATATGTCCCACTTGGAGGTGAGACTTCTCAGAATTTTCAAAGCAACCTCTCTTTTGGCATAGAACTTGCCAAGAGAGTTTATCTCATTCATGATGTCAGTGAACCTGCCATCAAGATGATCAATAGTTTCATTGGCTTCCATAGAGAATTGTTCATATTTTTGGATAGCCACTTGAAGCTTGTTCTCCTTGATCTTTTGGGTACCTTCACACATAAGTGCTAAGGTATCCCAAATCTCTTTAGCTGATGTGCAGTGGTACACTCTTCCCATCACTGCATCTGGAATTGTCTGGTACAATGTGTTCATTGCAATGTAGTTCAGGTTGTGCCTTTTTCTTTCCTCAGCTGTAAAGTCATCTTCATCCTTTGGCAGCAACTCCCTTGGATCAGCTTTTTGAGCATCAGTGAGCTTGGGATTTGCTTTAGTGAATGTAAATGGCCCTCTAGTGATGACTTTAAGCATCTCATCATGCTGGCAAGCAAGATGTGCTCTCATCCTGATCTTCCAGAAATCATAGTTCTCAATTGAGAACATTGGCAGTTTGTGATGAGAAATATGGTTGACTTGGTTTGGACCCATATTGTTGATGGTGTTGACAGCATCTCTTGGAACTGCATTGTTAGCCATTTTAACAGATGTAATATAGGATGAACACAGATAAGTTTTTCAGAAATTTGGATCAGTTCAGTGACCACAGAAAATTTGATTTTGAAAATTAGTTGGATTTTCAGAAGCAGTGGTCTATGAACCCCTGCTCTGATACCACTTGTTGGTCCTTGGTGGAGTATAACACAAGTGTATGGGGGGGGGAATGCACTTGTGTATGCAAATTCTTTTCTTTTTAACAAAACTGGTCTTATCAGGCAGGTTGTCTCACAACTGGCCTGAGTGTGAACTTTGATAGATACTTGTCCTACTGATTACTATTGAGTGATCAGTTGGCTAAATATCTAAAAGAGTTGCTAAGTGCGGAATGTGGTTGGTCTTTGACTTAAAGAAATACTCCAAGTTAATTTCTGAAAAGACACAAGTTATCAGGGACTTTGTCCAAAACAGATTTTCTCACTTACTAAGTGTTTGCTCCTTGAAATATGTTTGAATATGAATGCAATAAAAAATGCAGTAAGTAAGAGACACGCAAGTTTATAGTGGTTCAGAGACTCAAGCTCCTACACCACTTTCCCTGATTGAACAGGATAATTCCTTCACAATGGAATTAGCTTGTTTTATAGTGCCAATGTGCACTGATCAACAACACTCTCTTAGTGCTTTGATCCCTAGGATAATCTGAGTCCTAGTGCTCAATCTCTCTGAGTTAAGACTGTGTTTCACTCTAACAGTCCTTAACTCCCCACTTCTACAACAAACACTCTCTTCACTAAATGAGATAGGGTTTGAGGTTTGGTTCCAACTAGTAGAGATATCCTTTACAATGAGAACAGATGTAAAGGCTTAGGATATCTCAATGCTAAGCTAGGATGTTTACAAAGAATGGCTTAGCTAATTTGAATTGATTCAGGAAACTTGGGATTCTTAAGAACAGCTTGGTTTCCTTTGAAAGCTTGATAGTAGTTTGATAGCTTGTAGTTGGATTGTTGAATCCCTTTGATCACTTCTGTATTTATAGACAAATTTGAACAACTAACCGTTGGAGGGATAGCAATTAAAATATGTCTATTTGCAGCACCATTGAAACGGCTAAGAAGCTTGGCATCCTTTTATCCACTGTGTAAAAGGGCTAGAGATGTTTATCCGGGCCGGGCTAATCGGGCTGGCCCGTTTAACCCTGAAAAATACAGGGTTAGGGTTCATGAATTATAGGCCCGTTTAAAACTGGGCTTTTTTGACCCAGACCGGTTAGCCCGTGGGCTAAACCGGGCCAGCCCGCAGGGCTACAGGGCTAGCCCGCTAGCCCGAGTTGTTACCTTTTTTTCTTTTTTTTTTAATAAATAACCTAAGAACTAGCTTTACTTGGTCATATTAAGGACTGTGTTTAAATTATGAGTTTATGAGTTTATTAACAATTATATATTTTTTTTCTCATTTACTGATCATTAACTAATTATGTATTTTTCTATTTTATTTGCTTGTTGGACGTGCCAATTGAGATATTTAATTTTAAAAGAAAAAAATTTATTGTAGCCCGTTAGTGGCCCGTTTAGCCCGTGGCCCGCTAGGGTTAGGGTTAGGTCCCAACAATTGTAGGCCCATTAAATATGAACCGGTTAAGGCCCTAACCCGTTTAGCCCGTAGCACTGTAGGGCTGGCCCTATAGGGCTAGGGCCAGCCCGATAGACATCTCTAAAAAGGGCTCTTCAATGGTTGCTTGAATGAATGTGTTGACTTCTAACAAATGCGGCTGAGAAGACTTGTGTCAGTTTCCAAACTTGCACATTGTCCTAGGTTGATTTGTGGCAAACTCTACACACAACCAACGGTCAGATGGGACAAGCTCCCTGAACATTCCTGCTGCAATTTAGAATGTTCCAACATTCATTCAATGCTTCACTCTTTAATGCTCTAAGTCTTCAATGCTTGTTTCAGGCATGATTGGCAATAAATGCTTCATTGAATGTATCTTTTGTGGGCTTTGGCATTCAATGCTCTTGATCATTTGTACTTCAACTGACTTGATCTTTTGCATTTATGAACACAACTTTATTGTTCTTGATCTCTTCAGCTCAGTTGTCCATTTGATCAGCTTGTCTTGAATAGTTCAGCAACTTTGGCCTAAAGACTTATCAAGCTGCCTAACATTCCAGCTTTGGACAACTATCCTGAACACTAAAATCTCACAACATTCCTGAGATTTTTACTTAAGCATTCTACATACTCAAGTGCACTGAGACATCTTGCCTGAACTAGACTTGAGCATATCTCAACAAATCTGAACATCATCAATCAGGGGTTTTGGTATCTAAATCAAAATCATTTTATTCCCAACATATATAATAACAGAATAGTGGATTCTCTAGTAAGTTTCCGCCAAAATGTTGCAATAGTAAAAATATTACTCCCTCCGTCCCAAGATTTTTTACACACTTTGACCGGCACGGAAACTAAGAAAATGGAATAAAGTGATGTGTAAAGTAAAATAAAGGAGGGGTATTATTGGTAATTCATTGATTAAAGTGGAGTGATTTGACTAAAGGGAATGAAAAGTAAAATAAAAGAGGGGTATTATTGGTAATTCATTATGTAAGTTGTTTCCTTTTTTGGAGTGTGTAAAAAATGTTGCGACGCCCATTAAGGAAAGTGTGTAAAAAATCATGGGACGGAGGGAGTATTTTTTATGGGCCCCATCAGTAAAATATCATTTTTTAAATTTCTTTTTCTCTATCTTCCTTTATTTTCATTTTCTCTCTCCATTTTCTATGGGTTTTTTTTTTTTAGATTTCTTCATTATTCTCTATTAGGAATATATTTTAGTATATTTGATCAAATCTTCATGTCTATTTTATAGATATGCTTTTTTTTATTTATAAATATAACTATTGTAAAACATTAAAGCATTACTTATCAAAGATTATATAAAGCTCAATTAATTATTTTTGACAAATTTTGATTTTATCCAAAATTATTGTGACGTTTATTTTTTAAATAAAATATTAAAATTAATAGTCCTAAAAAAATTTCGTATAGTATTTTATGTATAAAAAAATTATTTATTAACATCACACTGTTTATATAAATTTATTACTAATTTATAAACCGTGCATCGCACGGGAGAAATACTAGTTCACATAAAGTGTGCACATTTCATTTTATGAAAAATATACCCCAACTTACTTACTTTATCTTAGGGATGACATAATTGACCTTACTTGTGGCCTGTGGGCATCCCCCTCCCCGAAAGGTTTGAATCAAGTCAAACCCGCCCCGCATTGAGAATAGGCCAGACCAGACCAACCCATATATAAACAGACCGGTCTTAAGTTAGATCCGTAGCAAATAATATATATTTCTCTTTTATAAAGGTGCAAGTGGTAACTATCATAAAGTGTAATATTAAAAGTAAAAAACATACGAGTAGTAAATAATATATATTGCTCTTTTATAATAAAATTAATAACAAGAAAAATATATATGATCATTTGTTTATATTTTCACATATATATATATTTTTTTTTGCTATAAAAGTGCAAGTACTAATTATAAAAAGTGTAACATTAATAATAATAAAATTTTCAACACTACAAGAAAAACTGCTTTTAGTGAGAGTAAAAATCGTGACTAAAAGTTAAAATACTGTCATTAATCACTTTTAATGACGGAAAATTGACTCTCATAGTCTCATGGCCTATAATTACTGCTTCTCTAGTTAAAGGTCAATAGTGACGGGATAGGATCGATCCCCTCACTAATTAGCATATAATTAGAGTAAATTTACTCTCACTAAAAGATTTTTAATGATGGAAATTCCTCTCACTAAAACATCATTTTACTCTCATTATAAAGTACATGTCATTATAAAATTTCCCCTCATTATAATTCAATCTCCCCTCACTAAACGTCATAGTTTAGTAAGAGAAAAAACTCTCACTAAATCTAAAATTAATTTGTCACTAAATAATTTAGTGATGGATCCTCTCACTAAAACCAAATTCACCATGTTTGATGTTTCTAACAAAATTTTTAGTCATTAAAAAACAAAAATACAATAAAACTAGATTAAAAACATTTTAAAAGCATTCGACATACACATATCTAGCTAATTATAAAGACATATAATCAAAAATTGTGTAGTCCAAAGACATGTTTAACATTCGACATACTAATATCTAGATTAACATTCCCCAAAAAAAAAAATTATTACCATGTTGCTTGACAAAAAAAATATGTAAATCAAATACTTATTTTTCAACGACACCTCTGTCACCTGTTAAATAAAATTATAAACGAAATATAAGCTAATGAGAAACAAGTTTATCCTAAAAAAAAGAACTACAAATAATTGAACATCTTGCAATGTCATTATCCTGAAACACAGAATTACAAGAGTCAGATACTTTAAAATTAAATTGCAAACAAACAAACAATAAATAATGTAATCATACTTGAATTCTAAGGAGTGCTCTTCTTCTAAAATATTAGTCTGAAATTTGAAATTGAATTGCAAAATTCTATATCCGTCTCAAAAGAAGTAAAAGTACTCTAATCAAACAGAAAACAGTTTAAAATCATGAAGTTAATCTCAGGAGGGAAGAAAAAATTTAAATAATGGCCATAATATTGCAAAAGAAGTAAAAGTACTCTAATCAAACAGAAAACAGTTTAAATCATGAAGTTAATCTCAAGAGGGAATAAAAAATTTAAATAATGGCCATAATATTGCACATAGAGATGTTTATCCGGGCCGGGCTAATCGGGCTGGCCCGTTTAACCCTGAAAAATACAGGGTTAGGGTTCATGAATTATAGGCCCGTTTAAAACTGGGTTTTTTTGACCCGGACCGGTTAGCCCGTGGGCTAAACCGGGCCAGCCCGCAGGGCTACAGGGCTAGCCCGCTAGCCCGAGTTGTTACCTTTTTTTCTTTTTTTTTTAATAAATAACCTAAGAACTAGCTTTATTATGAGTTTATGAGTTTATTAACAATTATATATTTTTTTTCTCATTTATTGATCATTAACTAATTATGTATTTTTCTATTTTATTTGCTTGTTGGACGTGCCAATTGAGATATTTAATTTTAAAAGAAAAAAATTTATTGTAGCCCGTTAGTGGCCCGTTTAGCCCGTGGCCCGCTAGGGTTAGGGTTAGGTCCCAACAATTGTAGGCCCATTAAATATGAACCGGTTAAGGCCCTAACCCGTTTAGCCCGTAGCACTGTAGGGCTGGCCCTATAGGGCTAGGGCCAGCCCGATAGACATCTCTAATTTTGCACATAATGCATGAATAATTCTTAAAAGCTTCCTAGAAAAAATATAACAATTATCCACCAGATCAGAAAGTGATTGAGATTCATGAGATTCATAACCCAACATACATCAGCTGAATAAACAACACAAAAGCCAAAGAAAAATGACCAAAAAAAAAATTCAGAAAAAGATTGTACCTGTCTTCACACAGAAAAAACCAGAGGAATGTTGCAATTGATTTTTTATTGAAGATGGGTGAATCCATCGGGTGCACAAAAGACCATCTACGTACATATTTATTTATTGAAGCTAGCTGTAAAACCTTCAAAGAGAAAATAAAAGTGAAAATTCTTGCAACATTCTACCAAAGGAAGGGTTACCTTACTTGAGAAGCCTGCATGTTCTTATTTAATGCCTGGTTACAAAATAGTTCAAGTTAACAAAACAAGGTCAGCTTCTTAAATGTTGTCCTGCAACACTGCACAAACATCACAATGTATGAGCAAGAAAAAAGAGATAAAATAAATATGGAAATTCAATTAAATTAAATGCAGTAGGAGTGTAGGCAAATCTTGTAAGAATAAGTCAATACCTTGTGTTTCTTTCTGAAGGTAATTCAGTTAACTCATTTTCAATTCGGTTCAACCTATCTTCAAGTTCATCCATCCGTCTCTTAAGCAAGCAATTCTCTTCCTCTTTCGCATTAATCCTTTCTTCTAGTTCTCTTGCATAGGAAGATTTGGAGTCATAAAAGGTTTTGCGCTTCATACCTCCTCCATAACCATATACATGACCATGACGTTGTGGCCCAAAACATATTTCAGCAAGCTCAAGGTTTGTAAGTGATGGATTAGATTGAACCGTTTTCACGATTTCATCCTATAAAATTTAAAATTAATGAGCACTGAGCAATGATAAAAAAAATTATACAAGTAAAACAATGATGCTTACATATTTTTCTTTTTCTTTAGTCCCATTGAATTTTCCATTTTTGCTCCGAGTCTCCAAGAATATTACTCACAAATCAGGCATTTCAGAATCTTTACCTCCCTATATTTTGTTTAATAAAAGAAAAACAAAAATTATATGTAATGTTGTGATCTTCATAAATAAAAAATACAAATACTAATGGAACTTTATTACATTTTCATATATTAATTCTCTATGTGGCTTGCTTCCGGTAAGATGAGGCATAGACACATCTGATTTAGACCGATTCTTAGAATTTCGCTCACTGATATCCTACATATGCAAACTTACTGTTATTGAACTATAAAAATTAACATAGTCTCACTGAACAATTTAAAATATATCATACCTGAAACTCCTTAGTCAAAAATTTGTTAGTAACAAGTCACTTCCAGTCTCTATCATTCATCCCACGTGGAACCTTTTTTAAAGTGAGAATCTTATTTTTGTAAGGTTTTACATGATTTGCATACAATTTTGACCTCCAAGCTCCCCACAAAACACTCATATGCACCAAGGTATGCTCCCGATATAATTCAATATTAGGATTTATAAAACATTCCTACAACAATTTCCAAAATGAGTTCAAGTAGAGTTAACACATAATATGTTACCCAAAGTGGCAGGTAACAATATGAACATACCTTAATTGCCTCCCACATATGCTGTTTTTCTGCATTCCCAATATCCTTCCATGATTGCAGTTGTACAGGGCAAATGTTGCAATCACGCACAATTTTTCCTAGGTGTCTTGACCAAGCCTCATGATTTTTGTTGACTGGACGATTGTTGAAGAAGATAACTTCAAGCTTTTCACCACTTCTTAAAGATGCAACTTTCTTATTCTTATTCCCTCCTCTAACTCTTTTTTCCTTTTGAGGGGATGGATATATTAAATAAAAATATTTAATAAAGATTTAAAACAGTAGTGTAGTTCAAATTCATTCATAAGTTTTAGTTATAATCACTTACTCCCAACAGTTTTGTTAGAAACAACAAAAACTGGTTCACCATATTTACCATCTTCATTCATGGGAGTATATTTTGCCACCACGTAATGACCAACAACTTTTGAGGGCAAGTGAAACTCCTATAAAAAAAGTTTTTATATTCTGATTAATGAATAAAACAAATAAAAATATATAGGAATAATTCTACTATATAAGCACATATTTCAGAGTTACTTGCCTTCTTAGTCTTAGATTGACCAATAGCCTCAAGGTCCTTTTTTAGATTAAAGCTTTTAGAAATGGTAATGAACAAGTCCACCATACTTTCTTCTTCAATCCCTCCAACAATAGTCCCACTTACCTTGATCTTTTTGTTTGCCTTGAGATCACCCAATATCTTGAGATTTTTCACTTTGAGATTTGATGGGAGACGCGAAACTATAAATTTAAAAAGATACACAAACACATGTAATTAAATCCAATAAAAACTAGTAGACAATGAACAACAAAAGACAATAAATATACCGAGCGTTGGATTGTCTTGTGGCATTCTAAAGTTCAATGGTCGGGCAGCAGGATCCTCATCTATATAGACATCAATGCAAGGAACACCTTCATTTTGCATTAACATAGCCATAACATCTTTATCATTCTTTAAGATTCTACCATCTCCATCGGTGATTTTGAAACCAACAGAATAGATATCAATAAACTTTTTACATATGCTCAGAATATCTAAGAAAGAACTATCTTCACTGAAATCGTTTTCGTGGAATTCACAATCTCCATAGTGCACAATTAGACGGTGTGATAAGAAGTCTCCTTTCAAGAGATAACAAATAAAAGTTAGAACCATACCAAATACTAAAGTAGTCATGTTAAAAAGGGTTTTTATTAAAAGAAGATTTATTGTATTGCTTACTTGAAACCAAGAATGTATCATTTTTTCTATGTTCACGTCATTTGTTCAACAAACCAGGCGCTATAATTTTTCTTTGTCTGCAGTTTATGCCTTTCTTAACTGTTGAATCCATAGCTTGATCTATCAAAAAAATTTTTATCAGATAGGCAACTTTCTGATGTTACCTGTATTTTTGTCAATCAAACTAACTTATTTCATTCTCATTCATGTGTATCAAGCATTGTGAAGCTTTTATGCTAGCCTATAATTCACAAATAAAAACAGTGACTAAATTGTGCAAGAAGAAACCAAAGAAGCACCTTTGACACAAAATCTAATCTACCAGAACAAAAGATCATGAGACCGTAAAATCTAAATGCAAATAGCGCATAAAAAAGATGAAACAAGAAGAACATATCAGTAACTGAAGCATAATGTGTACACCAAATCCAACTAACATATGTTTCCCTATATAAATGGACCTTGATGTTACCAAATAGTCTACAACTTTGGAAAGAGTTATTAAG
This sequence comes from Galeopsis tetrahit, assembly GCA_963675135.1. Taxonomy (NCBI): domain Eukaryota; kingdom Viridiplantae; phylum Streptophyta; class Magnoliopsida; order Lamiales; family Lamiaceae; genus Galeopsis; species Galeopsis tetrahit. The sequence continues at coordinate 23,531,329 of OY776128.1, forward strand.
GAGCTACACTATAGCCTTAGAAACAAGATATCAGACGAGGAGTTTCTAGAACAGGTTTGGCCATAACACAAAATGATTTGATGTTACTGAATAGTCTACAACTTTGGAAAGAAGGATATTGTTCTAATATATGATTCTGTAGGTTTCGTTAGTATCAAGCCTAAAGCAGGAGAATGTGGCTCAACTTTTAGGACAATACTATTACAGCCTAAAGTATTCAAGTTGAGCATCACTTCCAATTACAGCTTCTTCAATTGCACTTGTCTCATTATTGAATTATAGAAATAAAATAAATAGACAAGAAGAATGAGGAAAACAGAAAGATTTGAAATTCATATTGCTTAGCCTCTACTGACTGCTCATCGTCCAAGAAACAGATAGTTTTATCATTTATGAACCACAGATCATAAAAATGTTTAAATATATTTATAATACAAGCACAAAGTCCATTGAGAAACCTGTGAGTCAAGTCTCTGAAAATTCTTGGAAGAATATCAAATAATGTGGAATCTAAAGTTTCTTCTGTTCGACACTTGTATCAATAATGCATGACAAAGAAGAAAATCAAATTAAGAAACCAAAAAAATAAGTTAAAAAAAAAATTAGACCTTAAATATAGTAGGAGTAACTATTACTACAAGTTTTGAGTATTATTTAATCAGCCAACCAAAAGAAGAAAAAAAAGTCAAGACGGATCTTGCTCCACGTATCCAATTGTGTATGTCACTCACGGTGCAGTCTTAGTCTTGTTAGAATATATCTCAAATGATTCTAACAAAGCTTTCAAAGACAACGTCACTAATAGTTATTCAGAAAAGTCTTTATGTATCTTAAATATCTAACTACTGGACAATACTTATTTACTTATTCCAAGTAGAAAGTTTTGAGACAATAACATAACATCTTTGTTACACCTTTCACATGAATGACATTGTAAGAGGTGTTAGTAACTACAGTAGTTCTTCTTTCATGATAAACTCTCTATATACCATGATCAAAGCAGATCTTCAAGACAAAAGAAGTGAATTATTATTCATTCACATGATTATTTGAGAAATAAACAAGAAAGTATAGAGACAAAAGAAAAACTTTTTCTTGGAAAAACTAATTGTCCATTGGCTAAAAAAATTGAAAATTTACTGGATTCAATAGATATTCATCAAGTTATTTACAACATTTCCATGTACTAATAAGCTATAAAAATGCAGCATACCTTGAACATGGATCGAATACTAGTAATACATGTCCTCATGATTATCCTTCCCCAAAGTAAGTTCTATTCTGAGTCTATATATATATTCTTAGAAAACCTTATCAGAGTAAGTTCTATTCTGAGTCTATATATATATTCTTAGATAACCTTATCAAAGTTGTTATGACCCCAAAAAGACATTCAACATATAACAATACTACTAAATCTAGCACCAGACATGTATTTAACTACTAAGAAGGTTGAATATAAATCTGCAATGATCTTGAATATATATCCATAGAATTACACAAACTCCACGTGACAATACTACTAAATCTAGCACCAAGGATACATTTCATTGTCAGAATCTTAGTAAGCATGAAATCTCGGGTGATTAAATGACACTTCAGCCAAATAGTTACTGAAACAGGATTGTATCAATAAGCCACCGTTGTCTTAATCTCTTTGATCTATCACACAAGACAAAAATCTATTTCACACAAATTGGCAATGCCAATAACAGAAGCAACCAAAGGCTTAATCAACCTTCCAATTCATTTTTCATTTGATATCAAACAGATAGCGAATTTAAGCACTCATAAGGTATTAAAAAAAATACAACAATCAGCGTAATATCAACATGAAGAGCAGCCACAAAAAAAAAAGACATTAACAAAAAATAAATCACAAAATAAATCACAGTAAAAACAGATGTGAATCAAATCAGAGAAACTTACGAAACTATCAAGGCCTATGGAAATGGAAAAGGACGAGGTTGAAACTTCAGCGAATTTTATTCTTCCGATTCTTTGCAGATTAAGGTAAGATTGCTCCAAAATTGAAAGAAGAATTTGAATTTGAGAAACCTAGGGCAGGAGGAATTGATCGAGCAAGTAGATTTTACAAGAGAGACCGAATTAAGAGTAGAAGGAGTGAAAATTCACCATGGACGGAGCTCACGAGAAAGGTTAATTCAGTGAAATGAGGGAAGTAATCAGTGAAGTGATGCACTAAAACAAAGTTCTATTATGATTTCTCTCTCTTCAAAACTTATCTCCCGTACTGAAGTTTTGTTTTTCCTAAAAGTTCTTCTGAACTTTTCTGGCCACCGCTTTAAATCTGGTCCTGTCATCATTTGCCTTGATCTTTGTGTTTGGTTAATCTACTTTTACAATCCATCGAAGTCTTGGGTTTCTCCCCAAAATCGCAATCATTAGCTTGGATAGATTTGTTGCAGGCGTGTGCGTGTAACTCGCGTGCCGACTAGGGGTGACGGTTCGTGTGGTTTTTGCCTTGGAGAGAAATGATGAAGGCCTTCGTTCGGATTGGCCGAATTTTCTACGGGGTTTTTTGTCTCAGAAGCTTTTTCATTTAAGTGGTTTTGGGGATTGGGCGCTGCGGTTTTGAGTGGTTTGAGGAATATTGGGGGCGATTTCTTGGCTATTTATTGGCCTCCACTCCCTTTTCTCCTTCCATCTTCCTCCTTTGTTCTGAGTGTATTTCCCCCAAAAATTAGTTTTGTTTCAATGGCGGCCGAACTTAATGCTATGATGGAAGGCTTTCGCATTTCAAGCAAAGAAATGACTCATATTGTTGCTAGCCGTGATGAACTTGCAATCCCCAAAAATACCATTGCCCTGAGATTTGTTGCTAAAAGGCCCATTAGTCCGACTGAACTTCAGGATCTCCTGATCCGGTCTTGGCGTGTGAGGTCATCTCTGAAGGTTGCTGGGGTCGGGGAAGGGCTCTTTTTAGTGACTTTTGGTACTGCTGCTGAGATGAAGGGGGTGCTTGATGGTCAGCCATGGAACCTTCGTCGTTCCCTACTTGCTATGAAGTTATTGCATGGGGGCGAAAAGCTTGCCCAGTTACAGCTTTGTCTTGTTCCCTTTTGGGTACAAGTTCATGGACTCCAGCTTTTTGCAATGAGCAAAATCCTAGGTATGAAGATTGGTAGCATCATTGGGGAGGTGCTGGAGGTGGATGCGAAGGATGGAGATGTCGCTTGGGGAGAATGTTTGCGTATTCGTGTGTTGATGGATGTTTCGAAACCATTGTGTAGATTTTTCTACATTACGGTTGAGGAGGATCCAATCACAACTGTGTTTCGATATGAGCGTCTTTCAGGTTTTTTCTTATTGTGTGGTCATCTTGATCATTTTGAACAGGACTGTAGCATTGGCTTTGGTAAATCGGAGGAATGGCTGAAATGTCATCGCTTCTTCCCTGCATGGCTCCAGGCGGAGAAGAAAAAGTGCCCATCGGTGGAGGTACTCCAAGATTTCTTTCAACTGCTACAACTTGGAGCGGGGGAGCAGGCCCAGGTGCAAGCTCAGCAGGATGTGAGGACTAGTCGCCCTGATAAAGGTAAGGGTATTATGATTGAAGACTATGAAAATGATGATGGTGGTGATTCAGATCTGCAGAGCCGTAGGGTGGTACACCGATTTGATGAGCTTTTCTCTAGGCGAGGTGATGTGTTGGGAATAAAATGAGATATGTTTTGATCTAATACCAAAACCCTCTGAGACATGCCTAAGTCAAGATAAGTATGTTCTAGAAATGTTAGAACATATAAATTATAGGCTAGATGAGGAGCTAATATGTTAGGCAGCTCTTAAATGATTAGATGCACAAATTGAGGGGGAACACATGCTTTGTAGTACATCAAGAACAAGTCCCCTCAAGGCTCAAACTATGGAATCATGATCAAGTCTGCTGAAAGACAAGAATGCTGATCAGGAGAGTTGTCCAGAGGAGTTGTCTCAGCACAATTAATCAAGATCAAGTGCTCTGAAAAGCCTGAGGTCAACTATGCTGAAGAGAAAGAGACAACCACACCCTAAAGATCACCAAAGAAACAAGCTAAGATCACCTTCAAGAGAGATAAAGGAAATGAGCCAAGTCATCTGAAGAAGAGCAAGCCAACCTTGCTGATAAGCAAGACTGCTGATAGTGATAAGGAGTGTTGTCCAAATGATGAGGAATGTTGTCCCATCATTGGAACAACCTTCAGAAGTGATGTCCAAGTTCTAACAAGAGAATCTGAAAGTCAGATATTGGGAAGAGTGCTGCAGAATGAAGACAAAGCTCTTACAGCCGTTTATTTCCCAAATGAGGACATGTCACTATCAAGAAACTGTCTTCAAAGTTGAAGAACTGAAAGAAGACAATTATGGACATTGGAGGCTGCCTCTCCAACGGGCAAATCCTTCCTTTGTCTATAAATACAGAAGTGTGAAGACCATTTGAAAGAACCTCAACACAATCCAACTAAGCTCAAAGTTCTTACAAGCTAGATTGCTTTCAAAGCTTTCAAAGACTATCTTAGTCTTCAAACACTTCATCTAAGCTGAACTTCATTGTATATCCATACACAAGCTTAGAGAGATATCCTATCCTTATACACTGATCTTCATTGTAAAGGATATCTCATTAGTTGGAACCTTACTTCAACCCTTATACCTTTCAAGAGTGAAAGTGAGAAGGTTGTAGTAGTAGTAGAAGTGGTAGGAGCTGACTGTTGAGAGAAGAACAGTTCAGTTCTGAGTTGAGAAGAGGGTACTAGGACTCTAGACATCCTAGGGATCAATTCACCAAGAGTGGTGTTCTTGATCAAGTGCACCTTGGCACTATAAAACAAGTTAATTCCAAGAGTGAAGGAATTATCCTGTTAAATCAGGGAAAGTGGATGTAGGAGCTTGAGTCTCTGAACCACTATAACTTCTTGTGTTGATTTACATTCCAAGTACTTTCATACATTCAACACTGCACACAAAACTGATCTTTCAAGGATAAACATTCAAAGACTGTGCAAAAACCTACTTGGACAAGTTCCCTGAAAACTGGACTGTGTTGCATTGACTAAGTGATTTCAGAAATTAAAGGAGTCTAAACTAAAAGGGCCAACCACTATTCCGCACATATAACTCCCCTAGATAGTTATTCAACTAAGTACTCAATAGTACTTAGTAGATTGATTATCTTAGAAGAGTTAATCTTCTTCAGCAGAGTTGTCCAAGACAACCTTGCTGAGCTCTGGTTTGATCAAGTTAGAAAAGAATTTGCATACAAGTGTATTCCCCCCCCCCCATACACTTGTTATCTACTCCTTTCAGGACCAACATGATGTTAATATGGCTGGAAAGGGTGTTGTTATTAATGAAGGTGGCCGGGTGGATCCGCGGACAGGTAAAACATTGTACCCTCTTTCTTTTGTTGTTCCAAAGGGGTTTCAGCATTGTTATGTTTGTGAGCCCTTAACTGGGGTGGATAATGGCCGAGACTATCGGGTGGTGCATTATGTGGGGATGGATCTTAGCTCTCAAAACTATACGATCTATGTTGAAATCATTTTGGCAGGAGAGGCTCCATTTGTTCCGGTCCATGAGAAGGGGGACTTACCTGTTCCTGGTGAGGGGGTACGTGACGAGGTGGCTAAGGATAAACATATGAATGGAGAGGCTGGATCTATGTTGAGTAGGGCACTACCATGCAAGAAGCGGGCAAGGAAGGAGAACTCAGGGGAGATGATGGAGTTTTGGGGTGGAGGGAATGGTTGGTCTGAAGGTGACGTTGTCAAAAATCCGAACAACTTTTTTAAGAGGGCGCGGAGCATGATTGAGTTGTATGGTACTGAAATCCAGATGGATAATCCGGCGGAGGCTGAAGTTGATCAGCCCCGCCGCGGTGAATGAATGTTATATGTTGGAATGCTCGAGGTGTCAGTAGTAATCGAGCATTCTGTTGTCTTAGTAGGATAGTTGTTTCTTTCCGTCCGTCTCTTTTATTTGTCTCTGAAGCTAAATGTTCATCAGCTCGGGCTGATGTTTTGAAGTTTAATCTTGGTTTTACCCACTGTTTACTAGTTAATGATAAGAAAGATGTTGGTGGTTTGTTGGTGTTGTGGATGGATATTCATCTTACTCTTCTGTCCTATTCTTCTGCTCACTTTGATTGTATGATTAATTTCCAAGACACTAAGTGGAGATTTACCGGTTTTCATGGGAGTCCTTATTTGAATGGGAAATGTGCATATTGGGAATTGTTAAAAAGGCTTAAGACTTATATCCCCTTTGATACAAATGCATGGTTGGTTGGGGTGACTTTAATGAGACTGTCTTTCATGGTGAAAAACGTGGAGGCAATCGTAAGCCTTTGTCTCGACTTATGAATTTCCAGGATGTCTTGGACTATAATGATTTGAATCATTTGAGAGCTCAGGGCCCAAGATTCACATGGCATAATAGGCGAAGTGGTAAGGACTTTATTGCTGAAAAACTGGACAGGTTCGTTGCAACACAAGACTGGTTAGATGTATTTCCCTCATATGAATACACTGTCTTGGACTTTATGGGAACCGATCATCGACCCATTTTAATGTCTTGTGGAACATTTCGGCCAAGGAATTTTTGTAAGCGTGATGCTAGATTCCGATTTGAAAACTATTGGATGAAAGAACCTGATTTTCGGGATGTGGTTAAAAGGGTTTGGAGGGTCAAGGACAAGGGCTCTAATCTGTCTGGCAAGCTTGCTCATTGTGGTAAGCAACTGCAGGTATGGGCTGTTAAGAAGGGTGGAACTCTGAAGGCTAGAATTGCTAACATCCAGGGGTTGATTAATGATGAATGCCATGATGAGAAGGGTGATCCGGATTTTCAGAAGATTAATGGATATGAGAAGGAACTGGAAAAGTTGTTTTCGCAAGAAGAATGGTATTGGAAGCAACGATCAAGGATTTCTTGGCTCAAAGAAGGTGATAGAAACACGAAATTGTTTCATATGAAAGCCAATCAACGAAGAGGGATCAATACGGTTTTAAAAATTCAGAATCCTTCAGGTGGTTGGATCCATAATAGTGAGGAAATCCATGGGGCTTTTATTGATTACTTTCAAGGAATTTTCACTTCTCAAAACCCTAATAATCAGGTGTTGGATAGGGCCACGGTTAATATATCTCAAATGCTTAATTCAAAACAGATTGGTTTGTTGGATGCTTCTTTTTCAGGCCAAGAGGTGTATCGAGCATTGAAGGACTTGAATCCTTGGAAAGCAGCAGACCCCGATGGTTTTTCGGCATCCTTCTATCAAGATCATTGGTCGATTGTTGGTGAAGAACTTGTTCAGCAAATTCTAGGTGTCCTGAATCATGGACATTCTTTGGAATCTTGGAATGCCACCTCTATTGTGATGATCCCCAAAGTTAAGCAGCCCACTCTGGTTACTCATTTTCGTCCAATCAGTTTATGTAATGTATGTTACCGAATTCTTGCACGATGTGTTACAAATAGATTAAAATTGGTCATGGGGGACTTAATCGATCCCCATCAAAGTGCTTTTATTCAAGGACGCCTGATTTCAGATAATATATTGATTTCATTTGAAGGTATGCATTGGCTGCGTATGTCTAAAAGTCGGGAAGGCTATGCGGCGATCAAATTGGATATGAGTAAAGCCTATGATAGGGTTGAATGAGCCTTTTTGGAAAATGTTATGCACAAAATGGGATTTTCATGCAAATGGGTCAATCTTATTCATCAATGTGTGTCGACCGTCTCATATAATGTGTGTCTCAATGGTCAACTTTCGGATACTTTCAGACCATCCAGGGGACTTCGACAAGGCGACCCACTTTCTCCTTTCTTGTTTGTCATGTGTGCCCAATCTCTTTCATCATTGATCTTAAAGGCAGTTGAACAAAGGAGATTTTCTGGAATTAAATTTGGTAGAGGTGCCCCGACTATATCTCATCTGTTTTTTGCAGATGATAGTTTGATTTACATGAAGGCCAAACAATCTGAATGCATGGTTTTGAAGGAGTGTTTACGAACTTACGAAGAGGCATCAGGTCAGCTTATTAATTATGATAAGTCGACCATTACATTCAGCCCTATGACTTGCCAAGCCAATAGGGATGTGCTCAAAGGGCTGCTGGGGGTTCGTTCAACGGTGGGTCATGAAGTTTACTTAGGTCTTCCCACGGTGTCCATTAAAGCAAAACGCCTGCAATTTGGTTATTTAGTTGATCGAGTAAGTCAAAAGATTCGGTCTTGGGGTCACAAACAGTTCTTGGAAGGAGGAAAGGAAGTGCTTATTAAATCTGTTCTTCAAGCGATTCCTACATATGATATGTCTTGTTTTCGGATTCCAACATCCATTTGTGCTGATATTGAAAAACTGATGGCCAGGTTTTGGTGGGGATCATCGGATGGCAAGCATCGATTGCATTGGAAGAAATGGCATGATCTGTGTCACCCTAAAATGGCTGGGGGTCTAAATTTCAGAAGGCTTGTTTTATTTAACAAAGCCCTTGTAGCCAAACAAGTTTGGAGAATTCTCCAGCAACCGAATTCATCGGTAGGCCAGTTGTTTAAAGCTCGATATTTTCGTAATACGGATGTTTTACATGCGGGCTTGGGATCTAATCCATCATTCGTGTGGAGATCAATGGTGTGGAGTCGGGATATACTAGATCATGGGCTAAGATGGAGAATTGGAAATGGGCAGTCTGTCCATATCTTCAAAGATCTATGGATTCAAGGCTTCAATAATGGCAGAATTTTTTCCAGGATTGCTAGTGCTTCAATGGTTAATCGGTTTGTTTCTCCTCAAACCGGGTGGAATGTGGATCTCATAACACAAGCTTTTCTCCCAGTGGAACGTGATGCTATTCTTAAAGTGCCCCGGTTAGAGTATCATCGAAATGACCAGAGATATTGGCCAAAAACAAGCTCGGGCTGTTATTCTGTTACTTCGGGTTATGAGGTTGCGGTTTCCTTGATTGACGAGAAACGTATGGAATCTTTGACAGGATCATCTCGGAAAAATTGTTTGGAGAAAATTACCAAAGCTATGTGGCGGCTCAAGGTCCCTCCTAAGGTTCGTATTTTTGGGTGGAAACTTTTGAATGCCTCTCTTGCAACTGAAGGAAATTTGGCTCATCATCATGTCCCCATTCCGCCCTTTTGTCGTTGCTGTGGTGGATCGTTGGCTGACACGTTGCATGTTCTCTTCAAATGTGTGTTTGCTAGAGCGGTTTGGAAGGAACAAGGTATGTGGGAATGTGTGAAAAGATGGATACATGGAAATATCATTCAATTACTTTCTGCGGCCTTGTTCAAAAGTAGTGGTTTTTTCCAACAAACCATCTTTATTGCTTGGGCAATTTGGAAAGAAAGATGTAAGTGGATGCATACGGATCAAGCGACATGCTCTTCTTTTTCAGGCTTGCCATCTTTTAATATCAAATGGGCGCTTGACTATTGACACGATTTTCTCAATCTTGGTTTACTTAATTTTAATCAAAAATCAAGTGCCTAAAGTGTCATTTGGATTAAGAGATTGCTTATGTGTAGACGCTGCATACAATCCAGATAAAGGTTTTTTTGCAGCTGGATATGGTCTCTTTGATGATAAGGGAGTTTTGGTGGTTGCAGGAGGTCAACGTATCGCGAACCCCGGATCTATTGTTGCTGCAGAACTCTTTGTATGGATTCTGCAATTGCTATTGACGCCATTCAACAATCCATATCTCTTGATGGGTTGGAGAATGAGACAGTGCTCAAGATACAACATTACTTTGATATGCAATTAGAATGGGCATGCAAGCATATTTCAAGACAAGAAAATAAGATTGGCCATCTAAGTGCTAAGTTCGCCTGGAATGTTTCAAGTCCTTACGAATGGATTGAAAATAATATTCCTCAACATATTAGGAGATGTAATACTTAGATCGCTTCTGTAATACTCCTGGTATGATTGCTCAAAAAAAAAAAAATCAGTGAAGTGATGCGAAAATGTCAATCGGTTGTGCTGAGAGAGAATATACGGCGTACTATATTTTTTTTATTTTTTAATTAAATTTAATTTTTTAAAAAATTAAAAATATGAATTAATTATAACTTGAAGAAATACGGAGTAATAAACTAACATTGTTTTGCCGTCATTAAGAAATTAGTGAGAGTATTTTGATAACAGTGAGATATTTAATTAGAGTATTTGTATACCCTCACTAAAATTATAAAAATTATACATCTAGTGAGAGTAATTAATTCTCTCACTAATTTTTTTGACACTAATTTTACCCTATTTTTTTAATTATTATACAATAGCATTTAATTCAACGAAATGATTGAAAATTAAAGGAAAAAATATTTACCCAATTTTTTAATTTTTATACAATAGCATTTACTTCAACAAGATATGTTAGGATGTAACCTCTATAACTAATTTTTCCTATTTCAACGGTGACACCCAAAAACTATTAATTACATACAAATTAAACAAGAAATGAGCATTTAACATATTTTTCATCTTTAATTTTATGATATTATTCTACAACTATATATTGAGCGAGAACATTATTTATTATATATAATTATAAGATATATATTCCAAAGAAAAATAAAATAACAAATTAAAAAAATCAAACTTAGTGAGCATGGATAAACGTTTCAATTGGTTTCTTTGTTTATTCTTTCTCCTTATCGCTGGTAAGCTCTTGCAGTAAACTTCAAATTTTAATCTAAACAAAATAATGAACATTTATTTTTATTTATGTACGAAATAATCAAACATCAATCGAACTAGTAGTTGATTTACATTTCTGACCAATCAAGTAATAATTATATATATATATATATATATATATATTATTTTTGTTCCAAATTTAATTTAAAGCAATAACATATTAATTAATTCCCCCTTTACACAAGCAATTGCACAAGTTAATAAGAATTTTGGGTAGAAATTGTTTGTTTGGGGTGTGTGTTAGGTAAAAATTTAACTCGTCACATAATTTGGATTTTTTTTGTGTAAAAAAAAAAAAAAGGGTTTTCAGTTTTAATCCCATAACTCGGTAATTAGTTCCAATATAGTTTAAAAGTCATTGATATTCTACAAACGACGTCGTATTGACACACAATTTCTTCGGATCTTTTGCAAAATAGTTTTAAAATGTGGGATGGAAAGTGCAAAAATCCTGTGAAAAAAGAGCAAACTCTAACTTTTTTATAATCTTTTTTATTTTAGATAAAATTCAATTTAGTTCCACGACTTTACACTTGATTGTTAGTTTAACTATGATTTCTCAACTTGCCATATTTAAATCTATAAAAATGTAGTCAAAGTCACAAGTGTACTCAAGTACACGGTATATTTGAGTAGACTTTAATTGGTCAACGGTCAAACTTTGATTTTTTTTTTTTAATTTTTTTTTCAAATTTTTTTTTGAAAAAGTGTATGTTAGTATATTGAAAAGTGTATCTTTTTTTTAATGAAAAGTGTATGTTACTATACTGAAAAGTGCAATATTGTTTTTAATGAAAAATGTATGTTTTTATAATTGAAAATTGTATGTTATTATAACTGAAAAATGTATGAAATATTAATGAAAAATGTATGTTATTATAACTGAAAAGTGTATGTTATTATAACTGAAAATTGTATGATATTATAACTGAAAAATGTATGATCTATTAATGAAAAGTGTAAGTTATATATTAATGAAAAGTGTATGTTATTATAATTGAAAAGTATATGATCTATTAATGAAAAGTGTATGTTATTATAACTAAAAAGTTTATGTTCTATTAATGAAAAGTGTATATTATCATAACTGAAAAGTGTATGATATTATAACTAAAAGTGTATGTTAATATAGTTGAAAATATTATTGAAAAATGTAATTTTTTCTGTAAAAAAAAAAAAATCAAAGTTTGACCGTTGACCGGTCAACGGTCCACAATTGACCAATCAAAGTCTACTCAAGTACATGGTGTACTTGAGTACACAAAAGACTTACCAAAAAATGTAACCACAACCCTATAATAAACTTTTCAAGCAAAAAATAAACTATGAATGTAATTAATTAATAGGATTAACGAGTAACATGAATATGAATTAATTATATATATATTTCTTTGTACCTTAAAATTCTCCAATGTTCATTAATTGAGAGTTTTTAATATGACAGCGGAGTTTGTGATGTTTTCAGTTGAAGCGAGAGATTGCAGGTCTAGAAGTCATGAATTTAGAGGGAGATGCACCAATGGCAACTGTACTTTCATTTGTAAGCACGAAAATTTTATTTATGGTAAATGCATAAAAACTAAAATTTCCCAATCCAAATGTTATTGTTACAAGCCTTGTCATGACGGCGGCAGTGGTGGTGGCGGAGGCAGCGGTGGTGGTGGCGGAGATGATCCACCTCCCGGTGACAACTCTCCATTCAATTCATCAGATTTTCTTGATTTAGAAAGCTCATAAACTTCGACAAATGAAATGAATAACTAAATTATTTTCTACGTATTTAATGAATAATATTGTTTTCTTATATATCCATCTTTTTAATTATGTTTATTATTATATTTTACTCCCTTCATCCACTGGACAAATCCAAGAATTGATATTAAGGGAAAAAAATTAATGATCTAAAACACTAATCTACATATAATTTTATAAAATACATAATATTAATTAGCTGCATACTCCCAAATACTAAAAATGAATCCTCAATTTATTGAACAACAAATACTTTATTTATTTAATGTAATATAATGTAAAATTAAATAAATTAACAAATTAAATTATCTATTTATATTCTTCATCTATCTTTTGAGGGGGCTTACTTTTTATTTATTTATATAATTCTATTACATGAGTTAATTACAAATATGTTTAAAAAATACTAAAGTAATACAAAAGTAATCATTTTTTTATTAATTATAGTCTCAAACATGTAATGTATAAATCAATTTTACAATTAAAATACTTATAAAATAAAATTCTTTTGAAACAACTTAATTTTACAATAAAATTATTACTAAAATAATTTATTAGATTAATCTATAATTAATTTTTCTTAATTTAAAAGAAAATTGCTAAAAATCTTATATTTTAATATAAATAATGGGGTGGATGTAATTAAGGTGGCCCCCTTGAGCAAAGGCTAGTTTCGTCTCTGTTCGTCTACATAAAATGTGTCTATTTTTATTTTTAAATTATTCACATAAAGTGTGCACATTTCATTTTATGAAAAATATACCCCAACTTACTTTATCTTAGGGATGACATAATTGACCTTACATGTGGCATGTGGGTATCCCCCTCCCCGGAAGGTTTGAATCAAGTCAAACCCGCCCCGCATTGAGAATAGGCCAGACCAGACCAACCCATATATAAATAGACCGGTCTTAAGTTAGATCCGTAGTAAATAATATATATTTCTCTTTTATAAAGGTGCAAGTGGTAACTATTATAAAGTGTAATATTAAAAGTAAAAAACATACGAGTAGTAAATAATATATATTGCTCTTTTATAATAAAATTAATAACAAGAAAAATATATATGATCATTTGTTTATATTTTCACAATTTTTATTTTTTTTTGCTATAAAAGTGCAAGTACTTATTACAAAAAGTGTAACATTAATAATAATAAAATTTTCAGGTCGGATTTGTTTTTATTTTCGCAAATATTTTTTTCGTTTATAAAGGTGCAAGTGGTAACTACCAGAAAATGTAGTATTAATAGTAAAAAATGTGCAAGTAGTAAATAATATGTATTGCTCTTTTATAATAAAATTAATAACAAGAAAAATATATGATAATATATATATTGCTCTTTTATAATAAACTTAGTTACATATTGCAGTTCTACTATGTTGCACCTTTCAGTTATAAAAACTTATAGTCCCTCCGTCCCGTGATTATTTGCACACTTTTCTTAATGGGCGTCCCAACATTATTTGCACACTCTAAAAAAGGAAATAACTCACATAATTTTTACCAATATTACCCCTCCTTTATTTTACTTGGGCACACTCAATTTATAACTCTAGTCAAATCTTCACCCACATTAGTCAATGAATTACCAATAATACCCTTCTTTTATTCTACCATACACATCACTATATTCTATTTTCTTAATTTCCGTGCCGGTCAAACCATGCACAAAATCTTGGGACGGAGGGAGTACTTTTTAGTTATATTGTGTTGCATTTTTCAGTTATAATGACTTACACTTTTCACTAAATATTGTGTTGTGTTTTTCAATTATACTCACTTGCACTTTTTACTAAAAATCGTGTTGCACTTTTTAGTTATAGACACTTACACTTTTCAGTTATAGAGAATTACACATTTTAGTATTATTATGTTGCACTTTTCAGTTATAAATGACTTACACTTTTCAATAATATTATGTTGCATTTTTTAGTTATACTGACTAGCACTTTTTATTATATTGTATTGCACCATTTAGTTATATTGACGTACACTTTTCATTAGTATTGTGTTGTACTTTTCAGTAATATCGTGTTGCACTTTTTGCTTAAATTGACTTACACTTTACATTAAATATTGTGTTGCACTTTTCAGTTATACCGACTTGCACGTTTCAGAAATATTGTGTTTCACTTTTTAGTTATATTGACTTATATTTTTAGTAAATATTGTGTTGCACTTTTCTCTTATATCGACTTAAATATTTTAGTAATACTGTCACTTGTGGATTGTGCAGCCAAGTTGAAGAAATCGTACACCATCTTTTCTTCGATTGCACGTTCTCTCATGGAGTTTGGTCACAATGCTATGTTTGGTTTGGCTGCCCCATGCCCTGCAACTTCAAACCAGTGTTGCACCTCCTACAACACATCGAAATATTGGGCTGCAAGAGAAGAAAGCATGTGTTGGAATGCATATGGTCTGATACCGTATGGTTCCTTTAGAAATCCAAAAATAGTAAAATCTTCAAAGGCGAGGATATCAAACCGGAGAAGACTTTCGAAGAGATTCGAGTTAAAGTATGGAGTCTTTTATCTTTATCTTTTAGTAGTCGGGGTCATTATTCGTTCAAGGATTGGTGTTATAATCTCAGATTATGTTGTAATAAGTTCTAAGGGACAGCCTCGGTCACTATTCGGCTTGTCTACTTACCAGTATCTTTGTAACTTTGTCAGGTTCCCTCGAGTACCTCTAGTACTCGTTAATAAAATAATATATACAATTTCCAGAAAACTCCTTCACGAATATGGTTATGGACTACACAGACGTCTTCACGAATATGACTTTGTTTGAGTCTCGTGACACACTCTTGTCTTGGGTGTGTAGTACGGGGAAACAACACAACATAATTATTGTTGTGAAGCGGTCGGATAACGGCCAACGGAGTAAAAAGGCACGTATATTCTTGACGTGTGAGCGTGGCGGTGCGTATCGTGAAAAGAAGAAGCCTGCAACTCCTAAAAAGAAGAAGGCTAGGAAGAACGAGGTGGTAGAATAAAAGAGTGGAAAGGTTACGGGCACCAAGAAATTTGGGTGTCCGTTTATGTTGAAGGGTACAGAAGAATCTCAATCGGAGTGGAGATTGGAGGTGAAATGCGGTACACATAACCATCCAATATCCCGTTACCTTGAGGGTCATTCTTATGCCGGCCGCCTAACTACCGAGGAAGAGGAGTTCGTAGTTAAAATCTCCAAATTACACGCTCCTCCTAAATATGTATTGATGACGTTGAAGAAGAAGAATGAGCACAGTCACTCGACTCTTCGAACGATCTACAATGTAAGGTTGAAGCATAAAATTCATCAATATTGTGGACGTAGTCAGTTGCAATATTTGATGAGTCAACTATTCGAGCACAATTACTTTCATGCCACACGAAGATGTGAGAAGACAAACACTCTTAACGGGTTATTTTTTACACATCCCGTCTCACTCCAATTAGTGCATGCTTTTTCGAAGTTCCTCATGATAGATTGCGCATACAAGACGAATAGGTACCGGCTACCTTATTTGGAGATTGTGGGAGTTACATCGATTGGGATCACATTTTGTGTTGCGTCGGTGTACCTAATGAATGAGAAAGAAGAAAATTATCAATGGGCATTGGAGGTGCTTCGAGACGTG
This sequence comes from Galeopsis tetrahit, assembly GCA_963675135.1. Taxonomy (NCBI): domain Eukaryota; kingdom Viridiplantae; phylum Streptophyta; class Magnoliopsida; order Lamiales; family Lamiaceae; genus Galeopsis; species Galeopsis tetrahit. The sequence goes on from OY776128.1 coordinate 23,547,429, forward strand.
TTGGGCTCATCTTCTCTTCCCGATGTTATTATCATGGACTGTGAACTTGCATTGATGAATGTTGTGGCCAAGAAATTTCCAAAAGCCCGTCATTTTCTTTGTACATTCCACATTGACCGGAATGTGTTAGCCAACTGCAAGGGTGAATTTAAAGATGTAAAAAAATGGGAGGTATTCAACTTTCATTTCAACCATTTGTGGAGGTCCGATACCTAGTCCGACTTTGAAGAAGCTCTTCGAGAGTTCAAGTCCAAATTTCCGAAGAAGTCAGTGAATTACGTGTTGAAATAATGGATTACCCCTTATAAAGAGAGGTTCGTAAGGGCTTGGACGAATGAATTAATGCACTTTGGCAACACCACAACCAACAGGTATGTTCATATTTTTGTCTTTATTTAAATTAATACTTTAATTTGTAAGTTGCCTAACGTTTTAAATTTTCACTGATTAGGGTCGAAAGCCATCATGCCGCCTTGAAAATAATGCTCGGCAATTCCTTAGGAAATTTGTCACACTCTATTCGAGGCATGCCATGTTGCAATTAAAGCCTCCTTCGAAAAGAGTTTGAATGTTGCCCAACATAGGTTCTCGTCAAACGTTTTTAATTATTTACGAGGGGTGGTTTCGTTGGTGGCTCTAGAAAAGATCTTTGCTTAAATCAAGGTGATCAAACGACCCGGATTTAATCCTAATGAGCGCTAACATATCTTGAGGAAGGTATACGGTTTGCCCTGTGGTCATGAGATCGAGGAGTATGTTTACTGTGATGAACCAATACCCGTGAATGCCATTGATCTCTTCTGGAGGAAGCTGGATATGGAGCCTACCCCAACCACCACACCGGATGACCCTCATACCACCCACAACAAAAATCGGTTTGAAAATGCCGTAGACGATATGGCTGAGGTTTATAAGAGGTTCTCTCCGGAGGAGCAACTCATCTTCTTTAAGCGTATGAGGGAGCTTGCAAACCCCGAGACTACGACTCTTATTGAGCCACCCCCTAAGGAAGACACTCGTGGTCGACCCAAAAAAGGAAAGAAGAAGTCTGATGCGTCCACCAAATGTGAGCCGAGCCTATTTGAGCTTTTATAGAGTCAAGTTGCAAGTTGCTCGGTACAAAAGGAGATGACGGTCATCACAGTAGATAACTCGCTCTCATCCCCGTCCTTCCAAAAGAAAGGGATTCCATAATAACAACCGGTAATTCTCAGCCCTTGCATGTTTATTTTTGGTGATTTGTAGATGTGTTTATTTTTGGTGATTTGTAGATGTGTTTATTTTTTGGTGATTTGTAGATGTGTATATTTTTGGTGATATGTAGATGGGTGTATTTTGGTGATGTGTAATATTTTTGTGATGTGTAGATGGGTGTATTTTGGTAATGTGTAGATGGGTAATATTTTGGTGTTTTGTAGATGTGTAATATTTTGGTGATGTGTAATGTGCGTAGGTATTCCGTCGGCGTACCCAAAAATCCCAAGGAAGTGACTTCATCGGAAGTTTACCGACCACGCATCAACCCTACATTGTCGATATCAAGAACGTAAAGGGTGATGGACACTACGGTTTCGAGCAGTGGCTGGGCTTATGGGATGGGGGGAGGATAAGTGGGCGAGGGTTCGGATGGACTTGATGAATGAACTGTCCCGCAATGTAACGTTGTACGATAAAGTGTTCTTGTTGAATGATTACGTCCATGTTGTGCTTGAAAAATTGAATTGCTTTACGGAGTTTGCACATAAAAAAACTTTGGTTCGTGTTGCTGTACATGGGATATCTAGTTGCGTCACACTATAATGTGGCGGTGATGGTTCTTGATACACGTCTATCCCTTACGTATCTGCCGTTCAACAAAGAACCTCCTCAAGAACCGATGAGTATTTGGATGGGATTAATTAATGAGAACCATTTCGTCCAGGTATTTGATTGCATTGATTTACACATATATGTTTCATTATGTATATATAACATATAAATTGTCTATACGTGTAGGTTACGATGGGTATTGGTCGCACTTTGCCCCCGATCATTACTTCGTGGAAGCATAAGCATCAACACATTGCGGACGGATGGAAAAATGCTTATGCATCCGGAGGAATTAGATGATAGTGTGTGGATATGGTTACCATCTTTTGTTAGTTTTTGTAGTTTTTGTGGTTAAAAACTTTGGAACCATTTACTTTTGGTGTAATTTGTGTACAAATAATCAAAAAACAACATTTATAGATAATTTGTGTACAAATTCTTGACGCATGTATGTATGCTTAGAACATGTATTTTAAGCAACGTTACAATTGATGATTGTGTAATTTAATTGCTCTATTTTTTTAATAGCTTATCGTGTTTGAATGAGGCACTACAATGGTGTTAAAAGTATAATATGGTGTATAAAACCTCTAGTTGAGATCATCTCTTCGAAAATTTGACTGTTGTTCGAACATTACATCCGAACAACATAATAATGTTCGAAAAATATATGGTGTTCGGTAACTATTTTCGAACATTGAGCATATGTTCGAAACTTATTCCCCTACATGATAGCAATGTTCAAAAATAAGTTCCCAACATGACACCAATGTTCGAAAATTAGTTCTGCAAGTTTTACTTGGTCGAATTTCAAACCCAAAACCCTCTGTCTGGAAATTTTTTTCGAACATATGCCCAATGTTCGAAAATTAGTTCTGCAAGTTTTACTTGGTTGAATTTCAAACCCAAAACCCTCTGTTGGGAACAAATTTTCGAACATATGCCCAATGTTCGAAAATTAGTTCCCAACATGACACCAATGTTCGAAAATTAGTTCCGCAAGTTTTACTTGGTCGAATTTCAAACCCAAAACCCTCTATTGGGAACAAATTTTCGAACATATGCCCAATGTTCGAAAATTAGTTCCCAACATGACACCAATATTCGAAAATTAGTTCCACAAGTTTTACTTGGTCGAATTTCAAACCCCAAACCCTCTGTTGGGAACAAATTTTCGAACATATGCCCAATGTTCGAAAATAAGTTCCCAACATGATACCAATGTTCGAAAATTAGTTCCGCAAGTTTTACTTGGTCGAATTTCAAACCCAAAACCCTCTTTGGGAACAAATTTTCGAACATATGCCCAATGTTCGAAAATAAGTTCCCAACATAATACCAATGCTCGAAAATTAGTTCCGCAAGTTTTACTTGGTCGAATTTCATACCCAAAACCCTATGTTGGGAATAAATTTTTGAACATATGCCCAATGCTCGAAAATTAGTTCCCAACATGACACCAATGTTTGAAAATTAGTTCCGCAAGTTTTACTTGGTCGAATTTCAAACCCAAAATCCTCTGTTGGGAACAAATTTTCGAACATATGCCCAATGTTCGAAAATTAGTTCCCAACATAATACAAATGTTCGAAAATTAGTTGTGCAAGTTTTACTTGGTCGAATTTCAAACCCAAAACCCTCTATTGGGAACAAATTTTCGAACATATGCCTAATGTTCGAAAATAAGTTCCCAACATAATACCAATGTTTGAAATTTTGTGTTGAACATACTACAATTGTTCGAAAAATAATTAATGTTCGGCAATATTTTTCGGACGTTCGTCATTTGTTCGAAAATTTATCCCATACATTGTGGGTGTCATCCATATAACATAAAAAAATGTGGGTGTTCTCATCCGAAACTTATAAACCATACAACATTATAAAAACCATATAAAACCATACAACATTATATAAACCATTCAATAAATACAACATAACATTCATAAAGTAGTCAAGTTACCATACATGTTAAAACACTAAAATGTATCATTCTAATCGACCAAAACTACCATTATAAAAACAACATTGTCAAGTTTTTGTTCAAAATGATATAAAACAAGTAAACGACCTCAATAACGCCTAGCCCTGCCCCGACCTTTTCCACGTCCACGACGTGCACTTGACGATGACGGTGCCTCTGCTCCTACGTCATCCGAAGTTTCTCCACCAATCTGCCTCACAACTTCTTCAATATTTTGCATTACCCCATCCATTGTGAATGGCTCGTCGTTCCTCCACTTGTGCAACAATAAGTTCAACTCAACCTTTACAAAATCTACCAAGTGTCATGACTCGGCCCTACGTGGAGGCTTACGAGGAGGAAGTCTCCTATCAGAAGGATTTGAAACGATAGGACGACCGTTGGCGAGGTACCAATCAATATAACCATCACTGCAATCCGAATCTTGGATACAACGCTCACCAAGTCTATCCTCCGTAAGCATGTGTGCGTCCCACGTAGAAAAGTACTCCGCCATAGCACCCCACACTAACTTTGTTTTCTTGGATGTGGAACCGGTCCTCTTAACAGGAGCAGCAAGCGGCTTCTCAGGAACGGTTTGCACGTACCCGAACTGTCTGAGCACTCTATCCGGCATGTACAGCTCAACAATATCTCCGCACACAATGCACCCATGAAATTGATACCTCATCCAATTGATGGTTTTTTCGTACGGGACGATATGGATTCCAGTTAACCTACAACACCAAATTAAATAAAAAATGCGTATTTATCTTAAAAAAAAATAAACAACAGACAAATATATTAATTTGGTTAGTAACGTACCTCGCTTGCTAGGAGGGTATCTGATCGCTCTCTAAAGCCTCTTACTCGGTCGACACAAGGGTCTGTATGAGCTTTAGGTGCATAACGCATCGACAGTGGATCCGTAAGGCAAAAGTCTGGATTATGAGGCGGCAAGATCAAAGTAGGGAAGTGCTCATAAATCCAAGCCTGAAAGTACAATATTAGGTCAATATCAAATGAAAAATAGCAAAATATTAACCAACTTATTTAAAAAACATTAATACCTCCAATAACGTAAGAGGACCACCAATCTTCCTACACTTGAACTTTGACGCCATCCCTAATTGTCTATACAAATAGGCAAGTACGCGATACCTCAAGCATAGTTTGAAAATTCTGCCATATCGTCTGTATACTGCAACCATTGTACGTGAACACGAGTACCACTTTTGTCCGGAAACAAAGTGGTCCCAAACATGTACAACACAAATGCTCGTGTTGAATACAACACCTCGTCCTGGTTGTCCGAGGACATCATGGGCATAAAAGTCTCCCTTAGCCACGCTAGCTTCACGGAACCCCCTCGTTGCCCACTTAATGATTCATTGGCTTCTACTAATGATAAACCCAAATATTTCATCAAATAATCTGAAGCCAAAATATTTTCTTCGGAAGTAGACTGCACCGGGAGACCATTCTTTCAGACTCGTGATAGAGTGGACATCATCAAGAGTGATTGTCATTTCCCCGAAGGGCAAGTGGAATGAGTTGGTCTCTTCATGCCATCTCTCAATGAAGGCTGTGATAAGGTTCTTGTTTGAATACTTGTAAGTTGCATGTCTAACATGAATCAATCTAGATCCTCTCAAAAACCTCCGCCAATGACGCCAATTATGTTCATCATCGAACTCCCAATTCAATAGTTTGTTCACATGACAGTGACACTTCAACACAACTCGCTCCTCACCTAACCATATGTATTTGGCTACATGCTCTTGGAAGCTTGTGAGAAGGGGAGGTGCGGTTACCAATTCCCGATCAACATTCTCAACTCTTCTTTCTTTCTCTCCACCACCGGCTCCCTCCACCTCTCCCTTCCCTCATCGTTGCCCTCCTCTCTGTCTTGATCATCTACTTCCGGTTCTTGTGGAGTGGCCTCTTGAGGATTGTGCTCTTGTGGAGCGGCCTCTTGAGGATTGGAATCTTGTGGAACGGCCTCTTGTGGATTGGGCTCTTGTGGAGCGGCCTCATCGCTAACATGTTGCTTCTTTTTCCTGTTGGAAGCAGTACTAGTCGGTCGAGACCTACTAACACCCTCTAAGAAAACATGAACAATATGCCAAAAATATGAAACAATTAGCAAACAAGCAATGTTCGAAACTGAAACCATAACAAACAAGCAATGTGCGAAACTGAAACTATAACAAACAAGCCATGTTCGAAAATTTTCCCCCAACAAACAAGCCATGTTCGAAAAAATTTCTCCCAACAAATAAGCCATGTTCGAAAATTTTCCCCCAACAAACAAGTCCTGTTCGAAAATTTGTCCCGGACATCTCCTCCATGTTCGAAAAACCAGTCAAAATTCGTTCAATTTTTCCTAAACCGTTTCATTTCTTCCTAAACCATGCCAAATAGATGCCCATTGGTTTATTTTCATCCTAACACATCAAATATTGATACATTGTACACATAAACATGATTAATACACAAAAAACCAACCTTAATCAACACATTCATGAATTAACACAAAATAAAAAAAAAACCTAAATCATGAAACCCTACAACAATAAAATCAATGTTTCAATAGTAACCTAAATTAAACATGAGTTATCACAACACTAATTCTAAATATAAGCAAGAAAAACTTACCTTTAACCATTTTTGCAAAAAAACGTGAGTGGGGGAATGGAGTTCGGAGCAGGGTTGCTACTTCAAGTCGTTGTTCTCTCTTGTTATCTCTTGTTCCATGTCGTTGCTTCAAGAGTGGGGGGAATGGAGTTCGGTGCAGAGAGTTGGAGTGGGGGAGAATTTTGGTTTGGGGGAGATGGAGATGGAGGGGTGGGTGTACCGAAACTAGAGTGGAGGGAGTAGAGGGAAATGGTAAGGGCAATTTTGGGTTTTCCACATGGGTGTCCTCATCCCATTATGTGTCCTCATCGCGTGGGTGTCCTCATAGGATTCGTGTGTGCCTTTAGCCGCACCCATTTTTTTGGTCCATTTCGGCAACCATTAATATTTTTAAAGTAAGGCCCAAACAGCAAGTTGGGGGAGCCCACACATTTTTTGGATGAATCAAAGGGGAGGGCACAAGTGCCGTAAGCGGGAGGAGGGCAATTGGAGAGCTTACGCAGTAGGGAGCAGTTCTCTCAAGACTTGTTGATACAACTCAGTAGATTTGATATCAATTACAGATTCAGTTTGAGAAGTTTTTGCAAGTTCAATGCTCAGTGTTTCATTTTCTCTCACACAATTATCATGAAGTTCTTGTAGTCTAGTGAAATCTTCCATCAACTTTCCAAGGGAGATTTTCAGGTTGACATCACTAGTGTTCAGTGATTGAATTGATGGTGAACTAGAAGTACAAGATACCTCATCATCTTCAATGGCCATGTTGCACACACCATCTTCATCACTGTTAGAGAACAGTCCATCATCAGAAGAGTTGAAGCTTTCATCACTTTGAGACTCATCACCAGCCATCATAGCTTTTCTGTTGGTGAATCTTTTGTCTCTTTTGGCTTGCCTCTTCTTTCTCTCCTTGCAGCTGAGTTCAGGGCAATCATACTAAAAGTGCCCTTTCTTTTGGCAGTTGTAGCATAGGTCTTCATCATCGTCTTTCTTTGAATCATCTCTTCTTCTAGATGATGAAGGTTCAGCTCTGTTGGACTTTCTCCTATCAGAGTACTTGTCCTCTGATTTTCTTTCTTCAGGCCTTTTGTCCTCAGCGTTGGCTTCAGGAGAGTTGTACCTTCTCCTGACCTTGTTATCTTGGTAGAATTTTTTGTATCTACTAAATCTTGAGTTGAGCTTATCAAACCTTCTAGCCATGAGGGCTAGCTCTTCCTTCATTTCAGCCTTAGAGACTGACTTTGATGATCGTGGAGTGGACTGCATTTCTGGCTCAGCAGCTTTGGCTTTAAATGCCACTCCTTTGGTTGGTAAGGAAGTTTCTTCAGTAGGCTTTCTTCTGTTGAGATCAAACTCATAAGCTTTGAGTTCTGAGAAGACTTGTTGCATGGGCATGGTGGAGAGATCTTTAGTATTCTGCATCATTACAGAATATACATTCCACTTTGGAGTGAGACTTCTTAGAATTTTGAGTGCAATTTCTCTCTTGGAGTACACCTTGCCCAATGAGTTGATCTCATTCATTATATCAGTGAATCTACCAAAAAATTTGTCAATGGGCTCTTCTGACTCCATTGTGAATCGTTCAAACTTCTGCACAGCAACTTGGAGCTTATTCTACTTGATTTTATCACTACCCTCACACATTTCTGCAAGAGTATCCCAAATTTCTTTGGCTGTTGTGCAGTGATAGACTCTCCCCATTACTGCATCTGGATTGTTTTATAGAGAGTATTCATTGCATGGTAGTTGAGGTTATGCCTCCTTCTTTCTTCAGTGGTGAGGCCATCTTCATCTTTGGGGATCTCATCCCTTGGGCCAGCTCTTTGAGCATCAGTGACCTTGGTGTTTGCTTGAGTGAATATGAAAAGCCCCCTTGTGATGACTCTTAGCATCTCATTGTGAAGGCATGCAAGATGAGCTCTCATCCTGATTTTCCAGAAATCATAGTTCTCGATTGAGAACATGGGCAGTTTATGATGAGATATGTTATTGACAGGATCTGGAGCCATATTGTTGATGGTCTCCACATCATCTCCAGGAACAACAACATTATTGTTGTTGTTGTGGTGGTTGTTCCTTGCCATATCTCAGATAATAGGGGCTAGATAACAAATGTGTTAAGAATTCAGAAAGATCAATTCAGTGACCACTCTAAAATAAGATTTTGAAAATCAAGATGGATTTTCAGAAGCAGTGGTCTTTGAACCCCTGCTCTGATACCACTTGTTGGTCCTGAAAGGAGTATGGTACAAGTGTAAGGGAGGGTGGGGGGAATACACTTGTATATGCAAATCTTTTCAAATTAAGCAAATCACACCTTCAGCAAGGTTGTCCTGGACAACTCTTCTGAGTACGTATAACTTTCTTGAGATAATCAAACTACTAAGTACTTAGTTGAATAACTATCTAATTAAGTTATAAGTACGTAATTATGGTTGGCCCTTATGTTTAATTTAAACTTCTTTTAATTCTGAAATCTTATCTTAACACTTAAACTACTTTTCAGGGGACTTGTCCCAAAATAGTTTTGCACAGCTTGTGATGTATATCTTTTGAAGATCAATTTGTGTGCAGTGTATGAATGTGTTACTTGTATGAAATTACTTGTAAGTAAATAACACAAAGAGTTTATAGTGGTTCAGAGACTTAAGCTCCTACATCCACTTTCCCTGATTTAACAGGATAATTCCTTCACTCTTGGAATTAACTTGTTTTATAGTGCCAAGGTGCACTGATCAACCACACTACTCCTTAGTGCCTTGATCCCTAGGAATTCAGAGTCCTAGTACTCTCTCTCAACTCAGAACTAAACTGTTCTTTTCTTAATAATTAGTTTCTTACACTTCTACTACAACAATCCTTCTAACTTTCCTTGAAAGGTTTAAGGGTTGATGTTGGTTCCAACTAGGTGAGATATCCTTTACAATTGAGCACAGTGTTTGGTCAATCCTGTTGTACAACTCCTTTATTCCTTGATATGCACATCAACAGACTTGATCTTCTTGATGTGTTACACTTATTTGATCATCATGGAGGTTGTCTTTCTACTTAGCTGACTTGATCAACACAGTTTGGTCAGTGAGCACATTCAGCAGTCTTGAGATCATCGAGCCTTTGAGGGACTTAATTCTTGCAATCATTTATGCTTGTGTTCCCCCTCAACTTGTGCATCTAAATCAACTAAGAGCTGCCTAACATACCAGCTTCTCAACTAGCCTGATCTACATGTTCCAACATTCTGAAACATGTTCATTTCAATTTGACTTATCTAGTTGGCATGTCTTAAGGGGTTTTGGTATCTTAATCAAAATCTCATTTTATTCCCAACACCTCTCTTCCACACCATTCACTTACTCAATAGTTTAGTTTAATTTCTTAGGTAAATTTTAATGGAATATTGTATTTTATGTAACCATGTGATACCTTTCTTTAATTTAATGTTTTGTTATTTATATTTTATGAGTTCAATTTCATTTGTTAATTTAGTTATTGGCTAGGTTTGTTGGTGTTTGGATTTATGATGAATTTTGATTTTTAGTTTGATTTGGATTGTTTAATTATATTGGTAGTGTATTGATTAGATTAATGGGTTTTGATAGATCATTTGCTTTAATTCAATTATTAGATTATAGTTTAATGCATGATAAGTGCAACGAGAGTTGGTTAGTCTTGACGATAGTATAGTCGAGGGTTGGTAATCGAGTGGATTGAGTATATATTGGGTTATCGCAACGAGAGTTGGATAATTTTCATTAGAACCCCCAATTAATTTACATTAATTATTTGAATGAGAATTTAGGTAATTAGTGAGGAGATCATAGGAGTTTGGTTTCTAGTATTCAGGTGGAAAAACATAATTAGGGATTAAATTAGTATACCTTAGGTAGAATCCTCTAAATGTGTGATTACTCGGGTAATTAAGTACGACTTTATCCTTCCTCCCGATCCTAGGTGCTTTATTAGATACATTTTTAGTGATTGTTCTTATCATACACTAACCAATGAATTAAACGTCCAAGCTTTGAAGAACACCCGAACACTACTTTTCACTATTTGATCTTGATCATCATTTTACTTGCTTTTCTTAGTTAGTAAGTATCTTGTTGATTTTTGCATTTAGTTTTAGTCGTTCACCATGTTCTTTTACTATAATTACGTGACGACGTATAACACTAAAGCTACACTAGCTAACTAGTCTTGTGGTTTGATAATTTAACCGAGCACTTACTCTTACTACGAGGAACCTTTTACAATTGAGAGTCGAGTATTGAAAAATACGTGTCACTAGGGGTCGACTTTTGCAACAAAGTATTTGACAAATAAAGCTAGCAACTGGAAGACTATAAAAGTAACAACTAAATTAAAGGACTCAAGGTGTAAAACCTTCACAATTTGGGTGCTTGTGTTAATTAGAGTTTTAGAGTAATCTTTAGTTATACATAGAGAAGTATACTTAAGAGTAATCTATAAATTGGAAAAATAATGTAATAATCTTTGAAAAATCAACAAGACAATTAACACTATGATCGAACTAATTAGCAGATATGTTTTTTTTTAATATAGTTAAAACTCAAACAAGAATATGATGATAAAAGAATGAAAGGGCTAACTATTTGAAGGTGTGAGATCAAAATTATGATCACCGTTAACCTAGGTGATTAGGTTACTGTATTATATATAGGGGAATGATTTATAAGTATACAAGGAAAGACTAAATCAAAGGAATAATTACAGATATATACAAATCCCTATAAATATAGTAGTAGTTGATTTATTTCCTAATACCCCCCACCCCCATCCCCCCACCCCCGTCAAGCATTGCGTGAGATGAGAAACAACGCAAAGCTTGGAACGAAGAAACTCAAAAGCTGGTCGTGGAAGGCTCTTGGTGAGGATGTTGGTGAGCTGGAGATGGGAAGGCACAAAGTCTGTGGCGAGCTTGCTAGAAGTGACCATCTCCCGAACGATGTGACAATCGATATCAATATGTTTGGCCCGCTTATGGGCGACCGGGTTCTGGCTGAGAAACATAGCACTTCTGTTGTCAGTGAGTATGACCGGGGGAGTAGGAGGGAGCTGTCGAAGTTCTCGCAGAAGGTTGGACAACCAAATCACTTCGGTAGCTGAGTTCGCCAGGGCTCAATATTTAGACTCACAACTTGAGCGAGCAACTGTGGGTTTCTTCTTGGAGCTCCAAGAAACAAGATTTCCACCTAAGAAGATGGAGTAGCCATAGTTGGAATGACGAGTCTCAAGACAATGAGCCCAATCCGCATCGGAGTAACCTATAATGGAGCGGTCAGAGCGACGAGTAAAAGAAAGGCCGTAGTTGAGTATCCCTTTGACGTAGCGAATGATGCGCTTGACCGCAGCGAAGTGATCAACAGAGGAAGCCTGAAGAAACTGACTTACATGGTTGGCGGCAAATGATAAGTCAGGTCGTGTGATCGTCAAATATTGAAGAGCACCAACCAGCGAGCGATAGAGAGTTGGATCCAAGAAGGGATCACCCATGCTCGTCAGGGATTCCCCAGTGACCAGAAGAGTGACAATAGGACGAGAATCAGTTAAGGATGCTCATTCCAGGATGTCGCGAGCATACTTCGACTGGCCAACGAAGAGACCGCCTGAAGTATGCAAAATCTCGAGCCCTAAAAAATAGTTCAGGCGACCTAGATCTTTCAATGCAAATTCCTTGTGCGCCTGGGAGATGAAGCGAGTAAGGAGAGAAGAGTCATTACCCGTGACAATGATGTCATCCACATATATGAGGAGGAAAATGACAGAGGTGCCCTTGTGGAGGTAAAACAGCGAGGAGTCGGACTTACATGCAAGGAAGCCGAGGCCGAAGAGAAAGGTACTGAACCTTTGGAACAATGCTAGAGATGTTTGTCGCAGGCCATATAAAGCCTTCTTCAGGCGACAAACATGGTCCAGAAAGCGAGCATCTACAAAGCCAGGTGGTTGAGCCATGAAGACGGGTTTATCCAAAACACCATTGAGGAAGGCGTTTTTAACATCTAGTTGATGAAAGGGCCAATTAAACTGAACGAAAATGGCGAGAATGACCCGAACAATCGCAGCCTTGACAACGGGACTGAAAGTGTGAGAAATATCATCACTTAGGATCTGAGTGAAACCCTGAGCGACCAGACGGGCCTTTTGGCGTTCAATAGATCCATCAAAGTGAAACTTGGTCCGAAAAACCCATTTGGATCCAACAAGATTAACACAAGAAGGACGAGGAACCAAATTCCAAGTATTATTATTGCAGAGTGCATAAATTTCCTCTTGCATAGCAGCTAACCAGAGAGGAGACTTGGCCGCCGATTTGAATTCTCGCGGTTCAGAAGAGAGGGCCAGAGCTGACATTAGTGCCGAGGAGGTTGTGGCGACTGGATACTTAGACTTGAATATGTCCGCCTTGCCGCGAGTGAAAATGGGATATGATGAAGGTGGAGGCAGAGGGCGAGTAGGTGGTGCTGGGTTGAGGACCGGAGCAACAGGGGTCGGTTCAGGTTTAGTGGGACACAGCGAGCAAGGTGGTTGCGGGACCATATGAAGGTGGCAGCTGGACGAGCAGCCTGGCTCCAGAATGACAGAAACATCCAACATAGGAGGCGGAGAGGAGCGTGTAGAATCCGAAAAGGGAAAGCACTGCTCGTCGAATTTGGCATGGCGAGTGACAAACACTCTGTTCGATTCCTGGTCAAGACATTGAAATCCTTTGTGAGTACTGCTGTATCCCAAGAAGATACATGGGCGACTACGAGGAGCCAGTTTATGTGAAGCATAGTCTCGGAGAAATGGATAGACTCGGCAAACCAGAGGCTTGAAGTTACATAATTCGGCAAGGACGAAAAGAGGACCTCAAAGGGGAAAGTGCCATTCAAGATTATAGACGGTAGGCAATTAATGACTTAGGTAACTGCAGCGAAGGCATCAAACCAAAAGCGAGCTGGAAAGTTCGCTGGGAACATCATAGATAGACCTGTCTCTGTAATGTGTCGATGTTTACGCTCGGCCCTGCCATTTTGTTAGGGCGTGTATGGGCAAGACTGCCGATGAAGAATACCGTGTGCTCGCATAAAATCAGAAACTCGATTATTGATAAATTCCGTCCCACCATCACTTTGAAATACTTTCACGGAGAAAGAAATCTGGTTGCAGACAAACTTGTGAAAGCATTCCAAAACACCAAAAAAGTCACTTTTAGCAAGTAGAGGACATATCCAGGAAAAGCGAGAAAAGTCATCGACAAAAACATCATAATAGCGGTACCCTTCCGAGGTAGGAACCGGAGCAGGGGCCCATAAATCACAATGTACCAAATCAAGAACACTAGAAGCACGTTTTGCATTAACAGTAAATGATAAGTGTTTGCTCTTGGCCAACTGACAAGAAGAGCAAACAACAGGGTTCGACAACAAAGATGTAAAAGAAATAACTCCTATCTTATGTAACTATTTTAAAGTATCAAATGGGACATGCCACAAACGTAAATATCATAAATGAAAGGAAGCTTTCGACACAGTAGATCGAACAGCAGCAACAAAGATTGGGAGAACCGAATCCAAGACATACAGACCATGCTCACATCCGCCCCGAGCTACCACTTCCTTGGTGTTCAGCTTCTGAATGACAAACGATTTATCAGAGAAAACAACATCAACATGCAGATCAGATGTTAATTTACTAATGGGCATAAGGTTTTTCGTAATTTCAGGGACGGCCAGAACATCACGAAGCTGAACACTATGAGAAACCGAACGAGAGCCAATATGCGAAATAGATAGGGCAGAGCCATTACCAACGATAACTTTACCATTACCAAAGTAAGGCGAGTAGGAGTCCAGGTCGACCGGGCGAGAAGTCATGTGGGCCGAGGCCTTCGTGTCGACGTAGCAATCCGAAAAAAATGAGGGATTGAGCGAGCAGGCCGAGAGAAAAGCCTGAGCTAGATGAGCAGCAGGTTGCTCAGTCTGACGAGAAGAAGGGTGGTCGGTGGAGTGCTCGGGTGGGCGAGCATAATGACTGGGGCATATATCAGCATAGTGTTCGCTCCGACATATCTAGCAACGAGTAACAAAAGGCATACGATCACCTCGGCCCGACCCGTGATGACCACCCCGAAACGACGAGGTGCTACCGCCGCGATGGGTGGTCTGGCCGCGAGGGTGCAACGAAGAGTCATGGCAGGTACGAGCATGAGCAACAAAGGTGGTTTGTGGCATAACCGGATCAGGGGGCTTGTTCATAATTTCGAAGGTTGTCGCCTGATGTAGGAGATCCCGGAAAGTTGGGATATGGGTGAGAGCCATTCGAGTGTCAAAGAAGCCCCTAAAGAAGGGGCCTCAACCTCGTGGGAACCAGTGAGATTTGTCAGAATCGTCGACGGACTTGCCTATGGCGGCGAGTTGAGCGCAGATGAGTTTGAACTTGCGACCATAATTTGCAACGGGAAGATCGTTGCGCTTGAGGAGGAGAAGTTCCTCACACAATTGGGTGGTACGAGAGGTGGAGGAGTGATTGAAGGCAGCCTCAAGGGCAACCCATGCAGGTTGAGAGAAGAGAGAAGGAGGTTGAGAACCTTCTGGTCTTTGGCACGCCACACAGTGTAAGCCGGATTGGTGGCATTGTTGATGTGGCAGGAGGAGCAACCGTGGATCCGTCAATGAATCTGAAGAGATCGGCACAGAGAAACATGGGAAGGACTTGTTTCTTCCACAGCAAATAATTTGAGGAGATCAACTTCACCATGACCATATGAATCAAGAAATTCATGGGGATTGAAGAATCGGTCTTGTGAATGGAGATCGAGGGGAACAAGCTCGATGGGAGAGTGAGAAGACGAGGGGGTCCGGCTCGTCAGAGGGAGAAGAGAGGTGCCGTGAGGGCGGTGGGAATGGGTTTCTTAGGATCGTAGGGAGGCTGATACCATGTGAGATCAGAATTATGATCACCGTTAACCTAGGTGATTAGGTCAATGTATTATATATAGGGGAATGATTTACAAGTATACAAAGAAAGACTAAATTAAAGGAATAATTACCTATAAATATGGTAGTAGTTGATTTATTTCTTAATAGAAGGATTTAGAATTATGAACTAATTAGCAGATGTGTAAAATTCAATTTTTTTATCCTTAGTATGGTATGGATTTCAAAGTCGAAAAAATTATCTGATTAAAATCAAAATTATTGAAAATTAAGGGAAAAAATATTTACCCCATTTTTTAATTATTATACAATAGCATTTACTTCAACAAGATATGTTAGGATGTAACCTCTATAACTAATTTTTCCTATTTCAACGGTGACACCCAAAAACTATTAATTACATACAAATTAAACAAGAAATGAGCATTTAACATATTTTTCTTCTTTAATTTTATGATGTTATTCTATAACTATATATTGAGCAAGATCATTATTTATTATATATCATTATAAGATATATATTCCAAAGAAAAAAATAAGAAATTAAAAAAAAATCAAACTAATTGAACATGGATAAACGTTTCAATTGGTTTCTTTGTTTATTCTTCCTCCTTATCGCTGGTAAGCTTTTGCAGTCTGTCTTCTTCTAATTTTAATCTAAACAAAATGATGAACATTTATTTTTATTTATGTACAAAATAATTAAACATCAAATCGAACTAGTAGTTGGTTTACATTTCTGACCAATCAAGATAAATTTTCTTTTTCAATTTCCATCTCATATTCTATTTTCAAAATAATAATAATATATATATATATATATATATATATTATTTTTGTTCCAAATTCATTTTAATGCAATAACATATTAATTAATCCCCTTTACACAATTGCACAAGTTAATAAGAATTTTGGGTATAAATTGTTTGTTTGGGAGGTGAGGTGGGGTGGGGTGTGTGTTAGGTTAAAATTTAACTCTTGTCACATAATTTAGAATTTTTGTGTAAAAAAAAGTTAGAATTTTCCGTTTTGATCTCATAACTCGGTAATTTTGGTAGAAATTGTTTGATTGTGTTTGTTAGGTTAAAATTTAACTCATCACATAATTTAGGAATTTTGTGTAAAAAAAAATTAGATTTTTTCGTTTTGATCCCATAACTTGGTAATTAGTCTCAATATAGTTTAAAAGTCGTTCAAATTCTACGAACAACGTCGTATTGACACACAATTTCTTTGGATGTTTTGCGAAATAGTTTTAAAATGTGGGATGAAAAGTGCAAAAAATCTGTGAAAAAAGAGCAAACTTGAAAAAACAATTACGAAGTTATGGTTCCCAATTGAAAATATTGAAATTTTTGGGACCTTTTATCTTATTTAATTTTTTTATAATCTTTTTTATTTTAGATAAAATTCAATTATGTTCTATAACTTTACACTTGATTGTTAGTTTAATTATGATTTCTCAACTTGCCATATTTAAATATATAAAAATGTAACCACCTCTATAATAAACTTATCAAGCAAAATAAACTATGAATGTAATAAATTAATAGGATTAACGAGTAATATGAATATGAATTAATTATATATATTTCTTTGTACCTTAAAATTCTCCAATGTTCACTAATTAAGAGTTTTTAATATGACAGCGGAGTTTGTGATGTTCTCAGTGGAAGCGAGAGATTGCAAGTCTAGAAGTCATGAATATAGAGGGAGATGTGGCAATCGCAACTGTAGTTTAATTTGTAAGCACGAGAAATTTAATTATGGTAAATGCATAAGAACTAAAATTTCCCAATCCAAATGTTATTGTTACAAGCCTTGTCACGGCGGCGGTGGTGGTGGCGGTGGTAGTGGTGGTGGCAGCGGCGGCGGCGGCGGCGGCGGCGGTGGTAATGGTGGCGGCGGCGGCGGTGGTAGTGGTGGTGGCGGCGGCGACTTCGGCGGCAGCGGTGGTAGTGGTGGTGGCGGTGGCTTCGGCGGCGGCGATCCTCCTAGGGATGATCCACCTCCTAGTGACAACTCTCCATTCAAATCATCAGATTTTCTTAATTTAGAAAGCTCATAAACTTCTAAAAATGAAATAAATAAATTTTCTACGTATTTAATGAATAATATTATTTTCTCATATATCCATCTTTTTAATTATGTTTATTATCCTCCTATGTTTATTACATTAAAACCTCTATAAATTAATACTCTATAAATTAATAAACTCTCTAAAATAATAAAAATTTTCGGTCACGACTTGAACCTTTGTAAAAAATCATCAAATTCGATAAGAGAATAATATAATAATTTTTTGAAAAATCTCTTTATAAATATTAGGTCCCTTTCAAACTCTAAATTAATAATTTATAAATATTACAATTATAAATATTATGATATGGTCTCTCTTATAAAAAAATTTCATCAACCCACTCTTGTAAATCTTTTTGAGTGTGTGGGATGATCTCTCTTATACATACTTACATGTATATTTAAGTAATTT
The DNA here is from genome assembly GCA_963675135.1 of Galeopsis tetrahit. NCBI lineage: Eukaryota > Viridiplantae > Streptophyta > Magnoliopsida > Lamiales > Lamiaceae > Galeopsis > Galeopsis tetrahit. Next base: position 23,565,271 of record OY776128.1, read on the forward strand.
CAATGAATTGATACATGCGTTCATAAATATAATAGTTAATTGTATACAATGAATTGTATTATACATGAATATATTTAATTTAGTTACAAAGAATTGGTTGATACGTGAATATAATTAATGAAACATATATGTACTCATTTATTTTTAATATATATGTACTAAATTTGCTTAATTTAAGAAGACTCTCTTTTAATTAATAAAAAATTAATTTATCGATAAATTAATATCTCTCTAAATTAATAAAATTTAATTCATGGTCCAAGGTTATTAATTTATAGAGGTTTGACTGTATTATATTTTACTCACTTCATCCTAAGGGACGAACCAGGAATTGATATTAAAGGGGGGAAAAAAATTAATAATCTAAAACAATAACATATGTATAATTATAATAATTATATAAAATATATTAATATTAATTAATAGACTTCTCAAATACTAAAAATGAACCCTCAATTTATTGAACAACTATTTATTTAATGTAATATAATGTAAAATTAAAGAAATTAACAAATTAAATTACTTGTATCTATTTATATTCTTCATCAATCTTTTGAAGGGGCTTAATTTTTATTTATTTATATAATTCTAATACATGAGTTAATTACAAATATATTTAATAAATACTAAATTAATACCAAAGTAATCATCTTTTTATTAATAATGGTCTCAAACATGTAATATATAATTATTTTGAGAATAATTTTACAATTAAAATACTTATAAAATAAAATTCTTTTGAGACAACTTTTACAATAAAATTATTACTAAAACAATTTATTAGATTAATCTATAATTAATTTTACTTAATTTAAAAGAAAATTGCTAAAACTCATATATTTTAATATAAATAATGGGATGGGTGGGTGTAAGGTGGCCCCCTTGAGCAAGGCTGGTTCCGTCCCTGTTCGTCCACATAAAATGTGTCTATTTTTATTTTTGAATTATTCACATAAAGTGCGCATATATTTATTTTGTGGAAAATATACCCCAACTTACTTATTTTATCTTAGGGATGTCATAATTGACCTGACTCGCGGGTATCCCCTCCCCGAAAGGTTTGAATCAAGTCAAATCCGCTCCACATTAAGAATGGGCCGAATCAGACCGACCCGTATTTAAACAGATCGATCTGAGTTTTAAGTTAGAACCGTAGGGTCCCTCCCCCACTTTGATATATATATAATATTAATTTTAATAAATTTAAATATAAAAAAATATTGATGTATTTCTTTACTCAATTTGGATTGAATGTTGGTTAAAATTCTTGTGGATTGCTTTAATATTTATATGAATAAATATAGGGCTGATGTTGTATGAAATATTGCATACTTGCATTCCATCTCAATTAGGCCCCTAAGCTCAAAAGTCAAATTAAGTCAATTTTAAAAAATTCGCGGGTCATAAGTTTGGATCCGGGTTGTCCAGAAAATCCGCGGATTGCAAAGAGGTGGTTTACTACATGACCAAAATATTGTTACTACAAGACCAAAATATTACCATTACAAGGCAAAAAATTTAATACTACATGTCAAAACATTCTGACAAATTCACCTAAAAATTAAGTATTCAAAATATTTTTTAATATGTAGTAATACACTTTTGACCTTGTAGTGATAAAATTTTGGTCTTGTAGTAACTTTGTTTTAGTCATATAGTAGCCGAATAAGTCAAAATTATTTTAGTAATTTTGCCCAAAAAAAATAAGTGTCCAGAATATTTTTGAACTTGCAATAATACATTTTTGGCCTTGTAGTGACAAAATTTAGGCCTTGTAGTAACATAGTTTTGGTCATGTAGTAAAATATTATTTTAGAGTGAAAATAAATATTCTAATTAAGGCTGACCTGACCCGCGTTGACCCACAAATTTTGACTTAATTTACCTTAAATAGTCAATATTGCATATAAATTTTTGCCATAAATATAAGTTTTTGCCATAAATATATTACTCTTAACAGTGTGAAATAAGTTACTGTAAATTGTTTTTAGCATGAAATAGAAACACAGGACTGGTTGTAGGGCGGCTATCTAGGATATGTGCGGGGAACTGTGTGGGTTCGGCGCGTAGTTCACAGAAACGGGGCATGTCTAAGTAATCAACTACCCATCTCGGCCTACTCCATTGTCTTGTCATCCCTATTTTATCTCCTCCCTAATTTCCCTCTGTCCCAGGAAAAGCTCCCTATGAGCTTCAGACACGAATGTTAAGAAATACTAATAATAAAAAATACTAATATAATAAGTAAATCTATTGGGTAAATATCATCTCTCACAATTCATTATATTGTTTTCTTTGTCCATCACATCATCTCTAATACATTTACTTGTTATATTAGTATTTCTTAACAATCGTGTCTGGAGCTCATGAGGAGCTTTCCCTGGGATCGGAGGGAGTATATTTTATTCTCTATTTTATTTAGTTTATTCATAAATAAGTAATATTTCTTAAAATATGTGTGAAAAGAAATAAACAAACTACACATAAGTATTAAATTTTACGAAAGTAAACAAATAAGACTTTTTATTTGCAAAAAAAAAAAAAAGAAACATGGCCAGGTAGCTAGCTGCAAAATTCGATAAGTTCCAGTTTTGGTTATACAATTTTCCATCATCTATTACAATTTAAAGTTGAATAACACGTATTGTGGCACGTCTTAGATGAACAACATGCAAGATAATGAGGAATTGAGTTGACGTTGACCGTTGACTTTTTTTTTTTTTTTTTGTTGGTAATTTTTTCCGAAAACGTTTGTGTTGAAAAGTGTAGCACAATATTACTAAAAATTGTAATTCACTATAATTGAAAAGTGCAACACAACTTTTAATGTAAAGTGTAAGTCATTATAACTAAAAAGTGCAAGTTAGTATAACTGAAAATTGCAACATAATATTATTAAAGAGTGCATGTCAGTATAAATGAAAAGTGCAACACAATATTTTAATGAAAAGTGTAAGTTATTATAACTGATAAGTGCAACACAATTTTACTGAAAAATGCATATTTATATAACTAAAATGTACAACATAACATTACCAAAAAGTGTACGTCAATATAACTGAAAATATTATTTTGAAAAGTGTAACACTAAAAAAAAAATTACAAAAAAAAAATTACCCAAAAAAAATACTTTAATGAAAAAAAAATTTGACTAAGTCAACAGTCAACCATTGACTTTTAACTTGGTCAACTCAATTTCATAGGAGACCTACCCATGCCATATATATAAACATCTATAAAAAAAAATTGCACAATATTAATCAGTTCAATTTTTTTTTTAGGGAAAAATACGATTTTTTATCTTGTAAATTGCACTATTTTTTCTTTTGATCTTACTAACTTTCGCACTTAATTTTGATCCAACAATTTTCAAATTTTCAAAATTTACGTCCGACAACCTACTTTTTTTTTTAAGGGGTACTAAGACATAAGAAATTACAATCTACTAAAGTTGTTAGTTAATTAGAGAAAACACTCCTATCCCAAATCTTTCTATTCCACACATAAAAAAGGATTATAACACCAAGCTGAAATGAAAGAATTAGGAGCAATGAGGTTCCTACCTTCTAGCCATGACCATAAGTTCAGCTTCATTTTCTCCATTGCTCGAAGAGGGTCGCACATCTCCCCTGAAAATGCCTTTCTATTTATTTATGCAATTCCAAATTTCCCACACTACCCCAATTCAAAGTGCTGACAGTAGTCTCCTAAAGCGCGGGTAGTGATTAATCACAGCATTATGGGGAGCATAACTACCTTTAGCCATTGTTTACACTCTCCCCACACCACTATCGCGAACTTGCACTCAAGAAGGGGGTGCGTGTTGCTTTCCTCCGCTTCCCCACAAAGCTTGCAAGTCATCTCGTCGTTTGATAAGTGGATTCTCTTGATCTCAGATTATCAGTCGTTGATAGCCTGCCCCTTAGCGCTTTCTAAACTATCGTCTGGGTTCTCCTCGGCACATCCGACTTCCTCAACTACTAGAAGGCGTGCCCAGCTGCTGCATCTGAGGTCCTCAAGTCCACTTCTTGTTTCAGTTTTCTATAAGCCAAACTCATCGAATATATGCCATTTGGCGCCCGATTCCATTCCCACGAATCTACAATGTTTCGTCTAATCTTGAATCTGCTAACAAGAGTAGACAATTCATTAAAAGCTAGTGCTTCTCGTGGTCCCAAAACCCTCCTCCACTCCCACACCCACATCCATTCCTCCGACTCCCATCTTCCCATTTCACTTATCATTTTTTTTTTGTAGGCTACAATTAAACACTCTCGGGAATTTATCTTTCAACCTTTCATCCCCCCAAGCCAAATGTCACTCCATAAATTTGTCCTCTCCCCACTACCAACCCTTTTAACTATCTCATTTCTACACCCGATATTGCTCCCTCCATTGTACAGCGTGGAGATATCTTTCCAACATCTCGACTATCCACTTCCTCTGCCTCCTCTACGAACTCTCCATCTCTCCTCCTTCAAGCCCTCATACTTAGATCTAAGTATCCTAACCCACAAACACTCATATTCGTTAAATATCCTCCATACCCATTTACCAAGCAGCGCTTCATTAAAGATACTAAGATCCCTAAAGCCTAGACCCCCATTGTTTTTATCCAAGCAAATATTAGACCATCCCACCCATGGGATTTTTTTTTCGGTCGTCACACCCCCTCCCCACAAGAATTCTCTCTGGATTTTTTATCTCACTCAGAACACATTTAGGAATTTTGTAGAAAGACAAGTAATAAAAAAGCACTGTTGAAAGAACGGCTTGCACGAGTGTGACTCTGCCTCCCATCGAGATCTGTCTATTCTTCCATTTTGCCAATTTTTCCATTTTTTTTTTGGATCAGGCCCTTCCAGTAGGTCTTCCTTTGGTGGTTCAGACCTATATTCATCCCCAGAAAGGCCATAGACAACACGCCTACTTTACATCCCAGCTGGTCAGCCATGACTTTCACTGCCTCGTCTCTCATATGAATACCCACTAGACTGCACTTTTTAAAATTCACACCAATTCCAGAAATTAATTAAAATAGTCGCAACACTGCCTTGATATTCGAGATATCCTCTCCCCTTCCGTTGCAAAGAAAGAGAGTGTCATTTGCGTATTGCAAAATAGGGACCTTTGCTATCAAATTACCAATGCAGGCTGGTTTAATTGCCTCGTGCTCCAAAACTTTATTCACTATCATATTCAATCCCTCCGCCACGATAAGAAACAGGAAAGGTGACAGAGAGTCTCCTTGTCGGAGACCTTTTTCAAGCTTGAACTCTCCCGACGAACTCCCATTAACTAAGACTGTCGCGCTAGCCGATGATTCACACTCCATCACCCACCTCCTCCATTTACTTGAAAACCCCTAAATCTCCATCATATTATCAAGAAAAGACCACTCTACCGAGTCGTACGTCTTAATAAAATCCACTTTGAAAAGCAATATTGATTTATTTTCCTTTTGGCCTCCTCAATCACCTCATGAGCTACCAATATACCGTCTGTAATTTGGCGCCCTCCAATGAATATCGATTGACAGTAAACAATAATGATTTCTAGAACCTTAGAAATTCGTTTTGCTAGTATCTTAGATAATATTTTATACAGGCTACCGATGAGAGAAATAAGTCGGAATTCATCTAGCGATTGAGCATCAACCCTCTTTGGAATAAGGACAATAAATGTTAAATTTGCCCCTCTTGCCAGCTTTCCGTGCCTATGGAATTCCTCCATCATAAGTACTAGTTCGGCCTTTACGAGATCCCAATTACTTTTGAATAAGCCCATCGAGATTCCATCCGGGCCCGAGATCCCAGTTACTTTATCACAACCATCGATTCTTTTATTGACCATAGAGGTAGGCATACGTGGCATTCTAAAATGGTCCAATTGGAAGTGGTTGTGAAAGTACGAAAAAGACACCCTGCTTAACCTCACTAACTTCTTCTGATCACCGTCTGTTAAATATCATCCCCTTGATCTCATTAGCCTTGGAGCGAGAATTAATTATCCGATGGAATAATTTCGAATTCATGTCCCCCTCTTTTAGCCAATTCGCCTTTGCCATCTGCCACCTTTGATTTTCTCTCCACTGCAAGTCTCTCGATATGTGTGCAAACGCCACCCTTCTTTTTTCCGACTCTACATCTTCAAGCCCAAAAGTGTCGTTAATCACATCGAGTCTTTCAATTTCTCTTTTATTTTCAGCAATTATGTTTTCCAGATTGCCAAACACTCTTTTATTCCAGACCTTTTAAGTCTTCTTTGATTAGTTTCAGCTTCTCTTTGAGAACATAGTACCTCCAACCACTGACTTCATATGAGACCCATTTTTCATTGACAAAAGCTTTGAACTCTGGATGCTTGATTCAAGCATTAAAAAATCTAAAAGGCTTCGGCCCCAATCCTTTTGTTGCACATTAGTCATGATGGGGCAATGGTCTGAGACTGATTGACCGAGGCCCTTTATCGATAGATTCAGCCACTTGTCCATCCATTCCTCGTTGACCAGGAACCTGTCCAACTTACTTTTACACGACCCATCCGGCTTGTACCACGTGAACTTTCTACCAATCAAATGGATCTCGTTTAGATTGTTAGAGCATATAAATTCCTCGAACCTGTCCATATCCCTCTAGTCTTCCCATCCCCCTCGTCCAATGCGCTCGTCCAGCGATGCAGATACAAAACTCTATGTTCTGATCCACCACCCCTGATAGTATCTCCCACCCCTGATAGTATCTCCCACAAAACCCTCCTCTCTCCCCCATTACAAGGAGCATAGACATTAATCAAAGAGCATCGTTTTCCATCCTCTTTCCAGTATCCGTTGACCACCAGAAAACCCCTTACATTCCATTCACTCATTTTTACGAAAACGTTTACATCCCAGATCGTCAGGATGCCACCCGATCTCCCTTCTGCTCCTCTACATGCTCAATCAAAATTGAAATCACCCCATACAGATTTACAAATAAACTTGTTCATCTCCTCAACTTTAGTTTCTTGAATGAAACCTACCTCAATTTTGTGTTTCTTCACTAACTCTCTTATTTCCTTTCTCTTTTCTTTGCTCCCCATACCTCTAACATTAAAAGACAACATCTTCATGGTTTCACCCTTGACGCATCTTTCTTTCCTTTATTTGCGTCCTTCTTAGCTTTTCTTCTCTCTCTTCTTTCAAGCGTCTCCAGCCTTTTGATCGTGTCCTCATCCTGCTCTCTACCAACTAACCCAATTGCTTTACCAAATTCCCAGGTGAAATTGCCTCCTTAGAGATTCTTCCATTCTCGATCATGTAATTCCACCGTTGTTCGTCCGTGCTTGGCTGGGAATCCGACTCCTCTTCTTCCCTTCTCTTTTTGTTTTTCTTTTTTTCTTTCCTTTTGTTCACTCGCACACATTCCTCTTCTTCGCTCATATCCAGATCATCACTACCCTCACTCATATTCCCACTTTCGATAGATTCATTTCTTTCGCAAGATCCCCCCTATCTTGACTCTGCTCCTGATCCGGTAGGGTTTCATCTAATTCCTTGGTCCCTACTTCCAAAACGCAAGGCCCTTCTTCGCTAATGGGCTTGTTACCTATGCCTGTTGAGATTAACCCAGGCCCGCTATTCATTTCATCTAACCCATCTTCTTCAAGTATCTCAAGATACTTATATGAAACGTTGAGGCCTAAAGATGGGACTACTCCATTAAAAATCACCTTTTTGTTTCCCTTATTCACCGGGTCGAGTCCATTAGAATTTTGGGCCAAATATAAAATTGGCCCATAAGCTGGTTTAGACTTAAGCGGCCCTGAAAGTGTGTGTGCGTGCGAAATCGGAGATGTTGTCTGTCGTGTTGGCACTGTCCAGAAAACACTATGCATCGAAAATTAAATTGCACCTTGAGAAATGAAAGTATTCAAAATTTGCGTAGATTATAAAATAATCTACGTTGTTCACTATATAAAAATATGTGAAACGATTACAACCTCTAAGAGGTGTACGTACAATTACAACTCGAATTAGTGTATAGAATTTACTAGATCCTACGAAACTATCTCACTCATAGATCTATGCATATAACCTAGTAAATAAGACCATGATCAACACACTATTATTCGGGTTTACAATAGTATGAAGATCTACAAGAAGAAACAAGTATTTTCCTAACTAGAAGCGTATATAGCGTTCTATTGACTAGTAACCAAAGATAACCTTTCTTCTTGTGTATCTTGTGTTGAGGCAGCTACGGTATTTATAGGCATGAGGTACGAACTGCTCCCAACTCCTATGATCATCACAGCCGTGAGATCAAGTGGTTTCCATAACTTCTCTTCACATCTCCTTGAATATAGGACTTGTTATATTATGCCCAATAACTTCTCACTCCCACACAGCTGTGTGACTTGGTGTTGCCCACGTCTTCTAACTGCACTAGGGACATTAATAGACAACAAGTGTAAGATTGGAGTTAGTGAGAAAAGGAAGGACAAATTCTGATGTTGTCATAAGTGTTGGGAACATTAAATACAACACTCGGTTGTAAGTGTTGGATCATTATACAAAACACTTATTTCAACATCAACAATATCCCCCAATTTGACCTTTCTACATCAACACTACTGATTGTTCTCACAACATAAATATTGACTAAGAATTTAACACAATTGATATTTCAAAAATGAACTAGCAGTTGTATTAGATCAAATTTAAAAGAAACAACATCTAAACCAAATAACATGTTTAGATTTAAATAACTTAAACATAATTGAAGTACTAAATAATTACAAAAGTAAATAACAAGTGTTTTGAGAAAATAAAAACAAACATAAGTACAGAGCTTTTACACAAAAGAAGAATAGAAATAACATTAAGGTTCATAATCTGCACAGACTCCCCCATAATGTAAGTTCTCCCCCTGTCTTCAAGCTCTTCATCTATACAGATCCCCATAAAGATCTTGGATGTCCTGGTCTTCTCCTTCATCAACATCATTCTCCCTCTTCCCAATGTCAGGAGCAGCTCCATCAGCCCAGTCAGGAACAACAGATTGTTCATCTACAGTTGGAGGAACAATGTTAGTAGGCTGTTGATTGTGGGAACCATCAGCTACTCCCCCTGTTGAGGTGGAAAGTAGATCCATCCAAAATTTATTTTGGATAAGAAGATCCTCCACTGAACTTTGCAAATTGGTGATAGAACCCTGCAAAATGTCAATCTGCCTCATAATATAATGAGAAGATAAATATATAGAGGAGACAGCTCCTTCTGGAGGCAGTGTTGTGTTGTGGATGGGATCATCCAGTGGATCACTGTGAGTTGAACTTGGACCTGCACCATCATCATTCCTTCTAAGAGGAAGGTCCACAACCCTTTCACCTGCAACTCTGAACTGATTGGATATGCTGAATCCAGTTATGTAATTACTGATCACCTCCTCTTCTGATCTTTCAAAAGCTTTATCAACCAAAAACTTGTACAGTAGGCAGGGGTAAGGTATTATACCTCTTCCAGTCATATTAGACTTGAAGGTCATCATGTTTGTAAAGATAACCTGTCCTAGGTTGAATCTTTTCAAATGACATATTTTGTACATCAGTACAGCCTATTCTAGTATGAGGGTAGTGTTGTTTGTTCTAGGCACCAAGTTAAAGCAGACCAATTTATGCAACACATAATATAGGTTTGTCAACTTAGAGGCTAAAATCTTTTGTCTCCACTTAGTGATTACTCCCCCTATCAGTATACTTATCATGACATCATGATCAATGACCACAGGATCCTCCATTATCTTTATTTTAAGCATGATATTAATCACTCTAGGAGTAATCATAAGCTTATTTCCTCTAAACCAAAATTAACTATACCTAGTAGAGTTAGGATCACCAGCATGTTCAGTCACATTAACATAGAACTCATAAATCTAATCAACAACATAAGGGCAGGCAAATTGCAGAGCATTTAATAAAGACCTTTCCTTAAACCAATCTATCATATTCATTTCCTCAAAATCAGGCACTTTAATCAGTCTTTCACTCAATATTTGCATATTTCTTATGGTTCTATACTGGATGCTAGTGTTGTCATGTTAATCTTCATCAGAATCATTGTTCCTATCATCAGAAGAGAAAAATACCTCATTTTCATCTTCTTCAGTTGAGCTGGATGATGATTCAGGATCAGAAGGCTCGGGTGTTGCCATCGGAGAGGCAACACTAGCGGTCTCTCGGAGCCTTTTTGATCTCCTGGTTCGAACTTGTGGAATATGATCACTTTCCTCTTCAAGATCATCAGCCACTTCATCCACATCAGCTTCACTGACCTCTTCTTGGACTGGGACTTGTTCAGGCTCTGTTTCTGGTTCTGGCTCAGAATCAGAAACTACAATGGGCTCAGAAGCATTGCCATCAGTTCTTGGCTTCTTCCCATTGCTAAAGTAGTCCACAATTTTGCCAAGGTTCCTTTGGGACTTCCTCTTCCCACCGGGCCATTTCCTTGCAGCAGGAACTGTAACCTTCTTTTTGCCCTTTTTCTGCCTGTGTAGTCTTTCGAATTTTGCAGCAAGCACTTCCTGTCACGCCCCAATTTTAATAAAGCTAGATTTTGCGGCAATACTTAACAATTTTAAAATAAAGGGACACGAACTTAAATTTTAACTTAAATAAACGAGATTTATAAACTTATTTAAATATAGATTTAAATGACAAGCACCGGAAGACTCAAAAAAAATCTTTAATTTAAATTACTAATCGTAACAAATCTCTACTATCTCATGAAAAAGCTTAATAAATATATAAACTAATCAAAATTTATTTTACAAAATCATAATTGTTTTGTCATCCACCGCGTCTCCTCGCCATCAACTCGTCAATCTGAATCTGAAATGTTAAATGTATGGTATGAGCAAACCACTAGCTCAGTGAAGTCACTTTGACAATATTAAATACGACATACAAATAAAATGTATAATCACATATAACCATCACATAAGCACTTTCCATCATCTTAAATAATTCATATTTACGCTTCACTTGTTTCACGGTTTTCCCAAGGATCTCTTTTAAATCCCACTAGGTACCCCTCAGAGACCTATTTTCAGCCCCGAGTTCTTTTCTTGTGCACGGCGGATCCCCCAAAGATCTCTCTTCAATCTCGGGTTCACCGAGGACCTCTTTTCAGTCCCGGGCCTCTTTTAAGCCCCTGGCCTTTCATAATCTTTTCCATTAAAATATTCACTCACATTCAAGTCATATCATAATACACATAAACAATTTATTCAAACGAAGCAATTAATAAAGACAAAGAAACCACACCTGTCATTAATATCTTGGATGCCAAATATCACGTTAGTCTTGGCGAATGAAGAATGGAACATACTGATTTTTCTAATCTAGAGAGAAAACTTATTTTTATGCTGATAATATTCTGTGATTTTGATATTTAGAAAATACAATAAAAATAATTTATATAACGGAAGAAGGGATAGAATTTTAGTTGAGAAAAATATGGAATTTTAAGTTTAATTCACGCGTATGATTGATCCGAGAAAATTGGAATTTAATTTCTAGCTATTCATTATCCAAATTTAATTTATTAGTAAATATATAATGTAAATACGTACACATATATACTCAATTGAGAAAGAATGCTATCTATCACAAATCTAAATAAATTTATTAAAATTTATTACTGTAACACACAATTATATATTGAATATTTTATATAAAATATCTTAATTTAGTAAAATAGTATCTCAAATAATATATATATATATATATATATATATATTTAAAATAATATCTTATGTATTTTATGGTAATTAAAATTTAGGGTATTACACTTCCTCATCCAAAGAGTCCATTCTTTCTTGCATGTCCACATCTTCAGTAGGTGGAGCGTCACCCTTGAACATAACATTATCCAAGGTTTCTCCTTCAAGCACAATAACAGGGGTGCACTATTTTGTGGCTTAGGGTTTCATAGGCCTCCTTTAATGTGTTGAATCGAGTGCCCAAACGGAAGTGAAGGGTCACTGGAGTGGTTTCAAGAGTGGGAGCTTCAGATGATAGCTCATTTTGAGGGTCAGAGGTGAGTTTAGAAGCAGAGGCATCGACGTTGGCATTCACGATTTCAGTGCGAATGTCAAATGGGTTGTATGGCACGATTTGGAGATGAGATGTTTGAGAGGGAGCTTGAACATCTGCATATGGAATATCAATGGTTCCAACAGTGAAGGAGGGTGAGTTTGGAGAGTGGGTCTTGCTTGAGGTGTTGGATGATGCCATTTCTGCGAGTAGATTGAGAGGGTTTCCAGTTTGAGAGGAGTTGCTTGGGCTAGAGGTCGATTGTGCAACTGAGTTCTGAGTGTTCTTAAGCATAAAGGAACCTGTACACATAAAACAACGCAAAAATTAAGCAACAAGAAGACCTTTCGAATTCTGCAGCTCAAAATAATTTGAATTTATCCCTTAAGTGACGTGACATTCCGTGCAAAAATGCTCAAGTGCTATAATTAATTCAAAAAAAAATTACCGTGCTTAATTGAATCAACAAAGCTTTTAAGGTAATTTCCAACACTTCCATGGAGACTCATTTATAGGGAAAAATTGAAAGAAGAGGGAAGAACACGATTCTGGGAATTGGAGAGTAAGATATTGGGATTAACTTCCCCATTAATAGATCGTGTAAAGCTTGGAGAAAAGCAATCTGAAAATAATAAATAAATGCGAATATATATAATAACTGAAAATAAATTAAATTAAGACCTAGTCAAATTATTTATTTCAGAGAATAACGTTAATAATTATCAAAAATAACAAATTTTTAAATAATCGATATATGAATCTGAGTGTACAAATGTTGTGACTATTGTTGGCATTCTATACACCTCAACACAGTTTTTTCATGATTTTACATCAAATGTTTTGCTCTATTTTCTTTTCTTTATATCACACTTCACATTGATCCATCTTTTGAAAAAAGTGCATCGTAGCAGCGAACTCTGTGCCCCATAGTTACTCAATGGATTTGTGAATATATTGATGCAGTTTATATCACTTTTTTGAAAAGATATCATCGTAGTAGTGAGCTCTGTGTCCCATAGTTACTCAGTGATTTATAAAGCATCTAATGTGTGATTTTTCTTTTTCAGCATTTGAGAGGTGTATAGGCTCTTTTAGTATTTTTCACAAGTCACTCAGAATCCAAACACAATTACAAGGAATTACATTAATTCAATAATTACGAAAATTATAACAAGGAAACAAATAAGAGACATATCGCTACCGCATTTGATACAACACCCTTGATCATATTTTCAGATATTACACAAACCAAGAGATTTTCGAAGGGATGAAAACCTCTTGTCATCAAGAGCTTTGGTGAAAATATCAGCCAATTGTTTTTCAGTAGAAATGTACTCCAACTTAACAACTTCTTTTTCAACAAGATCTCTATTGAAGTGATATCTAATACTTATATGCTTTGCTAATGAATGTTGCACTGGATTTTTGGAAATATTTATAGCACTAGTATTATCACAGTACACAGTCAATACATCACTAGGTAAGCCATAATCATGAAACATTTTTTGCAACCATAATAATTGAGTACAACAACTCCCTACTGCAATGTATTCTGATTCAGCTGTGGATTGAGACACACAGTTTTGCTTTCTGCTGTGCCAAGAGATCAATTTATTTCCCATATAAAAGCAACCACCACTTGTGGTTTTTCTGTCATCACAATCACCTTCCCAATCTGCATCATTATACCCAATCAAGGTACAATTTGTATCTTTGTTATACCAAATACCTAAATCACATGTTCCTGCAACATACTTAATGATTCTTTTGACAACATTCATATGTGATTCTTTAGGGTTAGATTTGTTGGGAATAAAATGAGATATGTTTTGATCTAATACCAAAACCCCCTGAGACATGCCTAAGTCAAATTGAGTATGTTCTAGAGATGTTAGAACATATAGTATATAGGCTAGATGAGGAGCTAATATGTTAGGCAGCTCTTAGTTGATTAGATGCACAATTTGAGGGGGAACACATACTTTGAAGTCCATCAAGAACAAGTCCCCTCAAAGGCTCAAACTCTGGAAACAACACTAAGTCCTTTAAAGACCAACTATGCTGATCAGAAGAGTTGTCCAGAGGAGTTGTCTCAGTACAATTAATCAAGATCAAGTGCTCTGAAAGCCTGAGGTCAACTATGCTGAAAAACTAGAGACAACTACACCCTAGAGATCCTCAATGAATCATGCTAAGATCACCTTGAGGTGAAGCAAAGGGTATGAGCCAAGTCATCTGAAAAAGAGCAAGTCAACCTTGCTGATAAGCAAGACTGCTGATAGTGATAAGGAGAGTTGTCCAAATGATGAGGAATGTTGTCCCATCATTGGAACAACCTTCAGATGCCATGTCCATGATCTTACAAGAGAATCTGAAAGTCAGATATGGGGAAGAGTGCTGCAGAATGAAGACAAAGTCTTAACAGCCGTTTATTTCCCAAATGAGGATATGTCACTATCAAGATTCTGTCTTCTAAGTTGAAGAACTGAAAGAAGACATTTATGGACATTTGAGGCTGCCTCTCCAACGGGCAAATCCTTCATTTGTCTATAAATACAGAAGTGTGAAGACCATTTGAAAGCATCTCAACACAATCCAACTAACCTCAAGTTCTTACAAGCTAGAGTGCTTTCAAAGCTTTCAAAGACTATCTTAGTCTTCAAACACTTCATCTAAGCTAAACTACATTGTATACCCATACACAAGCTTAGAGAGATATCCTATCCTTATACACCGATCTTCATTGTAAAGGATATCTCATTAGTTGGAACCTTACTTCAACCCTTACATCTTTCAAGAGTGAAAGTGAGTAGGTTGTTGTAGTAGAAGTGGTAGGAGCTGACTGTTGAGAGAAGAACAGTTCAGTTCTGAGTTGAGAAGAGGGTACTAGGACTCTAGACATCCTAGGGATCAATTCACCAAGAGTGGTGTTCTTGATCAAGTGCACCTTGGCACTATAAAACAAGTTAATTCCAAAGAGAAGGAATTATCCTGTTAAATCAGGGAAAGTGGATGTAGGAGCTTGAGTCTCTGAACCACTATAACTTCTTGTGTTGATTTACATTCCAAGTATTTTCATACATTCAACACTGCACACAAAACTGATCTTTCAAAGGACTAATATTCAAAGACCGTGCAAAACCTATTTTGGACAAGTTCCCTGAAACTGGACTGCATTGCATTGACTAAGTGATTTCAGAAACTAAAGGAGTCTAAACTAAAAGGGCCAACCACTATTCCGCACATATAACTCCCCTAGATAGTTATTCAACTAAGTACTCAATAGTACTTAGTAGTTTGATTATCTTAGAAGAGTTAATCATCTTCAGCAGAGTTGTCCAAGACAACCTTGCTGAGCTCTGGTTTGATCAAGTTGAAAAGAATTTGCATACAAGTGTATTCCCCCCCCCCATACACTTGTTATATACTCCTTTCAGGACCAACAAGTGGTATCAGAGCAGGGGTTCAAAGACCACTGCTTCTGAAAAACCATCTTGGTTTTCAAAATCACATATTTGGTGTGGTCACTGAACTGATCTATCTGAAATCCTCTGTATCCATTGTCTAACCCTTTCTTGAAGAAATGGCAAGAGGAAACAACAACAACAACCAGAACCAGCAACAAAATCCTGATCAGAACATTAATGTTGCAGTTCCACCTCCTGCTGTTCAAGGACTAGACAACATGGCAACAAATCCAGTCAATCACATATCTCATCACAAATTGCCCATGTTCTCAATTGATAACTATGACTTCTGGAAAATCAGAATGAGGGCACATCTTGCATCTCTTCACACTGACATGCTGAGAGTGATCACAAGAGGTCCTTTTGTGTTCACCTTTGTCAATCCCAGAGTCACTGAGGCTCAAAGGGCAGATACAAGAGATGTGCTCCCCAAAGATGAAGATGACTTCACTGCTGATGAAAAGAGGAAGGATAATTTGAATTACCTTGCAATGAATACCCTCTATCAAACAATTCCAGATGCAGTCATGGGAAGGGTCTACCACTGCACAACTGCCAAAGAAATTTGGGATACTCTTGCTGAAATGTGTGAGGGTACTGAAAAGATCAAGGAGAATAAGCTCCAAGTTGCTGTGCAGAAATTTGAACAGTTTGCAATGGAGTCTGAGGAGTCCATTGATAAGTTTGCTAGTAGATTCACTGATGTGATGAATGAGATCAACTCATTGGGAAAGGTCTACACCAAGAGAGAAGTTGGATTGAAGATCTTGAGAAGTCTCACTCAAAAGTGGGATGTCTATGCTGTAATGATGCAGAACACCAAGGATCTCTCCACCATGCCCATGCAACAAATCTTCTCTGAACTCAAAGCTTATGAGTTCGACCTCAATAGAAGAAAGCCTATTGAGGAACCTTCAAATCCTACTAAGGGAGTGGCATTCAAAGCCAAAACTGCTGAACCAGAAATGCAGTCCACTCCAAGATCATCAAAGTCAGTCTCAAAAACTGAAATGAAGGAAGAACTAGCCTTGATGGCTAGAAGGTTTGAAAAGCTAAACTCAAGGTTTGGTAGATACAAGAAATTCTACCAGGACAACAAATTCAGGAGATACAACCCTCCTGAAGCTCAGGCAGAGGTCAAGAAGCCTGAAGAGAAAAGATCAGAGGACAAGTACTCTGATAGGAGAAGGTCCAGTAGAGCTGACCCTTCATCATCAAAAAGAAGAGAAGAATCAATGAAAGATGATGATGAAGACCTATGTTATAACTGCAAGAAGAAAGGGCACTTCCAGTATGACTGCCCTAAATTAAGCTATAAGGAGAGAAGAGAGAGGCAAGCTAAGAGAGATAGAAAGTTCACCAATAGAAAGGCCATGATGGCTGGTGAAGAATCTGATAGTGCTGAAAGCTTCAACTCTTCTGATGGACTGTTCTCCAACAGTGAAGATGATGATGATGTCTGCAACATGGCTCTTGAGGATGATGAGGTATCCTCTACTTCTAGTTCACCATCATTCATCTCACAAAACAATAGTGAGGTCAACTTGAAGCTTTCCCTTGGAAAGTTGATGTAAGATTTCACTATGCTACAAGAATTTCATGATAATTGTGTGAGAGAAAATGAAAGATTGGCTATTGAACTTACTAAAAACTCTGAGGCAGTTGTTGATGTCAAATCTACTGAGTTGTATCAACAAGTCTTGAGAGAGCTTGAGGAAGCAAATCTCAGGATAGTTGACCAACAAAAGGAGATTGATGATCAACTTCTCTCTCAGAAGAGAAAAGATCTTGAACTTAAAATTCAAAATTCCAAGTTTGAAAACTGTTGGTCCTTGGTGGAGTATAACACAAGTGTATGGGGGGGGGGAATGCACTTGTGTATGCAAATTCTTTCTTTTTAACAAAACTGGTCTTATCAGGCAGGTTGTCTCACAACTGGCCTGAGTGTGAACTTTGATAGATACTTGTCCTACTGATTACTATTGAGTGATCAGTTGGCTAAATATCTAAAAGAGTTGCTAAGTGCGGAATGTGGTTGGCCTTTTTACAAAAGAAATACTCCACTTTAATTTCTGAAAAGACAGTTATCAGGGACTTTGTCCAAAACAGTTTTCCTTAAACTTACAAGTTTTGCTCTTTGAAATATGTTTGAATATGAATGCAATAAAGAGTGCAGTAAGTAAATGGCACACAAGTTTATAGTGGTTCAGAGACTCAAGCTCCTACATCCACTTTCTCTGATTGAACAGGATAATTCTTTCACAATGGAATTAGCTTGTTTTATAGTGCCAAGGTGCACTGATCAACAACACTCTCTTAGTGCTTTGATCCCTAGGATAATCTGAGTCCTAGTGCTCAATCTCTCTGAGTTAAGACTGTGTTTCTCTCTAACAGTCATTAACTCCTCACTTCTACAACAAACACTCTCTTCACTAAATGAGATAAGGGTTTGAGGTTTGGTTCCAACTAGTAGAGATATCCTTTACAATAAGAACAGTGTAAAGGCTTAGGATATCTCATTGCTAAGCTTTGAATAGTTACAAAGATTGGCTTAGCTAATTGAAGTGATTCAGGAAACTTGGGATTCTGAAGAACAACTTGGTTTCCTTTGAAAGCTTGATAGTAGTTTGATAGCTTGTAGTTGGATGCAGAATCCCTTTGATCACTTCTGTATTTATAGGCAAATTTGAACAACTAACCGTTGGAGGGATAGCAATTCAAATATGTCTATTTGCAGCACCATTGAAACGGCTAAGAAGCTTGGCATCCTTTTATCCAATGTGTAAAAGGGCTCTTCAATGGTTGCTTGAATGAATGTGTTGACTTCTGACAAATGCGGCTGAGAAGACTTGTGTCAGTTTCCAATTTTGCACATTGTCCTAGGTTGATTTGTGGCAACTTCTACACACAACCAACGGTCAGATGGGACAAGCTCCCTGAACATTCCTGCTGCAACTTAGAATGTTCCACCATTCATTCAATGCTTCACTCTTTAGTGCTCTAAGTCTTCAATGCTTGTTTCAGGCATGATTGGCAATAAATGCTTCATTGAATGTGTCTTCTGTGGGCTTTGGCATTCAATGCTCTTGATCATTTGTACTTCAAATGACTTGATCTTTTGCATTTATGAACACAGCTTTATTGTTCTTGATCTCTTCAGCTCAGTTGTCTATTTGATCAGCTTGTCTTGAATAGTTCAGCAACTTTGGCCTATAGACTAATCAAGCTGCCTAACATTCCAACTTTGGACAACTAACCTGAATACTAAAATCTCACAACATTCCTGAGATTTTTACTTAAGCAATCTACATACTCAAGTACACTGAGACATCTTGCCTGAACTTGACTTGAGCATATCTCAACTAATCTGAACATCATCAATCAGGGGTTTTGGTATCTAAATCAAAATCATTTTATTCCCAACAATTTCCCCCTTTTTGATGATGCCAAAACCTATTACAAAGGAACCTTGACTTATACTATACTTTACCTTCAGGATGAATGAACTGGTCAACTTTCCTGAAAGAAGCTGTTAGCACAATAAATCAAGTATATATGTAATATCAGGTTAGTTGAGATAATGAGTTGTTATCTCTTGATAGAAAATCAGTGGTCCTTTTATATATATCATCAAGCATTACAGATCAGAAAAAATAAGGATAACATAACTGATTCAGAGAAAACAGAATAACAACATCATAAACAATCATAAAAACCAGATAGGGAAGAGATGAACTTATCCATTCAGAGAGTTCCATCATCCTGAGGAGCAATGCCATATTGAGCCCAGACCCATTTTCTTCAGCTCCCAAACATCCTTGTTGGAGCCTCTAGGGCCAATCTTCATCTTCTCCATCTTCATGATGTTGATGAACTCCTCCAGAATCTTTCCCTCATCAATTAAGTTCCCATTGAACTTAGGAGGCATGTACAGAATTGGACCTGGGGCCTTGAATTCAACTCTTGCCATATCAGCTGCTGCAAACAACTTTTGGTAGAGGTCCCTATGATTCTCAAACATGAACTGGACAAAGACTTCATCTACACTCTCTCCAAGCCACTTTCCAATGACTTAAAAGTCATATACAAAACTTCTCTTGGCCTCCTCCCATGCATCATTTAGTGAGATTGGAACCCACTTATCATGGTGAGGGTACTGAGTGTCCCATCTTTGCAGCATTTGAGGTTTGAGCCTTCTGTATGAAGCCCTCCTTCTTGGAGCTTTGAAATTTGCCCTTCTTTTATCCCTTGCCTTGTTGGCCTCAACCAACTGCTCCATCCCCTCTTTAGCTCTCTGAAGAGCTAGCTTCTCCTGTGTTTCTGGATCTTTTCCAAAACCTTCTTCAAACAATTTAGAGGGATCATCAGCAAGTTTGGGCACACCAACTTCAGGCATTCTGTCCTGTACTTCTTCTTCAATCTCTTCTTCTTCAATGGCAGGCAGCTTGGCTGCTTTCTTCAATCTCTTTGATTGCCTTACTGGAGTAGATTCATCAGACTGAAATTTTGATGGCAAAGTCAGGCTGGTTGGGAATTCATTGAAGGCTTCCAATTCCTTCCTCTTTCTTTCAGATGACCTTGTCACCTTCCCCCTTACTTCAGCAGCCTTCTCTTTGGGGTCAAGTCCAGCTGACTCACCACCAGGCCTTTGTTGCTTTCTTGCCTGACTCTCCATTGCAGACATCATGGACTCTTTAACAGCAATTTGAATCTGCTCTTCTTCAGTTAAGCTTTCAATATCCATTGGGCCTTTGCCTTTCCCAATGTCTTCTACTGCCTCCTCCTCAATCTCAGGAACCTTCTCCTTTCCCTTAGGTTCACCAATCACCAAGGTTCCCTTTGCCCTTGCTCTCTCTCTTTCCCCCTTTTTGGCATTATCAAAACACTGGGGCTTTAATTCACTCATAGAAACAGAGAGATGTGAGTGGGCCTGAGTGAGGGACTTCAATTCCTGCAGTAGATAAACATTCTCATCATGAATGTTTTGCATTTTATCATCTGCCATGCTAAAAAATGTGTGAACTGGCTTCATCTTTTGAGTAACAATTGCATCCAATGTGGCTTTCAGTGATTGATCAAGTTTGGCCTGAAGTTGTTCAGTGAGATTTGCCACAACTTGATCAGACACCTTGGCCATAAGTTCAACAGTGAACTTCTCAGCAGCCTCCTTCACCATTGCAGCTTTCAACTCTTCAGCCTTCTTCCTCTGGGCTGCTGTCCTCTGCCTTAGAGCATCTTTGATTGTTTTTCTTAATGCCTTTACATTATGCTTGTACAGATCCTTGAGACCCTGCTGCTCTTTCTTCACAGATCTTGTGAACTTTCCCATAACATCTTTTGCCTTTGTCACTTCAGTTGAAACTGTTTGCAGTCCAGTTTCAACTCCACAAATTCTTGCATCCAATGTTGGCAGGATCACCTCCTCTGAGCCAGTTAACCTCATCTCCACAGAGGCTAGGGTCTTTCCTTGGCCATCTAGAGTGTCAATGGTTGTTGCATGTGCCTTACCAACCTCTTTGACCAGTGTGTCCAACTTCTCTGACTGTTCTTCAATGATGGATGCAGTCTGAGTAGCAATCTGAAAGTTAGCCTCAGTTGTGTTGGCTTGCTCAAAGTAAATCTGGTTCAGTGTGGACACATTTGCTGAGACTGCTTCAAGGTCAGTGTCAGCATCAACTGGTATATCTGTCAGGGAGGCATCTGCAAAAATTTGCTCAAGAGTAACAGCAACAGAATCTGCAAAACTAAGAGTGTTAGTAAAACCTCCCTCAACACCCTCATTTTTTCTTTCTCCCATAAGGCCTGATACATCAGCACCTTCTTTCTCTTTTTCAACTAAATTCTTTTCTTCTTCATTTAAATCAGATGAACTCACAAACATTTGAGAATCAGGCCTCCTTTCACCAAGGGATTCATCAAGTTCAGATTTGACTTGAAGATTTGTCTGACTCTCATATTGGGCTGCACCCAATATTTCTACCTCATCTCCCTCTATTTGTGGTGCACTCAGGGAACCTGTAATCACACAATCCTCACCATCATCTCCCTCTGAGTTTTCACCACTATCAGCCTTTTCAACTCCTTCCACTCCTAAACCTGACACCTCTATATCCTCAACAGGATCCACAGAAGGCAGTTGTTGGGATATCACAGTGCTTGGGCATCCCAAGGCCACTGAGTCATCCTGAATGACTAAAGGCTGGTCAATGTCCAACTGTCCTGACATTGATGAGGCTTTAGCCAAACTAGCTTCTCCCATGGAAGTCTCAACATTGTCAAGCTGTGCCTCAGGTTCAGAAGAACCATCCTTGGCCAATGTATCTTGGACTGAGTCACCATCTTTGGTCAACTCCTCTGATTGATCAGAGTCCTTTACAGAGTGATAGGTCAAGTAATGTACCTGAGCAGAGTTGAGGCCATGAGGGTTATCATCATCATCATCATTGTCATCATCAGATGGACTATCAGGGTGCCTGAGTCCCTATGCAATTCTTTCTCTCTCAGCAAGCACCTTCTCATGAACAATTGTGCAGAATAAGGCCTCAGTGGTCAACACACTGGATTTCTTCACATTTGCAAAATGCAAGAGCCTATTCTCTTCAACCTGCCACCAGTTAACTCCTTTATCCTTGATAGCTTGTGCTATCTCCACAATTGTTCTATCCTTGATCTCCACAAGAGCTCTGAGATCATAGAACTGTTGTTGCAGCCTAGGATAAACCTTCAATCCAGGGTACAACTCATCCACATTAGCCTTGGCAATCTGCCTTAGCATCCCCTCATAGGTGTATTCTTCACCACTTTCATCTCCAGAGGAGTTGGCTTGGGATTCAGGAGGGTTGGATTGGGATTCAGGTAGGCTTGACTGGGATTCAGGTAGGTTGGGTTCAGAAGGATTGGGTTCAGAAGAGCTTAAAACAATTTGGGATTCAGGTGCTTTTGAGAGCAATGTGCCTGAAGAGGTAATTGGAATGGCTGGAATGGGTGGGAAAACAACTTGATCACCTTCTTGAATAACACTTTCAAGAAGTTTGGTGTATGAAAGAAGTCTTGGATCAAGTGGGGAAAAAGGTCTATCCTCAAGTGGGGAATAAACCTTCTTTGCAATAATTTGGGCATCTTCAGGAGTCTTGCACTCCTCTTCTTCATCCCTTGATGGAGATATTCTTCTGGACTGAATATCAGGAGAGTTGGCTTTAGGGCTGTTTGGCTTTGACTTGGACTTGGAGTTAGACCTACTTGCTTGTCTAATCTCCTTGAAGAACTCTTTCTTCTTCTTCTCCTCTTCCATCAACTTCTGCTTCTCAGAAGTCTTGATGATTCTTCTCCTCCTTTCAGATCTTGTTGGCTGGTCAAGATCCCTGAATTCTGTTACTCTTTCAGGCTGTAAGGGGACAACCTCTCTGAATTCTTCACCCTCTTCAGGAGGGTTGACTCCTTCATCAGCAACCTTCTCTATCTCCTCAGAAGTGGCTCCTCCACTTCTTGACTGCCTTTCTGGTGAAGATTCACTCAGAATCTTCTTCATCTTCTTCATTTTTGGCTGAGCTTTTGGGGGTTGGGCTTTTCTCTTTCTTGGAGAGGCTCTGGTTGCTGGAACAACTGCAACAGCTTTCTTGGAGGCAGCCTCCTGCTTTCTCTTTTCTGTCTTGGAAGACAGCTTTCTGAACATCACCTTTTGTGCAGGAAAAGGCTTTGGCTTTGCTTGTAGATGAGTATAATGGGCAAATCTTTCCAAGAGCAGGCTGGCTCTTGTGCAGAACTGAAGTCTTCCATCTACCACCACCTTGTGGTGTTTCACCTCCTTAAACTTGAACTTCTCATTCATCATCTTGTCCAAGATAAAGCTTTTCCAGTCAAACTTGACTCTATTTTCAGCAGAGTCAATTACAGCAGCCATCACTCTCAACTTAGGCATACTGATTTGTTCAACACTCCCAGAGTGACTTAACAAACTCTTTACCACACAATCAAATAAGTGCCTAAACACTGGCTTTAAAGTATTCTTGTTTTGAGCAACCATGGAAAGTAGAACTCCTGATCATCTCCTTCCTTGTATGTCTCTGGATTCTGGCCTTCTGATGGTAGCCCAAATCTAGCATCCAAATCTTCTGCAGTGAAGATGATGGTGTGTTGGCTCTCTTCTTCTTCATCTTCCTTAGCATATGTGAGCTTAGTGCATACATCACCCTTCTTGCCCTTCCATCTTAGATGGGCAAAGAACTCTTCCATGAATGGATTCAGGCATGAATCAGGCTTGGTGCCAAGAAACTTTTCCAGGCCTGCTTCCCTAAGCCAATGGAGGACTGGCTCAACCTCTTTGTCTGGGCTGTCAGAGGCTACTAGCTTTTCAAACCATAAGGAGTTTGGATTGCTAAGGTAAGAAAAATCAATGTCCAGAGAGGAGTCATTGAAGTCTACAAGCTCTTCTCTCTTGATTTTGGGAGCCATGGATAAATTTGAAGGATAGAAAGGTTTGGAGATAAGTTGCAGGTTTTGAGGGTTTTCAAAAGCTTGAGAGTATGGAATTATGAGTGCGTAAGGATGGAAGTAAAAACTGAGGAGTTTATATATGTGGGGAGTTTATTAACCGTTGGTTAATAGATAATGGCAGTGGGTAATTGTAAAAACCAATTGAATAAAGTAGGGTAGTGGGATTTAGGCGGTTTGATGGAAGTTTAATGAAAATCAATGGTTTTGATGATGGCTCAAGAATTCATGAAATCCCAATTAAGATTTTTGCATTAAATGCTGATTTGCCTTTTTGGTGGTAAAAATCTTTAAAGCACACTCCATCCTAAAATAGCCTACTCTTAGACCAAGAAACCTCTTAAATGTCTAATCATTGCTAAAAATAGCAATGATTATCCAATTAACTCGGACAAACATCCTGAGATGTGCTTTGGTTTCTGTGAAGGTCAAACTGCCTGATGAACTTGCCTGAGTGGGTCCCAAAGTTGCTGACTGGGTCCCATTTGGACAAATCCCCTGACCAACATTGCTGAACACCATAGGGACAACTTTGCTGAGTTTCCCTCTTTGGCTGACTGCTTCAGTGAGGTTGGTCAACTTTGCTGAAGTTCATCTTAATGAACTTCCCCCTTCATATGAGCTTTCTTTCCTCATCTTTCCATCTTGCCTGGATCAAGTAAGCCCAATTCAGCTGACAATTCCAAGAACCTTGCTTCAGCTAGAGGTTTGGTCAAGATATCAGCTTTTTGCTTATCAGTGTGGATTTTGACAAGCTTGATATCTTTCTTCTCCACATGATCCCTTATGAAATGATGCTTGATATCCACATGCTTGCATCTGGTGTGGAGCACTGGATTCTGTGAGATGGCAATTGCACTATTGTTGTCACAGAATATTGGCACTTCATTTGAGATGACTTTGTAGTCTCTAAGTTGTTGTTTGAGCCAAAGTATCTGAGCACAGCAACTTCCAGCTGCTACATATTCTGCTTCAGTTGTTGAAGTTGCAACTGTGTTTTGCTTCTTGGAGAACCATGAGATAAGCTTGCTGCCCAAGAATTGACATGTTCCAGAGGTGGATTTTCTGTCAATTCTACATCCTCCATAATCTGCATCTGAATATCCAGTGAGCTCAATGTTGTCATCAGCTGGATACCACAATCCAAGATTCTCAGATCCCTTGAGATATCTTAGGATTTTCTTGGCAGCATCAAGATGGCTCTTCTTTGGATTGGCTTGAAATCTTGCACACACTCCAACTGCAAATGTGATATCAGGCCTGCTTGCAGTGAGATATAGCAAGGATCCTATGATTCCCCTGTAGTTAGTGGAGTTTGTTGACTCTCCACTTTCATCAAGATCCATTTTCCAGTTAGTATTCATAGGAATTCTGACTGGCTTGCTTGTAGCACATCCAAATTTCTTGATCATGTCCCTTGTGTACTTGGCCTGATTGATGAATATTCCCTTCTTTGATTGAGTGACCTGAAGTCCTAAGAAGAAATTCATCAATCCCATCATGGACATCTCAAACTTGCTTTGCATGAGTTTGGAGATTTTTTCACACATCTTCTCATTTGGAGATCCAAATATAATGTCATCCACATAGATTTGGACTAACAAGATATCATCCCCTTCACAGATTCTGAACAGATATCTGTCAACAGTGCCTTTGACAAAACCATGGTCTAGAAGAAACTGTGATAAAGTGTCATACCAAGCTCTTGGAGCTTGCTTTAAGCCATAGAGAGCTTTCTTCAATCTGTACACCTTGTCTCCTTCCTCAAAGCCTGGGGACTGTTCAACATACACTTCTTCTTTGAGCACCCCATTGAGAAATGCGCTCTTCACATCCATTTGATACACTTTGAACCTCATGTGAGATGCATATGCTAAGAAGAGTCTGATTGCTTCAAGTCTGGCCACTGGAGCAAAAGTCTCATCATAATCAATCCCTTTAGATTGACAGTAACCCTTGGCCACCAATCTTGCTTTGTTTCTCACAATGATGTCATTTTCATTTTTCTTGTTTTTGAACACCCATTTGGTTCCAATGACATCTTGATGAGTTGGTCTATCCACCAGCTCCCATACTTCATTTCTGGTGAACTGGTTCAGCTCTTCTTGCATGGCTATGATCCAGTTGGTGTCTTGTAGTGCTTCTTCAATATCTCCTGGTTCTTTTTCTGAAAGAAAACAACAAAACAAAGCACTTTCTCCATGAAATCTTCGAGTTTTGATCCCTTCACTTGGATTACCAAGTATCAGGCTAGATGGGTGGTCCTGCAACCAAGTCCTTCTAGACCTGATCCCTTCAGGAGGATTGTCCTCATCTGAAGTTGGATCACTAGATTCATTAAATTCAGGAAAGTTAATTGAAGGATCAAGTTCAGGATCATATTCAGGGGTATTGTCCTCATTGTCAGATGAATTGACATTTTCATTGGTTCCCCCTTGAATATTGGATCCATTTACTACCTCAGCATTGCCTGTTTCTTCATTGGTAGTTGTTACCTGGTTTTGAGCTGGGATGGGGTCAGTCAGTTCAATATCTCCTTCAGGGAGGTTGGCTTCTGGTTTATTGCCATCAGGTAGGTTGTCCAGCTTTTGATTATCATGAAGTTCAGGCTGGGCAACATCTACAAACACTGTCTCCTTGCTTTGAAGCCTTAGTCTGGTTGTTCTTTGTGTTATTTCATCAAGATTCAAGTTTCTATCCCTGAACTCATTAATAGACTCATCAAACACAACATGAGGTGTTTCTTCCACAATAAGGGTTTTGCAATTGTAGACTCTGTATGCTTTGCTGATTTGTGAATATCCAACAAATATTCCTTCATCAGTTTTGCTGTCAAAAGCTTTCAATTGTTCCTTCCCATTATTATGAATGAAACACTTACAACCAAATATATGAAAGTAAGCAATAGTTGGCAATCTACCTTTCCATATTTGATATGGAGTTTTACCTTGTCCTTTGGTGATTAAGGACCTGTTTTGAGTGTGGCATGCAGTGCTATTGGCTTCAGCTCAGAACCTTTTAGGCAACTTTGATTCAGCAATCAGTGTTCTTGCTGCTTCTTTCAAGGTTCTGTTTCTTCTTTCAGCAACCCCATTTTGTTGAGGTGTTCTTGCTGCTGAAGTCTCATGAATGATGCAATTCTTGCTGCAGTACTCTTTGATGTATGAGTTTATGAATTCAGTGCCTTTGTCTGATCTGATCTTGACAATACTAAGGCCCTTTTCATTGCTCAATCTCATCATCAATTCAGGTAGTTTGACTTGGGTCTCCTTTTTGTTCAACAAGAAAACTACCCAAGTGTACCTGGAAAAATCATCAACAACTACTAATGCATATTTTCTTCCATTTATACTTACTGGGATGATTGGCCCAAATAGATCCATATGCAGTAGTTGAAGAACTCTCTCAGTTGAGATGACAGACTTCCCTTTGAATGAAGCTTTGATTTGTTTTCCTTCCTGACATGGCTGGCATACATGTTCTTTGGTGAACACTTGATTTGGCAGCCCTTTAACTAGAGAGTTTCTTGCAATCTTGTTGATGGTTTTGAAATTCAGGTAATTTAGTCTCTTGTGCCATAGCCAGCTTTGCTCACTTGAACTTTTGGCAACAAGACAAACTGGTTCAGGGGTTTTGCTCCAATCTGCAAAATAGACATTTCCCTTTCTCACCCCTGTTAGTAGCACCTGTTGTGTTGATTTGTTTTTGATGATACATTCATTTGGTGCAAATTCAACACAAAAACCTTTATCACAAATTTGACTTATAGACAGCAGGTTGTATTTCAGGCCTTGGACATAAGAGACATCAGTAATTTTAACACTACCAATGTTTAATGTACCATAACCTCTTGTGATTCCTTGAGAGCTGTCTCCAAAGGTTACTGAAGGACCATCCTTTTAAATGAATTCTGAGAGAAGCTCCTTATTCCCAGTCATGTGTCTTGAACATCCACTGTCCAAGTACCATGCTATTTTCTTGTTGATGCTTCTCTTCTTCTTGTGGTCCTTGCAGCCCTGCAAAGTCAAAATTTAGGTACCCTTTGAGTGTTGGGTCCTAGAGGGTTAGCTGTACCTTTTGGAACCCAAATCTGCCTGATAACTCTGATTGACTCAAAGTGACTGACTTGGTTTCCATTTACATCTACATACACAGTTTGACCCTTAAATGCCTTGGGTGATCTCTGTGTATAAGTGTTAGCTTTGTAAGGTTCAGGAGAGTTGGTAAATTTCTTTGGGACATTTCTCCTGAAGTTACTAGGCTTAGGTGCAGCTTGGTAAGACTTTTGAGGATAGGATTTTGGATGGCCTCTACCATTTGGCAAGTAAGGTCCAGGCTTCCTGAATGTTTTATACCTGTCAGAGGGGATTGACCTTAGTCCATTCAGTTGAGGTTGCCTTATTTGAGTTGGCCTCTTCTGAACAGGTTTTGGACAACTCCTCTGATGATGATTCAGATAGGTTGGCCTTCCATTGATTCTACCTTTATGAACCTCATTCCTCTTGTAATCAATGCCTTTAACCTTTTCCATAGGTATGGGTTTAGGTACATTGTTTACTTGAGTTGGTATAAAAATTCCTTTACCCTTATCCTTTATCAGTGGTTGATTTACTTCTATTTCATTTTGTTGTGCCACTGATCTTACAAAAGTCATCTTAGAATTGCTTGATGAAGCAATGCTAAGACCAGGTGAGGGTTCAAATGGATTATATCCTAATCCACCTTTTTGAGCAAATGGTCTTTGAAACCCTTGAATTTCTTCTATTGCTTTAGCAGATTTATTCAAGGCAGACATCTTCATTTTTAAGCTCCCCTCACTTATTTTAAGAGTATCAAATTCACTGGAAAGATTGTCAAATTTAGCTTGAAGGATTCTAAGATCAAAATCATTTTTCCTCAAGGCCAGTTCTTGTTCATCAATCAACTTTTGTTGTTCAGAGACTTTGAGAGATATTTCATCATGTTCTCTCACAATCTGCTGATACAACTCAGTTGATTTAATGTCAAGCTCTGGTTCAGGAAGGTTGGGAGTTTGAGCTTTAGAATTCAAAAGCTCATTTTCTCTTAGTGCTATATTGCATACCTCTTGTAATCTGGTGAAATCCTCAAGTAACTTCCCAAAGTTGAGTTTCAAGTGGATTTCACTAGACTCATGTGTGTTAATTGAAGAGTTGGGAGATGAATTGGAAGATGAACATACCTCTTCATTCTCAAATGCCATTTGACAGTCATCATCACTGTCACTGTTGGAGAATAGTCCATCATCAGAAGAGTAGACACTCTCTTCACTAGCTGAATCTCCAGCTACCATAGCTTTCCTGCTGTTCAGCCTCTTGTCTCTTTTGTTCTGCCTTTCCTTCCTTTCTTTTGCACTAAGGTCAGGACAGTCATACTGAAAATGACCCTTTTTCTGGCAGTTGTAACACACATCTTCATCATCATTTTTCGCTTGAGGACTCCTTCCTCCTTGAAGATGATGGTTCACCTTTGCTGTATCTCTTTCTATCAGCATATTTGTCTTCTTTCTTTTCATCAGAGACTTTGTCCTCTGATTTGGTGTCAGGAGAACTGAATCTCCTTCTGGTTCTGTTGTCTTGGTAGAACTTCTTGTATCTACCAAATCTGGAGTTGAGCTTCTCAAATCTTCTTGCCATGAGTGCCAGCTCCTCCTTCATTTCTGATTTTGAAACAGATTGAGAGGATCTTTGGATACTTTTCTTTTCTGTTTCAGCAGCTTTGAAGGCAACACCTTTGTTTGAGGAGGATGGCTCTTCATGCACTTTCTTTCTGTTTAAATCAAACTCATATGCTTTGAGTTCAGAAAATACTTGTTGCATTGGCATGTTGTCAAGATTGCTAGTATTTTGCATCATGACAGAATATATGTCCCACTTGGATGTGAGACTTCTCAAGATTTTCAAGGCAACTTCTCTTTTGGCATAGAACTTGCCAAGAGAGTTTATTTCATTCATGATGTCAGTGAATCTGCCATCAAGATGATCAATAGTTTCATTGGCTTCCATAGAGAATTGTTCATATTTTTGGATAGCCACTTGAAGCTTGTTCTCCTTAATCTTTTGGGTACCTTCACACATGAGTGCTAAGGTGTCCCAAATCTCTTTAGCTGTCGTGCAGTGGTATACTCTCCCCATCACTGCATCTGGAATTGTCTGGTACAATGTGTTCATGGCAATATAGTTCAGGTTGTGCCTTTTTCTTTCTTCAGCTGTAAGGTCATCTTCATCCTTTGGCAGCAACTCCCTAGGATCTGCTTTCTGAGCATCAGTGAGCTTAGGATTTGCTTTAGTGAATGTGAATGGCCCTCTGGTGATGACTTTAAGCATCTCATCATGCTGGCAAGCAAGATGTGCTCTCATCCTGATCTTCCAGAAATCACAGTTCTCAATTGAGAACATTGGCAGTTTGTGATGAGAAATATGATTTGTTGGGATATAAATTCACCCTAAGCCCCACTTGATGTTAGAATAGTTTTGATGGCCAAAACACTTAGAGTTTATAAATGTAATAGGATCAGCTGACTTGTATAGAACAACTTAGACTAGTCTTGTGTGATCAACTGTATTGATATCAGCTGATCAGCACAGTCCTGGCTTACATGCCTATCCTCAAGATGAGAAGAGTAGAAGACATGAAGACTAGAAGATCCTTGAAGACCAGACAAGTTAAGGTGCTTGTATACCTACTTATCTGATGGAGTCCCAGATGGAAGATGGCCTAAAAGCAGTACATAAACAATTGCCAGATCAGAAGAGTGTTACTCGTCTGATATCAAAAGTCAGAAGACCTAAGGCCAGAAGAGTAGTCAGAAGACTAGTAGTACAAATCAGAAGACTATGTGCTCTTCCAGGACTCGGCTGATTCCCAAGTCATCTTGCAATTCAAACGAAGACCTACCTTATTTAGAAGATTGACATGATCCCAGGATTGAAGCAATCAAGCGGCTGGAATCAAGGAATCAAGCTATTATGGAAAGATTGCTTAAACGGCTAGTCAACTCCAACGGCTAGTTGCAACCAATCTCCATTATAAATACAAGAGGATGAGAAATCACAATCACACAAGTCACAAGAGAGAATTCAACAAGCCAAGCAAGCAATCAAAGCTAAAGCTATACTGTTCTAAGAATTCTCAAAAGAGCCAGAAACCATTAGATTATCTATAGCTCTTAAGTGATTTCTATCCAACCCCTAAGAACCTGAAACCTGTTCATATTGTATATCAATTGTTTTAGGCATAGTGGTTAAGCAAATTATAAGCTTGAACCATTAGTTGGATACACTTCAAAAACCCCAAACCCTCACCGAAAGGTTAAAGTTTTTGAACCCCTCAAAGTGCAAGTGCTTACAATCACTTGTGGAGACCGTAGCTGTTAGGACGGCTCAGATCTCAAAGTCCTAACCTCGGGACTATAAAGGTCAAGACCCTTGTAATTTGTGGTAAATTAAAGGGATTAAACATCACGTGTGGACATGAGAGTGGACGTAGGAACGTATATCCGAACCACTATAAATCCGGTGTTATTTACTTTCTGCACTTTACATTTCTGTCTTTACATACATTATTATATAGTGCATACTGTGATTTCAACATTCTTCAAAACAAGGCCATAACTTTCAAACCAGCATCAGCTGAGTATTTTCATTAAGTAAAACAAGTTGAACACTTTCATAAGAATTACAAGAACGAGTCTAAACCAGGGCCACCATAATTCCGCATATAACCTCCTCAGTCAGATCACTATAGTCATCTGGACCAGCAGACTTGCAGTCCAGTTGACATACCAATCAGAAGAGGTTCCCAACTCTGTTGAAAAAGTTTTAAAGTCTATTCACCCCTCCCCTCTAGACTTTAATCCCATTCACTACTCGTTCAGGGACCAAAAAGTGGTATCAGAGCAGTGGTTCTAACGGACTACTGTCTCTAGATTATCAGAAGACTTGAGGGAGTCTTTCTGTAGTCCTCTTGAACAGATCTTTTTGAAAAACTTGTTTTTGAAAACTCATACAGCATGAGTGCTAACATGCGAAAGTTGCCTAAGTTTTCAGTTGAGGATTATGATTACTGGAAGATCAGGATGAGGAAGAATCTCACATCAGTCCACTACAAGATGTGGTCTGTAATCACAGAAGGCCCAATCACCATCATGACAGTCAACACTGCAAATGGTGATCCAGAAGTCCCAGCTGGAGAACTGGTTCCCAAGCCCATGAAGGATCTCACACCAGAAGAGATGAAGCAATCAAATCTTGATAGCATTGCTCAAGATTACATAATGCGAACTCTTCCAAATGAGTACATTGCAAAGGTAATCCACTGTGAGTCAGCCAGAGAGATGTGGGAGGCATTGGCACTTCTTTGTGAAGGAACTGAGCTGATCAAGGAATCCAAGTTGTCTACAGCAGTCAAGAAGTTCGAACACTTCAAGATGCAACCAGAAGAGTCTATTGATCAGCTAGACAATAGATTTACCAAGATCATCAATGAGATAGAATCTCTGGGCAAGAAATATACAAATAGAGAGAAAAATCTAAAGATCTTAGACTCTCTAACCAAGAAATGGAGACTCAAGAAGACCATCATCAAGGATACTCAAGATATCAAGAAGTGGTCTGCTCAAACTCTATTTCAGAACCTAAAAGCTCATGAATATGATCTGGAAAGAGAAGAAAACTCAGGAAGTGATGAGCCAACTGCAACCCCATCTACCTCCAAGACTGTAGCCTTCAAGGCAGCCAATACAAAAGCTGCAAGTACCTCATCTGGCAAGACCTCTCTGAAAACAGTAGACTGTGAAGGATCAGACATGAGTCTGAAAGAGCAAATGGCTCTTATGATCAAGAGATTCGAAAGGATGAACACTCTCAACAGTAAATATAGAAAATTCTATAGAAACTACAAAGATAGAAGAGCAAGTTCACCCTCCAGAGGTTCCAGAGAAAGAACACCAGAAAGACATCCTAGAAAGGATGTGGAGTCATCTGACAGCCGAGGATCTAGAAGAAGAGATGCCACTCCTCCAAGGAAAGGCAACTCAAATCAGAAACCTGGATCATGCTTCAACTGTCGCAAACCAGGACACTATGTCTATGAATGTCCTGAGCTGGATTTGGATGACAAAGAAGAAAGAAGGCCAAGAAGAACTTCAGACAAGAAAGCTATGGTGACTGAAGAATCTGAATATCACAGTGATGAACTCCCTACATCACCAGACTTCCAAATCTTCTCAGATGATTCAGATGACCTAGCTATGATGGCCATAGGTGAAAATGAGGTAAAATCCTATACTACTACTTTCCATTCACCTATTTTTTCACAATCAGATGAGATAAACTCATCTGAAGGCGAATCAGAAGACACCTATTATCAATCTTTAAGAAAGGTAAAAGGTGATCTGGATATTGCCACTAGAGCTTTTATAGAAGTGGAAGAGGAGAACAAGGATCTAAGGAAAGAAATTACTAAGTTGAAAAAGACTAAGTTTGATAACACCCCTGAGTTGGTCACAATGAATGAAAGATTGACCAGAGAAGTGGAGCTTCTTAAGGAAGAAAATACCACAATAACTCAGTTGTATGAGGGGATGTTACAAACTCAAGCTTTAGAAACTAAGGAACTTCGTTCACTACAATCCAAATTCGATGACCTCTTCCAAGCACACAAGCTCTTAGAAAAGGAGAAGGAATGCCTAAATCAAAAGATATCAGAGTTCAATAAAGCCTCTACTACTATTGAAAGTATCTCTGAGTATTATAGATTAAATGGCAATAAGATGGGTTTTCGCTATGAACTTAATCCATCTACATCCTCTCCAGCTGGGGGTAGTACACCTAACAAGTGCACTACTCAAACACATGAAAAGGGTGAGTGTTCTAAACACAATGAACCTAATATGAACCAAAAGGCATCTGTACCAGCTAAGGCTAACTATCCCAAAACCAAAAATGGTAAAGGACAAGCTAACCCCAAGCCTGTACAGAGGAACAGCAAACAACCTAGACCATCTCGCCTGAGACAGTCTCAGCTGTATGCTGCTCCAGCCAAGAAGAAGAAGTATTCTTCAAACAAATTTGTTCTCTTTGCATCCCCTATCTCTTATGATATTGTGAGAACAGAAGAGTATGGTCCATATAATCGTGTGCATCGTCCAGCTAATGCACCCAGGTCGAATGTAACTAGTCAAAAGATCATGTATGTACATTCCTATAAAGGGAAACCATTTGACTATTACTTAGCTGACACAAAGAACAAATCAGATCAGTCCAAGGTGCTGACTGGTAAGATTTGGTTCTGTGATGCCCGAGGGAAACAACTCAAGTGTTCAAGGTTGTTCAAACGACCAATGTATATGTGGGTTCCCAAGGGTAGTACTAACACCCAAGGACCCAAAACAAAATGGGTACCTAAGACTTAACTTTTCTTGCAGGAAAGAAGGGACCTATACAGAAGAGGAGGTCTAGCAGGAGAAACTTGGTACATAGATAGTGGATGCTCAACTCACATGACAGGAACCAAAGCCCTGCTGACCAACTACATAGAGAAGAAAGGTCCAAAAGTCTTCTTTGGTGATAATGCGCATAGTAACACAAAAGGATATGGCACCCTGAAAAATGGTGACATTGAGGTACATGATGTATCATATGTAGAAGGTCTTAAGTTTAATTTATTATCTGTTTCTCATTTTTGTGACACTGGTTACTCAGTCAAATTCTCTAAAGATGAGTGTCTCATAAGTGATAAGAGAACAAAACAAAACCTTCAAACAGGATCTAGAAAGGGAAGTATGTATCTTGCAAATTGGAACAGCTGTCCTAAGGATACATGTCTGCTTGTGAAGAGCCCTAAAGATGTCAGCTGGCTATGGCACAAACGTCTTAGTCATCTGAACTTTAAGACTATGAACAAGTTAGCAAGGGAATCCTTAGTTGATGGTCTGCCTAATGAACTCTACTGTAAAGATCAGGTATGTGATGCATGTCAACAAGGAAAGCAAACAAAGGTCTCCTTCAAGACCAAGAAGACAGCATCAACCAGCAGAGTTCTTGAATTGCTTCACATGGATCTCTTTGGACCTATCACTCCAACCACTCTAACAGGGAGGAAGTACACTCTTATTGTTGTAGATGACTACTCCAAGTTTACTTGGGTTATCTTTCTATACAAGAAGAGTGAAACACAGCAGAAGCTCCCTGAACTATTGAAGAGGATCCAAGTAGAGAAAGGAGAACCAATTGTGAAAATTAGAAGTGACAAAGGCACTGAATTCATTAACTCTTATATTATTGCCTATTGTACTTCTAATGGTATTCAGCATGAGACTAGTGCAGCAAGAACACCTCAACAGAATGGTGTAGCTGAAAGAAGAGTCAGAACACTCAAAGAAGCTGCCAGAACACTCCTTGCTGAATTCTCCACTCCCAAGAAGCTATGGGCAGAAGCCATCAACACAGCTTGTCACACTCAAAACAGGTCCGGTATTCATAAAATACATGAGAAAACCCCATATGAACTGTGGAAAGGAAGAAAACCTAGAGTATCTTACTTTCATATATTTGGTTGTAAGTGTTTCATTCACAACAATGGGAAGAGTAAGTTGAATGCCTTTGATGCCAAAGCAGATGAGGGGATAATCTTAGGATACTCCTCTACTAGCAAAGCATTCAGGGTACTCAACAAACGAACCCTTCTTGTGGAAGAAACACCTCATGTTGTTTTTGATGAATCTTGTGAAAAGAATGTAGTAGAAACAAACTCAGCTGCAGATCAGATGAGACATCTAGTGATCAAGTCCAAACCAGATAAGTTCATTGTAGTAAATGAACCTTTCCCTGAAGAACCAGAGGAAGATAAGCCTCATAGACCTGTCACTAGATCTCAAACTCAAGCAGTGCAAGTTGACCAGAATCAAGATGCACCAATCCCAAATGCCAGGGGGAATGATCTCTTTGACACACAAGATACAGATGATGATCGACCAAATCAAGTCAACCCTCCTGATGGCACTAGATCAGATGAGAATCCAAGCTCATCCAATGCAGATACTCCCGTGAGGCATACATGGAGAAACAATCATCCATCAAACCTCATCTTAGGAGGAGCAGACTCAGGTGTCAAGACCAGAAGACAACTGAATCAGAACTCACAATCATCTATGTTCTGCTGGTGTGCCTTCCTATCCAACATTGAACCAGCTGACATAGAAGAAGCAATGACAGATAGAAATTGGATCATTACTATGCAAGAAGAACTAAACCAATTCGAAAGAAATGAAGTCTGGGAATTGGTAGATCGTCCTGAAAACCACAATGTAGTAGGAACAAAGTGGGTATTCAAGAACAAGAAGGACGAAAATGATGTGATAACTAGAAATAAGGCTAGGCTAGTTGCAAAAGGATACTCTCAATCTGAAGGGATTGACTATGATGAAACCTTTGCTCCAGTAGCCAGATTAGAAGCCATACGACTGTTTCTAGCTTATGCATCATATATGGGCTTCAAGGTATATCAAATGGATGTCAAGAGTGCTTTTCTAAATGGTATTCTGGTAGAAGAAGTATATGTAGAACAGCCTCCAGGATTTGAAAAAGGTGATCAAGTATATCGACTGAAGAAGGCTCTCTATGGTCTAAAACAAGCCCCTAGAGCTTGGTATGACACATTGTCACAATTCCTACTTGACAATGGATATACAAAAGGCAAGGTGGATAGAACTCT
Organism: Galeopsis tetrahit; assembly: GCA_963675135.1. Taxonomy (NCBI): domain Eukaryota; kingdom Viridiplantae; phylum Streptophyta; class Magnoliopsida; order Lamiales; family Lamiaceae; genus Galeopsis; species Galeopsis tetrahit. Next base: position 23,602,035 of record OY776128.1, read on the forward strand.
CTTCAGAATACAAGAAGGAGAAGACATTCTAATGGTACAAATATATGTAGATGACATTATATTTGGATCACCCAATCAAGAGATGTGCAAGAAGTTCTCTGAACTTATGCAAGGAAAGTTTGAAATGAGCATGATGGGTGAGATGAATTATTTCCTAGGACTTCAAGTCAAGCAGAGTTCAGAAGGGATCTTCATCAACCAGTCCAAGTATACCAAGAGCCTATTAGAAAGATTCAAAGCTCTACAAAGCAAGACTGCAAGGATTCCAATGATGACATCTTTCAAAATGGAACCAGATGAGTTTGAAAAGGCAGTTGATCAAGCTGAATATAGAGCACTGATTGGATATCTACTATACCTTACAGCTAGCAGACCAGACATAACATTTGCTGTAGGAGTATGTGCTAGGTTTCAAGCAAACCCAAAGCAAAGTCATCTAGAAGCAGCAAGGAAGATTCTCAAGTACCTAAAAGGAACAGTCAATCTAGGACTATGGTACCCTACTGATGACAATCTAGAATTGAGTGGCTATTCTGACTCAGACTATGGAGGATGTAGAATTGATAGGAAATCCACATCTGGAACCTGTCAATTTCTAGGCAACAAGCTGATATCATGGTTCTCTAAGAAGCAAACCTCAGTTGCAACCTCCACCACTGAAGCAGAATACATGGCAGCTGGTAGTTGTTGTAGTCAGCTGCTCTGGCTAGTTCAACAACTCAAGGATTACAATGTAGAGGCAAGAGAAGTCCCTATCTATTGTGATAGCAGCAGTGCCATTGCCATCACTCAAAATCCAGTCCTCCACACAAGGTGCAAGCATGTCGACATTCGACACCACTTCATAAGAGACCACCTTGAAAAGAAGGACATCAAGATGGAGAAAATTCACACAGATATCCAAAGAGCAGACATCTTGACTAAGCCCCTGGCTGAAGAAAGGTTCAAGACCCTATGCTACAGCTTAGGACTCCTGGACCCAAGCACATGAAGAAGGAAAGATCAGCTGAAAACCTCAGCTGATCCAAGTGCAGCAGACTAGGAGGATCAGATGAGGTGAATAGACACCCTCATCTTCAGTTAAGTTCCTACCCGATGAAGACAAATAAAGCTGAGGGAAAACTAAGAGTCATCTAATCAAGGGGGAATCAATGATACCTTAAGAATCCTTGATGAAATACTCTAAAATCTGCATTGCATATCATATATATATATATATATACAGCAGACTTGAACAAAGTTATTTGATCTCTTTACTCCCAGCAATGTATCTATGTATAATAATAAACTATTCTTCATAAAATACTTTATTTATATACATAAATACAGTGTACTATTGAGTTATACTTGGTTGGATTAATACACCATCCTCACCGACTCAACAGTATGCATGCACTGTACGGATTTCAAATAACTCTTGCTCAAAATTTATAACTTCTGCATTCCATAAGATAAAGTCTGAATATCTTTAAATATGAACCCTTAGATCAAGAATCTTATTGTTGATCTTAAGAAGTAACTTTTCAGAAATTCAGACCTATCAACTCTATAGTTTTGTCATCTTTCACTCCACTACCTCATTTCTACCCCTATAAAAGGAGGAAGTTATGAGAACACCTAAGAACACAAATCACCAACTATAATTTTTGTTTCAGGTATGGAGAAGATCGAAAGAAAAGATGGAATGGAGAGCATCCCTCAACCAAGGTGTTGGGTGAAGGAGATGAAGATTTGTCCAGAAGATGACGATGATGCAGATCAGCATACTTGGTTTAACCAACATAAGTATGTCTATAAAAACTAGAGGAAAGAGAGAAGTCCTTATTGAAAACTAGAGGAAAGAGAGATGCAAAGGACAGAGTAGCAAACAAGCAGAGCTTCTTCTTCAGGGGGAAGTTCTACATGGAGAGCTTGTTATCAAAAGCTATTGTGTTTAAACAGAACATGAAGGCTAAGTCCATGGCCCTCTCTTCGACTCCATTGAAGCCTCTTCCAATCTTCCTTCTCTTTCAAGAGTAGCGAAGAAATTCAAAAAGGACACATTAGATGCTACAACCCATCTGATGATGAGGAACATCAGATGGTGAGGGCAACTTGAACCAGTGGGATATCATCCAGGCTGATCATCATATTGATTTGATGGTCCTACATGGTTCAGAGATAGAGCTGGAAGATCCATCAGATGGTGAGGGCAACTTGAACCAGTTGGATCACCCCTCACAATAAGGCTGAAAGATCCATCATCCAGGCTGGATCATCACAGCAACAATGAAGGATCCATCAAACCAGGTTGAACCTTCAAAGCACAGAAGATTTACTCAGCAAATCTCAATCCTCCACTCAGCTGATCAGAAGACCAACTCAGCTGACCAGAAGACTTCCAAGAGAAATCAGCAGACCTTTTCAAGAAATCAGAAGACTTCACTCTGCTGATCAGATCACTTCAACTTAGAGTTTAATGACTATCTTTGATCATGTAATTCATTCTAGATTTATTCCTGAATGTAATTAAACAAATTGACCTATATAAGGAATGTAATTCACTTATAAAAAACGGCCTTGATGATCAATTCTTGCCACAAAATTAGTCACAACGGCTATTTTTGGTAATGATGTCATTAATACTCAATTACCAAATTGTCAGCAAATCAACTATTGCCACTTGGCAAATTCAGTCGGCAAATTTAAAGAAAGGCCCAAAATCATAAAAGGAAAATCTTGGGCTCTACTCCACAATTAAACCCAATTCTGACTGTTAGATCAAGAATTGTTGGAGTATATATACACACCCTTAAACCTCTTCCAAACCCTTTCGCTCACAATACTCTATTGCTCTCAATACTCTCTCGTTCTGCAAATTTCTTTCAAGCTCTTAAAACCTAACACTCAAACTCCACTATGGCAATCATTGAAATTTACGACGAGAAGACCAAGAGCACTGGCACCTTGGATGCTGCAAAGTGGTCCAAGGAAGGGAAGATGTTCACAGAGAATGCTCTGTTTTTCAAAGGCAAACACACAACTGCAAACAAGGAGATCCTTCTTCGCTGCATCAACCTCAACCTTCGAGATTTTCTGGAAGCAGCACCCACCAATGTTTATGAACAAGATGTGTTGGCTTTCTATGCAAACGCTGTGATGAAGGGATCTTATGTCGAAAGTGTCATGGGTGGACACAAGGTCAAGGTAACAAGGGAAATTCTTCAGGAATTGTTTGGCTTGTCAAGGGGGAATGTAAATATCTCCACCTACATCATGGGTAGAGAAAAAGAGTACATGGAGATGTTCACTGATGGGAAAGTCAAGGCTATTGATGCCTCTGGACTCAAGAAATCCCAACTATTACCTAAGTTTCAAACCCTGATGGATATAGCAGGCAAGATGCTGCTAGGAAACACATTCAGTCATGATGCTGTGACTACTCTAAAGGTTAGAGTAATGGCTGCAATCTGGGATCAGATTGATGGAGACTGGCAAGGGCTTTTCTTGGACAGAATTGCTCTTGAAGCCAAGAAGGTAACTTTGGACCTTCAATCAAGAGAATGGAAGGTGACCTCTACTGTCAGCTTTGTCAACAAGCTGAGTATCATCCTTCCGGAAGTACTCCCAAGAAATTACAAGATGGGACCTCACAAGACCTTCCACATCTCCAAATATTACTTAAGGAAGGACGCTCTTGCTGAGGCAGCAAGGTTGAAAGAAGAGAAGAATAAGCTGTTAGCTGAAACATCTTCCAAAGATGTTGTTGAAAAGGCAGAAGAGTCCACTCATGACTCTACTGCTAAAGAAGAAGAGGAGCCATCCAAAGAAGAGGCTCAAAAGAAGGCTGCTGAATAGGAGGATGATGACAATCAGACCTTAGCACAAAGAAGATATCTGATCAGATAAGGGCTCATCTCCCCATCTGATTCAGATGCCACTCCCACTGCCTCTCCTTTGAAAAAGGCAGGTACCTCTAACCCTTCTCTAACTTTCACACCTTCTAAACTATCAAAGGGTCAGAAGAGAAAGAAGAACACTTCTTCTTTCACAAAGAAAACCAAGAAATCAAGGCTCCCTACTCCAATGAGCATAGCCCCTATTTCATCCTTCAACCCTTCTGATGAGTCCAACCCATCTGAACCTCTAAACACTGATACCCAAATCCCTACTGATACTCACACAGCAGAGGAACAAACTCAGCCACAACTACCAATTGAACCCCAATTGCCTAACCCTGCTGATGCTCAACCAGCAGACAACCAAACTCAGACCACCTCTACACTCCCTACTGATGATCAAACTCAGATTATATCCACAATCCTTGCTGATATTCAAACAGCAGATGTCCAAGATCATCAAGCTCAAACACCTACTGATCTTCAAGTAGAAACTGAACCAGACCAGCAGACCCAAAACCCTGCTGATGAACAAATCACTGAAGATCAATTCCAACTCCCTACCCAACAAGAAGAAATCACTTCCCAAATCCCTGCTGATACTCACACAGCAGAGGACAATGCCCCAGCTACCCAAACTCCTACCATCACTGTCCCTTTTGCTCCAGAAGACATGGCACCAAAAGACCTGGTTCAAGTTGACCCTTCTCAACCTCAGTTCAGAATGGTGCACTACCCCATGTGCCAAACAGAAAAGATA